>OZ021727.1:19499942-20819942 GCA_963978545.1 Linyphia triangularis
TTTTTAAGTTCTTTTAATTTGCCCTGGCTTCTCTCCAAGGGGAGCATTAATTATTTTTTCATCCTCCCCCGCCCATTCGACGTAATTGCACTTTGAAGAGTTCTGTATTTGTTGGTCATTAATAGCGTTCTGACATAGATGGGGTATTTTGTATGGTTTGGACTATGGGTTTGGCAACTGAACTTTTGGCTGATGTTTTTATACATTATTATTGACCTATGCATTACCTATTGTCCCGAAATCAGCGTACATACGTAGCTGCTTATGTATCTTGAAGAGTTTTCTATTAATTGGACATTAATAACGCCTCTTGCCATAGTTGGAGTATTTTCTGTTAGGTTTGATCCCTGGGTTTGGCAACCGAACTTTTGGTTGATGTTTTTGTACATCATTATTTACCTATTGTCCCAAAATCAGCGTACATAATAGGGTGGTTCGAAAAAAAATAATTTTTAATTTTTGAAACGCATGAGGTGAAAAAAGTTGATACACATCTTAATAAGAAAAACTGTAAAAAAAAAATTTGAAAAAAAAAAAATATCTTCCGATCGCGCATTCACCTCAAAGTTTGGAGAAATTACAAAAAATAACTATTTTTCCTAAATTTTTTAAAATTTCTAAACGTTATATATTTGAAAGGCAATAGTTTGCAATGTGTACTGAAAGGGTGGTATAGCACAGGAAAACACTATTTTATGCATTTTTAAAACATATATTAATAATAAAAAATACTCAAAAGTAACATTTTTTGTAAGAAATAATGATTTTTTTGTAAAATGGGTACTAATGTTATTTCTTACATTTTTTTTAAATTTTTATTTTTATTTTAAACATGCTATTATTCATTTGGTTCACTTTTTTCTCGAGCTTTCTATCCCAGTGATACACTTTGAAGGAAATTTTTGTTGAAAAGTCGGGCATTATGGATCTTTAAAAAAAAAGTGCTGTCCTAACGTCTTGTGCGTCAGCACCACCCACTTTTGTCTTGTCTCCTACATAAGCGTTCCACAGCTTGTGAGTGACAAGGAAACGAGTTGAAGTCTAATTTCAATGGTCCATAGTAACACAGATACGCTGGCCAATTTCCCCAGACATAGGCCAATCCCGATGTGAAACGTTGTGAATCGGTCGTTGGAAACAATATTAGCCAATCTCGCCTAATTCTGGATAAAATATAGAAGAGGTTTTGATACGCCGATGTACAGTTTTAAACTTGGGATATTATATTTATGAGAAACAAAACTAAGTGGTGGTTTTGACTTGTTTGTTAAAAAATCGTGTATTTTAGAACTATGCTCGGTCAGACTAGTCAATTTTCCAGTCTTCCCTGTTTCCACCAATACAGCTGTGCTACCTCGGATGCGCCAGTCTTTGCCAACTAATGTCCGTTTGTTTCTCTTAACAAAGGAGGGGTCCTATTACGAGCATTCCAAATAATTATGCCCACTCAATGCAGACAGGATAAATACAATAAAGTTAAGTTTAGTTGTCTTGAAATGCCTGATAGTCTTTCTCTAGGAAAGTTCTCTCGATTTCAGAACCTGACACCTCAGCTCTCTTACATATCTCCTTGCGTACAAAATCATTGCCGAAATCAAATTTTTTTGAGTGAGGGAAGGAAGCATTTCGTCCAGTAACTGAGTTTAAAACTTGCAGTAAATATTCAGGGAGGTATCGAGACAACCGAATTGCCACATATATGTTCTTAGGTCCTTCCTAATTTTTTTTTTTAATGTAATATTATCAGGAAGATATAACTGAGTTGTGTTCAGTACTTTCATCTCAAGTTGAGGAATTAAACATTCAATACGTAAAAAATCAGTCAGGGGAAATTTTTCAAGGTTCTTCAATTTTTTTATCTCACTGAAAGATGTTGTACAGTTGTAGTACTATCTACGTGTTTAAATATGTGTCTGAATGGTAGTTCATTGGAGTATAGAAGGCATATATCCCAATGTTGTGGTCTCCCAGCGTGCAATTTGGTCTGTCAGATTATTTCCAGTCAGTATTCATGGCAGATCCAATCAGAGCCACG
Organism: Linyphia triangularis; assembly: GCA_963978545.1. NCBI lineage: Eukaryota > Metazoa > Arthropoda > Arachnida > Araneae > Linyphiidae > Linyphia > Linyphia triangularis. The sequence goes on from OZ021727.1 coordinate 19,501,978, forward strand.
TGCGTTGTGATCCAATGAAAAAGTTAGGATGCGTTTTGATCCAAATAAATTTATGAGCTTCAAAGGAAGAGAAGGCACCACGAGAAAGGCCACCCAGATTAAAACCCGCCAAAACACAATTTTTATCAATGTTTCAAAGGTTATGCGCGAACGATTATTATTGAATAATTACTAATTTGATCTTTTTTTCCCAAGTTCTATCTACTTCATTCCACACAATATAAACTAATGTACATCGATAATTTAGTGATTGGTGTATTCTACAAATTGATGGTAAAAGGGTATTTTTTATATTTATTCCAAACTTTGAAGTGAATGCTTGAAGTAAATAAAACAATTTTAAAAAATATATGTAAAAAGTAACGTTAGTATCCATTTTATAGAAAAATCATTTTTTAAACAAAAAAATGTATTTTTGAATATTTTTAATTATTAATATATGTTTTAAAAATGCATGAAATAGTGTTTTCCTGTGTTATACCACCCTTTCACTATACATTGCAAACTATTGCCTTTCAAATATATAACGTTTAGAATTATAACAAAATTTAGGAAAAATAGTTATTTTTTGTATTCTCTTCAAACTTTGAGATAAATGCGCGATCGGAAGATATTTTTTTTTTTTTCAAAATTTTTTTTACAGTTTTTCTTATCAAGATGTGTATCAACTTTTTTCACCTCATGCGTTTAAAAAATATTTTTTTTTCTTTTTTCGAACCACCCTAGTACATAAGTAGCTTCTTCTACACCTTGAAGAGTTCTGTATTAATTGGACATTAATAGCACCTCTTGCATAGTTGGGGTATTTTCTGTTTTGTGTGGTTTGGTCTCTGGGTTTGGCAAATGAACTTTTGGCTGATGTTTTTATATATTATTATTGACCTATGTATTACCTATTGTCCCGAAATCGGCGTACATACGTAGCTGCTTATGTATCTTGAAGAGTTTTCTATTAATTGGACATTAATAACGCCTCTTGCATAGTTGGGGTATTTTCTGTTATGTTTGATCCCTGGGTTTTTCAACCGAACTTTTGGTTGATGTTTTTATACATCATTATTTACCTATTGTCCCGAAATTAGCGTACATAAGTAGCTTCTTATGCAACTTGAAGAGTTCTGTATTAATTGGACATTAATAGCTCCTCTTGCATAGTTGGGGTATTTTCTGTTTTGTGTGGTTTGGTCTCTGGGTTTGGCAACTGAACTTTTGGTTTATGCTTTTGTACATCATTATTGACCTATGTATTACCTATTGTTCCGAAATCAGCGTACATGAGTAGCTTCTTATGCACCTTGAAGAGTTCTGCAATAAATGGACTTGTCATACTCTTGGGGTCTGTCCGATTTTGTGTGTTTTGACAACTGAGCTTTAGATGTGTGTTTTTTAAATAATTTTTTATTCATGACTTAATCATTGTTCCGAAAAATGATAATACAGCGTACATAAACAGTTGCTTATGTACGACGCTATCATTACACTTTAAAGAGTTGTACAATATAGGTAGACATTCTTAGCACCCAGATAGAGATAGAATTTGATCAGTTTTGTGTTAAGCAACTGAGCTTATGCTTTGTGTTTTTTATTAGATAATTTTTAGCCCATTATCGTAAAATAAGATAGCGTACTTGAGCAGCTGCTATATCATAAGTGATTTTGCACTTTTAATTTATTTTTGAAGGCTTTAAGCATTTTAGGAATCAATAACCTGGCTATAGTTTTAGATCCTGATTTATCAAATTATCTAGATTTTTAATTAGTATTTGAAAAGGAGTGGCATCAGCTAAAAATCTTTGAATATAGATTGTTAAAACGTTTTAAGGTCCTTAGAAAATTACTTTTTCATTATAATACATGCTTCACTTTTCATAAAACGCGTTAATTATCTTGAGGGTTTCTCTCTCCCTCTCTCTCTCTTTTTTTTTTTTTCCTATTATTTGACTATCAGTATATTTATAATCATAAAAGTTTTGGTTATTGTTTTAGATAGAAAGAAATACATTTAGAAAAGAAGCGTTAAATTTTAATGGGACCGATTTTGTAAATTGAGCAGAGAAATCAGAGATAAAATCTGAACTCACAAAAACTTTAGATTTGAATTGTTAGTTTTTTCTTCGACATTGCACTGTTAACGACGAAATAAAATACCTTTTTAAAAGTATTAATTCTAACAAAGGCGTTTAGAATTATTTAAGAGCAGAGTTGTACAATATAAAACCCTGTTCTTAAACCACTATTTTAAAGTAGAACGTTATCAAGCTGAATGTTTTTTTGTTTTTTTTTCCCTTTGCGGTTCGCAAATATGTCTATCACGTGTCCTATGAAAGTCTGCTTTCGATAAAAATATTAGATATCTTTATCATTCTCCAAACAACAGCAGTGGTATGTTCCCCTTCATTTGGATATAGCTTCATTGCTGATATCTCTATCTTATACATAAGTTCTTAGTGGCTATCTTTATTTCTTTAACGTCACACCATACGTCTTTAAGATTTTCTAATCGATGAATTCTACAAGTAATCTTTGTGCATTTAACATACGAAACGTTTATGCATAAGAATTGCTTCAATTCTTTTTTATACACAGATGTCTTTACACATTGCATTTTTGTTGGTTTCATCTAAATTTTGCTCTTTGTTCTCGCATTCTTTGCACTATTTAATACCGTATTTTTACGCCACTGCTTTTACAACTGTGGTCACGGAAATATCAAGGAACTTTCTGATTCTGGAAAAAATCAGGGAATTTTTAAAAATTTCAAGGAAATCAGGGAAATTTTCTATCATTGTTTTGAAGGTACGTTTCCCTGTTGATATATTCTTTGGCGGTTTGGCGGAGAATTGTGGCGGTAATCGTTACAGTTTAATGTTACGGAATAATTTAAGCTTTGCGTAAGCACTAAAATTATTTTTAAGAAATTGGCATGTTACCTCTTTGGTATACATTTTCTATTTGATCAGAGTGTTTGCACGCCGGGAAAAGTTGGGGAAATTTGAAAAAAAAGTTTTCCCTAAAATCAGGGAATTTTTAAGAAATCTATCACGAAAATAAGGAAAAAAAATTTCCTGAAGTTTGTGACCACCCTGTACAAAGTTCCTGATTTGTTTAAAATTGGAATTTGTTTTAGTAGGGGTGTATTATTATTGTGGGTGTTGTGATTGGTCACTAATTTTGGTTGCTTGTAATGACGATGAAAAAATAATTTCCTATTAATTTCAGTTCCCTAAAGTGCGATGCATTTTAGGATTGTTTTGAAGAGAAAAAAATGCTTACCGTAATAATTTAGATGTTCTATTTTAGGTGTGCGTGGAAATTAGGAAACTTTTTTTCCCTTCAAATTTGGTATGATTTCCCCCCCCCCCCCCCCGTCTTCAGCTTTAATTGATGTTTGATATTTTATTCGGGTTACCCATTTTATTCAAATCAATAGAGCCCAACTTATTTCTGCATTCGTATATAATTGCGATATGAGCTTGTAATGTCACTTGCCCGTCTGTGCGGAACATTAAAAGTTGATTAACCTGGAAACCTATTGGACGATTTAAATTTATGTGTTACAAATGATTTCCTGTTAATGCTTTTGTGTTGAATATAATGCGAAACTATTACTGAAAAATTTGAATTAATATAACATCTTAGGATGATTTACACATTTGTTTTGCTCCACCTAAGTTAATTTGCAAAAATATCAACCTATCAGCCCCCTTATTTTAAAAAGGTACTGCATTAAAAATGCAAAATTTATATATATATATATATATATATATATATATATATATATATATATATATATATATATATATATATATATATATATATATATATATATATATATATATATATATATATATATATTATATATAATGAGGAATGTTATAAATTGTGACTGGGGTTTCTGGATATCAATACGGAATCGTTATCATTCGGGTGTTTCTTACAACTTTACTGCCGACCAAACGGTATAGTGGTTAGCATACTAGCTTCTAGACCGCGAGGTTGCGGGTTCGAGTCCCGAGTAAGGCATGGGTGTTTGTAAATGTATGGCTTGTCAAATGACGAATGTTTCGGCGCATTATAGCCCTCGTGTTGCTGACGGCGCCAGATAATCTGAAAACAACCAACTTACAACTTTACTGAGTTTTACACCATTAAGGCTATACTTATAGGTTATCAATAAGTGACGCCGGAAATTCTTTGCATGCTTTTTTCAACCAAAGTTTTGCACAATTTTATTAACTATTAAACTTTAACTCTCAAAGTAGGGTTCTTAATTTGTAGACAATCTGATTGTTTTCGCTTTCTTTACACACAAAGTGGAAGTAGCATTTACGCCTTTATTACCTAGACCAGCATATTACTTCCCGTTGTAAAGTTACTTTCCATTATATATGTAACACTGAAGATTAGATAAATAGCTCGAGTGGGGGCATTTTCTTTTCGGTTTTGATAAGATTTGAATTGCATATCGGATACCAGTTACATATTTCTTGCCTTTCTTCAAGATTTCTTTCCCGATTTGCTATTACGATCTCACTTCTCCTACCTACTGGTTTGTATGTTTTATGCTCTGTAGTAAAACTCTTAATTTAGGAGTGTTATGCATGGATCTGATTCACCATTTGTGCTCCTAACTTACTCTAAACATCTGTTTTTAAATCCTTTATGCTGGGTTCCCACGGTCATTAAACGTGCTTAATATTTTTTTAACTTGTTTCCTAGGCCTTAAAAGTGCTTGAAAATACTTAGAGGTCTTTAAAAATCCTTCATTTTCGCGGATGTGAATGAAATTTTTTATAAAATCCTTGGGACAAATTGTAAAAGAATTTCTAGAACTAATGCTTATAATATGATCATAAACACAATCATTTCAAAATTACTTACATATTTGAAAAATATATGACACTTTTAAATCTGGAAATTACAGTTTGGAAAATTTGTTTAATGCACATTGCGGAATGGGCGAAAATTATCTATGCAAACACTTATACCTGGCATGCTTTGCAATCCATTAACTTTTAATTGCTTGATTTGAATAATGCTTTTCTTCAAAAAAAATAAATTCATTTGCATTTTTTTTTTCCCCCCTACCATCAACTTTAATTTTTTTTTTTTTTTTTGTATTGTTTATTAAATAGAATTTTTCAGACACTACTGGGGAAAGAATATTTTTAATTTTTACTTTTACTCTAAGATTTCTGTAATTTCCAGATTTAAAAGTGTTATATATTTTTCAAATATGTAAGTAATTCGGAAAAATCAAGTTTATAATAAGAAATTAACCGCTTCGCCGTTCATTAAAATAATCCTCGTAAAGTTTCAATGTTGCGTCGACTTTTCATCCCTTAAAAATTCATTAATCGATATGTTGGTCCTTTTTGTTCATTAAATTATTCAGTATTCTCATCCTATCGAGAAGAACCCCTTCATAAATATTGTTGCGTTGGACGGGTTCGAAAGATTTGAAGCCAAAGCAGATCAAAACTTGCAGAAGTTTATTCCACTATAACTCTTCACAGATTCCTTTACAACTCCAGAACTTCTCGCTCTAGTAGACACAATTCAGCTCTTTTCACAACAATAGAGCACAAAACAGCAGTTAAAAACTTGACAACTCAACTGCTCAAATCGCTGCAAAAGACAATGCAATACAGTTCGCTTTCAGAACTCTCTGAACGCTCACTGAGACTCAGTATCTCAACTCAGTAATTCCAGTCAACTAATGAACTCAGCTAACAACTCTCTCAGTGACTCAAAATCAACTAACTAACTTCCCCGCTCTCTTGGTCAGCCTTATATAGGACAGGTGAATATACGTGAACCTTCCAGAGATAGACATTTGGAGAACTTTCCAGATCGTAGTCGAAAAGTCATATACATGTACATAGTGACCGAAAATGTCGCCAAAACCGTCGCCAACTTGGCCCTATCTCTCCAATTTGGCGAGATTGCCATTACCATAATGTTAAATGCCCTGCTCCTTAAAACTCGCTTCCCAGAGTTACCTCTGTAAAACTCGTTATCAAGCATCAATACCCATCCTGCAGGGAAACAAACTAAAGGCGAACTATTGCACTGCCTTATGCGAAATGTACATAAATTTTACTATTTACAAAATTAACACTACGAAATATTTACAAATGTACAAAAATTCGTAACAATATGTTATAGTTTTTGATGGGGGTAGCACAGGGACAAGAATACACATTTCTACATTTTGTAAATAATAGTTCAGGTAAGTTTACTAGTATATTTTACCAACATATTGAAAATGTCTATATCTTTTTGGGTTGAATATCCTTTAGTAAAAATGTATTTATAAAGACACATCATGCCAGAAAGCAAATTTAGATGGTCCTTAAAATTATTATTAAGTCCTTGAATTTCATTCTATGATTTCAGTAGGAACCATGTTGTATTAATTTTGATTTGTGTGTTTGTTTTGTCGGACTAAACTCACTTGCCGTCATTCAATCGAACCGAAACTTCGCATATAGACTCGCTATCGATGACAATGCATTCTATTTGTCTTAGGGATAGAAAAAAGAAAGTTTGTGGTTAAACTAGATCTGAGCTCAAGATTGGTACAATTTCACATAAAACTTGGATTTATATACGTGTAATGGATTTAACTTAAAACTTCGTTTTTATGTGTTAATATTTTTAACAATTTTGCAATGGAAATAAATTTTACAAGATTCTCGCTATTGTTATGTATTTGCAAAAACCTTCGTATCTCAAAACCAATAAGTGCCGAAATGATACCTTTTCATTTAGTTAGTTTCTTTTTTAGCAGACAGTTTACAACTTTCAGCATGCATTAACATATTTTCGCACTTAACAAACTGTTGGAGTTTCTCGATATTTAATTGTAGTTGACACTCCCAAACCACCTTTTAACCATCTCACATTAACTGTAATTGCAGTCCCGAATCCAATTCCGATTACTTCGCAGAATTCTACAAATGCCGAGTCCTGTCCGTCCGTCCGTACCTAGCATGTGGTGCATAATAAAACATTCCTAATGGAAACTAGATAACTTCCAAATAGGAACTCGGCAATTCGTTCTGATGCTCATTCTGCCTGCTTTAGCATTGGAATGTGATTTGCCACTTTGCTATCGCGTGTTTATTGTGCGAAAATTCTGCTTCGCCTGGTTAATTCGTTCGTGTAAAAGTGTCTCAATAATGCTGCGTTGCGTTCTGGTGTTAATGTAGATGGCAAATGAGCGATTCACGTGAATTTTCAGTTTTCAAATTGCTTTGTCCTTCCTTTTGTTATGTGCTTTTAATGACTGGGCACGGGTGGTGGTAACTACAGATGACTGCGTGTGCTCCAATTTTTTTACTTTCAATTATACGTTGGTTAATGAAAGTATAGCATTCGGTTTAAAAAAAAAAAAATCATTTTTTCCCCTTCTTCTTCACGTTTTGGAACATTCTGATTTCAAAAAAGTGATTTAGAAAAAATATGTGTATGGTTGTATGTGGTCAATATAACTTTCGAACAAATTGATCTACGATGTTCAAATTTGGTGTGCGGGTCGGTGACTGCACAAGGACCTACCATTAAAGTTTTCGTCAAAATCGCGCAAGCGTATAGGGTAGCTGCCATTGAAAAAAATCATGTTTTTCAGTAATTACTAAAAAATGGCTCTAACGATTTTGTTCAAAATCGCTGTGGTAATGCCTCTTAAGGTGTTCTAAACATCTCCACCACCGAAATTCCCGTAAAAATGTTTTAATGGAGTAAAAAGTTGAAAAACGAATGCCTTCAACACAAAGTCCTCTTTCCTTGAACCGAGCTCATCAACGATCGTTTTTTCTCCTCTCCCCAGTTTCATTTATAAGAAAGGATAATATAAGAACTATCGAAAAGCATATCGCCAGTATCAGTATTTTGGCATATTTTTTTTTTTTTCCCTTTCTTTTTTTTTTTTTTTTTTTTTTTTTCCTTGCTTAATACCCTTGTAAGAATTATCGCAAAAAATATCGCCAAGCTCTCCGTTTTTTCTAAACGAATGATGAAAAAATAAAAACGGTAAATGACACAAATCCACTCAGTAAAAAAGTGTAATTGGAAGTTGTTCGATGTTCCACTCCCCTTGTTCTCTCTGTGTTTGCAATAAAAATCTAGATTTTTATCAATATTAATTTTTTCATTCATCCAGCAGGCATAGAAAATATAGTAATTGTTGTCCAAAAAACTGACTTAGATATTTTGGTGTTCTTAGTCTAACATGACTGAATAATTGAATATCTGAATTATTCAGATATATGTACTACAAACTGTTTTTATTGTATGAAAATTATTCTTTTGTGGTGCCAACTACTTATTGAATATTTTTGTTTTAATCACGAGTTACATGAAGCATCTCGTGATTACATGAAGCATCATTGCATGCTTTGAACATTTTGGTCTAGATTTTGTATTGAAAATCAGATATATACGACACTAACTTGTCATACATTACAATGATTTGTAAGTCGATTTTTCTTACACTTAAATCACAAGTTAACAACTTGTTATTAATGCAGTTATGTTAGGAACACTAAGTAGTATTATGATTCCATGAATTTTTCTCAGAAGACTTTGTAAGCACTAAAAATAGTTATTTGATTTTAACATAAGTCGAAAGGTGTATGCGATTAAGGATCAATTGGGCTCTAACGAAATTTAGGTATGTAAGGAAGCTCAGAAATCCAGATTTTTGTTCCTTTTAACATGGCAATGTTAAAAAATTTCTGTCGTGACAGTGATTGGTGAAAACTGTTTGTAATATCAGGTATAAATGCTAAATTTTTAAATTATCTATACTTTGATTGACAAATATTTTTCCCGCCTATTTGTTTGTTATTGTTTTCTATTGTTTTAAATTTTTTTTTTTAAAATTTTTTTTACCAAAATTTCACCAAATTTGTTAATTTTTTTTAATTCTATATGTATTGTATGCATTATTTATTTGCCTTACTATATCTCCTTGGATAAAGAAATTCTCAGTCTTTTCAGGCGCAAATTATTTTCTTGTCGTTTTCGAATATTCTAAGGAATTTTTTTTGTGCAGTAGTCCGCCGAAAGAATTTTAATTATGATGGAAAGGAATCTGCATCCCATTCAGGGTTGAGGCCGTGGGCGAAGGGAAGGCGTGCTCGTGTAACCCCCTAGTTCTTAGAAAATAAAACGTGGAAAAAACATAAAATTTACATACGAGAATCCGTGTAATTTAGAATTTAAATTATTCGTTTGAAAAAAGGTTACCTAATGCATAAATTTTATTTAACGCTTTAAAAATAGAATGTCTTTTTTTTTTTTTTTATATATATAATTAAGATTGCAAGGTTTATCCACAAAGCCTTGTATAAAAACTTCAAGTGCCTTTGAAGAGTGGTTGATTTTTATTGTATTATTTTCTATAACAGCAATAATTTTCTAAATAAAATGTATCCATCATTTGTGGTTAAGACTAGATTTCTTTTGTGATTAATTTTTCGTGTGTGCACAAGCATTTTTTTTTCAATGCAGAAATGGAGCTAACGTAATTTGCTTTTGTCTAATACATTTTTTTTTTATCGGTCGTGAACATAAACGATTGTAAAGAACGTCGTTAAATCACCATGAAATTACAAAAGCAGTTATTGTATTAGTTTTTTTTATTTTTTATTAGTGTGGTATTAAATAAAAGATACTTAAAAAGAGCCATACTTATAACAGTTTGAAAACAATTTGCTAAAGATGAATAAAGTTGCAAAAATAAATTTCCTGTTCCCATCTCATTTTTTAAACATCAAAGATGGATATCTTTTTTCTCAAAAAGTTCGTGTTCATTCAAAACACGAAAAGCAATTTATTCCGTAAGTGCTTTTCTGTGAAACATTTTTTTTTTTTTAAAGCTTGATATCAATTCATTCTGTCTTGTAGTGCTGGAACCATTTAAAATCCTACAAAAAATGAACTGATACCAAGTTTTACCCCAAGTCACTTTTATGCGAGCGCGGAATAAAAGTGGGGACTATTTTTGGAACGGATTTTGAATTTAATGCTATCGTTGTAAAAGAAGCGCTGAAACATTTGCCGGTAAAAATGAAAGATTGAATATGGAACTTTTTTTTTTTCTTAAGGAAAAATAATGTTACATATCAAAAAGGTTTTCTTCTTGGCTGTGTAACTGTTTACAACAAGAAAAAGTTTTAATATTTTCTTCATTGGAGTATGAAATATTTCAACTTTCTGTTCGTGACTTAAATTTTGCAACTTACTTTCTGGTCGGCCGAAAGTTGTACAATTACACAGAACGAAGTCAAATATATATTTGTTCTTGTGGAATCTTTTCAATTGTTAAGAATGCATTATTTATGTAAAGGTACTTGTGAAATCTGAAAGTGTAAAGAGAGATATGTAATTTTATGTATAATTTTGTTTGTTATTTTCTGGTAAAGAGCTATCTATTTTTAGCTGTGAATAAAACAAAATTTAAATTTATAATTTTGTATGTAAGGATCTTGAGCGTTATTTTATGCGGTATCAGTAACACCCTTCGTATTCTGTGAAATTAAATTCTGTGGAGCATAAATCAGTTGGTGATAGTTTTTTTTTTTTTTTTTTTTTTTACTTTTTTTTTTTTTTTTTTTACAATGAAGTAATTATCTCTAAATTGGCCATTTTTTTTGTAAATAATGAAAATGAAAACGGTAAATTACATTAATTCTTGTCAAATTTAAATGCAGTGACCAGTATTTTAGTGTAGTTGAAAGTTGTGCGATGTTACTCAGCTCTACTTTTTTAATTCTTCATTGATAAAATTAAATTCAGTTGGCAATTTTCCCTTTTGCAATGTGCAACGGCATTCTAAAAGCGTTTTTTATTTCTCAAATATCATTATATATAGTTGCTTGTTATTAATTTTGAAAGTTTAAATTTTACAATTGTGTGTTCTATTCATAGTTTAAGTAATGCAACAATCCTTTATATATCTGGTTAAAAAATCTATATAAAATTCAAATTCGAAAATATCTGTAGTAATCTGAATAAGATTTTTTTTTTTTTTTTTTTTTTTTTTTTGAGGACAGTAAACATGAACGTTTCTTATATATAAGTAATGGGTGGAAGCATTCCACAAAAAATGACTCGCGATCTGTCAGACCGCCTACAGCAGTTAAAGGTTAAATCAAATTGGCTCTTTAGACTGCAATCATGCCAAAATTCCGTGGCAGTCAACGTGTTAATGATTTTGTAACACTTTTACCATATTAATCACTGATCTCTACTACAACTTCTGGATAGCGTATGCTTGGTTACTAATCACCATAGTGATCTGTACTATTAATAACTTCCCCCATAAACTAATTCAAATTTGTTTGTAATTATGGGCAACGTATTTCAAAGCATTATGGGGGGAAGTATTCAAATGCAATCATCTGCTTACAGAGTAGAAACCGCTAAGAAGCAAGTTGTAGTAGAGATCAGTGATATTAATCACCTCTTTGAAATTTTGTAATTATAAATTAATCAGTTGCTAACATATATAGAATATCGTGCAATTTTGAAGAAATGCAGAGGTATTCAATTTGTTTTTCAATATAAACACTGCCTAAGTCTACTGGTTTTTGTCTGCTAGTAGTTTTACAGCAGCCACAATCAGATCGTAAATGGTTATTCTGCTGTTGAGATTGCTAGTCATTAACATAATTAATTGTGAATCTTTTGATTTCAAAGTTCAGAGGAATCATCTTAAAACAAAAAAGTGAAAAATGTTCCCACTGTGTTATATATATTTTAGCTAACAATTTTAATGGAAGATTGGTCTCGTATAATCCGTTTGGAACATCGTAATTCTTAAGAAAAGTTATTAAGAAATCAATAAAGGCTTTTATTCCTAGTATACATGTCAAGGTCGCCAAGTGAATTTGGCGACAATTGAAGGACTTTTTTTTTTTAAACGTATAGTTTGTAATTAACTATTTTATTTTGTATTTGCGTATTCGTGAAGTTTTCAGTCATTTAGTTTTAACGGCCTTTTTAAATCAGAAAACCACCTCATTTTGGCCTTATCGACAACTTTTCAAACACACGCCAACCCTCTGACACGTTAACTAGGAATTTACCAAATAAATTAGTGATATTTCGCAAATGCCATGCTCTACAGCTTAAACTTCCGAATCGGGTGCGGATTCTCATCCCCCCCCCCTTTTCTGTTCTCTCTCTCTCTCTCTCCCCCCCCCCCCCCCCCTCCTAACTTGGTTCGGTGTTATGTAAACTTTTGGCGCAGAATCCGCACCGGATTTGGAAGTCTTAACCACTTTACATTCAATTTTCGTTGATTTACTTCAAATATTGTTGTATCTAGTACAATATTGCATGCACTGATTCTGCGCCAAGTGTTACTTACACAAAACCAGCATAAAAATAGGAGCTATTTTACGGCAACCGTATACATTTAAACTTAGGTTAAACTATCAACTTCGGTGCGGTTGTTGCGCTAATGTAATTAATGCTAAAAAGTCGTAATAGCTGCCATTTCCCCCTCAATAAATGAAAATGTCTATGATTGGCTGCTTTTATGCAAATAACTCTTGGCGCAGAATTCACACCAGATTTGGATGTTTTCCCATTTTGCAGTAGTAATCCAATGATGCTAACTATTTGTTGGCTTTAATCGTCTTGGTGCAGAATTCTTAACGTATTTCAAGATTCAGCTAATTACTATATTTGTCCTAAAGCTATTTTTTTTTTACAAATCATGCGATTGTGCAAAATTTTTAAATGTAGGTACATGGAAGACGGTGATTAGGAACTGTACCATTTATTACGATTTTAACTGTATTTATTTTTCTTGTAGTTGGAAGCTGGTGATGTTATATTAGAAGTCAATGACAAGAATGTCGTCTCTTTGACAACAAAAGAAGGTAATTATTATGGAAATTTATGTCATCTTCTTGTATAATCCAACTCTTTACTTCTCAGCTGTTTTCTTTTTTCCTCCCAAGGATATTAGTATACCTTCTTCGAATGCCGCTGAGGCTTTTTCTGCTTTTCTGAGTTTTTGCTTTATGGTTTCTATTAATCTAAGTGTTCATTTCCTCTTTGGATTATTTTGTGCTATTGCATGCTTTCTTTTCTTTCAATGCTCTGATGTTTAAGTTCTGATTTTCATTATTTCTTGGAAATTATTTTTTTCTTCTAATTTAAAAAAATATTTTGCCAGTTTTCTGTTGATGTTTCATATTATTTCTTCTTATATATATATATATATATATATATATATATATATATATATATATATATATATATATATATATATATATATATATATATATATATATTTTAACATTGCCTGCTGTTATTAGAACATGAGGGATGTTTCATTTGCTTTTTTTACTTTCTTCATGAATTCAATTTCAACTATTTAATAATTTTCCACTGAATTCAGTCTTTTTTTTTTTTTTTTTTCATTTTTATTCTTTTAAAAGCTTAATTAATGTTAAGTTGCGAATTAAGAATATTTGTATTTATATATTTATATAGTTTTTTAGTTTAATATCAGTCATATCAATCTACCAGTGAATGGTAGTGTAATTTATTCTAGTATAAATATATATGTATTTTTTTTTGATAAATAATTTACGTTATTACTATCCATTTTAACCTTGATATTAAAATATTTTTTTTGTTATTGGGGGGGGGAAAAATAATCTTAATTTTCACTTTTTTGAATGAATTTCAATAACTTGGCAAGTTCAATGAACGAATAAATCAAAAAAGGTGAAGAAATATGATTTCTGCATTGGAATGCCACTTTAAGAAACATTTCTGTTGCTAATGATGTAGAATTGTGGAATTTTTACTTCAAGGGAATTTACCAAATGAAATACTTTACACTTTTTTTTTTTCTTTTTTTTTTTGCTACTAGTATTTGAAAACAGAAAATTTGTAAAATATTTCAACATGAAAATTTCTTTTTCAAATATATCTGCAAGCAACTAGTATTGATTTATGGGGGAAAAAATTATGTTATAATGCATACACTGCATGTTTTATTTACTTAATTTATGCATGGCATAATTTAATTTTGTTATTTTGAATTTAATTAACTATTTTTTTTGGTTATTGATTTTTTGGTTTACTAATGTGTGAACATTTTAGTGCTGAAGTGCCTGAGGTTATCCAATGATGTAGTTACACTGAAGGTTAAAAAAGGTATGATGGTTACTTATGTTGATGGTTTATTACATTTCATTAACTACTATTTCCTCTGATTTTTACTCTTGAAATGAAATTTTTTATGCTGTACTGTATTATGCTTTCAAACTCAAAAAAGTATTTTAAATTTTAAAATGTATTTTTTTTTTAATTTAAAAACTTTAAAATTCTTAACATTAAAAAAACTTTAAAACTTTATTTCCTAAATTTGATTTATTTAAAAAACTTAAAAAAAAAAAACTTCAGTTTTGCATTAAATTATCTTCATGATTTTTCCATAAAATATTTAGAAAAAATTAAAAAAAAAAAAAAAAAAAAATTATCTGCTAAGTTCAAAAAACTTTTTTTTAAAAAGTTCAATCAAAATACATAATTCCTGAAAAATAATTAAAGAAATATATATGAAAAATAATTGTGTTAAGTTTCATATATTTATAACAATTAGTTTTTAAGCTATGTATCCATTTCAACTCAAAAAAGGGACAAAACACTATCTCCAAGAAAAACATTTTCAAAGTTTCAAGATGGCACGTCCGAGATATAGTTGTCATGTTATAAAAACTTAAATATTTCAAGTTCTACTAATGATAGAAAAAAAATTCATTTTATTCAGAAATATATTGGAAAAAAAGAAAAATTTAGAATTTTTTACATTTTGAGTCCCAAATTGTTTAACTATATAATTTGTAACCTATATGATACCAAAATAAGTTTTTAATTTGATATGATTATTTTAATTTAAGAACTTGATTAAAACTGATAGAAATGCTGTATAGTTTATGGAAATAAACTGCTATGTATATATTTTTTCTTTCTAACTAGTTTACAGTATGTAATGAGGATGCTATGTATTTATCTTTAAATTGCGTACATCTTAAGATTTGATTCGTTTTCGATAGAAGTTACATATTTGTAGCATTTCGTATAAAATATCTATTCTACTGTTTTCTAATGTTATTGTTACCAAATTCCAATTATTACCAATTGTAATACATCATGAAATATTGCTCTATTTGGGTTGATAATGTCTTATTTCCTTGATTGAATTAAGAAACATTTCTAAATCCTTTATATTAACTTCGCTTTTGTATGTTTGTTTGTCGATGGGAGCAGTTTCTGCGGAAGCCTAATTAACCCCCTTACTGTCATCCAATTGTGCTGAAACTTGGCAGATAGGTTCGAAGGCAATGACAATGCATTCCATCAAATTTTGGGACTGTCACTAAAAGGTGGCTTTTACGCAATATTAATAAACCAACTTGTCGTCATTCAATTGCATTAAAAAAGCATTGAATCGACCATTGTTGGAATTCTTTCCTTTTGGCAATTTTTTTTTAATAAATAAATAATAAAATTACTTCAATCAGAATAAATTAATGGTATTTAGATGACGTTCACATTCATTTTTAATAAATAAATTTTGAAACGTAGTTTGCCGCACATTTTGCTGATATAAATGTTTTTGATATCAGTGCTGTATTAATGAACATAAAAATTGACAATTCATATAAAGGATTTTTTTAAAACTCAGTTTTTATGGGTTATATTATTAGTTGGTTATATTGTATTTTTCTATGCAATAATTACTTTCTTAGCTGCTCGAGCCAGAAATGTTAAAAAGATAATTTAAATCTTCTGATCACTTTGTTTTCTGTGTAAGGTAATTTAGGGACGTTCTTCTTCAGTTGGTTGGCTATTTTCTACAATAGTGTTAAGTTGTATGTCCTATGGGGAGTAGATTTAACTAAATATAAACTGTAGAATAAAAGTGTTTTGTTTCAAAATACATATAACCATTGCACACTAACATCCATGGTATTGTTATTTACAGGGGTCGTATTCATCCTCATATTTTGGATGATTCCTAAAAAAATTCAAATTCCTTTTTTTCCCCTCCAAAACCAGTGCAAAGCCTCCCGATATTCCTCAAGATGAAAAAAGTGGATTTAATTAAATTTGCATGTTTTTCAAAATAGTTTAATTGTTTTACTATGTAACTGTTATTTTGCTAAAAAGTTGTTTGAAGATTAACTTTTTGAAAATTTGCAGTTTTTGCCGGTATTAAAACAAGCGTCGGAAAGAATATATCTGTGTCAGCTTCAAAAGAAATATACCTAAATTTTTTTTTTTAATTTTCTCTAAAATTTTAAGAATTGTCCCTGAAATTTTTTAGAATGATCCCTAAGTTTTGTAGAAAAGTCACTGTCCTGTATTTCCCCCTGCTATGAAGTTTGGTTAAATCGCAAAGTTAGAAAATGATAACACAAATTAAAAGGTATGCTATTTATAAGTATTTATCCTTTCTAGACGCCACCATTAAAGAGCGAGTCCACAATCACATGGCGGCATCCAGTGAACTGGAGGCCCTCAGAAGATCTTTTGTCAAAGAAAACTCTTCGACCAACGGCCACTTAGACCACAAGCCCTCCGAAAAGTTTGAGACGACCAATGGGGATGCTCGAGAGAATGGCGAGAACATCCCTCCTTCCCCCCATCACATCAAGCCCCAGAAGCAGCAACCAAAGTTTGAGAGTTTTACCATGACGGGAGAGCTTATCATCAAGACCAAGAGCGTTACTAATGTCTCACCGAAGAACAATTTCAAACAGAATGATGAAACGACGATAGTCAATTCACATTTTAACAGAAGTAAGAATCGTTTAAGGTCTTGACAGGTTTTTAGTGTTTGATCTATTTTTCACCGGTACTCTTCTGTTATACTAAACTTCAACTTAACTAGACATCACTTAGACGGTAGACCGTGACAGTGCTCATAGGTATTTAATCCATTTTGGCGGAGTGAAGACATAATTCTCGCCAAACCTTATAGCCTTTTGTTCTCTATAGGGTTGTGGTTTGGCGAACATTATGTCTTCACTCCACCAAAATGGATTAAATACCTATGAGCACTGTCATGATCTACCGTCTAAGTGATGTCTAGTTAAGTTAAAGTTTAGTATAGACTGTTACCAATTGGTGCCAAGCCTAAATGTTTACATGTTTAATTGATGCATAAATGTATTGCTGGCCCTAAATGTTTTTGGTTTGCTATAAGAGTTGCCTACGGTGTATTATGGGAATCCTAAATGATTCGAAGGTTGTTAATTACAATGCAATTTAGTTTTTTTTAGTTTTTTATCTGGCACCTATTTAAGGAAAGAGTACTCTTTCATCTACTATATGATGATTTTAATTTCCTGGTTTCTTGAATCAAAGGGTTGCCAACGATTTATTTTAGGAATTTTTAATGATTTAAAGGGTGTTAGTTTTGGTGAGTTATCGCTTCAATTTAGCTATTTTTATCTGGTACCCCTCTAAAGAAAGAGTACTCTTTGATCTGTAGGAGGAATTTGATTTCTTGGTTTCTCGAAACTTTTTTAAAAGTCAAGCACTATAAAATTTGAAATGTGTTTGAGCTTCAACCCAAACTTACAGCTTCTTCTCTATACAATCTGTGACTTTTTGTGTCAATTTAGAAATATGTTTGCGCTATTTTTTATTTAAATACTGCATTATTATTTTATAGGTGATGATGACCTAAAGCACAGAGGAAAGCCAACCAAGCGAGAGGCATCCGACTCCCAAAGCCTGGTTGCCGAAAAGAAAAGCAACTACAGCTACGGAGGTAATTTTGTACGAACTTCCCGCAGCGAAGATTTCCTCCAGAAGACATCTGTGTCCACTGTGAACATCGATATTGAGGAAGAAATCGCAACCTCCCTACACAACCTCTTAGACACCAACAAAGATCACTCACCAAACGACCGTGTCACTTGGTCTTGCAAGTCTCCTGTCTCTGCCACTGGAGCTGACTCTAAAACAAGTCCAGTGTCTGACACTGGGGCAGATTTTAGAACAGTCTCTTCCAACAGTGCAAACTCTAGATTAGTTTCTGGAGAAGACTCTAGGACTGTGTCTACTACTGGACCAGACTCTAGGACAGCCTTGGAAGACTTTCCAACGACAAACCGAGATACTAGGACGGGTCAGTTCATTCACATTCCATCTCTGAGCAACTCTGAACAATTAGTCAACGACCCCATCGAGATGATATCGTCCAATAGACCAAGGTATGCTCCTCGCACTATCCAGCCCAAACAAGACGGTGTCACGAACATTATGATCGACGAAAACAAGATCTATGTTAAGGTCTTGCCTGATCAATCGGGGGAGAACAACGTTTCGTCATTGAACAATAGAACTCATTCTGAGTCTCCTAAGAATGCAAGGAATTGCGAGATGAGGGAGGACGAGAATGGGGATGATTCTCGGAGGTGTTATTCGCCCGAGGATGAGTCTGATGTTGAGAGCCTCAGTAGTTTTCATTATAGTCCGAAGGCTATTGATATGCCGTCTGCATCGAGACTGGCAAAAAGGCTTTTCAATCTGGAGGGTTTTAAGAAGTCTGATGTCTCTAGACATTTATGTAAAAAGTAAGTATCTATTATGTTGTGAATATTGTTTTGATGTTAATTTAGTGGAGGGTTTCTTCTTGC
Organism: Linyphia triangularis; assembly: GCA_963978545.1. NCBI lineage: Eukaryota > Metazoa > Arthropoda > Arachnida > Araneae > Linyphiidae > Linyphia > Linyphia triangularis. The sequence goes on from OZ021727.1 coordinate 19,520,667, forward strand.
TTGTCAATAAACAGTGTGATTTACACTGTTTATTGGGAAACCAAAATGATTAAATTTGTGCTTAGAAATGCTTTACAATTTTTATTATTTATTTACTTAAGAAATAGGGTGTGTAATCTTTTATGAATTTTTGTGGTTCTGTTTAGTTTAATCACATTTTTTATTTATGTTTTAAATCTTTAATTTATTAAATTGCCTTTATTTCTTTTTCTAAAAGCAGTCAACTTAATTTTTTTTTTTTTTTTTGGAAATCAGGTTTGTTAACAAACTATACCTCTTAAAAATTAGTTTGATCTCCAATCTGAGACACATTTTCCTGAGAATCACCTTACTATGCACTTTGCCCACCACTGAAGAATTTGATCTTTTTATTCAATACCTCAAAATTTCCAAGCCATATCAATATCATCCATCACTTTTCTTGAATTTTGCATAAACGGATGGCTTAGTTGCCAAATAGTTTCAGGTTTATCATTAAATTATTTTGTTGGATTACAATTGCACATCTTTTAACATTTCTTGTTATGAGTATATTTTATATAATTCGAGTTACACAATTTTATATAAAATTGTGTATCATACTCAACTAAAGAATTTCATTAATATAAAATGTGACATGTTGACAGAACATCAGCCTTTCATCTCTTCCTTTTTAGTTTATTTTTTATTGTAAAATAGTGTAAGCAAAAATTTCCCTAATCTTCAAATTATAATGTTTCATAGTTCAATGTTCAGTAAACTGATTACTATGGTGAAGTATTTTTTAGACCAAATAAGAAAAAAAATCTTTATTTGTCACATAGGTGGTTTTTCCAGTAATTTTAGTTAATTTAGCATGGATTTTTGTCTGTTTTTATTATTATTATTTTTTTTTGCCATTTCAAAGTAAAAATAGGAAAACACAAGCAATAAAATATAATGTGTTTCAATCTATGCTATTCGTGCTCTAAATTTTCAATTTGTTTTTTAAATTCCGTTAAAAAATTTCCCTTTAAAGCAATGATTTTGTTGCAAAATGAATTTTGATTCATAATTTTTTTTTATGTTTTTGGAATGTGTCATATGACTTTTTAGCCTATCGTTGGGCTGTAATCAAAATGTAAAACTAATGAATTGCTGCAAGTGTTAATGAATATGTTTTAATGTTAAGCTATCTTCATGGAATGCCTGGTATTCCCTGAGACTTTGTTATCCTCCCCTCTTTTAACAGTAATGATTTTAGCAGAGTGGTAGCTGAGGAATACTTGAAATTCTTTGATTTCAACGGAGAGACATTGGACGTTGCGCTGCGAAAGTTTTTAAAACAGTTTTGTCTGATTGGCGAGACGCAGGAACGAGAGCGGGTTCTCATTCACTTCTCCAAGAGGTTCCTTGACTGCAACGAGGGGGCGTTCAAGTCACAAGGTGAGTACCGAATTCATAACTTACAATGATTGCAACTGAAGGACTCCACTTACTATTATATACACTGCAACACACTTCTAATGCAGCATATGGGCCAAGGTTACAAATACTTTAATTGGTTTATGTAAATAGTTTACATTTCTCCCCTTCATTTTGGAGAATATTTGTCTTTTTTTTTCTTAAAACTATAGTAAAGCATTGTAAAATTACACTTTATTCCGAAATTACCACATGACACCTTTTACGTTATAGTAGCCTTGTCTTTGATGTAACGTTATTACATTATTTTGTTTGAAATATTCCATTTCAGTTATATATTTATGTGTCCAACAGTGTAAATATGGTAATCGGAGAAACATGAGGGGATTTGGCAAACTTAATCAGAGATATATTTAAAAAAAATTAGCAATTACATTAGGGAATTTATTTTGTTTGTCTTTCATTAAATTGAATATCCATAAAAAGAACAACCATATAAGCAAAAAATTCCATTTTCCATCAGTAACATTTATTTTTTATTTATTATACTTTTTTTGTGTAGTAAATTTCCCCAAATTTAGTTTTTTAAGTACCATTTACATTTGCATTATTGTAAAAGTACAAGAACAAGGCGTTGTCAGGAGAATTCAGATAGCTTTCTTTCAAGACCACCTGGTATTTTTTTTCATTTTTTTTTTTTTAATCTCTTATTTTTGTGCATAATAAATACATTATTACTTTTTAGAAATTCTTAAGAATGCAAAATTATTATTATTATTGAAAAATGACTTTAATTGTTGCATCACACTCGTTTAGACCATATATACACATTGGGCCCTTGGGGCAACTTATTTATCCTTTCTATGGTATTCTTTATTCTTTCCTTATATTCACTAGCACTAGCTCACCTACACAGCCTTGCATGAATAATAATATTGGATCTGTAAAACTGATTATGTACTGAATCTGATGGTGCTTTGAGTTGGAAGATAAAAATAAGAACAGAAATGATTGTCCTTTGGAAGGTTTAGGAAACAATTCTTATTGAATTGGAATTGTATTTGTTTGCAAGCCTAAGTTGGAAAATGAATTTTTTGATAAAGAACTAAAAATACTTATTCAGAGTGGCCACAGATCCTGGAAATCAGGGAAATATCAGGGAGCTTTTTAATTCTGTAAAAAATCAGAAAAATGTAACAGAATTTAAAATTTTTTTTACGAAAAGCAGGGAAATTTTCAATCATTCTTATGAGGGTATGTTACCCCATTCATCTGCATTATGGCACCATTTACCTGAAGAATTTTGGTGGTACTAATTGTTAGAAGTAAAGTGTTACTGAATAATTTAAACTTTTCCTTTCTGCCATAACTATTTTAAAAAATAGTATTATTATCTATTTGAGATACATGTTCTATTTGATCAGAGTGTCTATACATCTGGAAAAATTTAAAAAATTGGAAAAAAAACGTTCTGTAAAATTAGGGAATTGTTTGGAAATCTATCAGAAAAATCAGGGAACTTTTCCCCTTGAATTTTGTGGCAACCCTGTTATTATCGAATGACATTTTATGAAACAAAATTAATGTAGTAATAGTGGAGAAATGTTTCTTCCTTAAATTTCTAAAATTGTACTTGCATTTTTCGATAATTCCTAAATACATTAAAACCCCCGAAAATCCCCCATTTTTCTCTAAAACCGGTAAAAAAAATATGATATTCTTCCAGATGGGAAAAGTTTATTCAATTAAATTCTCATGTTAGTTAAAATAGTATAATTGATTAATTATGTTACTGTAATTTTTCTAAAAAGTTGTTTGACTTTCGATTTTTTTTGAAAATTGGCAGCTTTTTGCCGGTATTGAAACTGGCTTTGGAAAGAATGTCTTCGTTAGGAGCCTATGTCACCATTAAAAGAAATACCCCTAAATAATTTTGAATCGTCTCTAAAAATTTAAAGAATTATCCTTAAAATTAAAAAAAATTTCCTTAAAATTTTAGAATTATCCCTAAAATTTCATGAATTATCCCTGAATTTTTTTAAATTATCCCTAAAATTTCATGAATTATCCCTGAATTTTTTTAAATTATCCCTAAAATGTCATGAATTATCCCTGAAATTTTTAAAATTATCCCTAATTTTTTTTGAAAACTTACTGCGGCCCCTGGTAGCGGCAGTTACACGGCATGTGCAGTACAATTCTAATTTACTCTGAAATGAAAAGTATAAGGGTGAAGTGTTCTAAGATGTTTTTGTATGATTACTTGTGTGTCTTTGCTGTACTAGTGACTTTTCCCACTACAAAATGTTTGTACTGTCTCATCAGTTGTGTGTGTTGTGAAGAAAAGCAATAGACGATTGTGCTCTGGACCATTTTCCAGATTGTTCAGCTCAGTAACAGGTGAAAGAGACATTACAACTCTCCTGTGCTCAGTGTTTGTCTTTTATTCATATCTCTCATTGTAGATTAGATTGCAAAGTTGCCATTCAAAAATGCTGCATGTCTCAGGTTTTATTAATATTGTCCAAGTTGTGCTTTACTTATGGGCGATTTTTAAGTTGATTACATTTTTGCGTAGGCATGAAAATGTAGTTGTGAATTTGTGGCTGCTTATTTTTGCATATGATGTTTTGTTGGTTACTAGAATAAAAATGAATAAAATTTTTTGGCTTAAACGTTGTTTAAAAATGGTATTGATGGTTTCATTCTAATACTTATATCTTAATGTAAACAAATTTATTCTAGGAGAACATACTTAATTATATTTTAAAGTACTTGGAAAACTTTAGTTTATTTCTATGAACTTTCTAAAAAAATCATGTTAATAATATTCTAATTCATCCCAGACAGCACTGGGACATTTCTGTGGCATGTGGCAAGGTTTTTGAATTCAGATGTATTGTAACATTCTAGAAACTTCTCAGAGATTGACTGCCATCATAAGTTTAAATGCCCTAAATTAAAAAAAAAAAAAAAATGAATTTCATATATTTTGACGCTTTCTGATTAATCCTTAGAAAATTATCCTTTTATGTCATTGAATGGCTAAAACTCTTAGGTCATATGAACTTATACAACAATAAAAAAATATGCAATATCAAAGGAAGAATGCAAAAGCTTCAAAATGTGCATTAGAATTTTTTTGGATTTAGGGCATTTTTTGTAATAATGGTAGAAGATGTAGAAATGTCAATGCAATGTATTTACTGCAATGTTTCAAATACAATGTACCAACAATGCAGAAAATATCCATTTCGATTAACTACTGTTAATGCTACCTACTATAATGAAAGTTTGTTTTCTATGCAGTTGAAATTTTTTAAAAATATGTTCGTGGGATTTAATGTTTTTTCAATATTGTTATGCAAAACTCAAGTACACTTTGAAACCTACTCTTTTGTTATGTATAGTGCATATTTATCATGTAGGTTATCTAGTCATTAAAAGGGAAAGACTTGTTTTGCATGTTCCATTTAATATTGATATTTTATTCTTAGCAAGATTACTAGAAGAATTTGTATAGCAGCATTGGCATTCATTCAATTAAGTATAAGCAACCAACTTTAATTATTAAATTAATTCTTCTGACTTAAATTATTCCATAGGATACATAATTGTCAATAATAATCAGCATTTATAGTTAAAATTTTCAATAATAGTCTAAGCAGTTCCATATAAAATATGTTGCCTTTCTTTATTTGAAAAATTTCTAAAGTTCTTATACTGTCAAAAGATTTTCTATGTTTAATACAATAAGAATTTATCAAATTTCAATCCTATCTTATCCCTTGAAACCTATTTTTATCAATATTTGTGCAATAATACATATTTGCTTTTAAATTTCACTCTGCTATTTTTTATTTTGGTTATTTCAGATGCTGTACATACTCTTACTTGTGCCCTAATGCTCCTGAATACTGACTTACATGGAGAGGTAAAAAAAAAATTCAGCGGTTTTTAAACTAAAATTCACCACAAATTATTTTAATAAGACAAAACTTATGAAACACTTAACTTGTTTATTGCATTTAACAGTTTATTCAGTTGACTAATTGTGTGATGTGTAAAAATTGTGCAAAAATACTTTTCAGCCATCTCTTTAATTCGATCCTCAGTAATGTCACTGAATGACTCTACTCAATAAGGAAAGAACACATAAGCAAAGGGTCGCATTCGCCCTAAAATTCCTAATAATCCTTAAATTTTTGTTTCTCCTTAAAATTCCTAATATTGTGCTTACATTTTTCGATAGTGCTTTAGAAGAATTAAAGATCTCAAATTCCCTGATTTTCCTCCAAAACCCCTTGAAAAAGCTCAGGTAACCCTCGAGAGAAGAAAATCGTTTACGATATTTTAATTAATAATTATTTAAATTTTTAAAAATTGGAAGTTTTTTGCCGGTATTGAAACATGCTTTGAAAAGAATGTCTGTGTTAGGAGCTTATGTCAGTTTTAAAAGAAAATCCTCTAAAATTTTTAAATTACCCCTAAAATTTTTTAAATTTTCTCTAAATTTTTTGGAATTACCCCAAAATTTTTTAGGAATTATTTTTAAATTGTTTAGAATTTTCCCTAAAATTTTTGGAATTACCCCTGAAATGTTTAGGAATTATCCCTAAAAATTTTAGAATTTTCCCTAAATTTTTTGGAATTACCCCTGAAATTTTTAGGAATTATTCTTAAAATTTTTAGAATTTTCCCTAAAATTTTTGGAATTACCCCTGAAATTTTTAGGAATTATCCTTAAAATGTTCTTGAAATTTTTGGATTATCTCTAAAATTCCTAGCTAATTTTTTTTTAGAAAACTCACTGCACCCTCCGCAATTGACTGATGTGTAAAAATTGTGCAAACATAATTTTATCTATCTTTTGAATTCGACTCCCAGAAATGTCTGTGAATGACACTACTCAATACAAGGAAAGAAAACATAAAATACCTTTTAAATCAAATGTACTCAGAAAATGTAAAAAATCTCAACTATTTAATTCATTAATACTCAATCTTTGTTTTGTTTTTACCAATCTTATTTGTAATATCTTCGCCTTTTGTTGTTACCAACACTTTTGAATAATAGTTTTTTTTTTTGCAGAATGTAGGCCGACGTATGACTTGCACAGAGTTTATTGAGAATTTGGCGGAATTGAATGAAGGTGAGAATTTCTCAAGGGAAGTTCTGAAGGCCTTATATCACTCGATCAAAACAAATGCACTAGAATGGGCTGTGTAAGTTTTGTTTTTCTACATTATATTTGGTATCCTCTTAAATTGCCCAATGTATGTTTCTCCTTTTCTAGTCAGGTAATACCTAAATTGGAATTAAAATTGTCCTAGCTTATGGGCTTCAAACTTTTATTTTTATTCAATTAATTAAATTTTTTTTTATTAAATGTGTTCATTTTTTTACATGTTTCAATTAATATTTTGAACATATATTCAATAACAAACGGATAAAGTAAAATTTATCTATAATGTTTCACTGCACAAAGATCGATTTATAAAATTTCTTTTCTAACTTTTTAGAATATTAATGCTTTCAAATTATTGAAATCGCTAAGTGTTTTTAATTGCTTTATTTATGATAAGCACATATTTTCACGGGATACCTAAAGCATTTGTTCAATTTGAACCATTTGTCTCAACACCACTTTCGTGTTCAAAATAAAATCTGGAATTTAATAATATTCAAAATTCAATTATATTTTTGTGTTTTTTTATTCTTTTCAAATTTACTTGAACTTATTCTTTGAACAAGCCTAACAATAAATTATTGCACTTAAGTATAAATTTTTTCTGCTTTTTGTTTAAATAAGCTGTTCTTTATACTTAATAGATGTTCATATTTCAGTAAAAATTTAATAAGTGTACACAGATTACTATTAGTGGCTAAATCTTTTAAAACTCTGTTCTCTCACAAGTATTCTATATCTTCTGAAATTATTCAACTAAAATTCCAGCCTCCATTGATGACAAAAATGGAAGAGCTTTCAAGATTTATTCTAAGTAAACTGTATCTGTGTTTTGCGTATTTGCTGTGCAGTCTCTTTTGTTTTATTTTTTCACATCTTTAATTTTTCTTGTATACTTTTTCAAATTTCTATTTATAAGGTATTTCTAAACCTTTTATATTTTTATTTTGCATTCCAGATTATTATTTTTTTTTGCTTAAGAGGAAGTCCTAGTAAGGATTCTTTCCTATACTCGCTATGTTACCATCTTTTAGCCCAGTGCATTTAGAAACTACTTTCTCTACCTTGAAATTTGCTGAGTAGGTACTAAAAAGATCACTTAATGACATGACGTAAATTGTTTTCATTTAATGTTTATCTATTATAAATGAAAATTTAAATAGCAAAAGACAAAACCAGGTGGAGCCACTGTTAATGCATTGGTGTAAGGATTTCAAATATAAAATAAAATAGATTAGACGCTATCTTCAAGATTTTATTTTATGTCATTTCATTAGTTGATCATTTTCGTACCTACTCACCAAATTTCGAGGTTTTTGTACAAAGTAGTTTCTAAATGCCCTGGGCTAGAAGATTGTAACATAGGGAGTATAGGGAATGATCCTTACTAGGACTTATCCTCTTAATGAAGGTTTGTACAAACTTTTAAATTAATTGGTCCTAAATTTCTATATTTAGAGATGACGAAGAAGAACCACCTGCTAATGATGAGCACCCTCCTAGCCAGACAGACCCACGGCAAAGTTTCATTGGTCACAATCCCTTCTTAGAAGTGAGTTTATTTTTGAGCTGTTAGCTCTCCAACAATTTTTCAGTGTCTTGAAATAAGAGCTACTGTAATATGGAAAAGTTGCCAAAAAGAGTTAAGCCTTAACTCTTAGAAGCATAGTGGTTCCCCACAGAAACCACTTGTAAAGTCGGGTTGTGTTAACTGCCAGAAAGAAACTGTTTTCTAACTTATCATAAATAGTCTATGTGATTCTGCCATTTTACACGACCTGAAAAAAAGTGCAATTTTTTTATGCAGAAATAATTTGATGAGGAAAAAAAACTTGATGTTGTTTGTGTTCACTGTCACTTGCATTGCGGTTTCATTATGTAACCACTTACAAAAGTTAAAATAAATATATTTTTACAAGAAGGAAGTATATGCCAGCATTTTTCTACAAATAAAGGCGGCCCATACCAAATGTCATTGAAATCTGAAATCAAATTGAAATTCGTGCTTTAAAGGGTTAATGCATGGGTACAATTCAATTTAATGATGAAGCTATGGATGCGTTATTTTCCCCAAATTATTTAGAAACCTGCTAATTATTTTTTGCAGAGCCCAATGGTGCTCGCATTTTATTTATTATTTTTTGGCTTATTTCTCAATTCTAAATACACTTGTTCTATTTCAATACTTTTCTTCAGCATCTGGGTTTTTCGTACGCAGATTTGTATGTTTCATACGTTTTTAAAAAATTTTGAAAAGTGCTTGAAAAAAACCTCATTTTCAAGTACTTGAAAACTAATTTTTTTAAAATGCTTGAATTTATTTTATCTTCTAAATTTCTATCCACTGAAAAAAATTTTGGTCTACAAAATGAGCAAAATCCTTTGAATTTAGTGAAGCCAATCAATAAGCGCAGTTGAATGTACGAGATTGTGCCATTCATCTCATCGCTTCGTTCAAATTAATCAATTTTTTGTTTTGTTTTTATATTGTATGTGTTGTCGCCTAATTTTTGGTACACTGTTTAAATTTGGCAGGGAAATCCATTTTCAATGCAAGCTGGTTAAAAAAGCCAGATTATAATTTATGTTTACAAGCCTTTGTTTTGGATCCGCATTTTGCACAATGTACTTTATGTGTCGAAACTTTCAGTGTAGTTTCATTGGGAGAAAGTGCTCCTAAAAGACATGGGTAGAGAGCACATGGATTAGTTCGATGAGCAATTGAGTATTGCTAGAACTATTTCTACTGTTGAAAATACCTTAAAAGTGGATTCTGTCCGCAACAATCGACGTCTTCATCCATATCCTTTCAATCAATCGCAATGGAGGTGTGTCTACTTAGAAACAAATTTTATTTGTTAAAATACTATGAACATTGAAAACCATAAAAAAAATCATGTTTTGTTTATTTAGTCGATTTGAACATACACTGTTTGCTAGAGAAATAAAATTATGATATTTTTTATGTATTTGTGTTGGTAACACATCCTTGAATTTTTTTTCTTCTTCAAGTGTACAAACCATGCCTTATTAACCTTCAGTAGGGCTATGATTTTGATCGTTTTAAAAACATTGAACTGTTCAAAAGTTAATAATTGCAAAATAATAATAATACTTGATTGTTAATGTATGTTTTCAATGTGGAGGGATCCAAAAATTATGGTCATATTTTCAGTGTTATTTAGAATCTTGACAAGTGTTTTAGCACAGATGCAAACAATGGGCACATCTTATCAGGTGTTTTCCAAAATTGAATATATTGGAATTGGATTTACTTTTTTTTTAGGTACAGATGTATGCATGATACTGGCTTCACTAATTTTGATCGAAATTTCAACGTCAGTATCTTATTTAGCACTTTCTAAACATTAAAATTAGTGAAAACTTAGTTGAAATGTCCCAAACATAAAAATGCTATCTGCTATACAACAATTTTTTTCTACTTTGCATATTAAATCAACAATAACATTTTAAGTGCAATCTCCCTTAAAAAAAATTTAATAAAGAGGACACAAAATGTTGTAACGTTTAATACATTCACTATTAACTTTTTTGAAATGTAATTTTTTGTCAAAATTTAGCAAAACTGGTTTGTTGAGAATTGAGGTCAAAAAGGTCCAAATTCATTTTAGAAGAACTAATAATCAAAACTATTAATATTTTCTTGCAAATATTTAATTTGGCAATATTGTTTATAAATATGATATATATAGCTTTGTCCAAAGACTTCAGACAAACATAACCAGGTGAAGTGAGCGTAGGAAAAAATGCTGAATTTTTACTTGTTTTCCCAGTATGAATCCCACTCATTCTCTGTAAGCATCTCTTTCATTGTTCAAATTTTTATAAAATTATCTACTGCTGTATATAAAATTGTAATATCTATAATTGTCTTCCTATTTCTCAAAGAATATCACAGTGAACTTCAAACTATAAATTATACCTCGTCCGTCAATTTTGTATGTAAAATAGGATAACCAATCTATAAGTCTTGGTTTTGAGTAAAAAGGTTTTTGAAATTGTCACTCATGTTTTATGTACTTTTCATCCTAAATGAAGTGTCTTAACTTCCTTTAATATGATTTATTTTAACTTTTAAGGTGCCAAACCCCAACTGTGCAACCGAATATAAAAGAGGTTATGTCATGAGAAAGTGTTGCATCGACCCGAATGGAAAGAAAAGTATGTTATCTATTAAAGCACCATCTTAAAACAAGTTTTGGGTTACTTAAATAATGGCAAATATTAAGTTTAGTAAGCTTTTACATTAAAACACCAAAAATATTACCTTAAGAACTGAAAGCCAGTAAAAATTTTCATTTCACTCAAAGTATTTGTTAAGGATTTTCAATTGAGGCACAAAAGTAGACATTATGGTGGAGGGAAGATTTTAAACAGACACAAACTTGTTTGGCCAGCATCTTACTTACTAAGCTACACAGAATATAACTCCTATGTGCTTCCATTATTCAAAGTCTTTTGTTGTTTTAAAACTCGAATATTGGTTTCATTAGACACAAGAGATTTCTAGATTTCTCAAACTCTGATATTTTTCTGATTTGCACTTATGTGGTGCTAGGTTACTCTGAATTTCATCCAGAGATTGGGAAGTTGACTATTTTTGTATAAAATATGAAATAAATTATAGTAGATCTTATTTAGCCCATACTCTTGCAATAATCATAGAAAGTCTCCTTTTATTAATATGGCATGTCCTACTTTTCTCCTGCTGATTTTTTTTTTAAATTTATGTTTGAACAAATAAATTTGTTAATTTACTTAGGAGTATTGCAGGGTGATTCAAAATTAATGTGACCAATTTCAAAGCATTTTAAATTTTTATTGAATGAAGTTGTTTACATGCAATTTTCAATATGGTTTCCTTTAGCATAGTACACTTTAGGCAAACGTTTAGGCCAAGCCTAATCAGATTTTTCGTCTATTTTTTGAGGAAATTTTTCCAAATTCCTCTTGAATTGCTTTTTGAAGTCCTTGAAGTGTTCTTGCTTCCCATCTATTTAATTGTTTTTTAAGTATCTCCATAAAAATTAATCAGTAGGAGCACAGTCAGGGGATGATGGTAGCCATTTCTCAGGAGGTAGAATTTTTTTTTTTTAATCTTAACATCAGCCATTTTGTAGTTGATTTTGTAGTATGACTTGGTGCAGAATCTTGGTGAAAAACAAAATTTCCTTGAGGGTAAAGAAATTTACTTTCTGAGATAATGTGCTTCAAAATTTTATTCTGATAGTATTTAGCGTCTGTTTTAGCCTTTGGTTCTGCAAAAAATGATTTTGTCAAGCCTTGAGAGGACCATACATTCCCATCCATACCATAACACCTTATGGCCAATTTGCCTTTTGCAAAACAGCTACGTCTTTTTGTAGCTTTTCGCATGTAATATATTGTATCTTTGTTTTGCCAGTTGTGGATGACAGATGAAACAGTTCTTCATCCGAAGTTATCCATGTTCTGTATCTACCTTTGTGTAACATTAAATACAGAGGCCAAGAACGTTTTCTTTGTTTTTCTATGGTCTTTGCAGACATTTGATGACAGACTGGTTTATTTACTTTTTTATCGCTAATTTTCTTTATCTGACGACAAATTGTTAGTTGCGATACCTGTAGTTTCTTGGCTAAAGTTCTTTGAGGCATAGGATTTTCTACAGTGATAAGTCTTGTCGGCTTTTTTATTTTTCAACAATCACTTCATTTCGTCCACATTTTTTTACTGGAACTTTTGAATGCCAGCCAAATTTTATTTCTTTTTGAAGTTTAGATAGTAATTCATTAAAAAACTGTCTTTTCTGATTTTTAACTGCTTTATTTATACAGGGTTCCCATGCTCATTGAAAGTCATTAAAAGTGCTTTATATTTTTGAACTTGTTTTCAAGGCCTTGAAAGTGCTTGAAAATGCTTAGAGGTCCTTAAAAGACCTTAATTTTTGCGGATGTTGTGTGCCAACTGAAAAAGTTCTAAAAATACAACTCGGACTTGCTATCCCCGTGTGACCGCCACTTATCTGCACCGTATCGGAATTCTCTAACATATTTATATTATGCAATCTACAACTTGTAACTTGTTTGGTAGAATATACTTTATTAAAAACTTATATATAGACATGATCCCTGAAAAGAAATTTTCAAAGATCCTTAAAAACATTATTTAGGTCCTTAAAAGTCATTGATTTTTATTCTGTAATTTGTGTGGAAACCCTGTTATAACAGAATTTGAATTCCATTTACTTCAGAATGAAGGATTGGTTGAAGTACTTCCAAGTACAATTAAGAGTTTTGTAGGACAAAATTATAAATTTTGGGAAGTGTGAGTAAGACACGAAAGCCCAATATTTTATATACAAGTATTAGTCCTTCAAATGCCTTAAAATTTCGTTTTGGATTTGAGGATCTAATTTCTTGGCCATTATTTACTCCCACTTATAAAAATAGTTAGATTGGTAATTTAAACATTTCAGTTTTAAAATAAAACTGATAGTAAAGTGACTAAAATTTATCATAAATAGTTATATGCTTTTAAAATTGGTCATACTAATTTTGAATCAATCTATACTGTTGTCATATTCTAATGTGAGTGAATAAATTCATATATCACTTGGGCAGTTTCAATTGTAGAAAACATAAATTTTTAAGAAAATTTCAATGAGGAACTTTCACGTTTTTGGGTTTTATTTTTAAATAAAAGTAGAGAAAAAATCATGAATAAAAATACCATTCTTTCAAAAATTTAAGCTCGGATAGATAGTTAAAAAAATATTTAGTTTTTCACTTTGGGATTTGGTGGGAAAAAGCCACTTTTGCGTGAAACGTCAATGTGCAGATAAGGAGGACCCAGTCTAAAACCTGTTTTAGAAAGGGAATGAGTGAGGTTTATCCTTCGTTTTGCGACTTTATCTCTGCGTAACCACGTCATGGTTTTTTTATGCGTTTTTGTTCATGTGACTTATGCTTTGATTTCTGCTAATTTCAAACTTGATTTTTGATTAATTGAAAGCATAAAGATAAAAAATAATTGCACTGCTCAAATATATTCATTGGATAACACTAGGAAATACAAAAAATATTCATTTTCCTCACTTGTGCAAGTTCCTCACTGTCAAAAAAAAATTTCATTACTCTAAAAATATTTAGGAACAATACAACTATCCACCCGTTTCCCACTGTTCCATACACACATTATTAATAGTAAAAGTTGAGTGTTCGAAGTTATAGTGGAATTTTCAATACATTTATCTGTGCATTACAGTTTTTATTCATCGAAAACTTTCCATGTTTGCGATATTTAAAACAGTGTGGTGACGCAATGAGTTCATTCAACTTTCTTTGTGTGTCAATTTTTTTTTTAAATATAACTTTCTTTTGCAAACTAAAACTAAAAATGTGTCAATCAAAATCCTTACCAAATGAAAGTATTTCAGTAAATTAATTTAGCCAATCACCACAGGAAGAAGGTGGGGCTAATTCATTCCTCCCAGGGATCCGAACCGAACGGTCATACTTCTAGTTCCAATTCAATCCTAAAGGACCTGTGTTCCTTCTTTCCAAATTTCTTTCTTTGTTTCAATGTAGCATTGTGTTGTGTGGTGCTTAAAAGGATGATACTCTCTATACTGCTATTGTTAATTTGGCTTATTTCATGCACCTTTTTCTCAGAAAGTAATTGATGTAGAAGCCTATTTTTTGTTCAGTGCATCTAGCAGACACTTGTTATTCTACTGAAGTTATCTTTTGATTGTAATTCATTTAACTTTTTTTTTAAATGAATATTCGTGAAAGTCACTTAAATTTGTTAAAAATCACAATTTTTTTTTTGACGAAAAAATGTAAAAACAAAAATTATTTTTCTTAAATTTAACCACAAATTATCACTTCAGTATATACAGATACATAAAAGGAATATGTGGTAAAAATTTTAGGAAGATAGTTTGATCAGTTTCTGAGAAAAAGGTACATGAATATCAAAAAAGGAAGTTTTGAGAAAATTTCATTTTAAAGAATACTTTACTTATACTAATAATTACCAATTTTGTTTTTAAAAAAATTATTAAAAATACTTCTAGTTCAGGTATTATTACAAATGAGGAGAGAGAAATTTTGAAGGAGAGAATTTAAATTTTAATAAATATTTTTAGAAGACCCATTTCTAGAAAAGCAAGTATTTTGTATTTATATTAAATTTTCCCATTTTTATTAACAGTATAATGTTTTATCATCCTAAAAAGGCATCTACTTTGTTATTACATTACACTAACATGTCGTTACCTCAATGCTACAATTAGATAACTCCAAAATTGTCATTTATTAGATGTGTGCATGATGAGTCATAAATTACCTGCCTTTATAGTATGCTATAAGTAAATAACTGTGGCAAGGTCCCATTATGTTCTATTTATATCAAAGCTATTATACCACTGTACGATTTCAATGCTTTAAAAAATTTAAATATGTTGTTCTCAAAGCTATGTTTTTGCAATTATTTAGTTGAAGCATTTGAGGGATGATATTGTATAAATTTTTTGATGTTTCAACACTATTGTAATTCCATAGAATTTGTAATTTTTTTTTTTTATAAGTAACTCTTTAAATTCTCTTTATAGTTCATTTAACATTCCCTTTCCTTTCGTAACTGTATGCGATCATAAACAATTTTTCCAGGGGTTGCATTCTTCCTAAAATTCTTAATATTTTTTAAAATTTTGTTTTTTCTTAAAATTTCTAAAACTGTTCTTGAATTTTTGAAAATTCCTAAAAATTTTTTTAAAAATCCTTGATTTTCCTAATATCCGCAAAAGAAGTGAATTGAATTGAAAAATGATATAATTGTTTGATTATATAACTGTTGTTTTGTTTAAGAATTAATTTACATTCAATTTTTGGAAAACTTGCAGATTTTTGCCGGCATTGAAACATGCTTTGAAAAGAATATATCTGTGTTAAGACCCCATGTTAGCTTTTAAAATAATATCTCTGACATTTTTTTTTAATTATTCCTAAATTTTTTTAGAAATATCCCTGAAATTTTTGGACTTGCCCCTAAAATTTTTTAAATATTAATATTTTTGGAATTGTCCTTAAAATTTTTAGGAATTAAGTCTAAAATATATAGAATTATCACTGAAAATTTCCTATCTTATTTTTTTAGAAAACTCACTAAGTTCCCTGTTATTTGTGTATGAGGTTATAATTTGTTTAATTAGTTAATACTTTTCATTGATGTAAAGGATATTTAATTAGACATTTTGCTGATATGAAACTTCTGTTTGTTTTTGTATTATATTGAAATTATTCCCTTTATTTGTTCATTTAAAATGTTTTTTAATAAGTTTTCTGAAAAAACCTAAATTTTAAATTTTACAGCTCCAATGGGAAAGAGAGGCTGGAAAATGTTTTATGCAGACCTGAGGGACTTAGTCTTGTATTTGCATAAAGTAAGTTAATAAAAGGAGTTGCTGTGAGTATGTCATGTAGTTAAATCACAAATTCAATTGACTATGTCTTCTATTAAATATTAGTTTAGCTGAACTCTCTGTTATTTAACAAATTTTTCTCTTCTCTGGGTGTCACCTAGTTGAATAATTGTTAATTGTATGATTGCTTGATTTATTATCTTATGACAACCTTTAAAATAAAATAACAATTGGCTGACCATTTTCTACAGCATTGTGAGGTTTTCTATGGAAATCATGTCCAGGGGTTGCATTCGCCCTAAAATTCCTAATATTCCTTAAATTTTTGTTTCTTCCTAAAATTCCTGCGTTTGTACTTAAATTTTGCAATAATTCCTTTAAAAAAAATTAAAAATTTCGAAAATTCTTTGATTTTCTTCCAAAATTACCGAATAAACCCAGATTCAAACTAGCAAAAAATAACCTAAAATTTTGGAATGTTCCCAACATTTTTTTAACTGTCTCTAAAATTCTTACCTAATTTTTTAGAAAACTAACTGCACCCCCTGCATGTCATATCATTGGCAACCAATTGCTCAAACTAGAGATTAACAAAAGAAACTATTTATATTTGAGCCTGTTGTTATAGATGTCTGTTTCAAAAAGCCATAAGTTTAAGTACTAAGTAAATTATTACAGTTAAGAATGTAAAATTACTTATTTATAATTGATAGTGCTATCTAAATTTATCTATTCTTCCAGTTTACATAAAAATAAGAAGCTTATTTTTTAAGTTAATGTCAAGTATCAAGTTAAAATATTTGTTACATACTTAAACATAAACTTTAATGTAATTTAAAATATATTAATATATTCTGCTAGAGATAGTGATTTTATGTTTCTCCAGAAAAGTTAGTTAGTACTGAGGAAATCGCATTAAGACCGTTTCATGGCATGTTGATTGTAACTGATTAATTGTAACTCATTTTTAAATAAGATTTGTTTATTATATATATAAAATAAAAAAATTATTATTACTTTCAATTATCCTATTTGTAAAGAGTTATAAAAACATTTCATTTAGTAAAAAAAAAATTGATTTTACATTTCGACATTATTTGGACTCTCCTGAGTTCAAAATGTGATCTAAAATTATTTCTGTGTCTATTCATCTTCTTGTCTATAGTCAGGATAACTCCCAAACAGATTAACATATAGTGTTCAACTTTGAATACATGTCACTAATGGTCATTTATCTGTGATTAAGATTTTCGTAACAATAGTATATGCATATTAGGTAGCTTCCATTGAAGAAAATTATGAAATTATGCTTTTAGCTATTGCCTATAACCGGCTCTAATAATTTCGATCAAAATCGCTGTCATAGTGCCATCAGGTACCCAAATTATATTACCCTTGAAATTCCTGTACAAATCGATAAAGGCAAAAAAAAAGGTGAAAAACAAATGTCTAGTTATCTCTCATTGAGCATTGCCTATTAACAATTGTTTCTCCTCTGTTTCACTTATTGGAAAGAAGTAATGTTAGTAGTAATTATCACCAATTTGCCTTTTTTAATGTAATTTGTTGCCAAAAACATTGCCGGACACTGGTCATTATTTATAATAATGAAAATATGAAAATGGTAAACTATATCAATCCCTGCCAAATTTAAAAGCAGTGACCTTTATTGTAGTGTAATTGAAAGTTGTGAAATGTTCCACACCCCTAGCTTTAATCAGTCTTTAGCTTCTCATCACTCTGTGTTGGCTCTCTTTATTTTTTATTAATCAAGTACTGAACAGTAGTACACAAACAATGTAATTTTTCTTCTGGATGAGATGTTAAGTATCAATATTAAAGCTAAGGTCTTGCTTTATCTTTTGGTTTATCGTTTATAATGTGAACAGACATCCCGATTTTAGTGGGACAGTCCCGCTTTTCACCTCGCTGTTGGCACTGCCCGAATGTCCCACCAAATTGTCCCACTTTTCCGTTACAGAGTCCTTCTAAAGTTCTTCTAAACAAAACAAAATTGTTCTTCAGAACTTCGTTAATGAAGAAAAACTAACAGAGTGTGTAACTGATGAAGTTTCTGGAGATAAGTGTTGGATGAAGGTTAACAAATTAAATTAACTTTTCATATTCTCGCAGAGAGTTTCTGGATTTCCTAAAATCAAATAAAAATGTGTACTCAATAGCCTCAAATAAGAAGTATATGCAAGTATGACTGAAAGTTAATATTAAAGTTAAATAAACAATGAATTACAATGCATATTGAAGATCTTCAGAAAAAACTTCCAATAGTAATGATTTTAGAATTGTGTGTTCCGAACCCCATAAATATAATACGAATAAAAAATTATCCCTTCCTCATTGATAGAGACGTGTCCTGATTTTTAGTTAAAAAAATCTGTTGACATTAATTATTTATGAACATTTGAAATTGTTCTTGACTGCATATGATTGGCCTTTCCAGGATGAGAATGGTGTGAAAAAGAACCAGCTTTACGACAGCCTTCACAATGCAATCCGTATCCACCATGCCTTGGCTACGCGTGCCACCGACTACACCAAGAAACAGCACGTGTTTCGCCTTCAGACCGCTGACCAAGCTGTCTACCTCTTTCAAACAAGGTACACAAAGGACACTGCTAAGCAAGAGTACGTTACTTTATCATGATGAGAACAAAGTAGTGGTGGAGGTGGTGATGTAAAAGTTTGTTTATTTGTTGCTTTGCTTTGTCGTGCTGCTTTCAGTTGTGCTGGTATTTTTGTCTGTTATTGTTCAAACTAGACCGAACCTTGAACCAGGGTTTGTTTTAACATATAAATTTATTTCTTGAGCCACAATACAAAGAAAGACCACAAGACATCGTGAAAAATTAATTGAGCAAACATGTTAGAATGTAAGTTATAACATAACAGCTGCTATTTCAGAGTGGCCACAGAACCTGGAAATCGGAGAAATGTAAGGGAGCTTTCTGATTCTAGAAAAAAATCGGGGAAATGTCAAAGAATTTTTTAAAAATTTCACAAAAATCAGGGAAATTTTCTGTCGTTGTTTTGAAGGTACGTTTGTTCGTTCAACCATATTTTGGTGCTATTTACCCAAAGAATTGTAGTGGTAATCGTTAGAAGTTTAATATTATGGAAACATTTTAACTTTTCGTTAATGCCAAAACTATTTTTAAATAATCAGCTATCTCTTTAGCATACACGTTCTATTTGATTTGACACATCTGGAAAACCTGGAAAAATTGAGGAAATTTAAAAAAAGTTTAATATAAAATCGGAATTGTTTAGAAATCTATCGAGGAATTATCAGGGAACTTTTTTCCCCGAATTTTGTGGCTACCCTGTATTTATAATGAATACATACATAACATTCAATATCTTTTTTTTTTGGCTATAGACTACATTGCAGATGACTAAATTTCTCCATCAAAACTGGCAATCAGTGTTGTCTATTTTCTAATAGTTCTATAAATGTCCTCAGTTTTTTCCCTTGTTATTATTTTTTTTTATATCTTTCAAGTGATCATTGTTTTCCTTTTGTTGTTGATAGTCTTTTCAACTTGAAATCTGTGTGTTTAATCGTATTTCATCAGTTATATGCTCATATTTTGTTGTTTGTCAATTATTGGTATTGTTTTGCTTGTTCATTCAGCTTTGATGTATGGCTATATTTATTCGGTAATGAGCTTGCATATCTTTTTAATTATTTAAATCCATCCATTCTTTTTTTATTTTGTTTATTCTTCAGTTTTTTTACTTTAATTCTTATTTTTGCCACTTTCAGAGATTTTCAGTTTGAGTCGTAACTATCCTTTTACTTCGAGGTCTTTTGTAATTAATGACCAATGGACCTGTTCATACAACCTTGAATACAATGATAATGCAGGCACATCGAAAGTAAACAAAAGATATGATGCTTTCCAAAAATCGTCCAATACTCGACTGAACTCTCGATTCCATTTTCCGCCTCCTTTTATAGTCCTGCAGCAGACATTTCTAGCAAAATCCAGTCAACCAATCACGTGATGGAAATGCCTCGAAATTTTGCAATTGATTTATATGCTGCCACCTTTTTTCTAACCGATATTATTGCTGTTAACAAATAAAATAAAATAGAACTTTATAATAAATATGTTACTGTTTACAATTATATACCAAAAAAAATGTTGCCACAATATTTTTTTTTTTTTGTAACTTAATCCAATAAAATAATGAAAGTTAATGTCTTTTGTAATTAAAGACCAATGGGCAACATATCACAATGCATCAATAAGTATTATGTTTTGAACTCAAACGTATTTTGAATGGTCTAGCTTCTCTGCTATATCTTATAAGTGAAGCATTGTAATTGGATTTAGAACTATACTATATATTATCCTTTAAAGAATTGTTTGTTTTTTATTTTGAAATTTATTTTGCTGCTTTTTTGCTTCTGTATTTTCTGTGTGCCTATTTTATAAGTTTTTATTAAATTGCTTTTCAACTATAAAATGTTAAATTTTTAATGTGTGCTTTAACTTCTTGCATATTAGGATACAATTTTCAAAAAAATTACATAACTGAGAACTTAAAATTATTGTATGGTTTAAAAAATGGTAAAAATAACATCAAGGATAAATGTTTGTAAAATAATTCTTGAATTTATTGAGTGTTAAAATTGTAACTTTACAGAAAGAGAATAACATCAGAAAATTTAAATTGTTCATGTAGTATTGAAGTTAAGTTAGGTAGTATTGAAGGTAGTAAGGTTTTGAAAATAAAAGTTGAGGATCTTTGAGAATTTTTTTTACAGTTTCTTTTTCTGGGAGAATCATTTGTTTTTGCCTTTATTTAAAATGATAATTAATGAGTAAGGGAAACAGATTAGACATCAAAACAATAGAAAATTCTCCAAAAAAATTAAGTTTGCATAAACTACTCAAGTATTATATCTATGGTAATTAATATTTCACCTTTTTCAACATTTCCTCATATTTGAAGAACATTACAACTGTCTCAATCACTTTCTTTAGATCTATTACAGTTTAAAACTAAGTTTTGAATTTTTTTCTTTCTTTTTTTTCCCACTTATTACATCAAAAGTAATAAATTTATATGAGTAGCCCAATTGTAAAACTATCTATGTGAAACTCAGGAACGACAATATATGTCTTTTCTCCCTATTAAGATTTTAACAATTCATGTCTTTTAAAGTTTCGTTACTTAAAGTGAATTTTTCTATTAAATTGATATTTAAAATTAATTGGCTTCAAATCAGTATTGCTTTTTTGCACTTAGCTAATTTGCTGCTATGTGCTGTTGCATTTGTCGTTATAAGCAGAATGCCAGCATGCAATGGGTTTTGAGATAGAACTCCACTAAATACGCAGCAATCTCTGATTTCAGCAATTATAACAGCTTTTTGTTTGGTATCGGACGCTGCCTACTAAGAATTTTCTTGGTTTCTATCTTAAAAATGCAAACAAAAACGTCTTATCAGACTTTTTCCTCTGTATTTTTCAATCATGTATATTTTTGTGCAGTATATCTTATTGTAAATATCGTTCTTAAAAAAATCTATTCTACTACCACTAACTAGCCCATTGGACTTATGATAAATTTAACTAAGGCATGTAATACAATCCGCTTAAACCTATTATGCATCATTCTTGTGTTCTCTTCTTGTCTAGTGACTCCAAGGAGCTTCAGAGCTGGATTGACACCATCAACTATGTGGCTGCTTCCCTTTCTGCACCTTCTCTCGACGGAGCAGTTGGAGCACAAAAGAAGTTTCAGAGGCCCCTCTTACCAGCAGCACCTACAAAGCTCAACTTTGTAAGTTTTGTATTTATACAGGGTTCCCACTGTCATTAAAAGTGCCTAATATTTTTGAACTTGTTTTCAAGGCCTTGAAAGTGCTTGAAAATGTTTAGAGGTGCTTAAAAGTCCTTAATGTTTGCGAATGTTGTGTGCCCAACTGCAAAAGTTATAAAAATACAACTCAGACTTGCTATCCCCCTGTAACCGCCACATATCTGCACCGTGTCGGAGTTCTCTAACATATTTGTATTATGCATCCTCCAACTTGTAACTTTTTTCTAAAATGTATTTTATTAAAAATTTATATATAAACAGGATGTCTGAAAACAAATTTTCAAAGATGTTTAAAAACATTATTTAGGTTCTTGAAAGTCATTGATTTTCATTCTGTAATTTGAGTGGGAACCCTGTTATACAATGAATATAAACAGGCATTCAAACAAAAGTTTAAATTATTTGTAATCTTAAGTTCATTCAATCTGGATTTAAAGGGAAAGTATCCCTAGAGTCTCTTTTAAAAATGAAGCTTTGGTTTTAACAACTTTCCATATCCAATTCGTTAACCAATGAAAATGCCTCATGAACAACTTAAGACGACCTTTGTCACACACAATTATAATATCTTTATTTTTGTATATGACTTACATATTAATTAATGAGTATTATTATCTCAGTACCAAGGGCAGAGGATCAATTAGGTCAAGTAAAGAAATTGATCTAGAATGGAAAAAGTCTCAGGGTATGAAACAACTCAAGCACTTTTTAAAAGGAACCTCAAACCAAACACAAAGATTTATACTGGGACTGGACAGGAAGTCCTGTAGAATCATGATTGGTTTGGTAACTGGTCACTGTCTTAGAAATCATCTTAAAACAAGGAATGTTGTTGAGGACAACATACGCAGATGCTGTGGAATCTCGGCTGAAACAGTAGAGCATATTTTTAGCAAATGCCAATCATGGGCGTTGGGCTTAAAACCTGTGGTGTTATTGACATCCTCTGATAACTTGCAATGTCCCCTTTTCTGATTGTTTAGCCTTTTGTAAGACCACTTCCTTTTTTAGCATGCCATAGACAGTTTTCTTCTTAGTATGGTATTGTACATTGTTAGTGTTAGTATGGTATGGAGATGCACAATTGAACATCATGCCTAAGTATGCTTGGCTTTGCCACTCTCTTTTCTAGTCTAATCTAATCTAATCTAATCTAGTGAGTAGCTTTCTCTCTGTCATCGTGCAATATCTGTTTTCATTGAGCATTGAAAGATCTTCTGCTTTTACACAGATTTCTGCTTTTTCTTTGAAATGTTCGTCTTTTTCTGCAATTTTATTATTTTGAGTGGACTTTATAGGGCTTTATTAGATTTAACTTACCTAAAATCTCCCTTGGAAAGTTTTCTGGCTACACCACTGTTCTGTACTCGCATTAGTACGCAGTTATATTCTTATTCAGCTATTTTTGTATTTTCTCATGTGTTACTTACAATATTTATTATAATCATGTGCAATTAATGTAGGCAACTCCAGTCAATGAATTTTTTCTTAAAGTATGTCATTTCAATACCAAGACTATATAATATTTGAGCACGAGACATGCGAGAAAGCATTTTTTGTCTGCAAAGTTACTTTCCCCCACTCCTCGCAATAAAATGTTACTTTCGCCATGATTTTTGATTAAATAAAGTTTAATTGTTTGCTCGTTGTTATAAAAAATATACTATTGTGTTGTTGTATGTTTAAAATTGCATTGTTTTTATTTAAATATATATAGTTAGAGATAAATTCTTTTCTCTTCGAATAATCTTGATGAAATGAAACTTGATAATAATTTGATATACTTAAAACCATTTTTGTTATGAAAATATATATGATTTCGTCAATTGTATTTTGTCACTCCCTAACCTTTAATTATTTGTCCTGTTTTCAGCGTGAGCAACTTCTTGATTTAGAGAGTAAAGTGATAAAGCTTGAGAAAGAAATCGAAGAGCACCTATCGCATCCTCCTGAAAGAAGTGCCAAATCTCGTGTAGTAAACGAGTATGTCGACAAAGAACAAATCTTGCAATATGAAGTAAGAAATTCGCTAATTTATTTTGTTAATGCTTATGGTTTGAGGAATACATTTAAGAGCTTTTCTTGTGGCTTTCTATTGTAAATGTGATAGGGAGAGGCTGATTCTGTTGGGTTTATATATTCGGTTGCTTTAAGGAAATTGTAGTTTATGGTTAAAGGAAAGAGCAATGAGAATATCTCTCCATTGTGTTAAATTAACCAAAAATACAGTTCTCTAAATTGTCTGAAAGGAGTTTTAGAAGTTGTCGCATTCACCCTATAATTCCTAATATTCCTTAAATTTTTGTTTTGCCCTAAAGTTCCTAAACTTGTACTTAAATTTTTCAATGATTCCTAAATTAATTCAAAACCTAGAAAATACCTGATTTTCCTTCAAAACCTGCAAAAAAAACTCGAGTATTCCTTCAGAGGAGAAAATCTTTTTTCAGATTTTAATTATAAATTATTAAAAAATTTTGAAAATTGGCAGTTTTTGGCCAGTATTGAAACATACTTTGAAAAGAATGTCTGTGTTAGGAGCCAATGTCAGCTTTAAAAGAAATTCCCCTCAATTTTTTAAAATTATTTCTAAAATATTTGAAATCACTCCTAAAATTTTTAGGAATTAGTCCTAAAATTTTTAGGAATTATACCGAAAAAGTTCCTGAAATTTTCGGAATTATCTCAAAACTTCCTACCTAATTTTTTTAGAATACTCACAGTGCCCTCTGTTTTAGTGACCAAACTCAAAGTTTCACTTTTGCATCAATATTTTGCAATATTTACATTTGTTCATTCTGTATAACAGCTCCCTGAAATACTCAATTTTGAATATTTATTCTGACTATAATTCTTAAAAATACACCTTTGAATCTGAACCATTTAAAGCAGAATTTATTTTTCTGAATTATGATATCAGGGATCCTCGATGCAGTGAATCACATTTATTTCTGAGTTGATTGAATTTGTTTAGTGGAGATGAGTTTGCAATTGGATCTTTTATGTGGGCTTTCAAGTAAACTGCTCTAAGCTTGTGAAATGGTTTAATAAATTGCGTTCTTCTCAAAAGAATTACATTGCTTAAGATTTTACAACTAGCCAAACTTCTTGTTGAAATTTTGAAATAATGTTAAGTTGCTACTGTGATTTATTCACTACTAACCCTTTGAAGCAAGTGTGTGGTATCTGCACCATCCTATAAGTAATCCTGCCTATTGTGTTCTGTGAGACAAACATATGAGATGAGATTTTGCAAACTAAAAAATCAAACACCATCATCAAAGTGTTATAAGGCAAAATGTAAATTGTGCTATGAATTTGTATAGGAATATTGTATATGAATTATAAGAAATAATTTAATGTAAAAATAAAGTGATTTTTTAAAAAAGTTTTTTAAATATATCAAATTTAAGAAATGTCAAAAGATTTTGTTTTTAATTTAAAAAGAAAACATATTTTAAATTTTTAAATAGTTTTTTGAGTTTCAAAGCATAATACAGTACTGCTTAAAAATGTCAAAAAAATAATTCTAAATTATTTTAGAATCTTAAGTCTGGCCCTTTTAAAAAATTATGGTGTGCCATCCACTACCTTTATAATGTATTTTCTTTTCCAGTTAAAACGCTATCGAACCTACATCTATCTCCTCCGCTCAAAAGTATCCCAATTCCCAGAACTGGAACCTCCTCTCGTAGAGACCTCCATTGGCGAAGTGGACGAAATGTTGGAAAAGAACGAACTATCGCCCACCAGCCCGCTTGACAATGCCCATGCAGGCAAGCGGGGCCACACTGACAGATTCAGCTACAGAGCAGCCATTTACAAGACAGGACCTGCCGAAGACACAGCGTAGTCCAAGGTGACATCAGTCCCCTTAATAATAACATTGGTGCTCTCTTTGTCAAACTTGCCAAAACAAACTATTTGATGCACTTTGGCGCAAATTACCTACTTGAAGATGGACAGAAGGTTTTCTATTTAATGGATAAGTCTTTGAAAATGTATCTAAGGTACAAAGTTCTTAAGGCTGTGTTTTATGGACTGGAGTTGTATTTATATTATGTGGACTGCTTTGATTTTGTACTGTCCAACTTGATGCTTATGTTACTCAAAATTTGTTACGGCCATACTAATTTCAATGTGTCTTGTTTAGTCGTGTCGTTCAGAATATTGGATCAAGCTATTTAGGTACGAATGGATTTTGAAAATCTTGCTTGCTCCTGTTGCTTGGAATTTTGAATATTTTTAATTAGTGTCAGGTCATTTTTAATCTCTTTAAATATGGTTCTGTGAGCCTCAATATTGTCATAGTTAAAATCTTCCTTGCTTCTGTTGCTTGTTGCAAAGTCAGCAGTTGAGGTCTTGAATATATTTATTGTCGGTCATTTTAAATCTATTTAATATGATTCTATGAGCCTCTCGTATTTCATCATCATTTTCTATTTGTGCAGGGTTCTCACGGTCATTAATATTTTTAATAATAGTTTAATAAAGTGCTTAATATTTTTGAACTTGTTATCTAGATCTTGAAAATGCTTAGAGGTGCTTAAAAGTCCTTTAAAATGCTTAGAGGTCCTTAAAAGTTCTTAATTTTTACGGATGTTGTGTGCCCAACTGCAAAATTTATAAAAAATACAACTCGGACTTACTATTCCCTGCGTGACCGCCACTTGTCTGCACCGTATCAGAATTCTCTCACACATTTGTATTATGTATCCACCAACTAGTAACCCTTTTGGTAGAACATACTTTATTAAAAATTTATATATAGACATGATGCCTGAAACCAAATTTTCAAAGGTCCTTAAAAACATTATTTAGGTCCTTAAAAGTTATTGATTTTCATTCTGTGATTTGAGTGGGAACCCTGTTGTGTTATAACTCTGTTCTGGCCAGTGTGAAGGTATATTACATAATTTATTGCTTTTGTACATTTTCGCAGATAGCAACTATAGACTTGTCCTGGTTAAATGAAAGTTGAACTTTTTAATTCTGTATAGTCCTTGATGATGTAGATTAACTACTATTTTTCTACAAGCTTATTTAGCGGTCCATAAATGCTTTCTTCTACCAGTTGCTTTATAGAAGGCTTAGGAAACATTAATGATTAAACTGTTAAATATTTGCAAGATCTTAGCACTTTAACTTAATCTCCTGATTTTCATAAACTTTTAACTATCTGTATGCTAGCGTTGATTCTAATCATGTTTCTATTGCATATAGTACTTTATTTTGTATTTGATGAAATATATATGTTTTAGACTTTTATAATATTTCATAAAAATATTTATTGATTATTTGAACGTAAAAGCTGTACCATATTACAAACAATTGCATTCAATTTAAATTTGGCGATTTAAAAGAATATATATCGTATTAAGCTAGAACTTTTAATTATTTTATTAGTACTACACTTTAATATACGTCAAAACATTATTTGTATGAAATTTAAATTTGTGCCAAATAAGCCATACATATATGTAATTTTTTTAAAATCTTTAACTAATATTCCAGCATCAAAAAGTTTTAAACAAAATGGATTATTCATATTCAATTTAAATATGTGTATATATTAAGCATGTTTTTTTTATTATTATTATTATTTATTAGAAAATTTATATTTGCTTTGGGGATAGATAGCTTTTCTAAAGAATTTACGATTGTAAATTTGTATTAGAGTATTTTTATAGGGTTACTTGAAAAATTAACTGTGTAATAAAGGTTGTGCATATTGTAGAGTAACGAAGAATTTGATGCCAAATTCAATAAAAAAATTTGTAAAGATGATTGCTTGCTGAATATAAATGCAAGTGATTGTATAAAGGTATCGCTTGGTAAAGTGACTGTGATGAGAAAGAACTTTATTATAAGTTGTATTGAAAGGCTTACAAGGAACTAATCGCAGCTTATGATGATATGTTTTCATTGCAATATTCTTGTGCAGTGGTAAATTGTTATAATAGATTTTAAACATGATCACCCCATTATTTGTTGATGCATTTTGATTTCTGAAAATCCTCTTCAAATTTATTTTTAAAAAAAAATCAGTTATTTGTATCCTTTACAATTGAAAAATATTTTAACAAAAGTTTAAGCATAGTTTTAAGATGTTAAGATAGTACTTGCAGCATATTAACATGTGAATGCTTCTCCAAGCTCTAATGGAAGGGGCTTGGGTGAAATATAAAAACATTAATTTCTTTCTTTACTTTTTGAATTAAGTACACATATAAATGTTGTGTTTGAATTTTTAATTAAATTCAGATTAAAAATTAATTAGTCTTCTTAAATTAAATATTATAATCAATGTGAAAGCAAATTTCTAGTACACATTACTAGTTTTGAAAAATTTATATTTTGGATATGTTTTCTATGTTTAATCATCCCAAATTCTGCCACATTAGAAAGGTTTGTGTTAATGTTGTAAATTATCCTTACATGTCAATTAATGTTTTAATTTTGAGTATATCATATTTATAGAAACAATTTGGTAACATTATTTTTTAATGTAAAAAGTCAAATGTTCGATAAATTTATCTTCACTTTTACGATTTTCGTTGTTTTTATGTAGAATCTTTTGTGTGCAAATAAAGTAAATGAAATCTTCATTTTGCCTGAGCTTTTTCAGGATTGAAGTAAGTAAAAGAAAATCATTGTATAAATTGGGTTTTGTCGAAAATTTTAAGATTTTTTTTTTATTTATACCTCATTATTTTTAAATCTTATTTCATCATAGTAAAATTAGTATGCAAAGAAAGATATTTATTTGTATGATTGATATAGTTGTGATGTAAATTTGAATGAACCACTTTCTAAGATTTATTGTAGCTGAATTTTAAATGTTAGTTTGAGGCAGCTAATTTTTTTATACATTATACACAAATGGTATATGATCGATTTAAAGATTATCTATGTTTTGTATATTTTGTATTTTTATTTTATTGCAGATATTTGTGTTGATTTTCTTGCTAGTCATTATTTGAATCAAATACTTTCATCAGTCATGTTCCTGACGTACCCTTGTGAAAGGGTCTGTGCAAAGCCACCTATGTATATGCCAACTGTTTTGATTTAATTGTAATTATATCAATAGGCTATTTACCATTTAGTTAATGTAAGGGGGAAATAATTCCATACGACTGAATGCAGGGTTCCCACGGTCCGTAAAAGTGCTTAATATTTTTTAACTTGTTTTCCAGGCTTTATAAGTACTTGAAAATGCTTATAGGTCCATAAAAGTATTCAAAAATGCTTTAAGACCCTTAAAAGTCCTTAATTTTTGCTGATTTTGTGTGTCCGATTGCAGTATTTGTAAAAATTCAACCCTTACTTGATTATCCCCGCGGAATCACCACTCGTCCGCACCGCACCGGAATTTTCTGATATATTTATTATGTAGTTATGCATCTGTCAACTTGTACGTCGTTTGGTTTGCATTTGCTGATTGGTGGAATGGAATTCGAACAGAGTTTTAGTTGCTCACTACTCTGCGAGAAGAACACATGAGAGAAATATTTGTTTTGCTAGCCAAAAAAGGTTTGGAAAAAACAAAGGCTGTTTTTTTTCTTCTTCTTCAATAGATTGCAACAACCACAAAATCTATTGGTATGGCAAAATGCAAGTTGTGCATAAAAGAGCTATGGGCGAAGCAAATGTGAAGTCACACATTAAAGACATACCTGAAAACAAATTTTTGAAGGTCCTTGAAAAATATTATTCAGGTCCTTAAAAGTTTTTGATTTTAATTCTGTGATTGCAGTCGAAACCCTGTAGAATGATAGAAGCAACTAGTTGGTCATATGCATGAACGTCATACTGTGCTTTTCTATTGTCTAAAAGTCTGTCTTGTTATACCGTGAAATGCTTTCTAAGTGATGTACAGCATATACAGTTGGTATGTTTATAGATGGCTTTGGCTTGTGTCAGCATATTTCTTTAAGAAGAGCTATTATGAGTTTTATATATTCTTCCATTTGCATGCAAGTTATATTCAACTTTCCTATTCTTTTGAAATGATCATTATTTTAATTTTAGAACATATATTAAAAATAAAAATTTATTTTGAAGGTGCGTAGGTTCAAAACTATGAACAAGAAATCGTGTTTCTTTCATTACATTGAATTTTTTATTAATATTTATTAATTGCTGGTAATTAACAAGTCAGTTTATGGTGTTGCCTAAAAGCCTTTGCATCCCATTGTGTGCCACCATCTTTATAATATAAATGCTTTTACCCATGTAAGATATTTTCTTCGAAGGTCTCAACAGGATAAAATGTGCAGATTACAATACAAATATGTATAGTTTAAGTCAATCTAATGCCTGAAAGATGACATAAATAACTATAAAGTGTTATTTTGGTTTTGTTCTTAATTATAATTGTCAGTATTAACTGCCTCATTGATCTAATGTAATATTATCTAGAACTCATTGCTCTTTAAAATATTGCTCCAAAACATATGACATTTTTATACCACAGGAAAGCACGATTGGCACCACTTTTAACTCTAATAAAATGAAAAATAAAATTTAAATAATAACTTTTTTTTCCTACAGATAGGTCTGCTGCAAAGAGGAAAAGTCACAAACCTAATTTAGATTTGATTTTAGAGGAAGATGAAAGGATAAAAGGGTTCCCATGGTCCGTGAAAGTCCTTGAAATTTTTTTAATGAAATTTGGTCCTTGAATGTTGGATGAGATCCTTGAATATTTGAGCAACCACCGATAATCTCTGCCTCAATTTTTTTCAGATTCTATGTTGTATTTTTAAGTCTTAAGTATATAATTTTGTGGTCCTTGAATTTTCTTAAAAAGGCCCTTGAATTATTATTATTTTTTTTTTTTTTTCAATAAGAAAGGGAACCTTTGACAGTAATAGATTAAAAAGCATTTAACTTTTTTTAAATACTCCTTAAAATTTTATCGTTGTCAAATATATTACAGGATTTTTTATGTTTTGAAGCAATATTTTTTCCGGCGATGTGATAGAGAAAATATTGCATAGATCTTTGAAAGCATGACAGTAACTGCTGGTTAACCAAATAATGTCTTTTTTCCTGTAAATTTGTGGTGTTATAGGCTTTTTTAAATAGGCCTTCTCATATAGTGTCAATTTATAAAGGGTTTACAAAAATAAATAATTTTATACTAGAGAAAAGCTCAAATATTAAAAAAATAGGTGTTAGCATGTATGGTTTACATATCAATTTGGAAATTTAATGTTAGAGGTGCCATATTCATGCGTGTATTACATATGAAAATAGAGCTGAAATTTTAATTTCCCAAGTATTCACTACAATAGTAAAAAACATCGCTTCTTTTTATGTGTGATCCCAACAGTTCTAATTTCAATTTTGTCGTAAATGTATTAAGTCTGTTTGCTAAGTAAAACACTTACAGTGTTACATTACTGTGTAATATTTTTTAAAAATTAGTGCTGGTTTCTTAGAATTTTATTTATTTTTGTGAATTATTTTGATACTTGGTTTGAGTATATTTGTTTGAATTTGATTTTAAGAATTTACGATTTTTTCTGTATATACGTATAATTTAAAATAAGAACAGCAATAAAATATAGACGGGTAATCTCCAAGTGTTAATATTATATATTGTAAATTTTTTAGATTTTTTTTTTATTATTATAATTATTCATGCTTTTAGCAGGTTTTATATAACAACCAGATATTTTTGGTTTTGTATTGATTGGACACCTTTGATTGCAGCATAAGTGGAAAGCTATGAATGGCTTGCTTTTCTAAAAAGAATGTTTGAATACTATACCAAGCAAATTTTAGGTTTATATGGATTTGTAGTATATGAATTTTATGTTATCATAATATTTTTATGACTAATAATTTAAGGATGATACTTTCACTGTATAAAGAACAAATATAACTGTAATTTTTTTCAACACTTTTTAACAAACTGCTAGTTAAACTAAAATTATAATGTTAACAATATTTTTTTTAATTGATTTATCTAAAAGGTTTCCAAATGTACCATTTGTTACAAATATCATAAGTATAAACCATGAAATACCTAGCTCAAAGGCTATTCAGAATGGAAATATTTTTTATACTAAGTAATAAGGTATCCTCATACAATTATTTTATTTTCAAACACAAACATGTGCTCGAAAGGATACATCTTTTAAAGAAAAAATATCACATTAATAAGTACAATAACATATACAATGCAAGTTACTAGTAACAGTTTTTAATTTGAAAAATTGCTTTTGATACAATTGCAGGCAATTTTTTTCGATTAAATCCTGTGATTTTGAAGGCAACAATGTAAAAGTTAGTCCATATACTATTACCTCTTAAAGCAATAATGAATAATAGAATTTTGGATTCCTCTTACCTCTTAAAGTTTATTTACTTCTTAAGCAATAATGAATAATTAAATTTCTGATCCTTTCTTCGTTACTATAGAATTTCATTCAAGCGACCTTTAAGATTAATAGCATCTAATATATCTCACATAATTGATAATGAATATAATTAATTACCTTAAAATTTAGCTTAGTTTATTTTTTTTAAATATATTGATCAATAGATATCAGTTTATAAGTGACTCCTTTATTTATTGTTATGCAATTTTTTTATTTTTTATCAAATATGACATTTATTTAGGTTGATATATCTCTAATTGACACATCTAACTTTAGATTCTTTGTCTTTCTTCTGAAATTTTTTTTAATAAAAACTTCAGAAAATATAATGTTTAAAAATGAAAGTAACTTCATATGTGCTCACAATATTCAGCCTTTATACTTTTTCAGTTGATAATACATTTATTATACAAAGTTTGGATATTTGATCACATGCATTTTCAAGCTAACAGTTAGTACCTTGGTTTGGTTGTCTTGAACCATCAGCATTTTATTCGTATTATGACTATTCGCAAATGCAGAATTTGAAGAAAATAAAGGGTTTTTTTATAAAATTTTCCAACTTTTTAAACTGCTCTTTATGATTTTCATTTTACTAGCTTATTAGCTTTCTATTTGGGACCATCATGACCATCTCTTTGACTTTTATAATCGTCTTAAAATTGTTTTTTATTATTATTATTATTTCAAGTTATTTAATGAAGTCTTTTAAGTTTATATTTTTTGTACGAATACATTGTGGAGTTTTATACATGCATGACTAATACACAAATTTCCATGTGTCTATTACGCAATACTTACTTATTTTGGTAATAGAACTACTGTTATAACTCAAACATAGCCATTTTCTGTTCTTTTTAAAACCAGAAAATATTAAGTTGATTGCGTTAAACACAATTTTCATAAATTATAAAATAATTAAAATTTTCGACTTTATTCTATTCTCATCTTTAGTTTTTTAATTAAAATTTTCTATCTTTTACTTTCGATTCTACAACTTTCTGTACTACATATTTTAAAAATTTAGTGGTAAGTTTAATTATTTAAGCTTTTAATGCCACCTACATTATATGACTTCTAGAGATAACTAATTTTACTCTCTTTAAAAGTAAATTTAAAACAAATAATTTTGACTATACTAAACTTCAACTTAACTAGACATCACTTAGACGATAGATCGTCACAGTGCTAATAGGTATTTAATCCATTATGGCGGAGTGAAGACATAATTCTCGCCAAACCTTATAGCCTTTTGTTCTCTATAGGGTTGTGGTTTGGCGAACATTATGCTTTCACGCCGCCAAAATGGATTAAATACCTATGAGCACTGTGACGATCTACGGTCTAAGTGATGTCTAGTTAAGTTGAAGTTTAGTATATTTAATAATCATTCGTAATAACATTCCGTAACTTTATATTAAAAAAAATTAAAATTTCAGTATTGTGCCAAAAATTATGTATGATTTTTAACTTCTAATTTTCGAAGTTTTATGCTTAGTTTCTGTCGAGAATTAATGTTCATTTCTTTTAAATGAAATCGTTTCTTGTATGAAACTGATGGTTTTGTGCCATTGATGATGTTAAGTTCCTAATCCTCCTAACTCTTCTTGGAAACCCTGTTTATGTTTATTATAAATAATTTTTTAAATTATATTCCACACGCTAGAATTGAAGCAATTCCTTATGTCAAAAGTACTGATGGTTTTGTATACCTTGCATATTTTGTGTTTTTTTTTGTGTTTTTTTTTAAAGGATTTTTTTCTTTTTTATGCAAGTATTTTGTTCCTTTTTGTGCAATATACAGGTTCATCTCAATTTAGTGCAATGTTAGTTTTTTACGATTGCTAAAAGCATACCTTTGTTCTTGCACTTAACAAATTATGCAATTAACAAAATTATGATGTAAATTTGTATTTTCATTGTGCTTGACATTTGCCTCATGTTTAGAAATTTTATTTCTTTTAATACAAAAAATCTAATGCATTCTACTTTTTAAGTACCACATTGGATAAACACTTATCTTCTTTGTTATGTAATATTAGTAGCTTATGACATACATTTGTTGGTGCAATTATATTTGGTCTGTTATTTCAAATGCATGATTTATTTTTAATAATACCTCTGTATAATTTAAAGTGTTGAAGCATATTACTCTGATTAAATTTACAATGTAAACTCAGTTAATGATGTTTTGTATCAAGTTACACCACTGTTTAACAATTATGAATTTTTATGGTTTCCTAAATACTTAAAAAGTCGATCAATCACCTACTAGCTTAGTTTTATTGAAAAAATATCACATGACCATATACCTCACACAGGAATGTTGGTAAGCTAGTAAGGATTTTATTATTTTTTACGATAGTCTTGGCGTATTTTTCCTCACTTCCAGATTTTGTTTTATTCTTCATAATATCCAGATTAGGATATGTTTGAGTATTGTATTAAAAGGACAAATATCAATATTTCTATAATTTAAAAAGTAAATTAGCATTGCTTCAAACTTTAAAATATCATTTCATCATTAAATATCATTTAAAATATCATTATATTATAATCTCATTTGATGGGTTACGGCAAAGAACGATCAGTGTCCGTTTTTCTCATTTTTCCTGATAAGCTGTCTTAAAGTTTCAAATCTCAGGGCTTGTAGCAGGGTGGAGGTAAATGGTTTTTCAAAATCTCACGTACCATGATATTTATTTGCCAGAGGACTTCGCGCGGTTAAACTATCTGCTATAACCTTACAGATGACAGCAAAATCTCGATTTCGAAAAAATTAAACTCTGATCGTTCTTTACCGTGGCTCTTTATTTGTTGCAGAAGTATTGTGGTACTGAATGACAAATGTGGATATTTTCATGCAACACATTATCTGCTTTGCTTATGTTTGAATATTCATTAAATTGAAAACTCTGATGTTGAGCCCTAAATAAAAATCAAAAATGTTCTCAATTGCCAAAAGGAAATGTGCTGCAGCCTAGCTTTGTGCTGTTATATTTTTGGTGTCTGTAAAATTGTGTGCAGTTTTTAATGTGGAAGAATAGTACTATAATTAGAGAGCAATGATTCTTACCAATCTGAAATCTTCTTTGTATATAATAAAGTGTAGAAATTCTGTAATTTTCATGGAATGTGTAGCTAAATAAATGCTACTGCGACCTTTTATTTTTGTTCTTTTATTGAACACTTTGAACATAATTCATAGCGGACTCAAAACCTGAATATCGGGGAATTTTTTTAAACTGTTACTAAAATCAGGGAATTTTTCTATTGCTTTGAAGGCACGTTTCCCAGGTCATCTGTATTTTGACGTCATTTTCCCTAAGAATTGTGGTAATCGTTAGAAGTTTCATGTTACAGTATAATTTAAACTTTTCATTACTGCCAAAATTATTTTACGAAAAAATTTCCATTCTATCTTTGGCATAAATGTTCTATTTTATCTACACATTTGGGAAAAACAAGGATTTTTTTTTTTTTAATTTCGTGGCTACCCTGTAATTTTTTTTAGTAATATAAATACACTGAGTGGCATTTTTTTTTTTTAATTGACTTCTTTAAAAATCACTACGATGCAACATTCTTATTTTTAATGGGTAAGACAAGTTTAAAAAAAAGTAAATGTATATGGGTACGATAGTTATACTGTTGTGAAGTTGTGGCCAAACAACGTGATTAAACGGACTTTGAACGTAGAATTTTTACGGAACCCAGTAACAAAAAGCGAGTATCAGCGAAACTACTGCATTCAAGAATAGTAGTTTTTCAAATGCTTACAAAATCGAATCGCCTTCTAATTCCATGAATTAGTAAATGCTCGGCACGAACGTTAGTCCAGAACTGTCCAAGTCAACATTGCAGATAATTACAGCTTGATGAATCATAATTTATCCATTACGAGAGGCTCATCCCTAGAACAACCGGTGCAGTATTCAATGCAAGAGTTGGAACTTAACAAAATACCAATGAGGTGGAAACTTAATTGACCACTCAGTGTAATTTCGCCATGTTTACTTTTGAAAAGCAAACTTCTCACCAGCTGTGTTGTGTAAAGTACCAAAGGTAAGTTTCTTTTAAGACTTTTAGATTGATATCATATATAGTTTTTTTTTTTTTTTTTTTCCTTTTTCTTCTAATTAATTAGACTTTGGCAGAAGTCAAGTTTCTTCTGGACTCAAGAATGATTCACATGATTTAATCTAACCAGGTTCCTTACAAACTATGCTACCGCTTTCGCTCAAACACTAAATGATACTTTTCAATTGTTTCACAGAATTTGGAAATAATACGAGAAGTTATGAAGCTCTACAAATGAGTGCGCAGCTCTACGAATACTCACTATATTGTTAATTGAATGGATGTGTCTTCGAGACGTGTAATTGGTGCGCTTCAGTAGCTCAGGTAAGCCACTCGAAGTGAAACAGGCAATCCTATGGAGCTTATAATGTTATACTGAGCCACTGCTGTGGCTAGAGGTTGTGTCTGTGGCGCTCAAACCTTAAGCTAAACATGCAATCCATGGAAACATGGAGTTTATATACTGAGCCACATCAGTGGCTAGCCTGGGCTTCTTTACTGTTGAAAACGTGCGCCCCCTTAAACTTGGCGTCCACTATCGCTAAGCAGAGCGGAGTGGATTAGAGCCAATTACAAGGCTGTCAACGTCTATTGTAGCTCGTGCTATAGTAGAGATTGGCAGCCTTGTAATTGGCTCTAATCCACTCCGCTCTGATCTGCTCTGCTTAGCGATATTGGACGCCAAGCTTTAGAGTATAATAAAAGGCCATTCCGCTCTGTATAATAAGGCCTTATTAGAGTCGAAAGGTGCTAACTCTTTTTTTTGTTTTAAATTTACTATTTGTTTCATTTGAAAATAGGAAGAGAAGACTCTTCAATTAGTAAAAGTTGCTACTTGATCACTAAAATAAATTTGTGGTACGCATGAGAGAAACGCAAAAGCAGAATTATCTCTTTAGAAGGTTATTTTTTCCTGAAAAGTTTGAGAATTTAGTTAGCGCCTATTTACTCTAAGCAGCTTGCGTATTGTAGACATATATGGTTAACACGTGTAAAAGTTTCCATTTAGCGTATACCAAAGTTTCACAATAAAGCTTGGCGTCCACTCTCGCTAAGCAGAGCAGAGCAAATCAGAGCGGAGTGGATTGGAGCCAATTACAAGACTGCCAATGTCTACTATAGCACTAGCCTCGAGCTACAATGGACGTTGACAGCCTTGTAATTGGCTCTAATCCACTCCGCTCTGATCTGCTCTGCTCTGCTTAGCGAGAGTGGACGCCAAGCTTAATGGTAGTAAAGTTAATTTTCTGCCGTTTAACTTAACTTAATTGAACCATAACCGGTGCCACTCGGAGTTGTGAATTATAAGAAATATTAAAAAATTATAAGAAATATTATTTAGTTCAATGTAGTAAAATAGTGTGTTTTTTTCCCCATTAGTTTTATACTTTTTTGTGTGTGAAAACACCCTGTATTTTGCGAAC
Source organism: Linyphia triangularis (assembly GCA_963978545.1). Lineage (NCBI taxonomy): Eukaryota > Metazoa > Arthropoda > Arachnida > Araneae > Linyphiidae > Linyphia > Linyphia triangularis. The sequence continues at coordinate 19,558,410 of OZ021727.1, forward strand.
TTGTTGGTGGGAAATAGAGATCATTCTTGGATTAAATGGACTGGAAAACAAATACAATAAAAACATCTCATGCATTGGGGATTTTTTTTTTGCAGAGGTTATGGTGCCCTTGATCAATTTAATAACATATTATTTACTAATATTAATAGAACCCAAATTCAAAATAATAGAACTTTCTAAACAAAACTTGACAATGCGTCGTGTAAAATGACATATGTAAATTAAAAGAGTGACGTGTGTTATTCAGGAATTAGCAAAACAATTTTCCAACAACCGTACAGATATTATTTTAACACTTTAAGGGTCGCTAACACATTTCAAAATTATGTTGATTTTTTATACGGGTAAAAAAATTGGAACAATCAATTCATTTAATATGAATTTGAAAAGCAGACAAAATATTTGTTTTCCTGTTAACCGATAGAATGCGACAAGTATAAAGGTTGGCCCTCGGAAAATCTTACTTTAGTCTTTTGCTCAAAATGGGCCGTCAATGTGATATTTCTGAAACAACGAAATCGTGTATTTTATCATTGTTTCAAGTTGGAAAAAACAAAAAATTTTCTCGGATCAAACGAATGTTTCACAATCTACTGTTTTGAATGCAGAAGAACCGGCCAACTAAAAGGTAACCGAAGTAAATGTGGTAGAAAGCTTGTAACAAGCGCAAGTTAAAACGAGTCGTCGAAAATAATCGCTTTGAAACTGTTTTTTACATCAAGAAGTATTGGAAAGAATCTGGAGTTGTGTCAAAGTCAAACACTTTAGCGATTGCATCTGAATTTCAATTATGGGGCCCCAAAACTAAAGATGAACATAAAGCAGAGACGTGCACGACTCTCCTGGTGCAAAGAGAAGCAAAGTGGGAGCAACAAAACTGGGAAAGCGTTTTATTCAGAGATTAATCTTTATTTCAAATCGACAAAGGCAGTGGTTTGACATTTAAAACGGGATGCTTTTGATAAATCTTGTTTAAGACTCCAGATGAGCTTCTCTTTGAATCAGAAAATCGTATCTGCGTCATGTTCATCTTTGTTTTTACTTTGGGAACCTTGGATTGAACTCAAATTTAAACAATCGCTTAAGTTTAGTTGACTTTGACATAAACGGCTCTCCACATTCTTTCCAACAACGACTTTCCATAAACGACAGCTCCACATTCTTTCCAACACTTCTTGATGTAAAAAACAGTTTTAAAGCGATTATTTTGGATTCGTTTTAATTTGCTTTCACCTCTGGCAGTTGGTACAAGCTTTCTAACCGCATTTACTGCGGTTACTTTTTAGTTAGCCGGTTCTTCTATATTGAAAACCTTAGATTGTGAAACATTCATTTGATCCGAAATAAATTTTTTGTTTTTACAATGTGAATGATAAAATACACGATTTCGTTGTTTTAGAAATATCACATTGAGGATCCATTTTTAGCGTATGATTTTCCATGAGCGAAGCTTTATACTTTTGTCGCAATCTATCGGTTAACAGGTATGCAAATATTTTGTATGCTTTTCAAATTCATATTAAATGAACTGATTATTCTAATTTTTTGACCCATATTAAAAAAGCAATATAATTTTGAAATTTGTTGACGACCTTTAAATTGTTAAAATAATATTTGTATGGTTGTTGAAAATTGTTTTGCTATTTCCTGAATAACACACTTCACTCTTTTAATTTGAATATGTTCATTTTACACGACGCATTTCCAAGTTTTGTTTAGAAAGTTCTATTTTTTTGAATTTTGGTTGTCTCTTGACAATAACTTAATCAAGACTGAAATCAAAATTATCATTAATATTTGAATGACACCAACATCTGTCAGCGTGTTGGTGGGAGGTCACCATCTGCAATGTTGTGCCTATATAATAATAGATTTTCTGAATCGGACCGTACGTGCATTACCATCTTTTACAGCATTATTTTTACCCAAGAAATGCTTTGCTAAAAACTCATAATTTAGACAGCGGTGGACTTCTTATTTTCCAGATAAACTGATGTTTACAAATATGTTGATGACCTTGTATAAATTGGGAACAATACATCAGTGCTGTTGGAGATTACTTTGACTACAAAGGTATTGTTCTTTATACCCTCTTCTTTTTTCATCGTACTTTAAATCTGCCGTTTCAACACAGCAGTAGTCAGTACATATGTTCTATAACGAGGAATAACTCGATTTCTACAAATTAGTTTAAATTAATGCAATAATACGTGATAAAAGGCAGTGAAATACTAAAACATTCGAGTTGTAGTGGCTTCCTTGATTGATTTGGCTGTTCGTTGGAGAGCCGACACAATCGCGTCTGGAAACGGAATTTACATAATTTATCTTCCCAAGTTAGTGATTGAATCAATTTTATTAATACAATACAATGCGATGTGATGAGATTACCAAGGGTCGTATTTCGCATTTGCCCTAATATGCCTAACAATTTTGTTTCTCCCTAAAACTGTACTTAATCTTTCACGAATTCCTAAAAAAGTTAACCTTGAGGTGAAATTTGAAATTGTCGTCCAAAAGGACCCCCCCCCCTCCCCCCCAGTAGCTAGGTTCGCGCGTGCCTTTTAGAACCCACTGATCGTCATGCACTTGCTGGATTGAGCTTTCCTTCATTTACTTTTCGTGGCATCAGCCTAAAAGTTGGCGAAATAGAACGCAATCGCCAAATATGGTAATACATCATGTGTCCAAAAGTATCTTGACACACATTGGTACGGACTGTGAGAGTCCTGAGACATTTTAATGTTTTGGTCCTCCTTTTGCCTTGATGACAGTGTGCACACGTCTGGGGAGGCTGTCCTCCAGTTTTTGATAGGTGACCATAAGAATTTACTTCCAGGCCTTCATCACAGCTGAAGTGAGCGCTGGCAGTGAGGATGTTGGATTTGGCTGGCTACGTAATCAGCTTTGTAATTCGTCCTAAAGTTGTTCTATGGGATTTAGATAGGGGGCTTCGAGAAGACCAGTCCAGTTTTTAAACACCTACTTCATCAAACCATAACTGCTGAAGTCTCGATGTGTGAATGGAGCAGTTTATCTTGCTGGAAGAGAAATGGACCTTCTCCGAAATATTGCCGTAGATTTGGGAGGACAGCATTATATAGAATGTTCCCATGTATCTCAGAATTCATGTTTCCAACCACATGAACTAATGTACCCAGGTCAAGCTATGAAAACACCCCCACACCATGATGCTGTCACCACCAAACTCTATAGTCGCCACAATGCAGTCACGTTAGAAGAGCTCACCAGTCATCCACCAAACCCAGACGCGCCCATCAGACTGCCAGATTATAAAGCGAGATTCATCACTACAAAGAACATTTTTCCACGTGTTCACAGTCTAATGACGGTGAGCTTTGCACCGTTGCAATCGAAACTTCGCATTCTGTTGAGTGATACTACCTTTTTTAGAATTCTACGGCTGCATTCACTAATTTTTTTCGGCCTGCTACTTCGTTTTTCTGCAGTTTCTCTGCATCGACGTTTCCACTTCACAATTACATCACTCACAGTGGATTTTGGCTTCTGTAGAACGTCAAAAACTTCCCGCCAAAGGTGACATCCCACTATAATGCCACGATCAAAGTCACTAAGCTCCTTTGACTTACTCATTGTCTCACAAAAGCATAAATATGACCTGAGAAATCACTACCAACACTTTTATAATTTTCGGTTACGTATAAAATTGCGTCACCTGCCAGTTCCACTTCTTTAAGAGGGTGATACTTTTGACGAGATTGTGTATCTCTAGTAGGTATAGCGCAAATACGCTGGTCTGTATTGGCTAGACACTGGCTAATCCCGATGAGTACCGTTGTAGATTGGCCATTCCTACGGATCTTGGCCAATCTCATCCAGTGCTGGGTAAAATATACTGGAAGTTTTGAAATGAATAAAATGAATGAAATCAAAAAAATGTGTTTTGTGATGGTTTTGCCATGTTGATTTTTAAAAAAATCCTGTATTTTGGAATGATGGTCGATATTTGGCAAGGACTGGCCTATCTTCAGACATCGGCTAATTCCACGGGGCTACCTGGAATATAAAAACACAGCAGCCCAATATACCCCAATCTGAGAGAAGTTTTCAAATTTTAGTTGGTTTCCCGGCACTCACATTTAGTAAAATTTTCTTACATTTTTAAATTCAGTGCCTTGAACTTGTTCTTAGAAATTTCTCGTCGTTCCACTTGTTCTTAGAAATTTTCGCTTCCACAACAACAATACAATTTTCGAGCATATATTTATAAAAATACTTTTAAAGAAATCTAAAAAAAATCTTAACATATTGTGTTTATAGATGAACTGTGACACGCCAAAAATTAAAGACTTCAAACGGAAAAAGAACATTTATTCTTATAAACTTTCTACAGAAACAGGATGTTTTGAGTTGATAATGCAATTATACTGAGGTTTCAGAAAATGAAATTTTCGAGTAAAAATCTCTCCACACAATGCAATAATTCACTTCTCAGATAACAACTGCACAAAAAATACTTTATGTGCAACTTTCATGCTCATGTACTTCTAAAGTTTATTAAATAACCTTTTAAAAGTTAGTTTCTTTTATATGAACAAAAGTTTTTTGTAAAAACACTCACTTTTAAAAGTGATAGTCTTTCTTTTTACCATTGAACTAATCCAATATTGTTCCAAATATTACTTTAAAATTTAAAAAAAAAAAAAAAAAAAAAAAAAAAAAAAAAAAAATTAAATTCAGCATAATAGAATGCAGTCGATTTTGATACTTATTTAGTGATATGACATAATTTGAATTAGTTGTCTTCGTTTGCCAAAACTTTTGAACAATCACAATAATATATTTAAAAAATAAATTCAAATTTTAAAATTCCAATTAAATACCAATTACAAACACTCATTTCATATTCTTCCCGTCAGACACTGCGAAAAACAGTTGTCTGTGACGTCGCCATAGAAACAAACAAATTCGAATTTTCATTCAAAACAAATTCGAATTTTCAGTATCCATTAGTTTTAACATGGTAAGTTACATTTTTTTTAAACGAGAAATCGAAAAGTTTTTTTAAATTTAAGAAACTGCACTAAATTTTAGCTTCAGATTCAAGTTGAATTTGATCTGTTGGCAATAGTTTTGACAGGCATGTGACCTACCAAGATTGAAAAACATATTCGAATTTTCCCATTCCATAAACCAATGTAACTTCATGTTCACGTACTCTGCAACTTAAAAATGCAAACATTTCGAAGTAATATTTCTTTCAATGAGTCTTGGAAAATTTTACTAAAGTCCATTGGTCAGTGAAAAACTAACGTTCACTTTTAAGGAACAAAATGTCTTGAGATACATATTAAGTACATTAATTCTTCTTATATTTACAATACACATTATACACATGCACACATCTTTATCGTGATTGTTTTTGCACAGACATATATAAATATATAAATTACTTATTTACATTTTAGCTTGGAATGCTAATAGAATATCACTGCTAATACACGCTAAATATTTCAATAAAAAAAATTAAGAAAAAAACCTCCAATCCCTCTAATTTTATACATATACTTCAGCCAAAAGTGCGAATATTTCCTCGAACATTTTTGATTGGTTGTCAGTTTTTCAAGAGGAACGAATCAGAGTTCCCACTGAAATTAAAGAGTGAAAATCAATGACTTTTGTTTTCATACATCAGGTCTTTAATGTGTGATTTTACAGCTGCTTTACCAATAGACTGAGAGGCGACTGCAATTTTTGGACCCCATCGAACATCATTCTGAATTTTTTATAGAAGTTGGAGAAAAGTAAATAGATTACGAATCCACTGGTCTGCCGTGGCAAAAATGGCCGAAACTGATCAAAAATCGACTTTTAATATGTTGAGCTAAATCCAATTGCCAAATGCCCCATAACTTGCCAAATAATGAGCATTTTTTTTATTTGGTAACCCTTACTCTTTAATTGTCGATTAAGAAATTTGCAGACGATTCGGATGTGTGACGATGGCTTACTTGCATCTTTCACAAATGAGCCAAATTGGCTATAAACTTTACGCCACTGATGACGTAACTGATGTCGCCAATTTGGCTTACTTTTAAAAGATACAAGTTTTCCGAGCCAGAGATCAGAAATCGTTTGCGCTTTTTCTCATTGAAAATCAAAATGCGGTGGGTTGCCAGACGGAAAAGTTTGTTCTCTTTTTGCTAAGTTATGACGTAATTGGCAATCGGATTTTAGTTCAACTCATTCCAAGTCGATTTTTGATCAGTGTCGGCCATTTTTGCCACGGCAGGCCAATGGATTCGTAATCTACTCACTTTTCTCCAATTTCTATAAAAAATTCAGAATGATGTTCGATGAGGTCCAAAAATTGCAGTCGCCTCTCGGACTAGTATAAACAGATTTTGATGATGGCCTTTAATATTTTGGCTCGCTAAACGTAAACACTAATCCCAAGTGTTTGTCTAACAGAGAACAGTGTCTAACAATAACCTTTCGATTTCTTCTCCACCAATCAGCAAACACGAAATAAACAATTTACAAAATTGATGCATGCGTAATACAAATATAGCAGAAATTTTTGGCGCGGAACGGAATAAATGAAAAAATTAAGGACCTTTAAGCATTTTCAAGTTCTTTTAAGGCCTGTAAAAAAGCTTTAAAAATATTATGCACTTTTAATGACCGTGGGAACCCTGGTAATTTATTACTTAAAATTTCATTAAGAATTATACAAATATCCTCAGGCCAATGTATCAACAACTTATACCAATGATTTGAACAAGTTGTTAAAACCAACTAGGTGGTATATAATATTAGATATGTGTTGGATACTTAGTATTTTACTGTAAGTGTATTCAAAATTTGTTGGGTTTTTTTTTTAGAAAATCAGTTGGGTTAAAATAGATGGATTGTTTATAAAACTGTGATATGAAATAATTGTCATACATGAAAAACCAATCATTTAGGAAATACAGTATAAAAATGCAATGAGTAACACAATAATGTCTGGAAAGAAAACTAACAGAGAAAGTAAATATTCTTCGGAATTTGAGTCGTTTTTTTTTCAAATGGCGTACTGATAGTTAAAATTGAGTTGCTGGTAAAAAGTCACTGAATTTCTTTTCTTAAGTAAACTATTTTGTTTCTTCTCAAGCCTTATAAATTTAATCGAATGAAATACAATACTTAATCAAATTAATATTAAATCAAATTAAATTTTTAAGCCTTTGACGAACTATTCCTACTAAATATTTATTCCCCCGGTTTTGCTTTACAGAGTCTTGTTTTTAGTTAGCCTATTTTAAATGGATAAACTTTTTATCCACAGTCGTATCCTTTAGTCTAGAAAAATTAATTGACTTGGAATAACGAAACGTGATGGAAAGATTTAAGTGTGTCAAGTTCACGAAAGGTTAATATTTCTATTTCCTATTACCCGATTGTTGTATTGAGATCAAAAATACTTTTGGTGATCTTCGAAATTGTAAAACACACATTCACAATGTCAAATTTAGGTTTTTCAGACATTTCCGAAAAACAGCTTTAACGATGTTGATAAAAAAGAAAAATAGTTTTGGTAGTGTGATTTCATCTGTTTTGAATATCGCCGCCACAGAAGTTTCCGCAAAAATGGGCTAGAGGTGTAATGAAAGTCGTTTAAAGCTTGGCGTCCACTATCACTAAGCAGAGCAGATCAGAGCGGAGTGGATTAGAGCCAATTACAAGGCTGCCAATCTCTACTATAGCACGAGCCTCGAGCTACAATGGACGTTGACAGCCTTGTGATTGGCTCTAATCCACTCCGCACTGATCTGCTCTGCTTAGCGATAGTGGACGCCAAGCTTAACAGTGAAAAAATCACCAGTCCTTACTATGGAATCTTCAGTTCACTTCAACCCAAATAAAAAGATATGCAAGTGTTTGTTCAATCTTTTTACAATTGAAATAAAAAGATGCAATTTTAGTTTCAGTTTCTGCACTACATTTAGTGATAATCTTATACAAAGGCGTAATCTTATACTGTGTGAGTGTAATCTTATACAATCTCTTTCTCTTGTACAATCTTATATTTGTAAATTTTCTCAGACAAAACTTCTAATCAATTATTTTTATTGACCAAAAAGCTCGCTATCTTGGTAGGATGGAAAATAATTGGTGCAAGAAATATCGCCATCGTCAATTTTTTTATTTTGTAAATTATAAAATTATGTATATTTTTGTAATTAAAAAATTAAAATGGTAAATTAAGCAGATCCGTTTCAAATTTCAGAGGTGCATTGTGTAATTAAAAGTTTTGTAATGTTCCACGTCAGTACTTTTAACCGCATCCTTATTTTTATTTTCTTTCGCGTCATTTTAATCAATATTTTAATTGCCCGCGAGGCATAATGAAGGAAAGGTGCTCAAAAGAATGCTTGGTCACACGATTATCCAATCACAAAGTAGTAAATAAAATGATATTGATTGGAATGGTTGGAGGTAAGAATGGTTGGAGGTAAGAATGGTTGGTAAGTTGCTCGAAATAGGAAGGAAAAAAAATAATCTTTCTGATGTTTTTCCATTTAAGAAGCAATCACTTTTAATTAAAATAACTGTTGTTGAAATTTATAAATTGGCAAAAACTTTATTAATTAGTTCTTGAAAATATCGAAATGTATTAAAATGATACTAATGAGAATGTTTTTTTTTTTTATTGTCTCTAATGGATATTAGCTTGTAGTGGTAAATTAAAAAATTCTGTAATTTATCAAATGAAACATCAGAACCAAGAAAATTTTTAATTGTCTGTGACCATTACGCCACTTCAATACTAAAAAATAGTTTTTCTCTATTTTTAAAGATAAAGTTGAACTCTTCACCGGTGAAACAAAAGTTAGGATTGTGGTGATTACTTTCATTACAAGTGAGCTCCTGGATTGGATTTTTTTGTGTCCTTTACCATGCGATTTTAAACAAACTTCTAAAAATGTAAATGTTCAAAATTACTTATGTACGCGAATAAATTTTAAAATCTACACAATTATTTTTAGAATGCAAATAATGTAACTTCATAATAATGTAGCCCATAAACATTAAGTTTTTAATGTCAATCCTTTATATACATTTAAAATTTTTATTTTCATTAACAAATCGCCGTTTTTGTTGCCAGCGTGTGCTTGGTGTTTGAATCTGATTTTAAATATTAAAAACATATCCATCGGCAAAATATGGGGTAAACAACTTTTCAAAATTTATTCATTAAAAATGAATGCAAATTTATTCCCTCGCATCAAAAATCTTATTATTTATTAAAACAAATTGGCAACAGGGAAGAGTTTTTTCAGTGGTCAGTTAAATGCTATTTCAGCGCGAGTGGATGACGGCCAGTTGATTTATTAAGTATTTCGTAAAAGCGACCTTTTAGTGACAGCGGCAGCCGCCAAAATTTGATAGATTCGGTGTCGATGACAATGCATTCTATCTGCAAAGTTTCAGAACGTTTGGATGACGGCACGGGGGTTAATTAGACCCCCCCCCCCCCAGGTTTGCCAAACCCGAACCAAAATCGAAGTTAATATAAAGGATTTAAAAAAAAGCATTTTGAAGAAATGAATACAATATATTCGCGCATTTACAGTGCTGAGGTCATCTCGCGCAACTGAATCAAATTATCTTGTTATCTCTATGTGACGGGTCGAGATTTTCTCTCAACGACAATGGAAGTCGGGAACGAGAAGGAAAGATGATGAATGAGCTCGCTCCGGTAATTGGCTCTCCCGGAACATCATTTTCGGGATTACCGGAAAGGTCTGTCCGGAACAGACGCCAGCCAATCGGATCCCGTTGTCGGAAGACGTCACGAGAGCGATTCTTCACTTTGAGTCGCATAATTAATCTATCAATTGCGAGATATCTATTTTCATTTTTTTTTTCCTTCTCTCTTTTACATCAATGCAACGCCGTTAAAATTGAAAGTTAGAAAAACTCAGACATTTTCGAGAACATTGGTTTTTGTTATGCTTCTGAGAAAGTTGGTTTTAGTAACTACTCACACCTACTAAATAGTAGTCATTATTAGTAGTCGTTACGGTTAATGAAGAATAATATGAACTATCAACATAAACAGCATGCGAACTACAAAACGCTCAAACCACGTGAAACAAAATTAAAACTACTTTTTAAATTAATCGAATTGTGATGATTTTTAAAATTGGGTGGATGGTATCTTAATTTATAATAACGTAACCCATAAAAATAAAGTTTTTAATATAAATCCTTTATATGCGTTTCCAATTTTTATGCTTGGTGTTTGCGTCTAATTTTAAATATTAAAAATATCTCTATCAGCACAATATACGGTAAGCTACTTTTCAAAATTTATTCATTAAAATGGATGGGGCTTTATGCATTCATATCCAAATATCTTTTATTTATTCCGATTAAAAGTATTTTATTATTTATTTTTTAAAACAATTTTGGCAACAGGAAACAGTTTTTTCGATGGTCGGTTAAATGCTATTTCAGCGCATTTGGATGACAGCCAGTTGGTTTATTAGTATTCCGTCAAAGCAACCTTTTAGTGACAGTCACTAAAATTAATAATATAAAGGATTTAAAAAAATAAATTCATTTGTAACTGTCAGGAGAAAAAAATATATTATTACCTGTTTTTGGTTTTTGATTAACACTTTTTGTTGAAAGATTTTGTTTTATATACCCATTTTCAAACAATTTTAGCAAATAAAAAAAAGTATCCAAAATTTTGCTATTTTTAGGGTAGAGAGTCCCCCTTAACTGAATTGAACAATTATTTAAAAACATAACTTTTTTTTTATTAAAGTAGTTTGTAATTTAAAAAAGCGGGGAAAAAAACTTTGGAAAACGGTGAAAGAATGGTTATGTTTTTTAAATAATATTTTTATTCATCAAGAAAAACTGTGGTATGTATGCAATTTAAGTTTTTTATTGTTAGTGTTTACATTTGTAATTGAATGACGTAGACTTTAAATCAAATAAAAATTGTATGGATTGAATTATGGATTAAAAAACAGTCTGTAAAGAAATATTTTAAAGGTCAAAGTTTAGAAAATACGATGAATAAAACGGATTTTATCAAACCGCCTTGTTTACAGAAACTAGAAAACAAATATGCATCTTTCGATTGAACAAACCTAAATTTGGCACATGGAAGATATATTTTGGATTTAGATTTTGTTTGAATGTTCAAAAGAAATATAATACAAACACAACGACTGCTTTCCAACGTCTAATCAATACTTTTTAAATCAATATTAAATCTCAATATATAACAATTATTTCTCGTGAATTCTTCGTTTATCACATAAAGCGACCTGAAACATACTTCTTTAAATTATTGCTAGATCACGCCAATATTTTACGTGATATACTATAAACACGATTTTGTTTCATCTCATGCAAAACCCTAAGAAGGGAAAGAAGAAAAAAAAAAAGGATTTAGGAGGATAAAATCCTATAAAAGTTGCACATCAGATGTCTTCAAAAGAATGTGATTATTTACACACAACCCCTCGTAACCGTTGGAATTCCTCTGAAATCTAGAAACACAAACTTAAAAAAACAGATCTACCCACATACCCTAACAACGAATGAGATCATATTACAGTGAACACAACCGAATCATACAGTTTCTACCAGACCTTTCTCTGACGCTGGAGACAAAGACACGTCAAATTTTTTTTTCCCACTTACAAGCTCTCACGTCTTCATTCCAAAACTTGGCACCAGCAACAATAATCTTCCTCGCAAGAATCCTCCACTTTGATGCTATACACCAGAAAATTAACACACCAAAAATTCGATGCTACACCAAAAAAATGCGCTGGAGACAAAGAAGTTGCCAATCTTCAACCCTTTTCAACAAGCTCTCCTCGGTAACCCGGCTCTGGTAACAATACCTTTTTCCACTTGTTAAGTGGCTGCAAAGAATTCCTCTTCCAGATAATTCATCCACTGATTCAGACCTTCTCGCTGACCAGCTCTGCGGCGGGCGATATCCTGGATCCTGGAGAGTCCGTGGAGTCGAACTTCATGTAGATGTTCTTGATGACAGGCGACTGGGTGGTGGCCGACTGGCTGAAGAAGCCACCGTGCTTCGGCTTCAGGTGGCGATTGTTCACTTCCATGTGGACGATCTTCATGAACTCGATCTGGGAGGCAAGTTTCTGGACCTCCTCCTGCAACAAAGTGTTGCGTTTTAACAACGAGAAACACATCCTTTAACACATTATCTGCCTTATCACGCGCCAACGCGGAATGTCGGGTTGTTCCCCAGTAGCCTGTCCAGATCAGACTGCACCCGTTCGGCGTTCTTTGCTGGAATTACCAGAAACTGGGTTTTTAGAAACACAAGTTTCCAGCTAACCTTATGGAGAAGTATAAGATGTATATGATATTTATGTCACATGACAAATGCAAGGCGAGACCGAAAAGTAAGGTGACTGATGTCATAATAATCACTGTATTATATATTTGCAGATAAATTCATCACTGTCCTTCAAAGTGGTTCCCGCCGTCTACAATACACTTTAGACAACGTTCATAGAAGTTCTTGAAACTTTTGGAAAAGTCCTCCTTTGAGACTGTCTTAAGTTCCTTGGTAACAGCAGCTTGAATGTCTGAGATGATTGAAAATCGTTTTCCCTTCAGTGCCAATTTCAGTAGTGGAAAGAGGAAAAAATCCTTATTCCTCTGATGCCAGCAGATTTTTTCCTCTTCCCACGACTGAAATTGGCACTGAAGGGAAACCGATTTTCAAGCATCTCAGACATTCAAGATGCTGTTACCAAGGAACTTAGGACAGTCTCAAAGGAGGACTTTTTCAGAAGTTTCAAGAACTTGTATGAATGTAGTCAGAAGTGTATTGTAGACGGCGGGAACTACTTTGGAGGACAGTGATGTATTTATCTGCAAATATATAATACAGTGATTATTATGACATCAGTCACCTTACTTTTTGGTCTAGCCTTGTATTATTTTGTTACTTCAGTTGATTCCAGCGTGAATGGAAACTCCGATCGGGTGCGGTCTGATCAGGACAGACTACTGGGAAGTAACAAGACATTCCGCTTTGATACGTGATCGGCAACGAATGTGTTAAACAAATTAAGATTATTCGAAAAAATCCCTTTTGAATTGCACTGTTAGAAAATGTATTGCGCTCTAGTGGAAATGGCCATCTTTGCTCTAACTACAGATTACGATACGTGGCCACATCCAGCCAGTTTTCTTCTTTTGGCGACTATTTCTTTGATCGTCATTTTGGCTCCCACTCTTATATAGGACATTTATAATTAGAGATCAACTTTGAAAAAGCTACAAAATTATTATTATAATAATAACAATAATAAATTAATAATAATAATAATAATAATAAAAACACTGTTCAGAATTACTTGAAATTTGACCTGTATAAACTCGAAGAACAGCTAAACTTTATGGCCTAAGAAAGAAACTTTTTCAAACTTTCTTTCTTTTGCTATACCACCTACCACTTCTTTTTGTATATTCAAGTAAAATTTTAGGTCATTTTGACAAGTGTCCTTTTTTTTATATAACTTATTGAAAGTTGAACTTTAATTATAATCACCCATTACATTTTACGGATGGCCACGTTCAATTTTTGACTTTATGCAAGACGGATTTTCGATATAACAATTCAAAAGTATTAAAATACAAATCAGAAGAACAATAAAAGAGGAGTTAATGAAACTTTAAAGTCATACTTTTATCAAATGATACTTGGATATTTAAAATTGTGTGCCAACTTTCCAATAAACGGTTTTCGGGAATAGCTAATCTTTTTTAAAATATGGCACCTACAATAACAGTGTAGTAGGTATTTATAAAAATACTACTGCAATCCAAATTGTTTTATAATTGGTCATTATTCACCAAGAAATTTAGAAGACTTTGGCTATCATTGAAACATTATTCTTTTATTATTTTAAATATTATTCTTGCGTTTTTCGTTAATTATGTAATATATGTTAAATAAATAAATAAATATTAGTAATAAAATTAGCAATTTTATGAAAAATAAACCTATCTTTTTGATGCAATATTTTAACAACGACACTTAACTCTGTGCTTGACGACTATACTCGTCATCGATCGATTTTCGTGACACACAGAAATTCGCAACTTTCAAAAACGGAGCGACACAGTTAACTGGTTGATTCGTAATCTGTTACATATGATACAGGGGAATAACAAATAGAACCCACCTTGAGTTCTTCGTTCTCCTGGTAGAGGTCTTGCGGTTCCTCGTAGACAGGCCCTACTCCGTTCAGAGAGAATGAGGCGGTGACGCCCCTGGCGCGAGCCCTGTTGTCCCACACGTCGCCCTCTCCCTTCAACACACGGTAGAACTACAACAGGAGGGGAAAAGGTCAGTTTCAACATGGTACACATTTCATTCTGCAAGTATCGAGTATAGCGTCTGTCTATCCGCGATCAGGTTCCCAGAGGCCGACCAAACGGTATAGTGGTTAGCGTGCTAGATTCTAGACCGCGAGGTTGCGGGTTAGAGTCCCGTGTTAGGCATGGGTGTTTGTAAATGTATGTTGGCTCGTCTAATGACGAATGTTTCGGCGCATTATAGACCTCGTGTTGCTGACGGCGCCAGATAATCTGACCAACCAGGTTCCCAGGGAGTCAGAAAGTAACGTCATTTTTTTTAACATTAAATTCCAACAAATAAATCATAAACAAGTTTTTATTTTTAATTGATGACGCAATCATCCTCGTTATCAACAACCTTTTGTCATCTATAGTATGCAAATTTTCAATACCGGATCGATAAAAAAAAAATCAATTGGTGTTTGAGCAAAATATCTGGAGATGGCAGTTTGGATTTCATTCAAATTTTCAAATATTCTGTCACTTTTGTGAAAGTGTTACAGCGACTGAAATAAATGGATATCCGATGGTACAATGTCGGGCGAGTATGGTATGGTGAGGAGAGGCAGTACCTCCCACCCAATTCTTTATTTTCTATGGAGGGTTTATCTTGCGCAGTGGTTGTTTTGCATAATCGTGTTGACAATCACTGGGCACTTTTCAATAATAGATCGATTTATTCGATATAATTGGTCTCAGTAAAGGTCTGCATTCGCAGTTTGTCCGGGTTTCACACTTCAAAATGAACGATTCCACGAATACTCCACCAAACACACAAAAAAGTGCCTTTTTAAACCCGGCTTTTTGTGGTAATTCATTCGAGAAATCCACTAAACTAAACTCCAACTTAACTTGACATCACTTAGACGATAGATCTTCACGGTGCTCATAGGCATTTAATCCATTTTGGCGGCGTGAAAGCATAATGCTCGCCAAACCACAACCCTTTAGAGAAAAAGGTTTGGCGAGCATTATGCTTTCACTCCGCCAAAATGGATTAAATGCCTATAAGCACCGTGAAGATCTATCGTCTAAGTGATGTCAAGTTAAGTTGGAGTTTAGTATAGTTGTAGTAGAGATCAGTGATATTATATTGTATAGTATGCATTGCACATTATACTGAAGGCGTATTAGAAAAAAATTATTATATACATTCTGAAATCTGTGTGAATGCGTTTTTTTTTTTTTTTGTTTTTTTTTTTTAACTTTTGCATCACAGTGTATTATTAGGGCTCTATAAATATTGAAGTTTTTCCCGTATAATTTTGTCACCAACTAATGCTATATGAAGCAAAAACATAACTAGTAAATTCCTCATAGTTTTATAATTCTAATTTGTTTACGTGTAGAGCAAAAAAGAAAAAAATATTACGTGCGTCATCCATAGAATCGCTCAATTAAGATGTCTTCTAACGAACAAATAGTTATGATAACATCTTGTAAAGTATATAAGAGTTCCTTTTATTCTCGATATACAAGTATATATATATTAGAAAAGTGTCATTTTTCAATCAATAAGAGAGTCAAAATTAAAATCACTTACTGACAAAATTTGTCTTTTGGTATGCATTCCACTACCTTCGTATTTTAAACCCAAATATTATTTCTTGTCTCTTGTGGGAGACTTTTGCTTTTTGGATTATCATAGAGGACCCATTTTTCAACTCCAGTGATCAAACGATCACAAAACGCTTCTATATTGTGTCGTTGAAGCAATAAGTTGCACACGCTGGATCAGTTAGCCTTGTTTTCTTCGGACAGATTATGGCGAGTCTTAAACACCTTCTCTGCTTACTGCCGACCAAACGGTATAGTGGTTAGCGTGCTAGCTTCTAGACCGCGAGGTTGCGGGTTCGAGTCCCGTGTTGGCATGGGTGTTTGTAAATGTATGTTGGCTTGTCTAATGACGAATGTTTCGGCGCATTATAGACCTCGTGTTGCTGACGGCGCCAGATAATCTGACCAACCAGGTTACCAGGGAGTCAGAAAGTAACGTCATTTTTTTTTTACATTAAATTCCAACAAATAAATCATAAACAAGTTTTTATTTTTAATTGATGATGCAATCATCCTCGTTATCAACAACCTTTTGTCATCTATAGTATGCAAATTTTCAATACCGGATCGATAAAAAAAAATCAATTGGTGTTTGAGCAAAATATCTGGAGATGGCAGTTTGGATTTCATTCAAATTTTCAAATATTTTGTCACTACTTTGTGAAAATGTTACAGCGACTGAAATAAATGGATATCCGATGGTGCAATGTCGGGCGAGTATGGTATGGTGAGGAGAGGCAGTACCTCCCACCCAATTCTTTATTTTCTATTGAGGGTTTATCTTGCGCAGTGGTTGTCTTGCATAATCGTGTTGACAATCACTGGGCACTATTCAATTATAGATCGATTTATTCGATATAATTGGTCTCAGTAAAGGTCTGCATTCGCAGTTTGTCCGGGTTTCACACTTCAAAATGAACGATTCCACGAATACTCCACCAAACACACAAAAAAGTGCCTTTTTAAAAAGTAAACCCGGCTTTTTGTGGTAATTCATTCGAGAAATCCACTAGTTGTAGTAGAGATCAGTGATATTACATTGTATAGTATGCATTGCACATTATACTGAAGGCGTATTAGAAAAAAATTATTATATACATTCTGGAAATCTGTGTGAATGCGTTCATTTTTTTAACTTTTGTATTACAGTGTATTATTAGGGCTCTCTAAAAATTGAAGTTTTTCCCGTATAATTTTGTCACCAACTAATGCTATATGAAGCAAAAACATAACTAGTAAATTCCTCATAGTTTTATAATTCTAATTTGTTTACGTGTAGAGCAAAAAAGAAAAAAATATTACGTGCGTCATCATAGAATCGCTCAATTAAGATTTCTTCTAACGAACATGTAGTTATGATAACTTCTTGTAAGGTATATAAGAGTTCCTTTTATTCTCGATATACAAGTATATATATATTAGAAAAGTGTCATTTTTCAATCAATAAGAGAGTCAAAATTAAAATCACTTACTGACAAAATTTGTCTTTTGGTATGCATTCCACTCCCTTCTTATTTTAAACCCAAATATTATTTCTTGTCTCTTGTGGGAGACTTTTGCTTTTTGGATTATCATAGAGGACCCATTTTTCAACTCCAATGATCAAACGATCACAAAACGCTTCTATATTGTGTCGTTGAAGCAATAAGTTGCACACGCTGGATCAGTTAGCCTTGTTTTCTTCGGACAGATTATGGCGAGTCTCAAACACCTTCTCTGCTTACTTTAATGATATGCTTAAAATTTTCTTGGATGGTCAGTTGATTACGAGTGTTTGATTGTCTTACATATATTTTGCTTACACCTCCACCCTTAACATATCATTGTCTAAAGTTATACATCTTCCTGATCGATTAGTATAAATTATAGTTTGAAAGATCAAAATTACTGCATCTGAACTTAGAAAGCTACATTTGGGAATTAAAAAACGTTCAATGCACTTCGAAAACATCGCAATTATATCTGGAATCAACTGTTGCATAACTACCCTTGTGAAACTCAAAAAACTTACGATGTTGGATATGTACTGCTTCTGGTATTTGGCTGGACATTCCCCCCCCCCCCGCAATGGACAATTAATGCCTATTTTTAAAAACGAGTGAAATAACTTTATATTTATGAAGAAGTTCTTTCTAATTCCAAATATTCAAGCAAAAGTTTTTTTTTTTTTTTTTTAATTAGTTATTTAAATATGAAGAAAAGTAAATGCTCCAAAAGCCAAGCCAAAACCAGTCCGATCAAAATACTCAACTATATAGCTGTGGCGTCAAAACTTCCTTCTGTTTCTGTGGTTATCGTGAGGTTTCTGCCAAACAGCTAGCATTGGTTTGGTTGACTGTTGCCATATCCTGTACAGGTTGGAGCGATTTGCGAGAAACTTGCAAAACTGGTTTCCAAGCCAAATTGTTTGAGATCAAGTGACGTCACATTCAATTCTAGCCGAATGAATCGTTTTCTTGCCAAAGTCTTATAAGGGAACTTTGATTGCAAATTTATAAAAAAAAAAAAAAAAAAAGCGTATTATGCAGAAATTTTTGTGTTTATGATCTTTTCGAAATATTTAGAATTGAATAAAAAAATGCGGGAATTGTCCATTGCAAGTTATTTTTTTTAATATTTAGCTATATATTAATAAACAAGTCACTTTAACCATCAAATGTCTTTGGCACTACTTTGAAGCTGATAAATGGTAAACAAATACTGACTTGCACAAGAACGACATTACTTTCCATTCCCTTAATATTCACAAAGACACATTAAAAAAAATAAAATATTTCAACTTAAAAATGAGAAATCACATTATTTCTTGACAGTGTTCTTTTTAAATGATGATCCCATTATCTCCCTTTATGTCAAACTAAAACTGACAAATGATATGCCAATTTAAAGGTTAAGACCTTCGCTTCCGACCAATATCTTATTTACAAATGCACAATGCGTTATTTGTTTGGAAATAAATGTTAAAATAAATCAGAAATAGTCCAAAAAGGTTGGGAAATTGTGATACATTGTTAAAAAGTTTGTTCCACCTTGCACCAAAAATTGGTTCCCATTTAGCTGTGACCAACATTTGGTGCTTAGTCTCACGATTTTATGATGATTACGATCTGAGGTAACAACATAAAATCGTGAAACTAAGCACAAAATGTTGGTTGCAGCTAAACGGGAACCAATTTTTTGTGCAAAGTGGAACAAAATTTTCCAAGAGTGTAGTGTAAGTTTTCTATAATATATGACAACGTTATAGAAAACAAAAAACAAAACAAAAAAATCGCAATTTTGTAAAGCATACAAATAAGAAATAAATTGTATTCTCAAAACGATTTCACTCTGAGATGTATAGGTACTAGATAATTTATGAATGGGGGGGGGGGGGATTTATGTTTCTTTTTTTAATGTAACAGAAGAAACAGCTGTCAAAAAACCTTAAAAGTACAGTAGTTATATGATTAAAAAATAAACTATTTTATAAGAACGATAAAAAAAAAAATTGCAAACTTTTTGACTAATTTTAGTTGAAAAAGGGACCATTAAGATTCTATTTTATTATTCCCTTGGGCTCCGTTGCGAAAATAAAAAAAATCTTTGGCTTCATTAGTGTCTTAATAAGATCAGACGTAACTAATAAAAGAAAGACACTAATTGCCTTGATATTTTTCTTCCAGGTTAGAAGGAAAAAAAAGGCACGCAAGAAGAATTCAAAAGAAAATAATGTTAAAAAAGTCTTAGATGTTATTTTTAGGATATCTGATCTGTCTATAAACGAAGAAAAAGTAAGATATTGTTTACATGAGATATAGATGAAAATCTCTCCGAGAAGAAACGAAAATAGATTTTTTTTATTTATTAAGTAATGGATTTGTGTGTGTTAAGTAATGCATTCAATGTTGGGGTTTAGTTTATCGGAAAATAGCATTGATCGAGCTCAGGTGTGTAGTTAAGGGGGAGTGCAGAGGAACAACCTAGGGGCGATTGCGTTCATCTCTACTAAAATGTTTTTTTTTTTTTTTTTTTCTCTCTCTCTCTCTCTTTATGACACAAAACTAGAATTCAAATAATTTTGTTTACTTGTCTTATAATTTGTAATAAATAATCTGCTTAAATACTGTTGTAGGTTATATGTTTAAAAAAAAAAAAAAAAAAAAAAAAAAAACTAGCATTTCATCCGGGTCACCAGTTTCTGGCCACTTAGTTGGCGGCTCAGTTTTAAAGCAATAAAAGAGCTTAAATGAAAATGAATTCGTAGTTTAAACTATTTATTTTTATTAGAGACGATTATTTGCAGCCATATTTTCAAAGAACAGATAAAGTATTTATGGAAACAGCAAGTTTCGAGTTCACTAATAAAGCGTATGCAGCTTTCGTTGTGGGCAACGGGCCTCGATCCCGAGACCATTGGATCTCGAGGTAGATACTTTGCCGCTGTGCAAAAGAGTACTCCAGTGCACAGAAGTTTTATCTGTTATTTGAGGTCGCCACAAATATGAAGTGAGTGTGAATACGTACCTTTGGTCCGAAGATGAGTATGACGGTAATGGTGGTACTGAGCTGCGTCCTCACGAACCCGAAGAGGTACTTGACGTCCGGTCCCGCTTGGGGAAGGATGACGAGGCTGTTACAACAAAAGAGCGAAAAGAAAACACGCGTTAAACGCATCTGAAGATCAACACTAGAACATTGCCGTGCCAAGCACACAAAAGTCCATATTATTTTGGCGGCCAAACTGAGTTATTTATACCAGATGCTTTTCTGTAATTTGTTTAACGTAATTGCGAAGTTTATAAGTCGTGGATGTCACTGGAAATATTTAGAAGGAAGTCCTAACAAAGATCCATTTCTTATACTCTCTACTATGTTACAATCTTCTAGTGCAGAGTAGTTAGAAACTACTTTCTATAAAACCGTGAAATTTGGTGAGTAGGCACGAAAAAGATCACTTAATGAAATGACATGAATTAAATTGTCGTCATTTAATGACTTATCTACTGCAAATGAAAATTGCAGATAGCAAAGGACAAAAACAGGTTAAGGATTTCAAATATAAAAAAATATATATATTAGACTCGATTTCGAGTTTTTAATTGATGTCATTTCATTAAAGTGATCATTTTCTTACTTATTCACCGAGTGCCAAGGTTTTATAGAGAGTCTAAACGCACAGGGCTAGGAGACTGACATAGCGAGTATGGGTAGTGATCCTTACGAGGACTTCATTTTAAAAAGGATAATAAGTTAGGCACACTGAGTTAGCAATCAATGAGAATTTCTAAAATTTTATTCGCGATTTTCCATTATCTTGATCATAGGTGATATCATTATCTTGCAAAAATTCCATTTAGAGATTATTTTAAAGCCGAAATTCCTAAGGGCAGCCGATGTCAGAAAATCGCTGATCCGGCTGCCTCGCTACACATTATGAGGAGGGAAGGATCTACTGGGTTCCATTGGTTACCATGGTAACGTCGCAGCCGAAACGCGTTTCAGGAACACACGGCTGCCGTTTGGAGGAAGATCATCTTGATTGGAAACGCTTTTTTCTTTTCATGAATTGAGTATTGAGGCAAGAAGTTTGCTGTTTATCGGATTTTTTTTTTTTACACTTACAGTAGCAATTGGATCTGCATTTTAGAAAATTGAAAAATGTATAGTTCTAGTATTGAATTAATAAATTTAGATCCAGCCCGGCTGCAGTGGACGAGCCGCCACTGCTTGTCACAACGTTTTCACCGTAAAGGGTACGTAAATCTTTTTATAACAAGCTTGCTACAAGGTTTACACTGTAAAGGATACGATTTCCGTGCTAAGTACGGCAGCATGTGTAGCGAACGTAGAGAGAAATAGAGAAAAATCGTTCAAAAATGGCGCTTTTAACTTTTCAAATCTTACCACGGTTAGTTTTATCTCTCTAGTTCTACTCTATCTCTATACGTGTGTTGTAGGATGTGCCATACAAATAAATAGGTTCCTTGGTAAATTTATACACTTATACATATCGCACACTTGCAAGAAAAGTAACACAACTCAAGGGGCTGCGTAGCTCAGTCGGGAGAGGCGTTGGGAACTCACAACCGGGAGTTCGATTCTGGCTTTGTAACATACACAGTCCTGATGGTGGCGAGTTCAGGACCTGGGACTGACTAAAGGCAGACGTGTCCGTTAATGGTGACTGGGACACGTTAAATAAGTCTTGGTCGCAAAGTCCTCCAAGTTCCCATACAAATCAATACTTCTAGGGGTGGCATAGCCTAGTCTTCTGTTGGAATTTTATTGCCTCTAAATTAAGAAGTTCCATATACGGTCGGTAGTGCTGCCATCTACCGGGTAGCTACCGAAAAAAGGTAGAAATGAACACTTCGGTGGTCATAGTTAGACTAGCGCACTCCCTCTCACGAGCTAGTGTGTGCTAACATCTTGTGCAGTAATGTTCACTACCGACCTTCAGGTAATGGGGTCGGTAAAAATGCTTGAAAAAAGCAGAGGTGCGTTAGTCCCCATAGGCCTTAATAAAAAGAAGAAGAAGATAAGAAGAACACAACTCAAAATTCTTCATTTAGAATTAAAGTGTGTTGAGAATTCCAGACTGCATATACTTGACGCTGTTTGGGCGGCATAAGTGTTTTCAAGTTGAAACTGACTTATGTCGTTTTTCCAGTTTCAAGGGTACGTGTAGTACATGATTCTGAATGTACTTTCACCCTTTGAAGCATAGTGGTTCTACACAGAAATCACTTAAATTTTTATTTCTATACGCAGACCGGTTTCACCTCGAAACCACATAACATATTCCATAAATAATCTATGTAATTTTTCGATTTTATATGACCTGGAACAAAGGGCAATACAGTCAAACAACGCGCAGTCGACGGGACCACCGAAATTGTTTGCGTTAGACGAATTTCACGTTAAACAAATAAATTAAAGTTAAGTTTTAAGTACGGAGACCTGCTTTTACTTCGCCTTAAACGGAATGTCATGTTAAGCTATTTCGCGTTAACGGAGTTTGATTATTTTTATATTGAAATTTTTTTTGCAAAGAGGAAAGTATACTCCATAATGTTTCTACATTACGCATAATTTTTTCTAAATAACACACACGATCCATAACAAATGTCATTGAAATGGAAATAAAATCGAAATTCGTGCTTCAAAGGGTTAACGCCAAATCTAAAGAAGAAGGGTTAAAGGCAAGAATGCAAATTTTTTAATTGTTTCATTTAATTGTTTTGGGAGCAAAGTGTGCGATTTGTTTTTTAAGCGTGTAAATTCACAAATGTATTCGAGTAATAAAATTGCAGAAGAAATTTAATTTTCATTGCGTGTTAACAATCCTTCACGCGAAAAGGAAAAATAAATTAGTTTTAAGAAAACAATGCTTATATAAGTCCTCGCCAAATGATAAAAAATATCACGCCAAATGTACAAATTCACACTGATGTCTATACTTTTGGATACCATAAATATATTTTCTTTGACATTTTCTTTAATCTACTTCTTTGCGATTAACGATTTAAACGATTTATTTAATAAATTTTACGATTATCAAGCCTACCTGTCAGATAACAATTAAGATTAATTAAAAAGAAAAAAATCTTATAACATAGACAATAACTACGCAATAAATAGTTTCGTATTTAATTCATTTAACGTTCACTTTTAAAAATTAATGTGTCCGATTATTATCTGCACCTATTAGCACTCGACTTGTTCAGCTAACGAAGAAAAGAAAAAAATCCAAACTGGGTGTGGTGGCGGATTTTTGGTTAACAGCCAATCACAAGTTTTTCTCGCGTATCGTAACTCCCTATCTACGCTACACTTAAGTAGATAATAGGAATTTTTTTTTTTTTTTTTTTTTGCTATGAAAGATAGGGCATCGACGGAAATTGTAAAAGAGCTTAAATAGTAAGATAAGATATCATAAAAAATAGTGTGATTTTTATGGGTAATTTATCTTAAGAATTTTAATTTTAATTCAGAATTTTAATTTTTATAGTGCCCCTAAAGTACAGAAAGGTCAAACAAGTTAAAATATTAAAGTCAAATAAATTGAAATTTAAAGGTCAAACCATTTCAATTAAAAAAAAAGCTAATAACACTATCGTAAAAAATAATTAAATCAATAGGGTTTTTTAAATTAATTAGACCGTATCTTTATTTAGAAAAATAATTTCCCAAGTGGCTGACAGCATTGTAGTTAAACATTTTCTGGTACAATCTGCATTAAGAGTTTACAACTTCATTTTGATTATGAAAGACTTTGATTCCAAACATGCTTCCAAATAATCCAAAAACTAAAATCGATTTCGTGAGCGTCCCAATATTACTCTTCAGTCACATTGCGCCAAGGTGGCGTTAAATATTCCGTCAATGATGACGTAATATTTGATGCCAATTTGGCTGACTTTTAAAAGATGAAAGACCTTGGAGCCGAGAAACACATAAAGCCACGTTATAATTAGCCTCGTATTTTGTGTACATGATATTTTGATTAAAGGATTGATTTTTATTTTTAATTAGTATAATATGACCCCAAGAAGAATTTTGTAATTGGCGTAATTACCTTACTAAGACCGAATAAAAATAAAAATTCTGAAATTTAAAAAAAATACATAGTAAGAATAATCTCATCATCTTTATATTTTCTTATCTTATAGTTCGAGAGGCGTCAGCAACTTTAGATACTCCATCGCACATCATTCTGCATTTTTTTTATAGAACGTAGAGAAATGTTAGTAGATGACATGAATCCCACTGGTCTGCTGGGGTAAAAATGGTTGAAATTATTCAAAAATAAACTTTGAATGAGTTTAAATAAATTCGATTGCCAAATATGTTATAACTTGCCTCTATAAAGAGCATTCATTTTCAAGTGGTAACTTACTGCTCTTCAATTTTTAATAAGGAAAAGTGCAAACGATATTTATTGTCTGGCGAGAAATACTTCCAGCTTTTAAAAGTGGGCAAAGTTGGCGATAAATATTACGTCACTGATGACGTAATATTTAGTGCCAATTTGACTGACTTTTAAAAGATGAAAGATCTTGGTACCAGGAAACACAAAACGTCTGCGACCTTCTTA
The DNA here is from genome assembly GCA_963978545.1 of Linyphia triangularis. Lineage (NCBI taxonomy): Eukaryota > Metazoa > Arthropoda > Arachnida > Araneae > Linyphiidae > Linyphia > Linyphia triangularis. The sequence goes on from OZ021727.1 coordinate 19,583,449, forward strand.
ATTGAAAATTAGAGAGCGTAGTGTTACCAGACAAAAAAAAAAAAAAAAAAAAGAGTTGTTAATTTTTTGACATATTTGGCAATCGGATTTAGTTCAACTAATTCAAAATCGTTTTTTGAGTAGTTTCGTCCATATTTGTCCCGGAAGACCGGTATAAAAAAAAAATAATTCAGAACGGTGTTTGATGAGTTACTTAAACTTGCAGTCGCATCACAGCCAATTTGCATTTGGGTGGATCTTAGAACAGCCCACCTCTTGGCATCTTTTGGAATTCTCGCCAAACGATTGGCGATAACGTCGCCAATGTGGCAACCTAGACGGATTATGGAGGAGAACAGTCTAGAATCTTACTTAGCGCCCTGTTTCAACGTCCGATCGCAACGGCGTTTCGGAACCAAAACTATTTGAAATGTGCAACGAAATTCTGAAACCTGATTGGTTAATTAATATGTATTCATTTTTTTCCGTCATTTATGCTTCTGGTCTCTTGGGAGAAGGTTTTTATGATTTTACGAGATTCTTTATTTGGCAAATCATTAACACGTACCCTCCGCCGGCAAAGGATTAGCAAACACATTTATAGTAAGTCTTAATTTTTTTATAAAATATTATTTCTGGCCTTTAAGTATCGTTTTTTAATTCAAAAATAATCATAATAACAAATATTCAATTAGTAGTCAACTTGGCGAGATTTGAAATAAGTCGCCAAGAGGTGGGCCCATCTAAGATTTTACCTTGCATTTTTTTGAAATTTCATTGTTGTCTAATCTCTTAATTGCAAAAGAAACAAATCCTTTTTAGGAAACCCTGTATGAACATTATTGTAAGTGGTTAGTAATGGATACTCACTGTATCATGACCATGATGATGTTGACAATGGTGATGCTGTGGACAGCCCAACTGATGTGCTTCGCTTCGTTGAATACGGATTCGGCATTACGAACATTGTAGCACACTTTGATGCCCCACAGGAGGAACAGAAACTCCCCTGCGGAAACAATCAATTGGAAATATGAATGAAATGTGTGAGTTGTACAAGAATTCTTTCTTCCGTAATGGACTGCAAATGGATATAAATTTCAAGCTAATTTTTTCAAAACTAGTCAAATAAATACCATTACCCAATAAAAAGCTTTTAATGTAAATCTTTTATATGCATTAGCAATTTTTATATTCGTTAACAAAGCGCCGTTTCTGTTGCCAGCGTGTGCTTGATGTCGGCATCTAATTTTAAACATCGCTATCATTAAAATACGCGGTAAACTGCTTTTCAAAATTTATTCATTAAAAATGAACGTTAATTTGTGAATTGACATTCAAATATCTATTATTTATTATGATTAAACCAATTTTGAAAGAGGAAAGTGTTTCTTCAATGATCGGTTAAATGCTATTTCAACGCGATTGGATGACGGCAAGTTGGTTTATTAGTATTCCGCAAAAGCGACTTTTTAGTGACAGTCACCAAAATTTGATGGAATGCATTGTCATCGAATCTATCTGCCAAGTTTTAGACAGATTGGATGACGGCAAGGGGGTTAATTAGGCCTCCACAGATTTGCCCGCCATCGACATACCCAGCCACCCTACCACCCACACAAAATCAAAGTTAAAATGATTTAAAAACTGGCCACTTCATCTTGTCATCCCTTTTCTTCATATCCCCCCTTCGCCCCTTGTATTTATTTTGCCCTTTTGAAATGAATGGACATATACAATATACATCACTGTTTTTTTTTTGGGGGGGGGGGATATATTGCACCAATTGTATTTAACAATGATAGAATATATTCCATCAGTGATCAAATTCTGTTGCATTACATTAAACCTACTGACGGTCATGCATGTATATATACGTCATTTCATCCCCAGTTTTTCCAGCAATACACAACATTTTTAAATTTATAAATAAAATTTAAAATAAAATATTTTTTAATAGGATGATAGTTTATAACCTATCTGAAACAAAATAAATAAAAAATAATTAAAAGAAAAATTATGTATTTGAATTAGAAATATAATTTCAAAATTATTACAAGGAAAACAACTGTAGAATTTCGCCCATTCCCATGACCGTCAGTGGGTTTACGTCTTTGCATTACATCTACATATCCCAAATCTATATATTTAATAGGCAATACGTTTTTTGGGGTTAGTCCGTCCGCCTAAACCGCTCAACCAATTTCAATGATCAAGGTGTCATTTTAAAGGAAATAAGCTGTAGATTTGCCAAAACGTACCAAAATAATTTATTAACACTTTATTAATTAGTTAAATTTCAATATTTTTCATCATTAAGCTACTACAAAGCCTCAATGATTTTGAATATATGATTGGCAACATCCTTACGTATGTAAACAACAAACCGGCTGCTCGGGGGTTCAACCAACCAACCAATCGTTGCTAATTTTAAAGCTATCCTTATATGTAAACAACAAACCCGTTGCTAATTTTAAAGCTCTTTTTAAACTCTTCGTTTCAAAGTTGATTTTTTCTGTTTTTCTGAAGCATTTTTGTATTAGAGTAATTATTATTTTGAAATATTTCTATCCAGAAAATGCTTCGCGTTGGACGTCGTTCTCCCTTACGTATGTAAACAACAAACCCGTTGCTAATTTTAAAGCTATCCTTACGTATGTAAACAACTGACCGCTGCTAATTTTAAAGCTCTTTTTAAACTCTTCGTTTCAAAGTTGATTTTTTCTGTTTTTCTGAAGCATTTTTGTATTAGAGTAATTATTATTTTGAAGTATTTCTATCCAGAAAATGCTTCGCGTTGGACGTCGTTCTCTAACGGGGCAGAATAAATAAAAGATATTGGGACTTCAATGTTAGGGCATAGCTAATGAAGTTTTAAGTCAGAATGTTGGCGGATAGTATATTTAACTTTCTATTATGAAACTTGCAATTTAGGTGTTTTCTCTATTAGGCCTTACATTAAATTTTTTATGGCTGGCAAACCTATTCGTGCGCAGCAAGATGTTTTAACCACAAATTCGAGCGGCGAAGCCGCTCAATCCGAGCGCAGCGAGGCGTTTGGGGGTTGGCGAGCGTTAGCGAGCAGGGGGCGAAGCCCCCTAGTATGTGTTTAATGTGCTTCCAAAATTTTTAGTCATCTCCCTGTTGAACTGGATATATTATTGTACTGTATATATAATGGAAGAACAAGATGGATTGGGATATTCACCGAAAAATAGCTTCTGTTGACTCATCCGACATCTGGTTTTGTATACATTTGTAAGGAGCTTTTGTAGAAGCGGATGTACAAGCAATTTGTGACAATTTACCTCTAAAGCTTTCGAGATGTTCAAGAAGTACATATGTCCTCAGCAAAAACTTATTACTACCACTGTGTGTTATTTTTCTTATTTTTTTTTTTTTTATGAATGGGGACCAATTTCTGAAATGGCGATTTTTACTTACACTATAATTATTTCGTTGTTTTCTTGGAATATCTCTGTCTTTCACTTTCTAATTGGACACAGAATGACGAAAAAAAAAATAACACGTCATAACTTTTGCGAGTATCATTTTCTATGACCATTAAGAAAAATGGGGACATTTAATATGAAAAGACGCATTATGTGTTGAAAGTAATGGACCTCGGTATTGATTGGGAGCTGTAAAGTTACATTAGTGATACCATTAACGTTATAGGAAGTATATTTATACAGAAAAAAAATCGATATACACTAAGTAATAACTTGATTTAAACTGCAATGGGACGGACCAAACAGAACGAATTTCATATAATGCCTATAAGGGCTTTGCCCTGGGCCTCCGAATTTTAAGGGTCTTCGCATTGCTTGAACAATTCTTTTAAAAATTTCCACTTTTTGTCGTAATGTTTCTAATTAAAAGTTAATTATTGTTTAGTTATATCAATATTTTGTTCAATGCACCTGATTGTAATACAATATAATATATTCTAATAACTTATTAGTTATTAAAAATATTGATTTCTTATTATTAATTCAGTCAAGGTGGTAATCAAAATTGTCGTTAATATTTAAATAACACTGATAATCACCAATGGGTCCTCCTCCCCTATCTGCATGTTTTGTGGCTATAATAATCGGATTTCTAAATCGGATCCTGGCAATGATGAATTGATTTGTACTTGGGGTAGTGATTGCAATTTGATCAAAACGATCAGCTATGTCTGTGACGTCGAAACATCCTTCTGTTTCTACGGTTAGCGTGAGGTTTCTGACAAACACTTGGCGTTGGTTTGGTGGACAGTTGCCATATCCCGTACAGGTTTGCGAGAAACTGGCAAAACTGGTTTCCTCTGCTGCGTTTCAAGCTAAGTTGTTTCAGATCAAGTGACGTCACATTCTAGCCGAATGAATCGTTTTCCCCGTCAAAACTCCATTGCGATTTTGAAATCCACTACTATTATTTTCTTATTTAAGGTATACATATACATTAGGAATCGCGAAATTTGACTCAAGTCTGCGTTTTTGTTTTTTGTTTTTAAAATATTCCCGAATTCATTACCATTAAAATGATACCATTTTCTTTCTGAGACTCAAATTACTTTTTAAATTACATTAGGTTTTGTGAACCTGTTTTGTATCCCGTTCATTAGTGCAGTAAACTTTAAACGCGTTTTCTGAAGAATGATATTTTGGTGTTATATGACTTTACGCCAACGGTCATAATTTCATAAAAAATTGTCCGATTTACAAAATTCTAATTTTGCTTTGTAGACAATAGTTGTGAATGGGTTTTCTATGGAGAATCTAATATATATTGCTATAAACACATTTTTTATGCATATTTTAATCTTAATTTTTTGTTAAAAACTATGTATTTCTTTAAACTTTTTATTTAAAAACTTATAATTAAATAAATATTGAAGCTAAATTCAAAATTCTCCATAGGAACATGCGTCAATATAATATATCTTATTTGCAATAAAAATAATTCCTCTAAGTTAATTACAAGTTTATTTATGTATGTTCTAATAATGTCCTAATTAGTCACTTTAACTGCAATTAGCTGATTCAAAAATTGACGGAAAAAAAAAAAGTTTGTATATAAAAATGCATCATTTTTAATTCTGATATACTGCCAAAAAGTTTGAAATTATAACCTAAAAATTAAAGAAAATCATCTCAATTGTATATGTATACCTTAACTTAATATGCAAACACATAGACGACTTTGCATATATCCTGGCCTTAAGCCGTCTTATATCGATGTCTCTAGCAAGCTTCCAAAGAGAAATAAGTTTGCGCTGCCATCCAACAATTGAAGATCAAACTTCAAAGAAGTGGATTTCAAGTCCAAATAGACCTCGTTTAAGTTAATACAGTACGACGAGAAAACTAACGGGAATTATTAATGTCGTCAGTAAATAAAAGGTTAAACAGGGTTCCTACACAAGTCCCAGAAGGAAAATCAATGACTTTTTTAAGGACCTAAATAATATTTTTAAGGACCTTTGAAAAGTTGTTTTCAGGTATCATGTTTATGTATAAATTTAATTAAGTATATTCTACCAAAAAAGTTACAAGTTTGCGCATGCATAATACAAATACGTCGGAGAATTCCGATACGATGCGGATAAGTGGCGGTCACGTTGTATTTTTGTTGTATTTTTAAAAAATTTTGCAGTTAGGCACACAACATCTGAAAAAATTAAGGACTTTTAAAGACCTCAAAGTATTTTCAAGGACATTCAAGCACCTTTAAGCAATTTAAAGTTCTTTCAAGGCTTTGAAAACAAGTTAGAAAAATATAAGCACTGCAATGACTTTCAATAGAACCCTGTTAAAGTGTGTGAAATCAAATGAGCGGTGTGTAATTTGAAAATATGCATGTACTCGTACATAGGCAATTTTGAATATTCACACACCTCCAGTACCACACTTTGCACACGTGAACATATAATTTCGACCATTTGCTTATCTTCAGCTGAGTAAAGGTTTAAAAATTACAGGTCCACGTGTGTAAATTCGACACTACGCATATTTTGTAGAGTATTTTTCTATACTGACCGATCGCCAGGCTGTGGTCCCACCAGTTATAGTCGCACTGCTTGAACTTGAGCGAGTCCCAGTCTCTGATGTAGACTGCTTCAGGCGGAGATGAGATGGTCCAAGTGCCCAAGTAGATGGCCATCACCAAGAGAATGGGGAAAAGCCACTGAAGCAGTTGCTTGTCGGTCAGCTTCAGCTTGTGGGCACTCTTCACGCGGTACGTCAGGGAAACGCTACAAACAACATCAGACGAACAGTGAGGATTGGAAGTACACTGTTAAAAATAAATTGTCCACCTTGCACCAAAAATTGGTTCCCATTTAGCTGCCACCAACATTTGGTGCTTAGTTTCGCGATTTAATGGTGCTTACGGTCCGAGGTTGCACCATTAAATCGTGAAACTAAGCACCAAATGTTGGTGGCAGCTAAATGGGAACCAATTTTTGGTGCAAGGTGGAACAAAATTTTTAACAGTGTATGTTTAATGAATGAAATAGCAAAAACCAGCTAAGTCTTTTTTCAGCTTTTAACTTCTATACGCGTACAGATATTGACATAAAAGTTGTAAAGAGGCATAGTAACCAGCCATGCACTACCCGGTAAGACTGCTTGTATTGAAGTTGTGGAGCAGTTTTAGTCGGAAAAGATATTTAGTGCGTGGTGCGTGCTGTTCATGTAGATTAAATCTAACTCCAGTTTAATAACAATGTAAACTCTTTAATAATGAAACTTAACATTTAAGAATTAATGTAAACAACTTAACAAAACATAATTAACATCTCGAGATACGAAGCCAACATGTGAGAGTCTGCTTCGGAAGCTTGACGTCCACTATCGCTAAGCAGAGCAGTTCAGAGCGGAGTGGATTAGAGCCAATTACAAGGCTACCAACGTCTACTGTAGCACAAGGCTCGTGCTACAATGGACGTTGGCAGCCTTGTAAATGGCTCTAGTCCACTCCGCTCTGCTCAACGATAGTGGACGCCAAGCTTTATACCACTTGAAGGGGCGTGGCTTTCTCGACGCTGCCCGTCCGGAGTTGAGTGGTATAGGTAAATCGCTGTATTTGGTAAAGTGCCGTACCGCCACAGATACGTTATGTAAATTAACGCTTCGAATAAAATTCGCACAACACTCCGTTGTTTGCTTTTACCAACACCGTTACTAAATAAAATACCTAAGAAATTAACACTTAACGTACCGACATTTTATACATACCTATTTCTACCGATGGCGATCAAATGACCGCTTTTCAAATAAACATTATATTCTTTTCCAGTTGATTATAAATAATACGGAATTTAGCATAGGCAATAAAACACAAAATAATTATCGTGTAATAATTAAAAACCATTTTTTTTTCGGGCTTTAGGAAGAAAAATGAAAATCTGGAATTTTACAATTTTGTTTAAAGTCTCCCAAGCGATCATTTGACCGCTCTGGTAGGTTTCGTGTTAAAAATGTCGCAAATGGTCACCAACATGAAAAAAAAAAAAAAAAAGAGTTATACAATTTGTGCCTGATGTCTAGTATTAGAGACGCTTCGTGAAGTTTAACAGCGATGGCTATTAAAAGTATTTATGCACATAAATTATCTTTTTTTATAAACCAATCTAAAAACATAGTAATTCTTAAAATTGATGTATATTGTACATTTTTTAAAATACGAATCTCCTGATTTTGCTGTTAGGTAGCGTCATAAGTAGTCTCATCAGTTAACGCTTAAACCACTTTATTATACCTATTAGACACTATTTCTATGACAACAGCTGTTAAAGTAAAAATGTAAACGAAACACCTATAAATCATTCATCAGTACTTTTACTTTCTTTTCAACTACGGTATACGTATCTGAGATTTAAGTCCAGTAGGTTGCTGACATTGGAAATGTGTAACAATACTTCCCCAATCAGAAAAATTTTGGCAAACAATTATGTCTCAGGCTGATGAGTTTACCAACAGTTTGGCCAAGTATTCAAGTACAAGATACATGATATCTAATCTCAATTTAATACTAAGGTATGAATTTTTTAAGGAGTCGCTACGGAAGCAATCCATGGTACATTTAGCAGTTTTCTACTAATTTTTCTTAGATCTTAGAACCTCCTTATGATACAAACGTACTTCTGTATGATTTGAAATTCAAGCTGTAAGAGCTTTATTATACAGAGTCACTCAAGTATACTGTAGAATTTCGATAAGAACTAAAGTGTCATCTTAATATTACTTTTGTTCAACTAGGGGAAGTTGTGAGCTGAATTTATTAGTTCAGTTCACAACTTTAGCAACTATGACGAATATGATTATTGATAATGTGAACACTTAATAAAGTTCTGTTTATCAGCGGTTAATATCGATGCTGGGGACTTCAGTGCCACAGCGGTTAAAGTCACCGAATTCATGAGCAGTAAGTAGATCGTGGGTTCGGTCATGGCTTTGCCCGATATTGATGTGTAGGGTAATGGTGGGCTGGTGCACATTAAATAGATCGTGGCCTCAGTGTCCTTTCGTTGGTGTGAGTGTGGTGGGTTTGAAGAGAGAGGTGTGCGTGATAAGCTTTTGACTTCGTAATCTTATCGTTGTTAAAAATTTCGATGCGTTTTTGGCTGTGATACGCACTTTATAGAGGTAGAAAGAGACAGCTGTGCAAACTAAACAAGAATGCTCTGTGTTGTGAAACAGCATTATGGTTTATGATGATTAATGAATTCTATATGCTGATCATGAAGTTACGTTTTTAAATGCTTGTAAATTAATTTAAAGAATCTTATTTTTTAATTCTTTATTATCTTTTAAGCATTGCTTGATGTTAAAAGTTTATAGAAGTTCCACAGAGTAATTCTTCATCCAAGAATTCAAAAGAGAGCTATACTAACCGCCACGTCTTGAGGAGAAGGGCGCTATACGTGAGACAAAAGCCCATGTGTCGCGTCCACTTGGTCGCAATGCAGCTATACATGGAAAGAACGGGGAAGATGGCAGCCATCTGTAAATAAAACACAACACATACTTGCTATCAGAAAACACGTTTCAAATGGGTGCTGTGCGTATCTTTATGAATAAAATATGTTTTGTAAAAATATTCAATTCAGAGAGATTCCCGGTAAACTTTTGTTCCAAAGAGCAATTACAGGGTTATTCGAAATGAAGCAGACTTTAAATATTTATTTCCAATGAATGGCAATAGATGAGGCCACATACTAATTGTGAATTTTTTGGATGGAAGTTCAAAAAAGGAAATAACATCTCGTCACAAAGTATTTCTGGTGAGTTTTAACTATTATTGCAAAATCAGGGCTATGAGAATTTCTCAAATTAATGAGATTGAAATGGGATATTAAAGTTGTTTTGGGTCATTTTGTGCATATACATTTGCAACTAAACATGATGCGACTTGCATTTCAATAAGAATTCCTAATCAGTAAATCTCAAGTTTAACCAGGAACTAAGGATGCATAATTAGTTCCTTTTGAGAAAAAATATCCGGTTCGAGATGCATGTCGTAAAGGTTCTGTGCTCATAATCGATTTAGAAAATTGATTACTAAAGGCCCAACATAGTAAACGGGGCCCCCAAATCGGCAATTTTGGTGTTATTTAAATACGTTCACGTTAATCAAATTTGGTGTTAAACAAATAAATTAACGTTAAGTTTTAAGTAAGGGGAATTGCCTTTACTTCGCGTTAAAAGGGATTTCTTGCTAAACGATTTTACATTAACATGGTTTGACTGTATTAATGACAATTTTGATTACCATCTATTACCGTCTTGATTGGATTAATTGTTTGAGATATTAATATTTTAATTACTAATAAGATTTAATAAAACATACGTTAATTTTTTATACCATTGATCAAGTGTGCTTAATAGAATATTGATAAGGATAAACATATTCCAAAATTTTTAGGCAATTTGGGGGCCTCCAAAATTCGGGGGTCCTAGCCACGGGCGTTACAAGCCTTATGTGGGAAAAGGTCCTGGCTGATGTAAAGATCATCAGGCATAAAATTTTATGTCCTTAATCTTCCAGGGTTAAATTTACGCCCGAAATGCTTATATACATAAGGCTGAAAAAGTAACACATTCACATGCGATGTAGCTCCATGTCTATACACACTCTACATATAGGATTGTCAATGAATGGCTTAAATAAACTGGTGACTTTTATCAGTCAGGTCAGAAGACTAACAAAAACCCACTGCTCCCGTTTAAATTTAAAAGCATTTATCACTTAGATTTGCGCAACCAAGGTTAAGCTTATCATGCGTATGTATGGATCTGGGTTCGTACCTCGCAGTACATGATGACGCATCCCAGCAGAGTGATGCAGAGGAATATGGGACTGGCCACGTTGATCACTTTGAGCTTCCTGTAGCGGTACACGTAGTACGAGAGAAGAAGCGTCAACACGATGCACAGCATCGAGATGGTCAGGAGAGAGATCCTGAGAGGAATAAGAAATTATTTCAATCTACATTCATTAGAGAAGTAGAAAAATAGGTAAGTGAAATCTTAAATGCTACATTGTTCAACCCCTGGCAAAAAGTATTCGATTACCGAAAGCGGTGCCCACGATAACATCAGTCGCCATTTTTTCACAATTTCAATATTTTTTTTTTTCAAACTTTCGAATCTTTTCGTGAAATATTACTAATTTAGTCAAAGAATATTAAATAATAACATAAATTACAATTACCATTAACAATTTACACAAGAAAATACATTGAATCGTAATGGAAAAAAGTTTGCGATCATCATTTAGTGGAGAAAAAATTCGATCGCAAACAAAAGCAACGCATTTTTTATGATATATGCACAATTTTTTTTTACTCGGCGCATGTGTTCAAGATCTAAGAAGACAATAGAAAAAGTTGAATCGTGGTTTGAAAGTTAAAAACTTGTTCCGCATCTGCGGAAGTATGACTCGAAAGAAAGAATTATCTAAAGATCTTAAACTTTTAATTGTTAAACGCTTAAAAAGCGGAATTTCTCAAAGAAAGGTTGCTCAGACCTTCGCATGTGCTCAAAGTACTATTTGAGAAATTTGGAAAAAATATCGCTCGAGTAATGATGTAAAAAATCTTCCTCGAAGCGGTCGCCCACATGCAACATCAAGTAGGCAAGACAAGATATTGGTTAATCTTGCCAAATCTATGCGAAGTTTCACGTCCAAACAACTTAATGCCGAGTGGTCAAAGTATTGAGTAAAGGTATGTGCACGTACAGTGTGAAATCGTTTAAATGACATAGGATATCACTTCTGCAAAGCCAAAACGAAACCATACATGACTGAAAAACATAAGAAAAGTCGTCTTCATAGGTGCAAGAAACATAAAAGCTGGTCCTTTGACGATTGGAAGAAGGTTATTTTTTGTGACGAATCTCGTATTTGCCTAGGAACTGGAGATTACACTGGAATCTTTGTGTGGTGGAAAGCTAATGAAAAGTTCAAAAAGATTGCCTCAAAACTAAAACTATATATCAGCGTTCATTTATGGTGTGGAGTTGCATGACATTTCAAGGAGTGGTTAAATTGTGTATAGTGTTGCGAACAATTCATTCTGAAGTATATATTAACATTTTAGAGCATTATTTGATTCCTAGTATCGAGGAAGCGTTTGGTGACTCCTCCGATTTCATTTTTCAAGATGATAACGCATCCTGTCATCGAAGTAAACAGGTCAAGAATTTTTAGAATCGAAATGGAAATTCTCCAATTAAGACTATGAATTGGTCGGCAAATAGTCCGGATCTCAATCCAATTGGGAATGTTTTGAAAAGAAACATTGATAAGAGAAGACCTACTAATATGGAAGAATTACGCCTAACCATCAAAGAAAGCTGGGGTGAAATTCCATCAAATTTATGTCACGAGTTGGTCGAATCCATGCCTCGACGCTTAAATGCAGTAGTCAAGACAAAAAGGAGGACCAACAAAAAATTAAACAGAATTGATCGAATACTTTTTTCTCACAACTATGATGATCGGAAACTTTTTTCTTTGAAGATTACATTTAATTTCCTCTTTGCATTGTTAAAATTAGCTGCAATTTATGGTATTATTATTGATTATATCACAAAATGAGCTAAATTTTGTAATAAAATACTTAAATTTGAAGAATGTATTGAATTTGTAGAAAAATAACCTTTTACGTTAACGTATCGTGGGCACTGCTTTCGGTGATCGGATACTTTTTGTCAGGGGTTGTATAACTCAGTGGTGAGCATGCAAAGGAAAAAACAAACTTCCTACAAGCGGGCCACTAATATCGTAAATGGGGTGTTTTTGTTTTTATAAAAGTACCAGGAACACTATTTTAACTATTGTTTTCAAAAGTTTTTTTTTTATAAAAAATGTATTCATAATGCTTCGGTAAGTTTTTTTTTAATGGGTTTGAATTTGTTTTTGATATTCTATTTCCTTTAATATTTTTACAAATTCTGCACATTTGTAAAGGTAAACATATTTGTAACTTTTTTTTATTCAATGTAATTAATTATACTTAACCCATTAAAGATGACTTCGAAATGAACAAAAAGTCATTGTCCTTAACTTTTATCTTGTTTATTTAGATAATTTAAATTATATTTTGAATTTTTCAGATATTTTTTTTTAAAGTTAATTTTATGATATTTAAAAAACACTAAATGGAATCACAATTGCAATTTATTATCAAAGAAAAAAAAAAAAAAAAAAACTAAAATATCGATTGTCAAATTTTCTTACCAACTGTCTTTAATGGGTTAATTAAATGCATTAAATATTAATTAACTAGTATTAAAATTAAAAATATTACACTTATCTAAATACTGCAAATATTTAACATTAATACGACCATACTGTACCATAAAATGCCTTTTGTCATGGGCTTAGGAAACTATTATAGTCACCCTTGAAACATTTTCATGTCATACATACAACCAAACATACAAGACATACAATTTAAATCTCTTTGACTGATTGTACCTGAATGCCCAATTGTAGTTTGCTAGACACGGTGATTCATCATCACATGTGTCACATCCAGGCTGACACCGCTTGCAGATGTAAAGCATGTCATAAGTCGGACTGAAACGAAATAAAACTCTTATAAAATCTGAACAAGAAGTTTATACACAGTGGCTATAATTGAACTGGTCTTGTTAAGAGCAACATGGAACAACTGGAAGTAAATAGATCTGACCACAGATCAATTGACATTTGTCAATACAACAGCCTATGGTTGTGACAGATCATGGATTAACAAAGTCATCAGTCAAGACTCCAGCCATATACTGGCGTACCAAGCTCAAGAGTTCGCACCAGCATTTTTTTTTTCTTTGGCAAAACTGAGTTACTGTCACCATGTGACTATCTGAAAAATTTGTTCCACACAATGGTGAAGTTTAATGGTAGTGTCTGTACAGGAATTTTTAAAAAACTAAAGTTAGGCAACGAGTTAGCTAGTTATTAGTTAATATAAAGGAAAGTTAATAGATTGCGAATCCACTGGTCTGCCGTGGCAAAAATGGCCGAAACTAGTAAAAAAAATCGACTCTGAATGAGTTGAACTAAATCCAATCGCCAAATATGTCATAACTTGCCAAAAAGTGAACACATTTTTTGGTCTGGTAACCCACCGCACTTCTATTTTTAATGAGGAAGGGCTCCGACTATTTCTGATCTCTGGCTCGGTAACATTTCAAAAGTACGCCAAATTGGCGACATCAGTTACATCATCAGTTTTGTAATATTTATTGCCAACTTAGCTTCACTTTTAAAAGATGCAAGTAGACCGTCGATAGTACAGTCAATCAGGGTAACATTGATCCACATTTTCAGTATTTTCTTCTTCTCCACTTATGTTTTAATAATATTTTCCGACCTAATGGCATAAAATGGAAAAATAAACCCTAAATTATATTTTAATTTACACAAATTAGTAAATGTTGATGATGAAAGCACCAAATAATAGGAAAATAACCCGGTGCAAAGTTACCCCGTCATTCAGGGTAATTTTGAACCACTATCAGAAGTTTCATATAAAATAACTTTTTTTATTCAATCTTGGAGTCTAGACTACTTTGAACGAGTAAAATTAAGTTTCTAAGTATTTGAAACATCATCACCCTGCAGTTATCAATACCATAAAGTTTGGATATTTTATATAACACCACAATGAATATATTAGGTAGGAACAGTGAATGACGAATCACATGAATATATTGCATAAAAACTTATTTATTATTCAGTTTTAACATGCAAATATAGTGAAAAAACAATCTTCAGTTCATTCACTTAAATATAACCTCATTTTATCAATTAAAAATTGAAAAGATAAATAGAAAATAATAAAACTGATAGGCCGCCCTTATGCTATTAGTTAAGTACTATGGTGTTTGCAAGTCACAATGTGGCACAAATACAAATATTCTACTCTTAATGTTAGAAATAGTATGATAATATAAAAACAAAGTTCCCACTTCATAGAATTTCACTTTGGCATTCTTTAGATTAATAGTTTTGCATCACCATTTTCTTATTCTCGTGTTCTAGCTGGATTGGTTGGTTTGTACGCTCAACGACCTATTTTCATGCACAGTAACGGATAATCAGTAAGGAACCTACAGCTTAAATTGGATTCCGAACCACAATGCACATCCATGCCTAATACGTGATTCGAACCCGGCACCTGTGTTCTAGCTGGAATAATAATTTCTGTTAATAATTTTTTAAACACGCCTACTTTTTCATACCACAGATCACCATTGATATTGGGCCATTTCCAATATGCACCAGATTTCTTCATGAACCACCAAATATCACGTTGTCTTTTAAGTCAATTTGGTCTGAGTACATTTCTCCATCGTATTGAATACGTGGTCGTAAACTTTGCATGTGCCATAACCAAAATCTAAAATACGTGCATGCTTTGTGTATAAAATTCCTGCCTCATTGATGTGTTTAACAGCCACCACTTGAACAATCTCTGACTTTACAGTAACATTCTCCCAACAATTTGAGTGGTATAAACCTCTATCATGTCCTTATTGTCCAACTTTTATCTCCTCCGAAAATGACAGTGTTGTACGTACACTGTCACCTGCATCATCTAGTTCAAGTTGGTTGGTTTATACTCTCAACGACCTACAGCTTAACGTGGATTCCGAACCACAACGAACATCCATGACTAACCCGGGATTCGAAACCGGAACATTTGGCTTGCGGGGCTAGAGCTCTAACCACTCAACCTTTAGGTGGGTCATCTAGTTTAGGACTTTTACTCTTGCTGTTTCCCAGGAGTTCATATGGTACAAGACTTTGGACAATCCCATCATGTCCTCTCTATACATATTCCTTTACCATTTATATTTTGTGCATATAGATTTTTCACTTACTCAACTGAAACGCTTTTTACAACCATTTCAGGTCGGAAGATTTTTTTTTTAGTTCTGCGAACGTGTTTCTAATATAATTAGGTACTTCTTGAATTCACTCCCAACATTTTCATTTTATCGGATTTTACATACAAGAGAAGATTCTGTGAATTAAATTACATTTGTATGTATATAAATGTATTTAAAAGCAACCAAAAATAAATTAGAATAAAATATGAATTATATGTGCAGTGTATACATTACACATTGTCATCAGCCTAACTTTGAACCGGCTCAAAGTTACACTGAATATGTGGTAAAATGATAGTACCTTGGTTTTTTGCTTTTTTCCAAATGTTAGTAAATAAATAACCATCAGCTACTAACCATTTCACTTTTTTCAGAAACTTATATAGCTGATAAAGTGGTAAGTTGATACTTACTTGCATAAATTAGTTGATTTACATCAACTTCAAATAAGCATTAAAATGGAACTTGCAAACAGTACTCCAGAAAAACAACTGAATGGCCAAATAAATTATGTACTATTTTGTCAATTCATTTATTAAACTATCAAGCAAAAAGCCAATTTCACAATCCTGCCAGCAGTTTGCAGCAGTGGATCATGAGCAGCTCTTTAAATCCAAAAATACTGAAAACTAGGAGGTGGCGCAAAGTTACACCCTATGGCTCAAAGTTAACCCTGAATGACTGTATTTGAATCATCTGCAACCTTCTTAATTGAAAATTAAAGAGCGATAGGTTACCACATGAAAAAGAATGCTCATCATTAGGCAAGTTATGCCATATTTGGCTGTCATATTTAGTTCAACTCGTTCAAAGTCAATTTTCGGCCATTTACGTCATGGCAGACCTGTGAATTCCGTATAATCTGATAACTTTTCTCCACATTCTATAAAAAATCCAGAATGATGTTCGATGACTCTCGGACTACATCACTTACACGAAGTTATTGAATTTTAAAACCACCATTTCTGACTTTAAGCTCAATCGCAGATACGACGTTGGCGCTTTAGCACGGCTGTGCTATCATGACTTTTGGCGACGCTTTTTACCCTCAAAAGCCTCCAACTCTGTCCACAATGACACGACGATCAAATTCAATATGACAAAGCCATTTACTCCAATAAACAATCTGTACGCACACGAGTGGAATACATTCCAGATAAGTCATCAAAGCCCATTGTTGTCGTCGTCCCAACGGGAGATGACGAGTAAGCAAAGCACTCCCGGTGTAGCTCGTTATCGCAGAAAACGCCCTTTACAAAATAACCAGTAATAATGCGATACAAGTAACGCACCGCGCAGAGTTTGGTCGATATTCATCTTTTTCTCTCTTTTGAAGGGGGCTTTTGTGTTGGAAGTGAATAAATGCTTTGTTTATCGCTGGTTTCAGAGTTTGATTTGGACATCAGTAACAAATAAAGACGGAATATTTGCTTCAGTGCACGAAACGCTTGCTGAGAGTTTTGTTTGGTGATTTACGATTGATGAATATATATATCTGAAGCTAAAATGTGATGGGTATATACGTTAAGGTATAGAATATATATAAAATTATGCACTCGTCAAATGTTAAGCATTTTAAGAATTAAATTCATGAATGAACTGTTGTTTTAAATGTGTCATCACTAACAGAAATAATCAGCTTCTTTTTAGAGTTAAAAAAAGGAAAGGGGGAAAAAATGTTGCCACTTACTTTTGAGTATTAGAAATATTATTTAGTTTAACTTAGAAGATAGTAGTATATCATAACATTACTATTATTTTGTTTCCTTTAGAAGAATTTAGCCGGTGCTGTCTATTTATCAGAAGAATAGCTCTCGCTAGATAGTCGGATAGTGGTTGTCGTTCTAGAAACAAGGCTCGTAGATTGAGAATAGGGTGATTCTGGAAGGAAATTGGAGTCCTTAAAGTTTGCAATACTTTATACGTCTTTCTCCTGAACTTCCCCTTTGGGATTGGGTGTATTCTTGTTTCCATGGTAACAGACAACGCTAGGCAACCCGCAGGAGCAACTCATACGATAGAAAGACAATATGTTGATTGTATTAGAAATTTCTGCTGCATTATCGCTATACTACTGCGCAAGATCATCGTAGTTAAGCATTTGTGCGTAGAGGTGAATACCTTCCGGTAGATCTTTCAAGTGTAAACTGCCCCACATTTGTGTCTCGAATAGGAGAAAACCAGGTAACACTCCCAACGATATAAGACAATATGTTATGTGCTCTATCCCATGATCTCTTATATGCTAGGCGAGTATTTTTCTGTATCCCATAAGCGAGTCGAGATCAGACATAATTTACTCATCCTCTGACAGTCTTAACTCTATAACAATGAGAAGAGGATCAAAACTAAAATTCAATAAATTACCTTTTGGAAAATATATATATATATATATATATATATATATATATTTCTTTCTATGCCAGTAGATAGATTTGAAAAAAATTCTACATAGTAATTCATTCAAATCTATCCGAAATCCACCAATTAAACTGAATAACCTTAATCAATAATCTTGAAGTTCAAGTAAGGATCATTCTCTATGCTACAGTCTTCTAGCCCAGTGCATTTAGAAACTATTTTCTATAAAATCTTGACAATTGGTGAGGTAGGTACGAATAGGATCACTTTTAATGAAACGACGTAAGATAAAAACTGGAAAATAGCGTCTAATATATTTTGTTTTATATTTGAAATCCCTACGCATATGCAGTGGCTCCATCTGGCTTTGTCTTTCTTTACTTTAATTTTCACTTATAATAAATATCCATTAAATGAAACCAATTTATGTAATTTCCTTAAGGGATCTTTCTCGAACCTACTCACCAAATTTCAAAGTTTTTTAGAAAGTAGTTTCTAAATGCACTGGGCTAGCAGGTTGTAACAGAGCGAGTATAGGAAGTGATCCTTACAAGGACTTCCTTTTAAAATATCTGGACTTTATGAAGAATAAGTAGTCTGCCAATCAGAAAAATATCTCCCGCCAGTGAAGTGTAGAAGGCGACGATGACTATGGAAATAAGATTAGCCGATTTCTTATAGGGGGTTTTGCGATGCGTTTGAAGTATTAACGCTCTAAAAAGTTACAATCCGGCATTCTTCTTGGTAATGAAAAACCATTTACTCCTATCAATATATATACATATTTTAATCTAATGAAATATCGCAATAAAACCTCAGGATTGGTCATCGATCTAATGTTTGTTGATGTCTTTATCCTGTTACCCCTTATGGAAAATAAAACTATAGTCTAAGACAACTTATCTTAATCTCATTGAATGCGATGTATAATGATATGCGATCCGATTTTACTACGCGCTGATTGGCTGCGCAGTAATCTTACCTGTGACGTCTTGAACTGAGAGGAGACAGGGTTATCCGTGTTAGCCAATAGTGATTCGCCAAGTGAGTGACGTCATGAAATAGCTCGGTTAAAGCCATTCAATTCGTTAAAACTCTTATAGTAACAGAGGTTAGGAAAGTAAAGTATTAAGTAAAATTCAAATTCAAAAGCTCTTCTTTTCTTTTTTTTTATCAACATCTATTTAAGTTTAATTACAAAACCATGTGCGCTGATTATCAGACGAAACGGTCGTTTCGCCGCCAACCTTAAAAAAGGCAGAAACGACAGTAAGTATCTATTCTCTGCATAACTTCCAGCGAAAAAGCCGAAATTGACTATTTTCTAGCGCGCTTACGAAACTTCACATAATTATACAAAAAATACCATAGATTCGTCTCGGTGATATCTTTCAAAGAAAAAAAAATTGAGTACCTAGGACAAAAGACAACGAAGAAAAAAAATATTGAAAATTCCAAAACGAAATAAAAAAACGAGTTCTAGCCCGATTTTGATGTAAAAATTTAGACAAACGTACAGCCCTAACTAATCTATAGATCTTCAAACGGATTGAATTATAGGATGCGGAATGTTTCAACTTAAAATCCTACGCTGGTTTGAACTTCATTAAATAATTCTTTCTATTTTTAATTAATTTAAAACCACTTTTTTTCATTTCATAATTTGGCGACAGATAAAGGCGATCAGCTTGTAATTGAGGTTCAGATATATATGCCAAAAGTTGCCAAACAGGTTTGCTATCATTTGGAAGTTAGTTTTTCCGACATGTTAGGCTTAAGTGAGTTTTAACGTAATGTTAAAGTATAGGAGAACGAATTGGACTATAATTATATGGCTTATAACATCTTTAAAATTTAAATAATTTAATTTTTGAAGAGACAGAATTAAAGAGAAATATTTGTTCTTTAAGTTGCATGTGTTATTTGAACTGTATTACAATTTAGAGAGAGTTAACTTTCAAAAACATTTTAATTTCGGGAAATCTCCATTGAAAAATGAAAACAATCACATTTTGTTGCAAGATACTATGGGCAAAGTATAAATGTGGAGGTTATACGAGCTGACGTCACAGTCAACTCATTACAGAGGACTAAATGAACCACGCATTGCGATTGGCTAATGGAATTTGCAAAAATGTCATTCGTTTTTAAAGATGTGTTGATTTTTACTTTCCGTTGTAAAATGAAATTGTAGAATCATATATCATCAAAATTGTAATTTCATAGTGAATTTTAAAATTGTTGTTAAGAAAATATTTTAAATTTTGTCAAATATCAATGGGTTATTATGTGAACCAAAATAATGCTTGGTATAGTAAAAATAATTTATACTGCAATATTTATTAGAATGTAAAAAACTTGTAATATTTATTTGTAACAATTTATTAGTATAAACTTTCAATGGGATGCACGCTCTGGCCTTGTAAGTTAAAGGTGCCGGATTTGATTCCTGTGTTAGGTGTGGATGTTCGTTGTGATTCGGAATCCACGTTAAGCTGTGGGTCCCGGACTGATTAGTAGTTATTATGCACCAAAATAGGTCGTTGTGCTTACAAACTAACCAATCGAGCTGAAACTTGGCAGACAGGATCTTTGTCAATGGCAACGTATTTCTTTAAGTTTTGGGAGTTGAGTTGCCATACACAAGTTTCTAGTACTCGTTCGTGGTAGATTTTGATGGTTACTGCCGTCCGCATTCAACCAATTTGTCAATTTTCAAGTAGATTTTGGCATGCAAGATATCATTGAACTCAACTTGAAGAATTATGAATATTCATGGTACCAGGTGTACCATAGGTGGTACTACTTCTGGTTTATCAATTTTGAAGATAAATATGGCATGTTGGGTGTCGTTAGACTTGTCTTGAAAAATTATGAATGTTTAAGGTACCAGGTATAGCATAGGTAGTACCACTTTCGGTTTATCATTTTCCAAGATAAATATGGCATGTTGGACTTTTGTTTTGATGAATTATGAATGTTTAAAGTACCAGGTATGCTATTGGTACCACTTTCGGTTTATCAATTTTAAAGATAATTATTGCATGTAAGGTATCGTCGAACTCAGTTTGAAGAATTATGAATATCCCTGGTACCAGGTTTACCATAGGGGATAAATAGAAAAACGATGAAACGGACAAATTCAAAAAAGAGAAATCGTCAGTGTTTAAAAAAAATTTATGATATCCCCCAAAAAAACACTTTTGAAAAGTAGAAGAACCACCAACCTCAAAAACACAAAAAACTTTCTTACAATAAAAAAATCATAAACATGATGAAAATTTTCAGCCACAAACACAGTGATATAAAAAAATGGCCAACCTCTGATTAGAACTCTCGGTTGTGACTCGCTTACGAATGTATGCTTACTTAATTTATTTTTAACATTTAAGTTCCGCTCCCATAAAAATTTACGCTGCTTGAGGTTGGCGCCCGTCTTAATTACTAACCTTTAAAACCCCCCACACATAAAAACTTTCCAAAATGTATGTATCAACCAAACAAAAGCTTACCAGAAACACTTTAGTTTCCTACTTAAAAAATTCTTAATAACGATTCAAATGCAAGCGTTTGAGCACAGTTTCTCTATACTATTTTGAAAATTACACGAGCATGTATATTTACACCACTTTGTATTTCCTACCCATCCAAATGAAATCATAAACTCAAATATTCGTGCAAACATCCATAAATTAGTTTAAACGCAAGCATTGTTAATATTCCTATGACGGGCGCCAACCTCAAGCAGCGTAAATTTTTATGGGAGCGGAACTTAAATGTTAAAAATAAATTAAGTAAGTATACATTCGTAAGCGAGTCACAACCGAGAGTTCTAATTAGAGGTTGGCCATTTTTTTATATCACTGTGTTTGTGGCTGAAAATTTTCATCATGTTTATGATTTTTTTATTGTAAGAAAGTTTTTTGTGTTTTTGAGGTTGGTGGTTCTTCTACTTTTCAAAAGTGTTTTTTTGGGGGATCAATATTGCTATAAAAGTTGTGATTTGCTCAGGAACTATATCTTTCACGCGGAAGGATCCATCCTACAGCGTATGCAATGCGGTCTGGATAAGTTGTCTCGGATTATAGTCTTGTTTCCTTGGCACAGAGGTATTGGCCAAAGTCGGAAACAGATATGCTGGAAAGATTGGCCTGTCCATGCCAAATCTCGAAACACTGTTCAAAATACGTTTTTTTTTTTTTTTTTTTTTTTTTTTTAATAAACATGTTAAAACCAACACAAAGCATATTTTTCGCCCCTCCGTCCTTTCTTATAACACTATATTTCAATTTTAAAAACTCTGCATCAACATTTCAGAACTTCCGGTATATTTTATCCAAGCAATCGGCGAGATAGTCCAAGATCCATACAAAGGCCCGTATCGGGATTGGCCAGTGTCGAGCCGATATTGGCCAGCGGATTTGAACTACTGGCGGGAGAGACTACGACAGACCTCTTAGCAGCTGAGGTCTCGTGGTAGATAGATAGTATAAGCGCCTCACCTGTTGATTGTAATCTTGTCCCTGTATGCCGCCTCCACCAGTGTTCCGTTGAAGATGGGCTTGCCGGTGGCCGAGTAGAAGCCGTCCCTGCACTGGCACCGGTACGAACCTCGACTCCAGCCGAATCCAGGACTGAACACGCACTGTAAGAAACCAAAGAAAACACATCAGATATATCGTTAAACCGTTTCACTCGAGGCCTTCTTCACCCGGAGGAACCAGCAAATCGAGACGATTAGCAGCATTTTTGTTTCGATTGGTGGTTGCGGACCCGCTTCTAAGAAACTTAAACTTAAACAGTCATTGCATCGAATTTCCACATTAAACCTAGTGGTGAGTGAGAGTCATCTCTCGAGTGCAAAGGGTTAATATTCAACTCAAACAACGTAGAGTAAACGTTGACACTAAAAATCCACTTCAACGTAAGTTTGAATCGCGGTAGGCAAGCTACAGATTCTTCTATAGAGTGGCTATATTTAATAGGAAGTCCTAGTAAGGATCATTCATTATACTCGCTGTGTTACAATCTTCTAACCCAGTGCATTTAGAAACTACTTTTTATAAAACTTTGAAATTTGGTGCGTAGGTACGAAACTGATCATTTGAGGACTAGAAATAAAAAAAGACCCAAGTACAAATTTTTTTATTTTTCAGGAAAGCCTAAAAATGAAAAGTATTTGCATCGGTACTTAAGGCTATGACTAAGTACCAGATTGAATTTGAACTATTGCTACTGGAGTTTCGCCCTTTTGGAGTTCTCCAGTTTGTTTAGCTTAGTATTTGGGACATTTTTCCGTAAAAAGAAAAAAAGATTTTCGATTTTTTTTTTTTGGTACTTAGGTCGTTTTCTATTTCTAGTCCTAACTTAATGGATGGTTATTTTCAGATTATCTGGCGCCGTCAGCAACACGAGGGCTATAATGCGCCGAAACATTCGTCATTTGACAATCCAACATACATTTACAAACACCCATGCCTTACACGGGACCCGAACCCGCAACCTCGCGGTCTAGAAGCGAGCACGCTAACCACTATACCGTTTGGTCGGCCCTAACTTATGAAATGACATAAATAAAAAAAATCGAAAGTAGCGTCTAATATATTTTATTTTATATTTAAAATCCTTACGTCAATGCATATGCAGGGGTTACACCTAGTTTTATCTTTTGCTATTTTAATTTTCATCGAAATGAAATGAAAACAATTTATGTCATTTTATTCAGTGATAATTTTAGTAACTACTCAACAAATGTCCAGGTTTTAAAGAAATAGAAAAAGCCCAACAGATATTTCTAACTGGTATGCTTTTCGTGTTTTTTCTTTTTTTAGCAGTGTCTTTAGCTGAGCACTGACGTTGAAATGACGCATCCTAGGATATTCCGATAAATAAAGTATAATTTAAAAACACTTAGAGATGAGAAATTGAATTCCAGAAGTTTCCGAGAACTCTTGGTCTTTGTTGGAAGTGTCAGTGGTTGCTCTGTTGAAAAAAGATCCATTCATTAACAGGAAATCAATTTTCTTTACATCAGAACTGAATATCTCGAAATAGTATTTATCCCTTTTATATTGGTTTTTTTTATGAGAAAATCTTTAGTTGATTCTCCTTCTCATGCAGTTTTACATTTATTATTGCTAGGACTATAATTAAAATGAAATATTATTTTTTCTAGTTAATTTTTCATTTTTTTAATAGGTTTGCTTGATTTATTAAAAATAAAATAGTGGTTAATTATATTTCATGAATAACTCATTATTTCTGGATGTTATTTTTTTTTTTTTTTTTTTATGTGGCTATCCCCATTTCTCTATTTATAAGAAATCAAAATTAATAAATGATTTATCAATTTAAAGGATATAACTTCCGTTTCCGAAGGATAGTTCATTTATACTTTCTCCTTGTATTATTTGTTATAAAGGCAATGTTTAACAAATGAGGAATAGTCTAAAAGTTTGGGGAAGTTGTGATAGAATAAGGGGGCACATGGTAAAATTTCAAATTACCTATTTTGAATTTATAAATATTAATTCTATGTATAAGTTAAAATTTATAAGTTAAATTTTAAATTCATTTTAAGTTAAAAGTTTATACCTTAAAATTTAAGTTTAAGTTTATAAGTTAAAGTTTAAATTCTTCTGTTTAAAATGATGCTTTTAATTTTAGTTACACCTCATTTCGAAATATTTTTAATAATTTTTTGAAGTAAACACAAAATAGGTATGTAAATCACGTTTTTAAACTTTAAAGCCGAATAGTGAAAAATGTTTTTTCCCCCCATGTTTGAAGGCATATAACTTAAAATCTGTTTAATATAAAAGTTTAAAATTTTTGTATGCATGTTGCTATAATGTATTTAAGTACTTTAGCACAAGAAATAAATGATAAGTGTCGCATACTTTTTTTACAAAAATATACATATAATTCATTTAAAAGCTTAGCAATTTTTTAAAACACATTTTTATAATTTTTTTTAAAAATATTAGAAACCTTGGTATAAAGTATTTAAAAGTATTCAAATATTATTCTGCGAAAATTTCAGAAAGATGGAATTTTTTTATATATATTTTTTTTTATTAAATGAGATGCCAACAAAATTATTGATTTTAACACACGATCCTATGAAGGTGCCGGACCCCCATAAGGCTACGAAAACACTTTAGAAAAAGAAAACATTAATTTAAGCACGTTGAGGAAATCTAAGGAAACTATATATCTCAGTAATAGAATACAACATATAACTCTAGTGAACTTCCAACAAATTTCTTTAAACACTCATAAATGTGAAAACCGCTCAAGTGACCACTAATTATTCACATTCTTAGTGGGTTAAGATAATTTATTTTACACAAAAATTAGGGGGTCCAGCGTTTCCCCGTGTCCCTTTGATATTAGTGCTTTACGAACTCCTAAAACTTGGGTAGGCACAATGGTGGCTCCTGCTTGTTAATAATTTCGACGTAATCGGTATAAAATTCCATGAAGATTATCTCTTTCTCGAATCATTCATCATCTATTCAACTGAATTATTATAAGATCAAGTGAGAAGGGAAATAATATAATCCAATACCCTGCGAATAACTTCAGGAAATCGTCACTCAAAAAGGACAAATATTTAGCTATTGTTTTAGTCTTTAACTATAAATATATAATAAGTGGTATAAATATATAATAACTATATATAATAAGTGGTAAGTAACTGTCACTAAAAATACTGCTTCTGCACACGTTTTTAGACAAAGCAGGGTTTGAAGATAAAAACAAAACTTTACAACAAGCCCAGTTACCAAGAATGCACAGCTTGACGACTTAAGGAAAGACATTTTTTTCCAATTAAAGTTGAAGGCAAATTTATGAAACCCCGCCAATTTGGAAGTTTTTACAAATAAAAATGTAACCAAGTTGGTGAAATTGGCGATAAACTTGTCACCAAATATTCAACTTTTAATAGGATATCTCTTTTTCAGCCACTATTTGAATTTCAGAGCTAATATGGAAGCACTTTTCCGGCTATAATTTATAGTTCAGGCTTAAGGGCAAACTTCTGGTCGCTATTACTGGTACTTCCGGTAGTAATTTTAGTTGAATTTGGGTATGACGGATCTTTCATTTGACGTATTGCATGTATCTGTTTTTTTTTGGTTTTTTGGAACGTGAACCTCAGACAGGCAGAGCATTTATGTAAGGTTCTTATTTCATTATTGTTATGCAACAGTTAATAATATAACCAGTAAAAAAGATTTTTATATAAATTCTTTATATGCATTGTCAATTTTTATATTCATTAAAAAAGCGCCGTTACTGTTATCATCGTGTACTTAGTGTTGGCATCCAATGTTAAATATTAAAAACATCTCTATCAGCAAAATATCCAGTAAACTACTTTTCGATATTTATTCATTGAAAATGAATGCGAACTTATGCATTCACATCCAAACATCTTTTATTTATTCTGATTAAAGCAATTTTATTGTTTATTTATTAAAACAATTTTGGCAACAGGAAAAAGTTTCGTCAATGATAGCTGAAATACTATTTCAGCGCGATTGGATGATGCCAAGTTGGTTTATTAGTATTCCGTAAAAACGACCTTTTAGTGAGATTAATAGATGCCAAAATTGGATGAAATGCACTGTCATCGACTTTGAATCTATCTGTCAAGTTTCTGCGGTATTGGATGAAAGCAAGTGGGTTAATTAGTAGTCCGCAGATTTGCAAGACAGCAACAAACAAAACCGAAAATAATATAAAGGATTTAAAAATGAGAACAAATCTTTATATTTTATTCTTACTCAATCAAAGTACAGAACTTCAAAGAATTATTTCTGTCATCATACACGTAATGTCAAACTGTTTCAATATGAGTTCAGAGATTTGTGTGAATGAAACCGAAAGAAATATAAGTACGTCAACAGATCCGAAAAGTCAAAAGAAACAAAAGAAGTTCTCAAACGTTTTTTTTTTTTTTTTTTTTTCATTTTTTGTTTTTGAAATGGACGGACAGGGACAAGAAAAGTTTGATTTATTGTGTTTCTCGAAAAAGATAAAATTGTTTCTTTTATTGAACAACGAAATGACGCTAGTTTTATTTTTTTTTAGTCTGTGAGGGTAAAAATTGCCTTTGTCTCATACCCTGTTTGTTTTTTCTGCGAATAAAATCGGCAGAATGTTTGGTTGATAGATTTCGCTGTAACAGAGATAAAATGTATCACAAACATTAAAATCTTCTCTTCTAAATCAACTAAGGAGAAAGACTTTGAGGGAGACAAGAGCCCTGCAGGACAAGATCCCCAAATCAGTCCTATTTTCATTAAATTAAAAAAAGTTCCCTAAATAATTTAAAATGCAATATTTTTAATTAATTTTTGACTTAGTCAATGATAACATATTTATTATGAATATTAGACTTCCAATTTTTATTTCATTTTATAAATACTCTATGCAATAAGCCTATATATGAAACTAAAGAATTTTAAAATTATTTTTGCACAAATTGTCTGTATATAGTGTAAATAATGACGTATTATTTTAAAATTCTATTGTAATTTATTTTATTTATTAACAGAGATTATACAGGTTAGAAAAAGGTGGCAACACCTAAAGCAATCGAGAATGTTTCTGTTACGACGAATTGGCTGGAAATTTCGCGAATGTTCTCTCGCGCCAAGTATAAATAAGACTGGAGATCGGGAAAGTTTTCAGATTGACTTTGGACATCGATGTGAGCTGGTCGTTTTGTTTACCTACTAGAGTGAACTTGTATAATTGCTGTATTCGAAGTTGTTTTTACTGAAGCTTGTGTTGAAGCTTGAGGGTGATTAAACTGTTGTCTGTGAATAAATTTTGTGCTTTTGAAGAGTGAATAAATTTTAGTTTTTATCTTAAAAACTGTGCCATCATTGCCTCAGCGGAAAAATTCATAACATTATTACTTTTGGCTAGGTAAACTTTTCTCAAATTCTATTGAATATTTTAATCTTATTTTTTCCATGATAATGAAAACACGCGATATCTATCTAGTAAACTTAAAATATTTCTTAAATTTGAAAAAAAAAATAACTATTTTATGTTGTGATAAACCGTGACACCTTGAAAACGATCGGGAAAATGGCAGACACTACAAATGACGAAAAAGTAAAAAAAAAAAAAAAAAAAAAAAAAAAAACTCGATCATACGTATGGACGACATAGTGTTAATTTAAATTTCCCATGAATTCATACATGAGGTTACCTTTATCTTTTTCTATTTTGTGCAAGAAGGTATGGTAAAAAGCCAGCAAAATACACTTAATCAAGGAACGTACGAAATTACATTTGGAAATTGTGGGACGGTCCCTTACAATACACCTACTAATGTTGGACGTGGTATCAGCATTCAATGACTTCAGTCAGTCGGTCAAAGTCTGTGCGAGGCGCGTTTCAACATGAATGCGCATGCGTGAAATGCGATTTCGGAGGGGGTGATCCGTTTATTGCATTCTGTTTAAAAATAAACGAAAACTTTTTTTTGAATCTTTTCAGAAAAGGATACTATTTTTAAAGAAAAGGACGGGAAGTAGCGCCGCTCTTCGAAAAACGGCCTAAGATGATATTTGATTTTATAAATGAGGATTATTTTTTTAAATTTAACCATCATGATGTGTCGATGCGTGAATTCAAGCATGAGCTTAATTCTAAGGGGTGAAATTGATTTTCAATGCGTGTTCACAATTTATCGCCAATTTGAATAGCGTAACTATTTTTTTTTTCAAACCAGAGTATTTAAAATTCTATAACTGTCTATCCAATATACAACTCGTCTCTTCTTTCTATCTCTCACTTTATGTCATTTCACAGTTACGGAGTCCTTTCTAAAAAACTCTGCAAATGGAACACTTTGTAAAAGAGTCGCAAATTGTCCACATTGTGCGCGCGTATGTTCAGATATATATTAATTTAGACCCAGAATAAATATTCCAACAATGTAACAAGAAAACAAGATGTTCAATACGAATAAAAGACGTCCTTTAAACGTCACAACAATGTGTTGAGGCTAAAAACATAAATAAATAAAGCAACAATCAAAGTCCTCAAACATATACTCTACGAAAAAAAAAAAGCCTCAAAAGCATGCTTTTTTTTTTTTTTTTTTAAATCCTTTTCAGCCACTGGTATTGTAAAAAATAAAAACTATTTCTCTTGTGAACTGAAAAAAGTATCCTTTGTGTTGTAACGGTCTCTTAAATTGCTGTCAAACTTGGTTCTGACTCCCTCCCCCTTCCCACCCGCTTTCTCTTTTAATGATCATCGAAGTTAGTAATTGCTGCTTCGTTGCCTGTTCAGTGTTTAATGATCATTTACAGAGAAACTAATGCTAAGGTCCTCACCTGAAATATTTTGATACCTGGTTATGAAAGGTTTTGGAGCACTTGGCTCGTGGCTTTGAATTTTCGATACTTTCATCGAAGCGCCCCATTAGAGGGGAGGTACTTGTAAGGATCATTTCCTATATTCGCTATGTTACAATCTTCTAGCCCGGTGCATTTAGAAACTACTTTATATAAAACTTTGAAATTTGGTGAGCAGGTATGAAAACGATCACTTTTATAAAATGACATAAATTAAAAACTCGAAAATAGCGTCTAATATATTTTATGCTGTATTTGAAATCCTTAGATCAATCAATGGTTTTGTCTTTTGCTATTTTAATATTCATTTATAATAGATAGACAGTTAATGAAAACAATTTATGTCATTTCTTTATGGTATCTTTTTCATACCTGCTCACCAAATTTCAAGGTTTTATGGTAAGTAGTTTCTAAATGCACTGGGCTAGAAGCATGGGCGGGACCCAGGAATATTTCCAAGGGGGTGCAAGACTAGATTTTTATCAAAATCATTAATTTTTTTAGAAATGTTAATTAATAATTATGCATTATAAATTATACTCTTTGAGAATATTTAAAACTCACAGTATATATTTTTGAAAGCGCAACCCTGTTAAAAAAAATAGTAAAAATATAGATTTTTTTTATTATCCAACTAGATCTCACGGTATTCAAGAGACAGTGTTTAGAACAGAGGAGTTCGAAGAAGCAAAAATACAGAAGAGTAAAAATTTTTTTATTTCTTCCAAGTTTCGGAAATATTAAAAAAAAAAAAAAAAAAAAAAAAAAAAATGAAACTCGAAGGCAGTATTAGAATATGTTCAATTGAATTCTAAAAATAGATTTCAAGATAGTATATCTGATGACTTAAAAAAATCAAAACATTTTCCTAAAATTTTGAGAACTACACAGGAAATGATTATACAATAAAACGAATAAATACTTCTACTCATCAGACTCGAATAATCATGGACAACAAGCACCAGAAAATCATCATGCAAGTATTAGCTATAAAAAACGACATAGGAAAGAAACAAAAGACTAAACTAATAGAAAAAAAAAAGCTCATTGTAACATAAAAGAATAAGCGGCATATGTGCTTTTTTATTTATCTTGGAATTTACACCTTTTCCTCATTTTTTTTTTTTTTAATTTTCAAGAGCCAGGGAGGTACAAGTGCATTTCCTTGCACCCTTCTGGCGGCGCCTATGGCTATATTAAACTTCAACTTAACTAGACATCACTTAGACGGTAGATCGTGACAGTTCTCATAGGTATTTAATCCATTTTGGCGGCGTCAAAGCATAATGTTCGCCAAACCACAAACCCTGTAGAGAACAAAAGGCTATAAGGTTTGGCGAGAATTATGTCTTCACTCCGCCAAAATGGATTAAATACCTATGAGCAGTGTGACGATCTATCGTCTAAGTGATGTCTAGTTAAGTTGAAGTTTAGTATAAAAGATTGTAACATAGCCAGTATAGATCTTTACTAAGACTTACTCTTAAATATTTGTTTTGTGAAATGTACAGGTCGTTCTAGAATACTATACCCGCTACGATAAAATCTTCCAACTCAGTTCATTTATAAACTTCTTTTTTTATAAAGCCTTGAAATTTGGTTCGAAAATGATCACCTTAATGAAATGGCATAAATTAAAAACTCGAAAATAACGTCTAATATATTTTTATATTTGAACTCCTTACGTCAATGCCTTGCAGTGACTCCAACTTTAAAAGTCTTTTGCCTTTTTTTTTAATTTTCATTTATAAAATCAAATATATTAGGGACCGTTCAAATATTACGTAAGCACCTAGGGGGGGGGGGGTTAGCGATTTGCTTATTTTTGTTGACAAGGGGGTATGAGTGATGCTTACGTAAGCATTTAATAATTCTAAGTGTAACAGTTTTTGAGAAAAGGTACATTGAGTTTATAAATACTTCATTCCGAGATATAGGCAAAAACGTAAAAACATATCCTTTTTTTGACTATTTTTAAATAAAATTGTTGTTCAATGGACTTAAATATGTTTTACTACTCTCCACATATATTTGTTAACAGTTTGGACCAGCAAATGTTTGTTTTTATTTGCTAAATTTCAAATAAGTCATATAATAGATAGCGAAATCTACAGCCAAAAAGTAAAAACATGCATTTACTTCTCTTTGAAGTGTCATAAAAATAAATAGGATTTTTAATTATTATGTTTATTATAATACTAGAACATTAATAAACATTTAATTGAAAATTAGTTATTTTTTATTATATTGTGATGGTGGCATTTTCTAGCCGACGGGGTCTTTTGGCCTGATTTTTGAAAATTGGCGACTGATTCAAAACAACCACATTACAACAAAACATAGCATGAAAACATTATATACACTGTTAAAAATTTTGTTCCACCTTGCACCAAAAATTGGTTCCCATTTAGCTGCCACCAACATTTGGTGCTTAGTTTCACGATTTAATGGTGCAACCTCGGACCGTAAGCACCATTAAATCGCGAAACTAAGCACCAAATGTTGGTGGCAGCTAAATGGGAACCAATTTTTGGTGCAAGGTGGACAATTTTTTTTAACAGTGTACAATTAACCAATAAGAATACTAAGTACTAACATAAAAATACTAACATAAAAAATAGCATTCTTCGGAGAGTTTTCTGTATAGATTTCAATGCTGTTCTAATTTGCATCAAAGTTTGGCATTTCCCTTTTTAGGAAGTTGCTTCGGTTATAACACACTCTGTGGTTATAACTATATTACCACCTACGTTGCAAGCTTTACATTTCTAAAAAACTTTTCCTGCTGCCCTCCCCATATTTATATTTATAAAAGGAGATAAAGCAATACGAAACAAGAACAAAATTTCTAGCTAAATTGCAACGTAAAGCAGCAAAACTACAAACACATTTTCGGCACGTTTTAAAATCGCTATATATATAAGGCAAAGCCCTCACTCACTCATCACTAATTCTCCCACTTCCCACATAGTACCAACTCTGAAATTCGGCGCAAATATTAACAATGGTAAAAATAGAAAAAGTAAGCTATTCCGATCTCGATTAACCCACTTTAAGGGGTCGAAAAGGGGTTAAACGTTCTAAACGAGGAATATTCGAATGTCCTACTTCTCATTTCGTCACAACTCTAAAAATTGGTGCGAATATCAATAAAGACAAACAAAGAAAAAGTAAGCTATTCCGATCTCGATTAACCCACTTTAAGGGGTGGAAAAGGCGTTAAACGTTCCAAACGAGATATTCGAATGTCCCACTTCCAACAAGGCCACAATTTTGAAAATCGGCTTAAATACCAACAATGTTAAACATAGAAAAATCATGCTAATCCGATCTCGGTTAACCCACTTTTAGGGGTCGAAAAGGGGTTAAACGTTCCAATCGAGGGATATTCGAATGTACCACTTCCCACATGTCCACAACTCTGAAAATTGGTGCAAATGTCGACATAGGCAAACATAGAAAAATTAAGCTATTTTTGATCTCGATTAACCCCCTTTAAGAGGTCGAAAAGGGGTTAAACATTCCAAACGAGGGATATTCGAATGTTCTACTTCCCATTTCGTCACAAATCAGAAAACTGGCGCAAGTATCAACAAAAACAAACGTAAAAAAAGTAAGCTATTCCAATCTCTATTAACCCACTTTAAGGGGTGGAAAAGGGGTTAAACGTTCCAAACGAGGAATATTC
Source organism: Linyphia triangularis (assembly GCA_963978545.1). Lineage (NCBI taxonomy): Eukaryota > Metazoa > Arthropoda > Arachnida > Araneae > Linyphiidae > Linyphia > Linyphia triangularis. Next base: position 19,616,259 of record OZ021727.1, read on the forward strand.
GAATGTCCCACTTCCAAAAAGGCCACAATTTTGAAAATCGGCTTAAATACCAACAATATTAAACATAGAAAAATCATGCTAATCCGATCTCGGTTAACCCACTTTTAGGTGTCGAAAAGGGGTTAAACGTTCCAAACGAGGGATATTCGAATGTACCACTTCCCACATGTCCACAACTCTGAAAATTGGCACAAATATCAACAATGGTAAAAATAGAAAAAGTAAACTATTCCGATCTCGATTAATCCACTTTAAGAGGTCAAAAAGGGGTTAAACGTTCCAAACGAGCGATATATTCGAATGTCCTACTTCTCATATTGTCACAACTCTGAAAACTGGTGTGAATATCAATAAAGACAAACGTAGAAAATGTAAGCTATTCCGATTTCGGGTAAATGAAGGGGTGGAAAAGGGGTTAAACGTTTCAAACGAGGAATATTCGAATGTACCACTTCCCATATGGTCGCAACTCTAAAAATTGGTAAAAATATCAACAAAGACAAACATAGAAAAGTTAAGCTATTCCGAGCTTGACTAACCCACTTTAAGGGGTGGAAAAGTGGTTAAACATTCCAAACTCGAATATCCCACTTCCCATACAGTCACAACTCTGAAAATTGGTAGGAACTTCAATAAAGATAAACGTAAAAAAATTAAGCAAATTCCGATCTCGATTAACCCACTTAAGGTTTGCAAAAGGCGTTAAACGTTCCAAACTAGGGATATTAGAATGTCACACTTCCCATTTGGTCACAACTCAGAAAATTGGTTCAAATGTCAAAAAAGATTAAACATAGAAAAAGTAAGCTATTCCGTTCTCGATTAACCAACTTTAAAGGGTCGAAAAGGGGTTAAATGTTCCAAACGAGGGATATCCGAATGTTCCTCTTCCAATGTAGTCATATTTCTGATATTTGGTGCAAATGTTAAAAGGAAAATTTTTTAAAAAATAAGTCATTCCAATATCGATTAACGAATTTTTAAGGGATGAAAAGTCGACGCAACATTGAAACTTTACGTGGATTAACTTAATGTCTCAATTCCAATGCAGCTACTACTTTGAAATTTAGAACTAAGAGCAAACATAAACACAATAAACTATTCCAATTTACTATTCACAATTATAAATTTCGTTTAAAATGTCAACAAAGGAAAGTTACTATTTTGATAAATCAATTTGTCGAGATCGAAATGGGAGCAAACGTCTGTAGTGTAAAATACATGAATGTCTTTTGATCGCTAAAATTCTAATGGTAAAATTTCGTAGCGCAGCACGGGTATTCAGCTAGTTAGTAATAAATGAAAGTATTAATATTATTTATTCATTACTAAAAAAGATAAACAAATAATAATAATAATAATTCATTTCTAATAAAGTAAAATATTTATATTACAAATTCCTCACCCATAAATAAAAGTATTAATATTATAAACTATTTATTAATTAAAGAAAATATCAATACTATTAATAAAATTATTATTAATTCATTATTAATATCCAATGTAACATGCTATTAAATCGTTTTTGTATAAGAAAACTATTTAAAAAAGTTATTTCGGAAGTATCCGTATGCATAAAAATTTTTCAAAAATCACTTCAAAACTAAAAAAAATAAAAAAAAAATAATAATAAAATAATAATAAATAAAAAAAAAAATTTAAAAAAAAAAAAAAAAAAAAGAGAGAGAGAGTATTGAAAATCGACTCCAAACTTTAAATTTCAGCAATCCAAAATGTGCAAATGAAATCTGCCTATTTATCAGCATGAGTGGTTGCCGCGCAGTGGTATAGTGGTTAGCGTAAAGCTCCGCAGTTCCTCTGTGTCCCGGTTCGAATCCGGGCAAAGTAAGAGCATGGTTGGGACGGAGGCCACCCTCCGTTTACACGCGCCCCCATTTTCGGGGGCCAACGTGTGAGGCCGCCCTCTCACACAAGATGTTGGGGCGGTTCCCTCATTCATTACAATGTATTAGAAAAAGGGGTTTTGTTACCTTAAACTGAGATTTCCTATTGTATTTGAGACGCATCTTGGCATCTTGGCTTGTGGACGACAGATTTTTTTTTTTTTTGTGTGCATAACTTGGTAATGTTCGATGACTAAGATAAAGAAGACTAGCATCTATAATAATAAAACAAGCTGTGTGTCTGTCTGTCTATCTGTCTGTGGATCTATAGAAACCTACTTAAAATTGGAGTAGAGCTCTGAAAATTTCAGCATAAGTAGTTTTGGCCTTCTAATTTTATGCATCATACACAGAATGTTAAAATTTTAATTAGTTCTGTTTTAATTAATTTTTTTAATTAATTAATAAACATTTTACAAAACGAATACTAATAGGGCTACAGCTCTGAAATTTTCAACATAAGTAGTTTTGGCTTTCTAATTGTATACATCACAAACAGAATTTTAAATTTTTAATTAGTTCTTTTTTAATTAATTTTTTTAATTTATTAATAAATATGTTACAAAACGATATCTAATAGGGCTACAGGGCTTTTAAAAAACCGAATTTTAAATTTTTATTTTGTTCTTTTTTAATTAATTAATAAACATTTTACAAAACGACTACTAATAGGGCTACAGCTCTGAAATTTTCAACATAAGTAGTTTTAGCCTTCTAATTGTATACATCACAAACAGAATGTTAAAATTTTAATTAGTTCTGTTTTAATTAATTTTTTAATTAATTAATAAATATGTTACAAAACGATATCTAATAGGACTACAGCTCTGAAATTTTCAACATAAGTAGTTTTGGCTTTTTAATTGGACTTTTAAAAAACAGAATTTTAAATTTTTTATTTTGTTCTTTTTAATTAATTTTTTTAATTAATTAATAAACATTTTACAAAACGAATACTAATAGGGCTACAGCTCTGAAATTTTCAACATAAGTAGTTTTGGCTTTCTAATTGTATACATCACAAACAGAATTTTAAATTTTTAATTAGTTCTTTTTTAATTAATTTTTTTAATTTATTAATAAATATGTTACAAAACGATATCTAATAGGGCTACAGGGCTTTTAAAAAACCGAATTATAAATTTTTATTTTGTTCTTTTTTAATTAATATTTTTAATTAATTAATAAACATTTTACAAAACGACTACTAATAGGGCTACAGCTCTGAAATTTTCAACATAAGTAGTTTTAGCCTTCTAATTGTATACATCACAAACAGAATGCTAAAATTTTAATTAGTTCTTTTTTAATTAATTAATAAATATGTTACAAAACGATATCTTATAGGGTTACAGCTCTGAAATTTTCAACATAAGTAGTTTTGGCCTTTTAATTAGGCTTTTAAAAAACAGAATTTTAAATTTTTATTTTGTACTTTTTAATTAATTAATAAACATTTTACAAAACGACTACTAATTGGGCTATAGCTCTGAAATTTTCAACATAAGTAGTTTTAGCTTTCTAATTGGACTTATGAAAACCAGAATTTAAATTTTTTATTTAGTTTCTTTTTAATTAATTTAGCGAACGGAGAGAGCTCGATTTTGCGTAGTGATGAACCTTCATGCGAGCGAAGCGCCAAAAACTGGGTCCGATACATGAATGACAGGTCACAATTCGGAATTGATCAAATTCCATTTGGTCACAACTCGGAAAATTGGTTCAAATGTCAAAAAAGATTAAACATAGAAAAAGTAAGCTATTCCGTTCTCGATTAACCAACTTTAAAGGGTCGAAAAGGGGTTAAATGTTCCAAACGAAAGATATCCGAATGTTCCTCTTCCAATGTAGTCATATTTCTGATATTTGGTGCAAATGTTAAAAGGGCAAATTTTAAAAAAATAAGTCATTCCAATATCGATTAACGAATTTTTAAGGGATGAAAAGTCGACGCAACATTGAAACTATACGAGGATTAACTTAATGTCTCAATTCCAATACAGCTACTACTTTGAAATTTCGAACTAAGAGCAAACATAAACACAATAAACTATTCCAATTTACTATTCACAATTATAAATTTCGTTTAAAATGTCAACAAAGGAAAGTTCCTATTTTGATAAATCAATTTGTCGGGATCGAAATGGGAGCAAACGTCTGTAGTGTAAAATACATGAATGTCTTTTGATCGCTAAAATGCTAATGGTAAAATTTCGTAGCGCAGCACGGGTATTCAGCTAGTGTAAGAATATAACGGATTTAAATATAGAATGATGAAAAAATAGCAGAGGATAAAGTGACTTCAGTTACTATCTCGCCGTACACATGAAGCCTGGAAAGGCAGATTCGACGATTTGGCGTTGAATATAAAAATTAAAATAAAATACTTCTAGATTTCGCACAAACAAACTTCAAACAGCATTGGAAAAAAGAAGAATGCGGCTTTTTAAAAAGGTAAAAATACAAAAAACGATATTTTTATGATTTTTGACTTTCCGGGTCGCCTTCTATAAAATAAAATATATTAGAAGCCATTTTTCAATTTTTTTAATTATAACATTTAATTAAGTGATCATTTTCGTACCCTACTCACCAAATTTTAAGATTTTGTGTAAAATAGTTTCTAAAGGAACAGTGCTAGGAGATTGTAACATAGCGAGTATAGATCTTTACTAAGATTTACTCTTAAATTCACCTAGACTGAGAGGCGACTGCTATTTTTGGACACCATCGAACATCATTCTGAATTTTTTTATAGAAATTGGAGAAAAGTGAGTAGATTACGAATCCACTGGTCTGCCTTGGCAAAAATGGCCGAAAAATTGACTTTTAATAAGTTGAACTAAATCTAATTGCCAAATGCGCTATTAATTGCCAAATAATGAGCATTTTTTTTTTCGTTTGGTAAGCCTCACTCTTTAATTTTCAATTAAGAAGGTTGCAGACGATTCGGATGTGTGCCTATGGCTTACTTGCATCTTTCACAAATGAGCCAAATTGGCAATAAACATTACGTCACTGATGATTTAACTGATGTCGCCAATTTGGCTTACTTTTAAAAGATACAAGTTTTCCGAGCCAGAGATCAAAAATCGTTTGCGCTTTTTCTCATTGAAAATCATAATGCAGTGGGTTGCCAGACGAAAAAGTTTGTTCTCTTTTTGGCAAGTTATGACATATTTGGCAATCGGATTTTAGTTCAACTCATTCCAAGTCGATTTTTGATCAGTTTCGGCCATTTTTGCCACGGCAGACCAGTGGATTCGTAATCTACTCACTTTTCTCTAATTTCTACAAAAAATTCAGAATGATGTTCGATGGGGTCCAAAAACTGCAGTCGCCTCTCGGACTAACCGGTTTACATAACTAGATTGATGGGAATAATTTAATGAAGACAACGAAAACGCGAATTTTATTTCAGCCTATCACCATAGTATGGTGTCCGACGTAGCACCATTAAATCGTGAAACTAAGCACCAAATGCAGCTAAATGAGAATCGAATTTTAATTTTGGTTTGGCAAGTTCGAATAATTTAACTTAATTTAATTTAATTAAATTAATTTAAATTAAATTTTTAACAGCATAGATCATGTAAGTTTGTAGAATCATATATAATCGCTGCTGCATTAAGCAAGTGTTTAATTGAAATTGGGAGCTATCGCCTCTATGTATAATATACAAACATCCAAATCAATGATTTGAAAGTATTTTATTTCTTTTTGAAATAGACTGCATGCATTTTCAATATTATGATACGTAGCATCGGAAGATGTGCTGAAAACACACATACATACTAGTCTGGGAGCTAATGTCGAAAAAAGTGGTCCCGTGGGCCACTTCATGATGCAAACATGTGGGTGGTGTCATTCGCTTCGTATGAATGCGTAGAAAATGAAATCCGATGGTAGGTATCTGGCATCCCGGTATGAGCGGCGCTGCAGTCGTAAATTCAAAATGGCCGCCTCCTTACCACATAACGTACGTTTTTGCCGAATAATGGCTTCCCAGCTCATTTTATCAACTTGTTGACTGTAAGAAAACTTGTTGGAAATAAAATTTCCTTTTCAATGATGTATAAGACATGTATGTTAGGTTAAATTAAAAATCAAAATGGCCGCCTCATCGCGATCTTAAGTACGTTTTTCAGGTTAGTTGGTTGGTTTGTGCGTTCAAGGACATATACTTGTGCACAATAACGGTTAAATAGGCCGGGACCTGCAACTTAATGTGGATTCCGAACCACAAAGAACATCGATGCCTAACTCGGGATTCGAACCAGGCACCCTTAGCATCCGAAGCCTGAGAGCTAACTACACAATCATCAGGTCAGTTAGAAATGCAGACTGGGATTTGCACTTGGCAGCCACACATGAATTCATAAAGTATTTCTTTGCCTTTGATCGTCTAAACTATATGTAAGAATGATTCCACTGTGCTTGATGGATACGTGAAGATTTAATAAAAAGCATACAACTCAATGGCAAGGAAAGTGGGTAATCAATGAAACCAAAATACCGTTTTGCGCTTTAGGAGCCGATGAAGCTCTGAAGCACCAGGCATCACTCTAAACGAGTATGCTCGGAGAAGATTCTTTCTGGCTGAGGGAGGTCACAGTAATTGCTGCAGCAACCGAAGCAATGATTAAAAATGCCACTCCCAATGCAAAGTGTCACCATGAACATTGTCTATCGGTTCGCAAGCGTCAGGATCAAAACGATGAAAAGTTGAGAGGGATTTAAATCGACAGCCAACCCTTTTAAATGCAACACAGAACATCTAATACACCTGGGGACTAATCAAGTTCTTTTCGATGACGTTCAAAAAGACACAAGTACATTTGCTGATATTGGTGAGAGTCTTCTTTCCAAATTCATTGGGGAACGCATTAAAATGATCAACCTGCCAACAGAAGAATCAGTACCATCAAAGCCTTGAGCACAGTTTTGAGCACCAATGTAAAAGGTGAAACTTAAGCCTGCAAATCTGCATTCAAAAATGTTAAAGTAACATAAAAGGAAAAAGTGTTTTTTCAATATTTTCTAACAATTTATGTATATTTTCTTGACTGATGATTGCAGCAAGAAGTCTGTGTGATATAGATTTGAAAGCAACTTTTTGTCGTTATGAATTCTCATTATTGCAACTTGCTTTGTTTCTCTTATATGGAAGGATATACATTACTGATTATAAAAAAGCAAGCTTATGGGTATCCTGGAGGTGCTTCCTCAAAATCTATACCCTTCATCTAATGAGAAAAAATAATTCTCACATAATTCATTTCCAGTAAATGAAGCGGCAGAAACTGTTGCAGTAGTTGATGGAATAGCAGAGCTGTATTCCATTGATAAACCTATGACTGGCAAGACTTGTGAAGAATTTGAAGCTCACTTTGTCAGACAAATGTCATAGAAGTTTGGTATGTACAAAGAGAATATTTTACACCTACAAACAGAATTCGCTGAAGATATCGACATGGGTGAAACGTCAGGGTAAATCGATCCCTATCCAATACAAAGTGTACCCATCAACAAACATCCTTAAAGTAACCATGTACCAGTTACTTTTGCACGAAAATACTAAGGATGAACTGATAGAATACTTGGCATCAAAGATAGACTATGTAATCGAGAATAATAAACAATTTGTTTGCAGTTGGATAAATCACACAAATGCAAGCCATATGGACGTGTCGTGTCTTGATACCACGCAGGAGGAAGCAGATACTAAAAAAAAATTTGCACAGTATACATGTTGTTTCCAGAGGCATTAGCAAGATTGACATTTACTCCCCTGACAGAGATGTATTATAGTACTTGATCTTCGGAGATATCCAATGCTTCCAAGAGGATCCCCCATTATAGTGGGCACTATCACAAGCAAACGAGTTCTTCAGAGTATCTTCAGCCAATCTATGACATACTAGGGCCCAATAAGGCTTCAGCACTACCAGGACTCCACTCCCTTTCTGGTGCTGATATCACAGGATAATTTGCTTAAAAAGAAAAGATTAAATGGGGGAATGCTTTTTATGCAGCTAGTGTTAACATAATAGCTGCACTGGGCCTTATGGATCATTCTGAAACCAATTCCACAGAAATGTTACAAACGTTTTAGGCATTCGTTTGTCAGGTGCATGTACAGCGAACCAAAATGACAGACACTGGGAAGGTAAGATGGTGGCTCTTCAACAAAAGACTGGGGAACTTCTTGCACATACAAAAGCATCTCTCTATCCAGGTCTTTTGTGTGCACATTACCAAGCAATGATTTTGGCTCAAGATACTCCGACAGCATCCTGACATACCTTAACCTATTGATTTGGGCTCGTCGCTTGTGTATGGGAAATTTGATTCTATTATGTGAACAGAATCGTGCTCCGCAGGGGCTTTAAGAGTTGACTAAGTGTTCATGTCTGAAGCGTCGGTGTGCCCTTCCCTGCTGATGCAATCTCAACAATCTGCCCTGCACAGAAAGCTCATGAGGTGGAGATGATGACCTATGTGACAACACTGCAGTTTTTGACCTGATAAGGAATAATAATGTGGAAATTGAGGATGAAGATGTTGATTTAACTTAATGATAACGAAAAATCTTAATATCGTTTACACCATTTGTTACATATAACAAAAACTATTACACTGTTACACTCTTCAGTAACACTCACATTCCAAATATTAAAAAGCTTTGTATTATCAATTTTGAACTGGCGTAGTTTATTATCAGTCTGTTGTAGTTAATTTTCTTGTGAAAAATTTCAAGGCTTTATTTTATTGTCCAATCTGTAAATATTAACTATCTGTGGTGCACATTTATCTTACAATATAATGTGGAAACTATTATTAGAGTCCCAAAGAGATGCCCAATAATGGTGTAATTTTGAATTTTAATTCTTGAAGCGACAGTGTGAAGGTGCTATAACGGTCAGAAAGCTTTTTCTTTTAATTCCAAAAAGTTTTCTAATAACCAACATGTTCATATAGTACACCGGAAAGCTATTATTCTGGAAAGACGTTTCGGAAATGGTAATACAGCGGCCATCTTGAATTTTGACTTAGGTAGATATACCATTATAAAAGTTATTTTATTTTCTACAGTTTCCCAACAGCCAACAAGTGTATAAAGCACACTGAGAAGCTATTATTCTGAAAAACGTACTGTCCACTTGATGATGTGTGGTTAGCTCTCGGGCTTCGCATGCTAAGAGTGCGGGGTTCGAATCCCGAGTTAGGCATGGATGTTCTTTGTGGTTCGGAATCCGCGTTAAGTTGCAGGACCCGGCCTGATTAACCATTATTGTACACACGTATATGTCATTGAACGCACAAACCAACCAACCAACCAACCTGAAAAGCGTACTTAAAATCGCGATGCGGCGGCCATTTTGAATTTTGTAATTTAACCTAACATACATGTGTTATACACCATTAAAAAGGAAATTTTATTTCCTACAAGTTTTCTAATAGTCAATAAGTTGATAAAATGAGTTGGGAAGCCATTATTCATCAAAAACGTACGTTAGGTGGTAAGGAGGCGGCCATTTTGGATTTGCGACTGCAGCGCCTCTCGTACCGGGATGCCAGATACCCACCATCGGATTTCATTTTCTACGCATTCATACGAAGCGAATGACACCACCCACATGTTTGCATCATGAAGTGGCCCACGGGATTACATTTGCTCCCGGACTATACGGACACATATACATTTTTCCCAAGGCCACTATTTTTTTAACCTTTTAATGCCCTAAGTTTCAAATTTGATACTGGACTTTTAAATCAAACTGTACACTTGTAATTGATTTGTTTTTAATATTTGGCTGTATATGAATGCTATTATTACATAAGGTTACTGCGATAAATATATTGCTGCAATAAATACAGGCAATAAATACAACCTATGCAATAAATACATTGATATTTAAAAAAAATTCAATTTGGAAAATCAGGCTTCTAAGGGCTAACTCAGGATGTTCCAAAACGCTTATAAATGAGAAGAAAAAAAATCAAATTTTTGACCGAATTTAGAACCTTCATAACCTATTTTGCATATATGGCACTTGAAAGTAAAAAATTTTTTGCACCATAACTAGTATTCCTTCTCTAAATCACTTACTCAACTTATGGATTTTAAAATTAATTAATAAAGAAAGAATTTATATCATACTTTCATCATCATAGCTCCCCTTTCATAAAATTTTCCATAAAAACTGTGCACATACCTTGCTGGTGTGGTTGTGGCACTTGTGTGTTCCGAGGAATGTGGTCATCTGCCAAGCGGACGCGTTCTCACCCTGCAGCAGCCGATCGCACTGGTTGATGTCAACATCACTTACGTCTACGTCCACACTTAGAACACCTAAGATTCTGAAAATACAAATTGTAAATATATATGAATCAAGATATAAATACACGCTCCAAATATCTCAAAATAGTCCAAAAACGGATTTTAGTTTCTTTTGCTATAAAATAACTTCTAAATGGAAGACAAAGGTATCGTTTTAAAGCAAGTGAGTTATTTTTTTTTAGTTTAAAGTACAATTTTATTCCGAAAATAAATTTGAAAATTTTAAACTCTTTTAGGAATCGTGTTTTTAGCACGTGGGAATTCATTTAAACAGTGACCACGAAAAAAAATTATTTTAGAATTAAAATCTACATTGACTATTGATGCTTTAAAAACAAAATTATTTAGAAAAATTTCCATTATTTCTACTTTTAAAGTTAAAAAAAATTCTATTCATAAAAAAAAAAAAAAAACACTTTATATATGAACAATTTCTAACCATAATTTTTTTTTATTGTCTTAGAGAAATTTGTGTAATCACCGTTAAAAAATATGCTAGTTAACGAGTTGAATGTTAATTAGTTAATTAACTTTTGAGTAAAGCTGAACTTCTTTTAATGTAAACATCATGACTAATTATGTTCTTTAAGGTGCAAAAAATTTATATTTTTAAAATAATTAACAACAAAAATTTCAAGTATGTATGTACATTTTTAACATAATTTTGAAGGTAAATTTGCTTAAGAAGAGGTTTTAGGATTTATGACAATCTAATTTCAAAGGATGCAAACAAATTCTGTTTCTTAAAAAAATCGAAGTTTTTTTATTGGTTATCCGTCATAACAATTTTGGTTCAGTAATAAGTAGTATTTATATGGTGGCAGCAAAGGTAATTTTTTTTTTTTAACATTTCGTTAGCCCCTTTTCTGTTATACATACATCATTACCCACTCATCTAAAATGTATTTCATTATTATGTTGGAAAAATGCATTTAATTATTATTATAATTAATTAATTATTATTATACATTATTAATTATTATTATAATTAATTTATTATTATTGTAATTATTAATTATTATTATAATTAATTTATTATTATTGTACATTATTAATTATTATAATTATAATTAATTTATTACTATTGTACAATATTAAATATTATTATAATTAATTTATTATTATTGTGCATTATTAATTATTATTATTACCATGCATAAAAGTTATTCAACTGAAATTTGGTATACCGACATTATTAACCCCTTATTTTTTAGTTTTAAGACATTCAAACATCCCTCGTTTGGAACGTGTACCCCTTAAAGTGGTTTAATCGAGATCGAAAAAGCTTACTCTTTCTACGTTTATCTTTGTTGACATTTGAAACAAATATCGGAGTTGCGACCATACGAAAAGTGGGACATTCGAATATCCCTCGTTTGGAACGTTTAACATCTTTTTAACCCTTTAAAATGGGTTAAACGAGATCGGAATAGCTTACTTTTTCTATGTTTGCCTTTATTAACATTTGTACCAATTATCAGAGTGGTGACCGTATGGGAAGTGGGAGAATTAGTGATGAGTGAGTGAGGGCTTTGCCTTATATATAGAGAGAGATAGACATTTAATGAAAAAAATTTATGTCATTTTATTTAGTGATCATTATGGTACCTACTCACTAAATTTCAAGGTTTCTAAATGCACTTTGCAAGAAGATTGTAACATAGCGAGCACAGGGAATGATCTTTACTGGGATTTTTTCTTACAATTATCTATCATAGCCGGTGTGAATGATTCTTGTATGTAGAAAAATAAAGTAAAAAAATATAGTTTTTTTGGGGTTTTTTTCCAATGTTTAAAGTAATGTCTATGTATTTAAGATTACTAAGAGATTACTGTTTTTGGAACTTCATCATATTCATATATTTTATTCTATTGCTGAGAGAAGTAGAATTCAACAGGTTTCTTGCACGTACTTAAATAGCTGGTTTCTCTATTTAAAGTGCTGTAGTACGCACGGTAGTACGAAACAGAAGTACGCAAAAAAAAAAAAAAAAATCAGAACGAAGGCTATATCTTGTGCTCTAATTGTTGAAATAACAAACAAAAGGTACCGTTGTAAATCGTGGAAGGTTTTTAATAACTGCATGTAGTTTTTTTTGTCCTGAGGGGTCATCTACATATTAAAACAGAACCAAACTTTAAAAAGTTCAATGGCAACCTCATAATATTATCCCATATTTGGATTCAGCATCCAAAAAAATGTCGAAATACAAAAATTCGTAATTTTCTAATAAATGGTTTGTAATTTAAATGATAAAAATAAAATGATAAACTATTATTTAATAAAAAAGTTGACTTTTTGGCCATAAATACTTAAATAATCAATATATTTCAGTATTTTTTGTTTCAAAAGATAGTTTGTTAAATGGCCAAACATAAATAGCAATCAACTTTGGCATCAATGTTTTTTTGTAATAATTAATTATTAATTAATAAAACAATTTAATTTTTTTTTTTAATAGAAACATTTTTTTATTTTTTTTTTGATTTCATTAGATTTACCACCCCCCACAATTTTTTTCTTTCCATTTTGACTTTTAGTTCACGATGTAAAAAAAGGTAACTTTAAGGGACCATATAGTAGATGACATTTGAAAACAATCAAAAATTAATTCAAGGTAAACTAGAGGTGTGAAAAATCGCAAAACGTTCAATTACACTATAATATTGGTCATCGCATTAAAATTTGATATGGTGTTATTTACCGTCTCTGGCAACAATTTTTACATAGACCAAAAAAGAAAAGAAAAAAAAATTGGCGATGGTATTTACTCATTATAATGTCCTTTCTTGGGCATGAAATAAGAAAAAAAATCAATCTTTGTTGGGTGATGCTCAAGGACAGGACAGAGAGCTCTGTGTTAAACGTATTCGTTTTTCAACTTCACACGCTTGTATCGCATTTCCACGGGAATTTCAGAGGTGGGAACGACCTTAACAGGCATTAACACAGATATTTTAAGCTGAGTCGTTTTTCTAGCAATTGTTGAAAAACATGATTTTTTTCATTTAATAAATAATTTCAACATTTCTGTTTACAATGTAATGTTTCTGTAAAAAAAAAATTGCTTTGCTGAATACTGTTTACTAATGCCTACATTTTATATTTATCAATTTTCTAATCATCAGTAGTATACGTTATACTTCCGCAATTACAGTTTTCGATTTTATTTATTTCGTGTGAAGAATACACATCTTTAATCTTGTAAAAAAAATTATGTTACTTTTGCGTTTACTTGCTATTTTTGTATTAATCTTAAACATGACACTATAAATCCAAGTAGTTTCTATGCAATTTTAGACTAATATTTGTATTTTTTTTTTAACGTCGTGAAACACGCCGCACTGAAAGTTCGATTTCGCCCGCTGTGAAGTAGAACCTTAAAAGTACCTTTCGTTTTATGGAAATTCTCCCTGAAGATCGGTCAAAACATGGTGTAAACATTTTCGCTCATAAGTGACGGTACTTCGTGAATTCAGCAGCAGGGCTAAAACTACTCAATTTTAATCGAGATATTGACTCTCTCATGGGCGTTAAACAATCTCAAAAATCCCATTTTTTTAAATTTTTTTTTAAACTTTGACCACTAGCTTTATAGTTTTTCTATAGTTGTGACAGCAAAGTGAATACAATAAAGTTCCTTTCTTAATAAAAAAAAAGTGTTCAATCATTCTTGTACATAGCAATTTATTAATTTCTGAAGCATACAAGCTAACGCACATATTCTATTAGCTAGTTTTTTTTTTTTAACAAAATAGGTGGCCCGCATAACTAAAAAGTTTGGTCCCCACTGATAGATACCAATGACGGTTCTCCACAACGAGAGGCCACGCAGCCTGTACTAGATGTACCTCGTTAAAGGTAAACTCTGAACAATTTTTTTTTTTAACTTACTATTTCTCGTTATAATACAAATATTTAGCGAGTGCGAAATCGAGCCAAATGAACAATTGTTAGACGATACTACTTCCATATTATGGCGCATAAGTAAACTCAACGAGTCCAATAGAATTGTGTCAAGTTACACACCAGTTTTTAATCATAAAATACTCGAAGTAAGTAGTGCCTAAACCACAAAGATAACTAATAAATTGCGTAAAGGGCATTAGAAAGTTTTTTTTTTTTTTGTTCATTAAAAAGTCATTAACGCAAAATGTAGTAATTCTTTCATAAACTTTAATTTTCGAAGATAGAGGAGAAAGAAAGAAAAGGAAAAAAACTGTGACGTTTATTTGTTTAAGGGATTTGTTTCTTTTTGTGTGCCTTCATTGCGCCTTCAACTATGTACCCCTCTTCTGTTTATTTAATTAAATCGCCGTAAGGGGTTTAATGAAATTTGGACGAGGCATTTTGTGAATATTTTGTTCTTGGGGAAAAGTTAGTGTGTTTTTTTATTTGACAGTCTTTCCCCCGTCTGTTTTAATGGAAAACTTTCGTTTATTGGTTCGACCTTGCGAGCAGCGAGGTATGATCAAGGCGATTTAATTACTTGGTCTAATTAGAATTAGTTTTAGGAGAGCGAAAACTCAATTTAAATGTTGATTATCATTTGGTTAAATTCGTATTGTGCGTTGTGAAATAAGAGCATTCTAAATCTGCTTCACCTTTTGTAAAGATTGTTAGGAGGAACTCAAAATAATTGCTTTTAAGTTTTAATAAATTTCTGTTTCAAAGAAAATTGGCTTTATCTCACACAATGCGCAGTTTTCAATTATATTTTTATTTTTTATCGTCTGATTCAATTGCACCGATTGTTTCTTACTTTCAATTACCCATATGCATACATAGGGTAATGTAAGTATAGGATTCGGTAAAAAAAAATAAAATTATCGATTTTTTTTTTTTTTTGCATTTCTCCACATTTTGGAACATCCTGAGCTCAAAATTTGTGAGTTAAAAAAAATGTCTGTCTGTGTGTACGTGGTCAGCATAACTCACGAACAAATTGACCTACGATGAATAAATTTGGTGGTCAGGTTGGTGATGGCCCAAGGACCTACCATTAAAGTTTTTGTCAAAATTGTGCATGCGCATAAGGTAGTTGTCACTGAAAAAATCATGTTTTTATTCAGAAATTACTAACCCTACTAAAGCCCTAAATGCAAAAACTATTAATTGCTTCGACTCTTGCTGATTAGTTCTTAGATGATAACTTTTTTATTGAGTTGAATGGCTCAAGTTTTTAGGTAATACAAATCTATACAACAATTAAAAAAAATGCAATTTCAAAGGATAAAAACATCAAGATATGCAATTTTTTTTTTTTTTTGATTTATTGCTTTTTAGCTTATGACGGCAGTATTGATAAGTTTTGTTTATTTGTCTATATATTTCTTTGAGATTGCGTTTACATCTATACTGATTATTGTCATTGTTATGTCGGATAGGGGTGATAAAATCAGTAAGCATAACCTTAGATGCATTCCATCCAAAATTGTGCTTATTAATTTACAAAATACACTAATTCAGAATTTGTGTGTTTCAATTATGCTATAAGAATGTTTTTTTTTTTAATAGTTTCATCAAAATATTCGTAAGCAGTTGTTTAAGTGACAATATAACAATGGCTGGATAATACGTCTAGACTACTTGCTTTCTTGCATGAAGTTACAGTCTATTTACTCCAATAAAACACTTAATTAAACGCAAAGTAAATGTAGTTTTTTTACTTATTCATAAACTTCCTCACTTTTAGGGCATAAACTCATAATTGTAATACTTATATAGTAGTATTGATAATCTGCGCTCACAAGGGCGGACCCAGAGTTTTATTACGGAGGGGGAGGTGGCTGTTGAATAACTTAGGTAAATTTTGTCGCTCTTAAGTTATATTACTATACCATGGGATAATTTAACTTTGATTTTACAGAATATGTTACAAAGAGGGAAAAAGTCTCAATAACATAAAGTCGACACAATGGTTGGCTGCGCGTGAATTTACGACAATAAATTAGAGTTGTCTACAACTATTGAATCCAGGTTGGTTGGATGTTTCCAGATTATCTGGCGCCGTCAGCAACACGAGGGCTATAATGTGCCTAAACATTCGTCCTTAGACGAGCCAACATACATTCACAAATACCCATACCTAACACGGGACTCGAACCCGCAACATCGCGGTCTAGAAGCTAGCACGCTAACCGTTTGGTCGGCATATATTTAATCCAGGTAAATTATTCTTAAATATGATAGACAGAGCAATCAAACAACGAATACATACACACATTGAACATTTCCAAACTATAGTTCGCTTTGTTGTCTTGCTTCGCCTTTTTCAATTCACATTTTTTTTTTTAGATGAGAACATTTATATTAAAAATGTTGAGTGCTTCATAAAATCTTGATTGATTTCATCCAAAGACTGAGAGCAGCGCCCATTAAAACGTGAGTGGTCCATGAATAACGGAGGGGGGGGGGGGGGATCGTGCCCTCCTTCCCTCGCTAGATCCTTCACTGTACGCACATAGTTTTATATTAAACTTAAATGCATGTTGATAAAAAAAAAGGAAATTAGCGCCTTTAAATTTAAATTTTATTTAATACCTTACTTTTCTAACCACGGTTACTATAAAAGTTTTAACGAATCATATGTCTTTGATCGAGCTATTTTATGACGTCACTCATTTGGCGAATCACTATTGGCTAACACGGCTAACCCTGACTCCTCTTAGCCTAAGACGTCTCATGTAATAATATTGCGCAGCCAATCAGCGCGTTGTAAAACCGGATCGCACATCACTGTAGCTTATTCAATGACGTCATTGATAAGTTGTTTTGGAATATTAGACTACTTGCTATTTATTCTAATAATACAATTAATTAAACGCAAAGTAAACGCTATTATTTATTTATTCATAAACTTCCTCGCCTCCGGAGCACACACTCATAATTGAAATAATTTATAAATATTTGAATATAATCTATCGTATGTGGTTCGACCTGATGGTGGTATAATTCCAAGTCCCACCAGATGGCAGGATGTGCTGCCATCTGGTCATCAGAAGGCAAAAAAAGATCATTCGAGTTTAGATCTCGCAGAGAGAGGACATTGGAGAAAGCTTACTTGAGCTCACTAAATACGCTACAACGATGTGTGAACCGGTTTTCCTTCGCCCTGATTGACTGATTGGAAAGATGTCAAAACGATTCGTTAAAATTTTCATACTATCCGTGGTCAGAAAAGTAAAATATTAATTAAAATTTAAACTTAAAAGAGCTTACTTTCTTTTTATTATCAACATATATTTAATTTCAATGCAAAAGTATGTGCACATGTTATCAATATTACTATAAAAGTACTGGTTTGTCCGGAACACTATCTTTTCGCGGAAGGATCCACCATCCAGCGTATACTCAAGGCTCAAGTAATGTTGTCCCGAAGTAGATGGCTCCAGTTGTAAATAACACTGATTCACAAAACTTTCGAAACCCTCTTTTTCGAACTTTGATTAATTAGTTTTCGAAATTGGAATGAAAAACTACCAGCATGCGTTGAATTATTATTTCTTTTTAAAAAGTGGCAAAGTTAGACTACTTGGTGGGAGCCATTCCTGTACTCGACAACACAAAACAACCACTCACAGTCAACGAGAGCCTTACCTGTCTCCATCCGTCGCCGCCACCTTAGTGTAAGCCACCATCCACTTTTTCTCTTCACACTGGAAGTAAGGGGCAGTAAAGTTGGCTCCTCGGCTTCCGTTGGCCATGTCCGGGATGCGCCATTCGGCCCCTTCGCTCAAGACAAAGTTGCGAAGCCGCGTGGACAGCGTCGTCTTGCGCTCCAGATTGTTGCGCACCGACACGTAGAGGTCGGGCTGGCGTAGGGTTCCGTTCCCTACCCACAGGAGGCGACCTGATGGGGTCCACTCCTCGGACTGAACTGTCTCTTCGATCACTGTCTGGAGCATTCCTGTAAGAGATTGTAGAGAGATACATTAACTTATGGTTTAGTAAGAGGAGTAGAAAAGAGATTATAAAAAATGTGGCCTCAAGAACTTCTGGTTCTGAATTTTTGCTTAAAGTAAAAGCAAGTATAATCAGCAAGTATTTTTTAAGAAAGCTTTGAAGAAGGTCTCACTTGTTGCACAAATGTATTTTTTTAGAAATCGCTATGTCTAGTATTAAACGGTATGTATTAGGGGGTCTTATTGTACAGAGCCATTCGAGTGGCGCAGTATAGTAAGCTCCATAGGATTACATGTTTCGCTTAGGGTCTAAGCGCCACAAGCGACAATCGCAACCTCTAATCGCACCAGTAGCCAGGTATAATAAGCTCCATAGGTCCATAATAAGCTCAAAGTATAAAAAGATCCATTGCAAGTTTCGCTTCAAGTGGCTAGTCTGAGCGACTGAAATGGTGGCGAACTCGAGTGGCTCTGTATAATAAGGCCCCAAGCTGAGAGCACCTTTCAAGAAAACTTTGAAGAAGGTCGCATTTGCTGAACAAAATGTAATTTTTTTTTTGGAAATCATTATGTGTAGTACTAAACGTCATGTATTAAGTGAACATACAACGTACGATAAGCATTACATAAAATTCTAGTATTACGATCTAATTGCATGCAGACGTCCACATGTATTACTGTTAAGTGAGTTACAGTATAAACTTCAAAAACCAAATAGACAAAAATACGCCAATCTCGTCAAAGTCAATTATTCAAGTCCCACTCTATTATAGTCGTATATTTTGGTATTAAATATTCATTACTCAAAATAAATAAATAAATAAATAAATAATATATATATATATATATATATATATATATATATATATATATATATATATATATATATATATATATCTCTATATATATAAGGCAAAGCCCTCACTCACTCACTCACTCACTCACTCACTCACTCACTGACTCACTGACTCACTCATCACTAATTCTCCCACTTCCCACATAGTCACAACTCTGAAAATCGGCACAAATATCAACAATGGTAAAAATAGAAAAAGTAAACTATTCCGATCTCGATTAACACACTTTAAGGGGTCGAAAAGGGGTCAAACGTTCCAAACGGGGGACATTCGAAAATCCTACTTCCCACATAGTCACAACTCTGAAAATCGGCACAAATATCAACAATGGTAAAAATAGAAAAAGTAAACTATTCCGATCTCGATTAACACACTTTAAGGGGTCGAAAAGGGGTCAAACGTTCCAAACGGGGGACATTCGAAAATCCTACTTCCCACATAGTCACAACTCTGAAAATCGGCACAAATATCAACAATGGTAAAAATAGAAAAAGTAAACTATTCCGATCTCGATTAACACACTTTAAGGGGTCGAAAAGGGGTCAAACGTTCCAAACGGGGGACATTCGAAAATCCTACTTCCCACATAGTCACAACTCTGAAAATCGGCACAAATATCAACAATGGTAAAAATAGAAAAAGTAAACTATTCCGATCTCGATTAACACACTTTAAGGGGTCGAAAAGGGGTCAAACGTTCCAAACGGGGGACATTCGAAAATCCTACTTCCCACATAGTCACAACTCTGAAAATCGGCACAAATATCAACAATGGTAAAAATAGAAAAAGTAAACTATTCCGATCTCGATTAACACACTTTAAGGGGTCGAAAAGGGGTCAAACGTTCCAAACGGGGGACATTCGAAAATCCTACTTCCCACATAGTCACAACTCTGAAAATCGGCACAAATATCAACAATGGTAAAAATAGAAAAAGTAAACTATTCCGATCTCGATTAACACACTTTAAGGGGTCGAAAAGGGGTCAAACGTTCCAAACGGGGGACATTCGAAAATCCTACTTCCCACATAGTCACAACTCTGAAAATCGGCACAAATATCAACAATGGTAAAAATAGAAAAAGTAAACTATTCCGATCTCGATTAACACACTTTAAGGGGTCGAAAAGGGGTCAAACGTTCCAAACGGGGGACATTCGAAAATCCTACTTCCCACATAGTCACAACGCTGAAAATCGGCACAAATATCAACAATGGTAAAAATAGAAAAAGTAAACTATTCCGATCTCGATTAACACACTTTAAGGGGTCGAAAAGGGGTCAAACGTTCCAAACGGGGGACATTCGAAAATCCTACTTCCCACATAGTCACAACTCTGAAAATCGGCACAAATATCAACAATGGTAAAAATAGAAAAAGTAAACTATTCCGATCTCGATTAACACACTTTAAGGGGTCGAAAAGGGGTCAAACGTTCCAAACGGGGGACATTCGAAAATCCTACTTCCCACATAGTCACAACGCTGAAAATCGGCACAAATATCAACAATGGTAAAAATAGAAAAAGTAAACTATTCCGATCTCGATTAAGACACTTTAAGGGGTCGAAAAGGGGTCAAACGTTCCAAACGGGGGACATTCGAAAATCCTACTTCCCACATAGTCACAACTCTGAAAATCGGCACAAATATCAACAATGGTAAAAATAGAAAAAGTAAACTATTCCGATCTCGATTAACACACTTTAAGGGGTCGAAAAGGGGTTAAACGTTCCAAACGGGGGACATTCGAAAATCCTACTTCCCACATAGTCACAACTCTGAAAATCGGCACAAATATCAACAATGGTAAAAATAGAAAAAGTAAACTATTCCGATCTCGATTAACCCACTTTAAGGGGTCGAAAAGGGGTTAAACGTTCCAAACGGGGGACATTCGAAAATCCTACTTCCCACATAGTCACAACTCTGAAAATCGGCACAAATATCAACAATGGTAAAAATAGAAAAAGTAAACTATTCCGATCTCGATTAACACACTTTAAGTGGTCGAAAAGGGGTTAAATGTTCCAAACGAGGGATATCCGAATGTTCCTCTTCCAATGTAGTCATTTTTCTGATATTTTTTTGCAAATGTTAAAAAAATAAGTCATTCCAATATCGATTAACGAATTTTTAAGGGATGAAAAGACGACGCAACATTGAAACTATACGAGGATTAACTTAATGTCTAATTAACTTAATTCCAATACAGCTACTACTTTGAAATTTAGAACTAAGAGCAAACATAAACACAATAAACTATTCCAGTTTACTATTCACAATTATAAATTTCGTTTAAAATGTCAACAAAGGAAAGTTCCTATTTTGATAAATCAATTTGTCGGGATCGAAAAGGGAGCAAACGTCTGAAGTGTAGAATACATGAATGTCTTTTGATCGCTAAAATGCTAATGGTAAAATTTCGTAGCGCAGCACGGGTATTCAGCTAGTATATATATATATATATATATATATATATATATATAAAAGCTGTGACTAGAGGTTGCGTCTGCTGATTGAGGCGCTGAGACTGGGGCCGTTTAAGTATTACGTAAGTACCTAGGGGGGGGGAGGGGGTTAGCGATTTGCTTATTTTTGCTGACAAGGGGGGGGGGAGGGGGTATGAGTGATGCTTACGTAAGCATTTAATAATCCCTTTATTTCTAAAAAAAACCTGTGATATGAACTGGTATTCGAAGTACGTGCAAGAGAGTCAATACTTTCTACAAATTGTAAAATGCGAAGAAAAGCAGTGTTGCTCTCCTGCTCGTAGTGGATTATTTCGCATTTTAAAAGAACGCTTTATACCTCCACCTATCAAAATGGCCCAAACACCACACGATTTAATAACAAGTGAGGAAGGGGAATTCCTGGAATTAAGTCTCCGGCTAAGCTTGAACCTGCATGTCCCCCTGAGGACATTTTTAAAAATGCCATATGACTATTTTTGTCCGTCCATCAAATCAGAATTGTCTGCAAGGACTTGTGGGAAATGTGGTTTGTACCACGCTTCACTAAAATCGACAATTCGTCATAAGAAAATTGTTCATGGCGAAAATAGCCAGAGAGCCTGCCTAGTTCGGCCTATGAGAATTGCTGCTCGTCGAGCAAATGAACTGATGTGCGTCATCAATTATGTAGAAGGCATGGAAGATACCGAGTGGATAAGCGAAGAGGAAGTTTGCCCAGATTCCTTGTGCGAAACAAGTGATGAAGCAATAACATCAGATGTCAGAAACCCTATAATTTCAGACATTAAAAACTGGCTAGAGGAACCTTGGATAACATCTGACTAGATAGACTTAATTGATTATGAAAATTACATTTATGTGCCATTAAAATTGTGATAAACTTAAGATTTAAAAGAAAAATATTATTCCCCCCCCCCCCCCCCCTTTTAAGGCGAGTTAAAGTTCATTATTTGCATTGAATCCTAACTTTTTTTAGATTATTAACGTTACAAAAAAAAACAAAAAAAAAAAAAAAAAAAAAACAGGAGCA
Organism: Linyphia triangularis; assembly: GCA_963978545.1. NCBI lineage: Eukaryota > Metazoa > Arthropoda > Arachnida > Araneae > Linyphiidae > Linyphia > Linyphia triangularis. The sequence goes on from OZ021727.1 coordinate 19,638,774, forward strand.
GGGGGGGGGGGGGGGGTTACCGTACGCTTACGTAATTATTGAGGGGGGGGGTATGCGATTTGCTTATTTTTGCTGACAAGGGGGGGGGGGAGGGGGTCAAAAATTACCAAAAACATGCTTACGTAATATTTGAACGTCCCCACTCTAAGCGATTCATGGAATCATATGGAGCTTATTATACTGGACCATAGCTGTGACTAGAGATTGCGTCTGACGATTGAGGCGCTCAGACTCTAAGCGATACATGGAATCATATGGAGCTTATTACACTAAGCCACAGCTGTGGACCGCCCAGGTGTCATCTACTATGGCACGTGGTCGCCACAGAACTAGCTCTGTGTAATAAAGGCCTTCAATAGCATGTGAGTACAGCTATCACGAACTACAGCGTTATTTTGTATGGAAGTTCAATTTTTTTGTTAACTCCAGAGCACTGACGTGTTAAGCATAGTAATCTACAGCTGAGCTCAAAATATTAAATAGGGCTTTTTTGAAGTTCAACAATTCAAGTAGCTGATGCTAACTTACTTACTAACTTATTAACTTTCTTAGACCCTTTATTTACTGACGGAACTTATTAGTCCCGTCTGTTTTCTCAAGGTGCTGTACTAATTTAAATGTTTTGAGACCCGTTGGGACTTTGAAATCCCCTTCTATGAAGTTCGTTCTTCAATTTCTTTCAAGAAGTACGGATAGCAGCACAAGCCCTTTGAAACAGTATTGGATAGCAGCACAAGCTTATTTCTCTTTGGATGTTTGCCAGAGACAAGTATATCTATAATAATTAAACCAGCTGTCTGTGTATCTGTCTGTCTGTGGATCTATAGAAAGCTACTTGAAATTGGAGTAGAGCTCTGAAATTTTCAACATAAGTAGTTTGACTTTCTAATTATGCCTATGACAAAACAGAATGTTAAAATTTTAATTAGTTCTTTTTTAATTTTTTTTTTTTTTCGCAAAGTGTCTTCAAATAGAGATAAAGCTCCGAAATTTTATGCATAAGTAGTTTCAGCCTTCTGATTGTAGTTTTGAAAAACATAATTTTTAAATTTTGATTAGTTTTTTTTAATTAGTTAACAAATATTTTACTAAAACAATTTCTAATAGGGTAACAGCTTTGAAATTTTCAACATAAGTAGTTTTGGCCTTTTAATTGAACTTTTGAAAAACAGAATTTTAAAATTTTATTTGTTTTTAATCAATTTTTTTAATTAATTAATATATATTTTACTAAACGATTTCTAACTGGGCTACAGTTCTGAAATTTTCAACACAAGTAGTTTTGGCCTTCTAAACTTTTCTTTTTGACAAAAGAAAATTAAAATTAAAATTTATTTTTTAATTAATTTTTTTAATTAATATTTTACAAAACGATTTCTAATTGGGCTACAGTTCTGAAATTTTCAACACAAGTAGTTATGACCTTCTAATTTTGCTTTTTACAAGCATCACGTGTTAAATATTCTTAAAGGGGTGTTGTATTATTGTATTAACGGGGATTTTTTTTTTCCGACAAGAGAAGGGCTTCTTATAATAAGGCTTTACATAGCAATTAGTTTCAGTGAGTGAAGCGAGCTCACGCAGCAATGAACCCTTCAGCAAGAAAAGCGAGCCTATGCTTGCATAGCAATGAACTTTTCAACGAGTGAAGTAAGCCTGTGCTTATGTGTCTACGAATTTTTCAGCGAGTGAAACGAGCTCGATTTCGCGTAGCGATAAACCTTCCTGTGTGCCAAAAACGAACCTTCCTGAATGTGAAGTGCCAAAAATTGGGACCTAAGCACCAATGACGGATTTCCGCAACGCGTGGCCTCACAGCTAGCTAAAATATATTTCAAATGGTAAAATTTCGCAGCAAAAACACGGCAATTCTGCTAGTATGACGATATAAGGCTAAGATGGATGCCTAGAAGATTGATAATGGTCGATGTGTTTGCATATAAAGAGGAACAAGCTTTTAATGTCATCCGACAAATGAAGAAAATACTACATAGAAGTGGATTTAAAGTCCTAATGCGTCTCAAAGCGTTTAAATTAATACAGTACCATGAGATAACTGACAGGACACAAGTCCCGTGTAAGAGTAAGGGTTCAAACTTCCCGTGTATACAGATAGGACCATTAAATAGAACAAATTACACCATTTATGTAGAACAAATTACAGAGACCCATTATGTGATAAAAATAACTCAATGTGGCCCAAAAATTGCAGAAATCACCTGACAGAAGGTAGGAAGGCAAGTTTACTCGCAAAAAATACAACTTTTAGGTGTCTGTCAATCTTAATTTGTTGTACAATCATACTCGAATGCAAGACGTCTAAACTTAAACGATGTTTTTAAAATTAAATAAATATTCAGCTTGAGGATTGGTTGGTTGGTTGAGAGTTATCTGGAGCGAAAACAACAAAAAGGCAATACTGCGCCATTCAGTTTGAGGAAGAGTTAAATTAAAGTTCATAATATACAATCTTCAAAAAAAACCCTCAATCATCAACACACGTCCCATAGTTTTATTTCCTGTAGGATGGGATGGAATGAGAAAGTCAGTGCGCTGAAGGGTTCGATCATTATATCAGTGAAAAACACTCGGAAGTGTTGCCATTGCTCGGAAGTGTTATCAATATGCTTAGTACAGCAATATATACTCAAAGGTGTCCATTGGGGAGTTATAGCGGCCTCGTGTACAAATAACAGATAAAGTTTCTATGCACTTCAGTACTCTTTTGCATAGCGGTAGAGTATCTGTCTACGGATCTAGGAGTCTCTGGTTCAACTCCCGTTAGCGCAACATCGCTACATTGGTGACTACCAGACAGCTGAATCATGCTGCCATCTATCGGCGCCTTCTGATACACGACAGACACACAATATCATAACAGCATCTCTGGCGATTCACTGCAAAACGCAACGTACTCAACTCTCAGGCAACGCACTCAACACTGTAAGCAACCCAATCGTTAGTCCCTTCGCGACTCACTGGGTAGAGGCTATGTGGCGGTCTCGTGTACAAATAACAGATAAAGCTTCTATGCACTGGAGTACTCTTTTACATAGCGGTAGAGTGTCTGTCTACGGATCTAGGAGTCCCTGGTTCGACTCCCGTTAGAGGACATCGCTACAGAGTTACTTACTGTCATCGTGGTGTGCTGAGTATCCCTCGAGCACCCTTGAAACTAAATCCACCTTCTGCACAAGTGAGTCAAAGAGGTGGAGCGGGAGGCGGACACCGTACACTGCCTCCTGGTGGCACTCGCCGTAACTACTACTCGAAGCCATCTCGATGCTGTCCAGGAGTCGATCCAGCGACAATTCGTCCACGCTGCCATCTTCCCCGGAACTGCCACTTTCCTGAAACAACACAATATAAACTTAACTAAATGCTCAACTAAAATATTAAAACTAAACCCAATATGCAGTTTTTTTAAAAAAACACACCATAAAATTCATTTAGTTGACGAATTAAGCGATTGGTGAAGCCTTTTTTAATCTAATATCAAATAGACCGTTGTGGCAATTAAAAAGTTTTGGTTAATCTTTGAATTAATATTACTAGAATGCATAGGAAATGCTAGTTGATTATGCATTTACTGGTCTGTCGAGGAAAAAATGTTCGAAATTGTTCAAAAATTGACTTTGAAAGAGTAGAACTGAATTCAATTATTAAATAAGTAATCACTTGTCAAAAAACGAGCTCATGAGCGCCGCCTAAGGGAGCATTTGTACCCTCCCGGATATCGAAAATTAAAAATAACGTGGAAAAAATTTCATTTCAAAAAGCCGAATTTCTCAAAATGTCATTTTTCCATGTTTGGGGGCACATAGTTTAAAATTTATACGACAATGTTTGGAATTTTTTGTACATGTTTCTCTAATGTATTCAAGTGCTTTACCACGAGGAATAAATGGTAAGTAAAGTTCTTTTTAAGAAAAATAATCAGTCTAATACTTTACCCGTTTTTTTAAACATATTTTTAAAAAGTAATAATTACTTTAATTTAAAACATAATAATAATAATAAATAAAAATGATGTATAAAAAGTATTCAAAAGTATCCAAATATTATTCTGTGAAAATTTCATAATGATTGTAGAATCTGTTTTAAAATGAGATGCCACCAAAGTTGTTGAATCTAACATGGGCTCCTATGGAGGTGGCGGACCCACTTAATTCAACTCACTGAAAGTCGATTTTCGAACCATTTCGGCCATTTTTCCCAGGATAGACCAATTTCATAATCTACTAGCTTTTCTGTACATTCAACAAAAAATTCAGAATGTTGTTTGATGAGGTACCAAATCTTGTAACCTCTTCTAGGTTGGTTGTTTTCAGATTATCTGGCGCCGTCAGAAACACGAGGGCTATGAGGCGCCGAAACATTCGTCATTTGACAAGCCAACATACATTTACAAACACCCATGCCTTACACGGGACTCGAACCCGCTAGAAGCTAGCACGCTAACCACTATACCGTTTGGTCGGCATCAAGGAAGGTCGGCATAGGAAGTAATCATGAAATATGTTGTAATTTATGAAAGATTTTGATAACATGGTTTGTATTTCAACAATTTTTCTCCCCGCGGTTTCGTTTTTGCAAAGCTTTTCAATTTACAACTAAAGATATTAACTGATAATCCTTTAGTAGGAAGTTTTCACCACGAAATTATAAGCATTTTTTATCACTTTTTTTTAATTTAATATATTAATGTTTTATAAATGAATGGTAGAGTTAAAACAAAATTTTCTACCAGAAGAGAATGAAATTATGAAAGAAAGTCTTCTCAAATGAACTTCCTGACGCCTATACAATATCACCAACAAGAAATGCAATATAAACCAATTTGTAGATAATTTGCATGATTAGTAACGATATTAAAATTCTGCAATTGCTGACTTAAAAAATTTAATGGACATTTTGGAATAAAAGAGTATTCAAAATTACATCACACATATTTTGAAACATAAGGAAATAGAAATTCTACTACGCATGTTTTGTTCTCATTGAGAGCATTCTCCCTTACCAGGGTTCCCACTCAAATCACAGAATGAAAATCAATGACTTTTCAGGACCTAAATAAGGTTTTTAAGCACCGTTGAAAATTTGTTTTCAGGCATCATGTCTGTATATAAATTTTTAATAAAGTATATTCTACCAAAAAAAGTTACAAGTTGGTGGATGCGTGATACAAATATGACAGAGAATTCCGATACAGTGAAGATAAGTGGCGTTCAAGCGGGCATAGCAAGTCCGAGTTGTATTTTTATAACTTCTACAGTTGGGCACACAACATCCACAAAAATTAAGGACTTTTAAGGACCTCTAAGCATTTTCAAGGACTTTTAAGCACCTTTAAGCATTTTCAAGCACTTTTAAGGCCTTGAAAACAAATTCAGAAATATTTTAATGACTTTCAATGACCGTGGGAACTCTGCTTACAAAAAACACACAAGAGTGCAGTTTGTATTGTTTATCTTACATTTACAAAGCCTTTGGCAGCCTTTTTTTGCATTTGCAGGTCAAAAAGTCTTGTATTGCTTGATGCTTTCTTCATCTTTCCGTCTGCGCAAATCAATGGGGTAAGGCATGTAATTCATGCATTTTGGAGATGTTGGCTGTTAAAGTTTCATAACCATAACTTCTACGCATTGGATTATTATTCGTGGCCGGAATCACTAGTTTATGGTCAGTTACCTGCAGGCACAGAGCACACTTGGACCAGTCAATTGTTGGAGCATTAACAGGTAAAGAAACAGTGCTGGTAAATTTGAATGCTTTTGATCAGGAAGACACTATGAAAGACTAGAGAAAAATACTTATGGAATTTTAAGTATCTCAAGATACCAAATAAAATGTCGTTACTAACATTTCGGTCATGCAGATTTAAACTTGTGAAGAATTTAAACCAATTAGAACATCATTGAGCATAAAAAGTAGAGGTCGGAAATATCGATCAAAATAAATATCGATACTATATCGTTGCACAGAAAAAAGTATCGATAAAATATCGATATATCGATACATGATTTTTTTTTATTTGATTTTCAATTTTGCCGGAAACAAAGTTTTTCGGAGCGAATTTCTACTTTACATGATTGCTTTTTTGTAAGGTGATTATTTTTCAACTGAAATGAATTTATTACAAAAAAAAAAAAAAAAAGTTATATTTTCGCTTAATTAGTGCAGTGATTTTAAGAAAAATTTAGATAATTTTCAATAGCTTTAATAAATTCAATAGCTTTTAAGTGTATGGCAAAATATTGAATATTGGTGAGATTTTATCTGTCTCTCAACCAAGTTCAAACTTTAGTTTTGAAGTTTTTGAAAAGGGAATAAAGAAAATTGAAAAAACACATGGAACTACAAAACGATCATCAAAAAACTTAAAATGTTTGAAAATATCGATATATCGGTGACTTTTATCGATATTTTTTAGAAATATCGATAAAAATATCGTCGTATCGATATATCGCCAACCTCTAATAAAAAAGCATCTGTGGGTATCGACTTGGATGGACTCCTACAAGTGAAATAGAAAAAAGATGTTTGTAGACAGTGTCTCGGAAAAGCTGAAACAAATTCTTAAAATGGAACCCAATGTTTGGACGTCTATCTAATGGAAATAAGATAATAAATAGAATGAAAAATAATTTGAAATTGAAACGCACAGATGTAACTAACAGAGCCAGATTTTGGAAACGCTATACGAATTAGAGTTCACTGTATTAAGGGATTTGCAGAAGTTATACGGATATAGAAATTTTTCTAACTTCCAGTCGTAACTTGCTTTCTAATTTTGGTATATATTTAATACATAATATTTTTATTTAATAAATTTTCGAAATTAACCCTTTTATAAATGGAATAGGTTGTATATATGTAGCTCAAGTTGTAGGAGTTTAATAGAGATACACTTCCGGTCGAAATATTAGTGACTTCCAGTTGAAATTTAAAAACAATTTTATTCTTTAATACAAGCCTAACTATTTAACATATTATACGTGTTAATAGAAGAATTAATATTTTTAGCCATGAACCTATAATTTACGCTTTTTACTGAAAAAACCCAGCATATTTTATGCCTAACTTTGAAGTAGTATAAAGCCTCGACCGGAAGTGAAATCCGAGTGGCCCTACTTCTTAAAATGATTAGAATGACATCTATCCATGTGCAAAATTACAGACTTGTTTCACGAAGTTCAGTTTTCGGCTATTTTTTGTCGCTTAGCCGCTCTATTATATTGAACGGTAGGTTGGTTGGTTGTTTTCAGATTATCTGGCGCCGTCAGCAACACTAGGGCTATAATGCTCCGAAACATTCGTCATTAGACAAGCCAACATACATTTACAAACACCCATGCCTAACACGGGACTCGAACCCGCAACCTCGCGGTCTAGAAGCCAGCACTCTAACCACTATACCGTTTGGTCGGCATTGAACGGTAGAACATTTAATAGTTTGAAATAATCCAGATAAAACCTATAGAGGTTAGAGAAATCCATCCCCAACTTTGCTACTGTTAAAACATACCTGTCAAATTCTCAACCGAACAGGAGACATCCAACATTCAAATATTATATATTTTTTTTTAAGAAATTGGATGGAGGTGGAATTGTTGAAGATTTACTTCCAGGGAGTAGAAGACGCCGTGTTTGGACACCGAAATTTTGACTCGTGACGGCGGAAAATTCAATCTCTTTTAAGAAAAGCAAATATTCTTCTCCAAGATAACTACGAAGAAATCACTAAGGAAACATTTGCATAACCGTCTCCTATTGCCTGATTTCTACTGGAATATGTTTTAGACGAAATAAACTATAAAAAGTCCCCTTACCGTCAGAAAGGTCTCTTTATTCAAGTTTTTAAATGTGTAGATTTAGCCGGTAATGGTTGTTCAGATGTGTTTATTTTTACAATGAATCACAACAATTGAACAAACGTATTTCAATTTAAACAAACGAGAAAAAAACTTCATTTTATTTTATATTCTAGAAAATAAGGTTAATACGGAATCTTGATGATAAAAAGTTGGCCCATGTTGGGTTAGTATAACTCGCAAACTGGATAAAAACCGTTATAATATTTTGTCATAATGTAAGTGGCATATTATTGATGACATGGAACAAATATGGGATGAGAAAGTTTTGCACGGAAATTGTTTTTTATACAGAGAAATACTGGAGAAAACTTAGGTAATGCTTTGAAACCACTCCCACAGAAATTTTCTACTTGTGCTACTGATCTACTATATATTATCTCAAGTTTTACAATGCGCAATTGTTAAACTAGGGGCGTGGAACATCGCACAGCTTTCAATTACACTACAATACTGACGTGGATTTGTGTCATTTACTGTTTTTTTTTTTTCGTCATTCATTTGGAAAAAATTGCCAGTTGGCGGTATTTTTTGCAATAATTCTTATACGGGTGTTAAAAAAAAAAATTAAAAAAAAAAAAAAATGACATCCTTCCATTCTCCATGGTTATGGTGAGCTTTCTGCCAAATAGTTGGCTTTGGTTCTGTAGACAGTTGTCATATCCCGTACAGATAGGCGCGATTTGCGAAAGATTTGCAAAACTGGTTTCCGCTGCTGCGTTTCAAGCCAAGTTGTTTCTGATCTAGTGACGTCACATTCAATTCGAGCCGAATGAATCATTTTCGCTCCAAAATCTTAACATGTGAACTTAGGTTGCAAATTTAAAAAAAAAAAAAAAAAAAGAAAGAGTGCAGTAAACAGAAATTTTTGTGTTTATGGCCTTTTTGAAACATTTGGAATTGAATAAAAAAAAATAAAAAAAAAATAAGGGAATTGTTGATTGGTATATCAGCTATCAATTTCGATTTTGTATAAAGGGTGAAAGGAGAATCATCAAAAAATAGCTCGAAAATAGAAATTCTGGACTTTTTTTCTTTTTTAGACAACCAATTTTTTCTCGGATGAATATTTCTCATTTTAATTACCATTGTTAGAATTAAACATGCGACAAAAAATTGAAAGCACGGATGGACCTTAACTACAGAAGCAAGAACAGAGTAGAAAGGGGGAAAGCGAATTAATATTTTTCCTATCCTCTAAATAAAAGCATTTGGGTAAGGGTCTTCTTATACAGAGCCACTCGAGTGGCAAAAGTTCGCCACCGCTTCTGACCACTGCTGTGGCTCAGTATAATAAGCTCCATAGGATTACATGCATCGCATTGAGTGGCTTGTCTGGCCACTGAAGCGGTGGCGCGTGTTCGCCCCTCGAGTGGCTCTGTTTAATAAGGTCCTAAGGTGACTGATTTTGTCCTAACACATCAGTTTGCATGACTTATTGAACGCGATAGGGGGTTTCGAAAATCTATCTATCTATCTATCTATCTATCTATCTATCTATCTATCTATCTATCTATCTATCTATCTATCTATCTATCTATCTATCTATCTATCTATCTATCTATCTATCTATCTATCTATCTATCTATCTATCTATCTATCTATCTATCTATCTATCTATCTATCTATCTATCTATCTATCTATCTATCTATCTATCTATCTATCTATCTATCTATCTATCTATCTATCTATCTATCTATCTATCTATCTATCTATCTATCTATCTATCTATCTATCTATCTATCTATCTATCTATCTATCTATAATATATTTGGCTTGAGTTGTAACCAGGTTATATATATAATAATTGATTGTTCTTCAATATATTCAAATATAAATATATATATACTTCAATATATATTTTGTCAATATATTCAAAACATTTTGTAAGAAAAATACATTTATGATTAAGTTGAAAATGTTTAACTATAGTTCTGTTAACAGGGTCAATGGTTACAATGAGTAGTTTGGTATTTTTTCCCATCATTTCTGATATTTGATACAATACGGAAATATCTCTCTCGAATAGTTAGTTTGATGATGACATCATGATTCGCAAATGATGGCAGATTGTAATAACATCTTTGTTAATAAACAAAAGTAGTAATATCCAAAAAATTAATGTCATCGTCAGAAAAGCAGCGAATTGTCAGACACAGTTACGTTTAGAATAATATTTTGAACGACTTTTTGAAATTTCAAACTTAGAATTACAACTACTAATAAAATAAAGCAAAGTACCGAATATATTTAAAGTAATATAACCCATAAAAACAAAATTTTATTATAAATCCTTTATATGCATTGCCAATTTTAAAATTCATTAACTCAACGCCGATTCTGTATATAGCGTGTGCTTGGTGATTGCATGTAATTTTAAATATTAAAAACATTTCTATTAGAAAAATGTGAGGCAATCTAGGTTTCAAAATTTATTTATTAAAAATTAACTTGAATTTATGCACTCACATCCAAACATCTTTTATTTGTTCTGATTACAACAATTTTATTATTTATTAATTAAAAAGATTTTGATTACAGAAAAGAGTTTCTTCAATGGTCGATTAAATGCTATTCTAGCGCGATTGGATGATAGAAAGTTGGTTTATTAGTATTCAGTAGAAGCATTCTTTTATTGACAATTACAGTTTCAAAATTGGATATAATGCATTGTCATCAACATCGAATTTATCTGCAAAGTTTCAGCCCGATTGGATAACGGCAAAAGGGGTTAATTACGCCTATGCAGGTTTTGCCAGCCATCGCATATACAGTAGTCCGAGAGGCGACAGCAATTTTTGGAACCCATCGAACATCATTCTGAAATTTTTATAGAAATTGGAGAAAAGTGAGTAGATTAGGAATCCACTGGTCTGCCGTGGCGAAAATGGCCGAAACTGATCAAAAATCGACTTTGAATGAGTTGAACTAAAATCCGATTGCCAAATATGTCATAACTTGCCAAAAAGAGAACAAACTTTTTCGTCTGGTAACCCACTGCATTTGATTTTCAATGAGAAAATGCGGTAACGATTTTGATCTCTGGCTCGGAAAACTTGTATCTTTTAAAAGTAAGCCAAATTGGCGACATTAGTTACGTCATCAATGACGTAATGTTTATTGCCAACTTGGTTCCCTTTTAATGGATGCAAGTAGACCGTCGCCAGATATCTCAATCGTCTGCAACCTTCTTAATTGAAAATTAAAGAGTGAGGGTTACCAAATAAAAAAAAAAAAGCTAATTTTTTGGCAAGTTATGGCGCATTTGGCAATTGGATTTCGTTCAACTTATTAAAAGTCGATTTTTGACTAGTTTCGGCCATTTTTGCCACGGCAGACCAGTGGATTCGTAATTTACTCACTTTTCTCTAATTTCTATAAAAAATTCAGAATGATGTTCGATGGGGTCCAAAAATTGCAGTCGCCTCTCAGTCTACAGCCAATCACCCCCCCCCCCAACAAAATCGAATAAAATACATGAAAGAAAGAACTACACCATTTATCTTCGAACTAACACGCTTCCAAGTCTGTGTGATTCACTACCTCAATGCGCAATCACCAACTTCTTACAAAACAAAACACTGACGGGCTTTGCCAACTAACGCATTTCAGTTAAGATACTTGCTCACTTGAGCAGTTGCATTGTGAAGTGAATGTCGACAGTTATCTTTTTAAGAAAAGCAAGAACTCGACAGAGATGACAATTAATGACAACTGCTGTCTCTTCAACCACTGAACAAGTCTCGTTCTGAACGATAATTGAATCGATAGGGAGGATTATTAGAGAAATGATGGAATAAACTTTTTTTTTTTTTTTTTTTTTTTTTTTTTTAGAAGGAGTCATCTCGTTTTGAATTTCTTGGGAAAAGAAGTTTCCGAGTTAAGGTAAGGATTAAATTATTGATTTTGTAAATTTATTTATTATTACCATAGACTTATTATTATCAATAGACTGCGCGTTACCACTTCAATTATACAACGAGAATGAAACCAAAATGAATCACATGACTAGGGACTTTTTGGGAGCAGGGTTGCAGATTTGGCGGCTTTTTGGAAGCAAGGTTGAAGATTTGGCGGGTTTCTCCTCACTCAGGCGATAAAGGATAATAAGATTATTAGATGAAGGATTAATTTTACGACGTAGCCAAATTAAAAACCACGTGACTGATAGACGAATTTTGTGATTCATTTTGGTTTCATTCTCGTTGTATGATTGAAGTGGGAACTCGCAGTCTATTGATAATAATAAGTTTATGATTATTACACTTCAAAAAGAAAGACAAATTCCAATTACTTGACAGTAGAACTCAAGAAAACAAACAAAATAGCACAACAAGATAAAAAATATTATTTACAATCAGGATAATAAAGATATAATAACATATTTTGGCTTTAAAAAAATTATCATAATGAGGGGGCAAGATGTTTACTAAATCTATAAAATTGATTAATAGGTTGGTTCTTAAGATAATTTTTTGTACAGAACGGTTTATTGAAGACAACTTTATTTCGAGTAACATATGTTTAAGGAGCATATAAAATTTAGTAATTGTAGTATAGCAGGACAATCAATGCTGTTATTTAATAAAATGTGCAAGAATTTAAATATGGATATAAATCTATGACATTCGAGTGTACAGTTAGGTAAAATTGATGTATTAAAGTGGTTCTTAGATTTGAAAGAAATATAATGTACAAACTTGTTTTGCAGTTTTTCGATGGTTATGAGCCAGATTATTTCTGAATGGGGTTTTTTGAAAATTGACATGACAATTTAAAGGCTAAAATCTCCGCTTATGATAGTTTATTTAATGTTGTATATACAGTTTTTATTTAATTCGAATTTAAATTTTTGTTCTCTACGAGAGGTTACTCTATTAGAGAAGACTCTATATAGAGCATATTTAGTACTCTATGCAAGGGGAATGCCCCAGCAATATTCCTACATTCCGTTATACTTAAAACTACAACAATAAATAAATGTATTGCCGTTTTAAAGACGTATCTCTCCTTTTTAAGCGATTACTTTCATTATTACTTTCAATTTCCCATATGTATACCTAGGGTATTGAAAGTATGGGATTCGGTCAAAAAAACTCCCCACGCTTTGGAACATCCTGATCTCAAAAAAGTTATCTAGAAAAAATGTCTGTCTGTGTGTATGTGTGTCTGTTTGTACGTGGTCAGCATAATTCCCGAACAAATTGACCTGCGATGTTCAAATTTGGTGTGCAGGTTGGTGATGGCCCAAGGACCTATCATTAAGGTTTTCGTCAAACTTGCGCATGCGCATAAGGTAGATGCCATTGGAAAAAATCATGTTTTTCAGGAATTGCTAAAAAAACGGCTCTAACGATTTTGTTCAAAATCGCTGTGGTAGTGCCTCTTAAGGTGTTCTATAGATCCTCAGCATTCTCGAAAAATGCTTTAAAGGCGTAAAAAGTTGAAAAACGAATGCCTTCAACACAGAGTTCTCTTTGCTTGAACATAGCTTATGAACGATCGTTTTTTTCTCCTCTTCTCAGTTTCACTTATAAGAAAGGATAATATAAGAATTATCGAAAAGTATATTGATAAAATTTCCATTTCAGCGAATTAAAAAAAAATAAGAGGCTTATATTACAATTATCGCACAAAATATCGTCAAACTGGCCATTTTTCTAGACGAATGATGGAAATATAAAAACGGTAAATGACACAAATCCGCATCAGTAATATAGTGTAATTGAAAGTTGTGCGATGTTCCACACCCCTAGTTTGTTGATAAATTAAACTTAAATGTTGAGAAATTCCGTCGTTGATTACTCTATGATGGATGTACGGGATATGATTGATCACCAGACGCGCCGTGCCTTGCCGAATTCTGCTTTCTAAACCGAATCTCAGAATATCGCTCAGCAATAGATCATATTTAAATCTGATGAACTTCTTAAAAAATTAGTTCCTCTAAGAAATGCGTATGTTATGCTAGGCTTCACTTGTATTAATCATAGAAGTTTTATTTAAATATATTTATAACAATATTATATAGATCTTGCGAACCTTTGATTAAAGATCAGAAGGAAAAGATTGAATAAATGGTTGGTTGTTTTTAGATTATCTGGCGCCGTCAGCATCACGAGGGCTATAATGCGCTGAAACATTCGTCATTAGACAAGCCAACATACATTTACAAACATCCATGCCTAACACGGTACTCGAACCCGCAACCTCGTGGTCTAGAAGCTAGCACGCTAACCACTATACCCTTTGGTCGGCATAGAATAAATAAATAAATAAATAAATAAAAAAAAGTCTATTTAAAAGTGTAAAAAGTTTATCCTAAAAATGTAATTTTAGAAATATAATCTATTCTTATCAGTTTTTCCCGCTGCTTTATAAAATGTGTAGCTTCTGATATGATTTTAATTTTAACAAGGAAATAATAATATTGCGCACAATTTCATTTTTGCAATTATAAAGAAATCGTTTCTATCAATTCTATTTTAAATATCTAAAAAAACGTTGATTTTTTTTAGCAATGAGAAAATCCGAAAGATCATTTAAAATATGTTTATCAGAGAATAAATACATTTATTAATGAGTGAATAATAATAATAATGAAATTCAATATGAAAGCGAAGATAATGATGATAATGATAGATTCGTAACAATCCAAAAAAATATTTTAATAAGAAAGCGTTTTTATTTCTTAATGAAGCATCGGAACTACAAATCTTTCGGCAATAATATGAGAACCATAGTATTTGAGAAATAAATCTGATTTAATACACGAAAGCATTTGAAAAGTAAATAAAAACATATTTAATAATCAAATATTAATTTTATATTATTTTAATAATATAAACTAAATTTTAATTAATAATCAAAGTACATTCATTAATAAAATTTGATTTTATATATTCAAATTAATTTGTATTTTATAAAAAAAAATTAGTACTTAATGATAAAATCAAAATCTAGAAATGATTACTGAAACATTTAACGATAAAATTAAAATTTAATGAATAACTTAATATTTTACGAGAAAACTAATAATTAACAATTAAATAATTACTGATCAATTTAAGATAAAATCTTACTTTAACAATCACGAAAATTTATATGATAATGATGATTTCCTATTGGGTATCGAAGAGATATTGGATACTATATTTATTTAAAAATTAGATATGTGGCAAGAAATTTACTATAAATTCCCGACAATTTGCAAATATAACAAGAAAACATATGAAAGTAGGTAGTATGCATACATATATTGTTACCCAAATGTTGGTACATAATTGTAAATAGTGACGTGTTTCTTTTAAAATCTATTTTATTTTATTTATTAAGAGCGATAATATAGGTTAGAAAAAGGTGGCAACATTTAAATCAATAGGGGAATTTCAAGGCATATCCATCAGATGATTGGTTGGCTGGATTTTGCTAGAAATTTCTGCCGCGAGATATAAAAAGAGGCGAAAAAAATGGAATCAGATGAGACAAGTATCGGACACTGTTCGAAAAAGCATGGGATATTTTGCTTACTTTCGGTGTGCCTGAATTATCGCTGTGTTCCAAAGTTGTATGCAGCGAAGATTGTATTAAAGCTTGATAACAATTGATCCGTTGTTCGGAGAAGTTTTTTAAGCTTTCGAAGAGAGAATTAAATTGTAGTTTTTATTTACTAAAAAGTGCGCCATCATTTCCTCTGAGGAAAATTCGAAGCAATATTAATAAGTAACGTAAAAAGGTTTCCTCGTGAATTGTATGTAGTCTTCGATTTTCAGAATCGTGTAAAGGAGCTCTCTACTGGCCATGAAGTGCATCTTAACTAGTAGTTATTATCTAACAATGAGAAGATATGTGATAAAAAGAAGGTTTTGTAGTTAACTTTTACAATCATGCTCTGCCGACCAAACGGTGTAGTGGTTAGCGTGCTAGCTTCTAGACCACGAGGTTGCCGTTTCGAGTCCCGTGTAAGGCATGGGTGTTTGTAAATGTATGTTGGCTTGTCTAATGACAAATGCGCATTATAGCCCTCGTGTTTCTGACGGTGCCAGATAATCTGAAAACAACCAACCAATCATGCTCTAGTTCATCACAAAGACGGATCTTACCAAAATGTGACAGTTGGAATAAACTATATTACCAACAGAAAAGGTGGCAGTAAAAATTGCCGATAGAATAAGAAAGTGCACATTCTTGTCTGGAAAGTTTGGTTCGAAGAAAAGTTTGCCAAAACAACATTCCGTATGGAATTACAAAAGATTGTACAAAAATTGCATTCCATACGAGATCTGTCAGTAAAAAGATAAATAAACTTTTGATGTGGAATATTGCACCACTTTCAATTACACTATAATATTGCTCACTATATTTAAATTTGAATTGGAATACTATTATTACCATTTTCATTTACAGTAGAACGTAGATAAACCGTCCCTCCTTTTTCTGGAACTCTCTGTTAACCGGCAATCATTTAGTCGACATCAAACATCTCCCAAATGAGTAATAAATCATTTGTTCCTTTTAAAACCGTAATCATTTCCCTTGCTCTAAAGCTACATAAGTAATGGTGAGGCTTTTGACTGTTTTTCTAAAGAACTGACATGGTTAAAGCAACCTTCGGATGCAGATCAAACTGAACTATTTATTGCCTTCAAAAAGACTACGGGATAGAGCAGTGAAACAAAGATTATCAAGATTATTGCAACAAAAACTCATTTCCAACAATTATGTCATAAAAAAACATTAAAAGTCCTGTATTCGATAAACGAAAATCATTTACTTTTTATTATTTTTTACAACTCTTTTATCCGGAATTTTCGCTTAACCGACCTACCTTTGGTCCGAATTAGGTCGGTTAATCGAGATTATACGGTATTTGAAAAAATGGCTAGTTTGGTGATATTTTTGGCGATCATTTTTACATGAGGAAAAAAGAAAAGAAAAAACAACGCTAAAATCTTGGAGTTGGCGATAAACTTTTCGATAATTCTTACACTATCCTTTCTTATAAGTGGACTTGAGGAGTTGTGAAAAACGGTCGTCGAAGAGCGATACTCAAGTGCAGAGAACTCTGGGTTAGAGACACTCGTTTTTCAATTTTTTACGACTTTAATAGCATTTTTACGGTAATTTAGGAGGTGGGGATGTTTAGAACACCTTAACAGTATTAGCAAAGTGATTTTGATCATAATCGTTAGAGCCGTTTTTTAGCAATTGCTGAAAATCTTGAGTTTTTCTCGTTTTGTGCATGCGCAATATTGACGAAAACCTTAATGACAAGTCTCATGACCATCTTTAAAGTATACACCAAATTTAAACATCGTAGGTCAATTCTTTCGGGAGTTATGCTGACCACTTTACACACAGACATAAATGTTTTCTACATTACTTTTTTGATGTCAGGATGTTACAAAAAGTGGAGTACTGCAAAAAAAAAAAAAAAAAAAAAAAATTGACTGAGAGCAATACTTTTATTACCCTGTGGTGACATATGGGTATTTGAAAGTAGAAATGGCCTGCAAACCGATAACACGAAGAGATCACCTCTTGTCCTTATATCGCATTGCAGTGCAGTGGTAATCACGAAAAACCCGAATGTCATAAAAGAGATAGGAAGCTGACTAATAAGAAGACATCTCTAAGAAGAAATTTTACATATTATTTCTGGACGGTGTGTTTCTGGAACGATCCATTTTTCTTCCTTTTATACAAGACCAACATATGTAAATGATATACGAATTTAAAGGATAATATACCTGAGCTTATAACAGTTTAGTTACAATGGAGAATTCCCGACTTTTATTTTTATATTTTTATTCAATTCTAAATGATTTGAAAAGGCCATAAACACAAAAATTTCTGTTCACAGCGCTTTTTTTTCCTGCTTTTTTTTTAAATGTTCAACCTAAGTTCGCTTTTTATATTTGGCGGGAAAAAAGACACATTCAGCTCGAAGCTAATGTGACGTTAAAAGATCTGGAATAACTTGGCGTGAAACGCAGCAGTGGGAACCAGGTTTGCAAGTTTCTCGCAAATCGCGCCAACCGGCACGGAATACGGAAATTGTCTAAAAAACTCACACCAACTATTTGGCAGAAACCTCACGATAACCATGTTATCTTGAAATGGAAGGATTTCTTGACGTCACAGCTATAAAGTAGCGATTTAATCAGAAAGTGATCGGACGAGGTTTTCGGGCATTTTCTTCTTTTAATATTTAAAAAACTATTTTTTTTTATAGAATATTTGTTTGAATATTTGGAAAAAGATCGAAGTTAAGAAAATCAAAAAATAGTCCACATATTTTGGAAAGTTGTGATAGTGTTCAGAAGATGGCAGCACGATAGAAAAGAGAAGAACGCAATTTATACATTCATATAACTTCAGGTATGTTATAAGTCTCAGTAAAGGAATACCATATTTAACTCTGACGAGCTTCCGGAAAGGTAATTTTTCTAATCAGTCTTAACCCACTGTAACGCCAAGAACTTTTATTTACCTCGACTGTCACTAGTAGGCGCTGAGAACATCAATTATGCATGCCTGTAATAAAACGTGAGTCTAAGAGAGATGTTGGGAGTCTTGGAAGAAGAAATCCGAAGAATAATTTGTTTCTTAAAACTAATATTCTTAAAATTTATTAGGTTTTCGTTTGCGAATAGTGCTACGTCATATCAACGGAAATGTCACGTTGTTGTGGAGTGATGATTAGTGTTAGAGCTTGTGCTGTGGTGATGTCTTCTATGTGAAGAATAAATAAAAGTTTTCCATGGAAAAGGATTTGATGTTACACCACTAGTCAATGTTGCCAGACGTAGTATTTTTTAATTCTACGCTGTTGTTTTTCTCACACCTATATTTCGACGCAGTGCCCTTCTTAGTACTGCTTAAAGTGCAGGAAGTCTTAGTTTTTGAAGAACTATAGATATTTCAATAGGTAAAAATATTATTAAGGGGTTTCAGTAGACTTAAAATTTCAAAATTTCCGATTTCGTGATTTTTGCATATTTTTAAATTTCAGACTAATCCGCTTCTTTTAAGATATAGTTTTGGCCTGTACTCTTTCTAGTTCCGGAGAAAAGTTAGTTTTAAAATACGTAGAACCCACGTTTGCCAGTCAACAATTTCGCATAAAAATGTATTTATCTCAAAATGTCAATTTTCAAACTTCTATGAACGTTTTTGAAAAAAAAAACGACTACTAGTTTATTTATGAAATTTTTAACCTATATTTGTCATGTATTAAATTTTAATCTGAACTGAACGTTTTTTAAAAAATGTTGATAATTTATTTCTTTTTAAATTATTTTTTCTTAAAAAAAAATGCGATTCTCAGAGATTTTTGGTATTTTATAATTTGAGATTGTTTTTAAAAAAAACCAAGATAACAATATTCTCTTAATGTTAACCTCAGATTAAAAAAGAAGGTTGAAGTAATATTCAGGAAAAATTTCGAAAGTTTGTCAGTTATTTAGAAAAGGTACATAGATAATGGGCCTTTTAGCATTAGTGATAGAGGGCCTACTGAACACCCTTATATATACTATGTCCAAAATGCCTTTGTGAAAAATTGGCTAAGAATTTTACGCCCAAGGTCTGCCAAAGCTGCCTTTAGTCCTCCGATATTTTAGCACTAGTGTTCTTTTGAAATGTATTTTACACACTAGATGAACCTACGATATGACCTGCCACCTTCACTTACCAAGAATCCAATACCATGTAACATCTGTGGTGGTCACTTCAAAACTCCAAAACTTCCCTTCGACACTGGCTTTTGTCTAACGGTTAAATAGTCTCGACCAAGCATGCCGGATGCCTCAGGTTCGATTCCCGCCTGGACCTTGCATCCTCCACTATTCGAGTGTAACACTGTCACTACTCTAATGCAATTTACGAAAGATGTGGGGGAGAGGTATTGGCTACTCACCATGGTGTAGTCAGTCCTGTATGCTGGCTGCAGCACGTACACTTTGGGGGGCTTGTGCTTGCAGTGCAGACACCCCTCGATGACCGCCGCGAAGCACACCACCAGCAACACGCAAGCCTTCCTACACCCCTTTTGAGTCACACCACACAGGGCGCCCTTCACCATCACACACCACGTCACGCCACACGCATCGCCACGATCCCCCTGAAACAGACAACGCCAGTCATGAGGCTACTCTTCTACCACAAGAGCCAAACATTCAATAATCATTCACAGCCACAACATTTTTAAATACACTATCTACCAATAAGTATTTGGACACTCATGCAATTGAGAATGTCTGCAGTCTTGATCTACGTCACCCTTGATCCCAATTCATGGTAGGCTCAACGCTGACTACTACTCCACTAACCTAGATAACTATGTGCTCCTTACGATGTGGCAATTTTACAGGTTGGATCATTGTTACTTCCAAGATGACAACGCCACTTGTCATGTTGCGAGGTCCACCATGAATTAGTATGATGACAGCGAGCTGAACCGACTGGACTGGCCTGCTCAGAGTCCAGACGGGAATCCTAAGGAACACCTCTGGGACGAGTAGGATCGTCGAATTAAGGAGTGCAGCAACTGTCCGAACCGAGTGGAAAAAAATACCACTGTCCATCATCCAAACACTTGTGGAAAGCATGCCCCGGAGTGTAAGTACTGTAATTGCCTTAGGTGGAGGCTCAACCACTAATTGAATTTGAATAAATTGTGTTTATCTCTTTTATCACAGGTGTCCAATTACTTATTGGTAGATAGTGTAGCCGCAAAATAAATATAAGCACTGCTAATATGAGCTTTTAACAACATCAAACAATTTTTACGCCATTTTATCACTCTCCTCAGCCATGAGTTTATAACATTTTTTATTCTATAATAATATAACCCACAAAAACAGATTTTTTCCCCTAATCCTTTATATGCATTATCATTTTTTATATTCATTAACACAACGCCAATATCAAAAATATTTCTATCAGCAGAAAAGTACGTCTTAAAATTTATTTATTAAAAATGAACGTGAATTTATACTCTGACATCCTAATATCAAAGATTTATTCTGATTAAAGTAATTTTATTATTTATTTAGTAAAACAATGTTTGGCAACAGGAAAGAGTTTCAACAATGGTCGGATTTTAATGCGATTGAATGACGGCAAGTTGGTTTTTTAAGTATTCTGTAAAAGCGACCTTTTAGTGACAGTTAAAGCCCCAAAATTTGATAGAATGCATTGTTATCGACATCGAACCTATCTCTTAAGTTTCAGTCCGATTGGATGACAGCAAGGGGGTTACAAACATACTACAAAATCGAAGTTAATATAAAGGATTTTAAAATTTAAAAAATTAATATCAGAATAGACAAGTCAGTAGTCCATTTCCTTTTTTAATGAATGCATACAATTCAGACCATTCTTTCTTAAATTCACGATTTTCCTCTTCAATTTTTCTCTTTTTTTTTTAGACGAAGTCGAGAACATGTTTATACAATATAGTATATCAAAAGCAAAGGCAAAAAAAGCCTTTTAACGAGGCGGGCGACCGTAAAAGGGTTACAACGAAAATGCTATTTACCCCAGTGAGAGACGACAGAACTACGAACATCAATAAAAGCTCGATGCAACTGAAATTGCGACTCATATGGTGGATCTAATCCTAGTGCACATAGATTTTTCTGGATTTCGACTGAGAAGATGCCAAGATGCGCTGTGGACGATGATTTTTATTTGGTATTTAGAACGATGTTAACAGTCTTCCCTACTCGTTAGGGATGGGAAATAAAAGAACAGTCTGCTATTTTGAGCCTGTTCCTTAAAAAGAGCAAGAACATCCTGTTCTTTGATCTCACCAAAACCCTGTTCCTTAACATTCTTCGATGATATCCTTCCAGCTCCGATCCTATGCGTCACACCTCTGACGTCGCACTTGAGGAAGAAGGTTTCGTTTCCCCCTCTCCCTCCACACACACATTCCTCATCCGTGATCTATCTCCCAACAGCAGGGCTGCGTTGCGCAGGCGCAGAGTAGATGAACAACATCGGTATGGAGTACTATCGATGAGCAGGTTTGTTTCAAAGAGCCAGTTCTTTTCAACCAGCTCTGTTCAGAACAGTTGAGCTGAGTTGCTCTTTCCGAACGGCTCAGTTTGAACTGCTCCGTAAAGATCTAGTTCATTTGAACTATTCCCGTTCACTTGTTCTCTGCTCATTCCCGCTCTGTGTCGGAACGGGAGCTTCTACAGAACTGGTTCCGTGTTTCTCGGATATGCTGTTGATTTCATTATTAGGACTGTGTTGAAATGCTCGCGGGGAGGGGGGGGGGGAGATCTTTTCAATTAATTTCAGCAGGTATAATGCTTATATGTTGTTGTTTTTTATTGTTTTAATAATAATAAGGTAATTATTTCATTTCTCGTTTATATTCAAACTATCAATGCATTGAATGAAACTGCGTTTTTCTTATATTGTAATGTGTTACAAGTGTGTTTTTAAATTAAGTAAACTTAATTTTTGGTAAATTTGGAAAAAGGAAACATAATTTATGATAACAAAATGTTGTGGAATATTTAACTTTGGAGTTTTTAATTTTTTTTTTTTTAATTTTTAATGTATTAGGTCTATGTTACATTGGTCCGGTAAATCCCATCCGGCAAAAAAACAAAATATTTTTTTTTTACTCTGGTTTTAAATTGAAATTATTATAATTTTTTTTCACTAGATTTGTATGTAACAAATAAAAGCTAGTTTTGAAAGAATTAAAAAAATAAATTTGCGGAGTTTATAATAAATTTGTCAAGAACATGTTCTTTCACAGAATTCTCGGCATGTGAGGACTTGCAAACAGTTTGACTTTCTTTACTTACGAAATATATACACAATGCATAATAGGAATACATAATTGAAAATGTTGAATTCTGCAATTTCGGTATTTTCTATTATGCATTCTGCATATTCGGTTTTTTATAATGTGTATTTTATAAATTCAGTATTTTATTTTGTCTAGACCAACCCTCCTGGATCATAAGCCTCTTCTTGGTCTTCTAATTTGTATTAATTAAGAAAGAAACGAAATGTCGTATTTTGTTTAACGCAATTCCAAAGGTTGCTTGTCATACTCTTAAGGTGCTAGGTTCGAATCCTTATAGCAGGCTGAGTTGTTCGTTGTGTTTCGAAATCCACTGTAATGAAGGTTGTATTTTTTATATAATGTGTAATAAAACTAGTGTGTCCCATTATATTGTAAATCTATTGTGAAATATTATTTTGGTAAAAGGACCTGGGCTATCTCTAACATTTTTGTTTCAAGTTAATTTTTTCTACACTACATTATCACTGTGGGAATCTTTCACAAATTACTCATACTCTATCGCCCCATCGGGCCAATGCAATTTCTACTATCCAGAAACGAGTAGGCACGACAGTGATTGTAACAAATTATCTCTCACTAGTTGTGAAGGTGTTACATTTGTTTTTTTTAATTTTCTCCAGTATAATAAGTGTTATATAGCAAGATAGTTATAATATTATAAGAATTTTGTTTTCAGAAACGAGTATGTTCAAAAATAATTTAAATTTTTGAGTTACTTATATAAAATTATAACTTACTAGAAATTAAAAAAAAACAACAAACTAAAACGTTGTTCAGATGGCGCCGATTAAATGCGTGTTTTTCTTAGCATAGTTTACCATTGAAATGAAAACTAGGGGTGTGGAACATCGCACAACTTTCAATTACATACTGACGTGAACTTGTGTCATTTACCGTTTTTATATATTATCCTTTATTATAAGTGAATCTGAGGGGAGAAGAAAAAAAACAATCGTTGATGAGGTATGCTCAAGGAAAGAGAACTTTTGTAGAAGGCATTCATTTTTCAACTTTTTACGCCATTAAAGCATTTTTATAAGAATTTCGAAGGTGGGTATATCTAGAACACCTTAAGAAGCATTTCCACAGTGATTTTGATGAAAATCGTTGGAGCCGTTTTTTAGCAATAATTGAAAAACATGATTTTTTCAATGGCAGTTACCTTGTGCGCATGTGCAATTTTGACGAAAACCTAAATGGTATCCATGGCCACCACATACCCGCATACTAAATTTGAACATCGTAGGTCAACTTTTTCGGGAGTTATGCTGACCACAGACGTATATTTTTTCTAGATCACTTTTTTGAAAGCCGAATGTTTCAAAACGTGGTGAAATGCAAATACAAAATCGATTTTTTTTTTTTGACCGAATGCTATACTTTCATTACCCTATGTATACATATGGGTAATTCAAGCGTTTTTTTAGTCCCAAAATTTTTAGGTTTGCCATTAAAACACAAAAATCAATTTATATTTTGTTTAAAATATTAAATTTATTTAAAACTAGCTGAATACCCGTGCTTCACTACGAAATTTTATCATGTGCAATATTTCAGCTACCTGTGAGGCCTCGCGTTGCGGAAAACTGTCATTCGTGTATAGGAACCAGTTTTTGGCGCTTCACTAGTAGGAAGGTTCATCACTACGCAAAATCGAGCTCGCTTCGTTTGCTGAAAAGTTCATTGACACATAAACACAGGCTTACTTTACTCGTTGAAAGGTTCATTGCTATGCAAGCATAGGTTCGCTTCGCTGGCTGAAAGTTTCATTGCTGCGTAAGCATAAGCTCACTTCACTCACTAAAATCTAATTGCTACGTGTAAAGCCTTAATATTGGAAGCCTCTCCCTTGTCGAGAAAAAAAATTTCCCCTTTAGTACAATAATACAACACCCCTTTAAGATTATTTTAACATGAGTTTGTGGAAAGCAAAATTAGAGACCAAAACTACTTATGTTGAAACTTTCAGAACTCTAGGCCTATTCGAAGTCGCTCTTTAGGAAAAAATTAATTAAAAAACAAATTAAAATTTTAACCTTCCTTTTGTCAGTCCAATTAGAAAGCCGTTGTGGCTTTCTAATTGGACTGACAAAAGGACTTTGCTACTTGTGTTGAAAATTTCAGAAATGTAGCCCTATTTGAAAGCGTTTTGTAAAATATATATTAATTAATTAATGAATTAAAAAGAAACTGAATAAAAATTTAAAATTCTGTTTTTCTAAAGTCCAATTGGAAGGTCAAAACTACTTATGTTGAAAAATTTAGAGCTGTAGTCCTATTAGAAATCGTTTTGTAAAATATTAATTAATTAATTAAAAAGAAACTAAATAAAAATTTAAAATTCTGTTTTTCAAAAGTTCAATTAGAAAGCCAAAACTAATTATGTTGAAAATTTCAGAGCTGTAGCCCCATTAGTAATCGTTTTGTAAAATGTTTATTTATTAACTAAAAAGAATTAATCAAAAAAGAACAAAATAAAATTTTAAAATTCTGTTTTTTAGAAATCCAATTAAAACGCCAAAGCTACTTATGTTGAAAATTTCAGAGCTGTAGCCCTATTAGATATCGTTTTGTAACATATATATTAATTAAAACAATTAATTAAAAAATAACTAATTAAAATTTTAACTTTCTGTTTTGTGATGTATACAATTAGAAGGAAAAAACTACTTATGCTGAAAATTTCAGAGCTCTACTCCAATTTTAAGTAGGTTTCTATTATAGATCCACAGACAAATAGACAGACAGACACACAGTTATTTTACTATTATAGATGTTTTTGAATGTCTAAGGATACAGACAAAATAGCTATTATCTTGATTACTAAATACATGCGGCATTGATAAAGAGGATTGTATGATTTATTGATATGATTTCATATCCCCTCCCGAAATTTTTTTCTTCTGGCTACGCCCTTGGGGTAAATGAAAGTAAAAAAAAAATCATTTCTAGGGTGTCGGGAAAAAAATTATACAATATTCACCATCGTTTGTGATTTTGTATACCTCCATTAATTTCTAATTTAAAGTTTTAATTTATTTATTTATCCCTTTTAATAAATTATAGACTAAATAAAATGCAATAATATTTGTTTTTGTCCATTGAGGTTTTGAACATTCTTTGAGTCCCAGTGTTTTGGAAACTTTATATATTAAAAACTCCATTCACTTAAAATTACTACATTATAAATGCAAATATTCAGCCTAAAATTATATGTAGAGCTTATAATTTAAGGAGTGTGACTGTCACAATCATATTTTCGAAAATATCAAAAAGTCTTCTAATTTGTATATATTATTCTGACGCAGTCATAGGAAAATCAAACAAAAACTTAGTAACTTTCCCTCTCATTCTTTAAAACGCAACGTCATCAGAGCAGCGGAGTGCGGGAAGATTCGTCCTTGACCCTTGTGATCTACCCCAAAGACCGACCGGCACTTCTTCGCAATGATTTCGGTAAATGGAAAAAAAGAACTGGTTCTTCAAAAGAACGGGTTAATGAGTAGTTCATTTTAAAAGAACAGGAGCAGAGAACACCTGTTCAGCAAAAAGAACGTAAATATCACATCTCTACTACTCGTATCTCTATGTTTTGTCACGTTTTCCTAATTTCACGGGTTTGACGTCACGCAAAAAGCTTATAATTGGTTTACCCAAACAAATCACTTATAAATAACTATTTATTGCTTTATCAGCTTATTCTTAAGACGACTTACTTAGAAGTTAAAAAGCCGCAATTATTCATGAGAAGTACACACCGATCAAACGGTATAGTGGTTAGCGTGCTAGCTTCTAGACCGCGAGGTTGCGGGTTCGAGTCCCGTGTAAGGCATGGGTGTTTGTAAATGTATATTGGCTTGTCTAATAACGAATGTTTCGGCGCATTATAGCCCTTGTGTTGTTAACGGCGCCAGATAATCTGAAAACAACCAACCAACCATGAGAAGTGAAGCAAGCGGTTCCGGGACCGCTGTCTGTTGCCCTCTGGGTTACACTAATATACTCAATGATCTAGATTACTGATGTTGGGAAAGTTATACACACAGTATTAAACGTTTCGTTTAAAAAAAAAAAGGCATTGCTTCACTGTACAAGATTTCTTAAGATGCAAATAATCAGTAGAATACCTTAGAGTTTGAAATTAAAATAGTCAATTTTCGTTATATTTCCCCTCCTTCGTCATATTGCTTTTAGGAAAGTGCGCTAGATATCGTTCAATTTTAAAGACAGAATGTTATTTAATATCAGGAACATATTTGTAATCAAACACCTTCGGTCTACTTTTAAATTTATACACGGGCAGTATCAAATTTAAAATTCTATACAGATTAAAATATATTACCCTTTGAAATTGCACTATCTTTTAATGATCCCAATACCTTATTTTAAGAATTTTTAACACGCTTTTATTAGTTTCACCTGTATGTTTGCCTGAAACCGACTCTTTTGGGCTCGATTTTTCCCTACTTTGAGCGATCAGATTTGATTCAAACTTTGCACACTTGTCCAAAGACCGATGACAATACAATAATTCAATAAGTTTGTCGCTTTATCACAAGGATTAGCTCGTGTTGCCCTTGCGCCGCAGCGAAATTGTTAAGTGGGTTCAAAATAATTAATCTAGAAATCTAATGGACATTAATTGCCAACAGTTACATTTCTGGGCGACACAATCATCAGCGGGGAATGTTATTAGAGATTGCATAATATTGTTGCGTGGACGGGTTCGAAAGATTTGAAGCCAAAGCAGATCAAAACTTGCAGAAATTTATTCCAAAATAACTCTTCACAGATTCTCTTACAGCTCCAGAACTTCTCGTTCTAGTAGACACAATACAGCTCTTTTCACCTCAATAGAGCACAAAACAGCAGTTAAAAACTTGACAAACAACTGCTAAATCGCCGCAAAAGACAATGCAATACAGTTCGCTCAGTATCTCCAGTCAACTAATTCAGTGACTCAAAATCCAAGAACTCACTAACCCTACTCACGGCCGTCCTTATATTGGAGTAGTGAATCTTCGTGAACCTTCCAGAGAGAGAAATTTGGAGAACTTTCCAGATCGTAGTCGAAAAGCCCTATACATGTACATGGGATACATGTACCGAAAATGTCGCCAAATGGTCGCCAAGTTTGGTGACATTTGGCTCTATCTCGCCAATTTGGCGAGATTCCCATTACCATAATGTTAAATGCCCTGCCCCTTGAAACTCGCTTAACAGAGTTACCTCTGTAAAACTCGTTATCAAGCGATAACACCCATATTGCCGGGAAACAAACTATTGCATTGACTTATGCGAAATGTACAGAAATTTATCTATTTACAAAATTAACACTACGAAATATTTACAAATATACAAAAATTCGTAACAATATATTGAGATTCCCAAAGTTTTGTTTCATCTATTGTGTAAAAATATTCTATTATATATTGTGTTTAACTCTATGTTTTCCGACTTTTCTATTCGTATAAAGAGCCTATCAGCTTAAGGGCTGCTAGAGTAGAAAAGTTACGTTATAGAAATCCACGGCAAAGTATATCATTCCCGGAAGACTTTCTTTGTTTCTATTTTAAACTGTCAAAGGAATTCACAATAACAAAATTGTTCATGTACAATTGTAGGGGAGGAGACACC
The DNA here is from genome assembly GCA_963978545.1 of Linyphia triangularis. Lineage (NCBI taxonomy): Eukaryota > Metazoa > Arthropoda > Arachnida > Araneae > Linyphiidae > Linyphia > Linyphia triangularis. Next base: position 19,667,122 of record OZ021727.1, read on the forward strand.
CGAGTTCGGATTTCTTAGAATTTTCTGTCAAAGAAGCGAACAAAGAACTCTAACAAAAGGATGAATTGGTAAAAGTGCAACGAATAACTAATAGAGGTTGGATTTCGGAAGGTAAACATTTCTAAGAAACCAGGGGATTTTCTAGAGAACTGATTTTTCGATTAAATTTCCTTAGGTTTCTGCTTTATGAAACTCCACAAGTGTATAATGAAGCGAAATTGACATCGAAAAAAAAAAAAAAAAATACTCCGTATTAGGAATAATAGAATAATAATTGCTTATTTTATACCAAATAAAGTATTAACGGCTTAACAATAAGTTTTCATTTCCGTGTTTTTCCTTATATGCATAAACTGAGAAATATAAGAGGACACGCAATTTTAATCGAAAACAAGTAAAAACCCAATTATACTATCAAAAGTAAAATGTTGATGAATTCCCATTAAAATGTGTTGTGCAACGTTTCTTTTATTTCTTAAGTAGATTTCTTTTGACCGTAGAATGAGTAATTATGTGGTGAATAGCTAAACATATTTTGTTCTTGTTAAGACGAAGATCTTTTTCAATTTATCAATGGGTTTTTATGTCTGGAAATAATTTCATTGTTCAGCATCTTTCAGTGGCACATTTTTAAATTAAATTTTACTTTTTTTTATATATAAATATAGTAATCTTGCGATTCTTACATTGTTTATTAAAAAGTTGTGTGTCTGCTTTTTATGTTGGTATGCCTACAAAAAGTAATTTAAATACTTTGTTGAAATTGTTTTGTCGTCATCGAATTATATTGAAAGTAATGTGGTTTTCAGAGTCGGGGATACTGTAAAAAATTATTATACTAGCGGGAGTGGGAGTGAATGTTTATTTTTAAATCCTTTATATTAACTTAGAGTGTTTGTCGATGAGAGTGGAATCTGTGGGGGTCTAATTAACCCCCTTGCCGTCATCCCATCGGGCTGAAACTTGGCAGATAGATCCGATGTCGATGGCAAGGCATTCTATCAAATTTTGGGGCTATTACTGTCACTAAAACGTCGCTTTTACAGAATACTAAAAAACCAACTTGCCGTCATCCAAACGCGGTAAAATAGCAGTGAAACGATAACTGTGGAAACTCTGTCCTGTTGCCAATTTTTTTTAACTAAACAAATAATGAAATTAATTCAATCTGAATAAATAAATGAAATTTGGATGTGAGTGTGACTTTCATTTTTAATAAATAAATTTTGAAATGTAGTTTGCCGCACATTTTGCAGATAGGTTTGCGCTGTGTTAATAAAATAAAAATTGACAATGCATATAAAGGATTTTTTTAAAACCCTGTTTTTATGGGTTATATTATTATTTTCAATTACCCATATGTATACATAGGGTAATGAAAGTATAGCATTCGGTCCAAAAAAAAAAATAAAAAAAAAAATTGATTTTGTTTTGCATTTCTCCACGTTTTAGAACATCCTGATTTCAAAAAGGTGATCTAGTGTACGTGGTCAGCATAACTCCCGAACAAATTGACCTACGATGTTTAAATTTAGTGAGCTGATTGGTTGTGGCTCAAGGACCTACCATTGTGGTTTTAGTCAAGATCGCGCATGCGCATAAGGTAGCTGCCATTGAAAAAATCGTGTTTTTCAATGATTGCTAAAAATCGGCTCACGATTTTGATCAAAATCGTTGTGGTAATGCCTCTTAAGGTCAACAGGCTTAAGGCTAAACATTCCCATCTGCGAAATTTTCAAAAAAAATGCCTTAATGACGTAAAAAGTTGAAAAACGAATGCCTTCAACACAGAGTTCTCTTTGTTGGAACATAGGTCATCAACGAGAGTTTTTTCTCCTCTTCTCAGTTTCATTTATAAGAAAGAATAATTTAAGAATTATCGCAAAAAACATCGCCAAACTGGCCTTTTTTCTAAATGAACGGTGCAAAGGGGGACTTTTACAGAATGGAATGATTTTATGAGACACACAAAGGGGTCTTCTCTATCCCATACCAGTTTTATTTATTAACAAATACGTCCAAATTAAAGTAAGCCCCATCAGTCAACCATATACAGCCGTCATCAAATTTGCTCCAATCAATCAGTTTTACAAATCGGTGAAAGGTGCATTCAAAATTCCATACCCGTCAATCCAATATATAACTGGTCTCTTCTTTTCGTCTCTCACTATTTCGCAGTTATGTCACAGATTTCTGAATGAGCTTTAAAAAAAAAAAAAAAAAAAAAAAAATCTGAATTAATAGTGGGCTGAATCAAAAGTTTTGCATGCTTCAAGTCGCTATCTATTACGCTGTCCCTATAAGTGAGCTTTTTTACATTTTTGGTAAAATATCGAGAACCAAAAGTCAAAATAAAATGAAAAAAATTCTGGAGGTGTTTTCGACCATGACAATTCTAATGGAAGAAGTATGCGTATATATATATATATGTTTCTATTTAAAAAAAAATTAAAACTTGTTTTATTAATTAATATTTTATTATTAAAAAACTGTTTGTTTAATTCAAAAGTTGCATGTTATTTATGTTTGGCCTTAAACAAACTATCCTTTTAAATAAAAATTGCTAAAATGTTTCAACTATATAAGAATTTATGGCCAAAAAAAAGTTTCTTTAGAACATTAATTTATAATTTATTATATTGTTTAAATTACTAACCACTCATTAGAAAATTAAGAAATTTGGTATTTAGACGGAGTTTTTTTTTGGATTCTAAATCTAAATATAATATAATATTATGGGTTTCCTTTTGAACTTTTTAAAGTTGTTTTAGTTTTAATGTGTAGATGACCCCTCATGATAAAAAACAATTATATACAATTAATAAAGACCTTCCATAATTTCCAACGCTACTTGACTTTTGTTATTGGATCAATTAGATTACAAGATATGTCCCTCGTTCGGATTTTTTTTTTTTTTTTGCGTACTGTACTTATAAATGCTAACATTTACCACACAACTAAGCAACTGGGGTAAGCGTATTTAAAAACTAGGGGAGTGGAACATCGCACAACTTTCAATTACACAATAATACTGACGTGGATTGGTGTAATTTGCCGTTTTTATATTTTCATCATTCATTTACAAAAATGGTCAGTTTTTTTTTTTTTTTTTTTTTTTTTAAAGATAATTCTTGTATGGGGTCTGTTTAAAAAAAAAACAAAAAAAAAAACACTATCAGTAAAAATGATTTTGGCGATATACTATTTGTTAACTCTTATATTATCTTTTCTTGTAAGTGAAACTGAGGAGAGAAGAAAAAAACAAACACTGATAAGAATATGCTAAAGGAAAGAGAATGTTGATGTCATTCGTTTTTCAACTTTTTAAGTCATTAAAGCATTTTTACGGGAATTTCGTAGGTAGGGATGTTTAGAACACAATAAGAGGCCTTACCACAACGATTTTTCTCAAAATCGTTAGAGCTGTTTTATAGCAATCATTGAAAAATATGATTTTTTTTTTCAATAGCAGCTACCTTATGCGCATGCGCGATTTTGACGTAAACCCTAATGGCAGGTCCCATGACCACCACCAACCCGCACACCAAATTTGAGCATCATAGGTCAATTTGTTCGGGAGTTATCCTGACCAGAGACACAGAAATTTTTTCTAGATCACTTTTTTAAAATCAGGATGTTCTAAAACCTGGAGAAAAGAAAAAGAAAGAAGAAAAAAATAAAAATCGATTTTCTTTTTTCCTTTCACCGAATGCTACACATTCACTATCCTAAGTATACATATGGGTAACTGAAAGTAATGAAGTAACAACATTTTATTTATACTCTTGAACCGAAAAGCGAAATGAAACCTCGGTATCATGAAAAAAATCTCTCCCCCCTTCTCTTTTTTTTTTTAATGCTTCATGGTTATATTTGATTGTCCTATCCCGTCCTGCAGATCCAGAGGGCTATAGTGAAACAAAAAAACATGGCAACGCTATACAGGGCTCGTAATTTTAAGCTCTGTCGATGACAATTTCTGATACTTTAGTATTTTTTGGTAAGAACGTACCCCTCTTGCGGTATCGTTCCTTTTCGCAGAGGCCTGTCTTTCGAATCGATTTCTGTTAACGCATCGATTCCGAAGGGGTAGGGTCCATTTCTGGAATATTCGGGTAATCACAGAGGGGACGGGATAGTAAAAATTCCCAGAATAATCACTCCAGTGGATAGTGAGGTAAAGAAAAATAACTTCTCCTGTAAAAGAGGAGCAATTTATTCATAAAGCTTTAATCACAGATTTTTTTTTTTTTTTTTTTTAAATCTTTTATATTAAATTCGATTTTGTGTAAGGGTGGGTGGTTGATTGGCTGGTTATATCGATGGCAGGCAAAACTGTTGAGACTTAATTACCCCCCCCCCCCCTGGCCGTCTTCCAGGGTTCCCACTGTTATTGAATGTCATTAAAAGTGTTTAATATTTTTGATCTTGTTTTCAAGGCCTTGAAAATGCTTAGAGATCCTTAAAAGTCCTTAATTTTTGCGGATGTTGTGTGCCCAGCTGCAAAACTTATAAAAATACAACTCGGACTTGCTATCCCCGCATGACCTCCACTTATCTGCACTGTATCAGAATTCTCTGTCATATTTGTATTACGCATCCACCAACTTGTAACTTTTCTGGTAGAATTTACTTTATTAAAATTTGTATATAGTTATGATACCTGAAAACAAATTTTCAAAGATCCTTAAAAACATTATTTAGGTCCTTAAAAGTCATTGAAAAGTCCTTGATATTCATTCCGTGATTTGAGTGGGAACCCTGGTCATCCAATCAGGCTGAAACTTGGTAGATAGATTCGATGTCGATGACAATGCATTCTATCACATTTTGGAGGCTGTCACTGTCACTAAAAGGTCGCTTTTACGGGATACTAATAAACCAACTTATTGTCATCCAATCACGCTGAAATAACATTTAAGGGGGGGTCGGAAGGCTCTATTTTGTCCATGTTAAAAAGGCCTTTTTTTATGTACCTTTTTCTCAGAAACTACTTACAGCATTGGTTTAAAATTTTGTACAGCCAATATTAAAACACTTTTACATAGACTGACATACGGTTTTGTAAAAATAAAATTTTGTTTAGAATTTATGATGTTTTTAAATCGTTTTATAAAATTTTCCGAAAAATGAAACCTGGTTAGGAATTTTTTTTTATAAATCTAATCAACATTTCTGTAGTAACATACGTCTGTTTGTGTAAAAATACAATACGTGCAGGAAAAAAAATTTCAAAGCAAAATATTGAGTAGTTCATGAGAAAAAAGGTACATTTGTATGAAAAAACAGCATTTTGAGAAAACAGCGTTCAAAGTACAAAGCAGACGGATTTTTTTCAGTGATGTTATGTTTCGAAAAATATTTCAAATATTGTGATGCGCTGAAAACCTCAAATTGGAATCCGAGAAAAAATGTTGCCTTCCGTCTCCCCCTTAAGCGATCATTGACAAAACTCTTTCCTGGTGCCAAAATTGTTTTGATAAATAAACAGTAAAATTGTTTTGATCAGCATAAATAAAATATATTTGGATGCGAGTGTATAAATTCACATTTATTTTTTTATGAATAAATTTTGAAAAGTACTTTACCGGATATTTTGTCGATCGAGATGTTTTTAATATTTAAAATTAGATGCCAACTCCAAGCACACGCTGGCAACAGAAAGGGCTCTTTGTCAATGAATATGAATATGATGAAAAGCTATATGACGGCTCCATTGCAACGAACACTGCATTGGAATATTTAGAGTAGCAGAGAATTGAAAGCGGGCGAGAAGTCTTTCATGGGAAAAAATTAACAACTGCATTCCCCCCCCCCCCCCATAGACTAAAAGAAAACCCAGAAACTCCAACCAGAGATTCAATCAACACTATAATACAACTGGCGCAGATTCTACTCATTTAACTACAAACTACTATTTAAGATGTACAACCATGGGAGCTGGCGTAATTATTTTCAGGGAGAGGGGGGGGGGAGGGAGGACAAGGGGGTATTTTTTTTGTTTTTTTTGTTCTAACCTTGATTATCCAACACGATTTCTTAATGAAATTTTAAAAATAGTAATCTGTATTAAATTACTTATCCATTGAATAGTAAAAACATGCGTCATACTTCTACTTAAAGTGAATCTTAAAACTTTTTCCTCATTATTTTTTTTATTTTTAAATTGCACCCTCTTGAATCTTTCTGGCTGCACCCACGTGTACAATACAATCCATAATACGAGCGCCTCAAATGTTTAAAAACAATTATAACACCCTTTTTCCTTGAGGATAGCGTCCTTTTCTGAAAAAAATGCAAAATTTTCGTTTACTTTCCAACGGAATGCAATATACGTATCGCCCCTCCGAAATCCCCAGTCACGCATGCGCATTCTAGTTCAAACTTGCCTCGCACGGAACAGTGACTGACTGACGTCATTGATAGGCTGCTGATACCACATGCGCATTAGTAGGTGGATAGTAGGTGGGCGTCCCACAATTTCCAAATGTAATTTCGTATGTTCCCAAGTGTATTTGGCCGGCTTTTTACCAGTGTGGGGCCCTTGATCGAAAATACTGGTGCAGAGGGAAATATGCGATACCTCCCCCCCCCCCCCCACCAACACACACTTTTCACGTACATTCATTGACGCAAAGTTGTTAATCTTCATGGACGTCACCAGGAAAATTTGCAGGGAGGTGCAGGACTAGATTGTTATCAGAATCATTAATATTTTAGAAAGCGCAACCCTGTTAATATATATATATATATATATATATATATATATATATATATATATATATATATATATATATTTAACGATTTTTTTTTTCCATCTAACTAGATCTCACGGCATTCAAGAGACAGTGTTTAGAACAGAGGAACAAGAAGATGCAAAAATACAGAAGTGAAAAATTGTATTTCTTCCAAGTTTCGAAAATAAAAATTAAAAATTAAAAAAAAAAAAAAAAAAAAAAAAAATTGAAAAGAAACGTTTGCTCTCACTTTTCCAACCCACGCCAATTTTGGACCAATCAGTTCATCGAATTCTCAAGGTCAGCCGAAGTTGAAAGAATACTCACTGGCAGTCGCGCTACACATTACATTGAGGGAGAGAATCTTCTATCAGTTACCATGGCAACGCCGCAGCCGAAACGCGTTTCAGGAACACTCTGCTGCTGTTCAGAGGAAGATCACCAGATTTGGTTGATATTGAATATAGAGGTGATAAGTTTGCTTTTATCGGATTTTTTGACACTTACCGCAGAAATTGGATTTTCATTTTAGAAAATCGTAAAATACATAATTTTAGTTTTGAACTAATAAATTGAGATTCAACCCGGCTGTACTGGCTGTAATGCAAAGAGCCGCGTAACCGGCATTTGTCCGATATTTTCACTGGACACCAACGTGGTGTCACCTAACGGCATAGTGTTAATTGTTAGCTTTAAGGTAGCATAATTTCGGTAGGTAGTTTAATAAGGTAGTTTAAGGTAGTTTAATAATTTAAGAAGCATAATTTCGCTTATTTACGCGAAATAGCAATCGTGCATCAGTTATTTAGTTTTATCAAAAAACTTAATTTGCTTTAGTTTAAAAAAATTTTAATTTAAAAAATACCCCTTAAAATTTAGAGAGAGCGTGAAAATACCCTTTGGAAATATTTAACTGGCGAACTCTGAATCATAGCATTATTTACCAACCTTAAACAAAGGGACAGTTCAATAAGAATGAGTTATAAGGGAAAAAGGGGCAACCATCCCTTATCCTACAATCACTGCTAATAAATTACGAGTTAATGGACACAAAATTATTCTAGTGATGCAACTTTTTCGAAAATAGGTACATTTATAGTGTTACGAATGTCTGTATATTTGTAAATATGTTGTTGTATTAATTATGTAAATAGAAAAAATTATGTACATTTCGCATAAGGCAGTGCAAGAGTTTGTTTTCCTGCAATGTGTCTCTTAATGCTTGATAACGAGTTTTACAGAGATAACGCTGGGAAGCGAGTTTTACAAAGAGCAGGCCATTTAATATTATGGTAATGGCAATCTCGCCAAGTTGGCGACTAATTTTTGTCGCCAAATTTGACGAGAAATCTCGAAATGTCGCCAAACTTGGCGAACATTTGGCGACATTTTCGGTCCCCATGTACATGTATAGGACTTTTCGACTACGATCTGGAAAGTCCTCCAAATTTCTATCTCTAAAAGATTCACGAAGTATTGACTCTTATATAAGGTCAGCCGTGAGTGGAGTTAGTTAGTTAGTTAGTTGACTGAAGTTACTGACTGAGTTGAGTCAGTTAGTTGACTGGAGTCACTGAGTTAGCTGTCTCTCAGCGAGCATTCAGAGAGTTCCGAAAGTAAACTGTATTGCATTGTTTTTTGCAGCGATTTTAGCAGTTGTGTCGTCGAGTTTTTAACTGCTGTTTTGTGCTCTATTGAGTCTACTAGAACGAGAAGTTCTGGAGTTGTAAGAGAATCTGCGAAGAGTTATATCGGAATAAATTTCTGCAAGTTTTGATCTGCTTTGGCTTCAAATCTTTCGAACCCATCCACGCAACAATAGGTAATTATACCTGCTGATAAACGAAAATTCGCACCCCATTTTAACACAAAGTCAGTACCTTAAATCTTAAGTAAATATACCTATAAAGCTTCACTATATCATTCGAGAAATGGGCTGCTGATTACACCATCAGATAAACGAAAACTTTCACCCAATACATTTTAGATTTCCTACTTTAAGTATTGTCACTGAATAAAGTTTCACTTTAACCCATTTTGTCTCGAAATTAGAACATTAAATCTTAAGTAAATATACTTATAAAGTTTCACTACATCATTCGAGAAATAAGCTGCTGATTACACCTGCTGATCAATGAAAATGTTCACTCTATGCATTTATGATTCCTTATATAAAATATAGTTACTGAATAAAATCCCCACTTCGTCACCTCGAAATTAGTTCTTTAAATCTTAAGTAAATATACCTATAAAGCTTTCCTACATCATTGGATAAATGACCTGTATTACACCTGCTGATAAACGAAAATTTTCACCCTATACAATTACAATTTGCTACACTAAATGCAGTCACTAGATGATGTCCTACTCATTTCTTTTCGTAATGAAATTAGATATCTAAATCATAAAAAAATATATGTATATAGTTTTACTACATCATTTGGGAATCGAAAATAAAAAGTTTAAAAAAAAAAAAAAAAAAAAAAAAAAAAAAAACGTACATTATTTTTACTTTCAATTACCCATATGTATAAATAGAGTAATGAAAGTATAGCATACGGTCGAAAATAGAATTTTTTTGCATTTTCTCCACGTTTTCGAACATCCTGATTTCAAAAATGTGATCTAGAAAAAATGTATGTGGTCAGCATAACTCCTGAACAAATTGACCTACGATGTTCAAATTTGGTATGATGGTTTCTGGTGGCCATGGGACCTATCATTAAGGTTTTCTTCAAAATCGAGCATGCGCATAAGGTAGCTCTTTTGAAACAATCAAGTTTTTTAATGATTGCTAAAAAAACAGCTCTAACGATTTTGATAAAAATAGCTGTGCTTAAAGTGTTCTAAGCATCCCCACTTCCGAAATTTCCGTAAAAATGCTTTGATGGCGTAAAAAGTTGAAAAAACGAATGCTTTCAACACAGAGTTCTGTTTCCTTGAGCATACATACCTCATCAACGATCGTTTTTTCCTTCTCCTCTCAGTTTCACTTATAATAAAGGATAATAAAAGTAAAACCATATTGCCAAAATCATCACTTTGGTGGAGGTTTTTTTTTTTTTTTTTTTTTTTTTTTTTACAAGAATTATCGCAAGAAATATCGCCAAACTGTCCTTTTTTTCTAAATGAATGATGAAAATGTAAAAACGGTAAATGGCACAAATTGAACACCAGTATTATAGTGTAATTGAAAGTTGTGCGATGTTCCACACTCCAAGTTTTATTAAATGTTATATAATTTGTAACTTTTCTCCCTCTTTCACAATTTAAATTTTTAGCTCTTTGTGTATAAATAAAAACGTTGTGTAAAGTTAATTTATGTTATGCTTTTTATTCACGGGTCATTGATAAACTATCTTTCTGAAAAAGTATTCTACGCAAGATAAGACGTTTTCCTCATTGAATGCTTCAAGTATTGCTTTTTTTTTACAATATTCTAAGTAATGATTATTTTACTTTTATTTGACTAAAGGAAAGAAAGCAATTAATCACTTTTAAAACTAAAAAAAAAAAAAAGTATGTGGGCTATTTTAAGAGTTTACATCACCAACAAAAAAAAAAAAAAGAGAGTAAGAGCTAAGAGGAAAAAATCTTGTTTTAAGGCTACAAAAAAAAAAAAAAAAAAAAAAAAAAAAACTCTTCTCAAGATAAAGAGTCGGGTATAAAACTAATCAAGCTTTCGGAATGAGTTCGATACTTTTTATTTAATTTTAGAATTTTTTTATTATTTCTATACCAAACTAATTTTGTTTGATTAAGTCATAATATTATACCTAACCAAAATACAGGAAAAAATAGGGTGATTGACAAGGACACAATCAATAGTTTTAATCAGTGGTAGAAGTGGGGAAAAAAGGCGGGGGGGACGGCCAAAAGTTGGTGACAAACGCACTCCCCCCCCCCCAATTTTAAATTTTATAATTTTGTACTTTATAAAAAAAATTTAACTAGTAGTAAGGTAATAATTTATACCAAGATGTCCTTCAACGGGTCCCCAGCAGCGCCGGGCCACACAGCTAGTACTCTATATTAGTATTCTGCAGTTATAAAGTACAATATCTGCTTTGTGTACATTTATTCACGTTACAGTTGCGTGAGATTGTATTAAAAACCATAAATTATTTTACTTAAATTTAATATAATTTTCGTACGTTTCACGAAGAATTTAATTCAAATATGGTGTTAATAATTATGTAACCCATACAAAGAAGTTTTTAACATAAATCCTTTATTATGCATCGCCAATTTTTATATTCATTAAAATAGCGCTGTTTCTGTTGTCAGCGTGCGCTTGGTGTTTGCATCAGATAATTTGAAATATTAAAAGCACCTCTATCAGCAAAATATGCGTTAAACTACTTTTCAAAATATATTAATTAAAACTGAATGCGAATTTATGCGCTCACATCCTAATATCTTTTATTTCTTCTGATCAAAACAAACAATTTTGCCAGCAAGAAAGAGTTTCTTCAATGATAGGTTAAATGCTATTTCAACACGATTGGATGACGCCAAGTTGGTTTGTTAGTATTTCATAAAAGAGTCCTTTTAGTGACAGTGACAGCTCAGTGACACACACATACACATAAAATCGAAGTTAATATGAAGAATTTCAAAATTGACGGTATTTTCTCGTATTTAAATTTTTATTTTAACGCATTCACGGTTCAAATACAAAGTTATGAATTTAGCGCTTTAAAAGTGTCTATTTAAGGAAATAAAATTGAGATGAAAATTATTCTTGTTCCATCTCTCAAAGGTATTTCTTTAATCTTTCTCAAAGGTATTTCAAAGGTATTTCTTTAATCTTTCTCAAAGGTATTTCAAAGGTATTTCTTTAATCTTTCTCAAAGGTATTTCAAAGGTATTTCTTTAATCTTTCTCAAAGGTATTTCAAAGGTATTTCTTTAATGAAAAGAAACACGTTATGCAATCGAATAATATACTTAATTAAAAGTGAATGTACACAGCTCATTTGTAAAATTTAACTGTGGGCATTTAATTAATTTATTTTTAAATTTTCTCAACTAATTCTTACAATTTCCCATCTAAATGTTAGAAAACTGTATTTAGGAAGAAGTAACGTGCTAGATCGTATAATTAAAAGAGTTAATTTTTTTTTTTTTTTTTGGTAAAGTATCACTCATAATCTAATCTGAATCACAAAAAATTTTACTTTGTGGGCTTGTGGGCTTTTAGGGATTTCTCTTATTTTTGAATATTATACCTGAAAACATATAATTTGAGGTATTTTGATTTCCTAAAGAAGAAAAAAAAAAATCGAACTCGCGGTGTGCATTTTCCAAATTCGAAATCAACAACGAAAAAGTAAAATCCTTATAAAAATTCATCCATAACAAATCAGTTTAGCGATATTTTTGGTAATAATTTTTACATGGACAAAAAGGAAAAAAATTCTTATAAAAATTCATCCATAACAAAATCACGGAAGTGTGGAACATCGCAAAACTTTCAATTACACAATAATACTACAGGTCATTTCATTGAGCTCAAATATGGAATAGTGTTATTTACTATTTTCACACATTAAAATAAAAATAGCCAGTTTGACGATATTTTTGGCAATAATTTTTACGTGGGCAAAAAGAAAAAAAGTACACCCCAGGATGTCAAAACGGTGAAATTGACCATGTTATTCGATAAACATTGCATTATCCTTTCTTGTGCGTGAAACAGAAAAAATCAATTGTGAATGGGCGATGCTCAAAGACAGAGAGAACTGTGTTAAATAAATTCGTTTTTCAGTTTTTTACGCTTCAATCGCATTTCTGCAGGAATTTCGGAGGTAGGGATGTTTAGAATACCTTAAGAGACATTAGCATAGTGATTTTAATCAAAATCGTCAGAGCCGTTTTCCAGCAATTTCTGAAAAACACGATTTTAATCTTATGCGCATGCGCAATTTTGACGAAAACCTTCACCAAATTTGAACATCGTAGGTCAATTCGTTCGGGAGTTATGCTGACCACATACACACAGACAGGCATTTTTTCTAGCCCACTTTTTTGAAATCAGGATGTTACAAAATGCAGAGAAAAGCACATACATAAAAAAAAAAAAAAATTACCGAATGGTATACTTTCATTACACTATGTAAACATATGGGTAATTGAAATTAAAAATTTAATTACTACCTTGACTATCCACTAACTACTGTTGACTACTACTAACTTACTACTAACAATTGCTTGCAGCTACTAACTAAACTGTTATAACCGGTTTTGCAGACAACAAACTTGGAAAGATGTTATCCAAAATCCCTTCCGATAAAGGTTTCCAAGAACACTCCCAGCATCTTATGTTTACTTACTTTATTCTTACAAATCCACCTTACGTGGCATAAAGTCAGTCCTATTTGTTTACACCATCCAAATGTCGCTGCGATGAATAGTGAACGAGAGGATGAAGATAAAAAAAAAAGATGTTGCTACAATGAGATTAACAATGGCTCGATCTCGTATGTGTAGAGACATCTGAAATGCAAGCAGCGAAAGAAGGCTTTAAAAGATGTCTTAAAGTGGATCTTTTTTATTCCTAATGTATCATTCCGTACTGACTTGCCTAACTTTCAGAAATGATTGGGTACGTTCTTTTACTTTGAGTACAAGGAAATAATATAAAACATAAAAAAGAAAGTTTTTGATATAAATCCTTTATATGCATTGCCAATTTTTAAGTGCATTTGCAACTTCTTGAGCTCAGATTAAGTTTTCATAGTGTTTGACTTCTAAGAACAAAAGATCCATTTCGAACTATTTACTAATTTCTTTTTTTTTTCTCAAAAAAAAACTTGATTGAATACATTGTCATCTACAACGAGTCAACGATCTACGAAAGCTGATAAGTCTGACTTTAATTAAAAAAAAAAAAATTACAACAGGAAAGAGTTTCAACAATGATCGATTAAAATTATTTCATTTATAGCGTTGCTAAGCAACGCAAAGTTGAATTGATTGGATGTTACTCCATAATTAATTTATGCGTTCACGTTCAATTATCGTTTATTTATTTTGACTAAAACAGTTTTGGCAACAGGAGAGAGTTTCAAGAAATGATCGGTTAAATGGAACTCCTTAATATTCCGAAGCAATTATAGAGTGTGTAAAAGTCGATCTTTTAGTAAGAGTGACAGCCATAAAATTTGATTGAATGTATTTTCATCGACATTCAATCTATCTGCCAAGTTTTAGACCGATAAGATTAAAGTAAATTGGTTAATTATGCCTCCACAGATTTGTCCGCCATGGACATACCCTGTCAGACAGCTACCCATACCCATTATTATGCCTCTGTTATGCTTGTTTACAATTCCAAATCTTGGATTGATAAAAAGATTGTGGTAGAAAATTCTAATAAATGAACCACATACGATGTTGCTGCAACAGGATTCACAAGGATTTTGATCTCTGTAATACGAAAATGTGTGTAATGTGTATACTAAGTATAAAATAAGTTGTACAAGATTCGTATTACATTGCCTTTGTAAATTTCTTTTTAATTTCTGTACTTTAACTTCGATTTTCTGTGTGTGTGTGCGGTTGGTTGGTTGGCTGTGTATGACGATGGCGGGCAAATCGGCGGAGTTTTAATTAACCCCCTAGCCATCATCTAACAGGGCTGAAACATGGCAAATGGATTCAATGACAATGCATTCTATAAAATTTTGGGGCTGTCACTGTTACTAAAATTTCGCATTTACGGAATACTAATAAATCTACTTGCCGTCGTCCAATCGCACTAAAATAGCATTTAACCTACCATTGAAGAAACTCTTTCCTGTTGCCAATAGTGTTTTAATAAATAAGTAGTAAAATTGTTTTAATCAGAATCAATAAAAGGTATTTGGATGTGAGTGCATAAATTCTCGTTCATTTTCAGTAAATAAATTTTGAAACGTAGTTTGGCGCACATTTTGCTGATAGAAATGTTTTTGATTTTTAAAATTAGATGCCAACCCCAAGCAACTGCTGTTTACTGAATCGGCTCTGTGTTAATGAATATAAAAATTGGCAATGCATATACAGTAGAACCTCGATTAACCGTCCCTCTTTCATCCGGGACTCTTTGTTAACCGACCATCCTTTAGTCGGCATCAAAAATCTCCCAAATGAGTAATAAATCATTTGCCCTTTTTAAAACCGGAATATTTTCCTTTAAACTAAATTTGCATAAGTAATGGTGAGGCTTTTGACTGTTTTTCAAAAGGACTGACATGGTTAGAGCAACAATCATATGCAGATTAAACTGAACTATTGCTTTTAAAAAGACTTCTGGATAGAACCGCGAAGCAACGATTATCAAGATTACGACAACAAAAACTCATTTCCACCAATTATGTCATAAAAAAAAAACATTAAAAGCTATGCATTCAATAACTGAAAATAATTTACTTTTTAATATTTTTTACAACTCTCTATTATCCGGCATTTTAAGCTTATCCGACCTATCTTCTGTGCGAATTAAGTCGGTTAATCGAGGTTCTACTGTACAGGATTTATAATAAAAACTTTGTTTTTATGGATTCTATTATTAAGCTTTATATTTAGTCCAGTAGCTGCTGATAAAAAGTCATTGATGAATTAGATATTAGTTTTAATGCTTGTATAGTTATCATCCAGCTTCAAAAATATCAGCACATATCTAAAATCATAATTTACAATAAATTGCTTTCAAAAATTACATTCATACGTTTTTTCTGCATTTTTGGAACCGTAAAACAAATTTGTAGTGATCGTAAAATATTTACGAATAAATATATATTTGAACAACTGCAACGGAAACTAAAACGAAATAACAAGTTTTGTCGTTTCTAAAAAGTGTCACAAGACAGAAAAAAAAATACGTCGAGCTAGTTATGAATCGATGTATGAAAGTCCGGTCGATTGTAGACAGACATAAAAATATTCGGAATTTCGCATTTATTTCGAAAGCATCTGCGGCTGTTTTAAGTAAGAAGAAAATTGACAATGCCTGTTGTGAAATCCCATTACTTATGTCTTTTGACTGTAAGAAATAAAATGGTTTATTGTCTTATGTATAGTAGGTGGTTACAATGGATGGCTAGGATCATTTTCCTTTTAAAAGTTATGCGGCTTTTATCAATATAACAAATGAGGGGGAGGGATTTTGTAAATTTCAAAATGTTTTTTAAACAGTTACAGAATAATATAACCCATACGAATAAAGTTTTTAATATAAATCCTTTATGTACATCGCCAATTTTTATATTCATTGACACAGAGCCGATCCTGTAAACAGCGTGTGTTTAATTTTGCATCTAATTTTAAATATCAAAAACATTATCTGCAAAATCTGCGGCAAAGTAAGTTTCAAAATTTATTTATTAAACACATCCAAATATCTTTTATTTATTCTGATTAAAACAATTTTATTATTTATTTATTAAAACAGTTTTGGCAACAGGAAAGAGATTCTTCAGTGATCGGTTAAATGCGATTTCAAAGCAATTGTTGGGCGGAAAGGTGGTTTATTTGTATTCCGTAAAAGCGTCCTATTTGTAACAGTTGTAACCCTAAAATTTTATAGAATTTATTCTGATCGACATCGAGTCTATCTGCCAAGTTTCAGCTCTATTGGATGACGTCAAGGGAAGGGGGGGGGGGTAATTAAGCCTCCACAGTTTTGCCCGCCATCGAAAAACACACAAGCAAAATCGAAGTTAATATATAAATAATTTTAAAATGTGTTGAAAGAAACAAAATGTAGTAAAAAAAATACTGTGATTTATTCTCAAAAAAAAATTATGTTCATACTTGAAAAGAAGGTGCTTATGTATTTTCTCATAGGCTGTTGCCGAGACAAAAAGTTGTCAAGCGGACTTGTTATACAGTCGGCTAGACAATACGTAAGTGTCAGGAAAAAAAGCGGGGGGGGGGGGGAAAGGGAGAAAGCGTTTTCATATTGAAATACGAATAAATTGCGTTCGAAAGAAAAGAAGCAAAATATGCTCCTTATCAACAAACTTTAGTGAATCATTGAACAGTTGACAAGTAGGAATTTTAAGATAATGTTCCCGTATATCAATTAAATAAACGATTATCTAAGCAATTTGCAGAACTAACATAAAACAAGACTGATATCTGCATTTGCTTGCCAGCATATTTGGGTTATTTTTGTTTCATAATTTTTTTTCAATAGATGGCAGCCCATGATCAAAGTCTTCTTACAATTTTTTTCTTTTCTTCAACTTATGTTAAAAATGTGTTTTGATTTTTACTTTATTCTGTTCAATTGAGTTTTTAATTAAAATACCCCCTTACTTTGATAATTAGCCACTAATTTAATGGTTTACACGAAAATTGGAATTTGGGGAACATTTTTTGTCACCCTCGCGACTAACCGCGAGACAAAAGGTCGCCTCGCCTAACCAATGGTTTATTAAAAATAAAAAAGTGTGTGTGTGTGTCAGACTAAAAGCCACACAGATATATGAGGGATAGCTGTCGGGAGATGCAACAAGAAGTTTATATTCCTATTTAGGAAATTCAATTTACAGCATAGCATCATTGTTATAAAAAGTGACAACTAAAAATTCTTCATTTTTGCGGTAAATTGTGTACAGAATTATAGATTACGTGTACTTGAATCTAGAAGACCAGCATTAGTCAGTTTCAACTGGAATTCATCCTGCAGAATATCTTGTGTCGTTGAACTAGCTTCGAGTACATTTGATGATGTACGCACTTTTACTCAAAACGAATAATTTGGATATGTGGCAAAAGGCGATATAAAATATATGTTTGTTACTATATATCAATATATCTAATGTGAGGAAATATATACCTTTTCATATAGGACATTATCAAAAAATTATTTGACAAAATGCTCTTCTTCGATCGTGGATACTGACAAGGAAATTAAGACTGAAATGAAAAATTAACAACTCTTCACTAAGAACCATTTATTAAGAACTTAAATTTGGAAAGTATCAATAATAATGATTCTCAAGCAGTTTTACTTCCAAATTTAATTTGAGTGGTGGCCGTTGGACCTACCATTAATGTTTTCTTCAAAATCGCGCATAAGGTTGAAATCATAAGAAATCATGTTTTCAGCAATTGCTAAAAAACGGATAAAACGATTTTGATTAAAATCTCTGCGTCAATGCCTCTTAAGGTGTTCTAATCGTCCCCACCATCAAAATTCACGTAGAAATGCTATTAAAGCGTAAAAAAAAAAATCGAAAAACGACTACCTTTAACATAAAGCTCTCTGCTTTTGAGCATCGCCCATCAACGAATTACCTTTTTCTGTTTCACACCCATGAAAGAACAATATGTAACGTGTCACCAATCTTGCCATCTTGGCGTGTTTTTTCCCCCCATGTAACAATTATAGACAAAAATATCTCCAAACTAGTAGTTTTAATTTAAATGAGTAAAAATATGAAAACAGTAAACAACACCATACATTTTAATACACTGACCAATATTACAGAAGAATATAATCGAAAGTTGTGCGAAGTTCCACGCCCCCTGGTTTCGTTTGCATTTAGAAGTTTCAGTCCCACATAGGTCCAGCAGCCAGGACATATTTGGTCTACCACAAATATAACATGTTGCAAACATTAAACTATCTCAACTCATTCATAACCAAATCTCCATAACTTCATCCACGTTGAGAAACAAAAAAAAGAAAAAGTACTCAAGAAACGTCGCACGGATATCCGTTGAAGAATATATCCTTTTTAAAACATTCCTCCCAAAAAGAAACAGGGAGGCGACATTTAAAAGCGAGAAAATCGATCTTTTTCGCAGGAGGAGGACTTCTTTTTGCCCCTGGGCTGTGTGCATCCACAAGTGAGGAAGAGTCGAGCAGACAACCGGGATGGAATAGAAATGAGGAGTTTAGCACTCGAGTTGGCACCTGTGGTACACTTGTGTCTACAAATCTGCTCTCTGGAAGTGAAGAATACTGAAGCATTTTTTCGGAATTTTACAACAGATGAATGTTAAGGGGGTCCAGTACCGAAATTTTTTCAAAAATCCGAAATTTTTTTTTCTGATTTTAAAAAATAGTTCATACATTCCTGAAGAGAATTATGTTTTTATCTTATTCCTCCGGTGATTAGAACGCCACAAAATTACCTGTTATTTAAACATCACTAATGGGCGTAACACCTTGAAGCGTCTGCTTAAAGTGCGTTTTTCGAGCACTAGTGTTTTTCACAGATGTTGCATATTCAAATCGATATATCTCCAGAACCATTAATAATTGGCTATTCAAATTTTTGGAGCATTTAATTTATATAGTTTTAAATATTTTGTCTTCCCAGAATTTTATTTTTTTAATTCTGTTTTAAAATATAACATTTAGCGTAAAAGATAACATAAAAAAAAGCAAAAATTTCGATATTTTAACTTTGAGAATTTTTTAAATTTTTTTTAATTCACCTATCAAAATTCTATGAAGACAAAATTTCCTTTATATAAATATGTATTACAGAAAGCTTTCACTTTGAAAAAAAATTTATTTTTTCTTGACTTATATCAAAATATGCAAACATCAATTATTATGGATTTTTCTTGGTTTTTAAATTTTTTTTAAATAACTAAACACAATATTTAAAAAACATTTTCTCAAAGATATATAAATAGGATCTCATACATAAAATAAATTTTTGACATAAAAATGTACAGAAATAAAGTTTTTTTTTATTTTCGGTACCGGACCCCCTTAAGAAAAAGGCTGTTCCCTTTGGGAGGAAGTCCTAGTAAGGATTTATTCCCTATACTCGCTATGTTACAATCTTCTGGCCCAGTGCATTTAGAAACTACTTTCTATAACCACCTTGACATTTGGCGAGTGTGTACGAAAATAATCACTTAATGAAATAGAGATAAACTAAAAACTCGAAAATAGCGTCCAATATATTTTATTTTATATTTCAAATCCTTACGTTAATGCATACACAGTGGCTCCACCTGGTTTTGTCTCTCTCTATTTTAATTTTCACTTATAATAGATAGACATTAAATGAAAACAATTTATGTCATTTCATTAAGGGGGTCCGGTACCGAAAATAAAAAAAACTTTATTTATGTACATTTTTATGTCAAAAATTTATTTTATGTATGAGATACTATTTATATGTCTTTGAGAAAATGTTTTTTTAAATATTGTGTTTAGTTATTTAAAAAAAAAAAATTAAAAACCAAGACAAATCCATAATAATTGATGTTTGCGTATTTTGATATAAGTCAAGAAAAAATAAAAAAAAATTTCAAAGTGAAAGCTTTCTGTAATACATAATTATATAAAGAAAATTTTGTCTTCACAGAATTTTGATAGGTGAATTAAAAAAAATTAAAAAAATTCTCAAAGTTAAAATATTGAAATTTTTGCTTTTTTTTATGTTATCTTTTACGCTAAATGTTATATTTTAAAACAGAATTAAAAAAATAAAATTCTGCGAAGACAAAATATTTAAAACTATATAAATTAAATGCTCCAAAAATTTGAATAGCCAATTGTTAATGGTTCTGGAGTTATATCGATTTGAATATGCAACATCTGTGAAAAACACTAGTGCTCGAAAAACGCACTTTAAGCAGACGCTTCAAGGTGTTACACCCATTAGTGATGTTTAAATCACAGGTAATTTTGTGGCGTTCTTTTCACCGGAGGAATAAGATAAAAACATAATTCTCTTCAGGAATGTATGAACTATTTTTTAAAATCAGAAAAAAAATTTAGGATTTTTGAAGAAATTTCGGTACCATACCCCCTTAAGTGATTATTTTTCTTACCTACTCATCAAATGCCAAGGTGGTTATAGAAAGTAGTTTCTAAATGCACTGGGCTAGAAGTTGTAGCATTGCGAGTATAGGGAATGATCCTTACAAGGACTTCCTCTAAATAACCAAGTTTATGCAGCAATTCCTTTATACAGGGCGATTCCAATATCCTTTTATGCCCTTTAAATTTGAAATGGAGTTTCGTATAGCTGAGGAAGTACCGTATATCTTTAATAAAAGGATTATGCTAATTATTTTGAGACGGGTTACTGCACTCCTAGCGGCGATTTATAGAAGCTGTAAAAATTGCCAAAAAACAAAAAGGCATATAAAATAGAGCTTAAAAAGATATACGTCTCTATTTATAATTATATACACACGATTTTTGTAACAGTAGTATAAAAAATTAAATAGGTACGCAAAAATTACAAAAAGGTATACGGTAAATACTCTGAACTATTACCTAACTGTATCACTAAAAATATACTGTCAGATTTGAGTGAAACAGTGCTAACTCCAATTTGTAAAAGTTTTCAAGAGAGCAAATATATCTTCTAAAGTGCTAGTTCCTCATGAGTGCAATGATCACTAATTTGCCGCAAATTTATTTCTGTGATACAAAGTTGCAGCATTTACTTATTCATAAGCACCTCATATAAATCCGACAATATCGCAAACATAACTTAAAAAGCGGAAATAATGAGATGTCCTTATCCTCTGGGGTTCAGAAATTGTTACCATAGTTACCAACAGGTTCATGTACTCCTTAGAATTAAGAGCAATCTTCAGTCTCCAACTTCCCCCCCCCCCCGTACCTAATTGGACCTACAATTTTCCACATGACAAAACAAAATTTTTAAACATGACAATTTACTTATAAATTATCAAATTTTCTTGTTGTAGAAAATGAAAGCTCAGTTTACGATATCAAAACAGATATAATTTTTTTTCTTATTCTCAATATTTAAAAAGAAATTTTTTTAGGATTGCGTGAATTGTTGAACAAACTGAAGAGTTTTAAAGTATTAATTTTAATTTTTTTTAAAAAATGTAAATCTTTGAATAGCTTAAATAGTAATTAAAATGAAATTTTTTGTCGTTACAACACATAACAAAAGTGTCCTATGGTATATACTGGTGAGGAATCTTAAGATATACTATTACTAACGAGTCTTAACCACTTAACAAGTGTCGGCTTCGTTAAAGGTTCAACAACCTTAGTATTAGTTATTGTCTTCAAAACTGAATGCTGAATTACAATACTATACTTTCTTCAAGTTACGAAGAAGAATATAAATTAGAGAATAGTTATAGATTATATTGTAAACAATAGCAACTGATTGTTAATAATTCCAAGGAAGCCTTCATGTGTTTTTAACTGAAATTTCTTAATAGAGCATGCTTATTTACTAATTTGTCGCAGAAAAAGACTTCGAAATTAGTATAGCGATCTATGGTACTCTCCCCAGACTATTTAATGCCTGTTGGTAATCAATGGCAACCTACTACAGACTATTACATGGATTAATTTAGATAATAGACTGAGAGGCGACTGCAATTTTAGGACCCCATAGAACATCATTCTGATTTTTTTATAGAAATTAGAGAAAACTGAGTGGATTACAAATCTACTGGTCTGCCGTGGCAAAAATGGCCGAAACTGGTCAAAAATCGACTTTTAATAAGTTGAACTAAATCCAAATGCCAAATGAGCCATAACTTGCCAAATAATGAGCTTTTTTTTTATTTGGTAACCCTCACTCTTTAATTATCAATTAAGAAGGTTGCAGACGATTCAGATATCTGGAGACGGTCCTACTTGCATCTATTAAAAAGGAGCCAAATTGGCAATAAACATTACGTCACGGATGACGTAACTGATGTCGCCAATTTGGCTTACTTTTAAAAAATACAAATTTTAAAAGCCTGAGATCAGAAATCGTTTGCGCTTTTTCTCATTGAAAATCAAAATGCAGGGTTGCCAGACGAAAAAGTTTGTTCTCTTTTTGGCAAGTTATGACATATTTGGCAATCGGATTTTAGTTCAACTCATTCCAAGTCGATTTTTGACCAGTTTCGGCCATTTTTGCCACGGCAGACCAGTGGATTCCTAATCTACTCACTTTTCTCCAATTTCTATAAAAAATTCAGAATGATGTTCGATGAGGTCCAAAAATTGCAGTCGCCTCTCGGACCATAAGTTATCGCTAACGTGTTACACCATGGCGGAAAGTGATTTGGCGTTATCAGAGCAGAAATCCAATATAAACTCTTTAGAAGTAACAGTAGAAGCCTGTCACGTAGTCGCTTCTTGCTAGGTGATATATTTTTTTTAATAAAACAATTAACTACTTGTTAATTTCAATTACCCATATGTTTGCTTAGGGTAATAAAAGTATACGATTCGTGTTTTTTTTTTTTTTTTTTTTTTATTATTTCTCCACGTTTTGGAACATCCTGACTTCAAAAAGAAAAAATGTCTGTCTGTGTGCACATGGTCAACATAACTCCCGAACAAATTGACCTACAATATTCAAATTTTGTGAGTGGGTTGATGGTGGCCATACCATTAAGGTTTTCGTCAAAATCGCGCATGTGCATATGGTCATCAAATCATGAAAAATTATGTTTTCAACAATTGCTAAAAGACGACTCTAACGATTTTGATTAAAATCTCTGCTAATGCCTCTTGAGGTGTTCTAATAGTCTTCACCTTCGAAATTCCCGTAAGAATGCGATAAAAGCGTAAAAAGTTGAAAAACGAATGTCATTAACACAGAGCTCTCTACCCCTGAATGTTTTTTTTTTTTTTTTTTTCTTTCTGTTTCACGCATAAGAATTGACAATGTGTTGTCTATCGATAAACATCGAATGAAAATTTTTTTCCCATCTAAAAATGAATGCCAAAAATATCGCCAAAAAGGCCAATTTTAATTTAAATGAGTGAAAATATGAATACGTTAAATAACGCCCTAAATTTTAATGCAATGACCAATACTATAGTGTAATTAAAAGTTGTGCGATGTTCCACACCCCTAGTTTGCTGTAAAATGTTGTTTACAATAGGGAAGGCTTCATATCTCAGATTCCCCTACTTCAGAAAACTCCTCAGATTCATTTGATATTTTTACATAAAATTAAACTTCTGGAAAAATATTTTCTTAAATCTTCCATAAATTATAGAGCTTCCTCATAAAAAGTCATGAATATAAAAATATCACTGACTTGTCTTCTAACTTTTTTTTGTGTATTATGGACAGTGCTAAAGTCTAAAAAAGTAAATTATCTGTTTACTTCTGACACATACGATGAAGTGAATTATAAAACTTTCCTTTTAATGGTGTTTTATGGTTTTGGTGTTTATAAAATAGATAGAAAAACCTCAGAATAATAAGTCTCATGCTTGCTATTCACCACTTTTTTTTATTTATTTTATTTGATTTTTTATCGTAGAGACAGTGATGTAGTGCCTATGTCATCGTTTAACGCAGAAACTCTTTTCATGTGATGTTTGGATTTTCTCATAAGTTTCTAATAAAGTAAAAGGAGACTGTTGAAGCTATTTATGGATATTGTCTTTAAGGGGAGTTGGGTACCCCTTGTTTTCACACAAAATAATAAAAATAGAAAATTTTCTATTTTTTGCGTGTTTATAATCATTGAAACCTTATTCTGGAGAGTTTTTGAGCTTATCCGATAACTGCAACTGCAAAAAAACTATATTTTTATGGGGAATTTATCATTGCTGCAATAATTTTTTTATTTATTTTTATTATTATTATTATGTTTCGAATGCATGTTTGGGATTTTTGAAATTACGACCTTACTCAAAATGCTAAAACTTCAACAAATAGGAGTGAAAAGGCCTGGCAATTTTTTTTGTGTCATTCTTATTATCTATTCGACAAATATAGCCATTAATTTTTTAATAAAATAAGAACTTTTTTTTTACAAATTTAAATGTTGAAAAATACCCGTTTTTTACGCATTTGTTACATATGGGTACAGTAATTATCGTTTTTCTCGAAAACTATTTTACTTATTCTAAATCCGATGCCTAAAAATTTAGAGTATATTACTAGGAGCATTGTTTAAAAAAAAAAAAAAAAAAAAAAAAACTGTTAAAAATATTGAAAAATTAAAAAGATAGACTATGGTTGGTTGTATTCAGATTATCTGGCGCCGTCAGCAACACGAGGGCTATAATGCGCCGAAACATTCGTCATTAGACAAGCCAACATACATTTACAAACACCCATGCCAACACGGGACTCGAACCCGCAACCTCGCGGTCTAGAAGCCAGCACGCTAACCACTACACCGTTTGGTCGGCAAAAGATAGACTATGAAATTTGATTAATTTTTTTAAAAAAATTAAAAAATTTCGGGCACTATGTGAATTTTTATTTTTTTTATTTTATAATAAAATTTAGTGTTTACTTATTAACACTTCGAAGTAAGTAAAAGTTATAATTTGAAGGCCTTAAATAAAAAAAAAAAAGTGTGAAGGGTACCAGGTCTCCTTAAAGCTATCAGCACTGGTACATATTTTAATGTTAAAAGCATTCCTCAAGTTCAGAGTGTCTACAACAAACTTTATATACTCGGTACTTAGGTATTATCTGATCAGCATTTTTATCGCCATAAAAAATTGACCGATTGTTTAATCGGTTACATTTTACCAAAATGACAAAGTAAATGTTGTCATAACAAAATAAATTAAGGGTACAATGGATTATGAAAACTTTTTTTTTATTATTGTGCAGCAATTTTTTCAGATTTTTTATGATGCAATAGTTCTTATAATTGCGACAACAATTTTTTGAGGGAATACTTAATAGTCGACCAATATGTCCTTTGACCCAAATGATTATGAAGTTCTCACATCCGGACACTTTCTCATAGGCAGACCCATAAATAGTATTCTTGAACCCGACCATACTGATAAAAAGGAGAGCTATTTAACTCATTAGCAAAAAGTAAACAAATTGGTACAAATCATTTGGAGTAAGTGGGAAAAGGATTATTTGAATAATTTGCAAGTCAGTAATAAATGGAAATTTTATAAAAAAAAAAAAATTAAATTAATGTTACCTGTGGTTCAATTGTGTTGTTAAAAGATGACAACTTACCTCCTTGTAAATGGACTATGGGTAAAATTCAAGCTGTAATTTTAGGATCAGATGGTAAAATAGGTAAGAGTAGTTACTCTCAAAACACCGCCCGGCGTATATGAAAGAAGTACCTAGAAAATTTGCTTATTTCCTGTCAAGTAAATTGTTTTGCATATTGTTTTTAATTGCATTCTCATAATTATATCTATAATAATTATTGTATTTCATAATTTTTTGAAGTTTTATGCATTTTATTTGCAAAATTTTGCATTTTTATACTTTAATTCCCTAATTATTCTATTTTGTTGTAATAATATTAAAATGTTATTTCAACGTGGACTGGGATGTTAACGCCAGTTCAGTTTTACTGCGCAACTCTTCTGCGCAATCCCCTTAATCCTTTCCCCTGTCATTTTATATTCATTTGCTTTTGGATTACATGCAGCTTTGGAAAGTTCCTACCTACAGTCCACAGGAATAAAAATTGTTTGGTAACAATTGCAACTTATCGTGACAATTTTTTACAAATATCCACACACTGAGCTATCGGAAGGAACAGTTGTTAAACTAAGATCCATTGAACAGTATTTTAAAACTATAGGTATACATATACATTAAGAATTTCGAAATTTGACTCAATTCTGCGTTTTACTTTTAAAATATTCCCGAATTCATTACCTTTAAAATGATACCATTTTCTTTCTGAGACTCAAATTACTTTTTAAATTACAGTGGATTTTATGAACCTGTTTTGTATCACGTTCATTAGTGTAGTAAACTTTAAACGCGTTTTCTGAAGAATGACATTTTGGTGTTATGTGACTTTACGTCAACGATCATAACTTCATAATAAATGGTCCGATTTACAAAATTATTAATTTGTTTTTACAAAATAGTTGTGAATGCATTTCCTATTGAGAATCTGATATATATTGTTATAAACTCATTTTTTATGCAGATTTTAATCTTAATTTTTTGTTAAAAACTATGTATTTTTTTAAAACTTTTTATATAAAAACTTATAATTAAATAAATATTGTAACCAAATTCAAAATTCTCCGTAGAAACATGCGCCAATATAATATCTTTTATTTGAATTAAAAATCATACCTCTAAGTTACTTACAAGTTTATTTATGTATGTTCTAATAACATCCTAATTGTCACTTTAATTGCAATATATATAAAAATGCATCATTTTTAATTCTGACATACGGCCAAAATGTTTGAAATTATAACTTAAAAATTAAAGAAAATCCTCTCAATAGTATATGTATACCTTAAGATTTTTTTTACCTAATGAATACCAGATAACGGGTATTTTCTATAACGTACGATTAATCGAGCAATCAACTATAATTACACCTCAATAATATAAACAAATTCAAAATCGGTTAGATTTAAAAACGTGAATGATGCGAGATAATAAATTCCAACAGTATAAAAATTAAAACGGAGAGTGCTTAAAAGGTATTTTATCAAGCAATGTGGTGTTTTCGGGAAAAAGGAAAAAAAAAAAAAAATAGAATCAAATAGCCGCGTGAAAGTCATACATTGAAACATTAAATATTAACGCTATTCTTACAACAAACTGTGATTTAATTTAGTTCCCATAAAAATAAAGCGTCTTATCAGTAAAAATTACTCGTTTAATCAGATTATAGCTCGTCTTTAAAAAAAAAAAAAAACATCTTTATGAATAATGAATGTTGGTACTGAGCAATATTTAGATATTTCTGGAACTGAAAAGAAATAATTGTGAACTTATACTCATAAAAGGACTAACTTTTCTGACGATCATTATTATTTCAGATTTTTTTTTTTTTAAGTGTACTTTTGGTATACCTTCGTATTTCTATCACAATATATAATTTTTGTGTTTGTTTATCATTACAAAATATATAACTGAATTATTTTCTCTTTTTTATGTACAGTAAGGAATCGATATATCTCGCTTTCTGGAAGACAAGAAAAATGTTCGATATATCCGATTACGCGATATATTGAGCGATATATTACACCACGTAAAAACGGGAAATCAGAAAAAAATGGGAGACACAGCAAAAGCGCGATATATCCGAATGCGAGATATATTTGAGCCGCGATATAACGAGGGGTTCCTGTATTATATTTAGGTTTTATTTGTTCAAGAGCTATATGAAAGCTCTACTGCGTCAGAACACGGTTAGGTCAAGATTTGAGTGAAAAGTGTAATGCCCTCCAGGAGGTCTTTCAAAAGGTCTCTGCCTCGAGTTTCTTTTGTTGCGTGGACGGGTTCGAAAGATTTGAAGCCAAAGCAGATCAAAACTTGCAGAAATTTATTCCAATATAATTCTTCACAGGTTCTCTTACAGCTCCAGAACTTCTCATTCTAGTAGACACTAGGCTTGGTCGATGTTAACATTTCTGTATCGCGATATATCGGGAAGCAAACATCGCAATGTCACGATACATCACGATGTTAACTATATATTTTTTACAAAATACTATAAAACAACGTTTTCATAACACGCTATGTAGCCGAAAGTTATGCTTACTTAGCTTTGCAACATTTTATTGAATTCATGTATGGAAGTTTATTTTAAATAACATGAGCAGCGACCGAATTACTTTCAGAGGGATACACAAAACACCCAAGGGGTATAAGCAGGTTATTATTATTTTTTATTTTTTTGGTTTAATCCGGATTTTTTAATTTCTCTATCTTAATGAAATTTTACTTTGTTGTTATCCACGGAAGGAGGGGAGGGGGGGGGGGAGCGAGGACAAGTGCACTTCCTGGCGGTGCACATGTTTCTTTAGTTATTGGATATTCTTAATTATTAAATCAAAAACATACTTTATACTGAATATTTTATTACTTACTATATACAATATAACTATTAAACAATAAAAATAAATTAATGCATAACATTTAAAATTCTAATAATCTTTATTTTGTGCCAAAAAAATCTGCATTTCAGCATTTTTAAGAAGCAATGTTGGATTGAATAATTAATCTTATGGAAATAAACTTTATTCAAATCGTACAAACTGAAAAAAAAAATATAAAACATTTATTTACTTACGAGTCAGAAGAGAAAATCCTTCAACGTAAATGGGGGAAAAATCGTTTATAAGTATTTAAGCAATCAAATTAGAGAAACAACTAGTATCCATCCATGCGCTAGTTCATACTGACTTTGGCAGATATAACAAACCCTCATAGTAATAAACAACCTTAATTAAACAATTATCTTAACTGGGTAAGAACTAGACATAAATTACCACGCAAGAGTACCGCAATCCCCTTGAGTTAATAAATAAATAAAGCAAAGCTCTCAAAGGGTAAAAATGTTAGATAAAAAAATCCTGAAGTTAATGTAAAAGATTTAAAGATACAAAAATGTAATATTTTATTTCTTCCAAGTTAGAGAAAAAAAATCAAAAATGAAACACAAAAAGTTAAGGAAATACTCAATTGAATTCCAAAAATAGAATATCAAGGTCTTTATCTGATGACAAATTAAATAAAAATTAAAACGTTTTTTATGAGTTAAGAGAACAAAAAAAAAAAATTTCAAACAATAAAAGGAATACTTCTTTCATTGGATCTCCAATATTACTAGACTAACTGGCGCCTTAAAACCACCTCGTAATTTCAACACTCAGCTGTAAAAACAAAACAGGAAATAAAGGCGAGACCTAAAAAAAAAAAAAAAAAAAAAACATCGTAAAATTGAATCATAATTTCACATGCCATACGTTCTTTTTTTTTCCTTGAAATGTGCACTTTTTTCCAACTTTATTTTAAATTTCATAAGCCAGGGGATGCAAAAGCGAATGCAACATGTAATAAGTGATTAAGTGCGCGATGCCATCTCTGGCGTTTTGTTTCTATTTAATCATGGAAACATCGCACATGCCGGATACGATTATCATGATGCCGATACAGCAAAAGCAAATGGAAATCGTCTCAAACGGCGCGGTATAGCTGTTACACTACGTTTCTATACAGTCTTGGATACACCGCGCATATGCAGGGAGGATTACTGCGATCTGGTGAAGAATCGTGTCTCAAACGGCGCAGTGTCGACGGTTCCAATACGTTTCTATAGTATTTTAGAAACACCGCGCATGAATCGTGGCATCATCGGTTCTTCGTCCTTGAAGTGCTAGGCAATGAGTGTATCGCGCTCTCGTCAAAAAGGATCGCGATGTATCGGTTTAGTGAAAATAGTAACACCGGTTTGACGATGTTGATTTCACACCGGTTTTAGACGATGTATCGATACATCGCCCAAGCCTAGTAGACACAACACAGCTCTTTTCACAACAATAGAGCACAAAACAGCAGTTACAAACTTGACAACACAACTGTTACAAATCGCTGTAAAAGACAATGCAATACAGTTCACTTTCGGAACTCTCTGAATGCTCGCTGAGACAGCTAACTCAGTAACTCCAGTCAACTAACTGACTCAACTAACTTCATCACCCGCTCTCTTGGGTTTTTATAGGAAAGTTAAACCTTCGTGAATATTCTAGAGATATAAATTTGGAGGACTTTCCAGATCGTAGTCGAAAAGTCCTATTCATGTACATGGGGATCGCCAATGTCACCAAATGGTCGCCAAGTTTGGTGACAAAAATTAATCACCAAAACCGAGATTGCCTTTACCATAATGTTAAATGGCCTGCTCTTTGTAAAACTCGCTTCCCAGCATTATCTCTGTACAACTCGCTTTCAAGCATTAAGGGTCACATTGCAGGTAAACAAAGCAAGACAAACTATTGCACTGCCTTATGCGAAATGTACATAAATTTATATTTTTACATAATTAACGCTACGAAATATTTACAAATATACAGAAATTCGCAACAATACCCCCAAAATCAAAGTTAATATAAAGGATTATAAAAACCCTGCTAAATTGACTAATTTATGGTATGTACTCTCCTTCAATATCTCAAAAAGAGCTCTCACTAAATTATTTTCCCTCGAGATCTTAAATAAGGGTACCTCTTTAAACCATTTTCTCCAGGAGCGATATTAGCATCGGAACGCGATCATCTCATTACGAGCGAGGTGGGGGGATTAAACAGAAGTGGGTTAAATGAAAGATCAATCAGAAAATAATGGAGGTGCCATAAGCATCGGTCCACAAGACGGGGAAATCAGCAGTTGGGATTTGCATTAATGTCGTAGTTGGGAGGTCTGAATGGCGGAACTTCATTCTGAACATAGCTGGATAAACAAAGGGTACGTTGATCGGCATCAATATATCTCGGGCATGGGCGCCCGCAGGATTATTTGCAGGGGGGTGCAAGACTGATAGAATTTTGTTTAAATCGTTTATTTTTCAGAAATGTGGATTGCGATTCCTAATGAATTGTCAATTAACAATTATGCGATAATTTTCACTGATAATAATAAAAAAAAAAAATCATGGTATATATTTTTGAAATCCTCTTCTCTGCAGATTTTATTTGGTAACCAACGCAACAATATTGTTACGAATTTTTGTATATTTGTAAATATTTGGTAGTGTTAATTTTGTAAATAGGAAAATTTATGTACATTTCGCATAAGGCAGTGCAATAGTTCGTCTGAGCTTGGCTTCCCTGCAATATGGGTATTGATGCTTGAAAACGAGTTTTACAGAAGTAACGCTGGGAAGCGAGTTTTACAAGGAGCAGGGCACTTAACATTATGGTAATGGCAATCTCGCCAAATTGGCGAGATAGAGCCAAGTTAGCGACGGTTTTAGCGACTAATTTTTGTCGCCAAATTTGGTGAGAAATCACCAAATGTCGCCAAACTTGGCGACATTTTTGGTCCCCATGTACATGTATAGGACTTTTCGACTACGATCTGGAAAGTTCTCCAAACGTCTATATCTGGAAGATTCACGAAGGCTCGCCTCTCCTATAGAAGCTCAGGAGAGCGGGTGATGGAGTTAGTTGTTAGCTGATTCCATTAGTTGACTGGAATTACTGAGTCTCAGTGAACATTCCGAGTAGTTCTAAAGCGAACTGTATTGCACTGTATTTTGCGGCGATTTAGCAGTTGGGTTGTCTAGTTTTTAACTGCTGTTTTGTGCTCTATTGATGTGAAAAGAGCTGTATTGTGTCTGCTAGAACGAGAAGTTCTGGAGCTGTAAGAGAACTGTGAAGAGTTATTTGGAATAAATTTCTGCAAGTTTTGATCTGCTTTGGCTTCAAATCTTCGAACCCACCAACCCAACAATATTTAAGAAAATCTTGTGCAAGAAAGAAATAAAAAAAAAAAAAAAATTCTATCTTATTTGTTTTGTTTTGTTTTCTATCTTTTAAGTGGTTCTCGTGGTATTCAAAAGATAGTGTTTGGAACAGAACCAGAAGACACAAAATATAACTTATTAGAAATAAAGTTTGTAATATAAATCCTTTTACTTAATTTTTGTTACTTTGCAGAGAAAATCATTCAACGAAAATGGGAAAAAAACAACAACAATCACTTATAAGCAATAATTACTGAAACGAATGTTATCAGTTCATGAGCTAATTCCTATTGACTTTGACTGAAGTATTATAATGTAGCTATGTGTAATAAATAACCAGAACAAACTAAACAGAAATTATGGAGCCAGAAAAGCCAATCTTGTGTTAATAAATAAAACGAACCTCTAAAATAATAATAAAAAAAAAAAAATAATAATAATAATAATAAATTAATTAAAAAAAACTGTTTGATGTTGCAATTATGTATCTTATTTCCATCTTGAGCTCAATCATTTTGTTTGAAAAAAAAAAAGTAATAATTTGCAATTAGCTGTCAGAATGACGTGATTTACCCATAGTATTTACCATAATCTTCAAAGGAAGCATGCCGACCAAACGGTATAGTGGTTAGCGTACTAGCTTCTAGACCGCGAGGTTGCGGGTTCGAGTCCCGTGTTAGGCATGGGTGTTTGTAAATGTATGTTGGCTTGTCTAATGACGAATGTTTCGGCGCATTATAGCCCTCGTGTTGCTGACGGCGCCAGATAATCTGAAAACAACCAACCAACCAAATCAAAGGAAGCATACCTGAGGTTAACATCAAAGATTTAAAAATACAGAAGTGTAATATTTTGTTTCTTCCAAATTAGAAAAATAATTAAAAAAAAATTAATAAAAAATGAAACAAAGGAAATGCTCAATTGAAATCTTTACTACGTCTTATATCTGATATACCCAATTTCCAATCCTTTATATTTCTAAACAACTGGCGCCTTAAAACCTCCTCGCAATCATTGATGCTTGAAATAGCAATACTCAAAGATGAAAAACGAAATAGGAAATAAACAGGAGTCGTAAAATAAAGGTGAAAAAATTCATTGTAAGATAGAACTACAGTTTCAAAATGGCATATGTGTTGCTTCCCTCCATGGAATGTAAACTTTTTTCGCCAAATTTAATTTAATTTTCAAAAGCCAGGGGGGGGGGGGGGTGCAAGTGCACCTCCCCCCTGGCTTTTGAAATTTTTTTAAAAATGGGGGAAAAGATGTAAATTCCAAGATATAAAAAGCACATATGCCGCTTATACTTTTATGTTACAATGAGTATTTTTTTCTTCTATTAATTTAGTCTTTTGTTGCTTTCCTATGTCGTTTTTTATAGCTACTTGCGTGACGATTTTCTGGCGCTTGTTGTCTATGATTATTAGAGTCTGATGAGTAGAAGTATTTATTCCTTTTATTGTATAATCATTTCCTGTGTAGTCCTCAAAATTCTAGGAAAATGTTTTGATTTTTTAAGTCATCGGATATACTATCTTGTAATCTATTTTTATAATTCAATTGTACATATTCCAATACTGCCTTCCTGTTTCATTTTTTTTTTTGTTTTTTTTTGTTTTGTTATATCGGAAACTTGAAAGAAATAAATTTTTTTTACTCTTTTGTATTTTTGCATCTTTGAGTTTCTCTATTCTAAACACTGTCTCTTGAATGCCGTTAGATATAGTTGGATGATAAAAAAATCGTTAAAAATATATGTTTTAATATTTTTACTATTTTGTACTTTCTCTTTATCAGGGTTGCGCTTTCAAAAATATATAACATAAATTTTAACTATTCTCAAAGATGATTTTGATAAAAATCTAGTCTTGCACCCCCTTGCAAATATTCCTGGGAGGGCCCATGATCTCGGGGCAACATAACTTGAGCCTTGAGCTGTAGGATGGATCCTTCAGCGTAAAGATATATAGTTTCGGACAAATCACATCTAATATAGTAATATTGATAACCTGCTCACATAGTTTTGTATTAAACTTAAATATATGTTGATAACAAAAACGAAAATAGCGCTTTTAAGTTGAAATTTTAAGAAATATTTTACTTTTCTATCCGCGGATACTAAGAGTTTAACAAATCGTCTACACGTAGTTCCATTCAGCCAATCAGGGCTTAGTAAAACCGGTTCACACATCGTTGTAGCGTATTCAATGGGCTCAAGTAAGCTTGTCCCAAGGTACAGAGACAGGGTTGGTCTATGACGCGTGCGATTATGAGAGGGGCGCCGAAAGGAGAAAAATATGAAAAATAATATGGTAAAAACTTAAATTATAATGTAATTTTGAAAGCAAAATAGCCTAACCTTCCCATCGATATAAATAAACAACTGGATAGACTGCTTAAAGCTGGGAAAATGAAGTCGTTGCCAGATGCAATCAGTGGGATAAAAAATATAATACTCTATATATATACTCTAACTCTTTACAAGGTTTTTCGCATTCCCATCCAACTATAAAAGTGAACTGTGATTGGTTAATCTTCCCACCAGCTTCGCAATCCCCGGCGCTTTTTTCTCTTTGCATTGACAATGGAGCTTGTCTATCCAGTTGTTTATCTATATCAATGAACCTTCCTAAGGTCTATTCTTTCTCCAGAAAGATTCGAGAAACTTGCAATTTTATCCACTGAAAATGATATTTCATCGTCATTAGATTATGATGCACTAATAAAAAAAACCCACACAATTTCGGCTGCTAAAGCTAGAAAGGTCTACTGCTAAGTGTGTAACACAGATTATTTGAATCAATTTTCTGTAATACTTTTTCTAGATTAATAATTTTTTTTCATGAATATTAAATCAAATAAAACTTATGCTGTTGTTGTTAAAAAATGTGTGTTATTTTCTATATGACAAAACTATAAACTGAATGAAAGAATTTAGGAGTTTGCTCGTAACACAATTACAGTGCAACACGCCTGTTGAAGTTTGAAAAAGTCAGTTACAAAAATTAGTAATAAAAGAAGTCATTTTAAAAACAATAAGAATAATGAAAAGGAACTAAATACTGTTACGAATTTTTGTATATTTGTAAATATTTCGTAGTGCTAATTTTTGTAAATAAATAAATTTCTGTACATTTCGCATAAGGCAATGCAATGGTTTGTTTCCCTGCAGTGAGCATATCAATGCTTGATAACGGGTTTTACAGAGGTAACTCTGGGAAGCGAGTTTCAAGGGGCAGGGCATTTAACATTATGGTAATGGGAATCTCGCCAAATTGGCGAGATAGAGCCAAGTTGGCGACGGTTTTGGCGACCATTTGGCGACATGTTCGGTACATGTATGGGTACATGTATCCCATGTACATGTATAAGGTCTTTTCGACTACAATCTGGAAAGTTCTCCAAATGTGTACCTCTAGGAGTTTCAAGAAGGTTCACTTACGTTCACCTCCCCTATAAAAGCTCAGGGAGCAGGTGATGGAGTTAGTTCTTGAATTTTGAGTCACTGAATTAGTTGACTGGAGATACTGAGCATTCTAAAGTGAACTGTTTTGCATTGTCTTTTGCGGCGATTTAGCAGTTGTTTGTCAAGTTTTTAACTGCTGTTTTGTGCTCTATTGAGGTGAAAAGAGCTGTATTGTGTCTACTGGAACGAGAAGTTCTGGAGCTGTAAGAGAACTGTGAAGAGTTATTTTGGAATAAATTTCTACAAGTTTTGATTTGCTTTGGCGTCAAATCTTTCGAACCCCTTACAACGCAACAATACTTTACTTTGAGAGGGATGGAGAGAGAGAGCTGAAAAGTTATCTATGACCTAAGTGAGGTATATCGAGAAAATGAATAAGCATCGTCTCATCAAAACACTGGAAACCATCATAGTATTAAACCGTGGGAATCATACTGAGCCTAACAGAAATTAAAATATCATGAGTGCAGTTATAAAACTGACTGACGCAGTAACGAGCAATACTGAATATTAATTATGAAACTCGCCGATCTAAACAAAAATCTGACATGAATGGATTGTCGAAAACGAGGAAAGTTAGCGAAGATCTGTGAAAACATTAAAAATTGAAATACGCGCTTTGAAAAGACAAAAATCACATTAAAAAGGCGATTCTAAAAGATATTGTTATTACGTATATATTTAAATAGTATGACAAGGAAACAGAAACACGTGTTTTTTTTTTTTTGTTTTTTTCAAACATACGTGTTTTCTTGAAATGAGACCTGCAACTGCCAATTTTCTCCACCTTCCCTTTAATACTGTGAACGAAAAAGAAATTGAAATCTGAAGCATTTTTCGTCTTTAAATGACACCGCAAGAATTTCATCAAGTTTTTACGGCGCCTCCAAATCGGTTAGGGAGACTCGATGCAGACATAAAATCTACATCATAAAAACAAGACGGTGAAGTTATTTCAAGTATCCGACTCCCTCCCCCCCCCCCTCCATCCCCTTCTCCAATTTCACCACAAAATGAAAGCTTGTGGTTTTTAATATCACCAAGTTGGACGACATTTTTTTTTTTATTGATCCTGTCTGAATATTTTACATTCGAATTTCAAGTGCGAGTTAATTTTTTTCTTTCGTGTTACACTTGTAGCTTCGAACGCATGCGCAGCCTTGCACTTTGAATATTGCTTAAGGGAAACACTTTTTCGGGAGTTCCTTTACCAACTAAGAGGTAAACTTCTTAAGGTCCTGGCATTTTTTTAAAAGTCAGCCAAGTTGGAAATAAATATTACGTCAGTGACGTAGTATTTATAGCCAACTTGGCTCTTTAAAAAAAAAATTTAAAAAAAAATGGAAGTATTTTTCACAAGAGAATAAAAATTTTCTGCACTTTTTCTCATTGATAATTAAAGAGCAATGGATTATCACGAAAAAAAGGAATGCTCATTATTTTCCAAGTTATGATTTATATTTGGCAATCGGATTTTTGGTTCAACCTCATTCAAAGTCGATTTTTGAATAGTTTCTGCCATTTTTGTCCCGAAAGACCAGTGGATACATGATCTACTGATATTTTTTTACATTCTATAAAAAAAAATCAAAATGATGTCAAATGGGGTAGCTAAACTTGCAGTCACCATTCGGGCAATTACTTTTTCTGAAGTCCATCAGAGTTATATATTACCAAAAGGTAAACTTGTTAGGTTTCATTAACGTGCTTTACATTTTTTTTTCATATAGTGCTGCCATCTATCGTATATTGTTCCAACTTCCTAAAGTGTTTTAATTATATTTTTCCCAACTTCGATTTCGAAGCAAATAACAGAATGTGCAATTGTAAAAAAATATTATTCGTCAGATGCAAGGTTTTAAACTTTAAATTGATGCATAAGATTTCCATTTTGGTTTTGTATTAAGGGAGATATAGGGATAGCCATACACAAAAAAAAAATGCTGTCAACAAATAATAATATAACATTACACGGAAATCTTCTGATAGCATAAATTAAAAATGTTAAGTACTTAGCTACATTTTCTAGAATTTCCCAGTATCAAATCGTGTGCATATATACGAGGGAAATAAATGCATAAATGTTTAATGTATGAAGTATTAGCTGAATACCCATGCTTCGCAACGAAATTTTTCTATATGCATTTTAGCAATCCAAAAACATTCATGCATTGTAAATATCGAACTTTGATCGCGTTTCAACTTTTGAAAAGCGGTTTATTAAAATCAGAATACCTTACTTAATTTATGCTTGCTCTTGTTGACATTTGGTACAAATTTTATAAAAGTTGAAGATTAAGGTATTCCTCGCATGGAATGTTTCGCTTTCCCTTTTCTCGACCCTTTAAAATGAGTTAATCGTAACCGCAATAGTTTATTAATCTGTGCTTTACTTTAGTTCCAATTTTCAGAGATGTGACTATATTGGAATAGTTGATTTTTTTTCTGTGCTTGACCTTGTTGATATTTGTACTATATATTGTTGCGTGGATGGATTCGAAAGATTTGAAGCCAAAAGCAGATCAAAACTTGCAGAAATGTATTCCAATATAACTCTTCACAGATTCTTTTACAACTCCAGAACTTCTCGTTCAAGTAGACTTAATACAGCTCTATACACAACAATAGAGCATAAACAGCAGTTAAACTTGACACACAGCTGCTAAATCGCCGCAAAAGACAATGCAATACAGTTCGCTTTAGAACTACTCGGAATGTTCACTGAGACTCAGTAATTCCAGTCAACTAACGGACTCAACTCAGTCAACTAACTGACTCAACTAACTTGGCCGGTCTTAAATAGGAGTCAAACCTTCTTGAAACTTCTAGAGGTAGATATTTGGAGAACTTTCCAGATCGTAGTCGAAAAGTCCTATACATGTACATGGGGACCGAAAATATCGCCAAATGGTCACCAAGTTTGGCGACATTTGGAGATTTCTCGCCAAATTTGGCGACAAAAATTAGTCGCCAAAACCGTCGCCAACTTGGCTATATCTCGCCAACTTGGCTATATCTCGCCAATTTGGCGAGATTGCCATTACGATAATGTTAAATGCCCTGCTCCATATAAAACTCACTTCCCAGCGTTATCGCTGTAAAACTCGTTATCAAGCATTAATAGACACACTGCAGGGAAGCCAAGTTAAGACAAACTATTGCACTACCTTATGCGAAATGTACATAAATTTTCCCATTTACAAAATTAACACTACGAAATATTTACAAATATACAAAAATTCGTAACAATATCATAATTGTGGCTATATTGGTGATGGGAGTTTAGAATATTCCTCGTGTGGAATGTTTTACCCCTTTTCAACCCCTTCAGTTGGTTTATCGAGATTGGAATAGCTTACTTTCTCTATGACAAGTTTTCATAGTTGTGACTATATGGGAAATGGGAGATTTAGTGATGAGTGAGTGAGTGAATGATGGAACGAGGGCATTGCCATTTATACATAGAGATTTAATTAGAAAGAATAGAAAATAAAAAAATAACAATGAGAAATAAATTAACCCATACAAATTATTTCTTACTATAAATCCTTTGAATGCTCTGTCAATTTTTGTGTGCAATTGCATCTTATTCAGGTGAGCTAAAAATTATTAATAGGCTAAAAATTTCAAAATTATCGATTTCGTGATTTTCAAATATATTTAAATTTCAAATTCTTCTTTAAACATATAATTTTATTCTTCTCATACCGGAGAAAAATTAGTTCTAAAAAAATGCCATGCCGCTATTTCACGTAAAAATGCATTTATCTCAAAATGTCACTTTTCCAAGTTTGATGTTATTCTTTTTTTTGAAAAAACGCCCATGAGCTTCTTTATAAAATTTTTACCATATATTTGCCTTTTATCAGTTATCAATCTGAGGTTAACATTTTTGTAAAATTTTGATTATATTTAAAAAAGTTATTTTGTATAAAAAATTTTGATTTTCAGATGTTTTTTGATGTTTTATCATTTGAGATTTTTCTTTTAAAAAAAGCCAATATAAACCTCAAATATGAACCCGAAATCATTAAAGAAGGTTTCAATAATACTCGGGGAAAATTTACACATTTTCCGTGGTTTAGTTACTTAGAGAAGGTAAATAGATGTTGTCCTTTTAAGGTATCCAACTACTTTCGGAGAATTTAAAGGTACACATATACAATTGAGATGATTTTCTTTAATTTTTAGGTTATAATTTAAATTTTTTGTGTGCAGTATATCAGAATTAAAAATGATGCATTTTTATATACAAACTTTTTTTTTCCGTCAATTTTTTATCAGCCAATTGCAATTAAAGTGACAATTTTTCATTATTACAACATACATAAATAAACTTGTAATTAACTTAGAGGTATTATTCTTATTGCAAATAAGAGATATTATATTGACGCATGTTCCTACGGAGAATTTTGAATTTAGCTTCAATATTTATTTAATTATAAGTTTTTGAATAAAAAGTTTAAAAAAATACATAGCTTTTAATAAAAAAATTATGATTAAAATATGCATAAAAAATGTGTTTATAACAATATATATTAGATTTTCCATAGAAAACACATTCACAACTATTGTCTACAAAACAAAATTAGAATTTTGTGAATCGGACCATTTATTATGAAGTTATGACCGTTGGCGTAAAGTCATATAACACCAAAATGCCATTCTTCAGAAAACACGTTTAAAAAGTTAACTACACTAATTAACGTGATACAAAACAGGTTCACAAAACTTACTATAATTTAAAAAGTAATTTGAGTCTCAGAAAGAAAATGGTATCATTTTAACGGTAATGAATTTGGGAATATTTTAAAAACAAAAAACAAAAATGCAGATTTGAGTCAAATTTCGCAATTTTTTTTTTATGTATACAAAAAAAACAAAAAAAAACACGTAAATATAGTTTTTTTTTCTTTCATACTGTTAGTATTTACAACACATAAAAGGAGGAAAACTAGTGAAAATTTGTAAAAATATATATATATATATATATATATATATATATTTTTTTTTTTTTAATATTGAGTAAATTTAACACAATTTTCAGTTAAATTTAACGTAGACGGCAATGTATTCAATCAAGTTTTTTTGGTGGTAAAAAGAAGTCAGTAAATAGTTTGGAATCACTCTCTTGTTCTAACACTAAAAAAACTCGATTTGAGCTCAAGAAATTGCAATTGCACGTAAAAATTGGCAATGCATATAAAGGATTTATATTAAAACTTTGTTTTTATGGGTTACATTATAATTTAATTGATGTCTGTACAATATTAAGTTTCAGTCGACAAATTTTAATATAAAATATTTTGCCGACGCTTTTATTTAAATGTCGGATTTTTCGATTATGAAAATGAAATCTCTTTGCAAGCGCGAAACTTTCTGGAAACTCAATATTAACAGATTACATTTAGTGGGATGAAAATATTTCATCTCTACTCTTTTTACTTAGTTGCCAGAATCCTTTTTTAAAAGCTCGTCAAACCACGGTGGAATATATTAAAATATATGCATGTGCTCGAACGAAATTCCCTGTGGCTTTCTTTGCTTTCCAAGATGAAATACGATTTGGTATTAATTTTTTTTTCTTTTTTCAAAAAAACACTTTTAAAAGAGACTCCTTTTGAAGCTTTGTTGAACAAATAGAAAGGTTTAAGGTTTTTTATTCGTGTCCTCTTCCTCTCCAGCTTGTTGTTTTTGTTCTGCAGTCCGTTGCCAAGCAACGGCATATGACGAGAGTTGCCAAACTACAAAAGAAAAATGTTCCGTCACATGGATCGTTCAAAATATTGACATCAACTTGAAGACGAGATAAGTACATGTAAACTTTTATTTTTCGGCGGGAAACCTGTGATTCTTCTTTAGGCGTGACATGAACAAAAAGGAACTTGGAAATATTTAAAAAGAAGCTCTTTGGGGTTATCGGAAGATGCTTTGGATATCAATTAATTTGATTGTTCACCCAGGGCGTTCTTTTTAAATTTACTAATTTATGCTGAACTAAAAATCGTTTGTTTTATAAATTTGAAAGTTCGATTTAATTAGGTAGAGATCCTATATGCATATTTTTTTTTATGTACATTCGGGATATTACATTCTAATTAAATAAAGAATTAACCGAAAATATAGGAAATCTTAGGAAGAAGTCTAATCCTGTAACTTTTTAATTTTGCTGTAATAATTTCAAAGTAATTTATTAATCACATTGGAAAAATCAAATTGTAAAGACTACCGTTAGACGTAATTAACACTGAAAGTAAAGGTTTTCGTTTAGTTGGCATTTAAGGCTACAATTTTTTTTTTATTTTACGAATTTTCCCCAGAGAAAATTATGACGCATTTTTTACTAAAAAAACTATAAAATTTATCCTTCCTTTAAAGGCTCACAAAACTTCTCCGTACAACATAACAATTTCTAATAAGATTCAATACAAGCTTCAGAACATATAACTTTGAGCACACCTATAATGAAGGCACAGTGAAAGTAAACAAAAGATACACGATGCTTTTTAAACAGCATCCAATACTCGTCCGAACTCGCGATTCCATTTTTTTGCCTCTTTTTATTGTCTCGCGGCAGAAAGTTCTAGCAAAATCCAGTCAACCAATCGCGTGATGGAAACGCCTCGAAATTTCCTGATCGATTTAGATGTTGCCACCCTTTTTCGAACCTCTATTAGCGCTGTTAGCAAAATAAAATATAACTTTAAAAGAAATACGTCACTATTTAGAATGAACAATTCCTGCATTTTTTAAAAACGAGTGAAATTAGTTGATATTTAGGAACAATTTCTTTCTGATTTCAAATATTCAAACAAAAGTTCTTTAAAAAAGTTAGTTATTTAAATATTAAGAAAAGAAAGTGACCCGAAACCCGATCCAATAAAAAAAACTACGCTAAAGCTGTGACGTAACGACATCCTTCGGTTCTCTAGAGTTAATCGCGAGGTTTCTGACAAATAGTTGGTAGACAGTTGCCATATCCCAAAACGGTTGGCGCGATTTGCGAGAAACTTGCAAATCTGGTTTCCACTGCAGCGTTTCGAGGCAAGTTGTGAGTGACGTCACATGCAATTCTAGCCAAATGTGTCATTTTACCGCCAAAATCTAACAAACGAGCTCAGGCTGCAAATTAAAAAATATATATATAAAGAGCGCAGTAAGCAGACATTTTTGTGTTTATGGCCTTTTCGAAACATTTAGAATCGAATAAAAAAAAAAAAAAAATGGGGAATTGTCCATTATACAGAATAAAATTAAATGGAACTTTAAACCAAATATGTCACTATTTACAATTATATACAGAAAATTTGTGTAGCAATATCAAAACTCAAATGATTTGAAAACAAGAATCATTTAGAAGGCTTTCATTTGCTAGCGTTCGTTTCTCTAAGCGTCAAACACTGGGATCTATATACAAAATGACTGGTCTCTGCAACACGGGGTTATTCAGATATATTATTTCTGGATGAGGTTTTTTTTTTTTATTATTATTTTGATCCCTTTTTACCCTTCAAATGATAATTTAAAAGTTAAAGAACGTTTCTGACGAATTGCTTGTTTAAAATTGCACATAGTGTTATTTGTTTAAAAATCGATTTTAAAATAAACCAAAAATAATTTTTAAAAAAGTTGGGGGATAGTGTCACAATACACAGTAGATGGCAGAACTAAAGAAAAGAAAAAATTGTAATTAAGTACCTCAAAGAAACTAAAAAAAATCTTATATTTCTCAGCATTATAATACAATATCTCTAATGAACTTCCGATAAAGTACTCATATCTGTAACCAAAAAACTTCATAGAGGTTTTTTGACTGCATTTTATGTTTTAAATAAAGCCTTTCGAAAGATGCTAAGAATTGCTGGGGGTCAAGACTAAAAAAATAAAAACCTGGTGTTACTCGGAACGGTATTTCGTGAGACTCTGCCAAAGAAGATGAAACATCAATATGTTAGCTGACTATTGTTGGATGCTCAAGCGGGACACAAAAAATTAAAAGCGGAAGAAAGTTAAGGAGTATTCAAGAAAAGAAGAAAAGGTTTCATAGACATAAAGAGTTATAATAAACATGATTTAGTTCAACGTAATAGAACGATATTTTTCTCCCCCCCCCCCCCATTATTTTTATGCTTTTTTCATGCAAGCACCCATAGTATTTTACAGAAAAACTGTAAGTCATGGAGGGAAATGGATATCATTTTTGTATTCAGTGGACTGGGCAAAACAATATTTACCAAAAACATCACAGGCTGCAAACGGGTCTACTGGGATTAACTTTAACAACACCAATAATCGTAAACATTATTATCAGTCGTCATCCCATATTTACAATCAGCTTCACAGATCCTAACTGAGTTATCCCGGACTACTATTCTCTCTCTCTCTCTCCCCCCCCCCCCTCTCCACCCTCCGCTATTGATCTTAGTTCTCCAACAAACATTCAAAGATATATAATGCTTAGTCGTGATGACGATGGCATGGTTGGAATGTCGCATATTTACGCGCGCTCTCGTTTCCTGAAACTTGAGAACGGGGCCGGAATCTAATATGGGTGATCTTTTAATTGCGTAGGAGAACGCGAGAGAGAGAGATGTTGTTGAATCTAACTGGAAATGATAGAAGGATTTTGAAAACACCTTTAAGGGGAGTTTAAACCTTTTGATGGCAACAAAAACAACTTTTTTTTTAACGTAATGTTCGATATTTTTTAAAATCAAACTTACTTTATATTTTTAAAATTAATATTTTTATCCAGTACAAATTTTAATTCCTTCTTGAAAAACGATGATTATTTTAGACATAAGTATTTTTTTAAAAAAAGTTATGAAGTAAAACGTAATAGGGGAAAATTTAGAAAATAAAATCTTTCCGTCTAAGTTTTCCACAAGATATTTTATTAAGTTTTTGGAATTAACTTAATATTAATAATGGAAATTAAAGCTAATTTATGGGTTTATTCACTAGGACAGAATTATCCTTTTATACAATATAAAACATATTTTTATTTAATAATAAAATTTAAATTTAAAATTTTTCTCAAATTATAAACGCCATTTTATTAAAAACTTGTCATCTAAGTTATTAATTCCTGCCTTAGAAAATGTAAAACTACCATCTGTATGCTCATAATTTTTTTTAAATGATAGGAAAATAACTTTTTTTTAATAATGTGGGTAACTTATATTCATAATTTTTTTTTCTTAAGTTG
Organism: Linyphia triangularis; assembly: GCA_963978545.1. Lineage (NCBI taxonomy): Eukaryota > Metazoa > Arthropoda > Arachnida > Araneae > Linyphiidae > Linyphia > Linyphia triangularis. Next base: position 19,711,669 of record OZ021727.1, read on the forward strand.
CCATCATTACGTTTCACTTGATAACTTAAAAAAAAAAAAAAAAAAGCATTTCTGAAGAATGACATTTTGGTGTTATAATGACTTTACGCCAACGGTCATAACTTCATTATAAATGGTCCGATTTACAAAATTCTAATTTTGTTTGGTAGACAATAGTTGTGAATGTGTTTTCTACTAGAATCTAATATAGATTGTTATAAACACATTTTTATTTATTTTTTAAACTTAATTTTTTTATGTAAACTATGTATTTTTGAAACTTTTTATTTAAACAACTTATAATTAAATAAATATTGTAGCCAAATTTACAATTCTTTATGGAAACATGCGTCAATATAATACCTTTTATTTGCAATAAAAATCATACGTCTAAGTCAATTACATGTTCATTTAAGTCCGTTCTAATAATGTCCAAATTAGTCATTTTAATTGCAATTAGCTAATTAAAAAATTAATGGAAAAAAGTTTATACAAAAAAATGCATAATTTTTAATTCTGATATACTACCAAAAAGTTTGAAATTATAACATAAAAATGAAAGAAAATCATCTCAATTGTATATGTATAATACCATCGAAGGACTCTATTCATAAGAACTACAGTTTACAGCGCCACCTGTTGGTAAGATTTCTAACTAATTTTAAAAATTCAGTATAATATTTTTACAGCTTTCTAAATATCTTTAACTTTTTGTTTCATTATTCTACCGACCTATGTTTTTAAGATATTTCATTTTAAAATCTTGGAGTCCTTCGCTATTTACCCTGTACAGCTGTAGAAAATAAATCAGCATGTACACTATCTACCAATAAGTAATTGGACACCTGTGATAAAAGAGATAAACACAATTTATTCAAATTCAATAGGTGGTTGAGCCTCCACCTAAGGCAATTACAGTACTTACACTCCGGGGCATGCTTTCCGCAAGTGTTTGGATGATGTTCTTTCACCGATTTTGGACGGTTGCTGCACTCCTTAATTCGACGATCTTACTCGTCCCAGAGGTGTTCCATAGGATTCACGTCTGGACTCTGAGCAGGCCAGTCCAGTCGGTTCAGCTCGCTGCCATCATACTAATCCATGGTGGACCTCGCAACATGACAAGTTGTCATATTGGAAGTAACAATGATCCAACCCATAAAATTGCCACAGCGTAGTGAGCACGTAGTTATCTAGATTAGTGGAGTAGTAGTCAGCGTTGAGCCTACCATGAATTGGGATCAAGGGTGACGTAGATCAGGACTGCAGACATTCTCAATTGCATGAGTGTCCAAATACTTATTGGTAGATAGTGTATACGTTATGCAAGGATTTTTTAAGAATCGTAAATGCGGCATTTCGATAATTAGAAAGTACTAAATGAAGGTTCATAATTAACTAGTGCCAATGATGGACTACGACATTTTTATTACACACACCTTGTAAAACTTAGCGAACTTTATTCTAAAGAAACTGTTTTTCTTTGAGGAAGAAGGTTGCAAATTTGTGTACGGAATATTTACAGATTTCTTTTTAAAAACATTTCTTGGAAGCTCGTTTAAACGACTTAGTTCAATTTTTTTTTTAGCTTTTACTCTTTGGCAAAGCTCTTATTGTGTAGTTAATTTTTAGCGAATAAATTCGTGGATGTGTGTTTTTTATTTACGTTTTAGGATATTATAAACAAAGGACTTTGTCTGTTTAGTCTTTTATAACTTCATATCCAGACATTTCACTAACATTTCAAAACAATTATTTGTTTTTCTCAGAAAAGAAATATGAATTCCTCGGAGTATGGTTAAGTATAATAAAAACATAGAAAAACAATAAGGAACTTGATTGTTTTATTCGAAGCTATTGAGTTTTGAGGAATGCTAATTTATATTTTAACATCAAAAGAATGCGATTTTTATTTTTAATTTAAAACTGTTTACCATTAACTCGACTTACTAAAAAGAATATGCATAGATATTAAAAGAATTGAACTAAACAAAGAAATGCTTGTTTAAGAATTATTTTCCGTTTTTAAATTTTGATGATTTGGAAGTATCTTAAAGAATATGGTAGTATTATATTGTGTTTGTTTTTTACTATCAGCATGGTATTAACTATTTGATAGTAATTGTTAAACATTAAAACCAACCTGAAAAAGTTTTTTTTTTAATGTTTACATATTTTTTATATATAACACGAGAAAATTTTCGGCATTGTGCTTTTAGTATTAAACATTTTGCAAAATTTTTTTTTTTTTTTTTTTTTTTGATAACCGTAATAATAAAGAAAATTATTAAAAGTGAGATAAATTTACTGCTATTTTTCTAAAATACATAAAAAAAAAAATTGCAAAGAAACTTTTCACTTACTTCAAAATCGTTCACATCTCACACAATAAGTACAAAACTTATATTGCGTATAAGTTGGTTGGTTGTTTTCAGATTATCTGGCGCCTTCAGCAACGCTAGGGCTATAATGTGCCGAAACATTCGTCATTAGACAAGTCAACATACATTTACAAACACCCATGCCTAACACGGGACTCGAACCCATATTGCGTATAAGAATCGAGTATATGGAAAAACGAGTAAAAACATATCGGAATTGAATTATGAGCGAAGGAAATTTTCTTAAACAAATCTTACAAACACATATTAAATTAATAATAGAGCAATACGTACTCTAGAGTGCTTATCTTAAACCCTGGCCTGTATATTAGTGATCACTTCTCAATAAAGTATATCGAAAATTTATTTTTCAAAATATTAAACGAATACCCACACTCACAAAATTAAAAGGAAGTGGCCCAATGGTTTAAGGTATTTATAAATTTTATCAACCGTTCCATATACTGTGAAAGTGCTATAGCATTTGCCATACATATCCATAATTATACATTAAAAACAAGATACCATGTCCTCCAGAAAAGACAAACTTTAGGTTATGCAGTAGCGGTGTGAATAGACGATACTTCCAATTATTGTAATTAAACAAGATACCATGTCTTCCAGAAAAGACAAACCTTAGGTTATGCAGTGGAGCTATGAATAGAAGATACTCCCAATTATTGTAATTGCTAGAAAAAACTGAGGATTAACGGATATGACCCTCAGAGGGTTAAAAACAAGTTACCATGTCTTCCAAAAAAAGACAAACCTTGGGTTATGCAGTAGAGGTATGAATAGAAAATATTCCTAATTATTGTAATTGCTGGAAAAACAGGGGATCAAAGGACGTATATATACGCCCATGACCCTCAGAGGGGTTAAAAACAAGATACCATGTCTTCCAAAAAAGACAAACCTTGGGATATGCAGTAGAAATATGAATAGAAGATACTTCCAATTATTGTAATTAAACAAGATACCATGTCTTCCAAAAAAGACAAACCTTGGGATATGCAGTAGAAATATGAATAGAAGATACTTCCAATTATTGTAATTAAACAAGATACCATGTCTTCCAAAAAAGACAAACCTTGGGATATGCAGTAGAAATATGAATAGAAGATACTTCCAATTATTGTAATTAAACAAGATACCATGTCTTCCAAAAAAGACAAACCTTGGGATATGCAGTAGAAATATGAATAGAAGATACTTCCAATTATTGTAATTAAACAAGATACCATGTCTTCCAAAAAAGACAAACCTTGGGATATGCAGTAGAAATATGAATAGAAGATACTTCCAATTATTGTAATTAAACAAGATACCATGTCTTCCAAAAAAGACAAACCTTGGGATATGCAGTAGAATTATGAATAGAAGATACTTCCAATTATTGTAATTAAACAAGATACCATGTCTTCCAGAAAAGACAAACCTTGGGATATGCAGTAGAAATATGAATAGAAGATACTTCCAATTATTGTAATTAAACAAGATACCATGTCTTCCAAAAAAGACAAACCTTGGGATATGCAGTAGAAATATGAATAGAAGATACTTCCAATTATTGTAATTAAACAAGATACCATGTCTTCCAAAAAAGACAAACCTTGGGATATGCAGTAGAAATATGAATAGAAGATACTTCCAATTATTGTAATTAAACAAGATACCATGTCTTCCAGAAAAGACAAACCTTAGGTTATGCAGTAGAGGTATGAATAGAAGATACTCCCAATTATTTTTAGAAGACATATATAGATCATTTCATCTGAACAACCTAATGCATCATAAGACGAAGATCGATCAATCAATCTGTCTTACTTTCAATAATATTAACCTGATAATAGTATAATGGTCATGAAACTCCTGCACTAAGTGATGGGCATATGTGAAGTTTATTCATTTACCATGTATGAAACGTTTATAATAGTCAATTCAGTACTGGTTATAAATTATGCTTTTTATAATGTTTCATGGATAGTTAACAGAGAGATAAAAATATGAATTGATCACCACAATACCCCAAAATACTAATTAAACAGCCTCTCCACAGCAATATCAGTACACTCACCATCCACAACGGTAGACTGTTATTAGAAAAGTTTTTTTTTTTTTTTTTTTTCATAAACGTTAAAAATATTTTAACAAAATTTTAAATAAACATTGAGAGATTTTAAATACAAGAATAATGCAATTTTTTCAAAAAGAGAATTTAGAATAAAACAAATAAATTTCCTTTAAAAATAAAAAACTGAAGAAGGGGGTTGGGGGGGGCCTCTGAAGATTATTCTTAGCATTTTCGTTTTCATATCAACCACTAAATTCAGTTGTGTGGTAGAACACTAACAACACATAAAACAGTTTTTCTCTAGTTCTCGTTCATACACTAAAATATAAAAAAAAACGCGTAAATTTTCTTTATTCCACTCAAACTTAAACATTGGAAATATGCGATTTATAACCAGAATAAAGAAAAATATATATATATACACAGCGATGCGCGATTTATAGAACACTAAAAACTTCAGAAAATACCCCCAAAGATTAGCATCCTCAATATTTTCAGCTCGCCCATCATCCCACAACGGTAGTTGCTCTCTAACCAACAACAACACAAGCATTGTCTCTCCATCCTCTCTGCCCAAAGATCCTCATCCTTCCTCCGTTTCCATGACGACGCGAGGTGTAACGAGACATAAAATGAACCCTAACTCGATTGGGGCGTCCGTTCGCGACCCCCTCTTTACAGCTCCTCCCCCCTCCCCCCCCAGAACATAATGCACGGCGAAAGACTATTTCATACCTGGCAAATGTAATAGCGCGGAGGAATTTGTTTCAGATGCTAAAGAGATTGGCTTGGCACGAGTGTTTTCTACTTTATTTCTCGTTTTGGATCGGTGGATGGCAACGTCAGTAGGTCTGGATATTATATGATTTGACAGCGATAGATATGCAACCGATGTACATATTTCTTTCTCTTGGGCGTTATGAAATAAAGATGTGGGACATATATTTTATAGAATTCAAATGCCAAGTGTTGCTAAACTCATCGATATAAATAAACAACTGGATAGACTGCTTAACGCTGGGAAAATGAAGCCGTTGCCAGATGCCGTTGGTGGGATAAAAAAATACGGATTGCCGAGGATTGAAAATAAAATTTTGGGTTGTACACAGCAGAATTGTTATTAGTAGACCTTAATTAGTAATAATGTGCAAAAAAATATATACTCTAGCATTTTACAAGGTTTTTCGCATTTCCGTCCAACTATAAAAGTGAACTGTGATTGGTTTAATCTTCCCACCAGCTTCGCAATCCCCGGCGCGTTTTTCTCTTTGCATTGACAATGGAGCAGTCTATCCAGTTGTTTATCTATATCGATGGCTAAACTATGATAAAGATAGAAAGTTGTTAAGCGCTAAGGCACCCTTTGAAAAATTATCGATACAACAAACACTTTAATTTAATATACAGGAAATATTTAAAAAAAAAAAAAATTATTTTAATATTATGCAGATGAAAATTATTTCTGTTTATATATGAAATGGTAAAAAAAAAAATTAAATTTTTTTTTAATAAAGAACCTATTGAAAAGCTACTTTGCGTGTGGTTGGTTGGTTGTTTTCAGATTATCTGGAACCGTCAGAACACGAGGGGTGCGCAGAAACATTCGTCATTTGACAAGCCAACATACATTTACAAACATCCATGCCTAACACGGGACTCGAACCAGCAACCTCGCGGTCTAGAAGCTAGCACTCTAACCCCTATACCGTTTCTACTTAGCGTGTGATTTTCAAAGTTGGAAATTCAGTGCATCATTTGGATCATCACTGAGCGCAGAGTTACCATCAATCAAAACGATTAGCTTCCTATTCATTAACATCGAGCCTATTCTGTCCATCGATATAAATAAACAACTGGATAGACTGCTTAACGCTGGGAAAATGAAGCCGTTTCCAGATGTCGTTGGTGGGAAAAAAAATACGGATTGCTGAGGATTAAAAATAAATTTTGGGTTGTACACAGCAGAAATGTCAATAGTAGACCTTAATTAGTAATAATGTGCAAAAAAATATATACTCTAGCATTTTACAAGGTTTTTCGCATCCCCATCCAACTATAAAAGTGAACTGTGATTGGTTAATCTTCCCACCAGCTTCGCAATCCCCGGCGCTTTTTTCTCTTTGCATTGACAATGGAGCAGTCTATCCAGTTGTTTATCTATATTGATGATTCTATCAGAGTGGGCTTGGGGTTTTGCATCTAATTTTAAATAGTAAAAACATACCTGGATTTATACGCTCACGTCTAGATATCCTTTAATAATTCTAATTAAAACAATTTTGGCAACATGAAAGAGAGAGAAATTATTTCACAGCGTTACAGAAGGAGGCATGCAGTGAGTCAGTGATCAGCGTAACTCTATAGTAAAGATGCGACTTTTGTTTATAAATAGAGAAGATCAGAAAAGAAAAAAATTTCATGCAGAAAAAATAAATAGTTTGGTAGAATTGGCTTTTAAATTCTTGGTTACTATACAAGATTAGTTCATTTTCAAAACAGTAAGTTCTTAATTGTGTATCGTGTGACCTAGAGAGCGCACGTAAGACATTTGTTCATGGTTTCTATAAAAGATTAATTTATTTTGAATGGGGATACTACACCCTATTTTTTAATTTTTATTTAAATATATTAATTTTGAAATCAATAAAAACAGCCGGAAACATGATGCAATCAAAAACGGTCGTGAAGTATTAAGGGCCTGGTGGCTGTGGATCTGTTTTGGCGCATGCGCAATCCCCTACACTGACTTCGAGATTTCCCTTATTGACCATTTCGTTTGATAATTTTGAGAATTGGTTAATCATAATTGAGTTGTTTCGTATTTCGTATGATTTCAATTTGTAGAAATAGAAGAATTCCTAGTCAGTGTGTATATGGTTTGGCGCGGTTTTGAAAAGTTGGCGACAAGGCTAAAATGCTGCGTACCAATTATGCTGTAATACAATAACAATGGGAACTCGGTTAAGAGTGCATGATTATCACAAGTAAATGATAAAAAGTTTTTAAAAAAAAAGAGAGAAAAAAAAAAGGAGACTAATACTCACATCAAAATGGTCTTCACAAACATGTCGAACCGATTGCTTCGATAAAGAAGCATTTTTCTGTTCATTCCTATTCTATTCATTGCAATACACCAACGCTTTCGGTTAATATGTGCTTTACGTTGCCCAATTGGCCCGTTTTGGAAATAACTTTTACATGTTCAGAAGGAAAAAATGGAGATGTCCTTCTTTTGCGTAAAACAGACAAAAATCCATCGTTGATGGGCGATGCTCAAAGGCAGAGAGCTTTTTGTTAAAGACACTAGTTTTCGACTTCTAAAGCTTTTATCGCATTTCTACGGGAAATTCGGAGTTTCTCAGAGCTTTTAATCAAAATCGTTAGAACCGGTTTTAAGCAATTGCGGAAAAACTTGATTTTTTCATGATTTCATCCTTATGCGCATGTGTGATTTTGACGAAAACTTGAATGGTAGGTCCCATGGCTATTCGACTAACCCTCACACCAAATTTGAATATCGTAGGTCAATTCGTTCGGGAGTTATGCTGATCACATACACACAGACAGACATATTTTCCAGACCATTATTTCCAAGACGTGGAGAAATGCAAAAAAAAAAAACCCTTTTTTTTTTACCGAATGCCCTTTTATTACCCTTTGTAAAAATATGGGTGATTGAAATAAACAACACAACTTTACTGTAAAGTTGAAGCGACATAATTTACGTGGAATTTACAATGCGAAGTTTTCTATGAATTCACCTTCACCTTTTATTTTGAAGTAAAATGGTATCAATTTACTTGATAACTTTTAAAAAAGTAAAATACTAAAAAATATTTAAGGAATATGTTACATTAAAACTTTTTTTTTTTTTTTTTGTTCGTTAAAAGAAAGTACTTTGATGCCATCAGACTTTAAGGTACTTATGAGTAAGTAACTTTATTTAACCTTTAATATTCTGCAATCTTATAAGAATTTTATTACTTCTCTTGAACTTTTATTAATAGATGGAATGGTCCCAGACAAAAATGTCACGTTTCTTCCAAATTGCTGTTAGAAATATTGGAACGCTTTTCCAAAACAATTGTTTGAAGAAATTTTTCGACTACGATTGTAGAATTTTGAAAAGATTTTAGATATATCCACAAAAAGGCTTCACTTAATCCCCACAGCCAATACTGTACTTTGGAATGACTGCACAGAATTTTAAGTAAAATTTTTGTTTTTTACATCACTTAATATGATAGCGCTGTTTTTTTGTTTTTTTTGTTTTTTTTAACCTTTTAAAGAATTCTTTGAGCATATATTAAATTGAAAAATTCAAGTGGTAAAAGTAAAACAGCAGTTCAGTTGATTTTTTCTTTTATACTACAATAACTGTTTTGTCGTACAAACTTCGAAAATATGAACAATGTATTTTTAGTGGCAGCAGTGTTTTTCTAAAGTATGAGTTTTCGAAATTTTCCAACCATGTAGTGTTAAACTTAATGATGCTGAATTGAAAAGAATCGTTACAAATGCTTTTGTTTACTGTAACATTACAATTTATAATTAATGCATACAATGAGTAAATAATTTGTTTTTCACACCTTTTCAATGCTTTCTTGGGACACTTCCCTTATTTAAAATAATGTCAGTTCTTCTTAGCATAGACTTTAAGAACTGTACTTTTCTGCACTGTTACCTTTTATTACTTTTTACAATGCTAAATGCTTCATTTTCTACACGAACATTTACTAGTTGAAGATGAATACTCTTTATATTTTGTTCAAATTCAGTTCTTTGCTCACATTCTAGTTTTTAAATAACATAGCCACTTCCTATCTTTAAAAAAATTTCGAATGCAGTGGTTGCTCTGAAAGTGCCTCGATATAACTCCACAAACATCTCTCAAATCGGATTGAGTACCAATATCTTCCTAAAAAAATAACTGAATCACAAGATTTGTTTTATTGTATTTACTAAAAACATAAGTAGTTTTATCTAATAAACACGAAAAAATTCCTCATCAATGCATTATCTGGTACAACGGGCAACAACGGATATTGCTGATGCTTTACATTGCGATACAAATACGGGAACTAACTCACGTCGCAAATTCGTATATGCGCCAGATATCCGAGTGGACTTTGGTTTGAGTCTCAGTTTTTCTAAAAACTCTGCTTGGCTTATTCCTAGTAAACATGTCAAGGTCGCCAAGTGAATTTGGCTACAATTAAAGGACTATATGATGGTCCATCCACAAACATGCACCATTTTTATTCGTATAGTTTTGTTTTGTTTTGGAACTACCGACTGTCTATTTCTGCCACTTATAAAGTACTTAACACAGCCAAATACGTCTCATAATTTTGAGCATCTAGAAGAATACGAGATCGAAATCTTCTAGTATAAACCCCTCTCTCCGACCCCACCACACAAACGAGAGGACATTGAGTCCACGTCAGATTTAATGTGCACCAGCCCCCATTATGTACACACCGAAATTTGGCGGACGGACGCCCGAACCCACAACCCTCCGGTTACGAGCTCGATACTCTACCGCAAGGCTATCGGTGCCCATCCGTATAGTTTGCAATTAACTATTTTATTTGGTATTTACGTATTCCTTAAATTTTTAATCATTTAGTTTTAAAGTCCTTTTGAATTCGACAACAGAAATCCGTCTCATTTTGATCTTATCACCAACTTTTCAAAATCACGCCAACCCTGACACGTTAACTAGGAATTTACCCTCTGCTTACAAATATGAATATATGGGTTCCTATTAAACACTGTTCAACACTGTTTAAAATATCACTTATTTATAAATCAAAAAACACCTCTTGTGAATTTTGGTTTAGGAATCTAAATTGAAACAGGAATTTTCTCTTATGAAACTTAATCATGGCCCCTCAAAAACTGTCATACAATGTTACCAATGTCCGATAATCTTACAGCAGTTATTTTTGGACAATTATCCGATACAAGTCTCCTTGATTTTGTTAAACGTGACGTCGTCATTATATCTCCCGGTATGTGACGTTTCTTTATTACTTACCAATCGCTTTATTATTTTTATGACGTTTAAGGTATATTTTGTTATGGAGGGAGGTTGAAAAAAAGCTCCTGTTATCATCATCGATACAGATCAGCGGTTAACAATTCATAGGTTGCGGCCCACGAGTGGGCCACGTGTAGCATGGTACAGGGGCATGGGCGCTAGTTGAGAGTATAAGATAGAGGTCGGCGATATATCAATACGACTATGTTTTTATCGATATTTTTTTTTAAATATCGATAAAAGTCAAAGATATATCGAAATTTTCAAACATTGTTAGTTTTTCTGATGATCGTTTTGTAGTCCCATGTGTTTTTTTTGATTTTCTTTATTCCCTTTTCAAAACTAAATTGTGGACTTGGCTGAGAAACAGCTAAAATGACACCAATATTCAATATTTTACCATACACTTAAAAGCTATTGAAAAGTATTTAAATTTTTCTCAAAATCATTGCTCTAATTAAGCGAAAATATGACTTTTTTTTTAAATAATAGATCCATTTCAGTTGGAAAAGTAGTAACCTTACAAAAAGCTATCATGAAAAGAAAAAATTTGCGCTGAAAAACTTCCGTTTCTGGCAAAATTGAAAATCAAATAAAAAAAATCATGTATCGATATATCGATATTTTTTACTATGCAACGATATAATATCGATATTTATTTTGATTGATATTTCCGACCTCTAGTATAAGACAAGAAAGGAGCTATAGAGGTAAAGATGGAAACAATCAAGTCACTCGAATGTTAGCAACAATCGAATTATTCGATTGTATTTTTTTTATGGTTTAGCTAGTGATCTTAAGAGCATGGCTAAAAATATCCAGTTTTTATCCAAATATTGACTCTCTCGAGGGAGAGGGGCACAATCTTAAAAACCCCATTGTTTTTTTTAACTTTGACAACTTTTGTTTTAGTTTTCTTAGCAAAGTGAAAACAATAAAATTATTTTTATTATAAAAAAAACAATTTTTAATCTTTCTTATACAGTATGTATTAAAATTCCCGATGCACGGACACGCACATATTCTCAAAGTTAGTAGACCTCAAAGTTCTTTTTTATTAAATAGGTGGTCCGCAAGACTAAAAAGGTTAGGAACCGCTTATATACATAAACAACTGGATAGACTGCGCCAGTGGTTGATGAGCAAACAGCAAAGAGCAACCGAATCTCGAGTACTCAAAAAAATGCGAAAAATCTATTTTCATCAGAATCCTGTATCCAGTAAATATCGCTTTTCTTTTCGCATTAATTTAATTAATCTTAAATAGAGTTCACTAAAATCATCATATTTTTTTTTAGGGGGGGGGGGGGTAGGGGTAGGGGGACAGAACATGCAAAGTAGGGGTGACGTCACTTAAGTTGAAGAACTGCTATTGGTGATTTCGTAATGCTTTAGGCCCTTATTACACAGAGCCACTCCAGCACGCCACAATTTCAGACACTCAGACTCGCATGCAATCCTATGGAGCTTATTATACTGAGCCACAGGCCGATCAAACGGTGTAGTGGTTAGCGTGCTAACTTCTAGACCGCGAGGTTGCGGGTTCGAGTCTCGTGTTAGGCATGGGTGTTTGTAAATGTATGTTGGCTTGTCTAATGACGAATGTTTCGGCGCATTATAGCCCTCGTGTTGCTGACGGTTCCAGATAATCTGAAAACAACCAACAAACCAATACTGAGCCACAGCAGTGTCCAGCCAGGACATCTTTACTGCGGAGCGAGTTCGCCACAAGAGTGGTTCTGTATAATAAGGGTTTTAGGTATAAAGCACAGACTATTAACTACTACTTCTGCAGGCAGATGAAGCAACTGATTTCTAACTACAACTTCTGGATTGCCTACTACTTCTTCACGCAGATGAATCAACTGATTTCTAACTACAACTTCTGGATTGCCTACTACTTCTGCACGCAGATGGATCAACTGATTTCTAACTACAACTTCTGAATTGCCTACTACTTCTTCACGCAGATGAATCAACTGATTTCTAACTACATCTTCTGGATTGCCTACTACTTCTGCAGGAAGATGAATCAACTGATTTCTAACTACAACTTCTGGATTGCTTATAATCGGTTTCTGCTATGCAAGACAATACTTTCACCCATCTATGCAACATAAAAGGTTGTCTATGGTTACAGACGCATTCTAACCAATTGGTAGTGAAGTTGTTAACATAGATATCTATGATAGTTGCATCGATATAGATAAACAACTGGATAGACTGCTTAACGCTGGGAGAATGAAGCAGTTGCCAGATCGTTTGGTGGATTACTAAGACGGATTTTCAAGGATTCAAAGACAAATCTTGTGTTGTACACAGCAGAACTGTCAATGGCAGATTTTATTTAGTAATAATGTGCAAAAAAAAATCTATTCTAGCCCTTTACACGATTTCCCGCCCGACTTTAGAAGTGAACCGTGATTGGATAATCTTCCACCCATCATCGTGAACCCACCGGCGACGATGTGTGGTTGTTATGCCTTCATCGGCTTTAAGTCAATTACCAAGCCATGCACTATCCAAAAGTTGAAGTCAAGAGATAAATGGTCCAAAGTCATCTGAAGCAAGAACGAAAATTTTTTGTTATTATTATTTTTCTTCAAATCAAAAATTCAATAGTTTGAAAATGATCAAATTTTTCAGTTTTGCGTGTAATTGAATGGAAAAATTAATTTTAGTCAAATGGATCCAAATTGTGTTTTCACAATGAAAAACTCTTCATAAATTCAACTAAGTTTTAAATTTGGTCAAAAAAACATTTTAAGATAGGAAAATTACAAGTTGAAATTATGAAACAAAAGCGCTCAAAAGGTTTAGAAAATTTTACTTTCTGAACAATAATTCATTGAAGGGTCCCCCATGTGTTTTAAATGGGAATTGTATTTTCGAGAAAATGGCTCAAATGTTTTCAAATGTGATTTAAAGTCGATTCATTCTTGTTCCAAATTTTGATTTAAAAAATTTAGTGTAAAAAAAAAATCAAAATTTAAATTTTTCGAATAACGTAAAAATAATCAGTTCGATGTAAAAGTTCACAGAGGATTGTAAAAGTTCCAAGATCTTAAAATGCGAAATTTACCGTGCGATTAACTTGGGGAAGGTTGGGAATGAAGGGGTTTGGGGCTGCACTTTTTGGGACCAATTTTTGATCCACTTCTTATTTTGTGAGTGGTGGAGGGTTGGAATTGGAGGTTCTCCTATTAGGTAAGCTTAAAGTTCACTAGGGGAAAGGATTGTGAAATTTTTTGTTTTTTGATAATAATTCAGTGAATGTCGACCCCATGTTTTTTTAGTGGGAGAATTGTCTTTTCAAGAAATTGGCGCGCAAAAAAATGGACAGGAGTCCTTTTTGGCAAAACTCTATTCAAATAGTCAACAGACTTCTCCATAACTCATACACGAAAGATAAGTGCTCCAAAATGGCATCGCCCTGTTGCATCTATTTTCCAAATGCGCATCCACACATGAATACATCCGGAAGAAAATGAAGTATTGAGGAGGCAGCACGATAAACAGCCCACCATCATTCCAAACAATTTTTTATTCAGACAAGCCCCTAGAAAACGAAATAAATTATAGAGCATAAAACGTCGACGTCGGAACAAAAATAAAAAATAAAAAACCTCTAAAACAGATTACTCTCTGACTGTTGGCAACAACGAAAACAAAAATGGAAGACATCAACTTCAATCAGAAAAGGAAAAGATTCTCGGATCAATATTCTTCTGCGGCGACGTCCTTTATAAAGATTTCTTGTTATCAACTATTGTAGTCTGATGATGCGATGATGACATCTGGTGTTTGGTGGAACAGAAACGATAGTAGAAAACTGGGATACGTGATCCCATCATCCGGGAGAATGAGTTGCTGTTTAAGTATTTTCGCTTCACCCCTTTTGATTTTAACAAGAACGGGGCAAATATTGCTTTGTCTCAACGATTTTTTTTTTTCTTTTTTTCATTAGTAGCTCGGAGTTGTTGAACATGGTTAAACAAAAAGATTGCTGGAGGGACTTTGATTGGAATAATATAAGATGTGTGTTATGGTGGCATTGTATCTATAAGAAATGAAATGCGATTTTTTTTTTTTTATTTTTACTTTGAACTACCAATGCCGCAAGTTTGTTATCATATTAATTCAGTGAAGCAAAATTATGGTTGGTCGGTTGTTGTTTTCAGATTATCTGGCGCCGTCAGCAACACGAGGGCTATAATGCGCCGAAACATTCGTCTTTAGACAAGTCAACATACATTTACAAACACCCATGGTAAACACGGGACTCGAACCCGCAACCTCGCGGTCTAGAGGCTAGCATGCTAACCACTACACCGTTTGGTCGGCGAAGCAAAATTATGAATTTAACCTTTCCACTTGTTCTGTTCATCCAAACCTTTAAGAGATTCCGACATTTTAAATTCACTAGAACATCTATTGTACTAAAAAAAAAAAAAAAAAAAAAAAAAAAAAAAAAAAAAATCCGAATGATGGAGGTATCTTGTATTCTAATTGATGGAATAACAAAAGTCAAGTAATGCTGTAAATTGGGGAAGGCCTTTATTAATTGTATATATATTTTTATCATAAGAGGTCATCTACATATTGAAACTACTTTAAAAAGTTCAATGACAACCCCATAATATTATACTAGATTTAGAATCCAAAAAAAACGTCTGAATACCAAATTTCATAATTTTCCAATGTATGGTTAGCAATTTAAATGATGTCAAAACAATGATAAATTAATGCTAAATAGAAAATTTGGGTATTTTTGGCCATAAATTCTTATATAGTTAATATATTTAAGCAATTTTTATTTCAAAGGATAGTTTCTTTAAGGCCAAACATAAATAACACGCTACTTTTATATTAAACAGTTTTTTAATAATTAATTATTAATTAATAAAAGTTTTAAATTTGTTTAAATAGAAACCTGCATTTGTTTTGCTTCCATTAGAATTTTTATTATGGTCGAAAAACCAACCCTCCAGAATTTTTTTCATTCCATTTTGACTTTTGGTTCTCGATATTTTAGCAAAAATGTAAAAAAGCTCACTTTAAGGGACCGCGTGATAGATTACGTCTTGAAGCATGCAAAACGTTCGATTTTCCCCCGCGATAAAGAAACTTGCCCTCAAGATCATCCAAAACATTTTCGCTCATATGTGACTTGTTTTTCAACATAATGAACTGAAATTAAGTATGTAGGGTAAATGAGGTATTCTAAATCGAATGAAAACATAAAAAATAGGAGTTTGTATTGAAATTTTTGGAGATAGAGTTACATTTACTTAGTATACAGCCAACTAAGGAAAAAATTGTGCATAAGATACATAGAAAATCGCGAACGAAACATTTTGGTGCAAATCGCAAGATTCTACGATAATTAAAGCCATCGTTCGGATTTTTTTGTTGTTGCGTACTGTACAAGAGAGTTACTTACTATTAAGCCCTGATAATGGTATATTTAAATTAGGGTAGATTCTTAAAAATGCCAGTAAAAAAAAAAATCAGTACTTACGTATTATCCTATCAATCTTTTTCGGTAAAGCCGAAATTATCGCCAAAAGCAATTTTGGCGTTTTTCCCCTCCATTTAAAAATATCGCCAACAATATCGCCAAAGAGGCAATATATATTTATTTAAATTAGGGAAAATATGAAAGCTGTAAATAACACCATATCAAATTCGAATGCAACGACCAATATCTACCGTAATTGAAAATCGTGCGATGTTCCTCAACATTAGTTAAACATAACAATTAAACAACAACATAACAATTAAAACAATCAGTTACTTTCTGGACTATCCTGCACACCAACCCGCATTTGAAACAAATAACGAGCCGTTACCTCTTAGATTTGTTAGAGAGCATTTTAAAGTGCATGTCACTGATCATTATCCCCCTTTTAACTACATTCGCATGACATTTCAACAACACTCATTTGGCTGAATCAACAACTGCACTGCAGAACTCATTTCTCAAGATCCGCCGCTCAATATTTACTTATAGGAAAGATAAACTATTTTTTTTTTTTTTTAATTTTAACGAAGACTGTTGAATGTCTTCCGAGCAAATATTTAATGAGCGGTGCTCTAATAATTTCCTTTTAACGAAATTTAGCAAAATTATCGATTTTGCTTACTGCAACTTTAATCGAAACTTTCCTTTTACTAGAGTGAAAGTTCGTGTGCGGTAGTGAATTTATTTGTGAAAAAACACATCTAGGATGTTACAACTTAAGAGGAAGAATTAGTTCCCTATATACTCGCTATGTTACAATCTTCTAGCCCAGTGCATTTAGAAACTACTTTCTATAAAACCTTGACATTTTGATGAGGTAGGTAAGAATCGGAACACTTTATGAAATGACGTAAATTAAAAATTCGAAAATAGCGTCTAATATATTTTATTTTAGATTTGAAATCCCTACGTTAATGCATATGCAGTGGCTCCATCTGGTTTTGTCTTTTGCTACTTTAATTTTCATTTGTAATAAATATCCATTAAATTAAAACAATTTATGTCATTTCATTAAGGGATCTTTTTCGTACCTACTCACCAAATTTCAAGGTTTTAAAAAAAAGTAGTTTCTAAATGCACTGGGCTAGAAGATTGCAACTTAGCGAGTATATAGGAAATGATCTTTAATAGGACTTCAGCTCTTAAAACCGGATAAGATGATTGCCACTAACACTCATTGGTAATTAATAGAATTAATAATATGGAGCCTTGTAGAGAAATGTATTTATACGTAATTTAAATAATTTTGAAGTTTTTTTAAATACACTGCTCAAGAAAATTGTAACACAGCAAGTATAGGGAATAATCCTTATTAGGACTTTCTCCTAATGAGTTTTCCATTACCCTATTTCTAGATAACTCAATAAGTATTGTTACGAATTTCTGTATACTTGTAAATATTTCGTAGTATTAATTATGTAAAAAGGAAAATTTATTTACATTTCGCATAAGGCAGTGCAAGAGTTTGCCTTCACTTCGCTTTCCTGCAATGCGTCTCTTAGTACTTGAAAACGAGTTTTACGGGGATAATGCTGGAAAACGAGTTTTACAAGGATAAGGCCATTTAACATTATGGTTAATGGCAATCTCGCCAAGTTGGCGACGTTTTTGGCTACTAATTTTGGTCGCCAAATTTGGCGAGAAACTGCCAAATGTCGCGAAATTTTCGTCCCTATGTACCTGAATAGGACTTTTCAACTGCGATCTGGAAAATTCTCCAAATTTCTATCTCTAGAAGATTCTCGAAGGAAGCTTTCTTATATAAGGCCAATAGAGAGTTGAGATAGTTGTCTCTTAGCGAGCATTCATAGTAGTTCCAAAAGGGAACTGTATTGCATTGTCTTTTGCGTCGATTTTAGCAGTTGTGTATCTAGTTTTTAACTGCAGTTTGTGCTCCATTGTTGTGAAAAGAGCTATATTGAGTCGATTAGAATGGAAAGTTGTGGAGTTGTAAAAGATATCTGCGAAGAGTTATATAGCAATAAATTTCTGCAAGTTTTGATCTGCTTTGGCTTCAAGTCTTTCGAACCCATCCAAGCAACAGTATTGACATAATTGGAATTGGTCATTTAATTCTACACATTTTATTCAAAAACCATTAATCACTTATCCTGAACATTCCAGACCAATCGATTTTATAGCAATCTGAACTTGTTGCGAAACATCTTGAAATTGAATGATTAACTCGCAAGTTGGCAACTACTGCAAGTCTGAATTATCGCTGCTAATAAATATTATAAATATCGTAATTAATAAATTATAACTTTAAAAAGGAACACTTACACTACTTCGTAATTATATACGGGACACAGATAACTGCTGAAAAATATTACACTCTATTATTTGTCTACATTCTAAACAATTCATCGCAAGCTACAACGCAACAAACTCGTTAAAGAAAAAAAAAATTAACGTAGGCAGGAAATTCGTACTTAAATTCTTGCCCAAAACGCGCGAAGGGAATTATAATTTTCTAAATTGCAGGACTTTCATATCGCAGTTGCATTCCTGTCTAAGTTAAGCCGCTTACGTTTTCTGCAACATCAAGAAACAACTAGATTTAATCTCCAGACTTTATAAAAAAAAAGGAGCGGAAATAAAGATAGCAAAAAAAAAAAGGAGTCCGTTTCAGAGCTGGAAGATTAGAATTTTCTGCAGTTCCGACGGGAAAAGCTACGACTGAATAGGGAAAAGTAAGCATTAAGATTAATCCTTGAATAATAAAAGAAATCCCGACTTCACTCTGAAACTAATTCGGGAAAGATACTAGGATTCCTCGATTTCGCAGTTCCAAGAAAGAAATCGCGTTCATTTGGAATAGGGCCCCCCTCTGAGAATCTTTTCTTTTCATTCTTAGCTTCTTCTTTTGGAATGATACAATGTTAGAGACCGATTGTACATTTCCACTGAGTCGACGATTCTGTCCCTGCTCTCTGACGCTCTCCAACCCTCGAACACTACAGTACCCCGTTATTCCAGTCAACTTTGGAAATCCTGCCAACATTTTAGCCATTTATATAGTCGAACACCTAAGAACCACTTGGCGGCATTTTTTGTACTGCGAAAATAATCGTTGGGAAAATACTATAATAACATTTCAAACCTTTAAATTCTCAGTCAATACACAGTGAAATAGTAAGTATATATAATGGACATTTTCAAAATGAAATTGAATAATAGTAGCGCAAATTATCTTTTAGTAAAAATCGTCATTTTTTAAATTTCACGAATAAATCTTGAAAAGCATGGGTTAAAATTCCAAGTCCGGTATGGATTCTGCGTTAAGGTGATTTTCGCCAAAAAATGGTAACCCCGCCATTCTTTTAATGACAAGTGAACTACCTATGGTTGCCATAATTTGGCGTGATTTTTATGTAAGCAATTCTTGTTACTGTATCCGTCCCGGACTTGGAAGTTTAACCAAAGCATGTAAAGTAAACAACATATTAGTAACGATGAAATACGGGCTGGCTTACTAAGGGTTACGATTTATTGTACTGTGCCAAGGTGATTTTGAAGTTGGCGACTTTTTGAAAGTTGGCGTTTCGGCGCCGAAAGTTGTAACCCGTTTTATTTTGTGATACAGCCTTCTGACGTCATTTTCAATTAGGAGATCTTTTAGAAAAATCGTCAAGGGGTACCGTACAGTAAATCTTAACGTTACTAACAAGGAGACCTTACGGTCTCGGAAATTCAGATCGGGATGAAATTTGGTAGATTGATAGTATACCTTAAGGGTATCCACACTGTAAAGTAATAAAGCGCACTAGCCAGAAGATTCCGAGAAAATAGGCTTTAAAGTGTTACGCATAGCTTAGACACTAGTAGAGATTTTTGATTTACAACTCCCGGTGGCTAAGTGGTCAGAGTGATGGATTCCCGTACGGGCGATCCGGGTTCGATACCTCGTGAGGTAGTTTCTTTCTTTTTTTTTTTCAATTTATAAAATGACTGTTACAGCTAATTGAAATTTGAATTAAAGATAATACTTTATTTTTAAATACGTAATGTATTTTTAATGAAGGTACATTAAAACTCTATTTACTATTTTCACAAACAAGTGATTATAAATATTGAGATATTATAAGATGTAGAGAAGTAAAGGATTTTCCCAAAAAACATGAAGAACCAGATTCTATATGGAAGAGTAAGAATGTTGTCCTATTGTACTCAAGCAGGTAGTCAGAAATTTTCAAAACCCTAACGGCACTTTGCGACGTCTATTTTTATAGACAGGTAAAGAATCTACTAAAGCGTATGCAAAATTCCGCGTATCTGGTTGAAAATAATAGAGAAATAAATACCCGTGAAGACTGCATAAAAATACAATCAATAGTCCATCATCAATTTTTAATAAAATGATCCGGTATGCCTGGTATGCTTCCAAGTTTTCTGACGAAAGATATATTTTCATGAATGTTAATGAAGTATATTTTCCAACGAATCTTTTACAAAAAGGTTGTTCCTGTAAACAATCTTCCTTTATAAATTGTGCAAGATGTCAAAACAGTTTTTGTTTTCCATGTTTTTATGATAAGTGTCATTCTGGTGTATGTATATAAATAAATAATTGACAAATAAAAACTATATGTCAAAATCCATAGATAAATTAAGTCTACCCTAATTTTTTTGCCGTGGTAATTAGAATTTTAATTTATATCTATTTAATTTATCTCTATCTTCTCTATTAAAAATACATTACCGTATTTAAAAATAAAGTATTATCTTTAATTCAAATTTCAATTAGCTGTAACAGTCACTTTATAAATTGAAAAAAAAAGAAAAAAAAGAAACTACCTCACGAGGTATCGAACCCGGATCGCCCGTACGGGAATCCATCACGCTGACCACTTAGCCACCGGGAAGTTGCAAATCGAAAATCTCTACTAGTACCTAAGCTATGCGTAACACTTTAAAGCCTATTTTCTCGTAATCTTCTGGCTAGTGCGCTTTATTACTTTACAGTGTGGATACCCTTAAGGTATACTATCAATTTGCCAAATTTCATCCCGATCTGAATTTCCGAGACCGTAAGGTCTCCTTGTAAGTGGTGTAACGTAAATGCTTAGCGATTTTTGCATCGCCATTTAGCAGAACACATTAGCGGCATTTTTTGTATAGCGATAATGGTGGACTAGAAAATACGATAATATCATTTCAAATCTTCTTACTTAAACCAATTTTTATTCATTTAACATAGTGGAATAGCTAGTATAAATATAGTGTCTAAGTTTCAGTTCCATACAGAGTTTTTAAAAACTGTGCAGGTGTACTTAATGAACATTTTCAAACTGAAATAATAGGATTATAACCTCACAAACTTCAAAACGCAAACTAAATAATACAACTCATAAAAACAAAGTTTTTAATTTAAATCCTTTTTATGCATTCCCAATTTTTATATTCATTAATATAGCGCCGATTTTGTTGTCAGTGTGTGGTTTGGTGTTTGCATCTAATTTTAAATATTAAAAACCTACCAGAAAATCTCCTAAAATCTCTATCAGCAAAATATGAGGCATCATCAAACACACATAATCGAAGTTAATATTGTTGCGTGGGTGAGTTCGAAAGATTTGAAGCCAAAGCAGGTCAAAACTTGCAGAAATTTATTCCAATATAACTCTTCACAGATTCTCTTACAGCTCCAGAACTTCTCGTTCTAGTAGACACAATACAGCTCTTTTCACAATAGAGCACAAAACAGCAGTTAAAAACTTGACAACACAACTGCTAAATCGCTGCAAAAGACAATGCAATGCAGTTCGCTTTCGGAACTCTCTGAACGCTCACTGAGACTCAGTATCAGTAATTCCAGTCAACTAATGGACTCAGCTAACAACTAACTCATCTCATGGCCGGGCTTATATATATAGGGGAGGCGAACATTCTTGAAATTTCTATAGGTAGATATTTGGAGAACTTTATAGATCGTAGTCGAAAAGTCCTATACATGTACATGGGGACCGAAAATGTCGCCAAATGGTCGCCAAGTTTGCCAAATTTGGCGACAAAAAATAGTCGCCAAAACCGTCACAAACTTGGCTCTATCTCGCCAATTTGGCGAGATTGCCATTACCATAATGTTAAATGCCCTGCTCCTTAAAACTCGCTTCCCAGAGTTACCTCTGTAAAACTCGTTATCAAGCATCAATACCCATCTTGCAGGGAAGCCAAGCTCAGACGAACTATTGCACTGCCTTATGCGAAATGTACATAAATTTTCTTATTTACAAAATTAACACTACGAAATATTTACAAATATACAAAAATTCGTACCAATATAAAGGCATTAAAAAAAAAAAAAAAAAAAACACGACCAGAAATATAAAAGATTTTCGCAGTAGAAACTAATGACTCGTCTTTTGAATGATCTTTTCTTGAGTACCACATTTGGCAATTAATTTATAAAAACTGCTGCTTACTTTAAAGAAATGTACACAAATTCTTTTTATAAAAACTAAAACAAACCTGGGTGAAATGTTTCTCTATTTGAAAAACCAATTTTCAAACAACATCGATTGAACGTGTTGGGAAACATCGTTAAATATTTCACCGGGTTTCGATAGTTTACCTCCATTTCAAATGTTTATTTTTATAATACCAAGAAAAGATAAATGTGCATACACACTTTATACTTCTAGAGATCCAATCGTTTTCGGTTAAAGTGATATTTCCTGTTTTTAGAAATACCGAAAGAGTACTTTTGATAAACAAAAATGTTTGGCTTCTAACAAAATATCTGTTTTGAAATATCCGTTGAATCCTTTAAAAATATAATTTCCTATGTATTTCTGTACTTTTACCTTTCAATGTTATGTGTATACTTTAAAGTATTCATATCACGTTTTTTTTTTGTTTTTTTTTTCAAAATATGGAAACTGTATTATCACTTGTGAACAACGTTCTGTGCAGTTGTAGAAAAGGATTCCACTTACCAAATAACGATAGTGAATTATTTACCCCATTTCCAATGAAGTAACGAAACTTATAAAAGAAATACTAGAATTATCCTTGGTTAGGCAGAGCGACCTTTTGTCTCGCTGTCAGTCGCGTGGGGGACAAATGTCCCCTAAATTCAATTTTGCGTGCTTACCATTAAATTGTCAAAGTGAGTGGGTATTTTAATTAAAAACACAACATTCTTAAACAGTATAAAGAAAAACCTATTTTTTAAATAACTTAAAAAAAAAAAAAAAAACTGTAACAAGGCTTTGATCATAAGTTTCCATCTATTAAGAAACTGATTGCGGGGCCATTTTTCAACCACGTGACTAACCGAGGATTAATAGTTAATGGGAGATATAATGAAACTTTTACTTAAAAAAAAAGAGTTTTTATTGACATTTATGTTCTATGTATATTAAAAAGCCATTAAGCTACAGTAGTTTCAATGGTTTGAAATATTTTACAGCGCGTTTTTCCCCAAAGTATTGTTTTGCAGTTATGTTATTGTAGCATTAGGGGAATTATATATTGTTACGAATTTCTGTATATTTGTAAATATTTCGTAGTGTTAATTATGTAAAACTAGCTGAATACCCGTGCTGCGCTACGAAATTTTACCATTAGCATTTTAGCGATCAAAAGACATTCATGTATTCTACACTTCAGACGTTTGCTCCCATTTCGATCCCGACAAATTGATTTATCAAAATAGGAACTTTCCTTTGTTGACATTTTAAACGAAATTTATAATTGTGAATAGTAAACTGGAATAGTTTATTGTGTTTATGTTTGCTCTTAGTTCTAAATTTCAAAGTAGTAGCTGTATTGGAATTAAGTTAATTAGACATTAAATTAATCCTCGTATAGTTTCAATGTTGCGTCGTCTTTTCATCCCTTAAAAATTCGTTAATCGATATTGGAATGACTTATTTTTTTAACATTTGCAAAAAAATATCAGAAAAATGACTACATTGGAAGAGGAACATTCGGATATCCCTTGTTTGGAACATTTAACCCCTTCTCGACCCCTTAAAGTTGGTTAATCGAGAACAGAATAGCTTACTTTTTCTATGTTTAATCTTTTTTGAGATTTGTACCAAATTTCCGAGTTGTGACCATATGGGAAGTGGTACATTCGAATATTCCTCGTTTGGAACGTTTAACCCCTTTTCCACCCCTTGATCCACCCGAGATCGGAATAGTTTACTTTTTCTGCGTTTGTCTTTATTGATATTCAAACCAGTTTTCAGAATTGTGAAAATATGAGAAGTAGGACATTCGAATATATCGCTCGTTTGGAACGTTTAACCCCTTTTTGACCTCTTAAAGTGGGTTCATCAAGATCGGAATAGCTTACTTTTTCTATGTTTACCATTGTTGACATTTGTACCAATTTTTAGAGTTGTGACCATATGGGAAGTGGTACATTCGAATATCCCTCGTTTGGAACGTTTAACCCCTTTTTGACCTTTTAGAGTGGGTAAATAGAGATAGGAATAGCTTACTTTTTCTATTTTTACCATTGTTGATATTTGTGCCGATTTTCAGAGTTGTGACTATGTGAGAAGTGGGAGAATTAGTGATGAGTGAGTGAGGGCTTTGCCTTATATATAGAGAGAAGAAAAATTTATGTACATTTTGCATAAGGCAGTGCAAGAGTTTGTCTTTACTTCGCTTTCCTGCAATGCATCTCTGAATGCTTGAAAAAGTATTTTACGGGGATAATGCTGGAAAACGAGTTTTACAAGAAGGCCATTTAACACTATGGTTAATGGCAATCTCACCAAGTTGTCGAGATAGAGCCAAGCTGGCGACGTTTTTGGCTACTAATTTTTATCGCCAAATTTGACGAGAAATCGCCAAATGTCGCCAAACTTGGCGACCATTTGGCGAAATTTTCGGGCCCCATGTACCTGTATAGGACTTTTTGACTGTGATCTGGAAAATTCTTCAAATTTCTGTCTCTAGAAGATTCGCGAACGATTAGCTTTCCTACATAAGACCAAGAGAGCGGGTGATCTAGTTAGTTAGTTGTCTGTCAGCGAGCATTCAGAGGAGTTCCGAAAGTGAACTGTATTGCATTGTCTTTTGCGACGATTTTAGTAGTTGTGTATCTAGTTTTTAACTCCTGTTTGTGCTCCATTGTTGTGTAAAGAGCTGTATTGAGTCTATTAGAATGGAAAGTTCTGGAGTTGTAAAAGAATATGCGAAGAGTTGTATCGGAATAAATTTCTTCAAGTTTTAATCTGCTTTGGCTTCAAGTCTTTCGAACCCATTCACGCAACAATATAAAATAGATTTTTTCCCAAACACATGCTTATACAAAGCATACTTGTCCAATTCATCTCGCTCTGCCTCTATATTCTACATATTGAACAGATATCTTATACACTATTTCTGAATAATTGTTTTGCAGCGATCTGTTTTCTAATGTTATGCAAAACAAAAATTGACAAAAGGTGTACCAATTTAGAAACTAATATATAGTTTATTTACATTTATACATTGGGTTATTTGTTAGAAATGAAGTTTAAAAAAATTAGAATTGTTAAAAAAAAAAATTAAAAAAAATTGAGAAGTTGTGATAGTACACATCACTATAAAAAGGGGGGAAAACGCAATTTAAGCACGTGTTGAGGAAATCTAAGGAATCTTGTATTTCTCAAAAAACAACTAGAAGTTTGAAAACTGCGTCTATTCACACGGAATAACACAATGACAAAACATCCCAGCATTCTAACTATGATAGAAGCAGTGTCAAACACATCCACTCTTCTTGAACTCAAACCAAGCACCTTCCGAAAGGGAGATCAAGAAAACAACCATGATCCACGTTAACACACAAAACGGGTCATTTACAGAATCGCTTCCAATTAACAACCCATTAAATCAAGGGGGGTTTTCGAAGTCTCTCCATTTAATAGAAAATTATTCGATCTCCCTTCTATTCTGATTTGAGTGTGGAGACTTGGAATTAATCAACCACCCTCACCCATTTAATGATTGCGATTCGATCTCACCCAATGCTCGTTTCGGCCTTTGGCTTCGAACTAACGCGATTTTTTACTGTCACAAAATGGTTCCCAAGTGAAAATCGATCCGTGTTGTTTGAATATTCGACTTTTTAAAGCTTTAATAAAAGTATCTTTGTACAAAGTGTGTTTTATTTTCTATTTAATAGAGATATTCGACTTTGAGTGTAATGGACAACTCAAGCATTTTTAAATTTTTTTTTTTTTTAAATTTTAAATGTTTCAAAAAGGCCATAAACACAAAAATTTCTATTCACAGCGCTTTTTCTTTTTTCTTAATTCTTAATTTGCAACCTAAAATCGCTTATTTATTTAAGAGGGAGAATTCATTTGATTCGAAGCTAATGTGACGTCACTCGTTCCGAACTTGGAAACCAGTTTTGCAAGTTTCTCGCAAATAGCGCCAACAGGCACGTGATATGGCAATTGTCTAAAAAACTCGCACCAAATATTTGGTAGAAACCTCACGAAAACCATAGAAACTGAAGGATGTTTTGACGTCACAGCTAAAATGTAGCGTTTCGATCGGACTGCAATCGGTCGTGGTTTTCGGGCATTTTCTTTTCTTAATATTTAAATCACTAATTTTTTTTAAAGAACTTTTGTTTTAAATATTTGGAATCAGTAAGAAATTCTTCATAAATATAAACTAATTTCACTCGTTTTTAAAAAATGCGGGAATAGCCCATTGTCAATATGTTTCTATAATCTTGTATATTATTTCTGAACGAGTTTGTGTGTGTGTGTGTATCCCTATTCCGTTTCATTTTTTATACAAAGTAATAATTGTTTAACGATATACCAACTTAAAGGGCTACTTCTGACAAACGGTATAACACAATTGCACATTCTGTTATCTCTTCGAAAAATCGAAACTTGGAACGTTAGAAATAGTACACATATTTTCGGAAATTGTGATTGTATACAATAGTTGGAAGCACTACAGTAAAGATAAAATCGCAATTTAACCACTTTGATGAACCCTAAGTTCCTTACTATACAGAGCCACCCTTGTGCCGAACGCGCGCCACAGTAAAAACGTCCTGATTGGCCACTACTGTGGCTCAGTTAATAAGCTTCATATGATTGCATGTAGCCCCGAGCGTCTCAAGCGACAGACGCAACATCTGGCCACAGCTGTGGCCCAGTATAATAAGCTCCATAGAATTGCATGTTTCGCTTAGTGTGGCGGAGTGTCTGAAACTGTGGAGGGTGGGCCACTGGAGTGGCTTTGCATAATAAGGCCATGAATAGCCATAATAAGGCCAATAAATGTCCCCAATAGAATACTATCTTTGAAGAACTTCCATAAACATTAAAATCATCTAAGCAATCTTTACGTTGGCTGCGCAAATGTCTATTTACTAATTCCATTTTTCTTAAAAACAAAATCTGCCGAATTAATGCTTTAAGGGGACTGTTAAGTCAAAAATAAAAATTCTTCAATTTTTGTCTAAAATTCATGAAATTTTTTATGCAGTTCAATAGCAATTAGATGAAACACAACCTAAAATTTCAAAAATTTATATTGATTTTTTTTCAAGAAATTAAATTTTTATTGAAAAATTTAGCGTTTTTCCGTAATTTTAAAAACGCTCCTTGCGATTCAAATTTTTTGCAATCTGTCTCAATTTTTTTGTACAAGCTAATTGAATAAATATTGACATAATTGTGCATGGATTTTGAATTTGACTCATTAGTTAATTATTTAAAAGTAAAACATTCGTACAACGGCAAAAAATGTAAACTTTTTAAATAGAAGCATTATGAAAATTACTGTAAAATAATAAAAAAAATACCAGATTCCAAAATCCATGCGCAATTGTGTTCAAAATAGTATAGTAAACAATATCTCCAAATTAAAAAAAAAATACATCAACTTTTGAATCGCAAGGAACAAATCGAATACCCTAAAAATCTTAAAATACACATGAAGAGAAAAATGCAATTTAAGAAGTTGAAATACATACGATTTCCGATATGCGCGCTTACAAAAACTCAAATAATATTCTTAGTTCTTCTCGGATCAGCAAAAGTAAGGTATGTACTGAAAGCTAGAATTGAAGGCTATATATTTCCACTATAATATAAAAATAGAAAATTTTGAAATATTTGCCTTAACAGTCCCCTGCTTTAATATCATCAAAAGTTTTGAGTTTTGAAATTATTAAGTCATACTTTATAAATATATTTTATAAATATAAAATTATAAGTCATATAATTTTATATTTATAAAATATAAAAATTATAAGTCATATTTTATAAATATAAAAAAAAAAATCGATGAACATACTTTATTATGAGGCAAGAGAAAAAAGATTATTTTGTAATCTTATAAATTTACAATAATACGAATGCTTGAAGTAAATCCGTCACATGAAATTTTTTCAGATTATTAATTTTGCGTTTATTAAAATTTAAATTTTTCTCTTTAAAAGGATGCCGCTTTTTTAATCTCGAGTTTAAGTATTCAAAAGTATCCAAATATTATACTGTGAAAGTTTCATAATGATTAAAGAATCGGCTATTAAAGTATACATATACATTAGGAATCGCGAAATTTGACTCAAGTCTGCGTTTTTGTTTTTAAAATATTCCCGAATTCATTACCATTAAAATGATACTATTTTCTCTCTGAGACTCAAATTACTTTTTAAATTACAGTAGGTTTTGTATCACGTTCATTAGTTCATTTAAACGCGTTTTCTGAAGAATGACATTTTGGTGTTATATGACTTGACGCCAACGGTCATAACTTTATAATAAATGGTCCAATTTACAAAATTCTACTTTTGTTTTGTAGACAATAGTTGTGAATGTGTTTTCTATAGTGAATCTAATTTATATTGTTTTAAACACATTTGTATGCAAATTTTAATCTTAATTGTTTGTTAAAAACTATGTATTTTTTTAAACTTTTTATTTAAAAACTTATAATTAAATAAATATTGAAGCCAAATTTTAAATTCTCCATAGGATTATGCGTCAATATAATATCACTTATTTGCAGTAAAAATAATACCTCTAAGTTAATTACAAGTTTATTTATGTATGTTCTAATAATGTCCTAATTAATCAATTTAATTGCAAATAGCTGATTAAAAAATTGACAGAAAAAAAAGTTTGTATATAAAAATGCATCATTTTTAATTCTGATATACTGCCAAAAAGTTTGTAATTATAACCTAAAAATTAAAGAAAATTATTTCAATCGTATATGTATACCTTAAATGAGATATCCCCAAAGTTGTTGAAGTTAACATGGGTTCCTAAGGATGTGCCGGACCCCCTTAATAATTATAAACTTATTCGGAATATATTAGTTTCTAAATACGCACTCAGAAGAATATTTTCTAAATAGACTTTAAAAGGTAAGAGTGAAGTTTTCGAGTTTACTTGTAAATTGAAAAGAAGTTAGTTGTGTTACAACTAAAAACCACAAACAACGTTACAAACCACTCACACATCTTACGCAATATTTCAATGACAAAACATAGTAAACGGATTTCTAAAAGTTAAGTTTGGAGGGGTAAAATGCAAAAAAAATGGACAAGTACTGCTTTGATTGACACTAAATGCTGCAAGTAAGTAACTTTATATTTATTCATGAAACAAAACAAAGAATTACAAACAGAGATATAAAAAAAAATATAGAATTTTCATGAATTATAAGATGACGTCATTATTGCGCCATTAACAAAATTATGTTTAAATTAAAAATAAACAACAAAAACTGACATTAATAGGATATGTGACGTGTACATACATGCGTCACATGCATACAAAGTGCACAGCGTGTAATCATGCTTGATAAGAGGTGATCAACCCCCCCCCCCCACCGCAGAATCCTTTAATCACCATTTCTCATGTAAGGCATATCTGAGAGTGGGAAACGTCTACGTACAACCCGGCCGAGGGCATCCCAAAGATTTTCAAGAAACGAGAGAAAAAGTACAGTGACTCAGTGACAGTAACAGCCTTTCAAACTTGATAGAATACATTGTGATCGACATCGAATCTATCTGCCAAGTTTCAACCCAATTAGATGACGACAAATGGGCCAATTAGGCTTCCGCAGATTTTCCCGGCAGCCACGCGCAAACAATATAAAAATTCGAAACTAATATGAGAGATTTGAAAATAATCTCCATCTTGTAGGCTATAAAATTTAATCTTTAGCGGAAAATTAGTCAGTACTTTTGCGCTTTGATTGAATACAGTTATTACTGATCCTCCAAATTCAATCCTCTGTTACCCGCTGAACCTCGTGGCCATCTGTGGAACACAACACTCTGATACATCTGTTTAGAATCAAAATCCGTATTTTTCTATATCTTCCATCTCTAAGACCCTTTTTATACAGAGCTTTGATTGAATACAGTTATTACTGATCCTCCAAATTCAATCCTCTGTTACCCGCTGAACCTCGTGGCCATCTGTGGAACACAACACTCTGATACATCTGTTTAGAATCAAAATCCGTATTTTTCTATATCTTCCATCTCTAAGACCCTTTTTATACAGAGCTTTGATTGAATACAGTTATTACTGATCCTCCAAATTCAATCCTCTGTTACCCGCTGAACCTCGTGGCCATCTGTGGAACACAACACTCTGATACATCTGTTTAGAATCAAAATCCGTATTTTTCTATATCTTCCATCTCTAAGACCCTTTTTATACAGAGCTTTGATTGAATACAGTTATTACTGATCCTCCAAATTCAATCCTCTGTTACCCGCTGAACCTCGTGGCCATCTGTGGAACACAACACTCTGATACATCTGTTTAGAATCAAAATCCGTATTTTTCTATATCTTCCATCTCTAAGACCCTTTTTATACAGAGCTTTGATTGAATACAGTTATTACTGATCCTCCAAATTCAATCCTCTGTTACCCGCTGAACCTCGTGGCCATCTGTGGAACACAACACTCGGATACATCTGTTTAGAATCAAAATCCGTATTTTTCTATATCTTCCATCTCTAAGACCCTTTTTATACAGAGCTTTGATTGAATACAGTTATTACTGATCCTCCAAATTATATCATCGATATAGATAAACAACTGGATAGACTGCTCCATTGTCAATGCAAAGAGAAAAACTCGCTGGGGATTGCGAAGCTGGTGGGAAGATTAACCAATGACAGTTCACTTTTATAGTTGGATGGAAATGAGAAAAAATGAGAGCCACAGTTTCAGACGCTTAGACAAGCCACTCTTAGCGAAACATACAATCCTATGGAGCTTATTATACTGAGCCACTGCTATGACTCAGTACAATAAGCACCATTGCATGTTTCGCTTAGGGTCTGAGAGCCACAGACTACAGATGCAACTTCTAGCCACAGTCGTGGCCTTGTATAATGAGCTTCGTAGATTTGCATGTTTCGCTACGAGTGCCTTGTCTGTGTGTCTGAAGCGGTGCCGGAAGAAAAAAAAATATACATCGATTGAATCTGTTCTGAAACATTGCTGAAGTATTTTCTTTTTCATCGAGTTCACAGTTATTCCAAACGTTTTATATTTCCCGAGAAAAGATGAACGTGAATACACATTTTATCTTTTCACAAATTTGATCGCTTTTGGCTGAAGTGGAATTCCTTGTACTAAAAAATCCAACCGTTTATTTTTGATAACAAATGTGTTACTACTATAAAAGGAAAAAAAACCTATTTTAAAATATTTTTCTAATCCTTTCAAAATATAATTTCCTGTGTATTATTGTGCTTTTATTGTTTAAACTATAAAAATGTAAGGTGCCTAAAATGAACGTTTAAAAATGATGAATATAATACATCGATGTAAATAAACAACTGGATAGACTGCTTAAGGCTGGGAAAATGAAGCCGTTGCCAGATGCCATTGGTGGGATAAGAAATACGGATTGCCCAGGATTGAAAATAAAATTTTGGGTTGTACACAGCAGAAATGTCAATAGTAGACATTAATTAGTAATAATGTGCAAAAAAATATATATATATACTCTAGCATTTTAAAAGGTTTTTCTCATTTCCATCCAACTATAAAAGTGAACTGTCATTGGTTAATCTTCCCACCAGCTTCGCAATCCCCAGCGAGTTTTTCTCTTTGCATTGACAATGGAGCAGTCTATCCAGTTGTTTATCTATATCGATGATATAATAATCACTTTAAAATACATGAGACATTAATTAAAAGCTTAATTTTTCTTCTAATACTGTGCAAAGTGAAAATTATTTCTCATATAAATGAATATCTTTTTTATTTCCGATTCCTCAGAATCTTACAAAATACCCTTTTCACCCCTCAAGACAATTCCATCCTCCACTGTTGCCACTTTCATCATAATAACTGTGAAAACAATTATGCTGAGATCGAAGTTTGCGTAATTTTGCACGTGTGAAGGAAACTCTTCTAATAATTCCTCAGAATCTAACGAAAAACAAATCTTCACTGTTGCCACTTTCATTGTAACCGCGAGAAAAAAATTATGTCGAAATTGAAACATTCCTCTGCGCAGAAAATTCGTAACAATAACAATCCAATTTCCATATTACGTGAACAGAAACAAATGAAAATATACAGCGTTACAGAGTGAGTGCGTCAGTCAGTGAGTAAGCGTGACTCTTATATCGTGTGTACAGTTTATACTTTAAAAGTATTCATATTGTGTTTTGAAAATAGGGATACTAAATTATCTTTTGTAAACAAAGTTCGATACGTTTATAGAAAACTAGGAGTGTGGAACAACGCACAGCTTTCAATTACACTATAATATTGACGTGGATCTGCGTCGTTCACCGTTTTAATATTTTCATCATTCATTTAGAAAAAATGGTCAGTTTGGCGATATTAATTCTTGAGTAAATCACACCCTGAGATTTTGCTGATGTAATTTTCGATAATCCTTTATTATGATTGAAACTGGGAAGAGAATATAAAACGATCGTTGATGAAGTATGCCCAAACAAAGATAACTCTGTGTAGAAGGCAGTTTACGCCATTAAAGCACTTTTAAGGGAATTTCTGAGGGGGGGGCATGTTTAGAACACCTTAAAATGCATTACCATAGCGATTTTGATGAAAATCGTTAAAGCCGTTTTTTAACAATCCTTGAAAAACATGATTTTTTTTAAGGCCAGCTACCTTATGCGCTTGAGCGATTTTGACGAAAACCTTAATGGTAGGTCACATGGCCACCGCAAACCCTTACACCAAATTTTAACATTGTAGGACAATTTGTTCGGGAGTTATGCTGACCACAGACACACATACAGAAATTTTTTCTAGACTATTTTTTTTTAAATCAGGATGTTCCAAATGCAAAAAAAAATTATTTTTTGACCGAATGCTATACTTTCATTACCCTATGTATACATATGGGTAATTGAAAGTAAGAAGTCAAATTACTAAATAACGATACTAAACTATTTCTACTATTTACAATGAAATAATAATATTTGTGAAAGGAAATATGACAAAGCATATATTCGCACTAATTTGGTTGCTATTACTTTAGTTCCCATAACAATAACATTAATATGCTTTTGTTTTATAAAGCTCTACTTGGTAATAAAGTTATATGGAAAATAGTTTTTATAACTAGGTCAAATATGCATTTATATCGTCTGACGGAGTCCCGTGCGTCAGACGATATAAATGCATATTTGACCTAGTAAAAATAATTATTTTTCCATAAAACTTCGTCACCAAGTAATATGATTTAAAATAAATACATAACTACTAGATTCATCTTAATATTATAATTCTTATCTGTTTACGAGTACATACAAAAAAGGGCCAAAATGTCCTGTTCGTCGGCCAGAGAATTACCCATAAAATAGTTTCTTTCCCAAAACACACTTACTCCAAGTATACATGTCTAAATCATGGTAGGCTGTCCCCTATATTTCGCATACAATGGTGGAAGGTGCTGGGGACCTAGGCCCCTTCAGTTTTTTGGAGCTTAGAACCACCAATATGTTTGACTCACAATGACGCTCTTTCAGTGTGAAAATTCTATAATATATCAACGTTTTTTCCACTTCAAAAAGTAGCAAACTAATTGAAGCATTTCTTGGCTGCACATATTAATAGTCCGAGAGGAGACTGCAATTTTCGGATCCCATCGAACATCATACTGAATTTTTTATAGAAATTGGAGAAAAGTGAGTAGATTAGGAATCCACTGGTCTGCCGTGGCAAAAATGGTCGAAACTGATCAATAATCGACTTGGAATGAGTTGAACTAAAATTCGATTGCCAAATATGTCATAACTTGCCAAAAATAGAACAAACCTATTCGTCTGGCAACCCACTTCATTTTGATTTTCAATGAGGAAAAGCGCAAACGATTTCTGATCTTTGGCTCGGAAAACTTATATCTTTTAAAAGTAAGCCAAATTAGCGACATCAGTTACGTCATAAGTGACGTAATATTTTTTGCCAACTTGGCTCCCTTTTAATCGATGCAAGTAGACCGTCGCCAGGTATCTGAATCGTCTGCAACCTTCTTATTTGAAAATTAAAGAGTAAGGGTTACCAAATAAAAAAAATGCTCATTATTTGGCAAGTTATGGCTCATTTGGCAATTGGATTTAGTTCAACTTATTAAAAGTCGATTTTTGACCAGTTTCGGCCATTTTTGCCACGGCAGACCAGTGGATTCGTAATTTACTCACTTTTCTCTAATTTCTATAAAAAATTCAGAATGATGTTCGATAGGGTCCAAAAATTGCAGTCGCCTCTCAGTCTATAATAGAGAGCCAGAGAAGCAAAGGGGTCCAAGTGACTTTTCGTAACTTTTGAGAAAATACACTTAAAAGTTTCTTATTAATATTAAATTCTATGAAAAACTAGTGATATCTTCATTCCAGATGTTAGTATTTGAACAACAAATAATTTTCATAAAATATTATTATAAATGAGAAACTTTATAGTGTATTTTCTCAAAAGTTAAGAAAAATCATTTGCACCCCTTTGCTTCTAAGTCCCTCAGATATAGAGGACAAGTTTAAAGAAGAAACCTTGTCATTTTTTTAAAAAGAGTTATGCATTCGGACGTTATGGCAAGTTTTTCATCACCACAGAGGATTAGATGGTCCGATAGCTAATCTTTAGTCCACAGGCGTTGTCCGATGGGATTTAAGAACCATATAATGTTATAAAGATATTTTCTTAGAGCAACTACAACCAGGTTTTTGTTGTTGTTGAACTCTTGTCCAGTTTTATGGGGTAGCGTCGTATTTTCTATGTCGAAAGAACAGGACATGACTTTTGGTTGAAAAACCTCATTCTGTGGTAGTAACTAACGACTGAAAATTGCTGCTATTTTCTTCTTGTAATTTTAAAGTATAATTAGTGCTTCTGAATAAATATTGTTACGAATTTTTGTATATTTGTAGATATTTCGTAGTGTTAATTTCGTAAATAGTAAAATTTATGTACATTTTGCATAAGGCAGTGCAATAGTTCGCCTTTAATTTGTTTCCCTGCAATGAATCTCTTGATGCTTGATAACGAGTTTTACAGAGGTAACTCTGGGAAGCGAGTTTTAAGGAGCAGGGCATTTAACATTATGGTAATGGCAATCTCGCCAAATTGGCGAGATAGAGCCAAGTTGGCGACGGTTTTGGCGACTAATTTTTGTCGCCAAACTTGGCGACCATTTGGCGACATTTTCGGTCCCCATGTACATGTATAGGACTTTTCGACTACGATCTGGAAAGTTCTCCAAATATCGACCTCTAGAAGTTTCAAGAAGGTACGCAGCCTTCCCTATATAAGCCCGGCCGTGAGTGGGGTTAGTCAGTTAGTTTACTTT
This sequence comes from Linyphia triangularis, assembly GCA_963978545.1. NCBI lineage: Eukaryota > Metazoa > Arthropoda > Arachnida > Araneae > Linyphiidae > Linyphia > Linyphia triangularis. The sequence continues at coordinate 19,747,457 of OZ021727.1, forward strand.
GAGTCACTGAGTAGTTGTTAGCTGAGTCCATTAGTTGACTGGAATTACTGAGTCTCAGTGAGCGTTCAGAGAGTTCCGAAAGCGAACTGTATTGCATTGTCTTGTGCAGCGATTTGAACAGTTGTGGTGTTAAGTTTTTAACTGCTGTTTTGTGCTCTATTGTTGTGAAAAGAGCTGAATTGTGTCTACTAGAACGAGAAGTTCTGGAGTTGTAAGAGAATCTGAGAAGAGTTATATCGGAATAAATTTCTGCAAGTTTTAATCTGCTTTGGCTTCAAATCTTTCGAACCCATCCACGCAACAATATGTTATACGCTTCGCTTGCTAAAAGGTTAATTTTGCTGTTCACACTTACCTTTATTCAGGAGGAAATTTAAATTCAAAACATAATATGTTACACTATAACTCAAATATTCATCCACCATATGATTGTAAGCTACATCCTCACTTCTGCTGAAGAAAAGATACTAAACTGCATTCAGTCATAATCAATCGAATTTTAAAAAATAAATCAACAAACATCCAAGAACTTTAATGCTAAATCATTTTCCGAGTACGAACACTTCCAGTGAATTTCGGAAAATTAAAATCTTCCATTAAAATAATCTCCTCAATTTTATATGCTTCAATAATTTCCACTACACACAATTATATCCTTCTCAGTGGTTATTTAGAGGTCGATACAATTTCCCTAAAATATGTTTCTTCGATTTGTCATTAATCAGTTTTATTCTACCCAGACAGAATCAATTTTATACGGTTTACTGCCAATCATTAAATTACTACTATACTAAACTTCAACTTAACTTGACATCACTAGACGGTAGATCGTCACAGTGCTCATAGGTATTTAATCCATTTTAGCGGCGTGAAAGCATAATCTTCGCCAAACCACAACCCTGTAGAGAACAAAAGGCTATAAGGTTTGGCGAGAATTATGTCTTCACTCCGCTAAAATGGATTAATTGCCTATGAGCACGGTGAAGATCTATCGTCTAGTGATGTCAAGTTAAGTTGGAGTTTAGTATAGTTATGTTTTCTCCAACAACAATTGACACCCCTACCCAACTCCTTTCAATCCTAATTATCCTATCTTAAATTGGGAACCCTGAATAGTTGAATTACTAAGGCCTCTTTCACACGGTGCGAACGCGAATGTGAGTGCGGGCCCGCAAAAAGTTTTACCAATGTATTATGAATGGAGCTTCTCACACGGCGTGGAGAGCACCCAGCGGGCACGCACGAAGGTTAAAACCTTCGTGCGAACCCACAGAAGTAGGTATTTTCCATCAATAACTTCGGTTTGAATTAACTAATTAAATTTTTATTTGTAATTTAAAGTGTATAATGCGGGACAAAAAAATTACTGGGATCTGACTCATTTTCTGCAATAATTGAATTTTAACTTCTTTTTGAATCTTAAAGTTTTTATGATAAGTCAGTAATTTTAAATACTTTCAAAACAAAATTATATAAAAAATATTTCAGTTAAGTTTTCAATTCTAGTCGGTTCTTTGTTATCAAATCATTGTGTATCGTGTTTGTCGTTAAATTTAAAATGAATTACAAATTGAATTATGATTGGTGCATGATTATACTATTTAGTTAATTTTTAATTAATTAATTCTCAAATGAATGATTTTCATGCAGATACATCAGTTTTTTAACACTTGTTAAGTGTGAAGAAAAAATGTGAATCTAATTAAAAAGTTTCGGAAATGTTTTCCAATGTATACTAGTATTGAAACTTTTTTTTATTAAAACATCACATCGGCTTTGAGTGAAAAGGTCCAAACTCCACTTTAAGTTTCAAACCCCGTTTTGGTATTTTGGAAACAGAATTCCACATCGGTAAATAAAAGCTGCCGACTATATATAAATTCTGCTAATCAGTACTGGTATTATCTTAGCTGTTTGTTCAACTACAATGCCGGCCTAAGAGCAAAATACTGTGTGTGCAAGAATGAGTTTTGGCGCTTCTTACAATGAAAATGAGTACAGAAAAACCTTCCGAAAATTGTATGGGTGCTCTATAACTAAAATTTGCGGGAACTTAATACCTGAATTTGGCATTTTAAAGGGATTAAAAACTAAAACTAATAAGTAGTAATAAATAGTAAAGTATTTAGTATCTTTTAATTATTTTTATTTTTTGAAATGATTTCTTCTATTAGTAATTCTTTTAACGGACTTTTACAAACTTCAATAGGCATGGTGTATAGGCATGGCGCTCGGATTTCACTTCCGGTCGAGTTTTTTTACTAGTTCAAAGTTATGCATAAAATGTTCATTTTTATCAATAAAAATAAGTATGTGTGGAATCACATCCAAAATTATGAAGTCTATAGACACGTGTAATATGTTAAATTATTAGGCTTTGATGAAAGATTTAACAAACAAAAAATGGTAAAAGAAGTTCAACCGGAAGTGATTTGCATTTCGACCAGAAATCTATCGATAACAGCTTAAACTACATGTATGAAACACGTGTTATCAATGAAAAAGAGAATTTTGGTGATGTTTTATGACCAACTAAAATTAAAAAGCGACTTCCGGTCAAGGTTTTAGACTTATTTAATGTTAGACTTAAAAATGCGTTTCTTTAAATTTTACCACTTTCACTTATAGGGTAAGACATCCGGAAACGAACTATGAGTTTGACCTGAGCCGTCATTTAAATATCCGGTTCTCTTCTTTCTATTTAGATAGAAAGAAAGCTTCATTCTCAATGAAAGAACTCTCTGTTCTTCAGCCCAGGAAAACTCATTTGCAAAGTCCATAATTAGCGTTAGGCTTTTAAAGAAGGTCATTCTCGTGTAATAACCACTCCTCCCTTGAAGAGATGCAATCTCGGACGAAGATTGAATTAGACAAAGCACTGCGCTGCCTAAAACTATCGCACTGTTTACGGTAAATGTAACCACTTATGTTTGGCGATTGCGTTCCGAGTCCGAAACGGAAAGGGTTAGTAGTATGATTCTGTTTACTAGGGTGTATACCCTATAATGTTGAAAGAAAGAGCTTAGTAAGTACGTTAAGAACTCAAGTACTTAAGTACTTATCGTAGTTCAGCAGCATTCGTTTTAATTTTGAGAAATACGGTTTTTTCTTAAATTAAAAAATAATGATAGCGAGTTAAATATAGTAATTTATATTTAAGCATATGACAAATAAATATGATAATTAATAATTAAATCTATTAAATGATAATGAAATATCGTAACTAATAATTAAATCTACTAAATGGTAATGAAATATTATAATTAACTAATGAAATATTATAATTAATTAATGAAATATTATAATTAATTAATTAAATATAATAATTAATTAATGAAATATTATAATTAATTAATTAAACATTATAAATTAAATATTAAAATGAATTAAATAACTGTTATGAATAAATTATTATAAAAACTAAATATTGTAATTAAATTTATATTATAAAAACTTAATATGATAAATAAATTAATACTATAAAAACTAAATATTATAGTTAAATAAATATTATAATTAAATGGGTATTATGATTAGTTATATAAAATTGTATTTTATTAAATAAAAAATGCAATAAAAAAAAATAATAAAATGTTCTCAATTAAATAAAGATTAAATTTAATAATGTATGTTTAAATGTATAAAACAATTAAATATGATAACTAATAATTAAATATGATAATAAATAATTAAATATGATAATTAATAATGAAATATAATTACTAGTCAAATATAATTACTAATCAAATATAATTAATAATTAAATATGAAAATTAATAGTTAAATACGATATTTAATAATTAAATACGATTCTAAGTAATTAAATACGATAATTAATACTAATTAATATAATAAAAAATTATCTATAATTAAATGTGATAATTAATAATTAAGTATAAAAATTAATTAAATGTAGTTATTATTACGATCAACAGCCTGACGTCTTACAGACTAAACATATGAAGGACATTTTACTCTTCCCTCGAAATCAAGGAGAAAATTATACATATTTCAAATAAACAGTGTTTTGAAGACGTTAATTGTTTATGAGTTTGCGAAATGGAAAAATTGTGCGATAAATCCGAAAGCATAAACTTTTTATTGCAAATCTCTTGCGAAAAACATTTTAAATCCGGTAATTCGAGGGATCTGTAAAACTAGTTTTTCAATCATATGATAAATGACGCAGCGAAACCAACAGATTCGATTATTACCAGTACTAGGCGGAAGAATTACTAAACTCGTTAACTATCAAAAATGCTACAATCTATAAAAATTGATTTTATGTAATCGGCGAATAAAATACTTTTAAAAGTATGTTATTAATACCAGAATTCATTTTTCGTTTGGATTTAGCAGACGAAACTTTATACCGATTCAAAATCAACGTGAAGAACGTTTATTCAACAAAGAAACTAAACTATGCAAGTATTAATAACACATGAATCCATGATCTTGAAGATATTTGTGGATGAAATTATTTGATATCTATCTTATAGCTAATATGATTAATTTGGTTATTATTTATTATAAATTATTATTATTATCAATAATTACTTGGTTATTGTAAATAATAATTATTTACTATGTATAATATCCAAATTAATCATATTAGCTATAACATATATATACATAGGGGATTATTAAGATCTCGATGCCTGCAAAAGATTTCTAGAACGTTTAAAAAATGAAAAAAACAACAACAACATTCCTTTAATTACCTTCTAACGTTTGCATTTTGCAATCAAAATATATAGTTTTTGTGACAGGAAAAACCGATAAATTGATAAATAAATATGAGAATCTTCAATATTAAATTTCAGTATTAACCTTTCTACTTTTAACTTCTTTTAAAAGAGAAGTATCTTGATTTTTTTAATTTTCATTTAGTACGCGATTTTGAAAAACATCTCTCTAACAACATATTTGCAGATTAATTGAAAATAAACCTTGTTTCTGAATAATTGGCCCTTACTCGTCCACACATGCAGAATGCACGCTCAGCATTTGAAAGGCCCTTGAATCAAGTCTCACCTGTCGCTCTGTCATTTCGAGGTTAGAGCATTTCCATAAATGTAAGGGTCAGAAAATTTTAACTATTTTGTTTTTACAGTCTTGCGTCAGTAGACTGGTGGGAGTTTAACTTTGTTTTCTCCCATTCGAGGCACTAATGCGAGGCAGTTTTCACTTGAAAAACTTAGAATGCATTCATTCCTTCAAACAGATTTTTATCAATGGCGCCCTAGAGTAACTCTAACACTAACGAATAACACTAACGAAATAATTGGTTTGGTTTACAAACGAATTAAAAAGATGAATACAATTTATGCTGAATGAACTTAGTGTGTATTTACTTTTTAAAGTAATGTTATTCCATAGCTATACTTGAATTCCTGTATTCGAGAAATTAAAATGATTATTCATTCTTAAATTAACCCTTTGAAACATAGTGGTACCACACAGAAACGAGTTACGTTTTTATTTCTATACGCAGACTTATTTGACAGTGAAACCACATAGCATAATATATCATAAAAAATCTATACAACTTTTTTGATTTTGTATGACCTGAAACAAAGTACATTTAATTTTATGCAGAAACAACATTGATTAGGTATGGCTCACTGTTACTTGCATTCATATCGTAGCCACTTACAAAAGTTTAAATAAATATTTTTTTTGCAAAAAAAGAAGTATACTCCATCATTTTTCTACACATAAAGACGGCCCATACCAAATGTCATTAAAATCAAAATTCGTGCTTCAAAGGGTTAAGATTTATATGAAAGATATCAAAGTAGTAATTATAAGGTATAACACTGACCCTATGCCACGATATTTGTTTAGAAATTTACATGTTTTGCTTGTGTCATGGGACTATTTAAAATAATTATTTCCGTAAATATTAGGGTCGGAAAAGTTTTGTAACTATTGTATATTTACAGTATTTGAAGTTGAAGAATTAGTAGTTGTTGGTTTCTTTTCTAGTAACTTTATTTTTTAAATAGAATAGTCATGACTAAAGCATAGAGGATTCTTTAAAATATTGATAACTATGAGTATCTGATTTCGCAGTATTTTGTAGTTTTTATTGAAATATATCGCTGCAAAAATTTAAAACAAGTAAATATAGTATTAAAAAGTTCGAAGTATTCGAAATAAAGGTTGTTTTCAGTAAAAGAAAATCACAGCAATAAGAATTGAATCTACAACAACAACAACTAAAAAAAGATCGCTTTTTTAAGTACTGTAATTTAAAAAAAAAAAAGCTTTTAAAGAAAGTATTCACATTAAAAAAAGAGTTCACAAAGTACCATGAACTAAAATTGCTTCAATTAAAAAGCATTAAAAGCTTAGAAAAAGCTTAAAAAAAAAAAAAAAAGCATTCACATTGAAAAAGTACACAAAGTGCCATAAACTAAAATTGCTTCAATTAAAATAAACATTTAAACATCAATCAAGAGTACAAAAAAAAAAAAAAAAAAAAAAATATCCTTAAAAAGAAAAACAGCAATAAACTTTAAAAAAAAAGAAGCAAAAGTAAAACATACAGTTGGAATTATATTTACAACATAAAAAATATTCCAACATCCTGCTTTGAAAAGGACATAGTTTATGCGCTAAACCTCAAAAATAGCGCGAATATATAAAATGGTAATTATTCAGCCAAGGGTTCGAATAAGAAGTATTTCGATTGTCCATCAAAAAGAACCACGAGGCGTTTTTGAAAATCCATCACAGTGCGCGGAAATAAGCTGCCAAAAAATCCATAACGCCCTCTATTTACGAAGCCATTATGGAACACCGTCCAAGATCCTTCCACAAGAACATGAAAGTAACGGATATCCCTTACATTAACCGAATAACTGCTTTGTGAGTAATTTCCCATTCAAGCACGAGGCTTCTGCGGCGCAATAAAATAGTCCCTTCGTACCCGTAAAAAAAGTGACGGTCCATTTTATTAACTATCTTTTCTTTGCCGATTTTTTTTTTTATTCTACTTTTAAATTGTTTTTGAGTAGCTGTTATTTAAAAAAATTCGGAAGGAATATTTTGAGAAGTTTATTTTGAAATCCTTTATTTTACTTCGAGTGTGTGTTTGTGTTCGATAGTGGGCAAATCTGCGGAGGCCTAATTAATTTCCTTGCCGTTATACTGGCTGGAACTTGGCAGATAGATTCGATGTCTATGACAATGCATTCTATTATATTTTGGCTGCTGTTAATGTTACTAAAAGGTCGCTTTTACATAATAAAAAACTTGCCACCATCCAATCGCGCTGAAATTATATTTAACTGATCATTGAAGAAACTATCTCCTGTTGCCAAAATTGTTTTAGTAAATAAATAATAAATTTGTTTGAATTAGAATAAATAAAAGATATTTGGATGCAAGTGCAAAAGCTAGCATTCATTCTTAATGAATAAATTTGGAAAAGTAGTTTACCGGATATTTTGCCGTTAGAGATGATTTGGTGTTTTTAACATTTCATATTAGATGCCAACAACACCAAGCACACGCTGACAACAGAAACGACGCTTTGTTAATGAATATAAAAATTGGCAATGTACATAAGATTTATATTAAAAAATTTATTTTTATGGGTTATATTATTAACTGCCTCATTGATTCAGTATCAAAGAATTATATGAGAGTATAGCACTTGCCCCTCTGATTAGCATTGTGTCAAAAAATAGGAAAATAACTCGTACATCATCCTCAAACTGACTATACGGGAATAAATTTCATATATTATGCGAATTAGTTGCGAGTATCGAACTTGCCTCTCTGATTAGCTAGGCATGCAAGGAATTGGACACTCAATCGTATATTATCCTCTATTGACTTGATTGAATTTGAAAGCTCTCGCATTGACCCTGCGTCGATAGTTCATTGTGTTCCACCCTTAAGTTGACTCAACCTCAATGGAATTAGATAGTCGGATGTGCTTACCTGTCTCTGAGATGCTAATACCAAGCTGACGCTGGCAACAGAACGGCGCTTTGTTAATTAATAAAAATTATTGACGATACATACAAAGGATTTACATTAAAAACTTTGTTTTATGAGTAATATTATTTCGTAGCAAATTGTTTGTAATCAAATTGTGCGTAGCAAATTGTGTGTATTCAAATTATGCGAAGCAAATTGTATGTATTCAAATTGTGCGTAGCAAATTGTTTGTATTCAAATTGTGCGTAGCAAATTGTTTGTATTCAAATTATGTGAAACAAACTGTTTGTATTTAAATTATGCGAAGTAAATTGTTTGTATTCAAATTGTGCGTAGCAAATTTGTTGAAAACGCTTTTAAGCCAAGTTATCTTTTTTACGACAAATGACTGTGTCGGTTGTAAATTCGTGAGTAGTGTTAAACACATAGAACAAAGATTTGTGAGATCCTATTATTATAGAATAGAAAATGTTTAACTTCGTTTGATCTTATTAACTTCGCATACATAATTCTTTATTATTTGGACCATGAAATTGTTCATTTGGAATGTCTGTTCCAACAATAAATGTGCTGAAAAACTTTGTCGTCCAATATTTTATAAATTTTATTTAGGCGTGCATAATTTACACAACAGTATTTTTTGCATAAGTTAATAGAATATTAGGTTTTGAGATAAAGCTTAAAAATTTATAACAATAATCTCAATATTTATAATAATATTTAAAATAATAAGCACCGAAATGTATAAAAATTTTATTTTAAAAATCACTAAGTGCATAACTTTCTATAATGATAATATAAGCAAAAATAACTTTGTCATTACACATTTACTTATTACTCCAGGGCTAGCAACCATAATTAATTTTTAGAAAATGAATGCAATGCCAAATAGAAACAAATTCCACACAACAAAAATAATGATGACAAGTTCATGGAAAATTAAATTTTTAAAAAGAATATCCTGAAACAAGTGTCTGGAGACCAAAACTACAAAAAAAAAAAAAAATAGTTAATTTTTCAAACAAACATAGAATGCAGATAACATGCGAATTAAACATCTCCTACTAAGAATGAAAATAAATTGAAAAAAAAAAAAAAAAAAAAAAAAAAAAAGAGAAGTTATGTTAAAAGTGCGCTCTAGAACAAAGTTTTATTTTCGCTGAAATTTTCTGAAGTGAAATAAGTTTTAAAATGCTCTCTTAGTTCTTTCAATGCTAATCAATTTGGTAAAGTATTTTTTATATAAAAACGATGAAATTGAAATGTTAAACAGATTAAATGGATTTTGAAAATTTTATGAATGTCTGCATTTAAGATTTAAGTATTATTTATTATCTTAGTGTTTATTTTATTGAATATTATAGAATTATTTTAGTCAGTCTTATCTAAAAATTATAAAATTTACAGAAACATACAGAAATACTAAACAGTTATTTAAAATAATATTGAAATATTCTAATTTATTTAAATCACTGATTTGCATTTAATTTTTAACAGTTTGAACATTTCCTTTTCAATTTTTTTCAAATATAGGACTGCGAGATTTTTTAAAGAATGTATTTTAAGTTGCATCTTACAGTACATTTAAACATAAGTTGTGTTCCAGTTTTGAAAGCAAAATGTCAGAAAAGGTGTCGACTCCGTTATCTGATACCAGTACAAAATTTCGAAGTGCATCTAACTACGAAAAACAAGCTTTTGAGTCGGCAGATATAGACATCCGAAAAGTGATTCAAATACACAAGCATTCTCCCAAACACAGCTTTTTTCAGTAATTATACAACACAAAAACTCGCAAATGTGTTGCAGAACAAGTATCACACTCACACACACACACACACACACACACACATACATACATACATACATCTTTGTAAGTTTACACAGAAGCTTTCTATGAAAGATGATCGGTCCAATCTCCAATAATACTATAAAAGGAGTATCATCTATTTAAATGATGCTGTGATTTTCTCGAAGGTTTTTTTTTTTTTTTTTTTTTCCGTGCTGAGTTTAAAAACGTGGTATGAAGAGAAAAAAAATCTGCGCCTGTCTGTGGGCAGCTTAGCTTACGAACGGATTCTTCAACGATGTTCAAATTTTGTATACGTGTTAATGGGCCATGAAACCTGACATTATGGTTTTCGTCAATCCCATAAGGATTGGTTCTATTCAGATTATCTGTCACCGTCATCAACACGAGGGCTATAATGCGCCGAAACATTTGTAATTAGACAAGCCAACATGCATTTACAAACACCCATGCCTAACACGGGACTCGAACCCGCAACTTCGCGGTCTGGAAGCTAGCACGCTAACCACTATACCGTTTGGTCGGCGTCAATCCCATAAGAAACCTATCATTGAAAAAAAAAAGTTTTTAAGCAATAACCAAAAATTAGATTGGATCAAAAACGCTGATTTGTTTCGAACGATTTGGATAAAAATCGTTGTAATAATAATGCTTTTTAAAGTGTTCCAAATATCCCCACCTCTGAAATTTCCGTAAAAATGCGATAAGGCATAAACAAGTTGAAAAGGGAAAACCTTTAACAAACAGTTTTCTTCCCATAAGCGTCGTTCTTTAACAGCTGTTTCTTCTCGGTATCACCTGTACCAAAATAATAATGTAATAACTATCGCCAATTTGGTGACGATTTTTTTCCAATGTAATAATTATTTACAAAAATACCGCCAAAGTGTAATTTTAAAAAGAAACTAACTATCGCCAATCTATAGCAATAACATAGTAAATATGAAAAACATATGGGTAAATTACACAAATCTATGTCACATTTAAAAGCAGTCTTAAAGTGTTATTGAAAGTTGAGCGACGCTTCCCACCCCTAGTTACTTTCAGGATTGACAGATTTCGGAAGTACAAGAGTAATAAAATATTTTGAGAGGGAAATTTTGGAATCCAACTTTTTTTTTAATATACAATTATCAAATGACTTTTTTTTCGAAGTATCTTTCTTATGAGAAAATGCTCACTGCTCAGCCAACATTACTACTTATCAAATCAAAATAATTTATCCCGATTCAGTAATACTTAAGCCCTGACAAGCAGCCATGACAACATTCTTACAATAGTATTACAGAAACTTGAAGTACTCATCATATAACGAACTTAAATGCTGCTTTTGTATTGGCCCATTAAGTTAATTTTTGTGTCAATGATACCGATCAAACAAAAGATGGCTTTCTAAATTTAAACTAGCCTCCATTTCAACTCTATTTAACAATGGAAAATAGTATCTTAACAAATTTAATAATTTTGCTTGAATCTCATTAAACCCTTTCTATTAACTTCAATTTTGTGTATATGTATATGGGTGGTTGGCTGTGTATGACGATGGAGGGAAAATCTGCGGCGGCCTAATTAACCACCTTTCCCTCATCAAATCGGGCTGAAATAGCATTGAACCGATCATTGAAGAAACTCTTTCCTGTTGCCAAAATTGTTTTAATAAATAAATATTAAAATTTTTTGAATCTGGATGAATCAAAGATATTTGGATGTGAATGCCTAAATCCACATTCATTTTAATTAATAAATTTTGAAAAGTAGTTTACTGCTTATATTGCTGAGATGGTGTTTGCATCTAATTTTAAATATTAAAAACAAGCACACGCTGGCAACAGAGTCGGCGCTGTGTTAATTCATATAAGAATTTGCAATGTATTTAAAGAATTTATATGGAAAACTTTGTTTTTATGGGTTATACTATTTTTAAATAGATTGCATAATAGATTTAAATTGATTTTTAAATAGATTTATAAGCAGCATTGATTTTATTGGAAAATATCGATCAAAATGAGGAAAAACACATTTTTTATTTAATTTTTTTATGATATTTTGAAAAATGAAATGTAAATGATGACGGGAATAGTTAGAGATAACAAAGGATGTTATTTTAAAATTAACTCATAATCAAAATTAAATCGGTTGAAAATTGTTGTTGGTTGAATTTAAAAACACTATTAATTAGCACACTTAAGCTGCTTTGAAAGTTGTTATGGAACAATATATTTTTAATATTTCTACAACCGCAAGATAGATAGAAGAGATAAAGCAAGTTTATAAATATATATATATATAAATATAAACTTGATAAATATATATAAACTTGATAAATATATATAAACTTGATAAATATATATAAACTTGATAAATATATATAAACTTGATAAATATATATAAACTTGATAAATATATATATATATATATATATATATATATATATATATATATATATATATATATATATATATATATATATATATTTTAATTTACTTAATAAATTTGACTAATAAATTGGATTATAAAATAACCTAAACATTGGTTTATGAATTGACCAAAAAAATAGTTTATAAATTGGCCTGAAACTTGGTTCATAAATTGTTCTACAAATTAGTTTGTAAATTGATCCAAAGATTGATTTATAAATTGACCTAAATATGAGTATATAAATTAACCTTAAAATCAGTTTATAAATTAACCTAAAAATCGGTTTATAATTTAACCTAAAAATGGGTTTATAAATTGACATAAAATTGATCTAAATATTGGTTTATAAATTGGTCTTAATAAATTGCCTGAAAATTGGCTGTAATATGCATCGATAAACTCACATGCTTAAATAAAACACGATTAGAAATACGAAAAGACGAACTATGATTAAGGTAATGTATTTGTACGAAAAAGTTTTGAAAACCTTTCAAATTATAATACTCCCCCTACTATATAATTATACAAAAATAATTGATGACTTCTAAATTGCTCCCATGGATGATGAATGACAACGAAAAAGCATAATTAACTAACGTTATGAAACTAACATATAAGCTGCCTGACAACGGTAAATCCCTAACCTGTTATTTAAATAAAAAATTTCAAATGTGTGTGTTACATAATAAATATCAAATTCAGTTATAATAAAAGAAAATATTCAGATATTCTACAAAAACAGGACACTTATACCCCACATAAGTGACACATACATTTTTCATCTATCAACTCAAACTATTAAGTAAAGTTCATAACCTCAAATAAAAAGAATCCTATTTTTCTAATTAAACTTAGAAATTGATGACCACGCTAAACTTTCCTCAAAATAAACAGTGCTATTGCCACAAACAAATCTTTGTCGTAAACGCGACATACGTCTTTTTAAAGATTATTAAATTTAGTATATGAATAAAATTTTGCATATTTCAAAAACCAACAAAACAAAACTATTCTACGTCAAAAAGTATATAATTCTAGATAAAAAAATATTTTGTTGCAATACTTAGTTTTCATTTAGCTGATGCCGTCCAAAATTGGACATCCTTTATCAGCTTTGACCAAAATGCCACGTCCCTGTAACTTATAACCAATGAATTATTCTATCCTATTTATGCCCGGCTAATGCATAGTAATTTGTGTAGGGATGTAGTTGTTTAGTGAAATAGAGCAACGTTACTGAAAATTTGACATTTCTGACTGAAGTGAAATGTTTTAGGTAACTAGGTTAACTGAACCGTTTTAGGTAAATTATGCAATGTATTACATTCTCAAACATTTAACGAAGTTATCCCATTCATTCTCAAATTGCTTTACGTAGAAAAAAGATTAACTAACAAGTTCGTTTTAGAAATATAAGTAATAATTTATCTTTGTAAAATATATAAGCAAGGACCATTCGCCATAAAAATTTATGTTTTGTTTTCATTATATTATAAGTTCGATAGTATATTATATTATCATTTCGATTTCTAAAAATAATAACTCTGTCTTGTTTTTAGAAGTCGAAACACAAATGCTTTTGAAGCTAAGATGCAAACAAAAGTAATCAAAATCAAATTAGATGCCCGAATGTGAATGATCAGAATTTCACCCCAAAAACTTAGAAAACATTCATTCAATTTAGCTAGTAATAATCAAAGCTCTAATTTATTCCCATTTTATCGCATATTTCATCGATTTTAAATCAAAATTTCACACGAATATGTGTAACTTTTAATATGAAATGGACTCCAATGGAAAAATCTATTTTAAATTTCAGAAACAATTAATGATCTTCACAATCAATTAATGATTTTCACAATCAATTAAAGATTTTCACAATCAATTAATGATTTTCGCAATCAATTAATGATTTTCACAATTAATGATTTTCACAATTAATGATTTTCACAATTAATGATTTTCACAATTAATGATTTTCACAATCAACTAATGATTTTCACAATCAATTAATGATTTTCACAATCAATTAATGATTTTCACAATCAATTAATGATTTTCACAATCAATTAATGATTTTCACAATCAATTAATGATTTTCACAATCAATTAATGATTTTCACAATCAATTAATGATTTTCACAATCAATTAGGAAAAACAATGGTATTCATCTTTTTCCCTTAGCTTGGGATGGAATAGCCATATAACTAGTAATGGATATAAATGAATGCACAAGCATCATAAAATATTGGAAATCTCAATGAATGAAAGTACATATTTAATGTGCAGTATTCCAGTAAATATGATATTCAGTCACTTATCATCCGAATTTAAAACTAAGATGTATAGATATTTAAACTGTATAATATATTTTCTTTTCAATTTCATTTATAAAAACACTTTTATCTTTAAGTTAACATTCGCGTAGAAAACTACGACGTTTTTCTACACGTAGCGCATAAAAACCATAGATTTACAATTCGAAATGACAGATTTGTAACTTCTTCTACAACTTTTAACAATAACTCATTATTAATTAAGTCACAATGTGTAACTACTATACAGAGTTCCCTTAACCCAAGTATTGAACAATACTACAGCATTATGGAAAGATTGTTTTTATTAACAGTAACTTTTAGATACATATTTTTATTCTGCAATGTAATCGATAAAAAGAGCTTGCATACTTAATGGAGGCTCAGTGGGCGAAAAATTTCAAAATGATTGATTTCGTGATTTTTGCATATCTTTAAATTTCAAATTATTCTGCTTCTTTTAAGACATGATTTTGGCCTGTACTCCTTTTAGTTCCGGAGAAAAGTTAATTTTAAAAATCGTAAACATACGTTTGCCATGTCACAATTTTGCATGAAAATGCATTTATTTCGAAATGTCGCTTTTCAAACTTCTATGTACCTTTTTGAAAAAAAAAAAAAGGCTACTAGCTTCTTTATAAAATGTTTGCCTTATATTTGCATAATATCAAATATTAATCTGCGGTTAAAGGTTTAGAAAAAATTTCATTTTTCAAAAATGTAGCGTTCAGAAAATGTTTTTTAAAAAATTATTTTGTCTTAAAAAAAAATACGATTTTCAGAGATTTTTGTTGTTTTATCAATTAAGATTGTTTAATAATAATAATAATCTCTTAATGCTAACATCAGATTAAAAAAGAAGATTCAAATAATATTCAGGAAAAATTTAAAAAGTATCCGAGCTTTAGTTACGTAGAAAAGGTACATAGAAAATTGGCCTTTAAATATTAGTGGCATAGGGCCTACCAAACCCCCTAAAATAACAATGCTCGTATGTAAATAATGAAGAATTAAAAATTTTTTCATCAATTATTTCAAAGTAAGTATAGCTTAAAATATGCGTTTATACATTAATAGTTGACATTAAGAATTTAGCTGATTTACTAGAGACAAACAATAAAATTACATATTTTTCCGTATACCGTTCACAAAAAACAAAATTTGCAATTCCTTTAAAAAAAAAATCATTAATACATTTAGTCCCATAAAACATATAATGCAAATGATCAAGAGGACAAACATAAAACACTCCAAGGATCATAGAACAAAATCTAAAAAAATAACATCCTACCTTTTTATAACGCAGAACCACCTGTGAATACCCACTCACACCTATTCAAACGATAGTCAGAGGGATCGTCTTCGTGTTCGGATCTCCCATTTCGAACGAAGCGGGGGCAAGGGAACAACCACTAATTCCGAGCTTCAGTGTTCGAAATCAGACGATATCATCACTTTTTATCCACTCCCCCTGTGCAGAGGGATTGCACTCGAATGGGGGGAGTTGCTGGTGACAATTATGGGGAATGTTCTATTTTTTTATCGTTTGGCATCTCCTCTTCCGAAGCTGGACTGAGAGAAGGCGGCAAGGGAGAGCTGCAGGAAGGGTTGCCGAGTCGGGGGTGGTGGTCGCCAAGTGGTTGGTTTTGTCGCCAAGTGGGAACTAGTGAGAGAGATGGTGCTTGACCTTTCGTTAGGTTTTCATGTTTTCCCTACACGCCAGTTGAGAGTACGATTGATTCTCCAATTCATTGACAAAGAGTCAAAGGTAAGCACGGTGGACTATCTAATTCCATTGAAGTTGAGTCAATGCAAGGGTTAAACACCATTTACTATCGATGATGACGCAGGGTAAATGCAAGAGCTTTCAAATTCATTCAGGCAAAGTCAATTTGAGGGTGAAATGAACTCCAATTCATTCACGTAAAGCTAATCAAGTACGGTACTCGCAACTAATTCGCATAATATTTCAAATTCATTCACTTATGGTAAAGTTGAGGATGACACACGAGTTATTTTCCTATTTACAGAGACAAAATTAGAGAGGCAAGTACTGTAATCCAAGTTAATTCGCATAATAACAGTAATTCATTCCCACACAGTCAATTTGAGGATGACACACGAGTTGTTCTCTAATTTATTGAAGCAAACTTAATTCGAGAGACAAATGCGATACTCTAAAATATTTCCCATAATAACGCAACATAGACAGTTTGAGGATGACGTACGAGTTATTCTGCAATTTATTGATACAAAGTTAATCGGAGGGGTAAGTGCGATGCTCTCAAATAATTCGTTGATAAAGAAAAAACGTGGAAGTTAAAACTGATTGGTTTGGTAGGTTTGTACGATCAACAATCTATTTTTGTGCATAATAACGGTTTATCTGGCTCTAATTCCAAACCATAACGAACTTTCATGCCTAACCCATGAATCAAACATGACAACTTAGGCGTGTGAGTCCAGAACGATAACAAGCATTAGGTGGATCAGGTCACTTTTGCCTTGTGGTTAACGCGCATGTCTTCTGATCTTGTAGTCCCGGGTTTGACTCCTATAGTTAGCGTATATCGCTACATTGGTGACCCGAATATTCGAACACATCAGTGGCGCCATCTACTGCACGACTTTCACACTACCACCTCGGCAACTTCTGGCAACTCACTTCCACACAGCAAGCAACATCTGGTGATTCACTGCCACACGCAACGCCCTTAACTCGCAAGTTGGCAACTCAATCGATCGCCCCTTCGCGATTCACTGGGATAGGAATATGTGGTGGTCTCGAGTATAAATGACAAATACAACATCAAGGCACTAGTGGTCACTTTTGAATAGTGGTTAACGTGTCTGTTCTGATCTAGGAGTTCCGGGTTCGACTCCCCATTAGCGCACATCGCTACAAATTGATACAGTATAAAAAAAACAGTGAAATCAATGAATTTTTTTTTAATTTATTGACTGAGTTAATATGAGAGCTAAATATCATGCTTTTATATACTTGGACGCATAATCAATGCCACAATAAAGTACAACGGCCTAACGAATTCATTGAGATCGACTCAACGTGAAAGTTTCGATACTACAAAGTTCATCATCGATATCACATGATCAATTAGAAAGTTAAAGATGATGGTTTGTTTTGATATTAATTGAAAGAAATTCAGTTCAAGTTTTGAATAAAAGGAAGAGCCGATAAAGAGTTCGCTATAATCTCTAAAATCATTGAAGTAGTACCAATGGGTTGGTTGGTTGTATTCAGATTATCTGGCGCCGTCAGCAACACGAGGGCTATAATGCGCCGAAACATTTCGTCATTTAACAAACCAACATACATTTACAAACACCCATGCCAACACGGGACTCGAACCCGCAACCTCGCGGTCTAGAAGCCAGCATAGTACCAATGGGACATTTTAAAATGCACACCTCTCTAATTGACAGTCAACGTGAGAAGTCAAATTCAACATCATAATCCAGCACAAAATCAATGTAGGGAAAATAGGTTATTGAACAATTCCTTGACACAGAATCAATCGGAGAGTATGCATAACACTCAATTTGACAAAAACTTAATACGAAAAGTCTTTACTAAGAAAGACTTTGAGGTCTTGATTCTGTCAAAACACCAGGCGAGAGATAGGTCAGGACCTTTTTGTTTTTTGAAACTTTCGTCTCCAATATACTTTTTGTCAATCTGTATAAATTTATCAGAATAAATTTATATTATTCTGATCCTTATATTTATTGTGGTCATGTGGATATAGTACTGTCTACACCGATCAAACGGTATAGTGGTTAGCGTGCTACCTTCTAGACCGCGAGGTTGCGGGTTCGATTCCCGTGTTAGGCATGAGTGTTTGTAAATGTATGTTGGCTTGTCTAATGACAAATGTTTCGGTTCATTATAGCCCTCGTGTTGCTGACGGCGCCAGATAATCTGAAAACAACCAATAGTACTGTCTACAGGAATATAAAAATATCTTCTTCGATATTACTGTTCCTTTTTACAATGGCATTTTTCTTGAATTAAAATCTTTTCTAAGACATTGTAAGACCCTACAATCAAAGGATACATTGTTTTGACGTTTTAGGGTACTGATTTCTGACCTAACGGACATTAAACCACAAATAAATTTCTTGGTTACATTGTATTTATGGCAACAGATATCTTTCGAGCATTTTTTACTTTCAATTACTTACATGTTTACATAGGGTAATGAAATATTGCATTCGTTCAAAAAAGAGCGTTTTTTAATATCGCTACACTTTTGGAATCGTGCTGCATTCAAAAAGGTGGTATTGAAAAAATGTCTGCGTATGTGTCCATGGTCAACATGACTCCCGAACAAATTGACCAACGATGTTCAAATTTGGTGAGCAGGTTGGTGATGGCCCAAGGACCTATCATTAAGGTTTTCGTCAAAATTGCTTACGCGCATAAAGCTGCCATTGAAAAATTTATATTTTTCAGCAATTTCCAAAAAACCCGGCTCTAACGATTTTAATCAAATTCGCTGTCCCAAATCGCTATAAAAAGGTATAAACAGTTGAAAAACGATTGCCTTTAACACAGTTCTGCTTCTTTGAACATCGCGCATCAAAGACTGTTCCTATTCAGTTTCACTTACCTGGGGTCTAAGCAGGAAATTTGGGTCCTTTTAAGAACCCTTCACAAAATTCCATGAACAACAAAAGGACCCTTCATAAAATTCCACAGCCAACAAACGGACCTTTCACAAAATTCCATGTTAAAGTATACTTCTAAAATTGAGATATTTAAAATCATCTAGTAGTAGAAGGAGTACTCATCATAAATATTTGTAAGTACTCACTCAACATTAAAGATTAAAAAAAAAATTATTATTGCATAAAAATTTCACAAAACAATTTTTTTTTTCACAAAAAAAGGACACTGTAAAAAAAACCTGGATAGACCCCTGCTTACCAAGAATGGATAATATAATATTCCTCAAAAAAAAAAAAAAAATCGGCAATATAGCAATTTTGGCATGTGTTTCTTTGCCAATGTAATAATTATCAACAAAAATATCGCCAAATTAATTTTTTTTTTTTTTTAAATTATAGAGCACATGAAAAGGAAAACTAACTTTTAGCAATCCATAGAAAATATAAAAGCAGTGTAATATAACCAGTATTAAGCATAATCGAAAGTTGTGCGATGTTCCATACCCATAGTTCCATTAGAATTTCATCACCATTTAAGCCCAAAGCCACGCATGGACTAATCTACAATACATACAACTTTCTTTGACTCATGTATACGGTCCCTACAGTAATCCCCGAACTGCCAGCATTCTTTTTTTCCTCGCTTAATAAAATTGTAGAGAGCTGATGAAAAAGTTGAAAAACTGATCTTTTTCCTCTAATTCAATTCGCCCACGCACTGAAAAAAAGAAAAAAGATTTCATTTATACTCTCATATAATTACATTTTTACCATCTGCTTCTCTTTCTACTTAGGAAAACCAGCAAAATTTCCACTTAAGGAAGAATCATCAGCGTCACAACCAGGAATAAAATGCGTTTAGAGTTGGGAGAAAGATAATTCATTTAACCTCGCAGAAATGGATTTCTGGAATAATATTCAGAGTTTTGGACCTCGAATATTCTTGGGGTAATTCGTATCGAGGAATGCCCTGGAATTTATAGAAAATTAGGTTCAAGTACGAGATAGGATGCAATGCTAATTCAAAGGTTGAACTCGAAGATTAAGGAAATAAAAGTACAAAAGGGTACAAGGCTCCTTGGTTGAAAGATGAATTTCAGGGGACTGTTAAGGCAAAAATTTCAAAAATTTCTATTTTTATATTTTAGTGGAAAAATATAGCCTGAAATTTTAACTTTTAGTACATACCTTACTTTTGCTGATCCGAGAAGAATTAAGAATATTATTTGAGTTTTTGTAAGGGCGCATATTAGAAATCGTCTGTTTTTCATTTTCTTAAATTGCATTTTTCTCCTCATGTGTATTTTAAGATTTTTAGGGTATTCGATTTGTTCCTTGCGATTCAAAAGTTGATGTATTTCTTTTAAATTTGGAGATATTGTTTACTATACTATTTTGAACACAATTGCGCGTGGATTTTGGAATCTGGTATTTTTTTTTATTGTTTTACAGCAATTTTCGTAATGCTTCTATTTAAAAAGTTTACATTTTTTCGCCGTTGTACCAAAGTTTTACTTTTAAATGATTAACCAATGAGTCAAAATGCATGCACAATTATGTCAATATATATTCGATTAGCTTGTACAAAAAAATTGAGACAGATTGCAAAAAAATTGAATCGCAAGGAGCGTTTTTAAAATTACGGAAAAAACGCTAAGTTTTTCAATAAAAATTTAATTTCTTGAAGAAAAAAAATCAATATAAATTTTTGAAATTTTGGATTATGTTTTATCTAATTGCTATTGAACTGCACAAAAAATTTCATAAATTTTGGACAAAAATTGAAGAATTTTTATTTTTGACTTAACAGTCCCCTTATAAAGAAATCGATCTGAGTAATCTTCCACTGATTACGTCAAAATAGAGTTTAAGGAGAAGAAATAGTAAAATTTTATATCTCCTTGTATGTTTATTTTATTTTTTCAATAATATTTTTATAGTCAATTCAGCTTTTCTACACAACCCCAGAAGAATATTTTCTGAGACTTGCCAGCTGCACAAAAGAAAAAATAACCCATAAAAACAAAAGTTTTTAATATAAATCCTTTGTATGCATTGCCAAATCTTATATTCATTAAAAAAGCGCCTTTTCTTGTGTCGCCTTTGTGTTCGTATCTAATTTTAAATATTAAAAACATCTATCAGCAAAACATGCGATAAACTACTTTTCAAAACTTATTCGTTAAAAATGAATGTGAATTTATACACTCACAACCAAATATCTTTTACTTAGTTTGATTAAAACTATTTTATTATTTATTTATTAAAACAATTTTGGCAACAGGAAAGAGTTTCTTCAGTAATCGGTTAAATGCTATTTCGAAACGATTGATGACGGCAATTTTGTTTATTAGTATAAGGGACCTTTTAGTGATAATGACTGTCTCCATAATTTAATAGAATGCATTATCATCTAGTTCGAATCTATCTGCCAAGATTCAGCCTCTTTGGATGACGGCAAGGTGGTTAATTAGGCCTGCGCAGATTTCTTCACCATCGAAAAGCATACACATAAAATCGAAGTTAATATAATGGTTTAAAAAAAAAAAAAATCCCGGTGTGTTTGGACACATTTTAATTAACTTTACCCATTAATTTAATTAAAAGGGTATGAGCTTATTATCTATGTCAAGCCGACGTTCCAAAACAAGCTAACCCTACAATATATCTCAAATCATTTATATCTTTGCCAAAACTAACTATCAAATCCCAAATAATACTTAAAACTTACCTATAAAGTATAACTACATTGCTTATTACTATACTAAACTCCAACTTAACTTGACATCACTAGACGATAGATCTTCACCGTGCTCATAGGCAGTTAATCCATTTTAGCGGAGTGAAGACATAATTCTCGCCAAACCGTATAGCCTTTTGTTCTCTACAGGGTTGTGGTTTGGCGAACATTATGCTGACACTCCGCCAAAATGGATTAAATGCCTATGAACACTGTGACGATCTACCGTCTAGAGATGTCAAGTTATATCTAGTCTCATTAAATTACCTGTTGTCATAATATTTTTTTAAATTTCGGATTTTTATACAAATTCATTTACTTAAACCCCAGTCAATTTCAGAACCTATTTTTAATTGATTGATCGCAATCTATTGATACTACATATCACAATAGAATTTAAAAGTTAAAATTCTAATACGATTCTTCTACTTTAGGAAGAAAACCCGTGCTTTATATTTGAAAGGAAGACAGATTTAATGAGTAATATGGGTACACATTTAACAAACTTTCAGCAGATGGGATCGAAATAGAAGTTTGATGTGCATTGAAAAGACCAAAGTATTTTAAGAATAGTTAAAAACAGAAAAGCACCTTTTTAATTAAAACTTTATTATTTCATCCAGAAACAAACAGTACCTTTCTTGAATTCTCAATTACATTTGCTGTTGAAATGAATGAGGTTTTTAGTAATAGTAACGATTTCGTACAAACAAACCACTTTAAAATGAAACCAAATTACACCAGCTGCTAAAACTCTTGGAAAAGCAGTAGTTGATATTGAAATCGATACCTTCTTAGGAAAGAACATAACATTTCTCATTGTAGGCTATGAAAATCAACCAGTGGATTTGTTAATTGGTAGAACATGGTTAGTTATTCCTCTAAATCGAGGACGATTGTACGCCAGGATGGTCGAATGTTGGCATCACTTATAATTAGATGCACAAGCTCATGTTAAAAAAGTAAAAGATATTGATAGAACAAGACAGTTTTAGTGAAGTATGCAGAGCTGAAGTTAGTGCGTAAAAAACAGGCAATAAAATATATCTTCAATAACTTACGTAGCATTTATTTATTAAAGTTTTAACAATCACCTGTAGAAATAAGCGGGTTTTTTTTTACGAAAGTGAACAATACATTTAGTTGGTTGGTTTGTACGTTCATCGACATATCTTTATGCACCAGGATGGCTAATCAAACCGGGACCTACAGCTTAACGTGGATTCCGAACCACAACGAACATCCAAGCCTAACCTAGTATTCGAACCCGGCACCTTTGACTTGCGAGGCCAGAGCGCTAACCCCACAGCCATCAGATGGGCAGCAATACATTTATAAGTGTCAGAAGGAGTTGCATCCAGTGATCTTATGTGTCAATGAACTTTTCAGCGAACGAAGCGAGTTCGATTTTGCGTAGCGATGAACCTTCCTGAGAGCGAAGCGCCAAAAACTGGGAGTTATACACCAATGACGGATACCCCCAACACGAGGCCTCACAGCTAGCTAAAATATTGCACATATTAAAATTTCGTAGCGAAGCACGGGTATTCAGCTAGTTTTAAATAAAATACCTTCATGCAAATTCTGTTACTCGTTTTCTTATGGTATAAGAAATTCAGCGAATGAAGCAGGATGGAAATTCTGCAAAATGAATACATTCATTCAAATGATTCACAAGAGATTAGAAAATAATTACAATTTTAACATTCTGGAGGTCCGATACTAAATTAGAGATAAAAAAAAACTATATATTAGAGATATTCAAATATTGTTTTAGCCTTTCCAATGTCCTCTAATTATAGCTCCCGTAGAAATAGTATTACGCCAAAGTAGAAAGTTGGAAATTTTCAACTTTAAAAATTTACTGAAAAACACTAATAAAAATGTTGAACATTTTAGTTTTCAGGTACATGAAACTTCCCAAGCACATAGTATTATTGTTCTCGTTGGATTTGCATCGCAATTGAATTTGAAAAGTTAATTTAAAAATGAAGTAAAATTTTAAAATTCTACCACCAAGTGACCAAAGTTTAAGAGTAAACAGTGGTAGAAGTGTGGGTAGACGCGGGCGGTGACGTGTCCCCTCACTTTTCAAGAAAATACCCATGCATCCCCCCCCCCCCCACTTCTAAAACCACTCAATCCGCCTAAAAACTATTAAAGGAAAATAACTTTAACCTTTAAATGTAGTGACACCGAGAAAAAGTTATTTATTTTTACATTTGAAAACTTTAATACTAGTTATGGTTTATGTATCATATTATTATAAAAATGTATTATACTACTATGTATAAAGATTTAAGTATTTTTACTAAAAAATACAATTACACTTGGTCAACTTTTAGTTTTGGAGGAACTTTCTTTTAAGTTAAATTTCTATTCTTGTTACATATTAAGACAAAGCTATTTAAAAAAAAAAAAAAAAAAAAAAAAAAAACCTTTTTAGAATTTTCTATTAATTTAATTTCATGAAAGTGTGCACATTATAAATATTATTTAAATTTAAGTAAACAGTTAATTAATAATTCAATTTTATATACATAACTTTATCTTTTACTTCAAATAAAAAAAACTAAGTTGCCGAATATTTTCTTAAAATAATAAATTTTGGACCCTAATTTAATGTTAATGTTAGGAAGTATAAATTATTTCTTTACTAGTTAATATTTTTACTATACGTGACGAAATTTTAAAATTTATCGTTGAGGATGGGAGGAGAATGCACTTGACACCAAATTTTGGGCGTCCCTTCACTTTTTTTTCACCACTTCTACCACTGAGAGTAAAATTAAATGTGTTTAAAATTTCAGATCTGTACCCGTAAAGAAAAGGCACCAACACGCATGTTAAACCCATAAAAGACGACTTTGAAATGAATAAACAGTCATCGTTTTCAGCTTTTGCTTTGTTTATTTAGATCACTTCAAGGTATATTTTGAATTTTTCAGATTTTTTTTAAAACTATTTTTGTTATTTAAAAAAAAACATTAAGTGGAACCGCAATTGTAATTTATTAGAAAAGGAAAAACAACTAAAAATTTGATCGTGCCAACCGTCTTTAACGGGTTAATGTCCGAATTTCCTAGGTATTAGGTCTACAAAACAAAAGTTTACTTAATATTCATACTTTGATTTTTTTTAAAAATACCTCATATAGGAGGCGAACAAGTGCTTAGGAGAACAGAAAATTCTAGTATAGCATTATAGACCAAAAACAAACGTCCATTAATAATAACAGTTTATCTTATAAATTATCGAAAATCACATTTTACTGTTTCTTTTCATTTAATTTATAAAACAGTTGTAGAGGATAAATTATTCATCCGCATCAAATATTAAGGTAGATACAACTTAGTTATTGTGCGATCCCGCCATAACAATAATAATAAAAAAAAAAATATTTTCATTTTTTTTTCCTCTTTTTCCTCCGGGTATTTAAATTTGATTTTTTTTTTTATAAGAAACACAATTTAAAGTTTAATAAATATGTTTACATGCGAATACTTATTAACAAACAGGGATGCCGCAGGTATAAGTATTAGCTATTTTTTAAAACCAATTACGTGTCTCTTTTAAGAATTAATTATTTTATTTTCTATCTTAAGGGGGTCTGGCACTCATAACTCTAAAATCTTTATTTTTAGAAATATTTTTCTGAAATATTTTATGCAGTAATGTATGATGCTTTGAAAAATAAAAAACTATTTTAAATTTTAAAATTTAAAAAATATTTTTATTTTTAAATTAAAAAACTTCAAAATTTTAAAATTTTCTAAATTTGATATATCTAAAAAACTTTTTTAAAGAATCACTTCATTTTTAACTAAAATTACTTCTTTTAATTCAGATAAAAAAAATTTCATGATTTTTCAATAAAGTGATTAGAAAAAATAAAAATAAATAAAAAATATTTTGTGCAAAAACTGTATAAAATCCTTGGAAGGCTAAGCTCCAAATATTAAAAAAAGAGAAGTTAAATAAAAAAAAAAAAACATAATGAAGACAAATTAAAGAAATATATATGACAAATAATCGTGGTAAGTTTCAGACATTTACAACAAGTAGTTTTTAAGTTATATCAATTTAAACTCAAAAAAGGGACAACAAGCCATCACTGAGAAAAACAGTTTCAAAGTTTCAAGATAGCATTTCTGAGATACAGTTGTTATGTAACAAAAACTTAAGTATTTCAAGTTCTACTAAAGATAGAAACAAAAAAATTTTTACAATTTTGTTTAAAAATAGTTGTATTATTTTTTACAATAATAATATATATATATATTTTTTTTGTTGAGAATTTTAAAAATGTTGATTCTCAGACCCTCTTAAAATCATGACCCATTTAATATGTATCTGGTACCGGGTACCATGGTTATAATTGAAGAATAATCGACTAAGCATAGGCGTAATTACAGTTGATGATTAATTTCAAAAAATATGGTCTTCCTGCATCAATGAAAAAAAAAAGGGGAGAAGTTAAAGGAAAAAATTTCTCATCTTATTGAAAAAGTTCAAATGATTTTCCATACCTAAGGGGTAAGGGAAATTTTATAAGAATTCTTTTCTTAAAAAAAAAAGAGGGGGGGGGGGGGGGAAGGAGAAGGAAAAAGTTCTTCAACGCGTGGAAATTGAAAGGGTCTGATATAATTGTAAAATTCATGATGGCAATATTTTCGGAGAAACTTTTCTGGGCGAAGCAAACATAGGATCAGTGGCGTGCCCCTCGAAATATTTCAAACATACACTGCCAAAAAATAAGCACCAATGAAACATTTAAATATACATTTTTGTAAATAGATGCATCTCTTAAAGTTTTTGTTGCATTATTTTTTTTTTACATACATAATGATACCAACATTCATCCACGTCTGTAAATCTAAGGATACAATTATTTTTTTCTCTTTCATCAACTACGCTATCTGTAGATTCTTTCTCAACTTGAATAGTAATTTTTCATCTTTTCTTCTTTTTCAGAATAAAAACAGTGTTTCACTTTGAGTTTTGCGTTTGCTACCAGCTCTCAATTTAATTACTTTCAATTACCCATATGTTAACACAGGATTATAAAAGTATCGTTTACGGTGAAAGAAAAATTTCGAAGTTTTTTGCATTTCTACACGTTTTGTAACATCCCGACTGAAAAAAAAGTTGTATAGAAAAATATCTACCCGGGTGTGTATGTGTTTGTGGTCATCATAACTCTCGAACGATTTGACCTAAGATGGTCAAATTTCGAGTACAGGTTACTGAGAGAGGCCATGGAATCTGTCATTACGGTTTACGTCAATATTGCGCATGGGCAAAATATGAAAAATATCACGTTTTTTAGCAATTACTAAAAAACGGCTCTAACGATTTTGATCCAAATCTCTATGGTAATGCCTCTTAAGATGTTCTAAACACTCCCACCACCGGAATTCCCGAAAAAATTGCTATAAATGTGTAAAAAAAGGACAAGCGAGTGTCTTCAACATAGAATTCTCTTTCTTTGAGCATCGTTCATCAACGACCGTTTTTCTCCTCTCCTCTGTTTCACTAACAAGAAAGGATATTGTAAGAATTATCGAAAAAGTATATTGTCAGATTCGCCATTGGCGATTTTTTTTTTAGCCTATGCAAGATATATTGTTAAAAATATCACTAAACGAGGCATTTTTTCAAATAAATAAAATTGGTAATCACACTATTTCTCTTCAAATTTAATTATAGTGATCAATATTATAGTGTAATTAAAAGTTGTGCGATATTCCACTCCCCTAGTCTACATTCAGTTATTGTTTGGGTTTTTAAATACAGCGCAATGTCCTCTCAGGACATTTGTTTCCCGATAGTCCATTTCTCCGGCCTCGGTCGGGTGTAGCTCGTAGCTATCATCAAATGTTACATTAAATGGCAAGTTTGCTCTTCTGGTGAAAAATCCATATACACTATCTACCAATAAGTATTTGGACACCCATGCAATTGAGGATGTCTGCAGTCCTGATCTACGTCACCCTTGATTCCAATTCATGGTAGGCTCAACACTGACTACTACTCCACTAATCTAGATATCTATGTGCTTCCTACGCTGTGGCAATTTTTTGGGTTGGATCATTGCTACTTCCAATATGACAACGCCACTTGTCATGTTGCGAGGTCCACCATGGATTAGTATGATGACAGCGAGCTGAACCGACTGGACTGGCCTGCTCAGAGTCCAGACGGGAATCCTATGAAACACCTCTGGGACGAGTAAGATCGTCGAATTAAGGAGTGCAGAAACTGTCCAAAATCAGTGAAAGAACACACATGTCCACTCCAAGCCGAGTGGAAGAAAATACCACTGTCCATCATCCAAACACTTGTGGAAAGCATGCCCCGGAGTGTAAATACTGTAATTGCCTTAGGTGAAGGCTCAACCACTAATTGAATTTGAATAAATTGTGTTTATCTCTTTTATCACAGGTGTCCAATTACTTATTGGTAGATAGTGTATAGTCTGGCAGATTGGTGTATCTTTTGATTACCTCAGTAAATCACTGATCACTGAATAATCTCAATAATGAAATTTAATGGATAATTTGAGTTAATTTCTGTATATTTGTTTCATTTTTTTCTCAACCTTTGTCTAACTAATCACACGTTTGGACAAAGTACTTTAATGTACGCAGGATAAGAGACGCTTGCGATTGTAATAAAGGTCAATGTGCGACTTTTGGTTTTGAACTGTCTCTGCAAATTTGTTACGATTTCATTTCAAATACGAAAAATAATATAAGAATTTTTATCCTGTATACACGAATCATCTTAAAAACCTATGCAATTATCTTAAAATTTTCATTTTTTTGACTCCATATGCTCACAAGAATGAAATTGAGAATACTGGAAATTTAGTGGAATCCCTATGCTTCGAAGGGTCGTTCAATTTCCGGGCTATTAACATTAGAGACCATAACTTTACATGAATTTACATAAGTTAGAGAGTCATTTGGTAGCTGCGAAAATAGGGAACAATTAACAATAGTAATGAGTAGACAATACCAAGCTTAGTTAAGCTAGTGCCAAGTGGGTGTCCAGTGACAGCCAATAGCAAGAGAGAGGTCAATGTTGATAACGATGGCTAGTAGAACACGGTCCCGTTTGCATATTTCCTACCTTTACATGCATTCGGACAATGGAAAATAATGCCGCACCCTGATTGGTTTCCAGCATTCTCTAGTGCTGCCATCTATAAATGGAGAATAGAATTCTTTTGGAAGAAAAGTTTACTGAAATACTGCTAACAATAGCACTTATAACAACTACAATTAAACTTATTTCGGTAACTGAATCTTCTCCCTTTTTGAATGAAAATTTTCTTTTCAAGAAAATATATATGAACACGGAATTTATATAAAAATGCATGCATACTTCAACATTGCGAACATTGCCCCGAATAACTATAGTATTTGAAGAAACTCATTTTACCACATTTATAAAGGAAGCTTATCTTCCGAAAAATAAGACATAAATTCGTGTTTATTTTTTACTATTTTTGTAAGTGTCAGGTAAAAAAAAGTAAAATAGCTGGTGAAAATGAAGAATCTAGGCGAGCAACCACTAGGCTTGGGCGATGTATCGATACATCGGACAAAAACGGTGTGAAACCAACATCATCAAACCGGTGTCACTATTTTCGCAAAACCGATACATCACTGTGTTTTTTTTTTGACGAGTCAAAGTGCGTGCGCGATACTTGCCTATCATTTCATGAAAGAAGAATCGTGATGTTACGATCCACCCTACATTTATGCACGATGTTTCTAAGATACTATATAAACGTTGTGCAACACTCAACATCGCGCCGTTCAAGACGAGTTCCATTGCTTTTGCGCATGAGCGATACTTCACCACATCGCGGTAATCCTATCCACCCTGCATGTGTGCGATGTTTCCAAAAACTGGATAGAAACGAAGCGCCAATGACATCATCGGGCATAACCGACATTGTACACTTCACTTATACATGTTCCATTCGCTTCAGCGCATGCGCGATACTTTAGTAAACACACATCGTGCTTTACGATTTTTTTCTCGGTATTCAAGATTCTAGTACATCATCGTTTCTGCACAAGGTACATTTTTCTAATGCTGTTTGCTACCAAGTTTGACAAGAATACGTCGATTAGAAGGAGTGAATGAGCTTTATAATGTGTACTCTTAATTGCTGACTTCAATTGGTAATTTAAATATTTTAAATGAGTTTAGGTTTACCGACAGGAAACATGGGAGCCGCCAAGGGGGTACAAGGGGGATAGTTATGATTTGGCAGAGGAAAATTTGTATTTTTTAAAGTTATTACTTCAGTTTTAAATGTTTTTAAAGTATTCACCTTATCAGAAGGGTCACAAGAATAACGGAATATGATTTTGAGTGTATTGCTAAGATAGAAAAACAGTTTTCATATAAAAACATATTCATTAGAAAAGTAGTAAGCTTTTATGCTCGTCGATTTTTTAAGCGATAAATTTTAGAAATAATAGGAACAAGTTTCAGATGAAAATTTAAATGTTTAGACTAGAAATTTATAACAAGCAAAATTATGCACCGTCTTTTTGATATTCCCTTGTAATAAAACATTCAGATTACATCTCACATAGTATAATTAGAGTAAAAGAAAGAAAAAAAATCGAATGTAAAAAAAGAAATAATAAAAAAAAATTGAGAATTTAAAATAAATGCATGCTCTTGAACCATATAAAAACGCAGTAAAATTACAGACTCTCTTGAAAAAGAACTCTTAAATTTAGGAAATAATAGTTTGACGATTTAAAAAACTTTTTTAACTAAAAAGGTTTTACTTACTGTTCGAAAACTTTTCAACTTCTACTTGGCAGAGTCTGAGAGTTAATGACATGTTTTCAATAAATGTCTCGATTTATTTTTCGTTAGGGCAGCCTATAGTACTATTTATTGCAGAAAATATTCGAGAAATAATACTTACACGTATTGTAATATTATTCGTGAATCAAGGTTTATTTTTCAGATTCTTTGAAAAAAAAAAATTAATTTTTTTTCTTGTAGTTATTGAGTAGTTCTGAATTTGTTTGTTTTGACTTGCTAAATAACTTGAACAACAAAACTAAACGAATAGCACCACTGTTAATAATATTGTTATGATTTTTTTTCCACGGAGGCAATGATGGCGCAGTTTTTAAGATAAAAACTACTATTTATTCACTTCAGAAAACTCACAGAATTTATTCAAAGGCAACAGTGTAATCACTCTTAAGCTTCAACACAAGCTTCAACAAAAACAACTTCGAATACAGCGATTATACAAGCTCACTCCAATAGGTAAACAAAGCGAACAGCTTTCATCGAAGTCCGAAGTCAATCTGAAAACTTTCCCGATCTCCAGTCTTATTTATACTTGGCGCGAGAGAACATTCGCGAAATTTCCAGCCAATTCGTCGGAAAAGAAACATCTCGAAATTTCTCGATTGCTTTAGGTGTTGCCACCTTTTTCTAACCTGTATAATCGCTGTTAATAAATAAAATAAGATAAAAATAAATTACAATAGAATTTTAAAATAATACGTCACTATCTATGTAAAAGGTACATTGAAGACATACAGACAATTTGTGCAACAATATGTCTATAAAACGTAGTTTTTAAGTGTTTCTTTCATGTTGTACAAAAAGTATTTGTAGAAAAACGGCAGGTTTGTAAAGTATAGATATGCTACTTATGTTTTGGTATGTAATATTACATGTTAATGAGAAGATTATACTATGCACTAGGCTCTATTATTAGTGAGTTTTTTAAGGGGACTCTGTACTTTAAAATAAGAAAAAAAAAGCGAATTTATTTCATGATTTTCGCTACATGTTGTTTGCCTTTTTGATATATTACTTTTGTTTCTACTCAAATTAGAAGTATGTTATATTTTGCTTTAAAAAGGCAAATTATCAATGCTAACTATACCTTTTAACTTTATGGTTTTCTATAACCGTGATATTTTAAACTTCAATGTACCTTTTATAACTAACTAGTGGACATATACCATTATTTTTATTTTTATGAAATTATAGTATGTGTTCTACAAATTAAACTGAGGTTAGAGACTGGTAAAAAATAAATATCATCAGAACTTTTATTGTTAATTTTTATCAAGCATTTAAAAAAAGCATTTAGCATTTTAAAAAATTATAAAGAAAATAACAGGTCACTTTTTAGCCTTAGATTAATTTGTAAGTTATGTACTACAATTTAATAAAAAAATTAATAGAATAGCTCTACTAGTTAATTAAAAAAGGTACATTGGAATTTAAAATAACACGTTGAGAGAAAATCAAAGTTAAAGGTAAAAGTCTTACACGGTTAATACTGAAAGTTTCTAGTTTTAAAACAAAATATAACATGCTTCTAATTCGAGTAAAAACATAAGTACGACATCGATGGAAAAGCGAGAAAACCTAGAACAACGTGAAATAAAAATCTCAAAACTTTATAGCATTTTTATTTCAACTTACCGAGTCCCCTTATAATGTCTTTATATATTTTTTGTTAAAATGTAAAAAACTACAGTCAACTCTCACGAGACATTTTCGTAACTAATTAAAACAGAATTACCGTTGACTTTAATATAGCATTTTAAAAGAGCAATTACCGCATTTTTTAAAAACGATTGAAATTGGTTTATATTTATGAAGAATTTCATCCTGATTCCAAATATTCAGACACATTTTTTTAAAAAATTAGTTATTTAAATATTAAGAAAAGGAAAACCGAAACCCCGTCCGATTGCAATCCGTTCAAAACGATCCGCTGTAGCTGTGACGTCAAAACATCTTTCAGTTTCTATGGTTATCAAGAGGTTTCTGCCAAATAGTTGGCGTTGATTTAGTAGATAGTTGCCATATCCCGTTCAGAATGGCGCGGTTTGCGAGAAATTTGCGAAACTGCTTCCCGCTGCTGCGTTTAAAGCCAAGTTGTTTCAGATCAAGTGACTTCACATTCAATTCAAGCCGAATGAATCGTTTTTCCCGCCAAAACTAACAAGAAAACTTAGGTTGCAAATTAAAAAAAAAAAAAAAGGAAGGAAAAAGTGCAGTAAGCAGACATTTTTGTGTTTATGACCTTTTCGAAATTGAATTAAAAAAATGCGGGAATTGTCCATTTACATTCAATGACCAAAACTAAATGTTTAAACTGTTATAATTTATCATTTTGGCAATTCTTGAAATCAATTTCGACAAAATTAAAAAAAAAAAAAAATTGGATATCCATCGGTTATTTCTAGAGTGGCTGATCCGCATCAATGGCTGAAAGCAAGATATATTAATTAAAATTTTTACCTGCTAAATACTAGCAGTTATTTCTGGCTAGCTGCAATTGTACTTTAGCCACCTCGATTCCGCCAATTACGGAAATTACCCGGCCACTACGCAAAGTGGCAAAATTTGGGACATGCAACTATTGCTTTATTATGCTCAATCCTAGAACTGTCCCCCTGTCAGTTAAATATGCAATATTATGCACTAATACTAGCATGATTATCAAAAAAAAATCGCAATGATATTATTCTTGTTTGGTTCAAGTTTATTTTTGAAAGTTTTACCCTTGGTTAGGCGCGTGATTTTTTGTCTCGAGGTTAGTCGCGTGGGGGACAAATGTCACCCAAAATTCAAATTTGCATGCATATCATTAAATATGTGACCAAATATCAAAGTGGGTATTTTAATTAAAAATACAACATTATTGAACAGAATAAAGTAAAAATTAAAAATATTTTTAAAATAACTTGGGGGGGGGGGGGGAACTATAAGAAGGCTATGATCATAGGCTGCTATCTATTGAGTAATTGATTGTGAAGGACATTTGTCAGCCGCGGGACTAACCAAGGGTTAATAAACCATCACCAGTAACCTAATAAATTGTCGCCCGTTTTGTACGAAAAGATAACAATGAAGTAAGTCCAAATGTCTTTCTTGGAGGTTAAATATTATGTCTCTTGTCACAGTTGAAATATCCTTCTTACGGCGTTAGATGCTTGTATGTTTCTTCGCATGAAAAGTACTTCTGGAAAAGATCTCAGCTGTTGCAGTTTATTGTATTTGCATAAAGATGCAGTATTGAAGAATGAGAAGCTTCCTTCATGAATATCAGATCGTTCTACATCACGAAGCTGAACTGCAGATTAGAGGTCTACAAGATTTGAAAAGTTGTTTTTCGATTATTACTAAGCAAATTTACTGGGAGGTTAGAGTTTAAATTAAAAAAAAAAAAAAAAATAATAACTCTGCCCACTTTATTGTGTGTTGGCAATGAGTCTAAGTTTATGGCTAAAAGTAGACATACAAGTCAATTAATGTTCCTTTGAAATCCTTTTCCCCTAGAGGTCGGAAATATCGATCAAAATAAATATCGATATTATATCGTTGCACAGAAAGAAATATCGATAAAATATCGATATATCGATACATGAATTTTTTAAATTTTATTTTCAATTTTGCCAGAAACAAAGTTTTTCAGGGCAAGTTTCTACTTTTCATTATTGCTTTTTTGTAAGGTGACTACTTTTTCAATTGAAATGGATTTATTACGAAAAAAAAAAGTTATATTTTCGCTTAATTGGTGCAGTGATTTTAAGAAAAATTTAGATAATTTTCAATAGCTTTTAAGTGTGTGGAAAATATTGAATATTGGTGCCGTTTTAACTGTCTCTCAGCCAAGTTTAAACTTTAATTTTAAAGTTTTTGAAAAGGGAATAAATAAAATCGAAAGAACACATGGAACTACAAAACAATCATCAAAAAACTAAAAATGTTTGAAAATATCGATATATCGGTGACTTATCGATATTTTTAATATCGATATTTTTTTAGAAATATCGATAAAAATATCGTGGTATCGTTATATCGCTACTATCCACAGCTGATGTGTTTATATTAGCTTTAGACAATTGATACGGCGTTGTTAAGAAATGTTGTATTTCCTGATGAAAACAGCCAATAAGAATGATTTGACGGTCATTTCTTACCAATCAAAATTTTTTATTTGATGTCAGTGTCCGTTATAAGGCAGAATTACAAGCCAAGAATTTGAGTAACTCTTGTATACGAATTTGCGAGAACAAACTGGAACTATGTGCCATTTTGACACATTTGACCATTACACGATGATGAAAAGTTTTCGGTTAAGATTCCAAGTATGGTACGGATTCTTCGCCAAAGTGATTTTCGCCAACAAATGGCAGTCGCACCCATATTTTTAATAACAAGTGAACTACCTATGGTTGCTATAATTTAGCGAGGTTTTATGTAAACAATTCGGGGCGCAGAACCCTTATAGTACTTGACAGTTTTATCAATTTTTAAATTTGTACTTGCGAAAAAGAATTTGAGATATATTTTTTTTAACCGCCTACTTGCCCTCATTTCTCTTGATGTTTATCATTGTCTCCTGACTGCATTAAAACGCTCCAATGTGGCCCAATTGTGGCCGAATGGAACCTCGTCGACTGGGGTCACCACTGTAAACTGGAACGTTCCCCCAGTTCATAGGTGCTTCCTTTCCCAAAACAATACCTGCGACTTCCCAAAAGGGACAACTGTGCTCCCAATCCATTGACTCAAGAGCCATATCGACAATAATCAATAGTTATAATGGCAAAAATCTCACAACTTGTGACAAGATAGGTACTTTATTTACAAAAAGATTCTTAACTTTATTGTGTGTCGCTTTTTCAGATCGTATGTGTGTTGGATGTTTTTCATTGTTGAAAATCATGGTAATAACAAAGAAAATTTCGAATGAAATCAATGACAAAAACGGGATTCAACCACATTTCAACTCCATAAAATAATAGACACCTCAATGTGTATTCATTTGTTAACCAAAACCTATTTATATTGTATTGTATAAATAAGCGTCTGATATAATTTGCTAATAAATTGCTACTTTTAGATTACTCTTATATATCAATATATGAAATAACCTATTTCAACAATGGTATTCGGTTATTCTTTTGCGATCATTCAAATTATAATTGTTTGATGAGAGTAAAATGATAAAACTACTGAATATTTAAGAGTAGTTTTGATAACAATGTGAAAATTAGCAGTATTGTTAAGAATTTTCATCCCTGCGTAATAGTGAAACAAGATTGCAAAAATTAATTTTATTCTTCGCAAAGAACTGTTCAGTTCTTTCCACATCAACAAATCGGAAACAAACATCAAAGCTTTAGTTATATAAAAACAGCAAAATGTGATTTCACATCAGCCTATTTAGAAAGCATCGAACAACTGAATTGGGCTTCAATTAACCCACTGACGGTCTAGGTAATGGACGAAATTCTACAGTTGTTTTCCCTGCAATAATTTTTAAAATATTTTTCTAATTCAAATATATATATTTTTTTTTAATTATTTTTTATTCTTTTGTTTTAGATAGGTTATAAACTACCATCCTAATAAAAAAAATTCAAAAAATATTTTATTTTAAATTTTCTATATAAATTTAAAAATGTTGTATATTGCAGGAAAAAATGAGGATCAAATGACGCATATATACGTCCATGACTGCCAGTGCACTCGTCCCCACCTTTAATAGGTTGACATGTTTCTCAAAAAATTTAAACCAATTTTTATTTCCGCTACCATTTACAGTTATTTCCTGAATAAAAAAGGTTTTAACTCAACCTTATTACAGAATAAAAAAAAAAATTTACAAACTATACTAATTAAATATACTATAATTATTTAAAATCTATCGCTTGTATGAGTATCTATGTTTAATTAACCTTACTAAAAACTCTTAATATGCAATGCCAACTTTTATGTGTAACTGCAGCATATTTAAGCAATTTTGAGATCAGATTGAGTTTGTATGTGTTTGTCCATCTATTCAGTGAAACGCTTTTTTGGCCCCAAAAGAGATAATGCATTGTCATCGACAACGACCAGGGCCTGACCACGACAAGTTGGGGCCCAAGGCCCGAACATATTAGGGGCCCCTTTCACGACCCCAATCGCGTGATTTCTTGGAAATTGGCTTGACCCAAAGTCAAATGAATTGACATTAAATATAGAAAGTAATAATGATATAATGTTAGTATTTCTTTTTTTCTAAAAATTATTTTTTATTACTAATAAAGAAACAAATTTCAAACAATCAAATTTATCAATCAAAAGAGGAAAACTTTGTTTTGCATATCATTATCACAATGTGTAGTAATATCCGTGACAACAATATCTATGGCATTATTCCCAACTTTAGAATCGACATTTGCTGATCTCACAATAAATTTTACAAGACTTCCTTTCATTTTTTTTCCCTCCGTCTTTCAAGAAAGCTTGTTTTTCACTCTTTTAAATGATGGTTTGGTTTATTTGAATATATACTCTCTGGGCTACTAGAGAAGACTCAAATTCAGTAGAAAATGATTTTTAAGTAAAAATGCATTTATACAAATCATAAAAGATGTCCACTTGGCCGGACCGAAAAAGTCGCAGTATCTTAGATCTGTTAGCGGTAGTGTGGAAAAGTTGTGGACTCTCATTATTCAAAAGTCTGTAAAATCTTAAAACTCTGAATTGATATCTTCTGTCGCCTCAATGGGTCGAAAGTTGGGCAAATTGGACTAGAAATACTTAATGTTCAAAAATAAATAATCACATATTTCGAGGATCATTTTGCGGTAATACTTAATAGTTATTGTTTTTCAACAACAACACCTGAAATTTTTTTTTTTAGAATTATACGTTAATATCTTCTCTCGCTTGAGGGCATCGAATTTTGGAAACTAAGGACAATTTTTTTAATAAAATGCCTTTTATTTCTATGAGGAATTTCGCATTACACTTTCCTCATTGTAATGCGAGAATAAACTTTATTCCATCTTTCAGACATACAAATTACAAAAGTATTATTGTTTGTAATCTTTTTCGGACTGCTTTTCTGGCTATTTTTTTTTTTTTACTAAAAATATTCTAGCATGTGGTTTCTGGATTCTAGAGTTCCTCCATTCCTGTTCTGTGGTCTAACTGCTTTTCCGGAGGCTCTAGCGTTTAGCGTTACAATTTTATCGACTGCTTGTGTGTGTTTGAAGGATATTTAATAAAATCCTAGCCGTCCATTGGCACGCAATCCTATATCACCTTCAAAAGTTCATAAAAGCTTATCTCATTGAGAAATAGAAATGTTACATAACAAGTTTACTAGTTCATGAGATCTGTGTAGTTTGTAGCACCAATGTTAAAAGCAGGTTGGTTGTTTTCAGATTATCTGGTGCCGTCAGCAACACGA
This sequence comes from Linyphia triangularis, assembly GCA_963978545.1. Classification (NCBI taxonomy): domain Eukaryota; kingdom Metazoa; phylum Arthropoda; class Arachnida; order Araneae; family Linyphiidae; genus Linyphia; species Linyphia triangularis. The sequence goes on from OZ021727.1 coordinate 19,785,656, forward strand.
GGGCTATAATGCGCCGAAACATTCGTCATTAGACAAGCCAACATACATTTACAAACACCCATGCCTAACACGGGACTCGAACCCGCAACCTCGAGGGTCTAGAAGCTAGCACGCTAACCATTATACCGTTTGGTCGGCGTTAAAAGCAGGAATAGTGAATCTACGAACACAATTTTCATGTAGGCCATTTTCTCTTGCTTTTGCTGTGATAATCAGTATAGCTATAAGGGTCTTAATATGGCTCCTCTCATCAGTTAAAATGAACATAAGCAATACTTATGTCCATTTGGACGGCTAGGATTTTATATTAATATCTTTCACACACTTTACACACTTTTTAATAATGAGAGTCCACAACTTTTCAGTACTACCACTAAAAGATCCAAGATACATCGACTTTTTCGGTTTCATAGTTTTTGTAAAACAAAAGTGGTTTACAGCCGATTTCGAAGCCCCCTAAAATCATGGGCCCCAATGCCCAGGCGATGATCAGGGTCTATACAATGCTGCCAACATGCTCTACGATTTCAAAGAAAACTACGAAACTTTATCATTACAATTAGGTCTTTGATACATCTCACATAATTTACAACAATAAACTGAGAATCACTATTCCACTAAGATCATTAAAAGAAATTAGCCATGGTATACCTTCCACATGGAATAATCTTGGCGGCAAAATAGAAACAATTTCAAGATAACTTGGTAGTAAAATCTCCAGCGAACCAAGAGAGTGGAAGACTTTCCGAAGGATTAAACTCGTAATTCTCCTTAATTCTCAAATAGTTGTTACTTAAGTATGCAAATTACGAAGCAAGTATACACTCGGATTACTCGGATTTCATAACATTATTCTAACCACTAATTTCTGTTGAAGCACCTGGAAAAGATTCCATCAAACAATGGCGGATTGGAAAATTATAATTTTTCCCAAAATACTAATAGTACTATTTAAGACTGAACTATTCGAATGTATACTTTTCTTCTTTTTTTTTTTGTATTCCTTATTCATCAAATGATAATTCAATTTCTCGAAACGTGGTTTTCGTTCCATGTTTGCCAGAGATTAATTTTTTTTATGCTATTAGAATAAGTGAGCAAGGGTTCGAAATCTATTTTGGTAATATTTACACTCGACGTTTTATTATCGTGAAAATTCAATTATGAAGATTACGGATGTTTAAAAGGATGAAAATATTATTCGAGAAGTAGCGAGTTTTCGGCTTGATTTGTCAGCCATTTTGTTTTCATACCGAAGGTTCTTAAAGTCAAACGTAATTATTTGATTAAAATTAAGTCGTTACAATTTCGGATATAAATTGAAGGGAAACTTACACCCTCGAGGCAATATTTTGAGAATGCAGTTTTAAATTAAAAATATATATAGATATATATTTATATTATCTCATTCAATAGAATATTTTTTTCATAATAGAATAACTTCGTTTATTTTTTTATTTTAGCAATAAAAAGTCTCCCTAGCTAAATGCTTTATTAAATAATAAGTTTTGGTTTTATTTTTCATTCAATTTAATTTACGCACTGTACATTTCGTTTAAAATTTCACGAATGAAGCTTTATGTTCAACAAACAATGCAAAATATAACTGCCTTATTTGTATCAAGTTATAATTTTTTTGTAATTTCATGAGGTTTCGTTCCTATTCACCCAGTTTTGCAGTACAAAACATTTCATATTGTTTTCCAAACAAACCTTTTCTCTGAAGATTTGAGACCTTAACCCTTTGAAGCATAATGGTTCCTCAAAGAAACCACTTAAATTTTATTTCTATACGAAGATGGTTTTACAGCAAAAACCACATAACATACAAAAAATCTATGACATTTTTAGATTTTGTATGACCCGAAACAAAGTGCGTTTTTTTTATGCGCTAAAAATTTGATTATGTGCATTGTGGTTTCTTAACGTAATCACTTACAAAAGTTTTTTTTTTTTTGCAAAAAGTATACTCCCTTTTTCTACACATAAAGCTTGGCGTCCACTATCGCTAAGAAGAACAGAGCAGATCAGAGCGGAGTGGATTAGAGCCAATTACAAGGCTGTCAACGTCCATTGTAGCTCGAGGCTCGTGCTATAGTAGACATTGGCAGCATTGTAATTGGTTCTAATCCACTCCGCTCTGATCTGCTCTGCTCTGCTTAGCGATAGTGCACGCCAAGCTTAAAGCCGGCCCATACCAAATGTTAATAAAATCTGGAAAAAAATTGAAACTCGTGCTTCAAAGGGCTAAGTGAAAGCAAATATTTCTTAACTATTTAATATTTTTTTTTTTTTAATTTGTAGTGTTAATCTTAGTATTACAAAAACAAAAATCTGCATAGAGCCGATGTTCTGTTCACCCTGGGCCTTAAGCTTGGGTCCATTACAAAGTTTTTTTGTCTATTTAAGTTTTATAAAACATCGATACATCAATTCCAACTGAACAACATTAGCATACAACTCTTTTTACTTTCGATTACACATATGTACACGTACACATAGGTTAATGAAAGTATAGAATTCGGGATTTTTTTTTTATTATTATTTCTCCATGTTTTGGAACATCATGATTTCAAAAAAGTTGCCTAAAAAAAATTATGCGTGTGTGTGTGTGTGGTCAGCATAACTCCCGAACAAATGGACCTGCGATGTCCAAATTTGGTGTGCGTGTTGGTGATGGCACAGGGACCTACCATCAACCTTTTCGTCAATATCGCGCATGCGCATGTTCTAAACATCTCCACCTCCGAAATATCCTTAAAAATGCTTTAATGGCGTTAAAATTGAAAATCGAATGCCTTTAACACAGAGTTCTCTTTCCTTGAGCATATACCTCATCAAAGATCGTTTTTTCTTCTCTCCCCAGTTTCATTGGGAAGATAATTTAATTAAATTAAGCCGAAAGATAAATTAAGAATTACCGAAAAGTATATCGCCAAAATCATCATTTGGGTGGAGTTTTTTTTTTTCCCTAAGACTCATATAAGAATTATCACAACAAATATCGCCAAACTGTCCATTTTTGCTACATGAATGATGAAAATATAAAAACGATAAATGACACAAATCCACGTCAGTATTATAGTGTAATTGAAAGTTGTGCGATGTTCCATATCCCTAGTTATACAAGCAGGCGCATCCAAACACAAATTATTTTCTGCGCATGCCCAGAAATTAAGCGGGGACGAACACCGGACCACACTTTTAACCAATTGAAAACAAACAAGCCTCAGGGTAATTAAAATTTATGCATAATGATATTCACTCCTTGTTATTTAGGCCTCCGCAAATTTGTCCACCATGGATAAACATACAAAATCGGTTGGTTGTTTTCAGATTATCTCGCGCCGTCAGCAACACGAGGGCTATAATGCGCCAAAACATTCGTCATTAGACAAGCCAACATACATTTACTTTACAAACACCCATGCCTTACACAGGATTCGAACCCGCAACCTCGCGGTCTAGAAGCTAGCACGCTAACCACTATACCGTTTGGTCGGCCATACAAAATCGAATTTAATATATAGACATATAATTTAATATAGAGACAAATGGTACAGTAATACAATTTTAATATTTGAAAATAGATGCTATAAAATAAGTATATTTCCTTTTAATTAAATAAATGGCATTTATTTATTATTTATCTGGTAAGTATTTATCACAATATGAGAGCTGGATATAAAGAAACATGAAACTTTTCCTTACAGGATCAAACCCATTTCCTATACAAGTATTTTTTCGTTTTTACCCCTTAATTCCTTTTATTTTTACACCATTTGCTAACGATTTTGTTGTGTGAGAAAGCCAACATTCTTACGCTGGATATGCATAGCGACGTGACGTCACTGTCAACTGCTATAAGAAAGGAACAGTGAAACACGGATTATGATTAGCTAATGAAACGTTAAAATTTAAAATTAGTTTTCAAGTGTGTTTTGTGATTGGTTTATATTAACGTCAAAAGTTATGCCAATCGAATAAATCACTCTTAACAACAACAATTGCTACCGGTTATATTACTGATGGACCAGTTTTTTTTTTTGTTTTTTTTAAAAAAAAGCTCCAGTAAGTGCTGGGTTCCCACCAACGGGCTAATGTTGACTTTAAAAAATAAGCTGATGTTATCCCAGCAACGAGCCATAAGTAGGCCATTGATGGCAATACGTTGCCATTATCCACCCATTACTGCCACTATTTATAGCCATGAAGCGGCCATCGTTGAAGTTATTACTAGGTCACTATGGTGTATATAAAAAAATCTTTCTTTTGTTACAAAATACAGCTTTTCTAAAGAGTATTAAACTCTATTTTCCAAATAGTGTCCACTCTTCGGTCATTAACCCCGTTTCTTTACTTCTACAAATGAGCAAAATGCAGCGGAGTTGCTACATACAAATTCTATTTAAATAAAAAAAATACTAATAATAAAAAAGCGGTGAAGGGCGTAGTTTCATTTTTTTTTTCTTCCGGTACACGCAATCTGGCAATTTATTTCTGTTGAAAGTATGCAAACTTTATTTAATTAATATAGATAGTGTATTTAGATGAGAGGAAGGGATGAGAGTAATTCATTACAGACCTACATTTTTATTGGGAATCACTGATGGACTCTTTAAGAATCTAGTCACGTATTTAATAGAAGCTAGTGATCATGATATCCTACTGTTTGTCTATCACTAAAATGGTTGCAATGGAAACAAAACTAGCATCATTTTCCACATGGGACTGCACGAGAAAGACTTCTATGTTTACCTGTGTTATAGTCTTTTGCGACGCCAATTTCCTACATGCACCATCCCTATTCTAAATGGATGAATCGCTTCTATTACGAAAGTCACCATCTAGACTATCTGACGGGAGGTATTCTCCTGATAAGCAGACAGCTGTAATTTCCAGGTTATTATTTTTTTTTTACACACACTTTGACCATTTTCTAAAAACCAACTGTAACATAACGCAAATGAATGGTATAAGATTTTTTTTTTTAAGAAGTCCCAGTAAGGATAATTCCTTATTCTTGTTATGTTACAGTCGTCTAGCCCAGTGCGTCCAGAAGCTACTTTGCATAAAACCTTCACATTTGGCGAGTTAGTACGAAAATGATCTCTTAATGAAATGACAAATTAAAAACTCGAAAATAGCGTCTAATATAATTTATTTTGTATTTAAAATCCTTACGTCAATGCACATGAGGTGGCTCCACCTGTTTTTTTTTTCTTTTGTTACTTTAATTTTCATTTATATTTTGATAGACATTAAATGAAAACAATTTATGTTATTTCATGAAAGGATCCAATTCGTACCTGCTCATTAAATGTCAAGGTTTTATAAAAGTAGTTTCTTAACAATAGAGACCGAAGAGAGATGGGAGAAGGGGGGGGGGGGGATGCTTAATCCAATAACTCCTCGCATGTTAGTCGACCCTTATGCTTCTCTGAAAAACATGTGGTTTTGAAGAATTAGACTTTCGAAGTCACTTTTACTTGAAAATAAACACTTAAATGAAGCAACTTAATTTAAGAGTAAGTCCTATATAGCAAAGGATCATTCCCTATACTCGCTGTGTTACAATCTTCTAGTCCAGTGCATTTTGAAACTACTTTGTATAAAACCTTGAAATTTGGTGAGTAAGTACGAAAGTTATCACTTAGAGAAATGACATAAATTAAAAACTCGAAAATAGTGTCTTACATATTTTATTTTATATTTGAAGACCTTACGACGATGTATATGCAGTAGCTCCCCCTGGTTCTGTCTTTTGCTATTTTAATTTTCATTTGTAATAGAGAAATATCAAATGAAAACAATTCATTTCATTTCATTGAAGGATCTTTTTCTAACCTACTCACCATATTTCAAAGTTTCATACAAAGTAGTTTCTAAATGCACGATTGCAACATAGTGAGTAAATTAGAGGTCGGAAATATCGATCAAAATATCGATACTTTCGTTGCATAGAAAGAAATATCGATAAAATATCGATACATTTTTATTTATTTTTTAAATTTCAAAGTTTTTCGGGGCAAATTTCTACTTTTTAAGAATTCACGCCCAAATTGTTTTAATAAATAAATTGTAAAAAATGCTTTTTATAAATAAACTATAAAAATTGTTTTAATAAATAAATTATAAGAATTGTTTTGATAAATTATAAAAATTGCTTTAATAAATTATAAAAATTGCTTTAATAAATAAATTATAAAAATTGCTTTAATAAATAAATTATAAAAATTGTTTTAATAAATAAATTACATTATCAATCAGAATAAATAAAATACATTTGGATATCGATGCATAAATTCACATTTATTTTTAAAGAAGAAATTTTGAAAAGTAGTTTATCGCATATTTTGCTGGCAGAGATGTTTTTAATATTTAAAATTAAATGCAAATTCCAGGCACACGCTGGCAGCGGATACTGGGCTATGTTAATGACTACTAATAAATGATCTTATATTTCTATTACATAATGTTTTCTTTTTTGTTAGGGTGCCATTTTAACTGTCTCTCTGCCAAATCCAAACCTTAGTTTTGAGGTTTTTGAAAGGGAATAAAGGAAATCGAAAAAAACACATGGAACTACAAAACGATCATCAAAAAACTAAAAATGTTTGAAAATATCGATATATCGGTGACTTTTATCGATATTTTTAATATCGATATTTTTTTAGAAATATCGATAAAAAATATCGCCGTATCGATATATCGCCGACCTCTAGGGTAAATGCAATGATTCTTAGTCCTTACTAAGACTTCCTCTTTAAGATCACATAACAGCGCTGTGTCATTTTCGAAAAAAATTCGCCAAATGGGCAATATCGCGCCAAATCCTAGTTCCCCTGCTCGAGTGATGTCTGAGGAGAGGCGCAGTCGTTCTGTTGTTGTGTCCTGCGCAGGATCCACTCACCATCCCAGTCGAATATGCTACCACCTCAGAAGACAGTGGAGGAACAACTTCAACCCTTTTCTGTGGTAGATTCTGCATCTTCCCAGAAAAACAACCTCTGCAAAGTTTTTTAAATCAGGAATATACTGTTTTGGGAGTTAATAGACAGAGAAATAGACTCGTCGATGCGTTATTTTCTTAGTTAATTGAAGAATCGTGCAAATTATTTTGACCCATACGGGATATGTATATATCCGAGGAAAGACGATCTGGAAGGAATTTGAATAAGTTGATTATATTTGGCTGTGCTTTATGCATTATCCCTTTCACCGTTTGCCAACTTTTTGCTCCTGACAAAATGTTCTTAATTGTTTAATTTTTTTTTTCCCCATTTGCCAATGTTTTCTGCGAATCTTGATAAAATGTTTATTGAAAATAAAAATTTATCACTCATTAAATGCATAAATGCATCATGGATGGTTCGGTAAAAATAACTGTGTGTTTTGAGAGAGTGGTTAAAAAAATAAATAAAAAAATTATAAAAAGCTTTCAATCACACTGTTTTGTTTGGAATGTATTTCCAACTTTCCTACATTAAAAAAATAATTGAAATTCAAAGGATAAAGTAGTTTGTAAATTAAAAAGTTCGCCAACTGTCGACGGGATAAAAATAAGCTCTGCATGAATACACATGACCTAACAGCTCTGTCAAATGACAAAAACGCCATGAGCAATCACTCAGTAAAAGACAAAAGTTACTTTGTCATTTTGGCAACAGTAAAAAAAATTCAACAATGGACAGTTACCGCATTTTTTAAAAACGAGTGAAATTAGTTTATATTCATGAAGAATTTCTTTATGATTCCAAATATTTAAACAAAAGCTTTTTCAAAAAAAATTAGTTATTTAAATATTAAGAAAAGAAAATGCCTCAAAACCAAGCCAAAACCAGTCCGATCAAAATACTCAGCAAAATCCGTAACGTCAAGGGTTCTTACAGTTTCTATGGTTATCTGCCACATTGTTGGCGTTGGTTGATCACTGCCACATTCCGTGCAGGTTGGCGTGATTTGCGAGAAACTTGCAAATCTGGTTTCCGATGCTACATTTCAAACCAAGATGGAAGCCGTGACGTCACATTCAATGACAGCGGAATGAATCATTTTCTCGCCAACGTCTAACAGAGAAATTTCGATTGCAAATTAAAAAAAAAAAAAAAAAAAAAAAAAGCGCATAGAGCAGAAATTTGTGTTTATGGCCTTTTCGAAAGATTTAAAATTGAATGAAAAAATGAAAAAAAATAAAAAATGCGGGAACTGCCCACTGTCGAACTTTTTGTTACTCCAAAAAAGATAGAAAGCTTAATATATATATCTTATCACTGTGTTATATGAAGATGCATCTTTGATGTGCATGCTATGTGTCTGTAATACAGCTCCATTGATATATTGTTGCAGATAAAATATTCCCCTATTTTTTTTAATTTTTTTTTTTGGATAGTGTATTTATACCTACAATCAATTAAAAATTATAATCATCATACCTTTTAAGAAAATTTTGCTGTATCTTCAACAAAAAAAAAGAAGATACACGGAAATTAGAAAGAATTTAGAAAACATCAGTATTGTAGAGATGTAACTTCCTCACGTTATTCCATTTATAACTCAGCATAAGCCAAGATTATTCATATTATTTCTTTATTTATGCAAATTAGAACATCAACAGCAAGAAATACAATTACTGTAATAATAATTAAAAGAACAACAGGAACGTCGCTAAGAAACCAGTTTGTATTGCCTTAATAATAAGCAATCAACAATTCACTTCAGTTCTTTTTAAGTAGACATGCGATTACAAGTGTATTTATCTAGTAGTCCGACAGGCGACTGCAATTTTTGGACCTCATCGAACATCATTCTGAATTTTTTATAGAGATTGGAGAAAAGTGAGTAGATTAGGAATCCACTGGTCTGCCGTGGCAAAAATGGCTGAAACTGATCAAAAATCGACTTGGAATGAATTGAACTAAAATCCGATTGCCAAATATGTAATAACTTGCCAAAAAGAGAACAATCTTTTTCGTCTGGCAACCCTGCATTTTGATTTTCAATGAGAAAAAGCGCAAACCATTTCTGATCTCTGGCTTGGAAAATTTGTATCTTTTAAAAGTAAGCCAAATTGGCGACATCAGTTACGTCATCCGTGACGTAATGTTTATTGCCAACTTGGCTCCCTTTTAATAGATGCAAGTAGACCGTCGCCAGATATCTAAATCGATCGTCTGCAACCTTCTTAATTGATAATTAAAGAGTGAGGCTTACCAAATAAAAAAAATGCTCATTATTTGGCAAGTTATGGCGCATTTGGCAATTGGATTTAGTTCAACTTATTAAAAGTCGATTTTTGACTAGTTTCGGCCATTTTTGCCACGGCAGACCAGTGGACTCGTAATCTACTCACTTTTCTCTAATTTCTATAAAAATATCAGAATGATGTTCGATGGGGTCCAAAAATTGCAGTCGCCTCTCAGTTTATAGTGCAACGTTTTGCCTGAATACTTTTACCTTAACAAGAATGCTTGAATTAAAATGTTGTTTCATTTTGTATGCGAAATTAAGATGTCATACTTTATTACATATTTATAAATAAAAAATAGATTGTACTATAAACGCCAACACATTAAAATTTAAAAAGCACAAACTCAATTAAAATTAATTAACATAAAGTAAACAATTACCAGGTAAAATAATTTGGGAACATATTTTAGCACTTGCTGCCCAGGAACTGCTACAAAACATACCAAATGGCTAACCACAAATATTTCCTCCGAAATAACTAGTAATAAAAGATTGAATATTTTTCTTATGGGCGAACGCTTTTTCTTTCAGAAATGCAGCCACTGACACTTTCCACGATCACTAAGAGTCCTCGAAACTTCTGGAGTTCGATTCCTCATTGATTTGAGTTTTTAAATTACTTTTTCTACGTTTATTTGAGTTCCTTGAATTGCCTATTCAAAGTCGATACCGATGTTTATTTTATAACACGGATCAATACGCAGTGGATATTTGTTCGCTACATTACAAATTGTATGGACATTAAGTACATATTGAGACAAATGTGCTCTTACTGCTAACATTCAATCATCCATCCATGCATGCATACATACATAATCCAAGAATCATTTTTTCTTATCAAATGTTTGATTTGTTACGTGAAAGACAGCCATTCTGACTTTTTTTGTGGCGAATTTCCCTTTGATATTAACATCATATAAAAATTTCACTCCGCTAAAAGATAGGTTTCCTTATATAATTAATGTAACGCAACGGTTTAGTATTTAAAGAGTTAACAGTTGAGGACTAGAAATGGAAAACGACCCAAGTCTAAAAAAGAAAATTTTTCAGGAGAGCCGAAAAATTAAAATAACTCGCATATAGTACTTAAGGCTATGACTAAGTCTCCGCTTGGTTTAGCTAGGTCTTTAAGATATTTTTCCATAAAAAAACGATTTTCGATTTTTCCATTTCTAGTCCTCAGTTGTAAAGAATTATGTAAGATTAGCATAAGTAGCAAAGTTGAATAAGAAAACTCACGACTAACTAATTTTGGAAAGTTGTTGGATTTATAAATGTTTTTCACTTAAAAATCTAATTTTCTTCTTGGCATATACATGTCTCTGAATTGTATGCAGTCATTACATTTCACAACATATTCTGGCAGACCATTTTACTTGAAAATTTGGTTTACAAGATCTAGAAGCCTTTTTTTTTTAAATTTTTTTTTAGATATAAATTATTTTTGTTGTGCTCGTTATGTTCAAGATGAGAAAAATAACCTCTAGGGGGAATAATCAAATCATCGCTCTCAACACAAAAAGGTGTATAAGACCAATACAATGGCTTCTCTTAAACATCTCTCTTTGTGTGTCAAGATTGACGATAAGTACTGCGATTAAAAATTTTACAGAGTGTCAGAGATACTGTTCTTTGTATACGAGTGGATAAAAGCAAAACAAACAAATCGAGTGCATACACCAAAGAATTGTACAAATACGGTTTTCGGAAATTTGAAAATAATTTATTAGACGCATACTAACATTTTGAAATTTTGTACTGTGTTTTGGAATATGCACTGCCTCCAGTGGTAGCATGTGCAAAAAATATAAGGACAATTCAGTTTTTCGGGATTAATTAAAATTATTCACGAAGTCAATGTTTCGTTGATCGGCATTTTACTTTCGAGAGAGCTAGCCATTCTCTCTGGCATACTGCCAACCAGTTCATTCAAGTAATTAGGACCAAGTGCACTCCATAGATAGTAAACTTTCTCTTCAAGCTCTGCCAATGTGTCATATTTCTTTCCTTTGTATCTCCAAACGTTTTCTATAACGTTTAAATCTGGAGAATCAACAAGTCATGTTAAGAGCTTGATGTTTCTTTCTTAACCTTTAACTGCTGTAAGCGGTCTGACAGACCTCGAGTCATCTTTTGTGGAATGTTTCCACCCCCTAAAATATCTCATCTTTGACTTTTATATAAATTTTTCTGATACTATGTTTCTTAAACTTTAAATTGATGTTTACCAATTTATTTGAAGCAATATAGACTATGTGTTGCTCTTGCACCAAAAACCTCAAACCACCTAACCACAGCAGTTAAAGGTTAAAAACATTTTTTTATGCATTAGAAATATGGAACGATGCACCATCTTGCTGAAATATGAAGTTTTCACCACATAAAATGGAACAATAAGCAAAAAGCTGTGTGTCTAGGATTTCGTGATAGGTCTATGTGTTCATAACTGCAGGAACAAGCACTGCATCAGTCTTTCCACTAGAAGAAATAGCACCCCAAAACATCAAAGACCCGTACGTAAAACGCCTGCTAAATCTGATACTTTTTTCAGACCTTAAAACATGTCAATAACATTTTAAAAGGTGTACCATCTAAATTGGAACGTTTCTCATCAGAAAATATAACACTTTTCCAGTTCACATTATTCTTTCATCCATTTTAGTTTAACCATTACTCTTCGTAAAAGCTGGTGTCTTTTCATCAAGTAAGGTTTTTTATTGATTTTTATGTATTTAATTGTATTGCATTTAAGCCTAGGCGGTAGAGTAACGAGCTCGTAACCGGAGGGTTGTGGGTTCGGGCCTCCGTCCGCCAAATATCGGTGTGTACCTAATGGGGGCTGGTGCACATTAAATCTGTCGTGGCCTCAATGTCCTCTCGTTGGTGTGGTGGGGCCGGAGAGAGAGGTTTACACTAGAAGATTTCGATCTCGTATTCTTCTAGATGCTCAAAATTACGAGACGTATTTGGCTGTGTTAAGCACTTTATAAGTGGCAGAAATAGACAGTCGGTGGTTGCAAAACAAAACAAAAATTGCATTTATTTAAAACACGAGTAACAGTTCACCTTGAAACCTTCTTACTCAAAGCATCTGCAATTAGGCGAGGAGGCATATTGTTTTAGACAGCCATGCGAATAATTGGTCTCCGATCTCTTTTGAGACGACTTCGGTTTCGCCTAAAGTTCGTTTCTGTACTGAACCATTTATTCCTTTTTTTGATAACATTTTCAACAATACTTTTGATCTTTAATAACGCTACTAATATAACGTATAGACTTGCAACTTCCAAGCAAATTCCACAATTTTCGAATTTCAATGTCATTAAGTTCTTTTAAAGGAACCATTGCAAATGTTAGGTCAAAAATGATACTTAACAAAAATAACAAGCTTAGACCAGCAGTCCAAAAAATTTAAATATCGATCCATGATTATGCGCTTTACGCGGTAGCATCGGCAAAATATATCAGGTGTCCTTACAATTTTGAGTCAATAACATTTTGCAAAAATGTATAACTGTTTAAAAAAATTTAAATAATTTATTCAAGTATTTTGCTGAAAAGTACACCGAAATTGCGTAGTAATAAATAAGCTATTATATCGTTTGCATATTGCATACCGTTATTACGGGGAAACTGCGAATGTTCCTCCACTGTATTCTATTCATCCATTTATCATTCACAACTACAATGCAACACCTTTATATCTCGTACATGACAGTAAGTTGCTCTCCGAAATAAAATTGAATAATAAAATCAAATGATTTTGAGGTGTATAATTTTGTGAATTAGCGAATTTCCTTCACTTTTTATGAGCTGATCAGTAATTGAGATAGTTTAAGTGTACATTTGTACATAATTTGCAAAAAATAATGGTTGTTGGAAAACGCATAGACTAGAAGTTTTCCGTAATGGACGAGATAAAAATAAATTGACATAGAAGAGAGCCCTCGCGTGTGTACGTTTGTTGCCGACGCTGTTGCTCTGATTTTAGATCGTAATATCATCATCGGCGTTACAGGCGTTGAAGCTTCCTTGTCTTAGTTCATGTAAAGACAACAGATGAAGTTGTAGAAATTCGGAAACGCGAGTGATAAAAATGAAGTATAAAAGAACCCAAGTAAGAAAGATTCCTAATAGTGCTAGTTTTCTGTTGGATAAAAATTTTGAAATTGTGTTGTAATTTTTTTTCTTCATATTTTTCAATTACAACATAAGTTTGTGTTTGTATAAAAATAAAAATTAAAAAAAAAAAAAAAAAGTTTTATAGGTAAGGTGAAATGCTTTAAAAGTATGATAAAAAAGTCAAAAATTTGGGGGGGGGGGGGGAAATGAAGAAACTAAAGAGTGTGCAAAAGACAAGATAAAGACTTATAAATTGTTCTTTTCTGTATGGCAAAGACGACAGAACATTTAGAAACAAGCTTTGCAAAGACTTGTTTAGTTAGAGCATTGTTTGACTAAACGGTGAAAGAAATTAATTATAAAAATTTAAATAAAGACACTTTAGCGGGTAGTGAATAGTTTAAAACACATGATATTAAACCTTAAAAAGAAAAAGTGCAGAAACTGGTTGATCTTATAAAGCCTTGATCGCAAAAGCAAAAAAAAAAAAAAAGAGTTGCAGATGTAAGGAAGTAAGAACTCAAGGGAAAAACTTGGTGCAGAATCCTTCTGTTCAAAAAGTATCTTTTGTCCCGTTATGAAAAATGGCGAAGTGAAAAAGATCAGAAAAGGATTCTTTCCGATATTTGAAATGCACCTTCAGTCCACGATAGAATCGGACATGCATGACAAAAACTTCAGAAAGAAAGGTTGAAGAAATATTCAGTAAGAAGAAAACAAAGAATGGTTTTTTCTTCGATTCGAAAAAATGATTTCATTCCAAGATAGAACCCGTATAAAATGGCAAAAACTCACTCTAGCATGCTTAGGGGAAAAAAATATACATTGTAGAAACGTTTACTTCCTAATTTCCTAGGAAGCTATAATCACTATAGTGTTATTCAGTGGTAGAATTGGGAGGAAAAAGGTGGGGGAATGCCCAAAAGTTGGTGACAAGTGCATCCCCCCCCCACCGATAAATTTTACAATTTCGTATGGTAAAAATATTAGCTATACTAAACTTCAACTTAACTAGACATCACTTAGACGGTAGATCGTGACAGTGCTCATAGGTATTTAATCCATTTTGGCGGCGTGAAAGCATAATGTTCGCCAAACCACAACCCTATAGAGAACAAAAGGCTATAAGGTTTGGCGAGAATTATGTCTTCACTCGGCCAAAATGGATTAAATACCTATGAGCACTGTCACGATCTACCGTCTAAGTGATGTCTAGTTAAGTTGAAGTTTAGTATAGTAAGGAAATAATTTATACTTTCTAACACTTAGCATTGAACAAGGGTCCGAAATTTATTGTTATTTTAATGACTATTCTGTGTTTTTTTTTTTTTTTTTTACTTGGAAGTAAGAGATAAAGTGAAGTAATAATTCAACGTTATGTACATACCTGTTTATTTAGATTTAAATGGTGCATCCAAATGTACATACTTTCATGAAATAAAACTGAGAGCTCTACATTTTTTTTTTTTTTTAATTGCTTATCTTTTTATGAAACAAAACTAGAAATTTTATTTAAAAGGAAATTCCTCCAAAGTTAAAAGTTGATCAAATGTAACCAATATTTGTAAATAAAAATACTTGTATCTTTATGCAAAGAAGTATAATACATTCTTACTATAATAGTATGATATAAATTAAATATGTCATATTTTTTTTTTTTTACATTTGAAAGCTTAAAATAACTTTTTCTCAGTGTCACTACATTTAAAGGTTAAGGTTATTTTTCCTTGTCAGTTTTTAGACGGATTGTGTGTGTGAGTGTTTTTAAAAGTGGGGAGATAGATTTCAGTGGTTTTAGAAGTGGGGGGACGCATGGGTATTTTCTTGAAAAGCAGGGGGACACGTCACCCCTCGTCTACCCATACTTCTAGCACTAGTGTTATCAAAGAACAGATATCGCTTCAACATCTTGAATATCTTAATTGAAAACTTTATTTAGCAAATATAATTTGGAATGAAGATTTAAGAAATCTCTTGAAGTAACTAACGGTTCAATGACTGAATAACATTTTGATCGATTACATAATGCATTTGGTTAAACTTCCTAAAAGGGTGCTGATTCTGCGCTAAGGAGATGTCTGTCAAAAAATTACAGCCGCCGTCGCTTTTTTTGCTAACAAGTGAATTGCCTATGGTTGCCATAAAAGTCGCCAAATTGAAAATAACGTCAAAAGGCTGGGTCGCCAAATCCAAAATGCCGTCAAAACACACTGTATTGACAAATTCAAACGGTCACTACGGTTGTCGGAAAGCTTGGCAACGGGTTGCCACATTCGGCGACAAAATCACCTACTTTCAAAAACTTGCCAAGGACGTACTGTAAATCTAAACAGAATCCGCGTTAGATTCGGAAGTCTTGTCACACACGTTTTAGGCTGAGATCGAGAACAAAAAAGTTGAATGAATACAGAACAGAATACTAGTTCTTCTCAAGAAATAAATACAACCTGTCTCATGTTATGAACTCAAATCGGTTGGTTGGTTGTTTTCAGATTATCTGGCGCCGTCAGCATTACGAGGGCTATAATGCGCCGAAACATTCGTCAATAGACAAGCAAACATACATTTACAAACACCCATGCCTAACACGGGACTCGAACCAGCAACCTCGCGGTCTAGAAGCTAGCACGCTAACCACTATACCGTTTGGTCTGAACTCAAATCGGTTGGTTGGTTGGTTGTACTCAGATTATCTGGCGCCGTCAGCAACACGAGGGCTATAATGCGCGAAACATTTCGTCATTTAACAAACCAACATACATTTACAAACACCCATGCCAACACGGGACTCGAACCCGCAACCTCGCGGTCTAGAAGCCAGCACGCTAACCACTATACCGTTTGGTCGGCTGAACTCAAATCGGAATTTGTGTAAACTTGCTTTGCTTTGTAAAGTGAATGAGACAGTTGTGAATTATCAGAGTACCTTTAATTTTAATTATACCATTCACAGGGTGGCTACAGAACCTGGAATTCAGAGAAATGTCACGGAATTTCTCTCTTCTGGAAAAATCAGGGAAATATCACGGAATTTCGTAAAATTACTCTTTAATCAGGGAATTTTGAATATTTTTTTTTTTTTCTATTCTCGGATTCCCGGTGCAGATGCCATTGAAAAAAAAAATCTTGTGCTTTTGTAAAAGCCTCTTAATATCTGGCTAGTTGGCCGATTTGGGAGTACTACGATTCCGACCTTTTTCTATTCTCAGCAGCTAAGTCTAACCGCCTAATCCCCTCCCTCCTGCATGTTGATGTTCCGCTTTTTATTTATTTTTTACAATTTGGGATCATCGTTATGTCTGGAACAACTATTTGCGTAATATTTCTGTTAGATTTTTGGTTCTCCTCTAACTTAGAATCGCGGATGCCGGAGCCTTATTGGTAAAACTAATCCTCAAACTTCAATCTGACTGCCTCCTTTATGGACATGATTATTTTCTTCTTGTCTTGTGCTTTTTGTCAACAGAATACATTAGAACCCTAAATTCTTTAATATTTAAAATTAATTCCATAAGGTTTTTTTGTTTTTATTAACCCTTTACAGTGCTATGTTACAGACATGTAACACATCTATAGGCATTCATAAGTGAGAAAGTTTAGATCCTGTACTTGATTTTTTTTTACATTTTTATTTTTACATTTTATTTAAAAAAAATTAGTTTTACTGAAAGTGATATGTGAATTTAATTTATATTTTTAATGTAAATCAAATAAAGAACTGAAATATCCACCTGAAAAAAAAAAAATCAATGCGCTACTGCATACATTCAGGTAAAGGGTCATGGAATTTTTTTTTTTCAAAAAGTCCTTGCATTTTTTTTCTGCCAAAAAAATATGAACCTCGTGTTTGCCGTGTTTTTTGCCTAATTTAATACGTAGTTTTGTGGTTTAAGATAATATTCTTATTGTACAAAATTTTATTTCTATGCATCTATGAGCAATTAATTATATTACAAGCTGTTAATTTCATGCCTTTTCTTTCGTACGATATATGTTGTTTATCTTTTGTTAACTACAAATTCCAAAAGACATATTTCATGGAAGATATGTACCAAGTGAAATTTGTGACCGAATAGCAAGTTATTGCTGATTATTTAAGTTTGATGTTCATGCATGCCCAAGTTTAATAAATATTTAGGACAGTGTTTTAAACTTGTTTTATGAACAGGATACAACCTATGACATATATTAACCAAAAAACGTGTTTTATTTTTGTCATTTTTAAAATTAAAAAGAAAAGTATTGTACTAGCTTTGTCTTTCCTTGAAATTAGGGGCGTAGTTTGTGAATGGTTTAATGTGAATTTTGTATTTTTTAATTAATATTTTCCATTCTTTTTCATGCTCTAAAGATGCTCGTTTTGCTGTTTAGAGTAAATTTATATATTGATGCTATTATACTTTGACTATTTAGAATTTTATATACTTATTAAATGTATATATTTTTATATTGCTATCATTATATTTTCCATTTTTTTTTCAATGTTAACGTCGGCAAAAATATACATCAGGGAATTTTTAAGAGAATTTTCTGGAAATTAGGGAAATATCAGGGAATTTTGTTTCTCAAATTCTGTAGCCAGCCTGCATTCATTTTTTAAAATTTTTTTGTATATAACCTATAAATTAAACTAAATTTGAAGTTTTCCGGTAATCATAATTATATTTTAAAATAGATTTTTATAAAAAAGAGTTTTTTCTCACCAAAAAATAATAATAATAATAATTAGAGAATGATTAAAATTTAAAGAAGAAAAGAAAACTGGTAGTATTTTTTACCAAACTTTAACCTCAGTATCTTGTATAAGATCTGCTTTAACTTATATAAACATTTATAAAACTTAAAGTGTACCTTTCTTTGACCTTTAAAATACGGAACACTAAAATTAGGCAGTCCGTTTATTACGCCATAATCTGCTTCAAGATATTTTATTCATAAACTCCAGAATATATAAATAAGGAATATAACGTTTGGGTCAACATCTTAGAATATATCATAGATCTCTCTCTATCACTCAATGAAGCATTCAATATTATTAAATAAAACAGCAATCGCTTCTTTTGAGGTCTCAGACAATCTCGAAGAATGGAATCTTAAGATACAAAGCTTTAATAACTCGATTGAGAAGATTGTGACAACTTCCAACTAAGTGCTGAAACATGAAACTCCATTTTGGCGCCGTTTAGAAGGAAAATTCCATCGAAAACGCTCGAAAGGTTAATGGTGCCTGAACCTTTACTTAAGAATGTCAGCAAACGATAAAAGAGTTTTTTTGTTTTTAAGATTGCTTTTTATGGGGTTTGATGAGGCTTCCATCAATTTGGAATGGCGTCAACCACTAACTATTCAATGCGTTTCAAGTGTCGAGCCAATTAAAAATATTTTGATTAAGTGGATGTAAAATATAATAGTGGAACTAAAACTAATAAGGCGTTAGTGGTTTTCGAAAAAGGGTTGCACTTGAAAACAAAATAAAGAGTTGGTTAGCTTAAAAGCACGCAGTTTTCTAAGACAAACATGCCTATTAGGTAAAGGGTTTGGAGTAAGGTTACGAAGATGAGGCACACTGAAACTTGCACTTGCTCTTTGGTTAAGAAAAAGTCCTAGTATGAATAATTTCCTGTACTTATTATGTTGCATTCTTCTAGCCTAATGCATTTAAACTCTATTTTGTACAAAACCTTGAAACTTGGTGAGTTTACGGACCTTATCACTTAATGAAATGACTTAAATTAAAAACTAGAAAATAACGAATAATACAGTCAAACCCCGTTAACGCGAAATCGCTTAACAGGAAATCCCGTTTAAAGCGATGTAAAAGCAGTTCTCCATACTTAAAACTTAACGTTAGTTTAATCGTTTAACAGGAAATTCGCTTAACGTGAACAATTTCAGCTGCCCCAACGACCTTGAGTTAGCGGGGTTTGACTGTATATTTTATTTTACAATGTCCGGCTATTAATTTCCAGGACTGACGTAACTGTAGGAGAACGAAAAGTCGGAAGATGGCGCTAATGATTGCATATTGAAGAGCGTTTTCTTGCACATGTGCAGTGCAATCGGCGCCATTCTGAAGTAAGTGGTTCTCGTGGAAAGGCGCATTAAAACGTAGCCCTTAAATTCCTGTTGTCGAAGTGAAAATGGAGCAAAGAATTAACATTAAATGTTGCTTCAAATTGGGCAAGACAGCTGCGGAAACCTGCGAAATGTTAAAACAAGTTCATCGCGAGGAAGCATTGTCCCGTTCAAGAACTTTTGAATGGTTTAAACGCTGTCGGGACGGGCACACAGGTCGGCCGTAGTCCGTACGCACGCCGAAAGCAATTGAAAAAGTTCGCGATATGGTGAAATGTGATCGTCGATTGACTATTCGAGTACTCGCCAACGAATTGAACATGGACAAAGAGACGGTTCGGAGAATTTTGACGCAAGACCTAGGCAAACGCAAGATTTGTTCCAGATTCGTTCCTCACCATTTAAGGGACAAACAAAAGCAATTGAGACTGGACGCATGTGGCGAACTTATCGACAACGCTGATACTGACCCTGCTTACCTGGATAGGATACCCAATTTGAAGCAAAATTAATGTTAATTCTTTGCTCCATTTTCACTTCGATAACAGGAATTTAAGAGCTACTTTTTAATGCGTCTTTCCACGAGAACCACTTACTTCAGAATGGTGCCGATTGCACTGCACATGCGCAAAAAAAACGCTCTTCAATATGCAATCATTAGCGCCATTTTCCGGCTTTTCGTTCTCCTACAGTTACGTCAGTCCTGCAAATTAATAGCCGGACCTTGTATGCTTGAAAAGCTTTTGCCAATGCACATGCAGCAGCTCCACCTGGTTTTGTCTTTCTCTATTTTAATTTTCATTTATAATAAATACACACTGAATGAAAACAATTTATGTAATTTCATTAAGTGATTTTTTTCGTACTTACTCAGCAAACTTCAAGGTTTAATTGAAAGTAGTTTCTAAATGCACTGGGCTAGAAGATTGTAACATAGCGAGTTTAGGGAAGGATCCTTACTAGGGCTTCCTCTAATGGAAGGACAATTCCCGCATTTTTTAAAAACGAGTGAAATTAGTTTATATTTATGAAGATTTTCTTTCTGATTCCAAATATTTAAAACAAAAGTTCTTTTAAAAAATTAGTTATTTAAATACTAAGAGCCAAAACCAGTCCGATCAAAACACTCAACAAAATCTGTGACATCAAAGCTTCCTTCCGTTTCTATGGTTATCGTGAGGTTTTGTGCCAACTAGTTGGCGTTGAAATAGTTGCGTTGCTAGACCATTGACATATCCCGTACAGGTTTGGTGCGATTTCCGATGAAACTTGCTAAACTGGTTTCCGCTGCCACATTTCAAGCCAGGATGTTTGGGAAGCCTTGACGTCACATTCATTTCGAGCCGAATGAATCGTTTTCTCGCCAACGTCTCACAGGGAAACTTTGATTGCAAACTTCTAAACTAGTTCATTTAGAAACTACTCAGTCTAAAACCTGGAAATTTGGTGAGTAGGTAAGAGAAGGATCCCTTTATGAAATGACATCAATCAAAAACTCGAAAACAGAGTCGAATATATAATTTTTATTTTATAAATGAAAATTAAAAACACAAAAGACTATTGCTGGTGGAACCCCTCCACAAGCATTGATGTAAGGATTTTAAATTATATATATATATATATATATGACGCTATTTCCGAGTTTTAATTTTAGTACGGGTAAAATAGTACCAAAAATCATAGGGGAAAAAAAATGTATCCGTTGATGAAACTTTGCAAAAATTTTCCATTTGTCATGAAAATGAATAATCAAAAGAGTCCATAAAAATATCTCGCAAAGAAGGAAGTTTTTTTTTTTTTTGGGGGGGGGGGGGTCAGGAGGTTTTATAACTGAAAAATTAATTTGGAACAATCTTGGCATGTGGACCATGTTCCTAAGAGTATTTTTTAAATGCTGAATCGAATAAAAAAAAAAGCAAGATGATATAACTAATCTAAAAAAAAAGTTGCAGTCCCTTTTTATGAACGAAAACACTTGTTAAACACGAGGAACGGTAAAATATGACAAAAAGACAAAATTGGTCCATTCGTGAAACTTGGCAAAAACGCTTTATTTGCCATAAGAATAAAGAAAGTGTCCATAAAAATATCTATCATAGAAGGGTGTTTTCGACGGGATTGGAGTGGGTTCTTTTTTTTTTTTTAACTGAAAATAATTTTGGTATAACCCAGGCATGTGACAGATGCCTGTGCAGTTTTTGACGCAGAATCGAATGGAAACTAGAGGTGTGGAACATCGCATAACTTTCAATTACACCATAATACTGACTTGAATTTGTGTCATTTAACGTATTTATATTTTCATCATTCATTTAGTAAAAATGGACAGTTTGGCGAAATTTTATGTAATAATTCTCGTATAGGACTTTAAAAAAAAAAAAAAAACCTCCGCCAAAATGATGGTTTTGGCGATATACTTATATCGATAATTCTTATATTATCCTTTCTTGTAAGTGAAACTGAGAAGAGAAGGGGAAAAAAATGATCGTTGAAAAGGTATGATCAAGGAAATAGAACTCTGTATCGATGGCATTCGTTTTTCAACTTTTTATGCCATTAAGGGGGTCCGGTACCGAAAATAAAAAAAACTTTATTTATGTACATTTTTATGTCAAAAATTTATTTTATGTATGAGATACTATTTATATATCTTTGAGAAAATGTTTTTTTAAGTATTGTATTTAGTTATTTAAAAAAAATTTAAAAACCAAGAAAAATCCATAATAATTGATGTTTGCGTATTTTGATATAAGTCAAGAAAAAATAATTTTTTTTTCAAAGGGAAAGCTTTCTGTAATACATAATTATATAAGGAAAATTTTGTCTTCACAGAATTTTGATAGGTGAATTAAAAAAAATTAAAAAAATTATCAAAGTTAAAATATTGAAATTTTTGCTTTTTTTTTTATGTTATCTTTTACGCTAAATGTTATATTTTAAAACAGAATTAAAAAAATAAAATTCTGTGAAGACAAAATATTTAAAACTATATAAATTAAATATTCAAAAAATTTGAATAGCCGATTGTTAATGGTTCTGGAGATATATCGATTTGAATATGCAACATCTGTGAAAAACACTAGTGCTCGAAAAACGCACTTTAAGCAGACGCTTCAAGGTGTTACGCCCATTAGTGATGTTTAAATCACAGGTAATTTTGTGGCGTTCTAATCACCGGAGGAATAAGATGAAAACATCATTCTCTTCAGGAATGTATGAACTATTTTTTAAAATCAGAAAAAAAAAATTGGGATTTTTGAAGAAATTTCGGTACTGGACCCCCTTAAAGCATTTTTATGGGAATTTCGGAGGTGAGGATGTTTAGAACACTTCAAGAGGCATTACCACAGCGATTTTGAACAAAATGGTTAGAGCCGTTTTTTAGCAATTACTGTAAAACATGATTTTTTCAAAGGCAGATACCCTGTTCCAATGCGTGATTTTAACTAAAACCTTAATCGTAGGTCCTTGTGCCATCACCAACCTTCACACCAAATTTGAACATCATAGGTCAATTTGTTCGGGAGTTATGCTGACCACTTACACACAGACAGACATTTTTTCTAGATAACTTTTTTGAAATCAGAATGTTCCAAAACGGGGAGAAATGCAATTTTTTTTCGACCGAATGCTATACTTTTATTACCTTATGTATACATATGGGTAATTGAAAGTAAACTAGGGGTGTGGAACATCGCACAACTTTATTACACTATGTTACTGATGTTGATTTGTGTCATTTATCGTTTTTATATTTCCACCATTAGTTTAGAAAAGATGGCCAGTTTGGCGATATTTTTTTGTGATAATTGTAACATAGGTATTTAAAAAAAAAAAAAAAAAAAAAAAAAACTTCTCCAAAATGGCAATTTTAGCGATATACTTTTCGATAATTCTTATATTATCCTTTCTTATAAGTGAAACTATAAGAAGAGGAGGAAAAACGATCGTTGATAAGTTATGTTCAAGCAAACAGAACTCTGTGTTGGAGGTATTCGTTTTTCAACTTTTTATGCCATTAAAGCATTTTTTTTTTAAATTTCGCAGGTGGGGATGTTTAGAACACCTTAAGAGGCATTACCACAATGATTTTGATGAAAATCGTTAGAGCCGTTTTTAAGCAATCATTGAAAAACATGATATTGTTACACAAATTTTTTTTGTATATAGTTATAAATAGTGACGTGTTACTTTAAAATTCTATTGTATTGCCTTTTAACTTATTCTATTTATTTAACAGCGATAATACAGGTTAGAAAAAAGGTGGCAAGACCTAAAGCAATCGGGAAATTTCGAGATGTTTCTTTTATTTGAATAGTTGGCTGGATGTTTCGAGAAGGTTCTCACGCGCCTCTATAAATTAGACCGCAGCTAAAATCGACGGACAGTTTGACTTCGGATCTCGATGAAAGTTGAACGCTTTGAGTGTGCTTGACCTGAATTATCGCAGAATTTAAGTTGTTATTATTGAAGCTTGTATTGAAGCTTGATAGTGATTGCACTGTTCTTCGAATAACTTTTGTGAGCTTTTGAAGAGAGAATAAATATTTTTATACCTTAAAAACTGCGCCTTCATTGCCTCTGTGGAAAATTCATAACGGCAATTCAATGGCAGCTACCTTATGCCCATGCGGGATTTTGATGAAAACCTTAATGGTAGGTCCTTGAGCCACAACCAATCAGCACATCATATTTGAACCATCAATATAGATGAACAACTGGATAGACTGCTTAACGCTGGGAAAATAAAGCCGTTACCAGATGCAATTGGTGGGATAAAAAATACGGATTGCCGAGGATTGAAAGTAAAATTTTGGCTTGTACACAGCAGAAATGTCAATAGTAGACCTTAATTAGTAAAAATGTACACAAAAATACATACTCTAACACTTTACAAGGTTTTTCGCATTCCCATCCAACTATAAAAGTGAACTGTGATTGGTTAATCATCCCACCAGCTTCGCAATCCCCGGCGTATTTTTATCTTTTCACTGACAATGGAGCAGTCTATCCAGTTGTTTATTTATATCGATAATTTGAACATCGTAGGTCAATTTGTTAGGGAGTTATGTTGACCACGTACACACACACACATTTTTTCTAGATCACTTTTATGAAATCATGATGTTCTAAAACTTGGAGAAATGCCAAAAAAAAAAAAAAAAAAAAAAAAAAAACGATTTTTTTTTTTTTACCGAAAGCTATACTTTCATCACCCTAAGTATACATATGAGTAAAAGTACAAGTTAGTAATAATATAAGTAGTAATAAATAACTGAAATTCTTTATACTTTGCAATATTTAATAAGTAATGAAATAAGATACACCTTTACATTCGTCTATATAAATTAATACAACTTTTTATAGAATAGTTATACAGTCTTGATTTTTGTTCCATTCGATTCAGCGTTAAAAAGTACCTCAGACCCATGCATCCCATGCCTGTGTTATACCAAAATTAATTTTTAGTTTAAAAAAAAAACTCCCTTCTATGCTACATATTTTTATAGAATCTTTTATTTCTTTATTTTCATGACAAATCAAGCGTTTTTGCCAAATTTCATGAATGGACCAATTTTTGTATGTCGTATTTTATCTTTCCTCGTTTTATACATGTGTTTTCGTTTATAAAAAGGGGTGTAAGTTTTTTAAGATTACTCGTATCGTTTTTCTTTTCTTTACACCTTCAAGAGGACAATCTTCTGTTCTATTTTGAGGAATAGTACAAGTTCTAGCAATACCTTTCTTAGACAAATGGTCTAAAAGTGCTGGACTAGTAAATAAGTTATCGAAATACACATCATATGGCAAGTTCTTAGGTAGTTCTGAAATTAAATCCACCAATTAACCACCCATTTCAAAACCATCTACATCCGTTACTGTACCGGCACCTTAATATGTTTCAAATTGTACGAGGTAACCAAGTCTGGTATATAGACACCAAACTTTATACCCAAATCGGATTGATTCATTTGTAACTAGCTAAATACCCGTGCTTCGCCACGACATTTTACCATGTGCAATATTTTAGCCAGCTGTGAGGCCCCGCGTTGCCGAAATCTGTCATTGGTGTATAGGCCCCTATTTTTGGCACTTTTCTCTCAGGAAGGTTCATCGCAACGCAAAATAGAGCTCGCTTTGCTCGCTGAAAAAGTCATTGATACATAAGCACAGGTTTACTTAACTCGTTGAAAGGTTCATTGCTATGCAAACATGAGCTCGCTTTGCTCGACGAAAGGTTCATTGCTGCGTAGACATAAGGTCGCTTCACACACTAAAAACTAATTTATACGTAAAGCCTTAATATTAGAAGCCCCTCCCTTGTCGAGAAACAATAAAAAAATTCCCCGTTAATAACTATAATACAACACCCCTTCAAGAGTATTTTAACACGTGATGTTTGTAAAAAGCAAAATTAGAAGGTCAAAACTACTTATGTTGAAACTTACACAGCTCTAGGCCTATTAGAAGTCGCTTTTTGTGAAAATGTTAATTAAAAATTCATTAAAAAACAAATTAAAATTTTAATGTTTTTTTTGGTTTTTTTTTTTTGTCAAAATTCCAATTCGAAGGCCAAAACTATATGTGTTGAAAATTTCAGAAATGTAGCCCAGTTAGAAATTGTTTTGTAAAATATTTGTTAATTAATTAAAAAACAAATAAAATTTCCAAATTCTGTTTTTCAAAAGTTCAATTTGAAGGCCAAAACTACTTATGTTGACAATTTTAGAGCTATAGCCTTATTAGAAATCATTTTGTAAATATTTATTAATTATTAGAAAAGTTATTTAAAAAAGAACTAAATAAAACTTTAAAATTCTGTTTTTCAAAAGACCAATTAGAATGCCAAAACTACTTATTTTGAAAATTTCAGAACTGTAGCCTTTGTAAAAGTCATTTTGTAAGAAAATGTGTTAATTAATTAAGAAAAAAAATTAAAAAATAATTAATTGAAATTTTAGCATTCTCTGTCTCTCAAAAGTTCAATTAGAAGGCTAAAACCACTTACGCTAAAAATTTCAGAGCTGTATCTCTATTTGAAGTCACTTTGTAAAAACTAAATTAAAAAAATTAATTAAAAAAGAACTAATAAAAATTTGAACATTCTGTTTGACATATATAAAATTAAAAAGCTAAAACTTCTTATGTTGAAAATTTCAGAGCTCTACTCCAATTTTAAGTAGGTTTCTTTAGATCCACAGAGCCACAGACAGACAGACACACAGCTTGTTTTATTATTATAGATGAACTGTTTGCACTCGTGCCGACCAAAATATGGAACCATGCTTTCATCAATATTCAAATTTCGGCTCCATTGGACAATAAAACAAATATTTTCATTTCACATTGAAAAATATTGTCTGAGCTTTGCCAACTTATCTTTTTTGTCAATTTTTTTGTTGTCAGCAAAATGTAAGTATTGTAAAATTTGATCAAAATCATTTCGACTCATTGCTGCAACATTGCTTACATCAACTGAGAAATCCAATAAAGACGTCTTCTTGGTAACTCCGCATATCCGCTTGTTAACAATATAGCTAGAAACAAACGTAATTTTTCTTTAGAAACAGTGTAGTTCATACATCTCTTTTGCGGAGGATACAGAACAATCTGCTCTCGAATAACAGCTCCAACATATCAACCTGTTATGAATTCTTCAAATATTGATGTTGGAGACCAGTGAACATTTAGAAAACCTGGTTTTGGAACTTTCCAAGCAAAATCATCCTTTTTATTTTTCGAAATGTCTTGAACAATCCCTTTCCTTTCTACAGACTTTTTCTTACT
This sequence comes from Linyphia triangularis, assembly GCA_963978545.1. Classification (NCBI taxonomy): domain Eukaryota; kingdom Metazoa; phylum Arthropoda; class Arachnida; order Araneae; family Linyphiidae; genus Linyphia; species Linyphia triangularis. Next base: position 19,812,890 of record OZ021727.1, read on the forward strand.
TTTCTTGGGTGTGGAGGGTAATTGAGGACTAGAAATGGAAATCAACCGTAAGTCCCAAAAAGAAAATTTTTCAGGAGATTCGAAAAATGAAAAAGGCTCGTATCTGGTACTTAGGGCGTTCTCCATTTCACTCCTTAGGGTTCATAGCCAACAACACCTTACACATATTAACCTAACTTCCTTAAGTTTAGTTCTTAAATACCTTCTTAATATTATTGTTATGGTTGGTTGGTTGAACTCCCGGCTGGGAGTGGAAAGGAAGGACTTTGTGAACTAGCACCCGAGTCCGCGTACATATGTGAGAGAACCACCTCTCTGGAACAGGTTGAGGTAAAAAAAAAAAGAACTAAAAAAATGGGGTTATCAAATCATTACGGTGCAGAAGGAATTTTGTGATGTTGCCATTTCAATGCTTTCTCCGGGTGAGGACGTGGACACGAACGTCGAGCTGCTCTCTCAGCTGCTCAATATATATATATATATATATATATATATATATATATATATATATATATATATATATATTATTGTTATTTTATCGCACTTGGTACGTTATCCACTTCACTTCGCATGACACATTCAACCAGCTTGATCTTTCGACAAGTTTTTTAACTATAACTTCAGGAGTTCGCTCTTTGGGTGTTCACAACTTTGTTTAACTTTGTCTTTAGGACATTTTTCCGTAAAAAAAAAAGAGGTTTACAATTTTTTTGGTACTTAGGTCGTTTTCTACTTCTAGTCCTCAATTGTTCATCACTGTCTGATGGTTCTTCACTAATAATTTGACAAGAAGTAAAGCATCGTGAAACCGCTCTTTCCCTCTTTAGTTGATCGGGCCAGATCACAGCAATAGTTTTCGTAAATGACGTCACACTTCCAAATCCAATAGGCTTGCTTCGATTTTTCCTTCAAGGACTTTTCGCCATTGCTTTATTTCTAAAAGAACTCTTGCACATAATATAAAAATTCATAGCAGCTTTGTCCACCCCTGTATTAATCCAATTTGGATTATTACAGTAGTGGATAAAATTACTAATACTTTTTGTATTGTGTGCAAGAGGTTTTTTTTAGAAATTTAATTTATGATTGATGATTATAAAAGAAATGATACTTATGTTAAAGTTGATTCGACTAAAAAGGAACTGGATAACAGCAGAGTGGCTACAGAACCGGGAAACCCTGGAAATCAGGGAAATGTCAGGGAGCTTTTTGATTCTGGAAAAAATCAGGGAAATGTCAGGGAACTTTTTAAGATTTCATGAAAATCAGGGAACTTTTTATTGTTTAAGGCACGTTTATCCATATTTTGGCTCTATTTACATGGAGATTTGTGGCGGCAATCCATTAGAAGTTTAATGTTACGGAATAATTTAAACTTTTCATTACCAGCAAAACTAATTTTTTTTAAATTGCATATTGTTGCACAAATTGTCTGTATATAGTGTAAATAGTGACGTATTATTTTAAAATTCTATTGTAATTTATTTTTATCTTATTTTATTTATTAAAAGCGATTATACAGGCTAGAAAAAGGTGGCAACACCTAAAGCAATCGAGCAATTTCGAGATGTTTCTTTTTCGATGAATTGGCTGGAAATTTCGGGATTGTTCTCACGCGCCTGCTATATAAAGACCGGAGATCGGGAAAGTTCTCAGATTGACTTCGGACTTCGATGAAAACTGATCGCTTTGTTTACCTATTGGAGTGAGCTTGTATAATCGCTGTATTCGAAGTTGTTTTTGTTGAAGCTTGAGAGTGACCTTTGCTTTTGATTAAATTTTGTGAGTTTTCTGAAGAGAGAATAAATATTTTTATACCGTAAAAACTGTGCCATCATTGCCTCAGTGGAAAAATTCATAACAATATTATCTTTTTAGCATACATGTTCTATTTGATCAGGGTGTCTAGACATCTGGAAAGCCTAAGAAAATTGGGGAAATTTTAAAAAGGTTTGCCCTAAAATCGGGGAATTTCTTAGAAATCTGTCAGGGAATTGTCAGGGAACTTTTTTTCCCTGAATTTTGTGGCCACCCTGAACAGGATTTTGGCTTTTTCAAAAAAAAATTAAGTTTAAGATTTCATGCAGGAAATATCCTTATCTTTTCCCCACAGTTAAATTTCATAAACCTGCTTTGAAAATTTGTTTCGTAACATGCTCTACAAATTGTTACAATGATTATCTTAGATTTTTTTTTTATTTTTTAATTTATTTTGGATTTTTAAAAATTGTTTTGGACAAAGTAAAGATGTTTGAAAATCATTTCTTGATTAAAAATAATAAGGAGGTTTTGGATTTTATTAATAATAACAAAATTGAGTTTGTTCATACTCTTACGAATTTTGTATATTTGTAAATATTTCGTAGTGTTAATTTTGTAAATAGTAAAATTTATGTACATTCCGCATAAGGCAGTGCAATAGTTCGTTAGTTGGTTCCCCGGCAATAGGGGTGTTATCGCTTGATAACGGGTTTTACAGAGGTAACTCTGGGAAGCGAGCTTCAAGGGGCAGGGCATTTAACATTATGGTAATGGGAATCTCGCCAATTTGGCGAGATAGAGCCAAGTTGGCTACGGTTTTGGCGACTAATTTTTGTCGCCAAATTTGGCGAGAAATCGCCAAATGTCACCAAACTTGGTGACCATTTGGCGACATTTTCGGTACATGTATAGATACATGTATCCCATGTACATGTATATAGGACTTTTCGACTACGGTCTGGAAAGTTCTCCAAATGTCTATCTCTGGAAGGTTCACGTATATTCACCACTCCTATATAAGCGCGGCCTGAGTTGGTTAGTAGTTAGTTGTCTCTCAACGTTCATTGTGAGAGCTGTATTCCTGACTTGAGTCAGTTCTTGGATTTTGAGTCACTGAATTAGTTGACTGGAGATACTGAGCGAACTGCATTGCATTGTCTTTTGCGGCGATTTAGCAGTTGTTTGTCAAGTTTTTAACTGCTATTTTGTGCTCTGTTGAGGTGAAAAGAGCTGTATTGTGTCTACTAGAACGAGAAGTTCTGGAGCTGTAAGAGAACTGTAAAGAGTTATTTTGGAATAAATTTCTGCAAGTTTTTGATCTGCTTTGGCTTCAAATCTTTCGAACCCGTCCAAGCAACAATACACATGATTTCCTGAATTTATTCACCACATGATGATTTAATTAATATTTGCTCTGATATTTTTGATAAATTTCTTAAAGACTCTAATTTAAATAAGGTACAATTGTTAGAGTTTTGCAAATTTAATAGTTTTGAAAATTATTTATTTGATGGAAATAATTTTTATAGGCTAAATAAAGGAATTCCTATGGGAAATAGCTTTTCTAACGGCTTTGCCGATTATTATTTACATATATTCGAAAAGAGATTTCTAGAATATAATAATAATGAAGCTTTTAGATATATTATTAATGACTTAATTATTTTTAATTTCAATGATTTAGATAAAATTATAGAGATTTACCTGAAGGATTTGATTTGAAAACAAACCATAATAATTACAAGAGAGCTCAGTATCTCGATTTTAATTTAAAGATAATTGATAATTCAGTAAATATTGGGGTTTATGCTGAACGACAGGATTTTAATTTTGAAGTTATTTGTCTTTTGAATTTTAATTACAATTTAAATTAAAAAATTTTTGGAAATATTTATTATAAGCAACTAAATAAAATTAAGTGTATGTGCAATAAAGCTACGGACTTTATTTTGGCTTTTGGGGTTTTTAGGGACAATTTGAGGAAAAATGGATTTACTAAATATTTTTGAATTTTCGTCTTTTTGAAATTTTTTCCCTTGGTTTCTGATTCCATTCTTCGAGGGATATTGAAATTCAGTTAAATAGCAATAACAGGTCGAAATATTTTATTTAAATTTTTTTCTTGGTACATAGATGGCAGTGCAGTTTTAAATGTTTTATGCGGGGAAATTTTGGTGTGTATTTCAATACTTAAACTCTTGGTGCTGAATTGGGTGTATTTCGAATCAACGTGGGCATTAAACTTTGGAAGACAGCGATTTTGTTAAGTTTGGTTTACAAGGTACGTTTCATTTTTAGTATTTGTAAATATTTTTGACTTCTTGACTATCCGGCTAGATACATAGAGGCTTGAATGTGATTTATATATTATATCAATCGCATTTCAGAAACGCCTCCATTAAAATCCCGAGTGGATTCAATCCCCCTGATGAAGAAACTCAGTCGAGATTTCAAATTTTAAATATTTTTAAGAATCATACTTTAATATCTGTTTATTTGGCTATTTAAGGTCTAACTTTGTGCTCTTAATTTTTATTATATTTGTAGGCTTGCTCATACAATAATATTTTGTAGGCCCAATAAATAATTTTTATGAATTAGCAGTTTGTGTAGATTTTTATGAATTAGCAATTTGATTAGCAGGTAATTGAATTGTGTAAGAATTAATATAAAGTATTCAAGCCAAGTAAGTAAGGAAAAAAAATTGGACATGTTGCATCCACACAAGTTTGTAACTGCACTACCAATTTTTTATTAAGATTTCCCTAATGTTTCGTAAAATAAATGTTATAATACACAATAAACTTTAGGAACAAAAGTGAAACAGTAATTTTTTTTTAATTTTTTATATTTGTAAAAAATTATGTGTGAATTTAAGCTTTATAAAACATGTCCAATTCGTCCCTCGTATAAGGGATAGGGCCCATAAAAAATAATATATTATTAATTACCATCATATTTATATTTTTCAAGCGAGTTAAAATGTTTGAATACGTTATTCTTAATATTTCAATGTTGTAACAGTAGAAAATAATTTACAGGAAATATTTTTGTAAAAAAAAAGTCCCATCCCTCTCTATTCTCCCCTATCTGAAATGGTATTAGCGAGAGTTGAAGCTGTGACGTCACTAAAGCTATGGTCTGGCCCGATTGTCGATGAAAAGAGAAAAACGCGCCGGGGATTGCGAAGCTGGTGGGAAGATTAACCAATCACAGTTCACATTTATAATTGGATGGGAATGCGAAAAACCTTGTAAAGTGTTAGAGTATATATATTTATGCACATTATTACTAATTAAGGTCTACTATTGACATTTCTGCTGTGTACAACCCAAAATTTTATTTTCAATCCTCGGCAATCCGTATTTTTTATCCCACCAATTGCATTGGGCAACGGCTTCATTTTCCCAGCGTTAAGCAGTCTATCCAGTTGTTTATCTATATCGATGGACCCGATCAACTAAAGAGAGAAAGAGCGGTTTCACGATGGCCCCGGTATAAGTCGGTTTTATTGCAACTCTAGCATCACAACGCAATTCAACATCCAACAGCGCTACCAGTTTAGTGTCATCTCAGCATTACGTACGTCCCCTAGCAAGATGCGGGTAGTAAATGGAACAATCTGTTAGACCACGACCTAAATTGCACTGGATTAAATAGATTTAAATGGCGGCTGGATCTCTGCATTGATGGATTGTTAAGAGAGGAGGTAAACTAAATCATTCTGGATGGGACTTGTCCCTGGTAGTTGATCGCCGTTTCTTGCGTTTGTATTAAGAGGGAGGATTGTGAGGAAGCATCGTTGTCATGGGAGAGAGGAAATGGATCCGATCATGTGCTACGCGTTTGTTTTATTGAATAGATTCCAGCAGCATTCTTTTAAGTATTGCCTATAACTCTAAGTAATAATTTTGCTGCAAATCAACTTCCTTACTAAATATAATTTAAATAATTATTTTGTTTGTTTCCTTTCTAACTTAATTTAGGTTTGTCGAACATCGTACAACTTTCAATTGCAATACACAACTTAACGATAATTATTGTTACGAATTTTTGTATATTTATAAATATTTCGTAGTGTTAATTTTGTAAATAGTAAAATTTATGTACATTTCGCATAAGGCAGTACAATAGTTCGTCTTTAGTTTGCTTCCCCGCAATGTGTGTCTTGATGCTTGATAAAGGGTTTTACAGAAGTAACGCTGGGAAGCGAGTGTTGCAAGGAGCAGGGCATTTAACATTATGGTAATGGCAATCTCGCCAAATTGGCGAGAAATCGCCAAATGCCATATACATGTATAGGAATTTTCGACTACGATCTGGATAGTTCTCCAAATATCTACCTCTAGAAGATTCACGTATGTTCGCCTCCCCTATAAAAGCTCAAGAGAGCGGGTGATGGAGTTAGTTGTTAGTTGAGTCCATTAGTTGACTGGAATTACTGAGTGTCAGTGAACATTCCGAGTAGTTCTAAAGCCAACTGTATTGCATTGTCTTTTGCAGCGATTTGAGCAGTTGTGTTGTCAAGTTTTTAACTGCTGTTTTGTGCTCTATTGTTGTGAAAAGAGCTGTATTGTGTCTACTAGAACGAGAAGTTCTGGAGTTGTAAGATAATCTGTGAAGAGTTATATTGGAATAAATTTCTGCAGGTTTTGATCTGCTTTGGCTTCAAATCTTTCGAATCCATCCACACAACATTATTATATTGGAGGGAGGGGAGGGGGTCAACAAATTGGTGATAGCGTCGAATTTTGGTAAATGAAACGAAGGAGGAAAATTCTCTAACAGGCAATGCTCAAAGAGAAGAGACTCTTTGTTAAATAGGTTTTTTTTTTTTTTTTTTTTTTTTTAAACTTTCTAAGCATTTATCGAATTTTTAAGGGAATTTCCAGAGTGGATATGTTTAACCCTTTGCACTCGAGCCCTTTTTCGCGCGGAGCCACCAGCACCTGGAGACATTTCGAGGCATTTTTGGTTCGGTTTGCGGATACGCATACACTTCATAGAAACTAAACTCAGTCATTGGCCTTGCATCGAATTCCCTTATCAAACCTAGTGGTCCTCTCTCGTGTTGCGGCATCCAATCCTGAAAGGCGCCGCTCGAGCGCGTTAAAACTCCTTAACAAGTTGAGTGCAACGGCAGCCATCGGTGACTGATGATGAGCTTTTCATTTATGCCGCGTCAACAACCGGTGGCTTACAGTACGCTAATGATTTTCCCACACCTATAATTAGACATAGTGCCTTTCTTATAGTACTTTATAAAGTGCAGGATGTCTTAGTTTTTGAAGTACTATTGATATTTCAATAGATAAAAATATTATTAAATATACTACGTACAAAACGCCTTGTGAAAAATTTCCTACTTAAGAATTTTAAGTCCGAGGTCTGGCAAACGCTGCTTAAATGTGTGGAATGAATGTCTATAAGCATTTCATTCTAAACGTAAATATCTTCTACTGCGATAAGACACAATGGTCCTACTATATTTACGCAGCTGTATCGAGTAAATTTCAATCTGTTAGTAGTGCGCTTCGCATTGCTATACCGCAACACCAGTGCTTCTAAGCAGCGCGTGTGGCCTGACGGGGATTTCCTTAAGAATTCGTGTGGCGCTCAACGTGTTTAAAGACATTAACGACGAATATTTTATCATAATCGGTAGATCCATTCTTTGGCAATTGCTGAACGTGCACCCACATTTTTCCTGGACTACTTTTTTTGGACTCTGACATTAAAAACGTATAGAAATGCCAAGAAAATATTGGTATTTTCTTGACCATACTTTCATTACCCTATGATAAAATACGGGTAATTGAAAGTAAATATTCATTCTTTAGTCATTATCCAATTGTAATTTAATAATGTTCTTTCTGTTGTAACAAAAACAGCGGCTGAAGTAATTCCAATGCCGGAAACCTATTATAAATTGAAGTAACCACATAAACCAAAAGTTTTCTGGAAAACAATATCCTGCCAGAAGTAAATTAAATCCTCCAATATGTAGACAATTCCTTAACCACGGAAGAAAAAATCCATTCTCTTGTGTAACCAAGTCAACTTCTTCTACGGGGCCATATATCCTTCGGGAAAAAATCCGGAAAAGTCGAGAGAATTCTTATCGCAGGTTTGTTTCGCGTTAGAAAAAAAGAAAAAATAAAAAAAAAAGAGGATAATCTGGAGATGAGGATTGTTCTTATAAAAAAGATGAGATTCGTCAACAAAAATCTCCCGATCGATTCTTTACTGATGTGGCAAAGAAGAACTTTCACACCTTTATTCCTAAGTCTAGGGGCACGCAATTTTTATTAGTTATACTGTTCTGAAGCGTAAAATTTAAGGAAAAAAACTATGTCAACACATCTATTTCAGTGACCTTTAACTGAATCTAGTAGCCCAATCTGTTTCTTCTCTACAAGCAGAGGAATTCAACTCAATAGTCCATATTGTTTCCTATCTATTAAATGTTCTGTAATAGGCTGCACTTGGTTACCAACGTACTCTAACTAATTAGAGGATATTTAATGTAGATTTTACTATTAATTTTAAGTCTTCAACTTCAAGTCAGTTGCACAGGCAAAAGCATGCATTATCCAGAAATTGCAGTTATAGTGCAAGACAATTTATCCTGACCCTTTTGAATACGCTACGCTGATGCGAGATCCGGTTTTAGATCCGGTTCCAGAATCAGAAAGCTCTCTGGCATTTCTATAACTTCCAGGTTATGTGGCCACTATGATAATGCATTTTTATTACATTACTAAGCAATAGAAATCCGGCCTACTGACGGGATCTCTAAGTTTTTGGTCCTAAGGCTCTTGCTATATGGGCATGACGGAAAATCGGGGCCTTGCTAATACTCTCTCTCGATAACATAAAGTCGGTTTAAAAGCCCTTTTACCAAAATGAATATCTTCAGAATGTTTCCTTTTCGCCATTTTGCCTCCGGAAAAACACTGTCTTACATTATTAAAAGCTACACAATCCCCCCCCTAAGTTTCCGAGCAGCCAGAAACATCAAAACATCTTCCAACTCAATTCCAGTTATCGGTCGCCTTCTCTAATGGAAGACTAAACTCTAGGTCGAATCGTGGATGGGGGAACGTTTTAGAAGACTCAAATGTTCGAAACTTTCTAGCGTAATTGCATCAGCCGATACCAAACGACTCCGATGGCAGACATTTCTATGGTTTTTTTGGGAGAGACTTTTACAGTCTGACAACTTCTGGGCTGAAAGAATCTGGCGTAAGTGGATTCTGACTTTTTTGTTGTTGTTGCATTTTTGAAGAGGGCTCTAAAGTTCGTAGATTTTGCTATCGCGAGGGAATTTCAAATGCATAGTGGTCCATAAGTAATAGAACATTTGCAAAAGTAATAAAACAAATAATAAATTAATTCGAGAACAATTGAGAATAGTGTGATGCGGTTATTACAGAAATGCTGCAAAAAAGTTCCGAGAAAGATATTAATGGTATTTGGTATGGGCCGTCTATATGCGTAGAAAAATGATGGAGTATAGTTAATTTTTGCAAAAAAAAAAATGCTTATTTTAACTTTTGTAAGTATGGTTACGTTATGAAGATTATTTATGATATCTAGGATAGGAAGTGTGGTTTTGCTGCAAAACCAAGCTGCGTATAGAAATAAAAACTTAAATTAGTTGTTTCTGTGTGAAACCACTATGCATCAAAGGGTTAAGTAGACTGCGAAAACTAATATGTTTAAGTCATAATCCTAAACCACACCTTTAAAAAACTTAAACAATTATTTATATTGTTTTATTTTTGCATGGCAACTTGCGATTTGTATTTACGAGTTCAGATTTCAAAAAAGTGTATAACAGTTACTACAATTATACATGACAAATGGATTTCTTATGCATTTAATTATTAAGATACCTTAATATTTTATTTTTTTTTTCAAATAAATTTTTAAACATTTTTTTCCTATTTAAACTTTAAATTATAAAAAAAAGTATAAGCGCACAATTGTGTGTGGGTGGGGGAGGGGGGGGGGAAATAAATGACTTCATGGAAATTCTTTACTTTTTTTAACACCCACTCCGCCCAGCCACGTTTGATTGACCCCCCCCCCCACAAAAAAAAAAAAAGTACACCACGATGCTGCCACTCTCACTCATGAAAGTTAATTTAATTAATTTTACCATATCATTCCGATTCTAAAATTTAAAAAAAAAGAAAATAAAAAAAAAAAAATAAAAAAAAATGCATATTTAAGATACTTTGTAATTTTGAAATTAACTAAAAAAAAGATTAAAAAGATGAAGTTGTTTCAGACTAACTTTTATTAATGGTACTATTTGTCAAATGGTGAAAACCAGTTTTTTAAAAAGTTCAAATTTAAAAAAAAAATTACATCTCCCCCTTAAAAGTAAAATTGTTATGACAAGCAGGCAATCATCCCTCCCCCACTCCATGTCACAATCTATTACGTTAGACTAACCTGACAGCGCCTGACATAATTTAGGACTGTCTCACGAATTAACTAGAGGTGTGGAACATGGCACAACTTTCAATTACACTATAAAACTGACGTGGATTTGTGTCATCAACCATATTTATATTTTTATCATTCATTTAGTAAAAATGGGCAGTTTGGCGAAATTTTTTGCTATAATTTTAGTCTAGAACTTCAAAAATAAAAAAAAATAAAAAATTAAAAAAAAAAAAAAATTGCCAAAATGTTGATTTTGGCGATATACTTATCGATAATTTTTATATTATCCTTTCTTGTAAGTGAAGCTGAGCAGAGAAGAAAAAACGATCGTTGAGGAGGTATCAATGGCGGCCCGTGACCAAAAATACTAGTGCAGATTATTCCCCCACCACCATAGACTTTTCACGATCATTCATGAACGTTAAGCCTTTAATCTTCATGGACCACGCCAGGAATATTTGCAGTGGGTATAAGACTAGATTTCTATCAAAATTATTAATATTTTAGATACGTTAATTATGCATTATAACTAATTTTTTAGGATAGTTAAAAAAATTCTCGGTACATATTTTTGAAAGCGCAACCCTGTTAAAGAGAAGAGAAAAAAAATATAGTAAATATATTAAAAATGTATTTTTAACGATTTTTTTTATCATTCAACTAGATCTCACGGCATTCAAGAGAACAGAGGAACACGAAGATGCAAAAATACTGAAGAGTAAAATTTTATTTCTTCCAGGTTTCGAAAATAATTAAAAAAGAATCGTTCGCTCTCACTCACCCCTAATTACTCACGCTAATTTTGACCAATCAGTTCATCGAACTTTCATGGTCAGCCGAAGTTGGGAAATTGTTCAATAGCAGTCTCGCTAAACATTACAATGAGGGAAAGGATCTGTTGGGTTCTATCGGTTATCATGGCAACGTCACAGCCGAAACGCGTTTCAGGAACACTCGGTTGCTGTTCGGAGGAAGATCACCAGTTTGGGTTGATATTGAATATTGAGGCGACAGGTTTGCTATTTATCGGATTTTTTTTACACTTACCGTAGAAATTATATCTTCATTTTAGAAAATTATAAAAATATATAATTTTAGTCTTGAATTAATAAATTTAGATGCATCCCGGTTGTACTGGCTGTAGTGCACGAGCCGCCACTGGGGTGTACGGAAACAGAACTCTGTGTTAAAGGCATTCGCTTTCAACATTTTACGCCATTAAAGCATTGTTAAGGGAATTTCGGTGGTGAGGATGTTAAAAATACATTAAGAGGCATTAAAACAGCGATTTTGAACAAAATCACTAGAGTCGTTTCTTAGCAATTACGGAAAAACATGATTTTTTCGATGGCAGCTATTCTATGCGCATGCGCGATTTTGGCGAAAACTTTAATGGTAGGTCCTTGTGCAATCAACAACCCTCATTATAAATTTGAACATCGTAGGTCCATTTTTCCGGGAGTTATGCTGACCAAGTACACACAGACATACATACACACAGGCAGACATTTTTTCTAGGTCACTTTATTGAGATGAGGATGTTCCAAAATGTGTAGAAATGGGGAAAAAAAATCTTTTTTGACGGAATACTATTACCCTATGTATACATATGGGTAAATGAAAGTAAGAATTTGTTTTTATTGATAAGACCATTTTATGCAAAATTCTAAACTATGTTATGCAGTATACAAAATGTATGTGCAATCAAAATAGCTTGTCTCTATTTTTTTTTTTTTTTTTAAGTTTCCATAGCAGTAACAGCTAGTAGATTCTTATTAGCATCAAGATGACAAACCCAAATCTTACTATCTAATAACTACACTTCTGAAAAAAAAAAAAAAAAACAGTCATATTGAATAAATTTTCTTAACTTTAAAATTACATTGTTGACTACATTGTCGATCACTCATCGGTTATTTAATTTCCAAACAGAACTTCTTAGTACTTTGGATTTTGGGCTGGTTCTTTGTTTCTTTTGTTCAAAAGAGTTTTTAAATAAGATTTCAAATTAAATAGCTAAAATTCCTTCAGATTATACAGTTTTCGTTACTTAATTTTAAATCCAGACTGAAGGCAATTTCCGAATAAAAATCGTTACAATATGTCAGACTTATCTTTTAAAAAAAAATTATAATTTGTTTTATATTTCTATCTTAAGTCTTTTGCAAGTTTTTTTTTTTTCTTTTTTTTTTTTTTTTTTTTTTTCTATTCCATTAAGAACGTTGAAGATCGACTAAATAAAAAGTGAATCCCGAATTTTGAAAGAAATGATAGTAATTTTTTTACGAATACTGTAATTCTTCATCGGAAAGATGATAGTTCGATTTATTTGTAGCTTGTGTTTCTGATTATTTTTTTATTTTTGTGGTCGCGCAATAACACGCGAGAAAATTGGTACCGAGTATAAATTTCAATAGTCTAATAGTCCGAGAGGCGACTGTAATTTTTGACCCCATCGAACATCATTCTGAATTTTTTTATAGAAATTGGAGAAAAGTGAGTAGATTAGGAATCGACTGGTCTGCCGTGGCAAAAATGGCCGAAACTGATCAATAATCGACTTGGAATGAGTTGAACTAAAAACCGATTGCCAAATATGTTATAACTTGCCAAAAAATAGAACTTATTCGTCTGGCAACCCACTTCATTTTGATTTTCAATGAGAAAAAGCGCAAACGATTTCTGATCTTTGGCTCGGAAAACTTATATCTTTAAAAAGTAAGCCAAATTGGCGACATCAGTTACGTCATAAGTGACGTAATATTTTTTGCCAACTTGGCTCCCTTTTAATAGAGGCAAGTAGACCGTCGCCAGATATCAGAATCGTCTGCAACCTTCTTAATTGAAAATTAAAGAGTGAAGGTTACCAAATAAAAAAAAAAAATGCTCATTATTTGGCAAGTTATGGCGCATTTGGCAAATGGATTTAGTTCAACATATTAAAAGTCGATTTTTGACCAGTTTCGGCCATTTTTGCCACGGCAGACCAGTAGATTCGTAATCTACTTACTTTTCTCTAATTTCTATAAAAATTTCAGAATGATGTTCGATGGGGTCCAAAAACTGCAGCCGCCTCTCAGTCTATAACTAAAGTTTAATTCCAGTTAAGAAGTTGAAATTAACCCTTGGTTAGTCGCGATGTTGACAAATGTCCCCCACAATCTCAATTTCTCAATAGACGGCAGTACATAATTAAAGCCTTCGTACATTTTTTTCAAGTGATTTAAAAAACATTTTTTACTTTATTCTGTTCAACAATGTTGTGTTTTCAGTTAAAATACCCATTTACTTTGATATTTGGCCACATTTGGTTTGGATAATGGTATGCACGAAAAATTCGAATTTGGGGGTTATCCCCCACGCGACTAACCGCGAGACAAAAGGTCACGCGACTAACCAAGTGTTAATAGGGACTAATAAATATATTTATTAAATTTAATGCACTACAATTATTTAAACTATTTAAAAAAGTAACCATTTTAAAAGAGTTTACTCATAACCCTTGGTTAGGCGGGCCATCTTTTGTCTCACGGTTAGTCTCGTGAGGGACAAATGTCTCCCAAATCCAAATTTTCGTACATGCCAATTCGTGATCAAATATCAAAGTAAGTGGGTGTTTTAATTAAAAACACAACATTATTGAATTGAATAAAGTAATTTTTTTTTTTTTTTTTTTTTTTTTTTTTTTTCAATTTGCAAGAAGGCTTTGGTCATGGGTTGCCATAAATTTAGAAATTGATTGTGGGGCACATTTGCCAACCGCGATACTAACCAAGGGTTAATGCCATATTTCTGTATCTCTTAGAGCCAAATTTGACTAATTTTCTTTTATTGCGAATTATTTCATAAAATTTCATTTTCACACCAAAAACTATTACATCCTAACTTACTCAAAAAAATTATAAAGCATTTTCTGGTGAGTTAAAATAGAATGCAATAAAGCGTACCTATTGTGATTAGGTTGGTTGTATTCAGATTATCTGGCGCCGTCAGCAACACGAGGGCTATAATGCGCCGAAACATTCATCATTTAACAAGCCAACATACATTTACAAACACCCATGCCTACACGGGACTCGAACCTGTCTCGCGGTCCAGAAGCTAGCACGCTAACCACTATACCGTTTGGTCGGCCTATTGTGATTAGGATAATTCTTTTTCTCCCCTGTAAAGTTTCCGAAGGGACCGCGTAGCCCAGTCGGGAGACCGACTAAAGACCTCCGTGTTCGCTAATGGTGACTGTGGACGTTAAATCAGTCGTGGTCCGCAAAGTCCTCCAAGTTTCCATACAAATAAATACCTCTGTGGGTGGGCAGGCCGAGACTTCTGAATGTAATCTTCAGCTTGGTATTGCCTCTAAATTAAGAAGTTCCACATACGGTCAGTAGTGCTGCCATCTACCGGTAGGCTACCGAAAAGAGGTACAAAATGAACTCTTCAGTGGTTAGAGGTAGACTTGCGCACTCCCTCTCGCGAGCGAGTGTGTGCTTACATCCTGTGCAGTACTGCCCATTACCTATCTGTACTGGATATAGGGTTAGTACAAAATACTAAAAAGAAGAGGTGCCTTAGCTCTCATAGTCCTTAATAATGAAAAGGTGTAGAAAGGTTCCATATCGTGACTGAGGTACAGAATTGGCCCTTACCATTTTAGTATTTGTACTCTAAATATTGTCCAAATAATTATATCTATCTCAATAACTAAGGGGTATTGAGGGGTATTGTGGTACATCGCACAACTTTCAATTACTCTATAATACTGATGCCAATTTGTGTCATTTACCGTTTTAATATTTTCATCATTCATTTAGAAAAAATTGCCAGTTTGGCGATATTTTTACCATAATTCTTGTATGGGTCGTTGATCTTAATAAAAAAAACGTTGCCAAATAGATAATTTTGGCGATATACTTTTCAATAATTCTTATATTATCCTTTCTAATAAGTGAAATTAGAGAGAGGAGAAAAAATGATCCTTGATGAGGTATGCTCAAGGAAATAGAACTGTGTCGATGGCATTCGTTTTTCAATTTTTTCCCGCCATTAAAGCATTTTAACGGGAATTTCGGAGGTGGGGATATTTAGAACAACTTAAGAGGCATTACGACAGCGATTTTGGACAAAATCGTTAGAGTCGTTTTTTTAGCAATTATTGAAAAACATTTTTTTTTCAACGGCATGTACCTTATGCGCATGCGCAATTTTGACGAAAACTTTAATGGTAGATCCCTGTGCCATCACCAAACCGCACACCAAATTCGAACATTGTAGGTCAATTTGTTCGGTAGGTATGCTGATCACAGACACACACAGATATTTTTTCAAAATCACTTTTTTGAAATCGGGATGTTCCACAAAGTGAAGAAATGAAAAATAAAAAAGATATATATTTTTTTTTGACTGAACACTATACTTTTATTACCTTATCTTCTCTCTATATATAAGGCAAAGCCCTCACTCACTGACTCACTCATCACTATTTCTCCCATCTTCTCTATATATATAAGGCAAAGCCCTCACTCACTGACTCACTCACTCATCACTAATTCTCCCACTTCCCACATAGTCACAACTCTGAAAATCGGCACAAATATCAACAATGGTAAAAATAGAAAAAGTAAACTATTCCGATCTCGATTAACCCACTTTAAGGAGTCGAAAAGGGGTTAAACGTTCCAAACGGGGGACATTCGAAAATCCTACTTCCCACATAGTCACAACTCTGAAAATCGCACAAATATCAACAATGGTAAAAATAGAAAAAGTAAACTATTCAGATCTCGATTAACCCATTTTAAGGGGTCGAAAAGGGGTTAAACGTTCCAAACGGGGGACATTCGAATATCCTACTTCTCACATAGTCACAACTCTGAAAATCGGCACAAATATCAACAATGGTAAAAATAGAAAAAGTAAACTATTCCGATCTCGATTAACCCACTTTAAGGGGTCGAAAAGGGGTTAAACGTTCCAAACGGGGGACATTCGAAAATCCTACTTCCCACATAGTCACAACTCTGAAAATCGCACAAATATCAACAATGGTAAAAATAGAAAAAGTAAACTATTCAGATCTCGATTAACCCACTTTAAGGGGTCGAAAAGGGGTTAAACGTTCCAAACGGGGGACATTCGAATATCCTACTTCTCACATAGTCACAACTCTGAAAATCGGCACAAATATCAACAATGGTAAAAATAGAAAAAGTAAACTATTCCGATCTCGATTAACCCACTTTAAGGGGTCGAAAAGGGGTTAAACGTTCCAAACGGGGGACATTCGAAAATCCTACTTCCCACATAGTCACAACTCTGAAAATTGGTACAAATATTAACAATAGTAAACATAGAAAAAGTAAGCTATTCCGATCTCGATTAACCCACTTTAAGGGCTCGAAAAGGGGTTAAAAGTTCCAAACGAGGAATATTCGAATGTCCTACTTCTCATTTCGTCACAACTCTAAAAATTGGTGAGAATATCAATAAAGACAAACGAAGAAAAAGTAAGTTATTCCGATCTCGATTAACCCACTTTAAGGGGTGGAACAGGGGTTAAACGTTCCAAACGAGGGATATTCGAATGTCCTACTTCCCCTTTCGTCACAACTCTGAAATCTGGTGCAAGTATCAACAAAAACAAACGTATAAAAAGTAAGCTATTCCGATCTCTATTTACCCACTCTAAGAGGTCAAAAAGGGGTTAAACGTTCCAAACGAGGGATATTCGAATGTACCACTTCCCATATGGTCACAACTCTAAAAATTGGTACAAATGTCAACAATGGTAAACATAGAAAAAGTTAGCTATTCCGATCTCGATGAACCCACTTTAAGAGGTCAAAAAGGGGTTAAACGTTCCAAACGAGCGATATATTCGAATGTCCTACTTCTCATATTTTCACAATTCTGAAAACTGGTGTGAATATCAATAAAGACAAACGCAGAAAAAGTAAACTATTCCGATCTCGGGTGGATCAAGGGGTGGAAAAGGGGTTAAACGTTCCAAACGAGGAATATTCGAATGTACCACTTCCCATATGGTCACAACTCAGAAATTTGGTACAAATGTCAAAAAAGATTAAACATAGAAAAAGTAAGCTATTCTGTTCTCGATTAACCAACTTTAAGGGGTCGAGAAGGGGTTAAATGTTCCAAACGAGGGATATCCGAATGTTCCTCTTCCAATGTAGTCATTTTTCTGATATTTTTTTGCAAATGTTAAAAAAATAAGTCATTCCAATATCGATTAACGAATTTTTAAGGGATGAAAAGACGACGCAACATTGAAACTATACGAGGATTAACTTAATGTCTAATTAACTTAATTCCAATACAGCTACTACTTTGAAATTTAGAACTAAGAGCAAACATAAACACAATAAACTATACCAGTTTAATATTCACAATTATAAATTTCGTTTAAAATGTCAACAAAGGAAAGTTCATATTTTGATAAATCAACTTGTCGGGATCGAAATGGGAGCAAACGTCTGAAGTGTAGAATACATGAATGTCTTTTGATCGCTAAAATGCTAATGGTAAAAATTCGTAGCGCAGCACGGGTATTCAGCTAGTCTCTATATATATAAGGCAAAGCCCTCATTCACTGACTCACTGACTCACTCATCACTAATTCTCCCACTTCCCACATAGTCACAACTCTGAAAATCGGCACAAATATCAACAATGGTAAAAATAGAAAAAGTAAACTATTCCGATCTCGATTAACACACTTTAAGGGGTCGAAAAGGGGTTAAACGTTCCAAACGGGGGACATTCGAAAATCCTACTTCCCACATAGTCACAACTCTGAAAATCGGCACAAATATCAACAATGGTAAAAATAGAAAAAGTAAACTATTCCGATCTCGATTAACCCACTTTAAGGGGTTGAAAAGGGGTTAAACGTTCCAAACGAGCGATATATTCGAATGTCCTACTTCTCATATTTTCATAATTCTGAAAACTGGTGTGAATATCAATAAAGACAAACGCAGAAAAAGTAAACTATTCCGATCTCCGGTGGATCAAGGGGTTAAACGTTCCAAACGAGGAATATTCGAATGTATCACTTCCCATATGGTCACAACTCGGAAATTTGGTACAAATGTCAAAAAAGATTAAACATAGAAAAAGTAAGCTATTCTGTTCTCGATTAACCAACTTTAAGGGGTCGAAAAGGGGTTAAATGTTCCAAACGAGGGATATCCGAATGTTCCTCTTCCAATGTAGTCATTTTTCTGATATTTTTTTGCAAATGTTAAAAAAATAAGTCATTCCAATATCGATTAACGAATTTTTAAGGGATGAAAAGACGACGCAACATTGAAACTATACGAGGATTAACTTAATGTCTAATTAACTTAATTCCAATACAGCTACTACTTTGAAATTTAGAACTAAGAGCAAACATAAACACAATAAACTATACCAGTTTAATATTCACAATTATAAATTTCGTTTAAAATGTCAACAAAGGAAAGTTCATATTTTGATAAATCAACTTGTCGGGATCGAAATGGGAGCAAACGTCTGAAGTGTAGAATACATGAATGTCTTTTGATCGCTAAAATGCTAATGGTAAAAATTCGTAGCGCAGCACGGGTATTCAGCTAGTCTCTATATATATAAGGCAAAGCCCTCATTCACTGACTCACTGACTCACTCATCACTAATTCTCCCACTTCCCACATAGTCACAACTCTGAAAATCGGCACAAATATCAACAATGGTAAAAATAGAAAAAGTAAACTATTCCGATCTCGATTAACACACTTTAAGGGGTCGAAAAGGGGTTAAACGTTCCAAACGGGGGACATTCGAAAATCCTACTTCCCACATAGTCACAACTCTGAAAATCGGCACAAATATCAACAATGGTAAAAATAGAAAAAGTAAACTATTCCGATCTCGATTAACCCACTTTAAGGGGTTGAAAAGGGGTTAAACGTTCCAAACGAGCGATATATTCGAATGTCCTACTTCTCATATTTTCATAATTCTGAAAACTGGTGTGAATATCAATAAAGACAAACGCAGAAAAAGTAAACTATTCCGATCTCCGGTGGATCAAGGGGTTAAACGTTCCAAACGAGGAATATTCGAATGTATCACTTCCCATATGGTCACAACTCGGAAATTTGGTACAAATGTCAAAAAAGATTAAACATAGAAAAAGTAAGCTATTCTGTTCTCGATTAACCAACTTTAAGGGGTCGAAAAGGGGTTAAATGTTCCAAACGAGGGATATCCGAATGTTCCTCTTCCAATGTAGTCATTTTTCTGATATTTTTTTGCAAATGTTAAAAAAATAAGTCATTCCAATATCGATTAACGAATTTTTAAGGGATGAAAAGACGACGCAACATTGAAACTATACGAGGATTAACTTAATGTCTAATTAACTTAATTCCAATACAGCTACTACTTTGAAATTCAGAACTAAGAGCAAACATAAACACAATAAACTATTCCAATTTACTATTCACAATTATAAATCTCGTTTAAAATGTCAACAATGGAAAGTTCCTATTTTGATAAATCAATTTGTCGGGATCGAAATGGGAGCAAACGTCTGAAGTGTAGAATACATGAATGTCTTTTGATCGCTAAAATGCTAATGGTAAAATTTCGTAGCGCAGCACGGGTATTCAGCTAGTGTATACATATGGGTAATTGAAAGTAAAAATATACAAGAAAACGAAATATGAATTAATTTGAACAAGATGCCATTATTTTAATAACGTCTTATTTTACACTTTAATTTGCCGCATCTGAAACTCGAGTTTACTCAGGTTTTATAAAAACAAATACAATTTTGATCAAAACTAAAACAAAAAAACCCTGCTCTCTTTACTACGATAAGCCAATAACTAAAACATTTTGATAAAAGCTTTAAGTGATTGTTTAGTGATAATTTTTAAACATTTTCCATAAAATATTGTACTTAATACTCGTAATTAAGACTCGGCGTTTTGTAAGATGATATATTACTACCGCAAATATTTAAAGCTTAGGCATTAAATTGCTTTAAAAATAAAGATTCCTAATTAGTATGTTTAATATTTATAAAAAGTTTAAAAAATATTGATTCTTGAATTGCACTCTGAAGTACTTATTTTCGTTAGAGAAGTATAAAAGAATAATAATTCTGAATATTTTAATTAGAAATATTTCTAAACTGTAAATAAAATTTAAACTTAGTATATAATTACAGGTTAAGTTTTTAGTATTCACCTTCTGTTTGTATTCATTTTGTAGGTTGGTCGTACTGATTTTCTTGTGCAATACCGACACGAAGGCTAGGATATAATGGGATCAAGATCTATATGAAAGAAAAAATAACTTTTGGTTGGTTGGTTGGTTGGTATTCTCAACGATCTATTTTTTGCACAATGACGGCTAATCAGGCAGGTCATACAGCTTAACGTGGATTCCGACCCATAAAAAGCATCCATATCTAACCCAGGATTCGAACTTGGCTCCATTGGCATGCAAGGTCAGAGTGCTAACCCCACAGCCATCAGGGGAGCTGTATACCTTTTGGAGCATTTTCTTAAGAAAATCATTCCGCATTTGCGTCTGTATGGAAGAAAACCCAGTAAACTCTCACAAAGCCGCCTGGCAACCGACGACAGACTATTTGTTACGATCGCCTCCGTATCTATTCACTTTGAAAAGAGAGACTGCAAAAGCGCCGTCAAGGCTCGTTCACGAGACCTCTTTCATGCTAGCCGCGCATTCTGACGTGAGTGGAGATATTTTGGGAAAATTTAAGATAATAACCTCAGTTACAGATATCATATTACTTTAAAGCGCTTTTCATAAGCAGTATAGATTCTGAAAAAAAAAATTATATTAAGATTGGTTGGTTAGTTTGAAAATCCAACGACCTACTTTTATGCACAGTAACAGCTAATCCAGCCAGGATCTACAGCTTAACATGGATTCCGAACCACAACGAGCATCCATGTCTAACCCACGTTGTTTGGTTGTTTTTTTGTACCCTCAACGACCAATTTTTATGCACAGTGACGGCTAATCGGGCGGGGACCTACAGCTTAACGTGGATTCCAAATCACAACAAACATCCATGCCTAACCCGACTGGTTGGTTGTTTTCAGATTATCTGGCGCCGTCAACAACACGAGGGCTATAATGCGCCGAAACATTCACCATTAGACAAGCCAACAAACATTTACAAACACCCATGCCTAACACGGGACTCGGAACCCGCAACCTCGCGGTCTAGAACCTAGCACACTAACCACTATACCGTTTGGTCGCATGCCTAACCCGGGATTCGAAACCGGTACCTTTAGCATGCGAGGCCAGAGCGCTAACCCCACAGCCATCAGATGGGTCAGATCTAACCTAGGATTCGAACCCGGCATCTGCGGGATTTTGCATTAAAATGCAATTCCACTCGTAGAATACATTGAATCATCATCAACTGGTAGTCATCGTATTGAACATAACCATTTTGCACTATCGAACCATTTTAGGAATACGGGCGTTTTATTTAAAAATGAATCATTCATTTCAAATTTAAGCAGAGTTTAATGGGTTTCTTGTATTTATTTCCTCTGAATATCTCACGCTAAGCCGTTTTTAGTGTGACTTACAAACTAAGAAACTTTCAAATTTAAGTGTTGTACTTTACAGGTACAGCAACTGTCGATCTACATGGTTAACCCGGCTTACAAACTTTTTGATAACAATAGTAGTGAAACATCAGGAAAGGAATACACCAGGTTTTATGGAAATAAATAAATATAACTCACCCCTGACGGTGAACAATAATACATCTTGGGTTTGGTTGACTTCATCTAGAACAATCTTTCGCCATCAGTGTCTCAAGAAGTTGCACACATGTACTTAAGAAAAAATCATTTATCGACGCATTTCTGTAATTCTTTAAAAAGTTATTCAATGAATTTTTATTCTTTAATGAACGAAATCTACTGTTTTGGGGGAATTCAAGCTGCAGTCTTGTTTGTTTTAAGGAAGAGTTGAGATATTTGCTTGCCTATAGTAGGCTGCTTTATTTCTAACGGTACGAACGAATTACTTAGGGCAATCTAGTACGCCCTGCCTTGGAACTTACACCCCATTTACTTCATTTGGATTCGAATGGAATTAATGCACGGCATTCTTTGAAGTTTTTTGTCATCAACACGTCAACCAAAACAGCCTATCACCATAGTATACCTTTAAAAACATTAATATTCTTCTATAAATGACTCAGGAAATGGTATTGGTATGGTTGCATCGGATACTTTTAACACATTCGCTGCCGATCACGTATCAGCTCGAAATGTCTTCTACCACCCAGTAGTCTGTCCTGATCAGACCGCACCCGATCGGAGTTTCCGTTCATGCTGGAATTAACTGAAGGTTACAAAATAATATTTGTCATGTGACATAAATATCAGATGCATATTGTCTTCATCCATAAGGTTGGCTGGAAGCTTGTGTTTTTGAAACACATTTCCAGGTAATTCTAGCAAGGAACGGCAACGAATGTGTTAAACATCATAATTTAAATTTTCAAAGACAAAGTCGCCGACCAAACGGTACAGTGGTTAGCGTGCTGGCTTCTAGACCGCGAGGTTGCGGGTTCGAGTCCCGTGTAGGCATGGGTGTTTGTAAATGTATGTTGGTTTGTTAAATGACGAAATGTTTCGGCGCATTATAGCCCTCGTGTTGCTGACGGCGCCAGATAATCTGAATACAACCAAAGACAATGTCTTCTGGAAGGTATTTCCAGAGAAAATTACTGAAATTGCATCTGCGTTTCGAACGAGCAATAACCACCCCGACAATTAACACCGGACAATGCAAACGGTGTAGTGGTTAGCGTGCTAGCTTCTAGACCGCGGTTGCGGATTCGTGTCCCGTGTTAGGCATGGGTGTTTGTAAATGTATGTTGGCTTGTCTAATGACGAATATTTCGGCGCATATATCTGGTCATGGGTTGCCATAAATTTAGAAATTGATTGTGGGGCACATTTGCCAACCGCGATACTAACCAAGGGTTAATGCCATATTTCTGTATCTCTTAGAGCCAAATTTGACTAATTTTCTTTTATTGCGAATTATTTCATAAAATTTCATTTTCACACCAAAAACTATTACATCCTAACTTACTCAAAAAAATTATAAAGCATTTTCTGGTGAGTTAAAATAGAATGCAATAAAGCGTACCTATTGTGATTAGGTTGGTTGTATTCAGATTATCTGGCGCCGTCAGCAACACGAGGGCTATAATGCGCCGAAACATTCATCATTTAACAAGCCAACATACATTTACAAACACCCATGCCTACACGGGACTCGAACCTGTCTCGCGGTCCAGAAGCTAGCACGCTAACCACTATACCGTTTGGTCGGCCTATTGTGATTAGGATAATTCTTTTTCTCCCCTGTAAAGTTTCCGAAGGGACCGCGTAGCCCAGTCGGGAGACCGACTAAAGACCTCCGTGTTCGCTAATGGTGACTGTGGACGTTAAATCAGTCGTGGTCCGCAAAGTCCTCCAAGTTTCCATACAAATAAATACCTCTGTGGGTGGGCAGGCCGAGACTTCTGAATGTAATCTTCAGCTTGGTATTGCCTCTAAATTAAGAAGTTCCACATACGGTCAGTAGTGCTGCCATCTACCGGTAGGCTACCGAAAAGAGGTACAAAATGAACTCTTCAGTGGTTAGAGGTAGACTTGCGCACTCCCTCTCGCGAGCGAGTGTGTGCTTACATCCTGTGCAGTACTGCCCATTACCTATCTGTACTGGATATAGGGTTAGTACAAAATACTAAAAAGAAGAGGTGCCTTAGCTCTCATAGTCCTTAATAATGAAAAGGTGTAGAAAGGTTCCATATCGTGACTGAGGTACAGAATTGGCCCTTACCATTTTAGTATTTGTACTCTAAATATTGTCCAAATAATTATATCTATCTCAATAACTAAGGGGTATTGAGGGGTATTGTGGTACATCGCACAACTTTCAATTACTCTATAATACTGATGCCAATTTGTGTCATTTACCGTTTTAATATTTTCATCATTCATTTAGAAAAAATTGCCAGTTTGGCGATATTTTTACCATAATTCTTGTATGGGTCGTTGATCTTAATAAAAAAAACGTTGCCAAATAGATAATTTTGGCGATATACTTTTCAATAATTCTTATATTATCCTTTCTAATAAGTGAAATTAGAGAGAGGAGAAAAAATGATCCTTGATGAGGTATGCTCAAGGAAATAGAACTGTGTCGATGGCATTCGTTTTTCAATTTTTTCCCGCCATTAAAGCATTTTAACGGGAATTTCGGAGGTGGGGATATTTAGAACAACTTAAGAGGCATTACGACAGCGATTTTGGACAAAATCGTTAGAGTCGTTTTTTTAGCAATTATTGAAAAACATTTTTTTTTCAACGGCATGTACCTTATGCGCATGCGCAATTTTGACGAAAACTTTAATGGTAGATCCCTGTGCCATCACCAAACCGCACACCAAATTCGAACATTGTAGGTCAATTTGTTCGGTAGGTATGCTGATCACAGACACACACAGATATTTTTTCAAAATCACTTTTTTGAAATCGGGATGTTCCACAAAGTGAAGAAATGAAAAATAAAAAAGATATATATTTTTTTTTGACTGAACACTATACTTTTATTACCTTATCTTCTCTCTATATATAAGGCAAAGCCCTCACTCACTGACTCACTCATCACTATTTCTCCCATCTTCTCTATATATATAAGGCAAAGCCCTCACTCACTGACTCACTCACTCATCACTAATTCTCCCACTTCCCACATAGTCACAACTCTGAAAATCGGCACAAATATCAACAATGGTAAAAATAGAAAAAGTAAACTATTCCGATCTCGATTAACCCACTTTAAGGAGTCGAAAAGGGGTTAAACGTTCCAAACGGGGGACATTCGAAAATCCTACTTCCCACATAGTCACAACTCTGAAAATCGCACAAATATCAACAATGGTAAAAATAGAAAAAGTAAACTATTCAGATCTCGATTAACCCATTTTAAGGGGTCGAAAAGGGGTTAAACGTTCCAAACGGGGGACATTCGAATATCCTACTTCTCACATAGTCACAACTCTGAAAATCGGCACAAATATCAACAATGGTAAAAATAGAAAAAGTAAACTATTCCGATCTCGATTAACCCACTTTAAGGAGTCGAAAAGGGGTTAAACGTTCCAAACGGGGGACATTCGAAAATCCTACTTCCCACATAGTCACAACTCTGAAAATCGCACAAATATCAACAATGGTAAAAATAGAAAAAGTAAACTATTCAGATCTCGATTAACCCATTTTAAGGGGTCGAAAAGGGGTTAAACGTTCCAAACGGGGGACATTCGAATATCCTACTTCTCACATAGTCACAACTCTGAAAATCGGCACAAATATCAACAATGGTAAAAATAGAAAAAGTAAACTATTCCGATCTCGATTAACCCACTTTAAGGGGTCGAAAAGGGGTTAAACGTTCCAAACGGGGGACATTCGAAAATCCTACTTCCCACATAGTCACAACTCTGAAAATCGCACAAATATCAACAATGGTAAAAATAGAAAAAGTAAACTATTCAGATCTCGATTAACCCACTTTAAGGGGTCGAAAAGGGGTTAAACGTTCCAAACGGGGGACATTCGAATATCCTACTTCTCACATAGTCACAACTCTGAAAATCGGCACAAATATCAACAATGGTAAAAATAGAAAAAGTAAACTATTCCGATCTCGATTAACCCACTTTAAGGGGTCGAAAAGGGGTTAAACGTTCCAAACGGGGGACATTCGAAAATCCTACTTCCCACATAGTCACAACTCTGAAAATTGGTACAAATATTAACAATAGTAAACATAGAAAAAGTAAGCTATTCCGATCTCGATTAACCCACTTTAAGGGCTCGAAAAGGGGTTAAAAGTTCCAAACGAGGAATATTCGAATGTCCTACTTCTCATTTCGTCACAACTCTAAAAATTGGTGAGAATATCAATAAAGACAAACGAAGAAAAAGTAAGTTATTCCGATCTCGATTAACCCACTTTAAGGGGTGGAACAGGGGTTAAACGTTCCAAACGAGGGATATTCGAATGTCCTACTTCCCCTTTCGTCACAACTCTGAAATCTGGTGCAAGTATCAACAAAAACAAACGTATAAAAAGTAAGCTATTCCGATCTCTATTTACCCACTCTAAGAGGTCAAAAAGGGGTTAAACGTTCCAAACGAGGGATATTCGAATGTACCACTTCCCATATGGTCACAACTCTAAAAATTGGTACAAATGTCAACAATGGTAAACATAGAAAAAGTTAGCTATTCCGATCTCGATGAACCCACTTTAAGAGGTCAAAAAGGGGTTAAACGTTCCAAACGAGCGATATATTCGAATGTCCTACTTCTCATATTTTCACAATTCTGAAAACTGGTGTGAATATCAATAAAGACAAACGCAGAAAAAGTAAACTATTCCGATCTCGGGTGGATCAAGGGGTGGAAAAGGGGTTAAACGTTCCAAACGAGGAATATTCGAATGTACCACTTCCCATATGGTCACAACTCAGAAATTTGGTACAAATGTCAAAAAAGATTAAACATAGAAAAAGTAAGCTATTCTGTTCTCGATTAACCAACTTTAAGGGGTCGAGAAGGGGTTAAATGTTCCAAACGAGGGATATCCGAATGTTCCTCTTCCAATGTAGTCATTTTTCTGATATTTTTTTGCAAATGTTAAAAAAATAAGTCATTCCAATATCGATTAACGAATTTTTAAGGGATGAAAAGACGACGCAACATTGAAACTATACGAGGATTAACTTAATGTCTAATTAACTTAATTCCAATACAGCTACTACTTTGAAATTTAGAACTAAGAGCAAACATAAACACAATAAACTATACCAGTTTAATATTCACAATTATAAATTTCGTTTAAAATGTCAACAAAGGAAAGTTCATATTTTGATAAATCAACTTGTCGGGATCGAAATGGGAGCAAACGTCTGAAGTGTAGAATACATGAATGTCTTTTGATCGCTAAAATGCTAATGGTAAAAATTCGTAGCGCAGCACGGGTATTCAGCTAGTCTCTATATATATAAGGCAAAGCCCTCATTCACTGACTCACTGACTCACTCATCACTAATTCTCCCACTTCCCACATAGTCACAACTCTGAAAATCGGCACAAATATCAACAATGGTAAAAATAGAAAAAGTAAACTATTCCGATCTCGATTAACACACTTTAAGGGGTCGAAAAGGGGTTAAACGTTCCAAACGGGGGACATTCGAAAATCCTACTTCCCACATAGTCACAACTCTGAAAATCGGCACAAATATCAACAATGGTAAAAATAGAAAAAGTAAACTATTCCGATCTCGATTAACCCACTTTAAGGGGTTGAAAAGGGGTTAAACGTTCCAAACGAGCGATATATTCGAATGTCCTACTTCTCATATTTTCATAATTCTGAAAACTGGTGTGAATATCAATAAAGACAAACGCAGAAAAAGTAAACTATTCCGATCTCCGGTGGATCAAGGGGTTAAACGTTCCAAACGAGGAATATTCGAATGTATCACTTCCCATATGGTCACAACTCGGAAATTTGGTACAAATGTCAAAAAAGATTAAACATAGAAAAAGTAAGCTATTCTGTTCTCGATTAACCAACTTTAAGGGGTCGAAAAGGGGTTAAATGTTCCAAACGAGGGATATCCGAATGTTCCTCTTCCAATGTAGTCATTTTTCTGATATTTTTTTGCAAATGTTAAAAAAATAAGTCATTCCAATATCGATTAACGAATTTTTAAGGGATGAAAAGACGACGCAACATTGAAACTATACGAGGATTAACTTAATGTCTAATTAACTTAATTCCAATACAGCTACTACTTTGAAATTCAGAACTAAGAGCAAACATAAACACAATAAACTATTCCAATTTACTATTCACAATTATAAATCTCGTTTAAAATGTCAACAAAGGAAAGTTCCTATTTTGATAAATCAATTTGTCGGGATCGAAATGGGAGCAAACGTCTGAAGTGTAGAATACATGAATGTCTTTTGATCGCTAAAATGCTAATGGTAAAATTTCGTAGCGCAGCACGGGTATTCAGCTAGTGTATACATATGGGTAATTGAAAGTAAAAATATACAAGAAAACGAAATATGAATTAATTTGAACAAGATGCCATTATTTTAATAACGTCTTATTTTACACTTTAATTTGCCGCATCTGAAACTCGAGTTTACTCAGGTTTTATAAAAACAAATACAATTTTGATCAAAACTAAAACAAAAAAAACCTGCTCTCTTTACTACGATAAGCCAATAACTAAAACATTTTGATAAAAGCTTTAAGTGATTGTTTAGTGATAATTTTTAAACATTTTCCATAAAATATTGTACTTAATACTCGTAATTAAGACTCGGCGTTTTGTAAGATGATATATTACTACCGCAAATATTTAAAGCTTAGGCATTAAATTGCTTTAAAAATAAAGATTCCTAATTAGTATGTTTAATATTTATAAAAAGTTTAAAAAATATTGATTCTTGAATTGCACTCTGAAGTACTTATTTTCGTTAGAGAAGTATAAAAGAATAATAATTCTGAATATTTTAATTAGAAATATTTCTAAACTGTAAATAAAATTTAAACTTAGTACATAATTACAGGTTAAGTTTTTAGTATTCACCTTCTGTTTGTATTCATTTTGTAGGTTGGTCGTACTGATTTTCTGGTGCAATACCGACACGAAGGCTAGGATATAATGGGATCAAGATCTATGTGAAAGAAAAAATAACTTTTGGTTGGTTGGTTGGTATTCTCAACGATCTATTTTTTGCACAATGACGGCTAATCAGGCAGGTCATACAGCTTAACGTGGATTCCGACCCATAAAAAGCATCCATATCTAACCCAGGATTCGAACTTGGCTCCATTGGCATGCAAGGTCAGAGTGCTAACCCCACAGCCATCAGGGGAGCTGTATACCTTTTGGAGCATTTTCTTAAGAAAATCATTCCGCATTTGCGTCTGTATGGAAGAAAACCCAGTAAACTCTCACAAAGCCGCCTGGCAACCGACGACAGACTATTTGTTACGATCGCCTCCGTATCTATTCACTTTGAAAAGAGAGACTGCAAAAGCGCCGTCAAGGCTCGTTCACGAGACCTCTTTCATGCTAGCCGCGCATTCTGACGTGAGTGGAGATATTTTGGGAAAATTTAAGATAATAACCTCAGTTACAGATATCATATTACTTTAAAGCGCTTTTCATAAGCAGTATAGATTCTGAAAAAAAAAATTATATTAAGATTGGTTGGTTAGTTTGAAAATCCAACGACCTACTTTTATGCACAGTAACAGCTAATCCAGCCAGGATCTACAGCTTAACATGGATTCCGAACCACAACGAGCATCCATGTCTAACCCACGTTGTTTGGTTGTTTTTTGTACCCTCAACGACCAATTTTTATGCACAGTGACGGCTAATCGGGCGGGGACCTACAGCTTAACGTGGATTCCAAATCACAACAAACATCCATGCCTAACCCGACTGGTTGGTTGTTTTCAGATTATCTGGCGCCGTCAACAACACGAGGGCTATAATGCGCCGAAACATTCACCATTAGACAAGCCAACAAACATTTACAAACACCCATGCCTAACACGGGACTCGGAACCCGCAACCTCGCGGTCTAGAACCTAGCACACTAACCACTATACCGTTTGGTCGCATGCCTAACCCGGGATTCGAAACCGGTACCTTTAGCATGCGAGGCCAGAGCGCTAACCCCACAGCCATCAGATGGGTCAGATCTAACCTAGGATTCGAACCCGGCATCTGCGGGATTTTGCATTAAAATGCAATTCCACTCGTAGAATACATTGAATCATCATCAACTGGTAGTCATCGTATTGAACATAACCATTTTGCACTATCGAACCATTTTAGGAATACGGGCGTTTTATTTAAAAATGAATCATTCATTTCAAATTTAAGCAGAGTTTAATGGGTTTCTTGTATTTATTTCCTCTGAATATCTCACGCTAAGCCGTTTTTAGTGTGACTTACAAACTAAGAAACTTTCAAATTTAAGTGTTGTACTTTACAGGTACAGCAACTGTCGATCTACATGGTTAACCCGGCTTACAAACTTTTTGATAACAATAGTAGTGAAACATCAGGAAAGGAATACACCAGGTTTTATGGAAATAAATAAATATAACTCACCCCTGACGGTGAACAATAATACATCTTGGGTTTGGTTGACTTCATCTAGAACAATCTTTCGCCATCAGTGTCTCAAGAAGTTGCACACATGTACTTAAGAAAAAATCATTTATCGACGCATTTCTGTAATTCTTTAAAAAGTTATTCAATGAATTTTTATTCTTTAATGAACGAAATCTACTGTTTTGGGGGAATTCAAGCTGCAGTCTTGTTTGTTTTAAGGAAGAGTTGAGATATTTGCTTGCCTATAGTAGGCTGCTTTATTTCTAACGGTACGAACGAATTACTTAGGGCAATCTAGTACGCCCTGCCTTGGAACTTACACCACATTTAGTTCATTTGGATTCGAATGGAATTAATGCACGGCATTCTTTGAAGTTTTTTGTCATCAACACGTCAACCAAAACAGCCTATCACCATAGTATACCTTTAAAAACATTAATATTCTTCTATAAATGACTCAGGAAATGGTATTGGTATGGTTGCATCGGATACTTTTAACACATTCGCTGCCGATCACGTATCAGCTCGAAATGTCTTCTACCACCCAGTAGTCTGTCCTGATCAGACCGCACCCGATCGGAGTTTCCGTTCATGCTGGAATTAACTGAAGGTTACAAAATAATATTTGTTATGTGACATAAATATCAGATGCATATTGTCTTCATCCATAAGGTTGGCTGGAAGCTTGTGTTTTTGAAACACATTTCCAGGTAATTCTAGCAAGGAACGGCAACGAATGTGTTAAACATCATAATTTAAATTTCAAAAACAAAGTCGCCGACCAAACGGTATAGTTGTTAGCGTGCTGGCTTCTAGACCGCGAGGTTGCGGGTTCGAGTCCCGTGTAGGCATGGGTGTTTGTAAATGTATGTTGGCTTGTCTAATGACGAAATGTTTCGGCGCATTATAGCCCTCGTGTTGCTGACGGCGCCAGATAATCTGAATACAACCAAAGACAAAGTCTTCTGGAAGGTATTTCCAGAGAAAATTACTGAAATTGCATCTGCGTTTCGAACGAGCAATAACCACCCCGACAATTAACACCGGACAATGCAAACGGTGTAGTGGTTAGCGTGCTAGCTTCTAGACCGTGCGGTTGCGGATTCGAGTCCCGTGTTAGGCATGGGTGTTTGTAAATGTATGTTGGCTTGTCTAATGACGAATGTTTCGGCGCATTATAGCCCTCGTGTTGCTGACGGCGCCAGATAATCTGAAAATAACCAACCGCAGGACTATGTGTCAAAACGCTTTTGAATTCAGATGTGGAAGGTACCTCGCATGCCAAAGGCACCGGTTTCGAATCCTGCGTTAGACGTGGATGTTCGTTGCGGTTAGGAAACAACCATAAGCTGTAGATCCCTGCCTAATTAGCCATTATTGTGCTAAAATCTCTCTGCTAATGCCTCTTAAGATGTTCTAAACTTCCCCACCTCCGGAATCCCCGAAGAAATTGATAAAAGCGAAAAAAGTTGAAAAACGAGTGCCTGTAACACAGAGTTCTCTGCCCTTCAGCATCACCTGTCAACGATTGATATTTATCCGTTTCTCGCACAAGAAAGAACAATTAGTCCGAGAGGCGAGTGCAATTTTTGGACCCCATCAAACATCATTCCGAATTTTTTATAGAAATTGGAGAAAAGTGAGTAGATTACGAATCCACTGGTCTGCCGTGGCAAAAATGGCCGAAACTGATCAATAATCGACTTGGAATGAGTTGAACTAAAATCTGATTGCCAAATCTATCATAACTTGCCAAAAAGATAACAAACTTTTTCGTCTGGCAATCCACTGCATTTTGATTTTCAATGAGAAAAAGCGCAAGCTATTTATAATCTGTGGCTCGGAAAACTTTTATCTTTTAAAAGTAAGCTAAATTGGCGACATCAGTTACGTCATCAGTGACGTAATGTTTATTACCAAATTGGCTCATTTTTAAAAGATGCAAGAAAGCCGTCGCTAGGTATCTGAACTGTCTGCATCCTTCTTAATTGAAGCAGACCAAACGGCATAGTGGTTAATGTGCTAGCTTCTAGACCACGAGGTTGCGGGTTCCGAGTCCCGTGTTTGGCATGGGTGTTTGTAAATGTATGTTGGCTTGTCTAATGACGAATGTTTCGGCGCATTATAGCCCTCGTGTTGCTGACGGCGCTAGATAATCTGAAAACAACCAACCTTCTTAATTGAAAATTAAAGAGTGAGAGTTACCAAATAAAAAAAAAATGCTCATTATTTGGCAAGTTATGGCGCATTTGGCAATTGGATTTAGTTCAACTTATTAAAAAGCGAAACTTGACCAGTTTCGGCCATTTTGGCCCCGGCAGACCAGTGGATTCGTATTCTATTTTTCTCCAATTTATATAAAAAATTCAGAATGATGTTCGATGGGGTCCAAAAATTGCAGTCGCCTCTCAGTCTAAATGTAATGTCTATCGAATAACATCGCCATTTTGGCGGGTTCTTTTGCCCATGTAAAAATTATTGCTAAAAATATCGCCAAACTGAAATTTTTTATTTAAATAAGTGAAAATATGAAAATGGTAAATAACACGTCATATAAAATTTTAATGCAGTGACCTATAGTGTAATTGAAAGTTGTGCGATGTTCCACACCCCTAGTTTTTACATAAAAAGTATCTTCCATGGTACGAACGAGGTAGCTTTAGGGAAGTTGTATACGTCTTGGATTTTTTTCAAAAGCGTAAAATGTCAGACCTCACAGATTATCAAATAGGCCAAATTGTAGGAGCCCAAGCAACTGTGACAGAAACTTCCCAGCTTTTATGCGTTTCTAGAGGTGCGGTGTCTAAAGTCATAATAACAGCATACACACAACGCGGCAAACCAAATAATGGACGGAAGGAGAAGTTGAGTGAAAAAGACCGACAGGTTTGGAAGGGGATTGTAATGTCTTAAAAGAAATAAAGAATGGTACAATATTCCTCTAAACACTATTCAGCATTTGAATTACAGTAGAATCTCGATTAACCGACTTAATTCGGACCAAAGGTAGGTCGGTTAAGCGAAAATTCCGGATAAAAGATAGTTGTAAAAAACAATAAAATGTAAATGATTTTCGTTTATTGAATACAGGACTTTTAATGTTTTTTTTATGACATAATTGTTGGAAATGAGTTTTTGTCGCAATAATCTTGATAATCAGTGTTTCGCTGCTCGATCCCGGAGTCTTTTTGAAGGCAATAGTTCAGTTTGATCTGCATCCGAAGGTTGCTCTAACCATGTCAGTTCTTTAGAAAAACAGTCAAAAGCCTCATCATTACTTATGTAACTTTAGAGCAAGGGAAAAGATTACGGTTTAAAAAGGAACAAATGATTTATTACTCATTTGGGAGATTTTTGATGCCGACTAAATGATTGCCGGTTAACAGAGAGTTCCGGATAAAGGAGGAACGGTTATACGATATTCTACTGTATTCGATTCCCAGACGACCAAAGCTGTATTACATGCCAAAGGCGGTCCTTTACACCATATTAGTAAAAGATTCCTTATAAGTCTAGGGGTGTTTTCATTATTTTGATAACCACCTGTATAATTTAAGCTGTCTGACTGTAAAAGAAATTTAGTGTGATACAAATTCAAACATTAACAGACCAGAATAAATACTTTTAATCATATATTCACAAATACAACATACACAATAATAAAATATGGATAAAATGTACTAACACTGAATATCTTTGCAATTCCTACTCCAATCAGATGATTTAAAGCCTATGACTAGTTGTTTTTTAAGTTTGTACAAAAACTAAGCTCTCAAAATAGTTAAATAACTAACACAAAAGTTGCACTTAAGATAACTGACATATATATACAAACTAAACGTATAATCAAATCAAAATATACATTTAAAGTAAACCAATATACCATTTCAGACATTTTTTCTAATACTAATCCGAACTAAAAGTTAAGCATTTTGATAAAAGAAATATTCTAAATGCTAAACCTATATATACAAAGGATATTTTACCATTGATATTTTGTAAACACCTTACGATATAAATTGCAAGTTTAAAATTGGAATCAATGTATAAATTGACATTATTTTACAATTATAATTGCTACACTGTTATCAGGGTGGCCACAAAAATCAGGAAAAAAAGTCCCCTGATATCCCTGTCATATTTCTAAAAAATTCCCCGATTTTACGGCAAACTTTTTTCAAATTTCTCTAATTTTTCCAGATGTGTAGACATTCTAATTAAATAGAACATGAATGCTTTAGCATAATATGCCAATTTTTTTAAATAAAATAATTTTGGCGTTAATTAAAAGTTTTAATTATTCTGTAACCTTAAATATCTAACGATTACCACCACAATTCTCTGGATAAATACTGCTAAAATACGAACGAACGGGAAAACATGCTTGATATAATAAAAAAATTTCCCTGATTTTCGTAAAATTCTAAAAAGTTCCCTGACATTTCCCAAATTTTTCCCAGAATCAGAAAGCTCTGACATTTCCCAAATTTTTTCCAGAATCAGAAAGCTCTTTGACATTTCCCAAATTCTTTCCAGAATCAGAAAACTCTCTGACATTTCCCAAATTTTTTCCAGAATCAGAAAGCTCTCCGACATTTCCCAAATTTTTCCCAGAATCAGAAAGCTCTCTGACATTTCCCAAATTTTTTCCAGAATCAGAAAGCTCTTTGACATTTCCCAAATTTTTTCCAGAATCAGAAAGCTCTCTGACATTTCCCAAATTTTTTCCAGAATCAGAAAGCTCTCTGACATTTCCCAAATTTTTTCCAGAATCAGAAAGCTCTCTGACATTTCCCAAATTTTTTCCAGAATCAGAAAGCTCTCCGACATTTCCCAAATTTTTTCCAGAATCAGAAAGCTCTCTGACATTTCCCAAATTTTTTCCAGAATCAGAAAGCTCTTTGACATTTCCCTGATTTCCAGGTTCTGCGGCCACTCTGGTTACGTAAGAGGACTTTGAAAAGTTTTTTTTTTCATAAAAGAATATAAAAGTAAAATTTTTGTGAGCTAAATGGAATATTTTATATATTATTAACTTTAAAATTTGTATTCAGATCAACAATTTAACTATAACCATTCAAAATAAATGTAAATGCACTTAAAAAGAACTATACAAAAGTCAAAGAATGTATATAATTTAGTTACTAGTTAATTTCTAAATATAAAGGCAAAAGTTATCTCAGAACACTCATAACATCACATGCACAAGAATGCAACATTCACTTGGCTTGTAGAGCGCGTATAATTGGAAGGTAAAAATGGAATCAGTTTTATGTTAACTAAAATGCTAAAAAAAGTTTTTAAAATAATGTCGTATTCAGATTACTTCAATTTACTACCACGGATTGTTAATTTAGTAGTTTGAATTCAAACATTAAAAGGCTATTTTTTATTTTAATTTAAAAAAGTCGTTTACACAATAACTCAAACTTGCAAGGGATGCCGTGAGTTTTTAAAAAAAAAATAGGTAGAAATTTTTGGGATACTTCCAAAAATATCTGGAAGTATCCCTAAAATGTCAAGAGTTTTAGAGATAACTTAAAAAAAAAAATAATTTAGGGATATTTCTTTTTAAAGTTACATAAGCTCCTAACACAGAAATTTTTTTCATAGCATATTTAAATATCAACAAAAAACTGCCAATTTAAAAAAAAAAAAAATGAATTAATAATTAAAATCTTAGAAAAGATTTTCTCCTTTGGAGGATTATCTGGGTTTTTTGGCAGATTTTGGAGGAAAATCGGGGACACTTTTAGGTTTGAAATTTTTTTAGGAATTAACGAAAAATTTAGGTATAATTTTAAGAATTTGAGGGAGAAACAAAAATGTAAGGGAATTTTAGGGCGAATGCAACCCCCTATCTTGCTTTTAAATACATCATAATTCTTACGCCATATTTAAAAAAGCTAATAAGCTGAAAATTGTACTCCAAATTTCAAGTCCTTGGCAGTCAAGTCAAATTGTTTTATATAAATCACCAATATTTTAAATCTTTTAACTCTTCCAGACAATTACATTATTTGCAAGACCTCAAATAAACTTGGAGTTCATATACCAATTTTAAAAAGGTACATTTCAACTGTCTGTCTTATACTAAAAATTTTGGGAGGGAAAACTTTTACCCAAGAATAATTATGCGATAAGTACAGTAACCACATAAGAAAGTCACAAAATATATTGAATAAAAATGTTGAGTTAAAAAATTATTAAAAACAATCTTGATTTTAAAAACATTTATCAAAATTCGGACACCGGATTTATAAAAGTTAATAAGATAAAAGTTTTACTCAAAATTTAAAACAGTGGGGTAGAAACATTATTTAAACATAATGAACCACAACATCACATGTATAAACCTGCACACTAACTAACATTAAAATTATCCAAAGAACGATTAGGAAAGAGAAACCTTTATGAGACATCTATTTAGAAATATCACTAAAGGCAAAGGTAGAAATATACACCCAGATATAGAATATTTATGGTATCAGTCAAACATTTAGTTTCTTGTCGATAACTATGCAATTTACAATCCTATGAAAAAATGTCATGCTTCACCAGTTAAATGTTTTTCAAAGTATATACATTTTTGCTCAATGAATTATATACAACTTGACAACAACTTCAGATCTTTTTTGTGCAATACAAATCAAATAAATATATAGTCTTTATCTATTCACAAAAATATAAAAATTTTAAACATGGGTTCCCATGCTTATTGAAGAAAAAATTTCAAGGACTTTTAATGACCTTTTTATGAAAATTCAAGGACTATAAAATTACATATTTTAGTCATAAAAAAATAAAACGGTGACGGAAAAAAAGAAGGTGGAGATTATCGGTGGTCACTTAAAAATTCAAGGATTTTCAAGGACCTTATCGTTTTTTCAAGGATTTTTAAGGATCAAGTTTCCTCAAAACAATTTCAAGGATTTTCAAGGACCTTATTGTTTTTTCAAGGATTTTTAAGGATCAAGTTTCCTCAAAACAATTTCAAGGATTTTCAAGGACCTTATCGTTTTTTCAAGGATTTTTAAGGATCAAATTTCCTCAAAACAATTTCAAGGAATTTCAAGGACTGTGAGAACCCTGTTAAATGCTAAAATATTCAATTCAAAAGTTTAGAAAAAAGCAAAACGACTTGTACGTCCAATACAAAATGAATGAAACAAATTATGGTATATCGGAAGGAAAGACAAATAATATTTAGCAGTATTTACACTTAAAATTACAATTTATTTTTCTAATGACACATATTTTTGACTAGAAACAAGTTTTTAGCTTTTTATGATTCGAAATGCAAAAACTTTTAGATATCTCGCCTTCATAAAAATTGTTGCAGATTACTCTCCTGGTGGTTTATATCTAAGGTATGTGTTGACGTATTCATCAGCTTTCTCTCTATCAATGATTTTTCAATGCAAAAGATGAAGCTGGAGTTTCATTTGTCCAAACCAAGTTTCTTGGCCTCTGCAAGTTTCAACCACTCAGAGCGGTTGATGCGAACGCCGTCCATTAGAGGTTTCAGTTTGTCTGATATCTTGGTGAAAGCCTTAAAAAAGAAATTTTCATATAAATGAGTTGGCAGAACAAAATTGACTTAATACTACATACAGGGTGGCCACAAAATTCAGGAAAAAAAAGTTCTTCGATAATTCTGCGATTTCCCTGACCGATTTTTAAAAAATTCCCTGATTTTACAGACCACTTTTCTTTCAAATTTCCCCAATTTTTCCAGATGTGTAGATGAAATAGAATATTTATGCCAAAGAGATAACATGCCAAATTTTTAAAAATAATTTAACAGTAACGAAAAGTTTAAATTATACCACAGCATGGAACTTCAAACGATTACCACAATTCTCTGAGAAAATGGCTCCAAAATATTGTTGAATAAGGAAACGTACCTTCAAAACAATAGAAAAATGCCCAGATTTATGCGAAATTTAAAAAAATTCCCTGACATTTTCTATATTTTTTCCAGAATCAAAAAACTCCCCGACATTTTCCTGATTTGCCAGGTTCTGTGGCCACTATGTATATACAAATTAAAAAGAACATAATGTAGTAGAAATTGTGAATTAGAGCAGTTGGGAGCAAGTGCATACTCATTTAAAATATTTTATTGTACGACCTTATGATAGAAAAGTTAAATTCAATTTCTCACCTCATATACAGGGGAACAAATGGAATCAATGAAGCGAACCTGCATCAATGGCAACTCATCTTTTTTATCCCTATCCATCATGTCCTAGTAGAGAAAAAGTACATTGAATAATTTTCTTTAACAGTTCATTTTAATATTTTAATTAAAAAGTTGTTTATTTATTAGAAAGAATACTAACAATGACAATGTAAATTGTGACAAAGTAGTAAAAGAAACGGTACACACTCGTTCAAGAGACTAGAAGCTTTATTAATTATGCTTAAGGGATAATAGGTAGCATCTTATTTAATAAATTAGGTAAACCATCAAAGGGGAAATAAAAAGACTTCTCACAGACTGGCATGTCTTTTGCAAATGAAAACTTTGACTCTTAGATTACATTGACAATGTGCAATATATATGTGCACATAAATTGAAAAGAAATAAACTAGAAAATAAAAGAGGTTGTAGAAGGGTTAGAAGAGATTAAATGAAAATGGGGGTCCCACAAAAATATTGTGCACATTTTAAATTTAATTCACACATAATTAAATACTTATAATTCGATAATATATAAGTAATAAAATAATTAAAAACATGAAATAATTGAACAAGATATAACAATGAAATTATAAACCTTAAATTAAATAATAAAAAGTCAAATGTAATAAAACGATTAAAAACTTCAAACCTTAAAGAACTTAATCTTTATTACTTATAAATTTGCATTATAATATTAGTGTTTATATTGAATAAAAATGGATTTCTACAAATGGTAGCCCAAATGGGTCATTCTACAGAAAATCAGAATAAATTAAAAAAACAAAATGCATTCTTTAAAAGTGTTGATACTAACTATAAAAGGGAGATATAATTAAGAAAAATAATGCTACAGTGGTTTGAGGTAAAAATAAATGAGATTTTTTTTTACTTTTTATGCGTAAAAAGTATCTACGGATGTAGCATAAGGTATGAAACCTTGCCAAGAATTATTTAATGGAGATAAATTTAAAATAAAAAATTATAAAATATCAGTAACATTATTTCTACTGGTTATAACTGGTTAAATATTAAACAACTTAAAAAGATATCAAATATAATAATTTTAGCAAAAAAGTAGAAATTTAGATTTTTAATACGAGTGTCAAATTGCATATCTTTGATTTTCCGAAGATTTTCTGAAACAATATTTTGACTGTTTATATCTGAAAAATAATCAAAATAGAAGAGAATAATGCTGTGTGAGGTGTCACCTTATGCAGAACAAATTATCTTATTTTTTTCAGTTCTAATTTACAAATAATTAATTATAAATTTTGAATCCTCAAAAGTTAGATGCAAATATATATATATATATATTGAAGGAGAAAGTTGTCTTATTTCAGCTCTCAATTGACTTCATTAAATATTAATAAGAACCAAGAAATATAAACACCTGCCACTTTAAAAACAAAAATGAAAAAAAAAAAAAAATAATTGAGGGAAAAAATCCTGTTTGAAATGTTTGCATATAATTGTATTTAAAAAAATCAAATTTCCTAAATTCCAATTTCAAAGCATAAAATGATTAATTCTCCATTTGATTTTATTTCAAAATATTTTCAAAACAAATCTATTTCATCATATATTACAGATTCCAACAATTACTTTATGAAGTTAATTGATAATTTAAATTTTATCGAGTTTCATGGATATGACATCTCATCTCAACCTTTTCTCTGTCAAGTCCAAAACTATTCATAAGTAACTTAGTATGCAGCTTGTTCTTTGCACCTAAACAAAACATATGCTTAGCATCCGATTTCTATATCAAAACAGTATATTACTTCAAACTGCAAGGATTTAATGGCACTTTTTGGGGTGTCCACGGATGTGACCTATTATC
Organism: Linyphia triangularis; assembly: GCA_963978545.1. Lineage (NCBI taxonomy): Eukaryota > Metazoa > Arthropoda > Arachnida > Araneae > Linyphiidae > Linyphia > Linyphia triangularis. The sequence goes on from OZ021727.1 coordinate 19,853,432, forward strand.
CTGCTTATAGGCATAAAACTCGAAATAAAATTAACATAAAACTTAAACTTGACTTATGAGTGTTAGAAATATTTTAGAGCATTTTCGTAACCTAAAAATGTAGTCTAAAGAATTTTAAGTTTGTTTAATTTATAAAATATTACCCTTGTAAAAGTGGTGGTGTTCCATGGATGTGACATTTCCCTGTTAGGGAGTAAAATTTGAGTAATAATTACAATATTTTATTGCAATTAATTATATCTGTCATACTAAGGTTGTTTGTACCTAAAAAAGTATTTTTATTAGTATACTTTTTGTAATAAACACCAGTTACACAAATTCCCGATTTTCCGTAGAATGACCCATATGTCATTAATATGAGCACAGAGGGTTAAGTCTCAGTTTAAAAATGTCTTACAATTGGCTGAATTTTTAATTGTTCTTTTTCTATATCTCCCTGTTGAAAGAATTCACTAGCCACCAATTCAGCAACCTGTAATACAATAATTAAAATTTCTAGGAAGAATTTCAAAGTCAGATTTTAAAATATTAACAGAAAACTTGCTTACAAAACTAAATTCATTCAAAGTATATATTAATTTATTTATAATGATTTGAAATATAAAAGATATTTACTTTAATTCCTTGATAAATGTGATTTATTTTCAAGTACACAATAAATAATATTTTAATACTTACCTTGCTAAAAGTAGAATTGCATTTATATCAAAGTTTTATCAAAATGCATTATAAAATTATTATATAAATAAAAAAGCAAATTTTCAATTAAATAACTATAAAATCCCTGTGCTATTAACCCAATTAAGAACTTCAGTAAATAAACCATTTTGACGATAAGATTTTAAGATAAGACTCACCACTCTTTGAATTTCCCAGGGTTTGGTGATTGCAGCAATGTCACAAACAGTCATTAACATGGCCCTAAAATAAGAAAGATTTACTTAAGAATTAACATCATGCATTTGAGCATATGATAATAAAGTTAACTTCTAAAGTAGAAAAGGCTTGAGAACATACACTTCCCTGTCTTAAACGCATATTTTTAGTACACCAAGTCCAGATAACACACATGTGCAATTTGGCGACATTTAATGACTGAAAGCTGCCTCAGTTAAGATTAACGGCACATAATAAAACACATGCCATAATTTCTGAAGAAAGCACATATGTTTCATGGTTTCTGAATTCAGTGACAAATTTGACAAAGGGCACTCAATATATCCAGTACTGTTTTGTTATATCTTTCCATTCAAAATGTGAATTCTGATGCGAGAAATTGTCTCAATGAAATCTTTCATTTGACATATGATGCATGCATGTGCAGCATTTGCAGGGGCAGCAGTGACTTCTCAAAAAAAAAAAAAAAATTTGGAATACGGATAGTGTAGAAATTTTAAAGATAATTTCAAAATTTTAGGGATAACTCATAAAATTTTAGGGTTACTTTAAAAACATTTAGAGATATTTCTTTTGAAGCTGACATAGGACCCTAATATGGCTGGCAAAGGGATAGTGTAGGAATTTTAAGGATAATTTCAAAAATTTCAAGGATAACTCTTAAGATTTTAGGGATATTTTTTGAAATTTTAGGGATAATTCTAAAACATTTAGAGATATTTCTTTTGAAGGTGACATAGGATCCTAACACAGATGTATTCTTTCCAAAGCTTGTTTCAATACCAGCAAAAAAACTGCCAATTTTCAAAAAATTGAACATTAACAACTTTTTATAAAAATAACAGTTATTTAAGTAAACAATTATACTATTTTGACAAAGATGAGAATTTAATTAAATCTATTTTTCTCTAGTGGAGAAACATCAGGTTTTTTTCTGCAGAGTTTTGAGGAAAATCAGAGAATTTCCAGGTTTTCAATTTTTTTTAGGAATTATTAATAAATTTAATTACAATTTTAGGAATATTAGAGAGAATCAAAAATTTTAGGAATTTTAAGGCAAATGCAACCCAACCAACATTTGTAGTTTTGTCACAAAATCTTGATATCAAAAAGACAGAATCATTGTATAAGCTTTTTACTATATTAGAGTAATGCAAGAATGAAATTATATAAAGTGAAGGTTTTTGTCGATGATGGTTCGCGATGATGTAGAGGCTCGATGATTGTTTGCCATCCAAAACATTTAAAGTTGAATAAGACTGGAACTAAATGAGCGATTTAAAGAAAATCTGGAATTACTTCACATCACCAAAACAGACAAATAAGTTTATACACACATACTACATCTTGTTTATCCTTTAAGCATCTAAATATTTCAAAAATGGAGATGTTCCAACAAACCTCAGCAGTTCTCTGTTGTCTTCTCTCTTCCAGTTGTAATTTCCTGAGTTGACAATGTTGAAGAATGTGCTTCGCCTCCTGCAAGCAATTATGTTAAAATGAAATTTAATGAGTAACCTGACATTAAATGAGTACCCATACAAATCACTGGTAAAACAGAAATATATGCTACAGAAAATTTACATATTTCAAATTTCTTCGAAGATAACTGTGCCTGTGCCCAAGCATAATCAATATCCCTCTACCTCTTCAATATAATAATATCCATTTTGTTAAGATAAAATAAACAGAACACCTCCAGTTTTTATTGGCATTCCCAATGAATGCTTAACCCACCGACGGTCATGCATTTATAAATACGACATTTGATCCCCAGTTTTTCTAGCAATACACAACATTTTTAAATTTATAAATAAAATTTAAAATAAAATATTTTTAAAATCTTTTTATTAGGATGATAGTTTATTACCTATCTAAAAAAAAAAAAATAGGTATTTGAGTTAGAAATACAATTTAAACGAACAACTATTTGCCATAATCTCGTATGATTAAGTGTCCCTTACATGTAAGGGCAAAACATAATTCCAGCCAGTGGCGGATCTAGGATTTTCCTGAGGGGGGGGGGGGGCAACACTTGTGTCATATTGCATATGGGGCAACACTTGTGCCTATGTGTACATATTTAAAAAAAGTTTTAAAAAAATCCATGCAGTGTTCTAGAAATATACAAGATAATCCGTATCCATTGATTGCCCCCCCCCCCTCTTTCGTCACAATTCTGACTTACTATCTAAGCGTAAGGTGAAATGCCCGAGTTATACTAAAATTACTTTTCTGTTTAAAAAAAACCTTTCTCTCCTCAAAAAACACCCTTCTATGTTAAATATTTTTATGGGCTCCTTTGCTTCTTTATACTCATGGCAAATAAATCATTTTTGCAAAGTTTCATGAACGGACCATTTTTTTAAAAAAATTTTATGTGGTATTTTACCTTTCCTTGGTTTTTACATGTTTTCGTTTATAGAAAGAACTGTAACTTTTTTTAGATTAGTTGTATCGTCTTGCTTTTTTTCAATCGATTCAGAATAAAAAAAGTGCTCTAAAAACATGTGTCACATGCCTATATTGCTCCAAAATTAATTTTTCAACTGCAAAACTCCCTGACCTCCCCCCCCCCATTCCCCCCAAAACGCTCTTCTTTGCTAGATATTTTTATAAACTCTTTTGAATATTCATTTTCATGACAAATAGAACAATTTTGCCAAGTTTCATCAACGAATCAAATTCATCATTGCATATCTACACGTTTTGGAACGTGATGGTTGGTTGGTTGAGTGATTTTTTATGGCACAAGAGCCAATGTTGGCCATGCTGCGCCAAACATTTGTTTTCTTGCGAATCAAACACATGAAGTATTAAAACAAACCAAAAACGGGAAGTTTAAAATCATTCATATTAAGTTTGTAAAACCAATATCCTTTAGAAATAAAAACAAATTCGGGTGAGGATCATTGCCAAGCAAGTCCCCCAATGTCAAATTTGTTGAACCAAAGCGGCGTTGTCTTGCACGTCTAAAATTGGGACAAATACACATAATGTGATTCACAGTTAAAATACAACTACAACGTGAACATGTCGGTGCTGGTTCAGCACACAACAGATGTTTATGTGTGAAGCGGGTATGACCAATGTGGAGTCTTGTAAGAATGACGTCGTTATGCCGATGGTATGAAGTCTCTTTAAATGGCTTGACAGAAGATTTAATGGCATGTAGCTTATTGTTTATTTTATTTCTCCATTCAGTTTCCCATAATTTATCCTGAGCTTGCTTCACAGCATGTTTAGCATCACACAAAGGTACGAAATAGTCGCAGATAGAGGCGCGTTTTGCCGCAGCATCGGCGAGATCATTCCCGCGAATACCAACATGCCCAGGGATCCAACAAAGTAAGACGTCATATGATCTGACTTTGAGCGTCCTCCACAGCTCCACAGTTTGCAAAACCAGTGGATGACTTTGAAAAGAAAAGCTCTGGAGTGCCTCAATGCAACTCCTCGAATCAGTGTAAATCATGTGCTTTTTGTACGATAAGTTAAAAATGTTCAGTAATGCTAAGTTAATGGCATGTATCTCTGATGTAAATACAGAACAAAATGAATGCAGTTTATTTGCAATTGTCAGATTTTTAAAAATAGCAGCTGAACCTACGTAGTCATTAGATTTCGAACCATCTGTAAAAACTTCATGGTAGTCATTAAAACATTGTCTATGGTGATAAAAAACCTGATGGAAGATAACATTTGAAGTAGATGGCTTGTGGAAATGAGTAAAATCATGATTAAATTTCAAATGCAAGTCACTCCAAGGTGGAGGTATGTCTCCCCTACAGAGCACAGGAAAATCTGTGATGTTGTAAACAGTTAAAATCTCTCCGATTCTAAAACCAAAAGACGGGATGAATGATCGTCTACAAGAAAACAAGGCACTATAAATAGGATTAATTATTTTGTTAAGTAAAGGATGGTGTTGATCGCTTTTGATCTTAAAAAAGTAGTTCAGAGCAAGTCTATGTCGCCTATACTCCAAAGATTGTTCAAATGCCAAGGACAACATGCTATCTACAGGAGATGTTCTGAACGCTCCTATACAAATTTGGAACGTGATGATCATCATCGTTATCAGCATAACTCTCAAAACGGATTGACCTACGATGTTCAATTTTTATCTACAGGTTATTGATGGCCATGAGATATGGCGTTAAGGTTTTCGTCAAAATTGCACATGTGCATAAAGTAGCCGATATTGAAAAAATTATGTATTTCAGCGATTACCAAAAAACGATTTTGATTGAAATCGCTATAGAAATGCAAGGTGCTCTAATCATCCCCACCTCCGTAGAAATGAGATAAAGGCGAACGTCACCCATCAACGACTGTTTCTTCTCTGTTGCACTTAAAAGAAAGGATAATGTAATGTTTATTGAAAATATATCACAATTTTCACCGTTTCAGCGGCGTTATTTAGGGAGAAGGGGGGACGGGGGATGCCAATGTAAGAATAATCACCAAACTGGGCATTTTTTTGAATAATGAAAACAAAATAGGTAAATTATATCAATCCATGACAAATTAAAAAACATCGCACATTGAAATATTTTGTTCCAATTCTTCAATTATAACTGTAGGAGAGAGATTGTAGGAGGATCAATGTATTTAAAATTGTTTAAGAACTTCATTTTGAGTTGCAGTTTTACTTCTTTCATGAAACTTTTGAAAAAGAATCAGAAGTTTCATAAAAAATATGTTTTAGAAAAATAGGCTTAGAATAAAATTGGAGTAATCTTAGCCTTCTCTAAAAGTATATATATATATGCCGTAGACGCTACAATTACTTATAAAGTGCAATATTTCTTGCATTAGTTCTGCAATAACAAAACAAAACAAAACAAAAATCTATCGAATTTGAAAGCATGTCCAGGTAAATATTTGTACAAAACTTTTCAAATTATCGTAAGAAACATAAACATTTATTTTGTTAATTCATTCGTTTAATTTTGTTCAGGGTTTGAAAGCGATATTTTCTTAAATAATTATGCTACTGTAGTGCTACTTTACACTGATAATACTTTTTACAAAACTGTTTATAAGTCTATTGCATGTAAAAAAAAAAAAAATGGCATACCTTTCTCACTGTGGTGCAAGGGAGGATTATTAATCGAAATTCAAATATGACGCTTATTTACAAGCAGAAGAAACGAATTAGAGCTGGACGAGTTCTTATGCAGTTAATAAATAAGCTTCCTCTTCCTTTCTTTCAAAACTTTTAAGTTTAGCCCATTACCATGTCCAGTTGAATGGGGGTGGCAATTTCCAGGGGTAACCCAAATAGTCAACCTCTCATTATTCTTTTTTCACCCTGATTGGCGCTGGACATTACGCATACGAATCAAAATCTCTTCCTCCCACCCGACAGAAAAGGGACCGGGTATCAGGGGTTCAAGATATCTTCAAGGTCAAGAGAGGAGAGGTTTGAATACTTGTACAGTCTTCCAACATCCGTTTGAATGGGAAGGGAGATGGCTATGAAAAAAACCTTGATACAAAAATTAGCTTTTTGTGTTGTTTTTTTCGGAAACTAGATGAAGATTAAAATATAATTGTTGCGTGAACTTATAAAAAAAACTAGATTTTTTTTTTTGTAAATTGTAAAAAAAAAAAATCCACCTGATGGGGGGGGGGGGGGGCGCCCCCTGGCTGGATCCGCCATTGATTCCAGCTAAGTCTTTATTCATCCATTTCTATCACTTGACTCATAGATACAGTTACATCAAAATATCTATACATGGACAGCTCCATTTATTTCATATATTGTTTACAATGGTATTGTTGTCAATGAAAATAACTGAGTGCAACCATAAATTCTTTCGAATGCACTTGCCTGAAGTACACTGCCAAATCAGTCGCTAAAATTGCATCTTCCAAGACATGTACAATGTTTGAGTAATCCTCCGGAGATAGATGACTAAGTATTTGATTTCCCTGGAACAATACAATTACATAATTATTTGATACCAGAAAGCACTTAATAAAATATTTAAGAAATAGAAAAAAATGAAAGAGTTAAACTTTAAATTTGCCAGGTAACTTACGTTACAGTTAAAGTAAATGAAAATTAAGGGGCCAATCGTTTATAGAAAAAATAAGCCCCGACTCAAAATTCTTCACTTCCAGAAATGTTTTACAGTCAAACCCTGTTAATGTGAAATCACTTAACATGAAATCCTATTTAACACGAACCAACCAAACGGTATAGTGGTTAGCGTGCTAGCTTCTAGAACGTGAGGTTGCGGGTTCGAGTCCTGTATAAGGCATGGGTGTTGTAAATGTATGTTGGCTTGTCAAATGACGAATGTTTCGGCGCATTATAGCCTTGCGTTGCTGATGGCGCAAGATAATCTGAAAACAAACAACCAACCTGTTTAACACAAAGTAAAAGCAGTTCTCCGTATATAAAACTTGCTGTTAATTTATTCGTTTAACATGAAATTCGGTTAACATGAACAATTTCGTCGGTCACATTGACTTGGCTTTAAAGGAGTTTGTCCGTATAAACAAATTTAAAATTAATAGTTAAATTTTCCACATTTGTTGAAAATACTTTTAAAAATACATGTATTGAATTGATTTAATACAAAAATTTAGTTGCAAGCATTTTCTCTTACTTCACTGTTTAAAATCATGATGCACTGGTCAAAATGATGGTGTTCCATTGTAGATGTGGAATATAACTGGGCCAATGGTGAACAAGATCTGAAACATAAGTAAAATTGTCCTATAGTATTTCAGTGAATTTATTTACTCTCAGCTCATACATTACAGATTATACGTTTAAGATGACGATTTTTCTTTACCTTATTCCATCAAAATCCATTTTTTTTAAACACAACATTCATCCAAAAAGTTACTTCAAAACATGCACAACTAAGTAATTAAATTAATTAGAAACAATTTTTGGTACTTACGTACTATCATATCGACTAATGATGACAAAACCAAAATTGTTGCCAAAAGGCTTTAGTACCAATAATGGATGACAGTGACACAATCAGGATAAACTTTAGCAACTGAAATGATGTTTTTCTGTTTACAGATTATACGTAGGTAAACACACGTTGAAGCTGCTGTTTTACGACAATTTTGGTTTTGCCAAAAAGGGCTGATGGGATAATACTTAAGTAACAAATTACTTTTAAATAATTTACATAGCTAATTCACAGTGTTCATAGCTAATTTATAAAAGTTAAGGGAAAAATGAAGAATGGATTGCCTTCAATTAAAATTAACTGATTTTAAGTAACTATTTTACTTCTGTATTTAAAACTTTTTCATTAAATTAGTACTAAAAAAAAAAAAAAAAAAAAGTACTATTAACATATTAAATACTAATTTAAGATGGGGAGAAAAAGAGAATAAATCAAAAACAGGTAATTTATTAAGAGATGCTAAAACATTAAATTTGTAACAAAATGAATATAAATGTACATACCTCCTAATTTTCTATTACAAAAAAATATTTAGATATTAGTTTTAAAATAAACCCAAAACACTGATTTAACTGCTCTAAAACTATTCTTAAAACTATTTTGTACTAGTGTACTACACCACTATTGTGGTTAAAGTGTGGACACTTTGTTCACTTTCATTCAAAGTGGCGATAGATCTCCAAGTTAATTAATGGATTATTGTCCTTTTTTTTAGGTAAGACGCCAAAAAAATGTTTAAAAGCGGTACCAGCTTTATTTTGCTGCTCGGTTGAAAAAAGCATATTTAATTTTTTTTATGCATACTTCATTACTATTTACAATGGCTCCCAAAAGTCGAATAATAACGACTAAGTTAATATTATAATATTAACTTCAAAATTTTTTTGGCAGAAAGTCAATTTAATTTTGAATGAAACCTAAAGTTTTTAAAGAAGTATTGAATCATTTTATTTATATCTATAATAATAAAACAAGATGTGTGTCTGTCTGTTTGTGGATCTATAGAAACCTACTTAAAATTGGAGTAGAGCTCTGAAATTTTCAGCATAAGTAATTTTGGCCTTCTAATTGTATACATGTCAAACAGAATGTTAAAATTTTAATTAATTCTTTAATTAATTTTTTTAATATTTTTTTTTTTTTTACAAAGTTACTTCAAACAGATATACAGCTCTGAAATTTTTAACAGAAGTAGTTTTAGCCTTCTAATTGGACTTTTGAAAAACAGAATGTTGACATTTTAATTAGTTATTTTTTAATTAATATATATATTTTACAAAACGATTTCAAATAAGTCTACAGCTCTGAAATTTTCGACATAAGTAATTTTGGCCTTCTAATTGGACTTTTAAAAAACAGAATTTTAAATTTTTATTTAGTTCTTTTTAATGAATTTTTTATAATTAATAAATACATATTTTACAAAACGATTTCTATTAGGGCTACAGCTCTGAAATTTTCAATACAAGTAGTTTCTGCCTTTTAATTGGACTTTGGACAAAAAGAATGTTAAAATTTTAATTTGTTTTTCAATTCATATTTTCACAAAAAGCGACTTTTAATAGGCCTAGAGCTCTGAAAGTTTCTAAATCAGTAGTTTTGAATTTCCAATTTTGCTTTCCACAAACACTTGTTAAAATAATCTTAAAGGGGTATTGTAGTATTGTATTAATGGGGATTTTTTGTTTCTCTATTAGGGCTTTACATAGCAATTAGATTTTAGTGAGTGAAGCGAGCTTATGATTACGCAGCAGAGCCCATGTTTGCATTGAAATGAACCTTTCAACGAGTGAAGTAAGCCTGTGCTTATGTGTCAATGAACTTTTCAGCAAACGAAGCGACCTCAATTTTGCGTAGCGATGAATCTTTCTGCGAACGAAGAGCTAAAAACTGGGACCTATACACCAATGACGGATTTCCGCAACGTGAGGACTCACAGTTATCTTAAATATTGCGCATGTTAAAATTTGGTAGCGAAGCACAGGTATTCAGCTAGTAAGAATATAAATTCATAAAAGAGAAAAAAAAAATTCACAAAAATCTTCGTACACCATAACATTTCTTGACAGGGTGTCCACAAAAAAGTTCTTTTGATTGCCTGTAATATTTGTGTTCTCTATTATTTAAAATGGCCAATAGCCTTATGGAAACCACTAACGGCAGTCTAAATTTTATCATATTTCATCGTAATAATAGTAAATCCATTTGACACAGTGGTAATATATTAAATTTATTCCATTCAACTGTCTAGTATGTAATAAACATTTTAAATAAGAAAATAGAATCCAAAATAAGCCAAGAAAAGATTACTTAAAAGTGTTATCTGAACATGAAAAAAGATTTATTATAAGAAAATTTAAGAAATATCCATCATTGAGTGCTATAAAAGATTTTTCAGAATGTAGAGGAAATTTTTTTTACTACAATTTTACCGAAACTGTTTGAAAAGTAGTCAAATCAGCTGGACTACTTGGCTGTTCTGCCCTAAGATTGTTTTTTTAAATGTTAAAAATAGAAAGTTTCACTTTTCTTTTGCAAAAGCAAATGGTAAATTAGCCAGAAACGTATTTGAATCATAGAAGCATTGGAAAATCGCAGAAAAAATTGGAAAATTCTAGAAATATGTTATAAATTTGTCCCCTGGAATCGGTCATTGTAATCAAGTTAACTTCCTTTCACGTTTAACCAGTGAAAGTGCCTAAAGATTGATCGCTCCGAGCTTCAAACCCTCTTTATTCCTAAGAACTACAGTGCACAGCACCAACTATTGGCAATATTTGAAACTAATTTTGAAAATTTAGGATAAGATTATTACAGCTTTCAAAGGAATTATACTTTTTGTTTCATTATTCCATTGATCTTTAATTTTGCGTAACCCAATTTTTAAACCGAATAGTGCGAGAAGTTGGAATAACAGAATTTAATATACCTACATCAACTTCTGCTACAATAGTTGCAATAGCAAAAAGTACCAATTATTTTCATTACAATTAATGTGATAATAAAAGTGGTTGACAATTACTTTATCTGAAATGAATTATTTGTTCCTCTGTGGTCGAGGTCATGGCACAAGCAAGCAATCAAGAGAGCGAGTGTTTCAACTTCTCCAAACACACGCCACAGTTTTGTAATCTGAAAAAAAAAAAAGTAATAATAACATTAGAGTGGAAAAAAAAAAAAAAATCAAACAATTTAGATGCGTTACTGAAACAAAAAAGTACGGCTTAACATTTTAAAAGGCTATAGAAAATGAAAAACATTGAAGAGCACAATAAAATAATTTTGGAAAACTAAGAATGAACATTCTTTTAATTTGATAAAAACAGATGTAGATAAAATAATGCTAATGTTTTAAAAACAAAAAATAGCATCAACTGATGTTTGCAATAGGTTTTGATGTAAAACTCCATTTTCTTCTTTGCCTTGCAATTACGAATAAAACAAAAATGTTTCACATTTGCACATATCTTAAAAACTGATGACAGTAAAAATAATTCATTAGATAACGTATCCCTTTATCACAAAATAGCTAGGACCTTTTTAAGAAAATACAAGGACTTTTTTAGGAAAATTCAAGGACCTTATTAGGAAAACTCAAGGTATATACTGAAAATTAGACATAAAAATATAAAACAGAGGCGGAAAAAACAGAAAAGGGGATTACCGGTGGTCACTTAAAAATTCAAGGACTTTCAATAGCCTCATCTTGTTTTCAAGGATTTTCAAGGACCAAATTTCATTTAAAAAAATTTAAGGACTTTCTTAGACTGTAAGAACTTTGCTTTTAAACTTCATCAGCCAACCTCTTTCATACAGCAGCTTATATACCAACACAAAATTTTGCAAATTTTTTCCAGATGAGGTATCAATGATTATAAGTGACAAATAGCAACAATGATTTCAGTATATTATACTGTAACTGGCGAGGAATAATAACACACATTAATGCATTGAACTAAAAAAATACTATTTTCAATTTCTTAAAAAATATAGTAATAAAAAGTTTTAAAAGTTGGTATTTTCTGAATTCCTGTTTAGTGCACTAGTTGAATATTTGAATGACAGAGACCTTAAAAACCAAAAATAGCAACTTTAACTTTTACAGTGTAAATTGAAAGCTGTTTTGCAGCTTACATACTTATGCAAAGCTTATATATAGGTATACTCATAGTCATCAGAACATACTTATGCAAAGCTTATATATTATATATAGATATGGGGACGAATTGTTGGACAGTGAGTTGCGGTAACCAAATTGTAGGTAATGAATCAAATGAACAACCCCACAAGTAACATCCTACAAAAAAAAATTAAATTGTAGAACCCAATTCTCTTATTTACTTACAGTTAGAACAGCAAACATCATTTGCCCAACATTGAATGCATGCCTCCAGTTGTGGTAAGTCACCTGTCGATAATTTTTTCTTACACTTAACAGCCATCGACACAGGACCTATCCATAAAGAAGAATTATTTAAAAGATAAATTCCAAAAATAGATCAAAATAGAATTAGGACTTCCAAATATATTACTTGAAACACACTATTAAACACAAAAAAATAATAATTTAATATAAAAGTATATTAATTATTTGTATCTTTATAAGCTTCTAAGTAATCAATGAACACTTTACATTCAATTTAGTAAAATATTACTATGATAGATTTTCCAGGCCTATGCTGCTTAGAACAAGGGTTTAATATCTTAAATAAACTTAAATACAGGGAACAAGAGACAACAATTTATGAGCTTCACAAGTCATAAAAAAATAAGATATCAACTTAAATACACTTTAATTTTAATAACGTCAACTAAGTTGGAAATAATGCTAAGTTTTAATAACGTCAACTAAGTCCTAATAAATAGTCATCAGAACATAATTATTCTACCTTTCCCTGCCAATATACAATTTTACAAAATTCAAATCAATTACAGTTTGGAAGAGTTGATTTTGGAATTGAGCAGGGTTCCCACGGAAATCATAGATTGAAAATCAATGACTTTTCAAGGACTTACAAGAACATTCGAAAATCTGTTTTCACGCATCAGTCCTTTAATGTGTGACTTTACAGCCACTTTGCCCAGAGCGTTAATATGAAAATCTTTCATGCAAAATTAACATTCTATTTAATAAACAGACTTTGGTGATGGTCTTTGATTTTTTGGCTCGCAAAACGTAAACACCAATCTAGCATGTTCGTCTCGCAGAATACAGTGCGTCTAACTAAAACCTTTCGATTTTTACTCCACCAATGAGCAAACATGAACCAAACGATACACAAGTTGATCACAAAATTTTGGTACGGTGTGGATAATTGACAAAAAATTAAGGACCTATAAGCCTTTTCAAGTACTTTTAATGTTCCTTTAAGCGTTTTAAAGTACTTTTAAGGCCTAGAAAACCAGTTAAAAATATTAAGCCCTTTTAATGACTGTGGGAACCCCCACTCAAATCACAAAATGAAAATCAATGACTTTTCAATGATTTTTAAAGGACCTAATTAATATTTTTAAGGACCTTTGAAAATTTGTTTCCAGGCATCATGTCTATATATAAATTTTTAATAAAGTATATTCTACCAAAAAAGTTACAAGTTGGTGGTTACGTAATACAAATATGTCAGTAAATTCCGATACAGCGCAGATAAGTGACGGTCACGCAGGGTAACAAGTCCGAATTGTATTTTCATAACTTTTGCAGTCGGGCACACAACATCCACAAAAATTAAGGACTTTTAAGGACCTCTAAGCATTTTCATGCACTTTCAAGGCCTTGAAAACAAGTTCAAAAATATTAAGCACTTTTAATGACCGTTGGAACCCTGGTGAGCTTGTCATTATTACTCACTTCTTATTGTAATCCAAAGTAGTAAATACGTCAGTAATTGCAATCATTAACAATATATACAAATGACATTTCTCGACTATTATTAGAGTTATTATCTTAGCCCTCATCCAAGCCAGTCAACCAACTACTTTGCAGCCTCTTGCGTCATTGAAACACGGTTTCTCACCTCGTAATCGATATGGAACCTCTCGATGAGGTCTAGGTCCATGAACATTCTGAGGCAGGCCTTCAGCATGTCTTCATCTTCGAGGCTGAAGTCATTGAACTTAAGATCTTGCAATCTGTAAACATGGGTAGAGGACACAATACGCTTCTGAAAAAGAAACAATAGATAGATATAGAGGACGCAGCTTGAAATTAAAGCATGTATCATACTGATTAATCTGTCAGTACTAGTGCTACCTTAACCTTCGTTAGAGCTTTATATGGGTTGTTTACAATTTTAATAAGTATGTAAATTCTTCCTTAATAGAAATTATTTTTAATAGAATACTTTTTTTTTTTTTTTTTTTAAATAAAGAATAATTAAACTATGAAACAACCAAAAAATTATTTTTTAATAATTAAATCGTAGCCAATTATGTTATTAAACTTCAAAAATTCTTTTGCATTCACCTAATATGAACTATGTGCACAGAACCATAAAATAAACATGGAATAACATTAATGTGTTTCATAGAGACTCGAGGAGTTTAAATGTTGCAGTATGTTTATGTACAGTTAGATATACAGTAGTTGCCATTTAGACAATGAAGAAATTTGACACATAAAAAATTCAAAGTTAACTTTACAGGTTTTCTAGGCATGTGAATATGTAGCCAATGCAAATTCAAATTTGATTTATTTTTAAATCCTTTATACTAACTTTGATTTTGCGTGTGTGTGGGTGGTTGGGTATGTCAATGGCAGGTAAATTTGTGGAGGTCTAATTAACTCCTTTGTCGTCATCCAATCAGGCTGAAACTTGGTAGATATATTCAGTGTCAATGACAATGCATTCCATCAAAATTTGGTGGCCTTCACTGTCACTAAAATGGCGTTTTAACAGAATACTAATAAAATAATTTGCCATTACCCAATTTCCCTAAAATAGCATTTAACTGATCATTGAAGAAACTCTTTCCGGTCGCCAAAATTGTTTTAATAAATAAATAATTAAATTGTTTTAATCGGAATAAACAAGAGATAGCTGGATACGAGTGCATACATTCCCATTCAATTTTAATTAATAAATTTTGAAAAGTAGTTTACCGGATATTTTGCCGATAGAGATGTTTTTTAAATATTTCAAATTAGATGACGACACCAAGCACAAGCTGGCAACAGAAACGGTGCTTTGTTAACGAATATAGAAATTGGCAATGCATATAAAGGATTTATATTAACTTTTTTATTGGTTATATTATTTTTCATTTTTTAGATACAGAAAGACTAATGAAATACTGTCTTTCTTAATCACAATGTCAGCACACGGCCATTAAGTATTTGGAGAAAGAAAATAGTAATACAAGGCATAAAATAAAGTACCCAACTGGGCTTTTTGTCGCTCCTGATAAAAGAAGATCTTTTATACAAACAACGGTATGCGTTTTAAACTGGTTGTTAATCGATGTAAATATACTTAGACACAGCAATTGTAAAAATAAGTTTTCTTATCAAAAGAAATTAAAGTTGTATTTTCACTTTTTATGTTATGGGGTAAGTAAAAGTTCCACATAAGTACACCAGATATAACATAATGAATATTCTGATATCCAATTATTATAGTACATGCATACAATGGTACAAGATATCCCAGAAAGCTACAGATACAGAATAAATAATAATATTTTGTCATTTTAAGGGTCAAAACCATTTCAAGTGCTAAGTGATCATAATAAATATGAAGTATCTGCACAGTTTTATAATGTGACATAATAAAAAAGGTAGATTAAACATAAAACAGTTTCTGATAAATTACATAATACAAAAGGATAAGCTTAAAACAATATTTAAATTTAATAAAAAGTTTTGAAAATGAAAAATTAAAATGACATTGCTTATAGTTTATTAAATTTCAATAACATTTCCCTTTATAAATTATAAATGTGTAAATAAAAACTGCAAACTGCTCACACTTAATTGTTTAGCTTCCTCCAAAGGTGCAGTGGCATGATAAGATAAGACATCCAGGGTGACTTTTGTTTTGGCAATGGCTTTGCACGCTTTCTCATACATCTGAGTGTTTTGAATTCCCATGCCACAAAAAATTGCAAATGCCTGTTTCAAATTAAAAAGGAGTTTTTATAAATTTATTTATTTACAGTAATTAGTACAGAAAACAAATTTGTCATTATTTTATGTATTTGAGAAATATATTACAAGATTAGAATGAATCCATTATTTTAAAAGAAACATGTACAGAAAGAACGCATGGAATTCAAGCGATGAAAGGTATACAAGACTGAGCAATTATCATAACAAGCCAGAATTTTTTTTAAATATAATTTATTGTATTTTTAATTAAAGCAACCACTTTCTAATTGTAGCAATCAGTACCGAATTGTATATAAATTTGTAATGCTGTTGTTGTTTTATGCATTTGAAAAATACATTACAAGATTAGAAAGAATTCATAATTTTAAAAGAAATATGTACACAAAGACTTTGAAACACATAGAATTCAGGTGATATAAGATACATAAAACTAAATAATTATTATAACAAGCCAGAAAGTTTTCAAAACATTTGAGAAAACTAACATAAAATTTATAAATATCCAAGCAGAGGTTTAAATAGGGAGTTTTCTTACAAGTCTATTTGATTCAATTATTCACAGTCAAAGCCAACTAGGCCATATTTAAAAATACCCCTAAGATGCCCATACTAAAATGCCTTCAGATGATCTGTGAATTAAAACACTAATAAAGTCCATGTGCAAGTTCCAAAGCCATAAATACTTCAGATATGTATTAAAATGAAAATCTCAGTCAAATCAGTAAATATTCAAAGCTTTAACCATCAATTAAATAAGCCAAAAAATTTTCGAAGAGTTGGAAATTTTAGGAACTAGATTTGTTGCTAAACTCTTCAAAATAGCAAGATTTTAATATGGTTGTAAGTTGGGACAATTACAGAAATAGTTTTTATACAAAGGTTTGAAAACTTCTATGGCTTTAAAATTCGATTCATACAATGTTTCACCATTAAACAATCTAGACGGAATGTTGACTTGCTGTACTAGTGTATATACAAATTTATACTGAGGCAGTCAAAATCAATTTTTTCTTGTGTTCAATATGCAACAGCTTTCGGAAATGTTTCAGATTTATGACAAACCATTCATAGTAATGAGATAAAAATAATTTCACCAAATAAAAAAGTAATTGAAATGTAATGTTTACATCAAGAGAAAAAAATTGTATTATAATTAGTAAAATTGATAAAATCAGATATTAAAAAAATAATAATAATAATAATAATAATTTAAAAAAGTCAAGTATATAGAAATAAAGTTTAATATAAGCAAATAAATATGAGAGAAACTAAACAAAATCCAGCTAAATCAATGAAAATATTACCTCAAATAGGTGCTCGTCATTTTTGTTGAAGGGAGCTCGGCTGATTTTGTTGATGAGTTGACTCACGCCCACAATTTTTTTGGATGCATTTCTAATGGGCATGCAAAGCACCGAGCAATGAGTGAAACTACCCCCTCCATCCACCTGAAATGAACGCTTCATATAATACATATGCCAGAATCAATCTCCGAATGAAAGAAAGTTACGGCACAAAAAGTGAATTTGAAAATCTTTTATAGATGTTAGGAGTTGCTGACTAAACATCTAATAAGAACATTGGGTGCAGCGAGTTTTCTGAAAGATTTAGGAAGGAATTTTATGGATAATTTTTAAAAATTCCAGAACATTTTAAGGATAATTCCCTAAAAATTTAGGAATAATTTTTAAAATTTCAGAAACAATTTTTTTTTTAAATTTTATGGATTATTCAAAAACATTTAGGGATATTTTTTTTTGAAACTGACATTGGCTCCTAAAACAACGGCAAAAAATATTTTACCAAAAAATAACTATACTATTTTGACAAACAAGCAAATTTAATTGAATCCATTTATCTCATCTAGGGTGTTTTTTGTGGGTTTTGGAGAAAATTCTTGAATTTTCGGAGTTTTTAATTTTTTTTAGGAATTATTGAAAAACTTAATTACCATTTTAGGAGAGAAAAAAATTAACGGAGTATTAGGAATTTTAGGACGAATTCGCCCTCTGTAATAACTATATAGGAATGATTAGTTTTGGAAATTGTTTGATTTTGACAATCTTGAAATTTTAAGGAATGTTTATCCAAAAGCTTTGACACTAAAATCAACAAATTCCAATTCCAAATCTGCCAATTACTTGGATATAAAAATTGTAGTACATAATAATAATATGTTCACTAGAATTTATGACAGAAGATCCGATTTTATATTTGAGGCAATTTCTTTTACTAATTTCCACAGTAATTTGAACAAAAAGATTTATCAAAACATCTTCTTTAATCAATTTAATAGAATTAAAAGGATTTGTAACAATTCGAAAGATTTCAAAGAAGGGTGTAACAATTTTAGGATTAGTTTAATTAAGAACAATTTCTGAAATTTTTTCTTTTTTTTTTAATGTTGACAAGCTGACTAAGGTTTACATTTCAGACCAACAGATGGCGCAGGGTGTTATCAAATGATTTGCAAGTTTTATTTTTAAGGACACCTTTCACAATACAGATTCAATCAGCCATTTCAAAATGCGGTGAGTTTGAATTTTTACAAGTTTTTCTTTATCCGGATTAAAATTTTATTAAGTTTCAGTTTGTTTTTCTCATTGTTTTAATGTTTCCGACTTTCAAACATTGTGGAACCAGAATTTCGTTTTTATATTTAGACTTTTGCCATAACATATACAGAAAAATTCTCGCATTTTAACGTTGATGATGGTAGTCACCCTCTGACGAAGTAACTATGATCAACAAATATGCCTTTTTTTCCAATTGTTTATTTCTTAGTTATTTATTAATTATTTGCTGTAACTTGAAAATTCATTGATACTTAATAATTGCCATTTCTCTACTTTCTATATTTTCTTGTTGTTGGGCATTTTGTAAAGAAAGAAAATTAAAGGTAATATAATGAAGTTCCTTTTTCAATTAGAAATAAATATGCAACAGGGTTCATACTCCTTTTCAAAAAAAAAAAAAAAAAAAAATCCCCCGAGATTTCCATTGTGGAGTTAATTACTTTTAGCCAAACCTTGATTACATAAATTCTTTCAATAATTCGAAAAAAGAATAACTTTCTCTAACTCTATGCTATCAAATAATTTTGTAACTCCAATTCCTTGAATTCCAACTCTTCGCCTTCAGCCTCATGTTATGTATGTTGATGAAAACATTAATTTTAAATATATTGTATGATTTGGATGAAGGGCAAAAGACATTAGATTTTTGTATGAAAGCTGGATTAATTACTGATGGATATTTATTGACTTTGGTCAGTTAATAATTCTTAAATATATATTTTCCCAAAGAAAATTTGGTTAACCGAAAATTTTAAAATTAAAAACAAGGAATGGCGTGTTTAATTTATAAGCTTCATCATAGGTTGTCTTCAGTGTTGCGTCATAAAAACAATTTTTTTAAAACATGCCCCGATTTTTCCAGAAAAAGGTACTTTTGCAAAATTAGGTTTCTTTTAATGAAATTTTAAGGTCGATTTATTAATTTTCCCTAAATTTTCCAGGTATTCCCTAACGCGTACGAACCCTGTGCAAATCATGCAATATTTTCATTTTGAATTAAATCAAGTACAACACTATTTTGTCTTGCAATAAGAGCATCCCAACGCTACTTTTATCTTTTAGTAAAGGCCTCACTGCTGGTTTTTTGTGTAATAACTTCTTACATTTTGAAGCAATATTTTGGATAGGATGGGAAAAAAACAATGGTGGGTGATGGACTGGGAAAAATTGACAGTAATTCAACATTCAAGAAATCATTTTTGAGTTTATATTTGAAAAGCGACAAGAATGTACCTAACTAGAAGCAATGTGCATGTGGGGTATATTTTTGAATTAAAATTTTACCTCGGAATGAGTTTTAATTTGAACAACAAATATTTGAAATATAATAGTACTTTAGCAATTAAATACATGCGACTTTAATACTTACAGATGGATCGAACCTTTCATCTTCAAGAACATTAGGAATATTTAGAGTCTGGAAAATTAGAAGGATTAATTAACAAAAACTAAAACAAATTGTAAAAGCATTAATGAGTATAATTTACATTTTTACAATACCGAATATTTACATTGTTATTACATTGATATTGATTAAGGTGTTACCTCTCCTGTTGTGGCAACATATCCAGTGATGCCCACATTTATAGGGAAACGACCTTCAAATGGACTGCAAAGTTAAAAAAGAAAAATATATTTTAAAACAAAACAATACTCTGAAACTTAATGTAAACCTGATTGAAATATTTACTGAGTAATTCAATTGCAATCAAGGAAAACTGCAAGAAAACTTTGAAAGTGTCAGTTTTCTCTATATATGAATTTTCATATTGGATAGTATTTAAGATGTGTAAAAGCACAAGATTATTAATTTCTCAATAGTTAAAGTGTCTTAGTTTTTATTTTTAGCCATGGTGAATAATAACATCAATCGCAACAAACACAAATTTATATAACAACTGGAATGTGGAACATCACACAATTTTCAATTACACTATAGTATTGGTCATTGCATTAAAATGTATGGTATTATTTATCATTTTCATATTTTCATTCATTTAAAAAAAAATGATCAGTTTGGTAATATTTTTGGTGATAATTTTTACTTGGGCAACAAAAAAGATGATGGCAAGATGGCAAAGTTATTAGATAGACATCGCATTATCCTTTCTTTCTTTTTTTTTTTAACTGAATGCTATACTTTCATTACTCTATGTAAACATATGGGTAATTAAAAGAGTAAACAAACAAACAAACAAACAAACTACATTCTTCCTTGAATACAGGCAATATGGAAATAGTGTTTACCTTTTTCTAGAATCTGCATTTTCAGAATTCATATCATTTACATCCAAGTCAAAGACTCTAGAGAAAGTCTAGTATAAAAGAAAAAGAAAATTTAAAAAGGGTCAATTTAAATACTAAAGTTAATTTTCGATTTTATAAATTAAGAAAATATTTGTTTTTTAATTCAAATTATAATGAATAATTAAAAATTTATACATAAATACAAACAGAATATGTTGAGATTCTAAGTGATAGATTTTGGTTGATTGTTTTGGGTATTCTCGAAACAAAAGCCATACAAGGGAAATAGTGCTGTGCAGATTAACATTAGTACACTTCACATTAGTAAATTATGCACTGCTGATATCAATACATTTCAATCTCTCCATTAATAATGTTGAAACAGCACTAAGTATTAATCATTTACAGAGGGCGCAGCGAATTTTCTAAAAAACGTTGGTAGGAATTTTAGGGACGATTCCAAAAATTTCAGAAATATTTTAGCGACGATTCTACAAAAATTTAGAGATGCATCTTAAAATTTCAGGGATAATTTTTTAAATTTTAGAGATAATTAAAAAATATGTAATATGTAGGGTTTTTCTTTTAACACTGACATAGACTCCTAACACATACATATTCTTTTCCAAAGCTTATTTCATTTCAATACTGGCAAAAATGTGCCAATTTAAAAAAAAAAATTGCTCATCAAACAACTTTTGACAAACATGCAAATTTAATTAAATCCATTTTTCTCATCTAGAAGAATATATCGAGTTTTTTTTTTTTTTTTTTAGTTTTGGATGATAAGAGTTTTTAATTTTTTAAGGAATAATTGAAAAAATTAAGTACAATTTTAGGAATATTAAGGAGAAACTATTACTTAAGGAATATTATGAATTTCAAGCCAAATGCAAACCCAGCATTTATGAAGTTTAAAATATTAAACTTGCTTATTTTTTCATAAGACAAATAGTTCTTTCTGAACAGTTTCTCTGTAAAATAAACATTCTTCTAAGGACCTGGTTATTATCAAACTTTTTATATGCTTCATATTTTATAAAACACCTCAGTATGTTGGTTTCCATTTGATATATAAATAATGAAAAGTGAAGTTTTTACCAATATGTAAATGGTTATTCCTTAACATAATTTACGACATTCTTATAATGACTCTGGTTTAAAATTGTCAAAACACATCCACCAAGAAAGTTTGAAACAGAAAAATAGTTTTGAACTATGGATACTTTAATGTGCATTAAATGGCGGTAGTTAAAGGTAATGATTGAAATTCGGCAAAATAATAACCGAGAATTTGACATTTCATGCAATCAAAACATTTTATATCTCAAAATACATATCATAGTTAATATCCTGTACATGTAACCAAGTCGCTTAAAAACTGCAAATAATTTCAGTTGCCATAAATGATATTAATATCCTACTCTTTTCTACTACAAATAAATAAGCCAACAAACAAAATTAACAGTAATCTTCTGGACGTTTTGTTTCATGCCTACCAAAAAAAGGTGGTCCCCGGTTTAAGGGATTCCATATAGGTGCAGTTTGCATGTATTATTTGAAATACATAACTATAACTTCGAATACTCTTCCAAAAGAGGATAAAGTTCGATAAACAAGTAATTCTAAAGAGATTAGATAATTCTAGAGATATTTTTAAAAACTTTTTTAATTGGCTTATAAGGAACACCCGTATCAAATTTTAGCTCTCTTGCATTGGGATGCACCAAATAGAGATTTTGGCTGAATAACAAATATTCGGCAGGCTGAATATTTGATGTTTTGTTTGAGTTTCCTACAAAACTTGCCTTAATTACTAATAATAATAATAAAAAAAATAGGATTATTTTATATGACTGGACCTCCATTGATGACAATTGTCTTGGCCAGGAAAATGCAACCATAACAAAAATAACCATTCTCAAATCTCTAAAATCATTCAATCATCTTATATTGTAGGCTTATTTAAGGGCCTGGCACGCCCTGAAGTTCATTAAAATAATATTCTGAAATTGCTGTGGATGCTCCTAATAAGTTATGACATTTTTTAAATAAGATATAAGGAAAATAAAGTAATATTTTTTATAGAGTGGTACTCTGCAATAATAATAAATTGGCAGTAAATAGAAAAAAATATCCGGCCGCCAAATATCCAGATATTCAGCCAAACCGAATATTCGGTTGAATGGTCGAATATTGAATAGGTACCTAATATTTAGTGTATCCATAGTCCATGTGAAAATTACAGTCGAGTAAATCAATCATGGATTTCGCTTTGATATGTAGAGTGGAAATTTATATATTCTAACCTTAGTATTCTCGTCCACGAGAAGCACCTGACACCTTTCGCATTGCAACAGTGATTGTGTATGTGTCATGATCCTGTACACAATGTGCTCAATGGTGCTCTGCTCCTCAAACACCATGCGGGCAAGGTCAAGCAGCACCTAGGGACAACAGAATCAACAACTTTAAAAACAAGTTAGATTCAAACATACAAGATTCATTACGTAAGGTTGAAGGGTCAACAAGTTGAAAAGTGAATGTTTATAAAGAGTTCCTTCTTGATATTGTTCTCATGTTGGTATATTATTGAATAAACGTAACATTTTGTTTTCAAATGCATATGTTTATAATAGGAAATGATAGATTAATTAGTGAATATATAAAAGCAGGTGTTTATAAGGAACTCCTATTAACCCAATGACGGTCATGCACGTATATATACGTCATTTGATCCCCCAGTTTTTCCAGCAAAACACAACATTTTTAAATTTACAAATAAAATTTAAAATAAGATATTTTTAAAATATTTTTATTAGGATGATAGTTTATAACCTATCTAAAACAAAATAAATTAAAATAATTAAAAAAAATTATGTATTTGAATATAATACAAAAATTATTGCAGGAAAAACAACTGTAGAATTTCGCCCATTCCCATGACCGTCGGTGGGTTAAAGATCATTCCCTATACTCACCATGTTACAATCTTCTAGCCCCATGCAGTTAGAAACTTTGTACGAAACCTTGAAATTTAATGAGTAATGAAATTTAATGATCACTTAATGAAATCACAAATTAAAATAGAGTCAGATATATTTTATTTTATATTTGAAAAGTAAAAAAGCAAAAGACTATTGCAGGTGGAGAATATCAAATATAGTATATTAGATGCTACTTTCAAGTGTTTAGACTTAAATAATTTCACTAAATGATCATTTTCATACCTACTCATTAAATATCAAGGTTTTGTACAAAGTATTTTCCAAGTACACTGGGCTAGAAGATTGTAATATAGTAAGTATAGGGAATGATTCTTACTAGGAGTTCAACTTAATGAATGAATTGAGTAAATAGAAGCCCATGCTATTTTATTCTTTGAATATGTTTGAAAGGTCATTTAGGTTAAAAGCAAAAAGGATATTGACTGACATTTATTTAGATTAAAGGACGAATATTCCTATATAGAGTCTAAATAAATATATTTTTAACCCTTTACACTCGTAATTATGCTTTAGAAAGTTAACAAATAACTCGAAATTTTTTTTTTTATGTTCGATCAAGAAGAATTTTTTTGATGGAAATGTGTTCCAATTTAACTAGAAGGTTTACCATCCTAAAATCAAAAATTTATAAATATAGCCCCTGAATACACCCCTTTCCCTAGTATGGGAATGTGGCCACATAATATTTTATTTTTCAACGTGTCAAAATAATTTATTGTGTCAAAGTGTGAAAATATATTACACTACACCGCATTAAACCTTTGCACTCCGCTGTCCCCTCTCAGGGGGACATCGTAATTCTAGCATATCACTCGGATGTGCCCTTTCAGGTGACATTAAAGTTTATTAGAGATTTCGGAGAATTAACTTTTTCCAGCACAACTTTTTGAGAAATACATGTTTTCCTGAAGTTTTCTCTTGAAATGGCACAAGAAATCAAAGCAAAATATGGTAAAATTACCATGATGTATAAAAAAAACATTTGAGCAGGGTTTTGTGTCAAAAGAGAAAAAGGGAGAAGTGTTGGTTCACGACGGTCCGAGCACTTCTCTGCGCCACTTGAAAGGAGCAATAAGGAGAGTTTGTCGATGGTTGGGTTTGTTGAAATATACTGGTGCAAGGGCAAGATGCGATGTCCTCTGTATTGGGACATACGAGCGCTATGGTAAAACGAGTGATGTCCCCCCATACGGGGACATACAAGTGAAAAGGGTTAACATCAAATGAAGTTGAATCAGAAAGGTTTTTTTTAAATAAATTACACACAGATTGCAAAAGGCAAGAAAATTTTCCAACTTCACTGTTAAAAAGTTCTTTTATTTTCAAAATCAATAATTTATGTGTGGATTAGCATAGTCAGTGTCCAAATTGTGGTTAAATTTCACAATGGTACATGTTATGTAGATGACTGTCAATCAGCTAATATCAGGAGTGTGACACGTCTTACACCATTACTTTATTCCTTTCTTCTGAAGGACAGTTTCTTTTAATTTGTAATCTGACTTAACATTGCATGTTATTTTCTTGTCGTATTCCAGTTGAGTGACTTTTCACTTGTGAAAGTAGTCTTCGATTGCATTGTTCATTGCGTGCAGAATCCGTTTACCTATTATGAGCTTCGGGAATGTTTTTGAAAGATTGACCATATTTAGGAGTGAATCATATGCGACAATTAATCAAATTTATATGAAGTGAATGAATCTTTTACAAATCTTAGATAAAATCTTAAAAGCTTTTATCTCATAATGAGAAAAGTGCAATTTAACCTAAGTTAATAAATTAAATGCAAAGAACAATTTTAAAATTTAGATAAATGGATAGTGCATTACTATTATCAGACACTCACTAATTTCTAATACTACAATTATAAACAAATAAAGAATTTATACATAGAGTAAAAATAAAAATTGTGACCAACGAACAATCATTCACAAATTTGTTAACTCATGTTTATACAAATAAAAAAAAATTGAATAGTATGAAAGCAAATTAACATAGTCATGGTACTTTGATGCTTTCCAAGGTCACACATACAAACTTAATTATTTCAAATATCTACTTTTTGTACAATCTATATTTATATCTGATTGGAAATTATTCCTTCGTAATATAATTATTTTTATTGAAAGGATAACAACATAAATTACTGTTTTTAATTAATGGTAAGAATGAAAATTGGGAAAATAAACTTACTCACTTGATTTCTCTTATTTTCCAGTTCTGACCTCTCGTATAATTCAGCGTTACGGAGCCCAATTCCACAAAATTGCAGGTAACGGGAAAATACCTGAAAAAAGTAAATATTAGTATGAAAAACACTTTCAAACATAAAAATTGTATTGCACTTAGAATCTGAAAATTTCTGAAGAAATAGTTAAAAAAAAAGACAAACAAAAAATATATAAAAGAATAACTTTTCTATTGGAACTTGAGAAAAGAGATCAGGTGCATAGTGTTCACATTTTATTTTTAAGTGCATTAGTCTAATTTGTTATTAGTCTAATAAAATAATACCTGAAAAATAAAAATATCACAGACCTAAAAGCTTGTCTTCAAATAAAGGGTGGGGGAAAAAAAAAACACACAATCGGACTTTCAGTAAGAAATTCCCCATTTCTAAAAGGACAATTAGGAATTTACAGGGAAAATAAATAACATCCCTAAACTTTTAATAGAGCAGCCTCATACAAAATACACAAAACAATTTCTATAGAAAAAATTAAAAATACCTTTTTTTAAGTAACGTCATTATATAAAAGTTGTATATATCAGAATTTAGGTTAAACATTGTTAAAATGATGATTTTATCTCGAAATCTTCCTTAAAAGTATAGATGTTACAAACCAGTCACCAAAATCAAACAAATAACTCATTTCACTTCTTCCTTTTTAATGAGTATTTACATGAAGAATACAAAGTATGATTTTTAAATTCAATTAAACTTTTAAAAACTGGACTGCATAAAAATAATATATATATTTTTTTAAAACATATTTAATATTTAAATGTAAGCTGTATCATCTACGATATATTCGAAAATATACCTTAGTAACCGTCACAGTTAACCAAAATATTATAGTATTTACTTTTAGCTATAGGTGGCAGCACGACTTGTATTTAATAACTTGTCGCATCCGTTGTGTCATTCATGGTCTTCAAAAGCTCATTAATATTTTTTGATACTTTTTTTCTTATAGTTCAAGATATCAGCTGGAGTAAAACCATGATCAACCAACATCAAACTAAGCTCGTTTGCTCAATGCCCTAGGTGACGATAGATTCATGCCATAATCTGAAGTAAACACACCGCTGCCTATCGCTTTGACGGCCACTTGTATTAATTATTTTCATTAATGAAATCTGTTATAATATTAATAGTAATGTTAGCCATTTCGCTGATGATTTGAAAATCATGGAAATTATTATAACAGAAGTACAGAGAATGCAGTTTCAAGATTATTTTAGCAAAATAATATAATGGGCTATTAAATGGGGAATGTTATTTAATATTAATAAATATCTGTTCAGGGCACAATTTAGAAAACTAATTACTTTAGAGGCAGAATATAGCCAGATGGTTCTCCCCATTGGTGATAGTTGGTGCTGTCTAAAAATATTAATGACAATTTTGATAACCGTTTTGATTAAATTAAAAATATTAATATCTCGACACTGTAATGACTAATGAGTTATAATAATTGCAAATATACATTTTGTAGCATTGAGCAAGAGCACTGAATTGATAGTTATTGATTGATAGTTAACACAATAATTCAGCATTTTTCATGCATTTTGTGGACCCCAAAATTTGGGGCCTCAATAAAAGGCACGGGCTTTGCGGACCTTATGGGAAATATTAAGGGCTCAGCACATATGGCGGGGTACAATAATAGAAATGCTTCTTATTACACTCAATTCTAAAAGTTAAGCACAGAGAAGAAAATGTAAATTTCCGTAAGCCAATCTGAATTATAAAAGCTGAAATTTGATGCAAATAGGTATGCCACAAATATGTTAGGTATAACAGCTATAATCACTGTTTCGCTTCGAGAAATATGCAAAACAGGCAGTCGTATAAATAGTCGGCATTGTGAAGGATTATAGGTGTTGCATTAAGTGCTGAGGAGAGGTGTTTAGAACATTCACATGATTTGTTTTACTGCTAGACGTGTTTCTCTGGCTTCCAGAAGACGAATGAAAGATTCTAAGCGATGGCGGGCAAGCGGACGCATCGAAGCAGGACAGTCTATCACAGGTGTCGCACTTCTCTTCGGCATTCATCATTCTGTCATTCTACGATTATGGAAACAATTGAAAACCAGCCACAAACAGTTGTCCGAAGACCTGCAGCCGGTTGTCGAAAGGTTACGACTCCCGCGGAAGATCAAAAATTGATATATTGCTGTTGTAGCCCAAGCAGAATCGAAGAACCCTTCACACGTGTGACATCTATGGTTGCTGCAGCCACTGGTAAGACGATATCTGCCACTACGGTTCGTCGAAGCCTACATGAATGGTCTGTACACTTACGCACGGGTACCACGAGTTTGTGTTCCTTTATTCGTCCAATCCAAAAGGACACAATTAAAGTGCTGCGGCCAGCATGTGAATTGAACTGTGTCGAGTGGCGGCTGGTGCAGGGTGCCAGGGGGGAGCCCGGGCCCCCTTACTCTTTTGGATCCTGGCCCCACTTTTATATATGCTTGATAATATTGTTTTGTGGAATTTCTGTTAAATAGTATTTGAAGAAAAAAAGCTTAAAGCTTAAATAAGCTGTCATTAGCTTCACAACCTTAATTATATTGTGGGGGGGGGGGACATTTTGTCTTGCATAAACTCGTAAAAATATCAATCAATCGCAAACATTACAACAAAAAATGGTCCTTCTCTTCAAAAGATGCTAGTTTTCCCAAACAGCTTTTAGGGAGCAAAATGACCCCTTTTTCGGAGGACCCTGAATTTAAAACTAAAGGGCATGATAGAGGATCATTGCGACATACACGTGACATTTTGGTTTTTGCAGTGGGTGTTTGGGTTTCGCCATACCATGGATATCAAATTACAAAAACACCCCTGATTGTTCTGTTTCGGGGTGGAATGGAATAGCAATCCACCGCAAGAATCGTCGTCTTTACCAATTTTTAAGTAGAATCGATACGTGTCTTTTAGTGTGACGGTGCAAGGTAATTGGCATCAATAAGAATCCATGGTAAGATTTATTTAAATGTCGCTCATTATTTTGCAAAAGCATGTGAAACGTCACCGAATAGGGTTCCATCAAACACTCTGAGGGCTGTTTTCAAAGTGAGGTGACAACTAAAATTTGAGAGCCATATGCAATGCAATTTTCCTTTATAAAAACCCCCTGGAAGATGTTCCTCATTTTGATAAGCGAACTAAACTAACGAGTATAATCCTCTAAAAGCTTTTGTACTAAAAAATATCCGACACATCTTGCTATTTGAAGAAAATCAATTAGATCACTTGATTTTCTTCGAATGAACTGGTCTTTGTTGAACCGGTCAACATAACAATACTTTTGATGGGAAATTTTTAAATATTGCACATTCAAAGCTAATGGCATTTTTATTAGTTCTACTATGAAACCAAAAGAATTGATAAATGAAATATCATTAACTGAAATATTAGAATGTCTTTAGAATAATTTATTTTAATTATTTAAAAAAATCTTATAAAACTCTGTATTTAAATACTTACTCTAAAGATAGGTAAGATGAAATTGTTGTTGTAAAAGCATTTTCTTATGAATCGTAATATTTAATGGAATTTTTTCTTCTGTGTTTTCTGCAGAATTTTTAATCCCTAGTTATTAAATTTATTGTAATCTCCTCACTTTTAGTTTCCTTTCGACAGAATTGAAATTGAGTAACATCGGTTTTTGTACTTTCGCATATTTTATATAGTTTGTATTTTAAATTATTATTATGATGTCAAACAGAACTAAAAAGCATTGCTTAACTTCGAAAATTATCTGGTGACATTATTAATATAGAAATTTAACTACGTCCTACATAGTTGGCTTAAATTGATGAAAAAAAATTAACCCTGCCACCTTTATTGTGCATAAAATGATTCATGCTGTTGAAAATATTGGTAATTTTTCTTATATTAAAAAAGTTTTATCTTCAAGTTTTTTTTTTAAACTTTTACAATTCGTTGGATGGATAGGAGTTCATTTTAATACGTTCTTTATTCCTAGAAATGTAAAATAATTAATTATAATAGCATGCTTTTCCTTACATGTTTATAGTTGATTAGTTATATTGAATATAGGGGGTGGAAGGGGGGGGGGGGAATGAGCTCCAACCCTTTTTCTTTTTTCATCTTTAAGTGAGTCCCTGTAATATAGTAGTTGGTGGCTGTTCCTAATCACTGGTCATTTGAGGAAGTTTAGCGCTCTTGGTTGACTTCCCGCAAGACTAACCGATTCTTAAATTAGTATTAACTCTGTTTTAAAGACATTCATTTTTCAACTTTTTACGCCATTGAAGCATTTTTAAGTGAATTTCGGTGGTGGGGATGTTTAGAACACCTTAAGAGGCATTACCACAGCGATTTTGAACAAAATCGTTAGAGCCGTTTTTTAGCAATTACTGAAAAACATGATTTTTTCAATGGCAGTTACCTTACGCGCATGCGCGATTTCGACGAAAACCTTAACCGTAGGTCCCATGGCTACCACCAACTCGCACACCAAATTTGAATATCGTAGGTCAATTTGTTCGGGAGTTATGATGACCACATACACACACGCAGACAGTTCTTTTTTCTAGATCACTTTTTTGAAATCAGGGATGTTCCAAAACTTTTAAATATACAAAAAAAAAAAAAAAAAAAAAAAATGTTGACCGAATGCTATACTTTCATTACATATGGGTAATTGAAAGCAAAAAATTTAACCCTTGAATGCTGTTAGTAAAATTTTAAAGGTCGGTAATTTTAAAGGTAAAATACAATCATACTTCCTTACCACAAGCAAGTGCCGTAATGGGGATTTTAATCTTCATTACTTATATGAGTGGCAACACTTTTCGATTTCATTACGGCCTTGCTTGTATATATATAAACGGATACTAATTAAGTCCGTAGGGGATGCAGAGAACCACGCTAGGCTACCCGGTGGATTGAAATATGTTTCTAAAGTATGATTATGCCAGTTTGGTATGTTTAAGTTACATTGGTTTTTTAGTTTAAGAAATGCCTACTCAGACTGAGCTGCATCGAATAAAGATTGTTTGAACATATTGGTCTTCTACTTCATAATTGAAACACAACACTGCGAATAATCTTCTACAAATGCTTGAACAGTGGCATGTATTATTTGTAAGTAAGGAGGTGCAGATCGCATCCAAAAGAGTGGAAGGCAGCCTTAGCTTCAAACCAGGAATTTTCAACAGTGAATGATTTCTTACTGATATATTAGTAAATAGATGTGCCTTAATTTTACGTTTAAATGAATAATTTGAAGCCTAATATTTTACTTTTTAACTAATATTCCTCCACTTTAATTTCTAATTTTCAAAAGCAAAGAGTATAAGTGCACCCTTTTTACTTTTACTGGCATCACCCTTTTACTTACCCCCTTTTACTGGCATGATCAAACGAAACGTCGTGTTTTTTTTTTTTTTTTTTTTTTTTTTTTTTTTTTTTTTTATAATACCTTTTATTGAAATATTTTATTAAGATTTATTTATAAATAGTTGAATTGTTTATTTAAATTTGTAGTTGTGTTTGTATATATAAATATATGTTAGAGTAAAATTTACAAAATTACTTGAAATTCATGTATTCTGATTATTTGCTCGTTTTTTCCCCCGTAACAATGCAATTGTTAATTCTGGCCCCCTCACTATTACTACCCACGAGCCGCCACAGTCTGTGTCTGATTGGGGAAACGTTGTGTTCAAAGACGAGTCCAGATTCTCTCTACAATCAGATGATAAGCGTGTAAATAAGGTCTGAAGAGAACAAGGCACACGCAATTGGCCCCAGAACATCATGTATTCAACGATGGAACCATCATGGTCTGGGCAGGGATTTCATTGGAATATAGCACCAACTTTCACAACTTCAGACGAGGTTCTGTGACGGCTGTAGGTATCGGTGTGAAAGTCTTAGACCCCATTGTGAAGCTGTACGCTGCAGCAGTTGGTCCTTCTTTCGTTTTAATGGATATGATAATGCGCGTCCCCATAGAACTGGCATCGTTGACGGTTTTCTGGAGAGTGAGGGGATTGAGCATATGGAGTGGCCGGCTTACTCGCTGGACCTTAATTCAATTGAAAATCTTTAGGGTGGCCTCGGCCGTGTTGTATATGTAGACGTTTCCCACCTCCAGTCACTCCCAGAGATTTAGAAACTGCCCTACAGGAGGAATGGCGATTACTGGACTCTGCGGTGGTTGATCTGTTGATCACCCCGTAACAAGCATGATCACACACACGCTGTACACTTTGTATACAGGAAAGGGGTGCTCACATATCCTATTGATTTTGTTTTTGTGTTGTTTGTTTCAAATTTAAACATCCTTTTGTTAATGACGCAAAGACGTCATCTTATAATTTATGAAAATTCAATGTATATATATTTTTTTATCTGTTTGTAATTCTTTGTTTTGTTTCATGAATAAACATAGACCTCTTAATACTTGCAGCATTTCGTTTCGTTCAAAGCAATACTTGTCCATTTTTTCGCATTTTACCTTTCCGTGCTTAACTTTTGGAAGTGAATGTATTTACAGGATGTTAAAATCAACAATGGAGATATTGTTAAAGATAATGGTTAATGGAGATTTCAAAATGGCGGTTCCATGTCGAGCAACCAGTAAAAAGACTAACCGGATAATATATGTATTTAAAAAAAAAAAAATGCTTCAATTACTTCTAAAAGTACCATTGTATAAGCGATAAGTTAGACAGCATCTTGGGTACGTAGTACAATTTTGGTGACTATATTTTAAAAAGGACATTGAGTTGATGATGTAGAGGGTTCAGCATAGCGTTACAAAGATGATTTAGGGTTCGACTCATTCGAATAGAGAGATGGATAAAGAAAATCAAATTTTTACAACCTGCAGGAGAGAAAACTAGAGGAGATTTAATTTATTTATTTAAAATTATTAAACCGAATGAGAATGGAGGGTTTTCGCATTTATTACAGATAATAAAATGAGGGGTCATGACTTCAAATTGTCTATATCATAGTTTAATACAGAAACGAGAAAACGTTATTTCAACAATAGGGTGATTGTTGGTCTGTGGATAAAGCGAATTCAATTGAGGTTAAAAGAAATTGAATATTCATTGGGAAATAGATTAAAGTCATTGATAAATTTTAGTTGAAACAACCTTGCTGGGCTTCATGTCAGTAGTAAGTCTTTTGTATTTGTAATTCCTCTATAGCCTTCATACCTTTTAATTTCTCAAAATTCCACTTTAGAAAAAAAAATTCTTATCGACATTTTGAACGAAAATACAATAGTAACAGGCCGACCAAACGGTATAGTGGTTAGCGTACTAGCTTCTAGACCGCGAGGTTGCGGGTTCGAGTCCCGTGTAAGGCATGGGTGTTTGTAAATGTATGTTGGCTTGTCAAATGACGAATGTTTCGGCGCATTATAGCCCTCGGGTTGCTGACGACGCCAGATAATCTGAAAACAACCAACCAATAGCAACATATATAATTCGTGTATTGTTTAAAGGGTAAGAGATCGATCTCCACTTGTTATAGAATTGTCAAATGTTGATTAAAAGTTTATGCTATGTACACTGTACAGTTACCATGCATTTGTCCGAAAAAATAAGGTCAATGGTAGGAAAATAAGGTAAGGAAAATGGTTTCAACAATTAAATTTAACACTATTAGAAATATGGCAGTCGTGTGGTACAGGCTTAAATCACAATGGACAACATATGAGGGCAATGAGAATACAAAAATAGGCCAATGAACTTTTTTATCGTTCTTCAAAAAGTAACATGGAAATGTAGGAATAGGGCAAAAATCAAGAGTGGTGGTACCGGACAAGTTGTTACTTTTGATGATTATATGAGATCATTGTTCTGATTTTCTGTTTTTATTTAAATAAAGCCTGTCAAGTTACGAGTTATAATACTTTTAACACATTAAAAAATATAGCCCTTTTATGTTCATGGTTTTAGCGTTGTATAAATGCAAGGGCGTATATATGGGAGGAGCCCAGGGGGCCCTGGCCCCTCCCGAAATCAGGAACAAAAAAAATTAAAGTAATAAGTAGTTATTATTTGCGTTTGTTTGCAAATAATTTCCATTCTCTTAGCTTCCCAAAAATAAAAAAAAGTTGATGGCACCAGAATAAGTACTGTGAAATTAAAATATGTATAATGCAGGTGAGGCTTTGGCATTTTATCTGTAGCTCTGTTTATTCAATAGTGTGCTTTTTAAATAGGTGTGTATCTGCAATCCTCTGCATTATGCTGTTGTGGAATCGTAATTTGCTTTATTAAGTTAATGGTATTCATAATGAAGCGATAAAAATTATATTCAAAACTGTTTTGTAAAAAAACATTGTGTAAATAAGCAGTGCTGAAGTTGCCTGTGTCAGTAGCAATGTTCCTTTTGACATGGCAAATTCTAGTACCGTTGATCCAGCATCAGTTGCGGAGGATTTAAACAAATAAAGAAAAAAATTTAAATAAAGAAAAACAAATAAAGAAAAATTTAACTCGTAGAAAATGCATGGAACCTTTTTACAAATTTCTTTCTTCTACACTAGTCAACAAAATTAATGGATATTTCAGTTTTTCCCTAATAACTTCTCACTGGAGCAGCATAGATACATGAAATTCACATTACAGAGGCATTTTTATGAAACATGACGATAAGTAAAACAACTCAGTGGCAAATTGAAATGCAAAGTGTACAATGGACAGGGGCCGATTTATAAATTTGATTACAATAGGTAAAACATAACAAATGTCCCCCCCCCCCCCATCGACAATTGTTGGAGTTATTTAAATATTAATTGACAATTTAGAATACCGTATATTGCTGTCGTGATTAAATTAATGATGAGATATTAATATTTTAATAACTGATAAGAATTATTAAAATTTATTCTTGTATTTTATGGCATTGATCAAGTGCGCTGAACATAATATTGATATTTGCATACTAATTCAGGATTTAAAAAAAAATGGGGTATCATTAGTGAGCAGTTTAAGTGCAAGATATGATCTCCCCTGTCATCAGTGTTTACTCGGCACTGTATTCTCATACTTGACATGAGTTTCTTGATTTAATTCTAGTGGCTAAATTACTCGTCCAGTCTTTTGAACTGTTTGCAAGTGATGTAAAGTTTCCAATACATTAAATCTTTACAAAATGCCTATCGTAGAGGCGTCCAAATCATATTTGATGAAATTCGGATTAGAGGAATGATCTGGTTTACTTATAGGGGCGATATTCATACTTTTTTTAATAATTTATTCAAAGCAAAAGTGAAACAAAATTTACCCTAAGTAACAATAAATGCTATTTAAAAATCAATATTTTACCGTTTAAAAATTTGTCTGGTTCAAGTTAACATAATCACAGTGAAAAAGTTGAATTCAATTATCTCTTGCGCTCTTAAATGGCATCTACAGAAAAAAAAATTTAACATTAGATACTTTTTACTGAAAATAATTTTTTCAATCTCATGAGTAATAATGGACGTCAGAGGTTCTGTAGAAAGATGGAAAAACGATATTACGTGGTAAATACCAAATCAAGTTAACGATTTGGTGGGAAAAAAGTTTTGGTCTTTGGGTACAACCCAAGTAGTAGCAGGACGTGATAAATGACGTAATTTTTAGGGCATCTTTTCTCGAATGACGTTATTCAGTAAAAAATCACGTCAGTTTTGAAGTCATTTAATGGTCATATAAACTGACGTTCCTAAAATGATGCAAATTTTTTTGAGTCATGAAATGACGTCTTTTTATAAATAATAAATGACTCAAATAATTTTGGGTCACAATATGCCGTCATTTTTTAGTCATCATATGATGTGAATTTAACTTTTATTATTTTTTCTACTGGCCCATGGAAGAATACACACTTCTACTTGTGAAGACTACTTGTATGACAATTTTATTTTAATAAACATGTAATATTCGTCGAGTATCTGCTACAACCAGAAAATAAATAAAAATAATAGTACAACAAATAGGTGAGTAAGTTTTAGGTAAGTAATCTGACTGAGCAATTTAGTCACTAGAATTCATCAAGAAACTCATGTTAAGTGTGAGAATACAAAGCCAAGTAAACACTGATGACAGGGGAGATCATATCTCACATCAAAAGTCAACTCCATGAGTTGTGAGATTTTTAATGTGAATGCCTTTTTGCAACTGCTCTCTAATGATACTTCATGCTTTTGCACGTGTCCCCACTGTGCACTTTGCATTTCAATTTACGACTGAGTTGTTTTACTTATCGTTTTGTTACATAAAGATGCCTCTTTGATGTGAATTTCATGTGTCTATGCTGTTCCACTGAGAAGTTATTAGAGAAAAACTGAAATATCTTTAAATTTTGCAGACCAGTGTAGTAGTTCTAGCTCAAACCATACTACAACTTTTCAAATTAAATGGCTAGAAGAATTTGAGTGGTTAGCTTATTCTGAAGGAAAATCCCGATCTTTTTGTAAATATAGCGGGATATTTTCGCACTCCAAAAGTATATTCAAAGGAGTTCACCAAGAAACAAGGAAATTAGTAACACCGGTTTTCAGTTATTTGATAAAAGGGACGAACATTTTCGATCACTGCTGAAGATAAAAACCAATAGTAGAGATAATGACCTTAAAGACTAATTAATTAACAGAGGAGGTTTTTATTAAAAAAAAAGCTATATATGGAAAAAAGTAGGAGGAGTGAAGAAAATAATATTAACGAGAATGCTATTAAGTGTTTTATAAAATAATCTGCTATCATATAATAAAGCATTAGTTCACTTCAGTTATAAAAGTAAACTGAAAATATATATAAAAAAATAATAACTAAGTTTTTTCCCAATATTTAGTTTAAAACCCCTTGAAAACCATCCTTAATCTTTGAGTGAGAGCTCACTTAAAACATAGAAAAACAAGTGCAAATAACGGTAAGTTTGGTCATATTGGCCCCTCCCGAAATTGTAACCTATATACGCCACTGTATAAATGGAAACATTGCTTGGATATCGGACTAACACATTCGATTAAGTGGGCACACAACTTTCATAAGAGTCTCAATAAATTATACACATTTTTAAGCGAGACTTTTATATGACCATTTTCAATGGGTTTATTTTCGGGTCATATTATACTATATATATCAGCATATGAACTAGGGCTGGGCGATTTAGAGATTTCTTAAATCGATTTATCATCAGTTTAACATCGCGATTTAGTGATAAATCGATTTATAACCGCTGTAGAATATGTCCCTATCTTGACCTCCCCCTCCCCCCACCCGTTAACACCCACCCGTAATTACACTTTTTTTTTTATTTTTATTTTTTTATTTCTTTATTTTTTTAAGCAAAATAATTTAAAAGAAGCGGAATAATGCTAAAATATGATCGGTTATAGCTTATAGTTTAAGAAAAAACATGATTTTAAAGAATATTTTTGGTTGTGAAAAGGATGCACATGGATTTGAAATATCTAACGCTTAATTTCGGGAGATCGTTCAGATATCTAAGTTACTCGTTATCGTTCAGATATCAGATATTCTAAAGCGCGTCTCCGTGAATGAACTGCTCCATAAATCGCGCATGCGCTGCTTAAATCGAATTCTGGAGCGCGGAAAGATGTTTGGAACATCGTGGATATCGGCCGATGTAGCGCGTTACATCGGATTTCGATATTTCGTAAACTATGTTAGCTCTAAATCGCATCGTCGATATTAGTACTAAATCGATATTTGCGTTACCATGTTATAAAGCTCAGTCCTAATATGAACGCTACTTTCAGTAATCGCACAAATCGACTCACCTTCTGGTCAGTGTGGTCGAAAGGTTGTTCTCCCCCGCACTTGTTGATGATCTGTGCCACCCCCTTTACTTCCCCGTCCACGTCAAGGATAGGCATGCACAGCATGTTACGAGTCGTATAACCCGTCTTCTGGTCCACGCGACTGTTGAAACGGCAGTCCTGAAACAACCAAGTCCAGATATTCAACAGTTTTGATTCGTATCAGAAATGTGATTAATTCGTCAAATTGTTTGGCACTAAGCGATTTAACGTAATACCAAGTGGTTCATATATGTTAAGAATACTTTCATATGTACGTTTGTATAGTGTGTAACCAGTTTACATTCAAAAGGGATTGATCAATAAAGAAAGTTTATTCTTTTATCATCTTTCTCCTATATGATGAAAATTAAAAATTATTAATCAAATTTTGGAAAAACTAATGTTTTATGAGGCTTTTATAGGGTCTCTTACCCTATAGTGAAATTAAGGACATGCAAATTGTTAACTTTACGCCTCAACGCAAATCTTTACATTGTCATCCATATACCATCAATTGAAAAACGCTACAAACATGTAAAAATAAGATTCATTACATTGCTGAACTGGTATGCATGTGTCAGTCAGAGTTTACTGTTCGCCTAGCTCTAACTATCTCAGAAGAAGTGAAACTTGGTTTTTAAAATACCTAACATTATAAAGGGAAGGATACAAGAATACAATCAATTTCGATATTATGTAACATAACAAATAAAACTAGCAATCGTTTAGTTAGCTAATTCCAACATGAATGGCTTCTCCTATAGGGGCAGGATGATCAGGACAGACCACTGGATCCCATCATGCGCTTGGCCCTTTAATTGCCTTTTTACAAAGACACGATGGCCATGTTAGATGTAACCATACCATTACAAAGCGTCATTGCAAGTGTTACTACAGTAATTATTTAAAAGTAAAACAGTACCTGGTAACAGTCTGGAATATTGAGAGCCTGCCTGCTTTCCGCGACGAACCCGACAATGCCTGTGCCCCATGGAATGCTAATCTCTTCCTTCTGTTGCATCTGCTCGATGGTCGAGCTGCAAGACACGTCAAATAGCTGGCTGACGAGACGCCTACAGAAAAGAAATTGGTATGAGTGGATCTAACCAGAACTATGCTACGTTTGATTTCCATACTGGTAGTCTAGATAACGGAACAAGTTGCAAACCACTGCTCAAAGAGCACATGACCATCGATATAGCAGTTGTGCTCATTTTGTAATCAGGGTGTAGTAGAGGAGGAATGAATAACAGCCGTAATTTCTAGTTGAATTTTAATATGCGCAACAGCATTCCACTATTTTTTGTACTAAACCTAATATACAATAAGAGACGTTACAGTGATTTCATAGTCGAATATTCGGTGTATGTCAGATCCTGATGGTAAAGAGAGTCTCCCTCAATATCTTGCGACTATTAAATTAGGCAATGAATGCTTTGGGAATAAAATTACACATCACAAAAATCATATACGTACACAAGCACTACTAAAATATACATGTATACAAGGATCACATGCAGATGCAAAAAAGTGTAACTAAATTCAAATTGTACACTAAAGTGTTTACTAATATAAAAGCGGCGTGTACATATGTATAAATGTATATAGTACCTCCAAAGGCGACTAGTGCGCCAAGATTTCCAATTTTCTCTATTCTTGTTTTAATGCTATCAGTTCATCCAATATCAGTGTACACGTATGTTACATCGATGTGCACTCTCAGAAGTCTTTCCTTGGCCTTTCGTAAATTTGATTTAAAATAAGTCTTTTTTTAGCATCGGACTTCTTAACCTGGCTTTTATTTCAATTTTATTCATTTCTAACCCAGGTCTGGGATTAACTATGCCATTATAGTAGCTAATCACATGCTCACGGCTTCCTATCGAAACGTACAAACCAATCGAGCTCGCCACTGATTTCTTATATCATGGATATTGACCAGATGGCCAGACCACTTGAAAAGCGCTTCACTGCCTTGCTCTAGTGGAAGAGGGAGAAGGACTCGCCATCGGTTCCTATCAGAGGAAAGATGCAGGCCTTAGAGCTGTATTTAGCCTACTGGCTTGAGAAATGTTTAGGCACAGGCCTAACATTTTGTAAAATTAACGAAGGAATTGTAAATATAAAAGTTGTTTGTTATTAGATAGAAACAAAATCCTTCACATTTCTTACCTGTTCGGCCTCTCTCCTCTCACCAGGAAAAGCGAGCACCTGTCCGCATCCGTGAGAATGCTGACATTCTGCAGAATCTTGTGGCACAGGGATCGGATCTCGAGGTCATTGCAGATGTCCTTCACGAGCTCGAAGATGAGTTCGCGTTCGTCGAGTGCTCGCAGTTCCTGCCTGCTCTTACGGCCCACTCGGACCGAGCTGCTGCTCCCTGGACTGCTGTCGATTGGGAGGGTGATGAAAGTTGGGATTCCGTCCACTGTAGTGTTCACTATGGGTCTGGAGTGGAAAAAAAGAGAGTCCGATTGCATAAAAAAAATTAACCAATAAAAACAAGGTTTTTAAAAGAAATCCTCTACATGTATTGCCAACTTTTAAGTGCAATTTCAAACTATTTAAGCAATTTTGAGTTCAGACTGAGTTTTCATTGTGTTTGACTACTTATCGATTACGTACTATAGACTAACTTTTTGTATTTGCCACCAAAACTTGGTAGTCTTGTTGTCGATGCCATGTATCTGTCAAGTTTCAGATTGACGAATGTTTCGGTGCATTATAACCCTCGTGTTGCTGACGGCGCCAGACAATATGAATACAAACCAATCAAGTTTCAGATTGATTTGTTGAAGCCAAGTGGGTAAATTAATCCACTGAAACGTCACAAGAAACGAGTGTAAAAGCGGAATTTTAGCAACAGCCCTCTCCCTTTAAAAAATTTGACGGAGTACATTGTTCTCGACAACAAGTCTATCTGCCAAGTTTCAGCTTGACTGGACAACAAGTACGTTAGTTAAAACTTCGAATTGCGAATAGGAATTTATGCAAAAACGTGTTTTAGTAACAGTCCCAAACACTTGATGAAATGGATTGTCATATAGTCTATCTGCCAAGTTTCAACTTGGCAGACAGATTATATTAACTAGCCTTCCGAAGATTTGTCCACACACAAACAACATTGAAATTAATATAAAATGATTTAAAAAATAAGTATTTTAAAATGACGAAATCAAAAAGTTTAGAAATCATTCTATTTAAAAATTGAAAGAGCTCAATCTCAATCGTTTTCCTCTTGCGAAAATGTTAGAATCTGTCGATCGTATGTTTTAAGGAATTCGTATAGACTGAGAGGCGACTGCAATTTTGGACCTCATCGAACATCATTCTGAATTTTTTAAGGAAATTGGCCGAAGCTAGTCAAAAATAGACTTTTAATAAATTGAACTAAATCCAATTGCCAAATGCGCCATAACTTGACAAATAATGAACATTTTGATTTTATTTTGTAATCCTCACTCTTTAATTTTCAATTAAGAAGGTTGCAGACGATTCAGATATCTGGCGACGGTCTACTTGCATCTATTAAAAGAAAGCCAAGTTGGCAATAAACATTACGTCACTGATGACGTAACTGATGTCGCCAATTTAGCTTACTTTTAAAAGATACAAGTTTTCTGAGCCAGAGATCAGAAATCGTTTGCGCTTGTTCTCATTGAAAATCAAAACGCAGTGGGTTGCCAGACGAAAAAGTTTGTTCTCTTTCTGGCAAGTTATGACATATTTGGCAATCAGATTTTAGTTCAACTCATTTCAAGTCGGCTTTTGATCAGTTTCGGCCATTTTTGCCACGGCAGACCAGTGGATTCGTAATCTAATCTCGGACTAAGTTGTCCAAATATGATCCTTTTCTCACCTGAGCAGTCCTCCCCGCTC
The DNA here is from genome assembly GCA_963978545.1 of Linyphia triangularis. Classification (NCBI taxonomy): domain Eukaryota; kingdom Metazoa; phylum Arthropoda; class Arachnida; order Araneae; family Linyphiidae; genus Linyphia; species Linyphia triangularis. The sequence goes on from OZ021727.1 coordinate 19,895,122, forward strand.
GAACTCGTGGGCGGATATTTTCCTGACTGGGGTTGCCGCCCCCGATCCTCCCGCCGTGGGGCTGGATGCGGAAGAGGATGAGGAAGATGAGGAGTCATGATGCTGCATCATCCCTTGGGGTGCCGAGTGGGAGAGCAGCCACTGATCAACCATATGTCGGGAAGCCTTGCGAACGAAGTAGTCCTGGACGAAGTGGGGATGCTCGTCCAGCCATGACTCGATCTTCTCCAGGTCTGAAAAAAAGATGTCTTTGTTAGAATATATGACGATAACACGCTCGTTTGTAGGTATCTCCATTACAATTACAACGCATCTTTACTGTAACTAATTTTCCGCAATTAAATAGCTAAGTTTGCTAATTCATTTCTCGTGACATGAGTGATGGTAAAAAGTGATCGCGAAGTTCCGAAAATATGCCAATCGCTTCGGAGGGGGGGGGGGGGGGGCATAGAGGAAATAACAGATGATGCTGTTTTTGCGCTATATACAACAAACCCCAAAATGTTTATAGAAGCGACCGAAAGCGACCGAGAAGCGACTGCAATTTTTGAACCCCATCGAACATCATTCTGAAATTTTTATAGAAATTGGAGAAAAGTGAGTTGATTACGAATTTCCTGGTCTGCCGAGGCAAAAATGGCAAATCAAAAATCGATTTGGAATGAGTTGAACTAAAATCCGATATCCAAATATGTCATAACTTGCCAAAAAGAGAACAAACTTTTTCGTCTGGCAACCCACTGCATTTAGATTTTCAATGAGAAAAAGCGCAAACGATTTCTGATCACTGGCTCGGAAAACTTGTATCTTTTAAAAGTAAGCTAAATTGGCGACATCAGTTACGTCATCAGTGACGTAATGTTTATTGCCAATTTGGCTCATGTGTGAAAGATGCAAGTAATCCATAGCGGAACCGCCACGAAATTAAGTAACTACCGCGTTATTTCGGGCCTGGTACAACCAGATGGCGCTCTGTCTCAAGTGTCGCTAAGCGATGGATAAAAATGTAAACAAACTATTCTACGAGCTGGATTGTACACACGGTATTGAAATTTATCGATAGCTAAAATGCTTCTTTTTATCCTTTTTTTTATTTAATTAACAAGCTGAAATGTGGAAAGGATGATTTTAAAAAAGAGTGACTTTCAAGTTTGTAAACTTTACAGGTAAGTCGTATCATATTATTAATGTATTGCTTTCAAACTTTTAGTATTCTAAGTTAGGCTTAATCCTATCGTAACTCGCACAATCTCTCATAGAAATTAAAAAAAAAGTTCTATTTCATAATTCTATTTTAAATATTCTTTTGAAAATATAATTTTGTAAAACTGAAAAAGTGGAATTTTATTATGTTTGTTTACTACTGATACAACTATCATGCAAATATTTACTGATTTTTTAACATCATTAAAAATAGTTAGAAAGTAATCTTTCTATTTATCACTTGATTTAAGTTGAAATTATATTTTAATGGCTAATACTCGTAAACAAAACCTGATGATGTTTCTTTTTTTAGTACCAAGGAAGGCTACAAGAATATATGATACCGATGGAAGAATAGACCAGTTAGAAGAATATACAATAAAATCTAAAAGCAAATTTAACATTGCACAAAAAGACTGGTTGTTGTGTGTTCAAGAATACCGCATTATTTTTTATTGTCTGAACATTCAAAAAGTGTCAATAAGTATTTGACAGAATATTTCCATAGAGAGGAATCTGTCTGAATTGTTTTTTGTTTTTTTTTGGATTTTTTCCTGGAGAAGAAAAAAAATAATCACGAATTAAAATGTCTCTTGAAATGCAATGCTAATAAGATGGTTAATAGTTAAAAAAGAATATATTAAAGTTCTCAAGTCGAGCTCTTCTGAAAAATAAAAGATGTACTTCACTACTTTTTATTTCAGTAGTTTGTTGCATTAATTAATGTTTTTTTTTTTTTTTTAATTATCAATTTTATGAATGCTAAAAAGTTATTTATATAATTTTTTTTACTGACATTTATTTGCAAATATATATAAAACATATTCTTAGGGAATAATTTTTATGATTTCATTTTGACATTTATTTTCAAATCAACGAAGTCGTATTTGTTTTCCCATCTGAAGACTAAATTTATCTCTCTGGCCATGTATGCCAAAGGTGCCGGGATTAAATCACGGATAAGTCATGGATGTTCATTGTGGTTCGGAATCAACTTTAAGCTGTAGGTTCCATCCTAATTAACCGTCATTGTGTATAAGAATATGTCGTTAAGCTCATAAACTAACCAACTTATTTGTTTAAAAATGAAAATACCTATTTAAAATAATTTATCATATTGTTCTTGAGAAAATACATTGCTTAAAAATGACATTTTAATCAGAATATTAGGTACTAGCACTTTACAATTTTTAAATTCCAATTATATTCAAAGTTGAAATAAAGTTTTTGTATAATAATTTAGTGTTTGTATTTTTGTAATGTTTATTCTTTTAACTACATATTGTTTGAATGTATTTATTGTTAGGATATTGAAAATATTTTAGATATGTTAGTATATGAATATATTTTGGAGAATTTTCAACCAGTCGAATAATCTACTATAAAAGGTTTGAATATTAGTAATATTGAAAAAATCCAGTTATAATTTCAAGAATTTGCCGCAGTGTTTTAATTTAAATCCCACTCTCGGTGCTTTCACTTCATGAAATTAAATGTTGTATTTGAATATCCAACACAAATACACAACTTAACGTATTAAAACATTTTATAACTCACTACATAATATTTTATAGAAATTACCAGAGATGTTTCATTACATCTGTGGATTACGAACTACGGTAGATGCTACCTTCGTGTTTTCATCCATAGCTTAGCGTGACGTCATCAAACTTTGTACCTGGCCCTATACAGAGTAGAGAGTCTGTTTGATTCGCGGAGGCTCCGGCCATAGCACAACGAATTTATCTGCCAAGTTTCAACCTGTTTGGATGACGGTAAGTGGATTAATTAGGCCCCCGCAGATTTGCCCGACAGCCCGCCCACAAACACACACAAAATAGAAGTTAAAATAAAGGATTAATAAAGCGTTTTCAGAATTTTTCCCAGCGAGAGCACTTTTCTGTCTCTCACCAAAAGATAAAACTGTTGTATTTAAAAGTACGAAATGTTGCACATCCGTAGGAAAAGGTTTGGGAAATCTGCTGGTAAGAAAAATTTAGAGATGCAAACTTTCGTTTTTAATTTATTATATGTCAAATTAAAAAATAACTTTTTTCCGCATTGGTCGTTCCCTGCATGTAAAACTAAACCATGTAGAAATCTAATATTTTGCAGTCACAGAATTATAGTTGAAAATAATATTAAAAAAAACAAAACAAAAAAAACATACTCGCGGCCATTTTATTTAAATTTCTATGTATTTGGTGTATGGACGATTATTATTTACATTTTATATTTTATAGCACTCCACAAACACAACTGGCTTGGAGTGTGGCGAGCGGTACTGAACAGGTGACTTGACAGCGAACAGCGAAGCAATCCCGGGGGAGGGGGGGGGTGTTGCTAGGAGAGTTACTTAACAGGGGTTGGGGCCACCTAATGAGATCTAAAAAAATGTTGTTAAATACTTCAAAGTATTATAGGTTTCATTTTTTTGTACGCTCAACGACCTATTTTTGTGCACAATAATGGCTAATCAGGTCGGGACCTACAGCTTAACTTGGATTCCGAATCACAACGAATATCCATGCCTAACCCAGAATTCGAACCAGGCACCTTTGGCATGCGAGGCCAGAGCGCCAACCCCACAGCCATCAGGTTGGCCAAAGTATTATAGGACGTTGTTATTGTTTCACAGCAAATGTTTGGCAACTTAATTTTATGAATCTATTGAGAAGAAAAGCGCAGCAATTTTTTTTTTATTTCTGTTAAAATCTATAGTATAATTTTGCGGTTATTAAAATATTTTTCAGAATGGGTTAAACATGGTTGTACATTTTGTTCATGTGGAACAAAATGCCACTGGAGTGGCTAATGCAACAAATTAAAGCGTCGCAAAGCATTACATAAGAAAAGTGAATTCAAAAGGGCTAGAAGTAGTTTTAATAACTAATCTTTCAAATCCACAATACAATTGCAAAAGCTGCAGAAAATTCCAGTTCCTTTGCTACAGTGAAGCAATAGAAGCTTTGCCAATGAATTGAAAGATGTCGTCCTAATGGGAGGATAATTTTCAATCATTGTTTCATGAACACAGTATGTTTGGTTGATTGATTTGTACACTCAACGACTTATATTTGCGCACAGTAACGTCTAATCAGGCGGGGACCAACAGCTTAACGTGCATTCCGAACCACAACGAACATCCAAGCCTAATCCAGGATTCAAAACCGGCAACTTTGACATACGAAAACAGAGCGTTAAGACGTTGACTGTCATATGAGCTGCATTCAACTCACCCCCCTGGTTCAATCTCTTCTCCAATCAACGCATCGACGAGTGGCTGTGGTTGGGTAGTTTCGATAATTGTGGCGCAAAAGGAAACGCGTGGTTCATACTGCGCCAAAGAAATCAGTGAAGATAAATTTAAAATTTAATAAACAAAGTATCGGAAAAATTCATATAAAAGTCAAAGTTGAAATATTTTAGTGGGTGGAAGCATTCCACAAAAAATGACTCGCGGTCTGTTAGACCGCATACAGAAGTTAACGGTTAAATCAAATTGCCTCTTTAGTTCGCAATCGTGCAAAATTCCGTGGCAGTCAACGTGGTAACCTCACAGCCATCAGATGAGCGAACACAACTTGAAACTGTGGATAAATTACTCCCGGGTTATCGCTTTATTCTACACTGTTAAAAATTTGGATCCACCTAGCACCAAAATTTAGTTCCCATTTAGCTGCAACCAACATTTGGTGCTTATTATCACGATTTAATGGTGCTACCTCGGACGTAAGCACCATTAAATCGTGAAACTAAGCACCAAATGTTGGTTGCAGCTAAATGGGAACCAATTTTTGGTGCAAAGTGGAACAAAATTTTTAACAGTGCAGGAAAACTCTACTCAACTCCATTTTTCTATGTAATATACCTCAAGTCTGCTTTTCAATTTTGATGAGCTTTCTGTTGGAATTAGGGAAGTTTTCTAAGACAGTCGCGGAGACTGGGTGTCAAAAAAACCTCCCCAAGTGAAATGCTTACTCAGGAAAGTTATGAAATCTAATGTTTGTAGCCTAGCGGCCTATTTCTCTGGAGTACTGATATACAATGAACTAAATTGGATTATTGAGAGAGTACCTATAGGAAAATCAGTACTCGGCAGACAAGAGTTATTTAGAAATATTCTCATTCAATATCTTTGAGCTACTTTGTACTCATTGCTGTGAATTGAAATTAATTCTATAAGAACTTAAGCCTGCCAAGTACTGATTGTCTCTGGGTTTTTCCCCCCAATATTCTCAATTTAGTTCATTGTGTACAAGTACCCGAAAAAAAAATTAAATGCGGGTGCTTGGCGGCCAAAGTTAGAATTCATAACCTTTTCTGGCTGATCATTTTATTTAGAGGGTTTGTTTTTACGTCTAGTGGTTTTTGAGAGATATCAATTCTTTTCGTTGCGTTTATTGTGTTCGAGATGAGAAAGATCGATGAATGTTTATAATCATATCGTCGCTCTAAACGCAAAGTGGAGTAAATCAGAACAACGCATGATGATCGGAAAAGACCGAAAAAAGGCAAAAACCCTGAAAAACGTTCCATTTTACGAGGAAAAGTTTGAAAGAATCAGAAGAACAAAATTCCAGTGACCGGCCATTTTCAGAGGAATTTTTCGCCATTTTCCCTAGTTCATTGCTGACAATCATGCGATTATTTTTCGTTCACTCACTCGGAGTAACACGATGGCGAAAAAAAAAAATAAAGGTTTCAGATTTAATAGAAGCTGAGGTGTGAGAGGTCAAAACCCGGCCAAAGATCCATCAACATGATATACACTCACATGTTTACCCCTTTGACATAGAATTTGGCGGCGAAACACTGCCGCACTCGAACGGAGAGAAGATTCAAGTTTCTTTATCGCCGCATCTAAGAGAAGATATAAGGTACTTTAATTTATGTATGAGAGTTATTTATGATAATTAAAGCTATTATGTATGTTAAATAGGGTTATTATATATAATTATTAATTGACAGTTTAAAATTATTACCATTTGGTAATAATAAAGCTAAAAAGCCAAACTCAGTAACTTTAAGTAACTGATTCTACGTAGAATGAAAAAGGTTTTAAAATGCAATGGAAGCCACGCTGCATAAATATGTTAATAAGGTCCTGCTGCGTAGAAAATAGTAAAATTTAACGAATGTCCTTATCAGTATTCAAATTACAAACTGGATTTCGTTAGTAGACATTTGTCTTGATTGGTGAATCATTCCCATCCCTATCAGTAGGTACTACAAACAAGAGATTGAGCTAAAAACAATCAAATCTGTTACTATGTCTTGCGTTTTAGAAAAATAATATAACCCATAAAAACAAAGTCTTTTTTAAAAAAAATCCTTTATATCCATTGATAATTTTTATATTCATTTAACACAGCTCCGATGTCAAAAACATTTCTAACCGCAAAATGTGCGGCAAACTACATTTCAAAATTTATTCATCAAAAATGAACGTGAATTTATAATCTAACATTCAAACATTTATTTATTCTAATTAAAGTACAGTAGAGTCCTGATTATCCGAGTTAATGTGGACCAAGACCAACTCGGATAACGGAAAAACTCGGTTAAAGCGAAAAGTAAAAATAAAATAAATCGTATCGGTTTAAATGTGTGTTTTGACAAGTACAAAGGTTATACTATAGGTAAACCACATGCAATTAATAATATATAGTAATGCTTAACGAGTTCTCTTACCTAAACCTTAAGACCTTGAGCGACGCGATAGGAGGAGCAGTGTCATACAATGAAAAGGTATGTAAACATTTTGTTTTCTTGAGTGTTTGAGAGATCAAGTACCAATTTTTTTCGGTACTAGTTTTGACAAAGGAAAATATCAGGAGTAAAAGAAATACTATCTGGCTCGGTTAAAGCGGAAACTCGGATAACCGGGGTTTTACTGTAATTTTACTATTTATTTATTAAAACAAATTTTTTTTGGCAACAGGAAAGAGTTTCAAGAATAATCGGTTTCAACGCGATTGAACGTCGGCAAGTTGATTTATTAGTAAAAGCGGCCTTTTAGTGACAGTAACAGCCCCAGAATTTGATAGAATGATTGTCATCGACCCTATCTGCCAAGTTTCAGCCCGATTGGATGACGGCAAGGGGGTTAATTAGGCCTCCGCAGATTCCGCTCCCATCGGCAAACATACAAAAACGAAGTTAATACAAAGGTTGGTTGTATTCAGATTATCTGGAGCCGTCAGCAACACGAGGACTATAATGCACCGAAACATTCGTCATTAGACAACCCAACATACATTTACAAACACCCATGCCTGACACGGGACTCGAACCCGCAACCTCGCGGTCTATTAATACAAAGGATTTAAAAACACGAGATTGAGCTAAATAACAATCCGACCTTTTACTATACCTTACGTTAAAAAAAAAAAAAAGAAAAAAAAAGAGGATTTTTTATCAACTGCCTCTTATAAAAATTTTGATCCACCTTGCACCAAAAATTGGTTCCCATTTCTCTGCAACCAACATTTGGTGTTTATTTTCACGATCTAATGGTGCTTACAGGGGTCAAAGTGACAAAATAAGAATATATAGGATTTTTTCAAAAAAAATATAGGACAATATAAAACATCAAATAACTGCACACAGTTGAACTTCAAAATTAACTCGTTATACATTTATATACTCGTTATATTGAATTTAAGAGAATAGAAAACACACCTTTAAAAAAAGAAATCGCCTGATCCTGAATACGTGATCCGTTATTGCCTCAATATTCCATCAATAAATCAAGTTTTATTAATTACATTATTTGCAATCATGAGTCTTTTACTTCCAGCATTTTTAACTGTTCCAATTTCTTTAAGTATTTTCTTTTTATCCCTGTTTGCAGTCTTTTGTTGATTCAGATTTACTGTTCAGTGTCGACTGGATTGGCGGCGAAAAGTGGGAGATTTATCGCCGAATGTGGTGAACCTGGCACTTGGTTTTAAAGCAACCCTAGAGATCGTTTGGATTTGACAACACAACGTATTGACGAAATTTTCAATTTTGGCGACTTTTATGAAAAAATCGTGGCTAATATTCCGAATCCGGTACGAATTCTGCGCCAAGGCGATTTTCGCTAAAAAATGGCAGCCCTGCCATTTTTTAAGAGCAAGATAACTAACTGCCTATGGTTGCCATAATTTGGTGGTTTGATGTAAACAATTCGTGGCGCAGAATCCGTACAGGATTCGGAATAAAAAAAATCTCCACTCGACATCATACAGTAAATCTTAACCCTTTTGTTTCCTTCATCAATTATTGACTGAGCACTCAAAATGTTCTTTAGTAGTCCTGCAAATTAATCCCAAGTTGTTTTTATCCGTTTTTCCCGAGGCAGAGTTTTGTTGTTGCATCTCTCTCTGCATTATGGCCAATTAATTTATTACGTTGGAAGAGAAATCAGATCAGAAATTCCAAACCGATTGTTATGGAAATGTTCACATGTTTACAACTCCCGCCGGTCCAGTAGAGTTGAGTTGTAGGTTATGCAGCACGTGACGTCACAAGAGATAAAACGCGGCGCCGTCGTTACAAACATCGTTTTTGTCAGGTATTTTTCAACTACGATCGCGCCAAAGAATCCGAAATATTAAAAAATGGCAACAAACGGTGCCGTTATTACAAATTCGAAGAAAATATAGATCGAATCAATGTAGAAATATAGCATATATAGGACAATTGTAAAATATAGGACAATATAGGACGTTTTTACCGATTTTAAAAAATATATAGGATTTATAGGACATATAGGACGTCTGCGACCCCTGTGCTTACTGTCCGAAGTAGCACCATTAAATCGAGAACTAAGCATTTTTGGTGCAAGGTGAATCCAAATTTTTAACAGTGTACTGTTTATATGAATCTTCTTACAAAACATTCTTTTTAAATCTTTTATATTAACTTCGCTTTTGTATGTTTTTCGATGGGAGCGGAATAGACATAATTAACCTTTTTGCCGTCATCCAATCGGGCTGAAACTTGGCAGATAGAATGCATTGTCATCGGCGTCGAATCTATCAAATTTTGGGGCTGTTATTGTCACGTAAAGGTCGCTTTTACGGAATACTAATAAGCCAACTTGCCGTCATTCAATAGCATCAAAATCTGACCATTGTTGAAACTCTTTCCTGTTGGCAAATTTTGTTTGAATAAATAAATAATAAAATTACTTCGATCAAAATAAGTAAATGATATTTGGATGATGTTCACGTTAATTTTTAATAAATAAATTTTGAAACGTAGTTAGCCGCATATTTTGCTGAAAGAAATATTTTTGATATCGGCGCTGTGTTAATGAACATAAAAATTGAAAATGCATATAAAGGATTTTTGAAAAATTCTGTTTTTATGGATTATATTATTTATAAAAAAATTATATATATTGTAAAATGACATTTTATATTCGCTTTACCTACAATTTTGTCCCGTCTTAAATCTATGTTTCTAGAAAGAATCACAGAAGATTCCCCTAACCCAATAAAATTACAATTTTAAATAAGGATATGCAATTAGGACTAATTTTTTTACACACAATTAAATTAAAATTCTAGTCATTCTGCATTGATTCAAACCAAACCGCGAAACAAATCTTCACACAGACCTTAATTATGGACATACCGGCGATCATATCGATTTGATACTTGGAAATGTTTAGAGTTGGGCAATTCTCTGGTTTTTGCACTCTTTTTAAACTAAAGAGAGAAACGATCAAATTTAAATTACAAATTAATGACAAATTTACTAGTTATCTTTTTGCTTTTTATCATTACTTTCAATTACCCATATGTTTATTTAAGGTAATGAAAGTATTAGTAAGGAGCGGTTAGGCGTCAAAAAATAGCCGAATACTGCACTTTGTGAAACAAGTCTGTAATTTTGCACATCGATAGATAATGTCATTCTAATCATTTTAAGAAGTGGGCCCACTCGGATTTTATTTCAGGTCGAGGTTTTATACTGCTCAAAGTTAGGCTTAAAATATGCGGGTTTCTTCTCCATCAAAAGAATAAGTTATAGGTTAATGGCCAAAAATATTAATTATATTAACACGTATAATATGTTAAATAGTTATGCTTGCATTAAAGAATAAAAAAAAAATTTAATTTCAACTGGAAGTCATTAATATTTCGACCGGAAGTGTATCCCTATTCAACTCCAAGAACTTGAACTGAACTACATATATAAAACATATTCCATTTATAAAAGGATTAATTTCGAAAATTTATCAAATAAAAATATTATAATATATTAAATATATACCAAAATTAGAAAGCAAGTTACGACCGAAAGTTCAAAAAATTTCTATATCCGTATAGCTTCTGCAAATCCCTTAATACAGTGAACTCAAATTCATATCGCTTTTCCAAAATTTGGTGCTGTTAGTTACATCTGTGCGTTTCAATTTCAAATTATTTTTCATTCTATTAATTATCTTAAGATTTGTTTTTACTTTTCTAAGTGCTGTTTGTTGTTCTTTTTTTTTTTTTTTTTCTTCCCATGGCGCAGAAAACCGATTTTGTAATCATTTCCATTAGTTAGACGTCCAAACATTGGGTTCGATTTTAAGAATTTGTTTCAGCTTTTCCTAGACACTGTCTACAAACTTTTTTTTTATTTCACTTGTACTAAGAATCCATTCTAGTCGATATCCACACATGCCTTTTTATGCTCAATGGTGTTCTAATTGGTTTAAATTCTTCACACGTTTAAATCTGCATGACAGAAAAGTTAGTATAGATATTTTATTTGGCATTTTGAGATACTTAAAATTCTGCAAGTATTTTTCTCTAGTCTTTCATAATGTCATCTTACTCCAAAACATTCAAATTTGCCAGCACTGTTTCTTTACTTGGAAATGCTCCAACTGATACAAGTGTGCTTTGTGCCAGGGGCAGGTAACTAACGATGAACTGGCGATTCTTATGAAACTTTAACAGCCTAGATCTCCAAAATGCATGAATAACATTCCCTACCAATATCCATTGATTTGTGCAGACTGAAAGACGAGGAAAGCACTCTTGCAGAAACTTTTATAAGGCGAAATGCCCGATGGCACAAAAAATGCGCCATAAAGTTTAATACCACGAAAGTTAATAAAAAAGCTGAGTCGAAAAAAAGAAAAGACAAAAATGTCTCAACGTAGAGAAGAAAATACAAGACTATATTAAAAGAAATGTAGTCAAGCACGGAGCTCATGGTATGGATTTGGTATAGGACACGTACCACAAATTAAGTATTAAGAATCATACGAGAGACATCAGAGGTTTAGAGTCTAGGAAACAGATGAAATCAAATGGCAAACTTCCAAAGAACTGGAACAATTTCCTTAGAAATTCTGCCAACAAGACAGAACTGTTTGAATTCCTATATCAAGATATTATATCCTCTTCTAAATTTCAAGGCATTGATGTCATATGCATCCTTGTTAATGATTTTATTTCAAACAAAAACAAAGATTACAGTATTCTTCGGTTTTGCAATCATGGGGAAGCTAAATCTCGAATCTTCCACCATGTTAATCATGCCATTTTAAATGGACTTATCGACATCTGCATTCGAACGGTTGATACAAATGTCGTAGTGCTAGTTATTTCATGTTTTTTTATTTTTTTTTATTTTTATTTATTTAATGATTTTCAAGAGAAAGGACTGAACACTTTATGGATTCACTTTGAGTCAAGAACACACTTGAAAGTTTTAGGTATTTATGAGATAGCTCAAATTATGGGTTGGTTGGTTGTTTTCAGATTATCTGGCGCCGTCAGCAACACGAGGCCTAAAATGCGCCGAAACATTCGTCATTAGACAAGCCAGCATACATTTACAAACACCCATGCCTTACACGGGACTCGAACCCGCAACCTTGCGGTCTAGAAGCTAGCAAGCTAATCACTATACCGTTTGGTCGGCCTCAAATTATGGGAGAAGCTAAGTCTGTGGCACTTCGAGAATATCACGCGTTCACAAGCTCCGACACCATTTCCTTTTTCGTTGGTCGTGGAAAAACCACAATGTGGAAAAGATGGAGCACATTTCCTGATGTAACAGAAACCTTTACTATTTATGATTTCCACATAGCAACATTCCAAAATTTATCGTTGATCTTCTGCAGCGTTTCATCATTCTGTGCTGCTCTGCAACCACAGTAATCTACATAGAGTAAATGAAGCTCGACAAGAGTTATTTACTTCCTTGAATCGAACCATGATGAACATTCCACCAACGGCTGCTGCACTTATGGAGCATGCTATCAAAGGCTATCAAATTAGATTAGGCAATCAAAGTGAAAACGTTTGGGGGCAGGCCTTGATAAATCACTTAGTTTTACCCTCGTTACAAGATTGTGGGTGATTGGTAATCGACGACAGTTGCGTTCCACAATGGTCATCACTTCCCAGAAGTTTCTCAAGCTCTATACAAGACTTTTTGACCTGCAAATGCAAAAAAGGCTACCAAAAGCTTTGTACAAAAAATTTCATTTTAAATTTAGAATATTCATTCTTACAATTTGATGTATAGAACTTGAAAGAAGTATATTAGTTTTTTAAGAATGACCCTTTATACGCAGGAGGGAATATTAAAAATGCGCATTTTTAAGCCAAACTTTGAAAAAAGAAGTCTAAAGCCTCAACCGGAAGTAATATCCGAGTGGAATATTTCTATTTGATACGTTATCGAAATAAACCCTTTTATACATAGAATGTGTTTTATGTGTGTAGTTCAAGCTGTTGGAGTCGATTAGGGATCGACTTCCGGTCGAAATTTTAATGACTTCCGGTTAAAATTTAAAATTTTTTTATTCTTTAATACAAGCCTAACTATTTGACATATTATACTTGTTAATAGAGTTCATATTTTTGGTCGTGAACCAACAATTTACGCGTTATATTGAATAAAAAAACCCGCATATTTTAGGACCGACATCGAAGTAGTATAAAACCTCGACCGGAAGTGAAATCCGAGTGGCCCGACTTCTTAGAATGATAATAACTATCGATGTGCAAAATTACACAGACTTGTTTCACGAAGTGTAGTTTTTTCCCCTTCTAGCCACTCTACTATATAGCAATCGGTATATATATATATATATATATATATATATATATATATATATATATATATATATATATATATTTTTTTTTTTTTTTTTTTTTTTTTTTTTTCCCGAGCCCCTCTACGTTTTGCAACGTTCTGATTTGATCCATCTAAAAAGTTGTCTAGAAAAAATGTCTGTGTCTGTGGTCAGCATAACTCCCGAACAAACTGACCGACGATGTTCAAATTTGGTGTGCGGGTTAGTAGTGGTCATGAGACCTACCCTTAAGGTTTTCCAAAATCGCGCATACGCATAAGGTTAAAATCATAAAAAAAATAGTGTTTTTCAGCAATTGCAAAAAAATTTCTCTAACGATTTTAATAAAAAATCTCTGTGCTTAATGCCTCTTAAAGTGTTCTAATCGTTACCACCTTTGAAAATCCCGTAGAAAGCGAGAAACCTTTAACCGCTGTAAGCAGTCTCACAGACCGCGAGTCATTTTTTATGTAATGCTTCCACCCCCTAAAATAAATCTTTGACTTTTATATAACTTTTTCTGATACTATGTTTCTTAAACTTTAAATTGATATTCACCAATTTGTTTGGCGCAATATGGAGCATGTGTTGTTCTTGCACCAAAAACTTTAAAACACCTAACCACAGCAGTTAAAGGTAAAAGCGTTAAAAGTTGAAAAACGAATGCCTTTAACACAGGGCTCTCTGTCTTTGAGCATCGTTCATCTCTATTTCTTTCTCTATGTTCTATCATCACCTTTATTTTTTATCACTTTATTCGATCTAGAATACTTCACATGTCCGAAATATAATAGTTTACTTTTTGTGAAAAAACTAGGGGTGTGTAACATCGCACAACTTTTACACTATAATATTGGTCATTGCATTAAAATTTATGGTGTTAGTTACTGTTTTCTCATATTTGCACTCACTTAATTAAAAATGACTAGATTTACAAATTTACATTGGCAAAAAAAATACACTCCAAGATGGCGAAATTGGCGATGTTATTCGATCGACATTAGACTGCACGTTTATATTCCTATATTCCCTATGAGCAATCTTGTAAAATAAAAATCATTCAGAAAGATTTTCATTTAAAATGTACCACTAATTTTGCATGGCTGATTTTATGTCATTGATCTTAAGAATGATCATTCGAATTTCTTTTTTCTTACTAACTTGCCATTTGTATACAGTAGGCCAAACAAGTTAAATGCAGAGTTTATTTCGAAAGTATTTTCGCCGACCAAACGGTATAGTGGTTAGCGTGCTAGCTTCTAGACCGCGAAGTTGCGGGTTCGAGTCCCGTGTTAGGCATGGGTGTTTGTAAATGTGTGTTGGCTTGTCTAATGGCGAATGTTTCGGCGCATTATAGCCCTCGTGTTGCTGACGGCGCCAGATAATCTGAAAACAACCAACCAATCGAAAGTATTTTCAGTTATGGGCTTTATTATACAGAGCCACTCGAGTGGCGAACGCGCGCCACCGTTCCAGTTGCTCAGATATGCCACTAGAAGAGAAACTCTTTTTCTTTGTCTCAGTCGAAATGGAGGTAAAATTACGTACTCGCCTCTCGGACAGACAAACCGACTCCAGACGGAACGCAGGCGAGCCCGAGCGTAGGCGAGGCGAAACGGCCGAGTCAGGGCGGAAGAAGCCGAACGCACCGAGAACACTCTCCCACTCGCACTCTTTCGTAATGGCCGACCAAACGGTATAGTGGTTAGCGTGCTAGTTTCTAGACCGCGAAGTTGGGGTTTCGAGTCCCGTGTTAGGCATGGGTGTTTGTAAATGTATGTTGGCTTGTCTAATGACGAATGTTTCGGCGCATTATACTGACGGCGCCAGATAATCTGAAAACAACCAACCTTTCGTAATGTCTTGGCGAGAGTGAACTGGGATCGCCTCGCCCTCGCCTCTCGGGCAAACTCGGGTCCTTTGACTCGTAGCAAAAAAACGAATCCAGACGGAGAGCATGCGAGCCCGAGCGTAGGCTGAGTCAGGGCTCATTTTGTGATATGATCAATAATAATACAGGGGGGGCCACAAAATTCAGGAAAAAAAGTTCCCTGATAATTCCCTGACAGATTTCTAAAAAATTCCCCGATTTTAGAGCAAACTTTTTTCAAATTTCCCAAATTTTCTTAGATTTTCTAGATGTCAAGACACCCTGATCAAATAGAACATGTATGCTAAAGAGATAATATGCAAATTTTTTGTTTTGATGGTAATGAAAAGTTTAAATTATTCCGTAACATTTAAACTTCTAGCGATTACCATCAGAAATCTCCCGGTAAACAGCGCCAAAATATGGATGAACGTGCCTTAAACAATACAAAATTTCCCCGATTTTCATGAAATCTTAAAAAGTTCCCTGACATTTCCCTGATTTTTTCCAGAATCAGAACGCTCCCTGACATTTCCCTGATTTCCAGGTTTTCCCGGTTTTGTAGCCACTCTGTAATACCATAAATTGCAGTTAACTTCAACAATGCAAAGAGGAAATAAAATAGAGTATTCAAAGAAAAAAGTTTCCGATCATCATATTAGTGAGAAAAAAGTATTCGATCAACTCGGTTTAATTTTTTGTTGGTCCTCCTTTTGCCTTGATTGCTGCATTTAAGCGTCGAGGCATGGATTCGACCAACTCGTGACATAAATTTGAATGAATTTCACCCCAGCTTTCTTTGATGGCTAGACGTAGTTCTTCCATATTGGTAGGTCTTCTCTTATCAATGTTTCTTTTCAAAACATTCCAAACATTTTCGATTTGATTGAGATCCGGATTATTTGCAGGTTACTTCATAGTCTTTATTGGAGAATTTCCATTTGGATTTAAAAAATTCTTGACCTGTTTATTTCGATGACAAGATGCGTTATCATCTTGAAAAATGAAATCGGAGGAGTCACCAAAGGCTTCCTCGATGCTAGGAATCAAATAATGCTCTAAAATGTCAATATATACTTCAGAATTAATTGTTCCCAACACTATACACAATTTAACCACTCCTTGAGATGTCATGCCACTCCACACCATAAATGAACGCTGATATTTAGTTTTAGTCTTGAGGCAATCTTCTTTGAACTTTTCATCAGCTCTCCTCCACACAAAGATTCTAGTGCCATCCCCAGTTCCTAGGCAAATACGAAATTCGTCACTAAAAATAACCTTCCAATCATCGAAGTTAGACGTAGTTCTTCCATATTGGTAGGTCTTCTCTTATCAATGTTTCTTTTCAAAACATTCCAAACATTTTCGATTCGATTGAGATCCGGTCTATTTGCAGGTTACTTCAAAGTCTTTATTGGAGAATTTCCATTTGGATTTAAAAAATTCTTAACCTGTTTATTTCGATGACAAGATGCGTTATCATCTTGAAAAATGAAATAAAAAGGAGTCCCCAAACGCTTCCTCGATGCTAGGAATCAAATAATGCTCCAAAATGTCAATATATACTTCAGAATTAATTGTTCCCAACACTATACACAATTTACCCACTCCTTGAGATGTCATGCCACTCCACACCATAAATGAACGCTGATATTTAGTTTTAATTTTGAGATAATCTTCTTTGAACTTTTCATCAGCTCCTTCACATAAAGATTCTAATGCCATCCACAGTTCCTAAACAAATACGAGATTCGTCATTAAAAATAACCTTCTTCCAATCATCGAAAGACCAGCTTTTATGTTTCTTCAACCAATGAAAACGACTTTTCTTATGTTTTTCAGTCATATACGGTTTCGCTTTGGCTTTGCAGAAGTGATATCCTTTATCATTTAAACGATTTCGCACTGTACGTGCACATACCTTTACTCGATATTTTGACCACTCGGCATTAAATTGTTTGGACGTACAACTTCGCATACATTTGGCAAAATTAACCAATTTCCCGTCTTGCCTACTTAATGTTGCATGTGGGCGACCGCTTCGAGGAAGATTTTTTACATCAATACTCGAGCGATATTTTTTCCAAATTTCACAAACAGTACTTTGAGCACATGCGAAGGTCTGAGCAAACTTTCTATGAGAAATTCCGCTTTTTAAGCGTTTAACAATTAAAAGTTTAAAATCTTTAGATAATTCTTTTTTTCGAGTCATACTTCCGCAGATGCGAAACTAGTTTTTAACTTTCAAACCACGATTCGACCTTTTATACTGTCGTCTTTGATCTTGAACGCATGTGCCGAGTAAAAATAAATTTGCATATATCACTAAAAATACGTTGCTTTTGTTTGCGATCGAATACTTTTTTCTCCACAAAGTGATGTTCGGAAACTTTTTCCCTTCGTGATTCAATGCACTTTCTCGTGTAAATTGTTAACGGTAACTGCAATTTCTGCTATTATTTAATATTCTTTGGCTAAATTAGACATATTTCACACACACACACACTCGAAGGTTTGAAAAGAAAAATATTGAAATTGTGGAAAAATTACAATTGATGTTAACGTAACGTGCTTTCATACTGATGCTAACGTACACTGCTTTCGGTGATCGGATACTTTTTGCCAGGGGTTATACTTACTTTTTAATTATTACTTATTTTTAGTATGCATTTTAATGTTTGTGTACTCAATTAAACTACGTATTAAAAATTGTGAAAACACTTTTTCTTGGTTTGGTAAGGACAATTGAACTAAATGGAAACTAATCAGAATTTTATTGCAAACAAATCTCTCTACAAAATATTGCATCACGATATTTATTGTCACTCTTAAGAGGAGTCGTAGTTATAGAACGTTAAAAAATCAATTTTGAGATTAATATTTAAAAATAACTACAAACAAATTTGAATCCTACGGTGAACAAAGTTTTAATTTCGCTAAATTAGAAGAATTTTCTATATATTTTAGAAAAAAGTGTTGCTCATCCATTTGTATTATCGTTTTCAACTTTAACGACCTATATCTCCAAATGCAATTTTCAAAATGTTAGGAACATTTACTCAAAAACTATTCCCTTTTTCTTTTACTACATAAAATAAAAATTAATAAAGTATTAATTTAAAAGCTTCTGACGAATAGTTTATTTACATTTATACAAGGGGTAATAGCACACAAAAAATTTTAAATAAAAAAAAAAAAAAAAATATTGCAAAAACTAATACAAATATTTTTTTAATAAAATAGCATAAAAATTTTGTTTGTATCATTAACAAAAATTGAAATATTTAAGTTTTTGTTACATGACAACTTTATCTCAGACATGCATCTGGAAAATTTGAAACTTTCTCTCGGTGATGGCTTTTTGTCCCTTTTTTGAGTTTAAATGGATATAACTTAAAAACTACTGGTTATAAATCTACGAAACTTTCCACAATTATTTTTCATACATATTTCTTTAGTTGGTCTTCAGGAATTAGGTTTCTTTATTTAACTTTTATTTTTTTAAATTTTGGAGCTTAGCATACTATTTTTTTTTTTTTTTTTTTTTTTTTTACAGTTTTTGCACAAAATATATATATTTTTTAATTTTCTATAATAACTTTATTGAAAAATCTTGGAATTTTTTTTAATATGAGTTGTAAGAAGTAATTTAAAGCAAAAAATAAAGTGATTTTTTAAAAAAGTTGTTTCAGATATATCAAATTTAGGAATTAATTAAAAAAATATATTTTTTTAAATTTGAAAATTTAAAATAGTTTTTTAAATTTCAAAGCATCATACATTACTGCATAAAAAATTTCAGAAAAATAATTATAAAAATAAAGATTTTAGAATTTTGAGTGCCAGACCCTCTTAACCCTTTTCACTCGAGGCCTTTTTCGCGGAGTATGGACCAGCAACTCGAGACATTTCGTGGCATATTTGATCGATTCTAGGTTACGGATTCGCTTCATAGAAACTAAACACCAGTCATTGGCCATGCATCGAATTTCCGCATCAAACCTAGTGGTCATCTCGTGTTGGGGCATCCAATCATGTGGTGCCTGAAAGGCGCCGTTCGAGCGCAAAGGGTTAATTCTTTAAAAAACAATGAGTAGTTCAAGCATTGGGTAGCAATGGTAGTGCACAGCAAATAACAGCATTACGGAGAAGAGAAAATAAAAAATTTAAGCACGCGATGAAAACCCGAGTTAGCAGACATCAGATTTATAATTGTTATGTTGGGAATTTTTCACAATGCATTTTGGTCATAGCATATTAAATTATATTTTACCTATTGAAATATTAATAGTACTTAAAAATTAAGACTTCCTGTACTTCAAAAATTACTAAGAAACATCAAAATATTGGTGTGGGTTGGTTGGTTGTTTTCAGATTATCTGGCGCCGTCAGCAACACGAGGGTTATAATGCGTCGAAACATTCGTCATTAGACAAGCCAACATACATTTACAAACACCCATGCCTTACACGGGACTCGAACCCGCAACCTCGCGGTCTAGAGGCTAGCACGCTAACCACTATACCGTTTGGTCGGAATATTGGTGTGGGAAACAAAACAGCTTGATATTAAAAATACTACGTCTAGAAACGTTGCATATACTTCTCGGAAATGGAATACAAAACTTAACTCTGATAAACTTTAAAAAAAAAAAAGTAATTCCTCAGAGCAATCTTACCACGTTGAGCGCATTCTTAAGGAAATTCCCTTCAGGTCACACACAGTAGTGCGCTTCGCATTGCTATACCGCAATACCAGCGCATCGTTGATAACAGATTAAAATTTACTCGATACAGTAGAGTAAATATATTAGGGCCATTGTTTCTTATCGCAGTGGAAGATATTTACGCTTAGAAGGAAATGCTTATAGACATTCATTCAACAAGTTTACGCAGCGTACTGTCAGCCACCGATAGCTGACTCGGCACTCAACGTGTTAAAGAAGCTGATTGCATACGGGTCCACGAATATGCATAAATAGGGTTGGTTGTATTCAGATTATCTGGCGCCGTCAGCAACACGAGGACTATAATGCGCCGAAACATTTCGTCATTAGACAAGCCAACATACATTTACAAACACCCATGCCTAACACGGGACTCGGAACCCGCAACCTCGCGGTCTAGAAGCCAGCACGCTAACCACTCTATACCGTTTGCATAAATAGGGAATCCGATCAATCAAGACACATTTGATTCGATCGGCTGCTACTATACTAAACTTCAACTTAACTAGACATCACTTAGACGGTAGATCGTGACAGTGCTCATAGGTATTTAATCCATTTTGGCGGCGTGAAAGCATAATGTTCGCCAAACCCCAACCCTGTAGAGAACAAAAGGCTATAAGGTTTGGCGAGAATTATGTCTTCACTCCGCCAAAGTGGATTAAATACCTATGAGCACTGTCACGATCTACCGTCTAAGTGATGTCTAGTTAAGTTGAAGTTTAGTATATCTGTAATCAACGATTTATCCTTATCTATTATAACCCAATACCAATTTTCATACCATTTATGTCTTAAAGCCTCGAATTTGCTCTCTGTAGGAAATTTTAAAAGTTTGGGACAGTGTTTTGCGAGTTCATCCTTCTTACAAGGAAGGTTTCGAACAGAGAACAGAATCGACCTTGTAAAGTCAATTGCTATTTATTGGAAGGCATTTCCAGGACTGGAAGAGAAGGGGTCGGAATAGCCACTTGGTCAGAAATATGCCTTAAAAATGCGATTGTTATTCACTAATAATAAAAACTAAGGGTGTGGAACATCGCACAACTTTCAATTACACCATAAAATTAATCATTACGTTAAAATTTGATATGGTGCTATTTAAGGTTTTCACATTTTAACTCATTTAAATGAAAATTTCCAATTTGGCGATATTCATTGGCAACAATTTTTACACACGCAAAAAAAAAAAAAATCGGTGAAATTGGCGATGTTATTTGAAACATTACATTTTCCATTCTTGTGCGTCAAACAGAAAAAAAAAAATCAATCATTGATGGGCGATGCGCAAAGGCAGAGAGATCTGAATTAAAGGCACTCGTTTTATCGCATTTCTATGAAAATTTCGGGCCGACCAAACGGTATAGTGGTTAGCGTGCTAGCTTCCAGACCGCGAGGTTGAGGGTTCGAGTCCCGTGTAAGGCATGGGTGTTTGTAAATGAATTTTGACTTCTCTAATTACGAAAGTTTCGGCGCATTATAGCCCTCGTGTTGCTGACGGCGCCAGATAATCTGAAAACAACCAACCGTATTCAGATTATCTGGCACCGTCAGCAAATTCAAGGACTTGTTTAAGAAAATTCCAAGGACCTTTTTATGAAAATTCAAGGACTATATAATTATATACTTTAGGCATAAAAATACAAAACGGAGATTATCGGTGATTACTTGAAAAAAGGATAAGGTCCTTGAATTTTTTAGAAATTTCAAGGACAAATTTCCTCAAAAAATTCAAGGACTTTCACGGACAGTTGGAATCCTATACTATACGTCTAGTCGAAAGTTAATATAAAGATCGTAAGGAGGTATGGTCTCTTACTTTAATTTTTAAAATGCTATACAAAATATAGCTTTCATTAGGTGAAAAATTCGTTATTAGAAATTTGTAACGTTTATTACTCTTGAATTTATATTTATTTTAATGGCGTACAGTGAGATAATTTTTGATACGTTATTCGTTAAATTAGGTCAGGTTTGAGAGCTACCATAACGTAATAGAAAGGTTAACTTGCAATCTCATAGTTCCTTTCCTGAATTTTTTTTTTTTTTTAAGAAAAACGTCATGAAAAGGTTATTCGCCGATTTTTTATTTCCTAGTTTGTATAATTTGGATGAGTCTAAGTGTCGGAAAACTAAGCTGCATTGGTTACAATGAAGCAATTGTCGATACCTATTATGAATGAAATGTTGGTTTGCTGAATTGTCAGATGCGTAGCCAGAAAAGCGATTCAAATATCGCGTCCTTGTTACAAGAGTTACACATTTCAAAATTATTTATTTCGAGCAGAAGTATGTACAGTATCACAGACTGCGTGTATTTGAAGCTGTTTTAACGACGCAAGATTGCTGACGTGTTGAGCCTGTAATTATTTATGGACTTTCATTAAAAAAAAAAAATGAAGAATTTTAAACTGAGTATCTTCTGTAGCTAAGGGTTCGATATGTATTCCTATGCAAATTTGGTTAATTTCTATAATTGAAGTTATTCGAATGTAAAGTATCTAGAAAACGAGAATATTATGTAGTTGTTAGTATTTAGTAGTTAAATCATTCATAATCTCCAGTGTATTTATTTACTAAAAGCTATTTTGAATATATTCGCAATTCGTGAGAATTTCTTCATTTTAATATTAGATTCAGTGTTCGGCGACCAAAAGGTTTAATTATATTAAAGGTGGTTCCGTAATATAATGAGGGTTAAAAAAAATTCCAGTTATTCTAGTGGTTGGTTTGGGTTTTTTTTCAGATTATCTGGAGCCGTCAGCAATACGAGGGCTATAATGCGCCGAAACATTCGTCATTTGACAAGCCAATATACATTTACAAACACCCATGCCTTACACGGGACTCGAACCCGCAACCTCACGGTCTAGAAGCTAGTATGCTAACCACTATACGGTTTGGTCGACGTCTAGTGGTTAGCAAACTCATTAAACCCAAAAGTCAAAGATCGGTAGTAGTAACACACAAGATATCTTTTGAAAGTCGAATTTTATTTCAAGAATAACATTTTCAAGAGTATTATTCAACTAGCTACTAATGCCATAATACTTATCTTATTAATTGAAAAATTTAACTTCATTCAATGGTCAGTTTTTTCCGATTTCGTCTGAAAACAAAATTCCCTTTCGAGAACCAATGTTTTCAGGAGTCTTTTTAAACCAACCACTGGAATCATAATAATAATAATGTTATTAACTGACAAATTTGGCCGTATTCAAGTAGCTGGCGAGCCGCGGTTTGCCGACCACTGGTATGGTCGAACTTTAATTTGAAACAATTAAAATAACAGCCACGCACCTTCAGATATCCACTCCTTCTGCCCTGCTGGACTCATACCGATTTCATCGCACCAATCCGTCCTCCAGAAATAGGCACTTCTACTATCCATGGGCTGAAGAAATTCGCCAATATTCGATCGCCAAATCCTTTTCCGGGAAGAAAAAACCCCCATCCGCCACACCTGACTTGTCACCCTATGATCCGACTCAAGATTAAATACATATTCACAAGTTCTGGTTTTGTGTGTTCCAGTGACTCTCATTCAACAAGGCGCGGAGGGTGTGGCTAATTGTGATTGGGAGAAGGAGGTGTTGACTCGGATGGACCAATGTTGCTAGTTGGGAGCAGAAAGGGCTGATTCGACCTCGCAACTAGCTTTTCTTCAAGGATACTAGCCTTTTTCTTCATGAATGCAAAGTACGATGTTGTTCAGTAGTTTTCAGTCACAAGGGCTACTTCAATTACGTTGCGTCATAGTTGAACTTGGTCCGAAAACGAGGACTAATATGATATAACAACTCTCTCTCTCTCCATACATCTACTTAGGATACAGAGGCTGTGACGGATTTAACATGTTGCGGCCACCGTTGGTTCTTCCTTCACGTCAGAGTTGTGTCAGCGAAATGTATGGGTCCGACGGCCTCCCTAACGGTATAGTGGCTAGCGTGCTAGCTTCTAGACCGCGAGGTTGCGGGTTCGAGTCCCGTGTTAGGCATGGGTGTTTGTAAATGTATGTTGGCTTGTCTAATGACGAATGTTTCGGCGCATTATAGCCCTCGTGTTGCTGACGGAGCCAGATAATCTGAAAACAACCAACCAACCGACGGCCTCCCAAATGGTTGGCATGCACAATGACCTATTTGTATGCTCAATGACAGCTAATCAGGCCCGGATCTACAGTTTAACGTGGATTTCGAACCACAAAGAACATCCATGCCTAACCCGGGACTCCAACCCGACATGGCCAACCTGATGGCTGAGGGGTTAGCGCTCTGGCCTCCCATACCAAAGATGACGGGTTTGAAACCTGGGTTAGGCATGGATGTTGGTTGTAGTTCGGAATCCACGTTAAGCTATAGGTCCCGGCCTGATTAGCCGTTATTGCGCATAAATATATATTTCGTTGAGCGTACCAACCAACCAATCCAAACCGACATGCGAGGCCAGAGCTCTAATCACACAGCTATTAGGTGGAACTTCCGGGAATGAGATAGCGCCTTAGTTAACCGAGGCTCTGTGAACTTCAGGAGCTGTTAACGATTACTGTGGATTTTTAAGGTGTCGACTAGAAAAGAAAGAAATATTTCTAAATAAACTTACTTTTTTTCCAATTGAGTTTTATTATGTCAGTTATTCTACAGCCCATATAAGAAAAAACCTTTTTTGAGGATTTGTGATATTTTTGTGATTTTTAAAGACGGCTTATTAGAATTCTAATAACTGAAGCTGCATTAGTATTATACGATAAATAAATATATGTTGCAAACAACATCGTTTTGTACCAGTTTGTTATTGTCATTTGTTGGTTGGAGTTTTACGGCTCAAGGGCAACACGTGGACCCTACTGCGCCAAGTGTCATTTGTTAGACGAAAGTTTTTAGTGCGTTTTGTTTGTAAGATTAACCCTTTGCGCTTGAACGGCACCTCTCAGGCACCACATGATTGGATGGCCCAACACGAGATGACCACTAGGTTTGATGCGGAAATTCGATGCATTGCAAATGACTGTGTTTAGTTTCTATGAAGCGAATCCGTAACCTAGAATCAAATAAAAAACTCCGCGAAATGTCTCGAGTTGCTGGTCCCTCAGCACGAAAAAGGCCTCGAGTGCAAAGGGTTAAGTTCGTACTGTTCAAAACACCTCTAATTATGCGTCTGGCCGACCAAACGGTATAGTGGTTAGCGTGCTAGCTTCTAGACCGCGAGGTTGCGGGTTCAAGTCCCGTGTTAGCATGAGTGTTTGTAAATGTATGTAGGTTTGTCTAATGACGAATGTTTCGGCGCATTATAGCCCTCGTGTTGCTGACGGTGCCAGAAAATCTGAAAACAACCAACCAACTAATTATGCGTCTATCGTCGGAACTAAACCACATACATAAAAATCAACTAGATGAAAAGAGTTCCTCACGCAAAAAATTATAAATTTCGAATTACGTCATTCTTTTTTCAAACGCTAAAAACGTTTTAAAATATTTGGGTAGCTGGCTGATTAGTACACTCAAAGACCGATTTTTATGCACAGCTAATCAATCTGGGACCTGCAGCTTAACGTGCATTCCGAACCACAACAATTGACGCAGTGCCCACGTGTTGCCATTACGCCGTTAAACTCCCTGTGAAAGCAACTGGCATTTAAATTATTTACTGTTATGAAATATTTTAAACCATTTTGATAAAATAAAACGGACAGTAAAATTGCAATTCATGGAATATACTTTTTCTTCTTTTTTTCTTGTATAAGTTGTCATCTGACTGATTCAAACTGTTTCAAGTCATCAAAATGATTCAAGTCATCAAACTGATTCAACTTAAAGTTTCCACTATTTGAACTTAACATAAAAACAACGTCAGATTAAAAAGTTTTATAGATTTTCAATGAGCGTTTATTCAAATGACGACAAGGAAGTTTCCGCAAACGTGTAGAATAAATATTGGTTTGTAGGCGTAAATTGATAATCAATCGTCTTATTTTAATAATTTTTGTACTAAATGATGGTTTGTCGAAGGTCAAATAAATTAAATGCAACTTTTGGATGAAACAGATTTTTTTAATTGTATTAACACATTTGCTGCCGACCACGCGCAAGCGCAGAATGTCTTGTTAGTCCAAAGTAGTCTGTCCTGATCAGCCTGCACCCGATCGGAGTTGCCGCGTCCTTTATTACCTGAAACTGTGTTTCAAAAACACAAGCTTCCACCTAACCTTATGGAGGAAGACAAGATGTATCTGATATTTATCTAACATGACAAATATTATTTTGTTGCTTCAGTTAATTCCAGCAAGAACGGAAATTCCGATCGGGTGTAGTCTGATCAGGAGGAACAAAACATTCAGCAATGATACGTGATCGGCAGAGAATGTGTTAAGTTTTGCCAACCTATGAAATCCTACTAAAAATAACGCCTCCCACAAGGTCCATTCTAATTTTTTAAAGTAAAACTGAACATATGTTCCTGACTTCCCTGATACGGAAGAGCAGATAAATAATCAGGTTTGGGATGTATTCGCTTATTACGTACATTTAACTCTTTGGGTATAGATGGGTTAAAAACTGTTTCACGTTTCGCTTAGCTTTTTATGCACGGTGGAATATATTTTAACCCACCTTCGAAAAGTTGAAGTTACTCAAAGTCATCACGTTTAATATTTTAATTAAAGTTTTTCATTCAGTTGGCAACGCTATGCACCAAAGAAAAAAAGTAAACACGTGAAAAAAAAAATTATGTAAATCAAAACGTATCAGTAAGTTGTGTGTTGCTGTGATTGAGTTTGGAGCATTACGTGATGCAGAAAATTTTTGTCGGTCATAACGGTACGTGTTTTTTTTTTTTTTGTTCCCCTAATCTTATTACGAATGAATAAATTGTTTATAATAGAATGCATATTATTGAATGTTTTATACTGATTTTGGAGCTGTGAAGTGGTGGGATTGAATGTCATGCAAGTTATTAAAAATAATAATAATAATAAATTATTTTTATTATTATTTTTTATTTTTTTACTTTATATTTATAAGATTATAAATTATTTGTCACTTGTTAAAGTTCTTTGCCCCTTGTGCTGCACTTTCCGTAAAGTTCTATTTTGTTTTGGTTAAAAGTTGTGTTTGAACGTGTATCATTTTAAGCCTTTGTGGCACGGTTGGAAATTAATATGTCCGGCACAGTAAAAAAAAGGACTTATTAAAATGTAGTAATTTTTTCTTATTTTGAATAATGTTTTAAGGTAAATAATCGAAATGATCGGGGTTTTTTTTTATATTAAATTTTTTTTCTGTGCAACTAGGTTTTTAATTTTCTTTAAAATCGTGTGCCTCAAAGACTTAACCCTTTGGTTAGGCACGCAACCATTTGCCTCGCGGTTAGTTGCGTGAAGGACAAATGCCCCCCCAAATTCAAATTATCGTGCATACCATAAAATTCATGTCCAAGTTTCAAAGTAAGGGGGTATTTTAAGTAATAACATAACGTTATTGAACAGAATAAAAAAAAAAAAAAAATTAAAAAAAAATTAAAAATAACTTTAACAAAAATTGTAAAAAAGCCTTTGACCATGAGCTACCATCTATTGAGAAATTGATTGTGGGGGACATTAGTCAACCGCACGACTGACGAATGATTAAAAAAACGAGAATTCCAGTTTAACCAGTTGACTAAGTTTAACGAGTATACTCGTTATGGAGACGTGCAAGGATTTTTTGTCGTGACGAGTATACTCATCATGCATTAAAAGTAGTGACCATTGGCTATTTAAATAGTAATTATGAAAAGCGAAACATATTCTCGAATTTCAACATGTTTAGAATATTTTGAGGCCAGGGCGGAATAAAACAAAAAATTATGAAATATGAAAAATTTGAGATAAGGGTCTGCGTCCCTGCATGCACCGGCTGAAACAGCTTTGGTTTGGTTGTGAGTTTACTGGCGCATGAGCGGACGGGTGAGCTATTTGCGAAGTCCCATTGTGTGTAAGTACCCTGTTTCGGTGAATACCACTCCACGACAGGAATTTAAATTTTTAACTTTAGATACATTATTCTTGCGTTCTTCGTTAATTATGTAATATATGTAAAATAAATAAATATTAGAAATAAAATTAGCAATTTTACAAAATAAACCTATCTTTTTTAGGCAATATTGTAACAGTGACACTTACTCTGTGTTTGACAACTATACTCGTCATCGATCGATTTTCGTGACACACAGAAATTTGCACTTTCAAAACGAAGAGGCACAGTTAACTGGTTAGAGTAGTTCTTGAACATCAACAAACAACCGAGTACTATACTAAACTCCAACTTAACTTGACATCACTAGACGATAGATCTTCACTGTGATCATAGGCAAATAATCCATTTTAGCGGAGTGAAGACATAATGCTCGCCAAACCTTATAGCCTTTTGTTCTCTACAGGGTTGTGGTTTGGCGAACATTATGCTTTCACGCAGCCAAAATGGATTAAATACCTATGAGCACTGTGACGATCTACCGTCTAGTGATGTCAAGTTAAGTTGAAGTTTAGTATAGAAGGATTACAGATCAGTGATGTTAGTGGTGATGATCGTGAAAATCTCGTGTCGATTGTTAAGGCGCGTTTACACCTAAGTCTTCCCGTAAGTTTTCCACAAGTTGCGGCAATTTGTTGCTTTTTCTACAAAATACATCAACTTTTTCTCTCTTCCACTAAATTTTGGTTTCCCGCGGAGTGTCGGTAAAGATCAAAGAAAGTTGACAACTAAAAGTGGAAGATTTGTTGCGGCGCGTTTTGCGCTAGCAACTTGTAGGAAACTAGCGGAGAACTGTTCCTCTTCCACGCGCCCCGGAAATGACACTTTAGTTTAATCACGCAGTTTAAACAAATAACCGAGACTTGTGCACGAATCACCAGTATCCAAAAAGCGTAATGTAACTGCTAGCTTTCCTGTAGTTTGGGTCACGTTCCTTGATTTTACGTCCGATCATTGAAATCAAATACTCAAAGTCACTTCTGGTCATTCTCAGAAAGTTATTGACACTCCCGTCGCGCCTCAGCTCACCACACAATGGATCGACGTCACCTTCTCGGAGATCAGCTATCATGACACTTCCACTGTATCTATACTTAGCCTTCACCGAGGGTCTCACCCCATATCTTCGGGGACCTCTTGTACAGTGGCTGGCTTTGATGTCTCAGGCAGCCACGGCAATAATTGTGTCTTCTTCGTGCGACATCCTTGACACTACTGCCTAATTCTTGACACTACCGCCTTTCGCGCCAATTCTTTGGCAACAAGTTTTCCACTTGTTGCTCTAAATTTGAAAAGAGCAACTTTTAGTTTTCTACAAAAAAATCTTCCACTTGTTGCTCTAAATTGAGAAGAGCAACTTTTAGTTTTCTACAAACAATGTTTTGTCAATTTTGGTGTAAACGCGCCTTTAGGCTGTCTTGATAGGAGTTTTCCTTGTCGATCTCGTGACTGGGTGGCTATTTACATGCTAAAAGCGTTAGAGTTCTGCGAGCTGATTTTAAAAATGACAGCAATTGTGACGGATAGACTTGCGTGGATTTTCGAGTAGGAATTTTCATTTCCCCCCTCCCCCATTTAGGATGCGAGACAATTAGCAAATTTAATATATTCAAACTGGAGATGTTAACTATCGTTCTAATCTAACGTCTGAGTAGAAAGTATAGAATCCAAGTTAAAGTAAGTATTGTTTGGCAGAAAGACCTATTACGTTTCCACTAAAAACAATTCGTTACAAAAACTTTTATTACTTTACATGTTTGTGTTTTTAAGTACACTTTTATACGTTATTATTATACTTTTTATTGTAGTGCGAAATTATCACACAAAGTATCTTACACAAAAGAATAACCGTATTAAAATACTTATTTGAATGAGAATGTATTTTGTGTTGAAAAATTTTATGTTTTAAGTTAGAAATGTCGAATCTTCCCTCCCCCCCCCCCCCACACACACACTCATCCAAAAAAAAAAAATCTTAGGGTAAAATTATCCTGTTAAAGAAGAAATTACGTACTAATCAGTTATAGTGACTATGCGTTGGGCCTATTTGTCCCCAATTCGAACTTTGTCAATATTATAAGAAACGATAAATTCACAATGAAACATAATGATAAAAATTTTATTATGGGGTTTGGTCACTTTTTCTTAAAAAAATAAATAAAAAAAATACTGTGTTACATTGAAATTTGTGGCGGTCATACCTCAGTTATTGTCCATAAAATGTCATTCAATTACTGATTAAATTTATAAGCTACGATATTTTAAAACAACACCATCTATTATGTCAGCAAATGGTGCAGCTAGAATGTGGAGTGGTTCCTACGCTTTGCAGTGTTTGGCTTCATGGTACCTATATACGTCCTTTTGCAAAATAGTGTGTCCGTGACGATAAAGTTAGTGCTCTGCCCTCATAAATCGAAGGTGCCGGGTTCGAATCCTGGATTAGGCTTGGATTTTCGCTGTGGTTGAGAATCCACGTTAAGATATAGTTTCTGACCTGATTAATGTTGTGTAAAAAAAAAAGGTCGTTGAGCGTACCAATCAACCAACCTACAAGATAATGCGTCCACAAAACTGTGATACTGATTTTAACCCTTTGCACTAAATGCCATTTTCGAGCGGAGGAACCAGCAACTCTAGACGTTTCGCAGGATATTTGGTTCGGTTCGTGGTTACGGATCTGCTTCGAAGCAATTAAACACATTCATTGTCTTGCATCAAGTTTCCGCATTAAACTTAGTTGTCTTCTCTAGTTGCGCCATCCAATCCATTCGGCAAAGGGTTAAAACCATTCTCTTCTGTTTATCTATGCGGTAGTTTAACACGTTGATTGCCACGGAATTTAGCACGATTACGGACTAAAGATCCAATGTGATTTAACCTTTAACTGCTGTATGTGGTCTGATAGACCACGAATCACTTTTTGTGGAATGCTTCCATCCACTACAATATTTCAACTTTGACTTTTATATGAATTTTTCCGATAATTTGTTTCTTAAATTTTAAATTGATGTTCACTAATTTCTTTGGCGCAGTATGAACCACGTGTTGCCCTTGCGCAAAAAATTATCAAACCACCCAACCACAGCACTCGTCGACGCGTTGATTGGAGAAGAAATTGAACCAGTGGTGTGAGTTGAATGCAACTGATATGGCAGTCAACATGTTAACCACTTTGGATTTTGCTTCATACAATACGGTTTAATACAGTGGTGACGGTCAGAAAGAAATCTGTTTTATACTATCGGCATCGACCAAACGGTATAGTGGTTAGCGTGCTAGCTTCTAGACTGCGAGGTTGCGGGTTCGAGTCCCGTGTTGACATGGATGTTTGTAAATGTATGTTGGCTTGTCTAATGACGAATGTTTCGGCGCATTATAGCCCTCGTGTTGCTGACGGTGCCAGATAATCTGAATACAACCAACTATACTATCGGCATCCGTAAGCGTATACCATAGCAAACAAAAAATTATATTATCAAAGCAAAAGTAATTTTCATAATTGGTTGACAACGCATCCTATCATCTCATCGCTAACGTGTTGAATGCATCGATATAGATAAACTGTATAGGCTGCTTAACGCTGGAAAAATGAAGCCGTTGCCATGTTGTTGGGCGGGTAAAAAGATACGGATTCCCGAAGATTGAAAATCAAATCTTGGGTAGTTAACAGCAGAAATGTCAATAGTAGACCTTAATTAGTAATAATGTGCAAAAAAATATCTACTCATAACTCTTAACGAGGTTTCTCGAATTCCCACGCAACTGTAAAAGTGAACTGTGATTGGTTAATCATCATCAACCACCGGCGCGTTTTTATCCCTTGCATTGCCATCAGAACAGTCTATCCAGTTGTTATATCGATAAGTTATCTATATCGATGATTGAATATTGCTTACTTAATCAATTGCATCCCCTTTTTTTTTAATAGTAAAGTGTCCACAGCACAAAATCTGCTATTATCAAACCTAAGTAATTCTCAGAATCGGTTGACAACGCATTCAATCACCCTGTCGCCAACTTGTTAAATACCGCTTACCAAAAAATAAACAACCTTTCCTTAAAAATAATTACCTTTTGTTTAAGGTAGCCGACTATCATTAAAAGTCGAATTTTTATAAAATTTCCCAATTATTTTTTATGATTTCGCGAAAGCTTGTTTCTTAACGTTTCTAAATAAATTTAATACAATCATATCAAGAGGTTTCCAATGCAGTTTTGTACTTTAAACACATTTTCTGCAAAATGGAATTTTCACCGTTTCGTAAACACCATTAACATGATAACTTAAAAAGTAATAAAGACATTACTATGAAATTTTCCGTGTTAGTTCTTTGTAATGCTCATCATAAAATGACCTTCGATTTAAGTGCCAGTTACCATAGTTATTAATTTATAATCGCATTTATACACAATATTTTTTTGAAATGTTAATTTTTTGGAATATATATTTCAAACAATCGTACCTCAGTAATTCCTAAATATATCTCTTAGCTTGAACGCCATTTTCAAAATAGTTAACTGTTAGATAACTGGTTTCCAGTAAATTGCATTCTATTCATAACAATTTTTTGTCAGTGTATATCGTAAACGTTAAGTTTAACTAAAACGTATCTAAAATTTATTCAATTTTTTAAAAAAATTCACTCATTTTCCTCCTTTCTGAATGCTGTCGAGACAAATAGCGTAAAAAACTAGAGGTGTGGAACATCGCACAACTTTAATAATTACACCATATTACAGATGTGGATTTGTGTCATTTACCGTTTTTATATTTCCATCATTCGTTTATAAAAAATGGACAGTTTGGCGAAATTTTTTGCGATAATTGTAATATGGGACTTAAAGGGGAAAATAAACTTTGCCAAAATGGAAATTTTGGATGTATACTTTTCGATAATTCTTATATTATCCTTTCTTATAAGTGAAACTGAGAAGAGGAGAAAAAACGATCGTTCATAATCTGTGTTCAAGCAAAGAGAACTCTGTGTTGAAGGCATTCGTTTTTCAACTTTTTACTCCATTGAGGCATTTTTACGGCAATTTCGGAGGTGAGGATGTTTAGAACAACTTAAGAGGCTTTACCACAGCGATTCTTATTAAACTCGTTAAAGCCGTTTTTTAGCAATCATTGAAAAACATGATTTTTTCAATAGCAGCTACCTTATGCGCATGCGCGATTTTGACGAAAACTTTAATGGTAGGTCCTAACCCTCATTCCAAATTTGAACATCATAGGTCAATTTGTTCGGGAGTTATGCTGATTACAGACACGCATACACACAAACATATATTTTTTCTATATCACTTTTTTGAGATCCGGATGCTCCAAAACTTGGTGAAATGCAAAAAAAAAAATTTAACCGAATCCTATACCTTCATTACCCTATGTATTACACATGGGTAATTGAAAGTAAAAAACTGTGTTAACATAAAGTTCATTTTTCTCAGAAAGTAGTCTGGGCCACCTGATAGTTGTGTGGTTAGAGCTCTGTCAACGCATGCCAAAGGTGCTGAGTTCGAATCCCAGGTTAGGCATGGATGTTCGTTGTGAATCGGAATCCACATAAAGCTGATGGTCCCGGCCTGATTAACCGTTACTGTGCGTAAAAATAGGTCGTTGAGCGTACAAACCAACCAACCGAATGTAGTCTACATTAAATGTATCGTGTCCACGACACAAAAACTTCCATAATCAACCCAAAGTAATTCTCATAAACGGTTGACAACGCAATGAATCCCCTCGTCTAGAACGTATTAAATATTTCTTATTTAATCTTTAAATTCCTTAAGTTTTAAATTTGATACCGGATTTTAAATCAAATTGTACAGTACCCCAAAAAAAAAAACAGAACGATGGCTATATCTTTTGTTCTAATTGTTGAAATAAAAAACAAAAGGTACCGTTGTAAATCGTGAAAGGTTTTTAATAATTGTATGTAGTTTTTTTTTATCATGAGGGGTCATCTACATATTAAAACAGAACCAAACTTTAAAAAGTTCAATAGCAACCTCATAATATTTTTCCATATTTGGATTCAGCATTAAAAAAGAATGCGAAATACAAAAATTCGTAATTTTCTAATGAATGGTTTGTAATTTAAATGATAAAACGAAAATGATAAACTAATGTTAAATAAAAAAGTTGGTTTTTTGGCCATAAAT
This sequence comes from Linyphia triangularis, assembly GCA_963978545.1. NCBI lineage: Eukaryota > Metazoa > Arthropoda > Arachnida > Araneae > Linyphiidae > Linyphia > Linyphia triangularis. The sequence goes on from OZ021727.1 coordinate 19,929,180, forward strand.
ACTTAAATAATTAATATATTTCAGTAATTTTTTTTCAAAAGGTAGTTTGTAAATGGCCAAACATAAATAGCAATCAGCTTTTGAATCAATTTATTTTTTAATAATTAATTATTAATTAATAAAGCAATTAAAAATTTTTTTTTAATAGAAACATATATTTTTTTTGCTTTTATTAGATTTACCATGTTCTAAAACCCCCCCATAATTTTTTTCTTTCCATTTTGACTATTAGTTCTCGATTTTTTAGAGAAAATGTAAAAAACGCTCACTTTAAGGGACCGTATAGTAGACGACTTTTGAAAACTATCAAAGATTAATTCAAGGTAAACTAGAGGTGTGGAAAATCGCATAACGTTCAATTATAGTATAACCAATAGTTTAATAAACTAAGAAACACGCTTTAATAGGAAAGTGAACTAAAAAGTAGAAGATAATTTTAAATAAGTTTGAAATAAGAATAGAGTGATTAATAAGAAATATTTATTTAATCGTAAAAAAGCGTGGGAAGCTTGATGCCAATTTTTGTAAATATTTAATGACAGATATTAGTAAAAGTAGAGCCATTATGAAAATATCTTAAAAAGTACCCCACGCTTTTGTACGATAAAATAAATATTTCTTGTTAATCACTCTATTCTTATTTCAAACTTATTTAAAATTATCTTCTACTTTTTAGTTAACTTTTTTATTAAAGCGTGTTTCTTAGTTTTTTAATCTATTGATTATTTTCTACTTTTTAGTTTGATTTTCTATTAAAGCGTGTTTTTTAGTTTTTTAAATTAATTATTTTTTTCTATAAACTATCAATTTTTTTTATTTAATTTGCTTTCTTAAATTCCATTTATTTAAAACAACATTTTTTAAGCAATTTCAATAAGTTATCCTTTAAAAATTTTACTGAATTATGTGACTTTTGCATTTTATAAATAATTTCAACGATCTAGTTACATTTGTGTTTATAGTGAAATATTTCTGTAAAATATTCATGCTTTGCTAAATACTGTTTACTAATGCCTACATTTAATATTTATTAATTTTCTAATTATCAGTAGTATTCGTTATATTTCTGGAATTACAGTTTTCGATATTTTATTTATTTCGTGTGAAGAATGTACATTTTTAATGTTGTAAATAAATTATGTTACTTTTGTATTTACTTGCTATTTTTGTATTAATCTTAAACATGACACTATGAATCCAAGTAGTTTCTATGCAATTTTAGACTAATACTTGTATTTTTTAACGTCGTGAAACGCGCCACATTGACCGTTCGATTTCTCCCGCTGTGAAGAACCTTAAAAATACCTTTCGTTTTATGGAAATTCTCCCTGAAGATCGGTCAAAAAATGGTCGAAATATTTTCGCTCATAAGTGACGTGTTTTTCAACATAATGCATTGAAATTTGGTTTATGGGGTAAATGATGTATTCTGAATCGAATGGAATGATAAAAAATAAGGGTTCGTATTGAAATTTTCGAAGATAGCGTTACTTTTACTTAGTAAACGGTCCCTCAAGAAAAAAAATTGCATCAGATATATAGAAAATCGTAAGTAAAACATTTTGGTGCAAACCGTAAGATTCTACGATAATTAGAACCGAAGATATAGCCATCGTTCTGGTTTTTTTTTTGGGGGGGGGGGGTACTGTACACTTAGGATTGGTTTGTTTGTATTATTTGACTTATGTATGTTACCATTACATAACGTTATTTTGAACAAAAGTTTAAAAAATAAACGTCAGCTGCCAAAATTGTTCAAATAATATGACATTTAGTTTTCCCGCAGTAAAAATCTTTATCTTCCCACCGTATAAATCTTTGACGCATTTCATTTTCCCGAAAAATAAAAATACTTAGTATGTTATTTTTTCTGTAACATAATTAATTTTAGCAAGGGTCTGTTTAGCTTGAAGAAAATCTTGCCATTTTTGTAAGTATCAATTTTAATACTTCAGGCATTCCAGGCTGTATGAAACCTGCTTACCGATTCTTCGGCAAATAATGCTTTTTGCTTGTATCTTTGCATTTTTGTTGTTTCTCTGCTTGGTTTGCAAGATTGGTTGGTTGTATTCAGATTATCTGGCGCCGTCAGCAACACGATGGCTATAATGCGCCGAAACTTTCGTCATTAGACAAGCCAACATACATTTACAAACACCCATGCCTAACACGGGACTCGAACCCGCAACCTCGCGGTCTAGAAGCCAGCACGCTAACCACTACACCGTTTGGTCGGCACTTGGTTTGCAAGAAATGTAATGTTTTTCTATGCGATAACAAAAAAAAAAAAAAAAAAAAAATGCATTATTTCATACCTCCGTACATTAACAGTTAGTGCGACACATTTATGACCTTAATGAGTATCAAGATTGATACTTGCTTTTTTTTTTAATTCAATATGTAAACTACTAGCTGAATACCCGTGCTTCGCTACGAAATTTTACAATGTGCAATTTTTTAGCAAGATGCGTGGCTCAGCATTGCGGAGATCCGTCATTGGTGTATAGGTCCCAACTTTTGGCGATTCGCTCACAGGAAGGTTCAGTGCTACCCAAGACCAAGCCCGCTTCGCTCTCTGAAAAGTTCATAATAAGCTCAGGCTTAATTCACTAGTTAAAAAGTTCGTTGCTATGCAAGCATAGGCTCGCTTCGCACACTGAAAAGTTCATTGCTACGTAAGCGTAAGCTCGCTTCACTAACTAAAAACTAATCACTACGTAAACCCTTAATATTAGAAACTCCTTCCCTGTCGAGGACAAAAAAAGTCCCCGTTAATACAATAATACAACAACCCTTTAAGATTATTTTAAGACGTGTTTGAGAAAAGCATAATTAGAAAGTCAAAACTACTTATGTTATATGTTTCAGAGCTCTAGACCTATTAAAAGACTCTTTTTGTGAAAATATTTAAAAAAAAAATTAAAATTTTAACATTTTTTTTTGTCAAAAGTCCATTTAGAAGGCCAAAACTATTTAAGTTGAAAATTTCTGAGCTGTAGTCCTATTAGAAATCGTTTTGTAAAATATTAATTAATTAAAAAAAATTAAAAAGAACTACATAAAAATTTAAAATTATGTTTATCAAAAGTACAATCAGAAGAACAAAACTAATTACGTTGAAAATTTCGGAGCTGTATCGCTGTTAGAATTCATTTTTTAAAATATTTGATAATTAATTAAAAAAAACTAATCAAGACTTAACATTCTGTTTTTCATAGGTACAATTAGAAGGCCAAATCTACTTAAGTCGAAAATTTCAGAGCTCAACTCCAATTATAAGTAGTTTTCTATAGATCCATAGACAGATACACACAACAGACATGTTGTTTTATTATTATAAATATATTGTAATTTTTTTTTTTTTTTTTAATTTTTTTTTAATTATTTTTCCTTTTATCTGGCTCCTGCAATAAATTGATATTTTAAAAAATTTAATTTAGAAAATCGGACTTCTAAATGTTATTCAATTGCCTTCTTTAGTTTATAAGTATCGTGTCCACAGTACAAAAACTGCTATCATCAATCCAAAACCAAACGGTATAGTGGTTAGCGTGCTAGCTTCTAGACCTCGAGATTGAGGGGTTCGAGTCCCGTATTAGGCATGGGTGTTTGTAAATGTATGTTGGCTTGACGAATGTTTCGGAGCATTATAGCCCTCGTGTTGCTGACGGCGCCAGATAATCTGAAAACAACCAACCAACCAATCAATCCAAAACGTTTTAAATCTACCGAGTTTAAAACCATCCAAAAATACGAATAAATCTTCATTCCGGGAAAACAAATGCGAAGATTCTATTACCAGATAAAATAACTTTAAAAAAAGACTGGACGACATGAAGCTTTACAGAACAAACATTTCCCAATTATTTTCCCCACGAACGCATCTCTTAATTGATTTTTTTTAAAGCAAAAGGTACCGCTGATTACGACATTCTAGTTTTCCCGACTTAAAATTCTCCCATTCCTCCCTATGCAAAAGGACCTTCGATACCGGTAGCCATTGTAGATACAGAAGACACCTGCTTCGAATACTAATGAATAAAATCCGTTGAAAAGAGATCGCAATCTCAAATGGCGATAATGGAACTTTAATTTTTTGGCTAAACTATTAAGAAAGTAATATTTTTCCTCAAGGATGCATAAGCGAGATGCCCTTACAAGTGGGCCATAGGTAAGCAGTGCACGTGTATTCACAACACATGTATCAGCTACTAGAGTATGCACTTTATTTCCAGTCCGAAATGGCTGTATTAATTCGAAGAATCCTTTAATGAGACAGTGATAAATCTTACGTGGAGAATGTGAAATGCTGAAAGTCGAGGCAGTCGCGTGAGAGAGTTCTCAATTTGAAGAAAAGTTGGAAATGACAGTAATTAAATCCACCTGTTAAAAAGGAAAAAGTTGGTTATCCAGATCTTTTATTTCCAGTCGCGTTGTTAAAGGATATGTGGTTTATAAGATATTCAGGATGTGTTTGACGAAATTTTTTTTTTTAAGTATAGATATAGTGACGCCTTTTAGAGCGAGTTATTTTTATTAGTATTTATAGATAAGAAACTGGTTTGGAAGTATGGAGGGCTAACTTATATCGTTGACCAATGACGTATTCGTATGTAGTCCCGTATTATCATTGAAATGCCTGTTACAGTATTAGTGCTAATTTGAAAATAATGAAATTCTCTAGTTGAAATTCATACTAGTGAATCACCATTTTAACGACGCTGCATGTAGAAAGGATTTGCATTGATAATAGCGTAAAAACTAGTCAAATGATCAATAATCAATTTTAAAAAGAACCATGTAAAATTATCGATAGTTTCTTGAGTTTTTCCAAGATTTTTTTTTTAAAAGTAATTTTAAATAATATAACCCATAAAAACAGAGTTTTTAAAAAATCCTTACATGCATTGTCAATTTTTATATTCATTAACACAGCACCGATATCAGAAACATTTCTATTAGCAAAATGTTCGGCAGATTACTTTTCGAAATTTGTTTATTAAAAATTAACGTGAATCTCACATCCAAATATCATCAATTTATTTTGCTTGAAGTAATTTTATTATTTATTTATTCAAAAAAATGTTGGCAACAGGAAATAGTTTTAACAACGGTCGGTTCAATCTTACTATTTCAACGCGATTGGATGACGGCAAAATGGTTTATTAGTATTTCGTAAAAGCAACCTTTTAGTGAGAGTAGCAGCCCCAAAATTAGAAGGTAGAATGCATTGTCATCGGCATCGAACCTATCTGCCAAGTTTCAGCTCGATTGGATGACGGCAAGGTGGTTGATTAGGCTTCCGAAGATTCTGCCGCAATCAACAAGCACACAAAAGCGAAGTTAATACAAAGAATTTAAAAAGGAGTGCTACTTTCAGTTTTTAAAAAGTGTATCAAGCGCACGAGGACTCTATCTTCTTATTCATTGAAAAAGGCTGTTACACTCTTTAACAGGAGTTCCCAATTTATTTAAGCATTGAAATTCACTTTTTAGATGACGAATCTATATTAATAGCATAGAATTTTTTTTTTCCGAGACTAACAGCACTCGTTTTTTTTTTTTTTTTCTGAAAATCTTTTTATGGGCACAATGGGAAATTTGCGAAGAAAAAAATTATTTATAAATAAAAATAATTCTATAAAAATATTTCTTACAAGGCTTGGGTGAAAGGACTCATAAAGTTAAGTTTGGGAAACGTTGCATCATCATCAATTACTGTAAAAGATAATTTCAGGCAGAAAAATATTGAAAATGTTTTCCAAACTCGGTACTTTCGAAAAATTGGATACTAAACAAGTGCCAGTTGAATAAAAGGCGGGTTGTTTTCTGTCCTTATAAAGCTAGTCGGTTAATACCCTCAGAAGGTCAGTTATATACTGCTGTCATAAATTAAAGAACCCTAAAGCCAAAAGAAAAAAATAGGAAAAGATTTCTTATTTTGACACTTTCTGATTAATCCTTAAAAAATAATCTTTCAATTTCATTGAATAACTCAAGTTCTTGGGTAATACAACAATAAAAATTATGTAATTTCAAAGGACTAACGCAAAAGCGTCAAAATTGGCTTTTGAAATTTTTTTTTCCTTTTTTGGATTTAGGGCTTTTAAGCTTATGACGGCAGTATAATTTACCCATCATAAAGTTCATTTAATAAGCGTTCGAAAAAGCGTCAAGTGGCAATCCAGCGCTCAACTCTACTCTTATAGTTTCTCATTTAATGAATAGTTATTGTATACATCGAGAAAGATCTACTAAAAAAAGTACTTTCGTAGAAACAAAATCGGTCAATAAAATATGCAAGAAGCTCTACTAAAGATTCATATCCGAATTTATTATTATTATTGTTATTATTATTATTCTAGAAGTATGTGGTTTTTTTTTTAAATTGTACAGTTTTTCATATTGAGTTTCTGAATTCCCAGAATATTGATTAAATCATAACTATAAAAAAAAATTATAAGCTCCAGGGAACTACAAATGATATAAAACCTGTGCTGTATGTCATGGTGAAATGTTTTGTCGATATGAATTCCCATATTAAAATTGCCGATCAAACGATATAGTGGTTAGCGTGCTAGCCTCTAGACCGTGAGGTTGCGGGTTCGAGTCCCATGTAAGGCATGGATGTTTGTAAATGTGTGTTGGCTTGTCAAATGACGAATGTTTCTGCGCATTATAGCCCTCGTGTTGCTGACGGCGCCAGATAATCTGAATACAACCAACCCATATTAAAATTGAATTAAAACCTTACAGCTGGAAGTACTGAAAATCACGATCAGAAATTCATTCTTTCACTACATGTTCTAACGCCACAATGCATATGGTCGTGCCATATACTAATATTCAATATAAACGATATTGGCAAATTCGCAAAAATGTAACCCACAATTTCTTAAATAAAACACCTACATTATTTCCGTTAAGAGTAATTCTATAGTATACCACGGATAATTAAACTCACTTCCAAAAGTTAAGCACGGAGCGATAAAATGCGAAAATAATTCACAAGTACCGCTTGGATTGACACGAAATTCTGCAAGTAAGTAGCTCTATGCTTATTCATGAAACCAAACAAAGAATTACAAACGAAGATAAAAAAAAATATTGAATTTTCATAAATTAATAGGACGTCATATTGGCTTCATTAACAAAATAACGTTTAAATTCAAAACAAACAAACAAAAATACCTAATAAGAGGGTATGCGAGCACACCTCACTTGCATACAAAGTGTACAGCGCGTGATCATGCTTGTTACAAGATATGATCAACCACCGCAGAGTCCATTAACCACCATTCCTTCTTTAGGACAGTTTCTAAATCTCTGAGAGGGACTGGAGGTGTGAAACGTCTACATACATCACGGCAGAGGACATACCAAAGATTTTCATTTGGATTTCATTCGATACCGTAAAGCCGTCACAGAACCTCGTCAGAAGATTTGCAGGTCGGTGCGATATCCCAACGAAATCCCTACCCAGACCATGATGCTTCCACAACGGAATGCGTGATGTTCCGGGACCATGTCCCTTTTGTTCCCTCCCCAGACCCTTAAACGCTTATCGGGTTGTAGAACAAATCTGGACTTATCTGTGAACATGACGTTGTCCCAATCGGATACAGTCCGATTCACATGCTGGCGGCACCACTTAAATCGTGCCCCTTTGGATCGGGCGGATAAAGGAACACAAACTCGTGGTACCCGTGCGTACAGACCATTCATGTGTAGCCTTCGACGAACAGTAGTGGCAGGTATCGTCTTACCAATGGCCGCTGCAACCCAGGGGCGTACTAGGACATAAAATTGGCCCGCTGACTTCAGACTTATGCCGCCTCAATTTTTAATATTATTAATAAAATTTAGTTTTTAATAAAATGATTCCAATACTAAAATAATTAATTTTAATAATTAAATAGTTTTAATAAATAACGCTTATATTTAAATATTCATACTTAATAATTAATATATTTTGTTATTGAAATAATAATATTTAACCCTTGCGCCACACGATTGGATGCCAAACCACGAGAGGACCATTAGGTGTGATGCGGAAATTCGATGCAAGGCCAATGACTGTGTTTAGTTTCTATGAAGCAAATCCATAAACACCAGCCGAACCTAAAATGTCTCGTGTTGCTGATTCATCCGCGCGAAAAAGGCCAGGAGTGCAAAGGGCTAATAATTAATTAATTTTAATAATTGAATTGTTACAAAAATTAGTTTAATTACGTCAAATTTTGTCGGTTTCTACTATTTATATTTCCTTGGAGTAAACCTGGTTTCCATATATCATTGATTGTTGTTTGCCGCAAAAACTAAAACAAGAACTCTAAATCGTAAAATAACGTCCAGGATTTTAACTAGTAGGTTTATTAAAAAAAATTACACCCGAAATGATAATATTTAACCTTAAATGTAATGAAATAAGTGAAAAGCAATACTATAATATATAAATTTTAGTACATCTACTTTACTTTGTACTTCTTATCTATCCCCTTCCAAAAAAGGCTTCACTGGGAAAGGGGCAAGCGACCGCTCTTTCAATGTATTGAGCTTTACAAAAAAAAGTTTAAGGAGAGCATCTCTAATTATATGAAAAATAATGGAAAAACTGAAAAAAAAAAACCACTTCCGTACCAGATCGGCCCATTTTATACAAGGACTGATCGGTCCGGTGATTGCACCGAACAACCCTATGGTCAGTATGCCCCTGGCTGTAGCCAAAGATGTCCCACGTGTGGAGGGTGATCTTCAATTCCGCTTGGCTACAACAGCAATATCGTAACCCTTGGACGACCGGCTACAGGTCTGCGGACAACTGTTTGGCTGGTTTGGAATTGTTTCCATAATCGTGAATTAACGAAATGATGAACGCTGAAGAAAAGAGCAACATCTGTGATAGACTGTCCTGTTCCAATGCGTTCTCTAACCCGCCATCGCTCAGAATCTTGCATTCGTCTTCTGGAAGTCATGCAAACACGTCTAGCTTTAAAACAAATCATGCGAATGTTCTAAACACCTTTCATCAGCACTTACACGCAACATGTAACTCTTCACAATGCCGACTTCCAGCTTATACGACTGCCAGTTTTTGCATATTTCTCGACTTTAAACCATGACTGGCTGTTACCTAACATATTTGCATACTTCCTTTGCAGCAAATTTCAGTGTCTTTAATTCAGATTAGCTTACAGAAATTAATATTTTCTTCTCTGTGCTTAACTTTTAGAATTGAGTGCAATAAGAAGCATTTCTATTATTGCATCCCCCATGTGCTTAACTTTTGGGAGTGTAATATCTTGAAATTCTGATATAGATAAAAGTTTGAATGTTTACAAAAAAAAAAAAAAAAAAAAAAAAAAAATTAAATACAAAATTGTTTAGTAGAAGTCAATAAAAAAAAAACTATTCCTTTCAACTCCAAACAAACACATTTTTCTCCAAAAAAAAAACATTTTAATTATTCCGAACGAAAACTGCGCAGGCGTCGGTGTTGCAGGCAGAATTTTTTTTAGGCTTATTACTATTGTAATTTTTGGCAATTGGCAAGCATTTTGCCTTGAATTGGACGTCCAGGTGTGCAGTGAGTTTTCTTAAAAAATTATGTCGGAACTTTAGGGATAATTTCAAACATTTCAGGAACATTTTGTGGATAATTTCTAAAAAATGTTAAGGTAATTTTAAAAAAAATTGGGGATAATTTAAAAAAAATAAATTAGACATTTATTTTAAATCTGACATAGGCTCCTTACACAGACATTCTATTCGAAGCATGTTTTCATACCGGCAAGAAAACTGCCAATTTTCAAAAAAATTAATAATTAAAATCTCAGAAAAGATTTTCTTCTTTGGAGGATTATCTGTGTTTTTTCGCGGATATTCGAGGAAAATCGGGGAATTGTTTTGATTTTTATATTAATTTAGGAATTATCCAAACATTTAAGTACAATTTTAGAAATTTTAGAGGGCAACAAAAAATTTAAGAAATATTAGGAATTTTACGACGAATGCTATCCCTGGGGGGGGGTCCTTATGTTCTCCGGTTGAAGATTAACATGGTTCTTATTTGAGAATAGAGAATAAACGCAGCATATTACAGATACTGGCGTCTCGCGGCCATGGCTATTTAAGTGTTGGACATAATTTGAGTTACGACCACTTAACATTTTGTCACGTATATTCCTTCCAGAGAACATACTTAATAGACTTAAATAGATACCCTCAACTACAATAATGGTTTGAAATTATCTTGGTAGCGTCGCGACATTTCGACGACAGAAATAGTTTGTGTCAACTGCATGTGTAAATGTCGCAATCGGATCAAATGGATCCTAATAACATTGCGAAATTACATGCAAAGAAAGATAATTCGCCCCAATCACATCGCTTAAAATTGTCGCTTTGTGACATTTATTTATTATCGTCATAAAACTAATCGCTGTCCCCAATTATGATGAATCGGGGACTTGCCGAGTACAAAGTATTAATAACTGGCAGCAAGGGTCACCAAATTGTCATAATTAAAATAACTGGAGGTTTGTTAATTGCGTCGTGGTAGGAAACCCTATGGCGAATTGTCATTGCCGCGTCCCTGTCATTAAAAAAAGTCTTTTTTTTTTTCGATTTCTATAAAAAAACATAAAAGTTTTTTTATTGTAATTTAACTGTAGTCATTTTTAAAATGAAATTTCTCGTGAAATTGTAGTTTGCTCCATGCAAATATCTTAACTGAAAGCAAAGATACAAAAATATGAAAGTTTAGCGAGAATTTTAGAGAGAAATTTATGCTAACTTCCATACCAATTGAATTGCCACGGCGAAAAACAATCAGCGTCCAATTTTTTCAAAATCGCGGTATTTCCTACATCTACATGGTTATACCAGATTAAACACGCAAAGTCAACTGGCAAATAAATATCATCGCACGTGAAATTTTGAGGGTTTATGATCGTGGATCCGAGTAAAGAACGACCAAGGACCACGCCCCTCCCAACGAAAATGATCCTAGTTCAGACACAAACTTTACTGTATTCATTTTTGTAACAAAAAAAAAACAAATTTTTTTTTTTTTTTTGTTAAATAAACAATTCTTCTTTGTTTTCATTTCTCAGCCCTGAGACTTGAAAATTTAGCTCAGCTTTTCTTGATAATTGAAAAAAAACGGACTCCTAATCGTTCTTTGCCGTAATCCTTCAATTAGTTTAATCATTAAGATAATCGTAATTTCTTCCTATATGGGTCAGGATACTTATACACACACACAAAAAAAATCAACTTCATAAAAATAATAAAGTAAAAGTAGGTGCCTTATTTATTATTCAAACATAAAAACAGTGTGTTAGAAATATATGATGTTAAAACAATGTTCTTTGACACTGGTGTCCCATCAATCAACCATATCAATTCATTCGCTCATTAAAACAATCCTAATTTATTCCTATTTTGGTCAGAATACTTACAAAAAAAAAATTCGACTTCGTACAAATAAGAAAGTAAAAGTAGGTGCCTTATTTATTATACAAACATAAAAGCAGTGTATTAATATTATACGATATTAACATAACGTTGTTTAACTCTAGCATCATCAATCAAAATTGAAGGACCACGGCAAAGAACGGTCAGAGTCCAATTTTTTTCGAAATCGAGGTTTTTCCAGCCATCTACCATGCTATAGCAGATAGTTTAACCACGCAGAGTCCTCTGGTAAATAATTATCATGGTAATTGAGATTTTGAGCAACCATTTACCTCCACCCTGATACTAGCCCAGAGTCTTGAAACTTTAAATCAGCTTTTCTGAAGAATTGAGACAAACGGACTCTGATCGTTCTTTGCCGTAGCCATTAAAGTGTCAGCAGTTTTGAAGAGAAATCCCAGCACTATCCGCGGGAAAAAAGTTTTAAAGCATCATACATTACTGCATACAAATTTCCAAAAAATAATTCTAAAATTAAAGATTTTCGAATTTTTAGTGCCAGACCCCCTTAAATGCGTACCTAAAAAATTTGTCCGAGGTCTGCGAACGCTGACCAGTACGGCGATATAATGTCAATTAAAGGCACCCTAATGTCAATGCCTACCTTCCTGTGTGTTGTCCTCCGACTGTTCTCCGTCGCTGGACTCCCCCATGTCCGAACAGGGCTTGTCCTCAGTACGCGGATGAATAGGCCGGCCCCTGGGATGCCAAGCTGGTTGCCACAGCAGTCGCCACAATCCCGCCTTTGTCCCTCCTTCCGCCTCCTCCCCTCCTCCTTTGCGGAAGGTGCCTGTTCCAAGAGAGAAGAGATGGTTATCACACACAGTGTTAAACACTATCAAAATACGTTATGGCGTGGTTGAATGTGCATATTCATCAATAAATTGGCCGACCAAACGGTGTAGTGGTTAGCGTGCTAGCTTTTTAGACCGCGAGGTTGTGGGTTCCGAGTCCCGTGTAAGGCATGGGTGTTTGTAAATGTATGTTGGCTTGTCAAATGACGAATGTTTCGGCGCAATATAGTCCTCGTGTTGCTGACCGCGTCAGATAATCTGAAAATAACCAACCAACCAACCATCAATAAATTGATCTATATATTACCGGCAATGTATTAAATCCGCCATTCTATAGCTTGGCATTTAATATAATCTCGAAAACTAGCCGGCAAAGTATAAAACGATTAAACATTTCACAGATTGCCTATAGACTGAGAGGCGACTGCAATTTTTGAACCCCATAGAACATCATTTTGAATTTTTTATAGAAATTGGAGAAAAGTGAGTAGATTACGAATCCACTGGTCTGCGGTGGCAAAAATGGCCGAAACTGGTCAAAAATCGACTTTTAATAAGTTGAACTAAATTCAATTGCCAAATGCGCCATAACTTGCCAAATTATGAGCATTTTTTTTTTTTTTTTGGTAACCCTCACTCTTTAATTTTCAATTAAGAAGGTTGCAGACGATTCGGATGAGTGGCTATGACCTACTTGCATCTTTCACAAATAAACCAAATTGGTAATAAACATTACGTCACTGATGACGTAACTTATGTAGTCAATTTGGCTTACTTTTAAAAGATACAAGTTTTCCGAGCCAGAGGTCAGAAATCATTTGCGCTTTTTTTCATTGAAAATCATAATGCAGTGGGTTGCCAGACGAAAAAGTTTGTTCTCTTTTTGGCAAGTTATGACATATTTGGCAATCGGATTTTAGTTCACTCATTCCAAGTCGATTTTTGATCATTTTCGGCCATTTTCTCCACGGCAGACCAGTGGATTCCTAATCTACTCACTTTTCTCCAATTTCTATAAAAAGTTCAGAATGATGTTCGATGGGGTCCAAAAATTGCGGTTGGACTACTAGGCATTCAATAAAATGCCAAACGACCATGGGCGCCGACAGGAAGGAGCAAGGGCCGTGCACTTGCATTCCCTGGATTTTGAAAATTAAAAATAATACGGAGAAAAGTGGTAAGATTCACTGGAAATATGAGGCGTTGAGAGCCATAACAGACCATCTCACCATTGGTTTTTTGCTGTTTCAATCCAGTTGTCACAAAACCATTCATTCTCGGAACAATTCATGCCCCATTTGATCCATTGTGGCATGAACGGTTTTGAGAGAACAGGGTTGAAACAGCAAAAAAACAAATGGTGGGGTGGTCAGTTTTGGCTCTCAATGCCTCATATTTCCAGTGAATCTTACCACTCTTTTCCATATTATTTTTAATTTTCCAAATCCTGGAAAATGTGGTTTATCTAAGAGCAAACTACTCCACAATTGCAATAAACCACATTTGGTCCGTTCCTTCCAGAATGGTTTTGAAAAAAAAAGTGAGAGAGAGATCAGATAGTGGGATGATTCGATTTGGCACTCAACGTCTTGTAAGTATGATATAAGTTTAAATCTTCCCAAAGAAACTACTAGACATTGTAAAAAAAAAACAGCCAAGTCAGCCAGAAAAAGTTTTATGAAATCTAATTTTTGCCACCAAGCGGCCGCGTTTAGTTTCTTTGGGGTACTTGTACACAATGTACGAATGGGATACTTCTACATAGGCAATCAAAACTTGGCAGGCTACAGTTATTTCGGATTAATCTCATTTCATTTGCTTCAGTTACTTTGCATTCATTGCACTGAATTGAGATTAATTTTATAAAAACTCTAGCCTGCCAAGTACTGATTGCCTGTTTACAAGTACCCCACTCGTACATTGTGTACAAGTACCCCAAAGAAACTAAACGCAGACGCTTGGCGTCAAACATTAGATTTCATAACTTTTTCTGGTTGACTTGGCGTTTTTTTTTGTTTTTTTTACAAAGTCTAGTTTTTTTGGTAAGATATCAATTCTTTTTGTAGAGTTTGCTAACTTAACTGCAATCGAGCCCTGCTTTCCATTAATCTTTCTCATTAAATGACCATCCCTTAAATATTTGCCAAGGTTTTCAGTTACTTACATATTAAGTCAAGATACTTTTTTCCCAAACTGCTTAATTGCATTTTATTCACATAAATTCGGTTTTAACCATCGCCCATTACGACAATATAATCATACCACTTTGCCATCACATGACTAATGCCTCTTTGAGTAATCTCCGCACAACATATTTAATAATACCCAATAACGTCACATTTGATCATAAAAATGTCAAAGACTAAGAGTGTGGAACAATGCCAAACTTTCAATTACACTTTAATACTGGTCACAGCATTTAAGTATGACATGGATCAGTGTAATTTACTTTTTCTGTTTTCTTATTTTCAATACTTAACATAAATTGCCAGTTTGGCAATATTTTTGGTAATAATTATTACATTGACGACAAAAAAAAAAAAAAAAAAATCCTGCCATAATTACGAAAGTCGGAATATATTTTTTGGTAAAAAGCAAAAAGCAATTTTTACTTTTTTCTAATTACACTGTTTTAGTAGTTCAACTTAAAGTATCTAAGTTACTTTTTCAAATTCAGCAAAAGATGAATATCCGAATATACTGACGTGGTTTTAATCAATAATTTTCAGGCAAAAATTTCCAAATTCCGGTATCATTTCTGGGGGGGGGGGGGGGTACAGACACTTTTACGCATTCATACAAAAAGCACTTCTTATAATCAATATCAGATGAATAAAAAATGAATGGTCTGAATATATTAAAGCGTTTAAGCTGTAGGTTAGTTTAATACTGTGTTGAATGAAATACTGTGCAATATATTTAAAAAATGGTGTGTATGAAGCTGAAGTTGTAGATGTTTTTCGTATTTTTGGTTTGGTCTGATTGGAGCATTTGTCACTGCAAGTATCACGGTATGAGGTTTCTGTACCTGTAACCGTGAGCGCCATTTTGTTGTCGTTCACAGAATCTCGAGCTCATACCTCTGAATAACTATACCTGAAATCTCATCTCAATCTGTTGAAAGTAACGACCGCTAGAGGTCCATATATCGGCAAAGTTTCTTTATGACCATCCTGTACATATACAAAAGTAATAAGATGAACAGCTGCAATTGAGAAGAGTGGGGGGGAGGGCTGTATTAAAATATATTTTTTTTCTTCTCTTCCTGGAAGTGGTGAATGTCTTGAAAATTTTGATAGCTGATCAGAACTCATGAAATATAAGAAGAGATTCATATAAATTTTCACTATATGATCGAGTCAAACTGGTGACTTTTTCTGATCTTGGACAAGACATGCGGTCTACGATTCGCATATTTCAACACTATTACCCCCTTAACTTCCCTGAACGCCTTAATTATATCATATCTTTAAGTTTCTCTATCAAACATGAGACAGCTTAAAAAAAGTCTAAAAAGGTGAAAATTCGCTTCTTGGTACACGTATTTTTACTTTCAATTACCCATATGTATACATAGGGTAACGAAAGTATAGCATTCGGTCAAAAAAAAAAAGAAAAATAGCATTTCTCCACGTTTTGGAACATCCTGATTTCAAAAAAGTGATCTAGAAAAAATGTCTGTCTGTGTGTATGTGGTCAGCATAACTCCCGAACAAATTGACCTACGATATTCAAACTTGGTGTGCGAGTTGGTGGTAGCCATGGGACTTACCGTTAAGTTTTCGTCAAAATCGCGCATGCGCGTAAAGTAGCTAGCTGCCATTGAAAAAAAAATCATGCTTTTCAGTAATTGCTAAAAAACGGCTCTAACGATTTTGTTCAAAATCGCTATGGTAATACCTGCTAAAGTGTTCGAACCCCCCCCCCCCCCACACCGAAATTCCTGTAAAAATGCTTTAATAGCGCAAAAAGTTTAAAAACGAATGCCTTTAACACAGAGTTCTCCGTCTTTGAGCATACCTCATCAACGATCGTTTTTTTTTAACACGCTTTTATTAGTTTCACCTGTATGTTTGTAACCGACTCTTTTGGGCTCGATTTTGCCCTACTTTAAGCGATCAGATTTGAATCAAACTTTGCACACTTGTCAAAGACCGATGACAATACAATAATTCAATAAGTTTCTCTCTTTATCACAAGGATTAGCTCGTGTTGCCCTTGCGCCGTTAAATTCCAACCAACCAACCAACCTTCTCCGAAATCGAACCCTGGTGTGCCGTTACCCGTTACAATCCCAGTAATCACAGAACATATCATCGACAATTAATAAGGCAGACATTTGAAAGATTTGTCGTGAGCACGACGATTATACAAAGCGTGTTTTTTTAGACGCATTATCCTTACCAGGATCTTCAGGATTAGTGATTTTTCATATTCAGAGACACTGTAGTGTTTTATGCCAGGTAATACAGGCGTGTACTAAGGCATACAAATGACTTAAATTTGAGTCAAGCATGTGACTATTGGCAGGAACAACTGGAGAGTTTTGTACACTTAACTAAGAAAATTAACTAAAAAAAATTATAGTTTACAGAAAAAATAATTAATAGTTTAAAAAACTAAAAAACACGCTTTAATAGAAAACCAAACTAAAAGGTAGAAAATAATTAATAGTTTAAAAAACTAAAAAACACGCTTTAATAGAAAAGTGAACTAAAAAGTAGAAAATAATTTTAAATAAGTTTGAAATAAGAATAGTGATTAACAAGAAATATTTATTTCATCGTATAAAAGCGTGGGGTGCTTGATGCTAATTGTTGTAAATATTTAATGACAGATATTGGTAAAAGTAGAGCCCTTATGAAAATATCATAAAAAGCACCCCACGCTTTTTTACGATAAAATAAATATTTCTTGTTAATCACTCTATTCTTATTTCAAACTTATTTAAAATTATTTTCTACATTTTAGTTCACTTTTCAATTAAAATGTGTTTTTTAATAGTTTTTTAAACTATTAATTTTTTTTTTTTATTATCTCTGCTCAGTTTTACTTACATGAAAGGAAAATATAAGAATCCCCCAAAAAAACACTTTTGAAAAGTAGAAGAACCACCAACCTCAAAAACACAAAAACTTTCTTGCAATAAAAAAATCATAAACATGATGAAAATTTTCAGCCACAAATACAGTGATATAAAAAATGGCAAACCTCTGATTACAACTCTCGGTTGTGACTCGCTTAAGAATGTCTGCTTACGTAGTTTATTTTTAAAATTTAAGTTCCGCTCCCATAAAAATTTACGCTGCTTGAGGTTGGCACCCGTCATAGGAATATTAACAATGCTTGCGTTTAAAGTAATTTATGGCAGATTACACGAATATTCGAGTTCATGATTTCATTTGGATAGGTAGGAAATACAAAGTGATGTAAATCTTCATGTTCATGTAACTTTCAAAATAGTATAGAGAAACTGTGCTCAAACGCTTGCATTTGAATATATTTATTAAGAATTTTTTAAGTAGGAAACTGAAGTGTTTGTGGTAAGCTTTTGTTTGGTTGATACATTGGAAAGTTTTTATTATCTGTGGGCTTTAAAGGTTAGTAATTAAGACGGGCGCAAACCTCAAGCAGCGTAAATTTTTATGGGAGCGGAACTTAAATTTTAAAAATAAACTACGTAAGCAGACATTCTTAAGCGAGTCACAACCGACAGTTCTAATCAGAGGTTGGCCCTTTTTTATATCATTGTATTTGTGGCTGAAAATTTTAATCATGTTTATGATTTTTTTATTGCAAGAAAGTTTTTTGTGTTTTTGAGGTTGGTGGTTCTTCTACTTTTCAAAAGTGTTTTTTTGGGGGATATCAGAACTTTTTTTTGAACACTGGCGACTTCTATTTTTTGAATTTGTCCGTTTAATCGTTTTTCTATATATCACCTATGGTACACCTGGTACTAGGAATATTCATAATTCTTCAAACTGAGTTCGACGATACCTTACATGCAATAATTATCTTTAAAATTGATAAAATGGAAGGGGTACCGATAGCATACCTGGTACTTTAAACATTCATAATTCGTCAAAACAAAAGTCCAACATATGCCATATTTATCTTGGAATTTGATAAACTGAAAGTGGTACTACCTATGCGGTACCTTAAACATTCATAATTTTTCAAGACAAGCCCAACGACACCCAACGTGCCATATTTATCTTCAAAATTGATAAACCAGAAGTAGCACCACCTATGCTACACCTGGTACCATGAATATTCATAACTCTTCAAGTTGAGTTCAATGATATATTACATGCTAAAATCTACTTGAAAATTTACAAATTGGTTGAATGCGGATGGAAGTAACCTTTAAAATCGACTACGAACGAGTAATAGAAACTTGTGTATGGCAACTCAACCCCCAAAACTTAATGAAATACGTTGCCATCGACAAAGAGCCTGTCTGCCGAGTTTCAGCTCGCTTGGTTAGTTTGTACGCACAACGACCTATTTTAAGGCATAATAACGACTAATCAGTCCGGGACCCACAGCTTAACGTGGATTCCGAATCACAACGAACATCCACACCTAAACCAGGAATCAAATCCGGCACCTTTAACATACAAGGCCAAAGCGTTCATACCATTGAAAATTTATTCTAATAAATTGTTACAAATAAATATTACAAGTTTTTTACAGTCTAAATAATGCAATATAAATTATTTTTATTATACCAAGCATTATTTTGGTTCACATATAATAACCCATTGATATCTGACAAAATTTAAAATATTTTCTTAACAACAATTTTAAAATTCACTATGAAATTACAATTTTGAGGATATATGATTCTACGATTTCATTCTACAACTGAAATTCATTCTCAACACATCTTTAAAAACGAATGACATTTGTGCAAATTCCATTAGCCAATCGCAATGCGTGGTTCATTTAGTACTCTGTAATGAATTGACTGTGAAGTCAGGTCGCATAACCTCCACATTTATACTTTGTATTTAGCCCATATTATCTTGCAACAAAATGTGATTGTTTTAATTTTTCAATGGAGATTTCCCGAAATTAAAATGTTTTTGAAAGTTAACTCTCTCTATATTATCATACAGTTCAAATAACACATGCAACTTGAAGAACAAATATTTCTCTTTAATTCTGTCTCTTCACAAATTAAATTATTTCAATTTTAAAGATGTTATAAGCCATATAATTATAGTCTAATTCGTTCTGCCTATACTTTATCATTAAGTTCATTCTCACTTAAGTCTAACATGTCGGAAAAACTAACTTCGAAATTATAGCAAACCTGTTTGGTAACTTTTGGCATATATTTCTGAACCACAATTACAAGCTGATCGCCTTTATCTGTCGCCAAATTATGAAACGAAAAAAAGTGTTTTTAAATTAATTAAAAATAGAAAGAAATATTTAATGAAGTTCAAACCAGCGTAGGATTTTAAGTTGAAACATTCTGCATCCTATAATTCAATCCGTTTGAAGATCTATAGCTTAGTTAGAGCTGGACGTTTGTCTAAATTTTTACATCAAAATCGTTCTAGAACTCGTTTTAATATTTCATTTTGGAAATTTCAATATTTTTTTTCCTTCGTTGTTTTCGCCGACCAAACGGTATAGTGGTTAGCGTGCTAGCTTCTAGACGGCGAGGTTACGGGTTCGAGTCCCGTGTTGGCATGGGTATTTGTAAATGTATGTTGGCTTGTCTAATGACGAATGTTTCGGCGCATTATAGCCCTCGTGTTGCTGACGGCGCCAGATAATCTGAATACAACCAACCTTCGTTGTTTTCAATCCTATGTACTCAATTTTTTTTTTCTTTGAAAGATATCACCGAGACGAATCTATGGTATTTTTTGTATAATTATGTAAAGTTTCGTAAGCGCGCTAGAAAATAGTCAATTTCGGCTTTTTCGCTGAAAGTTGTGCAGAGAATAGATATTTACTGTCGTTTCTGCCTTTTTAAGGTTGGCGGCGAAACGACCGTTTCGTCTGATTATTGATAAGCATATCGCCAAAATTGTCGATTTCTTTTTCTTTTTTTTTCCCTTAAAGACCCAATATAAGAATTACCACAAAAAATATCGCCAAACTGGCAATTTTTTTCTAAGCGACTGATGAAAATATAAAAATGATTAATTACACAAATCTACATCAGCATATAGTGTAATTGTAAGTTGTGCGATGTTCCACACCCCAAGTTTTTAATACTCGGGCACGCATATTTATTTTTGGAATTTCTCCAAGTGTTTTACTCTTAGGAGGAAGTCCTAGTAAGGATTATTCCCTATACTCGTTATGTTACAATCTTCTAGCCTAGAACATTTAGAAACTACTTTGCATAAAACCATGAAATTTGGTGGGTTAAGTGCAAAAATGATCACTTAATGAAATTATATAAATTAAAATCTCGAAAATAGTGTCTAATACATTTCATTTTTGTATTTGAAATTCTTACGTTAGTGCATATGCAGTGTCTCCATCTGGTTTTGTCTTTTGCTATTTCAATTTTCATTTATTATTAGATACACATTAAATGAAAACAATTTATGTCATTTCATTAAGTGATCATTTATCTTACCAACTCGCCAAATGTCAAGGTTTTTATAGAAAGTAGTTTCTAAATGCACTGAGATAGAAGACTGTAATATAACGAGTGAAGGGAATGATCCTTACTAGAATTTCCTCATAAGGGTAGCCACAAAATTCAGGAAAAATAGTTCCCTAATTTCCCTGACAGATTTCTAAAAAATTCTCTGATTTTAGGGAAAACTTTTTTTTTTTAAATTTCCCCAATTATTTTCTTAGTTTTTCCAGATGTCAAGACACCCTGATCAAATAGAACATGTATGATAAAAAGATATTATGCAATTTAAAAAAAAAAATAGTTTTACTGGTAATGAAATGTTTAAATTATTCCGTAACATTAAATTTCTAATGGCTTACCACTATGAATCTCTTAAGTAAATAGAGCAAAATATGGATGAACGTTCCTTAAACAAAACAAAATTTCCCTGATTTTCATGAAATTTTAGAACGTTCCCAGACAATTCCCTGATTTTTTCCAGAATTAAAAAGCTCCCTGACATTTCCCTGATTTTTTCCATAATTAAAAAGCTCCCTGATTTCCAGGTTTTCCCGATTCTATGACCACTCTGCCTCTTAAATGAAGAGGTGAGAGTCTAAATGCAAAGGCTATGGCTATATTTGCCTCCCTGATTCGGCCGACCAAACGGTATAGTGGTTAGAGTGCTGGCTTCTAGACCGCGAGGTTGCGGGTTCGAGTCCCTTGTTAGGCACGGGTGTTTGCAAATGTATGTTGGCTTGTCTAATGACGAATGTTTCGGCGCATTATAGCCCTCGTGTTACTGACGGCGCCAGATAATCTGAATACAACCAACCAACCAACCAACCTCCCTGCCTCAACAAATTGCCAAAATATTGACACATTTGCCAAACCATCGAATTTTTTTGTCATCGTACCCCTTCATTTATATCCTCATCTCCCAGTTGAGAGTCAAACCAGAGGTCAATTTTCCCATTCTTCCGCGGTTATCGTCTGCGAATTGAGAGTATCGGAGCACCCGCCACTCCCCGTGAACCTCAAAATTACCATAAGTCATAACCAGACACGCAAACCTCCTGGATCTGAAGGATATTAGTCCCGATTTAAGTAGCACACGTGCCGACAAATTGAAATATTCTTAGGAACAAAAACAAAAGAAAAAACCTTGGATAATTCTTCTTTAGTGCAAATGGGATAATTTCTGAATAATTTGTTTTCCAAGGGCACTGCACACCTTCATTTGGCTGTCAAACTGTCGGAAACGTGATGAATATGAAGCGACGATTCGAGGCGTCGAATTACTCGACTAGATGAAGGGTTATTTGCAAGGGGGGGAAGAGGGGTGCAATCGCACAGACAGTTGCATTCTTGCTCAAAGTGATGAGTTACTTTTTTGATTTTCTTATTATCGTAAGCGTTACTCTGGTCACTGACTGACTCGCTTTTTAAGGGGAGTCGGGAGTTTTAAAACAAAAAATCAATTTTGAGAACGATATTAAAAAAAAAAACAAAAAAAAACTACAAACAAGTTTGATTCCGATAATGTAAAAAGTTTTATTCTCGCTAAATTAAAAGTATTTTTATATATTTTTTTTAAAAAAGCGTTGTGCATCCATTTGTATTATTTACTTCAACTTTAACAGCCCATATCTCCAAACGCATTTTTGGTGACGTAAGGAATATTTAATCAAAAACTATTAAAGATAAATAATTAAAATTTTAACATTCATTCTTAACCAATATGTTACACAATCTGAAAGTAGCATTTTTAATTTTTTTTTTTTTTTAATACTCGGGAGAAAAAAAAAATATTTAAAGGTCTGACATTCTATTGTTATGAATTTTTCCACTGAGGCAATGATGGCACAGTTTTTCAGACAAAAAAATTAGTATTTATTCTCTTCAGAAAACTCACAAAATTTATTCACAGATAACAGTGCAATCACTATCAATCATCAATACAAGCTTCAACAAGAACAGCTTCGAATACAGCGATTATACAAGCTCACTCCAATAGGTCAACAAAGCGATCAGCTTTCAACGAAGTCCGAAGTCAATCTGAAAACTTTCCCGATCTACGGTCTTTAAATAAAAGGCGCGTGAGCATATTCGCGAAATTTCCAGCCAATTCGTCGGAAAAGAAACGTCTCGAAATTTCCCGATTGCTTTAGGTGTTGCCACCTTTTTCTAACCTGTATAATCGCTGTTAAAAAAATAAAATAAGATAAAAATAAATTACAATCGAATTTTAAAATAATACGTCCCTATTTACACTATATACAGACAATTTGTGCAACATTTCCCCCTTCTTAAAGACTGCACGTCCCGGGCAGTGAAGTCCTTAAGAATAAAGACAATTCAATCACTTCTAATATAATATGGGGCTAGTCTATTGTAGTGTACAACTCTAGGTTTACAGGAGGGTGTCCGTTGAATCCTTACCACGACGTCGTTGATCTTCTTAAGGACCACATACGGCCCTTCCCAGTTAGTCTGGAGCTTAGGGGAGAGTCCTTTCCGACCTTTAGGATTCCATAACCACACCTTGTCACCCTCCTGGAATGAACGTTCCGTGGACTTGGCATCGTAGCGGACCTTCATGCGCTCCGTCATGATGTTGATTATTTCTCTGGCGAACCGATGTACGGCTTCCAAACGTGCCTGGAGATCATTTAGATACTGGACAGGCGAGGAAGGGGTGTCCGGTGGTCGTCCAAAGAGGAGGTCGCATGGTAGACTAAGGTCTCTTCCAAAAATCATTTGAGATGGTGTATAGCCGGTGGTCTCGTGAGTAGCACTTCTGTAGGCCAAAAGGAATAGTGGAAGTTTCTGATCCCAATCTTGCTGGTTCTTGGAAACAAACAAGGAGAGATGATTCAGAATTGTTCTATTAAAGCGTTCGACCACTCCATCGGATTGTGGGTGCAGAGGAGTTGTACGAGTCTTTTCTATGTCGAGCAAGTCACACAGCCCAGTGAAGACAGCAGAGTTAAAGTTCGTCCCCTGGTCGGAATGTATCAGCAGGGGTACGCCAAATCGGGAAATCCAGTTCTGTAAGAGAACTTCTGCTACGGTTGTGGCTTCCTGGTCCAGGATCGCGTATGCTTCTGGCCACTTGCTAAAGTAGTCCATGACAACTAGGATGTATTTGTTGCCATTAGTTGTGTGAGGTAGGGGGCCTAAAACGTCCAAAGCAATTCTTTCGAATGGTGCTTCTACGTTGTAACGTTGCAACTTTCCACGAGTTCGGGTCTTCGGTCCCTTCAGCGAATTGCATGCATCACAGGACTTGCACCACTTCTCCACGTCGGACTTTGCTTTGTCCCAGAAGAATCGTTCCCTGACTTTCTGAAGAGTTTTCGTGATACCAAAATGTCCTCCAGTAGAACTGCTGTGAAGTTCTTATAGAACGTTGGTAACTCTAGAACTTGGAAGGATTAATTGCCACCGGAAGCTTTTGCCATCATCGGACTCCCATCGACGGTGGTGTACTCCATTTTTCAAGTGCAAAGAGTCCCACATAGCCCAATATCTCTACATTGTTGGGATATAGCGTGCAATTTCCTGCCAACTGGATTTTCCGGTAGCTGCTTCCATTAATTCAATTAGAGGTTTCAAGTCCTGATCTTCGACCTGACTTTTTCGGACATTCTGATCACTCCAAGGATCCACGTCTGAAGTAGTTGACTTGGAAGTTATTTTACGAACGGCATATGCCGTTGTCCCAAACTTAGACTCCGCATTGGAACAAAATCGGCAATTCTCCGGACATGGTCTTCTAGAAAGAGCATCTGCATTCCCATGGGACGTTCCCTTTCTGTGACGGATATCCATGTCGTACTCCTGTAGGCGCTGGATCCACCTTGCTATTTGTCCCTCTGTATTCTTGAAATTCAGCAACCAAGTCAGAGACGCATGATCAGTTCTTAAAAGGAATTTTCGTCCGTACAAGTAATGATGAAAGTGCTCAACGGCTTTTACTATTGCCAGTAACTTCTTTCTTGTGACGCAGTAGTTCCGCTCGGATCTTGACAGGCTCTTACTAAAATAAGCGATGACTTTCTCCTGTCCTTCAATTTCCTGGGAAAGAACGGCGCCCACTCCCTCATTGCTGGCATCGGTATCCAGAATAAAGTCCTTGTTAACATCGGGAAAAGCCAAAACAGGCGCGGATGTTAAAGCGTTCTTCAGTTGATTGAAGGAGTCGTCACAGTCGGCAGTCCACAGGAACTTCTGCTTGCTCTCTGTTACTCGATGCAAAGGTCTGGCGATCTTAGAGAATCCTTTCACAAATCTACGGTAATACGTGCACAGGCCTAGGAAGCTTCGCAATTGATGAACGTCTTGTGGTGGAGACCAAATTTGCACAGCATGGATCTTGGCTGGATCTGTGTTCACTCTATCAGATGAGATGATGTGTCCGAGATAACTGACTTTCCGCCTAAAGAGCTTACATTTTGAGGGGCTAAGTTTCAAGTGGGCTTCCCTAAGCTTCAAGAACACGTTCTTTACGTTTTGCAAGTGCTGATCAAAAGTCCGCCCCGTGATAATGATATCGTCCAAATATACCAGACAGGTCTCGTAGGAAAGTCCTCTAAGCACAGTCTCCATTAGTCGCTCGAACGTAGCCGGTGCATTACACAAGCCAAACGGCATAACTTGAAACTGCCATAATCCTTGTCCGGTAGGGAAGGCCGTCTTCTCACGATCGTCGGGATGTATTTCCACTTGCCAGTATTCACTCTTCAAATCCAAAGTTGAAAACCACTGGTTCCCCGATAGAGTGTCCAAAGTGTCATCAATCCTTGGCAGAGGGTAGCTGTCCTTTTTCGTAATTTCGTTCAGCTTCCGTTAATCCACACAAAACCTGGTGGAACCTTCCTTCTTTCGAACGAGTACGATTGGAGAGGCCCATGGACTTGAGGAGGGTTCGATAACTATTATCTTCTATTTCATGTAACAGTTTCCCGACCTCCTCTTGTTTTGAGAAAGGAAGTCTTCGAGGATGTTGTTTAATAGGTAAATGGGTCCCAGTATCAATTCGATGTTGAGTAAGCTTTGTTCTTCCTATATCTCTCGATGACATGGAGAAAATGTCTTGAAATTCTTTTATAAGGTTTCCGACCACCTTCCCTTGACTTCTTTCCAACCGGGAGTCCTCGAGAAGCTGGTCCACTAAATTCGCGGGTGGTGCAGTCGGAAGCTCCTTCGATCCTCGTTCGATGCTTGTAACAGGTGTGCAAGTGGCAATTTCTTCTCCTTTCTTGATAACTCTCTTAGCATCACCGATGTTGGCCATTCTCACATACACCACCTCTTGAGAGAGATCCACAAGCGTCGCTCCTACTAGCACTCCTTTCGGGACGCTATTCGATTATGGGAAGTCCGTTACTCTAAATCGGAAGGCCTTCGGGAGCTCTGCTGAACCCTTTACAACCAAATCTGTCATGGAGGGGATGGAGATGTCTTCAAGAGCTACTATTCGATATGCACACGGCTCTTCCGTGTCCAAACCGAACAGTGGAACTTCTTCTTTCCCTGTTTGGAGCTCGCCTTTCTCAAAATTCAAAGTGATACCATTTTCCTTTAGAAAGTCCAGCCCGAGAATACATGGGTCCAAAATTTCAGCAACATAAACGGTGTGAGTAAAGGTGTTAAATCTAAATGAGATGTTGACTTTCAATTTCCCATGTACAGAAATTTTGTCACCAGTCACAGTCTGTAGCGAAACTGAAGGCGCCGTGTTTAGAGGTTGGCAATCCAGGTGCCGGGCTACATCCGTCCGTACGATGGTTACATTAGCTCTCGAATCAACTATTAGACGATAGGGAGTCCCGTTAATCTCGCCCTCCACGAATAAACCATGGTTTCCTCCTTGAAGAGATGAGATGTGATAGAGGCTGAGTGGGGCACCATCTTCACTACACGGCAACCTCCGCCCCGCGAGATGGCCGTTTTCTAGTTTAACTGCTGGGGCTCGGAGGTGGTGTTATCCCCTCTTTTTTCCAATTCCGGGCAACTGCGCCTAAAATGTCCTTCCCGGTTGCAGAGCCAACAAACCACCCCAGTTTTTCGATCCCTCGAGCCAGGAATACTTCTCATAAGTCACTCCATCTTGTTTTCCAGTTCTTGAAACTTCTTCGTGAAAAGTTCAGAGGAATCGTCTGTCAATGTTCCACGTACGAAACGCCGATCTTTTCTAGAAGCTTGCTGTGCTACTTCTACTCTCATGGCATAGACGAGGGTTGATTTCAGATCTTTGCTGTCTGACATCCTGGTAGCTTGCTGCATGTCGGGATCTTTGATGGCATCCACAAAATACTGAAGAGACAGATTATCTCGTACGTCCGAGGGACAGTCTGGGAAAGCGAGGATCGACAGTCTTTCTATATCCGATGCCAATTCTTGAAGAGTTTCATTGGCCTTCTGCTGTCTCATTTTCAGTTGCAGTCTGTTGTAATCCTTAAGATGCTGCTCACCAAACCTTAACTCCAACGCACTTGCCAGCGCCACGAATTCTCCCCGCTTCTCTTCAGGTAGTGTCTGTAGAATGTCAGCAGCTTCACCTCGAAGAGATGCTGCGAGATGGAATGCTTTCGAAGTATCGTCCCATCCATTAGCAGTGGCTATCATATCGAACTGAGTTCGATAAACGCCCCAAGCCGACTTCCCATCGAAAGTTGAAGCCTTGATGTTGGGACGTGGTGCAATAACGGGAACGTAAACCTCTCCTGGGAGTAAAACTGTTGCTGCTTCAGATCTTTTATTTTCAAGAAATCGAATTCTTTCCTCCAAGCGATCAAATTTCCCGTTAACCGCCTCAAAATTCTCACTGATTTCTTTTCTTACTTCATTCAACACTTCTTCTTTCACGGATTGCAGAACATTTGAGGTAGTTTCTATTATGGTGGATTCCACCATTGAGTCTAGCTCTATCTTCATTTCTTCTTTGATTTCATTCACTGCTGCAGATGTTGTTTCACACTTGGCGGCTAAAGCTTTAATGTCCGATGATGTCGCTTCTTGGCCGGTGGCGATTGCAGCAGCGAGTTCGGCGGCAGTGGATTCTTGTTGGGCCTTCATTCCAGCAATCATTTCCATCAATTGCTTCATTTGGTCTTCCATTATTCCTCTAGTAGTCGGCATTCAAGTTGACTAAACCCCACTTCTGACACCACTGTTATGAATTTTTCCACTGAGGCAATGATGGCACAGTTTTTCAGACAAAAAACTAGTATTTATTCTCTTAAGAAAACTCACAAAATTTATTCACAGATAACAGTGCAATCACTATTAATCTTCAATACAAGCTTCAACAAGAACAGCTTCGAATACAGCGATTATACAAGCTCACTCCAATAGGTCAACAAAGCGATCAGCTTTCAACGAAGTCCGAAGTCAATCTGAAAACTTTCCCGATCTACGGTCTTTAAATACCAGGCGCATGAGAATATTCGCGAAATTTCCAGCCAATTCGTCGGAAAAGAAACGTCTCGAAATTTCTCGATTGCTTTAGGTGTTGCTACCTTTTTCTAACCTGTATAATCGCTGTTAAAAAAATAAAATAAGATAAAAATAAATTACAATAGAATTTTAAAATAATACGTCCCTATTTACACTATATACAGACAATTTGTGCAACACTATAAAATTTACAAAAATTTTCCTTTTTGGTGGCAATAAAACTGCATAAAATTTTTAATTTCGAAAATATTAAAAAATGCTACACTCAGATTGTGTAATACATTGATATTTGTAAAAATTTGAAACATTTATCTTTAATAGTTGAGTAAATGTTCCTGACGTTGGCCGTACGTGCGTTTGATAATGCACCGATAAGGGCTGTCACAAGTTGAAAATGATATTACAAACTGATGCACAAGACTTTTTTTTTAAATATATATATAAAAAAAAATACTTCTAATTTAGCGACAAAGCAGTCAACAGAATAAAAGTCGAATTCAAAGAATAGAGCACCTGGACCCAAAAGAACTTTTCCCCTTATGGTTGTAAGAAGAAATTTGGCTCCCATTCTACATTATTTGGTAATTTATCGCTCGCGCTTGGAAAACGGAAGAGTACCAAAAATTGCATAGATTATTTATATGACATGTAGTTTTACCGTAAAACCAATAAAAATTTAAGAAATAAAAATTTAAGTGGTTTCTGTGTGGAATCACTATTCATCAAAGGGATGAAGCATCCAAAAAGTTCTCACGTTATTCAACTTTTATATTCCCTTGGTAGATACCTGCCATTCAAAGAGTATTCTATTCCTGACCTTTGGTGTGCGGAACATAAAAATAATAAATTATTCATACTGTATTTAAAAACTCTTCAATCAAAATTACAATAATATGTGGCTATTAGCAAAAATACCACGTTCTTGATCTGC
This sequence comes from Linyphia triangularis, assembly GCA_963978545.1. NCBI lineage: Eukaryota > Metazoa > Arthropoda > Arachnida > Araneae > Linyphiidae > Linyphia > Linyphia triangularis. The sequence goes on from OZ021727.1 coordinate 19,958,440, forward strand.
GCCTATATTTATACTTTTCTATTGCACTTTGAAGCTGTCAATTAGTTCAATTTGAATGCAACGCTCTGTACTGGAAAAAATTCGGGGGGAAATGTATATTGTATAGATGATCATACCTAACACTTCTGAAGTGCCGATTAATTGTACCCTTTGGAGGGGTTTTGGTATTTTTCGCAGAAGTGTATTTTTTCAACATGGCTGATGTATATAATCAGAGCTGATTACACATCAGCCGTGTTGAAAAAAACAACCTCACAGTTCTATGGTTTGTCAAAAATGCACTAAATCGCATTCTAACTTAGTAATTAGGAAACTTCTTTTTTTTATACAATAGAGAAATCGATAAGTGGAACAATCTGTTGGACCACATCGTAAATACTGAGGGATTGTTCGTAGAGGTTAAATTGAACCAACCTTAATGAGCTTTGCGCCTGTGGTTGGTTGTCATTTTTGTATTTGTATAAATACATCAAACCACAGCTGTATGGTTTGGTACATTCGACGATACAGTGTTTAACCGTATGTACAAAGTAAAATATATTTTCTCGTCAACTGCTTTATTACATTCAATTACAATCAAATGTTAACATAGGATAATAAAAGTAATGTTTTCGGTGTTCCTTATGTTTTGGAATATCCTAACTTTAAAAAAGTGCTCTAAGAAAAATATGTTGTCTGTGTGTACGTGATCAATATAACTTTCGAACGAATTGACCTACGATGTTCAAATTTGGTGTACGGGTTAGTGGCATCGATATAGATAAACAACTGGATAGACTGCTACATTGTCAATGCAAAGAGAAAAACGTGCCGGGGATTGCGAAGCTGGTGGGATGATTAACCAATCACAGTTCACTTTTATAGTTGGATGGGAATGCGAAAAACCTTGTAAAGTGTAAGAGTATATATTTTTTTGCACATTATTACTAATTAAGGTCTACTATTGACATTTCTGCTGTGCACAAACCAAACTTTTATTTTCAATTCTCGGCAATCCGCATTTTTTTATCCCATCAATTGCATATGGCAACGACTTCATTTTCCCAGCGTTAAGCAGTCTATCAAGTTGTTTATCTATATCGATGGTTAGTGGTGGCCATGGGACCTACCATTAAGGTTTTCGTCAATTTTGCGCATGCACATAAGATAGCTTGAAAATATCTGTTTGAAAAAAATCATGTTTTTCAGCAATTCCTAACAAACAGCTCTAACGATTTTTATCAAAATCACTGGTGTAATGCCTCTTAAGGTCTTCTAAACATCCCCACCTCCGAAATTCCTGTGCCGACCAAACGGTATAGTGGTTAGCGTGCTGGCTTCTAGACCGCGAGGTTGCGGGTTCGAGTCCCGTGTAGGCATGGGTGTTTGTAAATGTATGTTGGTTTGTTAAATGACGAAATGTTTCGGCGCATTATAGCCCTCGTGTTGCTGACGGCGCCAGATAATCTGAATACAACCAACCGAAATTCCTGTAAAAATGTATTACACGTGTAGAAAGTAGACAAACGAATGTCTTCAACACAGATCTCTTCCCTTGCACACATCTCATTTAAAGCAAAGTTTTTCTCCTCTCCTCTGATTAACATATAAAAAAGGATAAAGTAAGAATTATCGTAAAGTATATCGCCATAATCACCATTTTGTCGATGTTTTTTTCCCCTTTCCCTCTTTTTTTTTTTTAAAGGCCTATATAAGAATTTATGCTGAAAATACACTGGTGGACAAAACTTCAACTTCTCATTGGAACAGCATAGACATATGAAATTCACATCAAAGAGATATCTTTATGCAACATAACGATAAGTAAAACAACACCGACGCAAAATGTTCATGAAGGCATATGTAAATCTGCTCTATTACAGATGCATTGATCGATACAGATTAAAAATCACACGACTCAAAGAGTCGACTTTTAGTCATCGATGTAGATAAACAACTGGATAGACTGCTCCATTGTCAATGAAAAGAGAAAAACGCGCCGGGGATTGCGAAGCTGGTGGGAAGATTAACCAATCATGGTTCACTTTAATAGTTGGATGGGAGTGCGAAAAACCTTGTAAAGTGTTAGAGTAGACATTTTCTTGCACATTATTACTAATTAAGGTTCACTATTGACATTTCTGCTGTGTACAACCCAAAATTTTATTTTCAATCCTCGGCAATCCGTATTTTTTATCCCACCAATGGCATCTGGCAACGGCTTCATTTTCCCAGCGTTAAGCAGTCTATCCAGTTGTTTATCTATATCGATGCTTTTAGTACGAGATATGATCTCCCCTATCATCATTGTTTACTTTGCACTGTATTCTCATACCTAACATGGGGATTTTTGTGAGGCTAAATTGTTCATCCCACTTTAGAACTGTTTTTAAGAGATGGAAAGTTCCCAACACATCGAATCTTTCCACAACGCGTCCCGTGGAAGCATCCCTCACATGGTGAGTGAAATTTGGATTAGATATGCGGCTTGCTTTATGTATAGGAGCGATTTAAAATTTTTTAATCATCTATCCGAAGCAACAGTGTGATAAAACATGTCATAAATGCCAATAGAAGCGAGTTAAAAACCAATATTTTCTTATTACAATCATGTCTAAATCTAGAAAACGTAATTACTGTAAAAAAAAAAGTCTAGTTTAATCATCATTTGAGCTGCTGGGGAGCACCAATGCAGTAATCTAACATTTTTCATCCAAAGACCAAAATACTTTAACATCATATAGTGTTTCCTGAAATGAATGTGCGAGGTTGCGGGTACGAGTCCCGTGTTAGGCATGGGTGTCTGTAAATGTATGTTGGCTTGTCTAATGACGAATGTTTCGGTGCATTATAGCCCTCGTGTTGATGATGGCGCCAGATAATCTGAATACAATACAACCTGAAATGAATGTATTCAGTCTCATGAGTGATATTGAACATCAGATAACCTGCAGAAGGTAGGAACATGATATTACGCTGTAAATTCAAATTCCAGACAACGATTTGCCGACCAAACGGTATAGTGGTTAGCGTGCTAGCTTTTAGACCGCGAGGTTGCGGGTTCGAGTCCCGTGTTAGGCATGGGTGTTTGTAAATGTATGTTGGCTTGTCAAATGACGAATGTTTCGGAGCATTATAGCCCTCAAGTTGCTGACGGCGCAAGATAATCTGAAAACAACCAACCAACCAGACAACGATTTGAAGGCGAAGAGTTTTGGTCTTAGTTTGCTATATGTTAGATAATTTTATAAAGCCTCCCAGTAAAGTAAAAAATCATTAAATTCGACTTTTTTACTGTAATTACGTTACCTACATTTAGGCAAGTCTATAATGGGGAAATATTGATTTCTAACTCATGTTTATTGATATTTATGGAATATTTTATCTCACTATTGCTTTAGATAAACGATTAAAAAAAAACTAAAAAAAAAACACATAGCTTCTATACTAAAAGTCCAGTCAGAGAAAAATTTTCGCAATAATATGACAAAACCCACAAAGAAAAGTTTCATGAAATTATCTGAAAAATTCTCAGAGATATTCGTGGTTGAAATTATGGACGATTCTCGACTTGAAAAAGGGCTCATCCCGAATTGAGAAACGCGCTCCTCTGTGTTATTAGACAGCTGTATGAAAATGCCGGAGAACACGTTTTTAAAATTTCAGGACGCTCCCTTTTTTTACTTTCAATTACCCACGGGTGTTGTGTGTTGACATAGGGTATGAAAGTATTGTTTTCAGCCAAAAAAGTATTGTTTTTTTTCCGCATTTGTCTGCATTTTGGAACATTCTAATTTCAAAAAGTAATCTAATAAAAAAATAATAAAAAATATGTATGTGTGTGTGTACGTGGTCAGCATAACTCCGAACAATTTGATGCCGACCAAACGGTATAGTGGTTAGAGTGCTAGCCTCTGGACCGCGAGGTTGTGGGTTCAAGTCCCGTGTTAGGCATGGGTGTTTGTAAATGTATGTTGGCTTGTCAAATGACGAATGTTTCGGAGCATTAGAGCCTCGTGTTGCTGACGGCGCCAGCTAATCTGACAACAACCAACCAAACAATTTGACCTACGATGTTCTAATTTGGTGTACAGGTTAGTGGTGGAAGTGGGTTTTCATTAAGGGTTTGCCATTAAGGCTTTTGTCAATATTGCCCATGCGCAAAACATGAAAAAATCGTCAAAATATGTCTAACGATTTCGATCAAAATCTCTATGGTAATGCCTCTTAAGGTGTTCTAAATATCCCTACCTCCGAAATTCCCGTATAAATGCTATTTTAAAGGTGTAAAAAGTTGAAAAACGACTACCTTTAACACCGAACTTTCTGCCGTTGAACATCGGATCGCTCCTCTGTTTCACTTACAAGAAAGGAATATGTAATAATTATCGAAAAGTATATCGCAGAATTCGCCATTTTGGCGATGTGTTCTTTTTTTTTCTTGCCCATTAAAGAATTATTGCCAAACTGAACATTTTTTTCAACTAAATGAAAATATGAAAATGGTTATAACACTATTCTATGTCAAATTTAAATGTAGTAACTAGTATTATAGTGCAACTGAAAGTTGTACAATGCTCTACACCCCTAGATTAAGTCACGAAGAGTACGTAATTTCACCTCCTCCAATTTTACAGATAACTCCGTGAAACTCTTCTCCCTTTGGTTTTTTCATCTTACTGTGAACATTTTTCTGATTGGACTTTTTGGCGGATCTCCTTTAGTTTTTTAGTTATTTTTTTGTGACTTCCATAAATCGACAATAGGGACGCTGTAAGCTGTCTCAAGATATTTATCATAGTCACTTTATACGGTATACATTACTTTCCCTGGTTATCCGAGAAGTTGTTTCAAATTTAATGATGGAGTGAAAAAGACTTAAAGAACCATACTGTATATCGGTCATAACCATCGCAAGAAAATTTCTATTTCATATATTTTTATTTATAAATTATATTATTTTTTAAGTTTCTTAGTTTCTCTCAACGAATTTAAATTGCTATTTTTTTTTCCTCTAATGCTGACATACTTAAAAACTTGTTAAAAAAAATATTAAATTTTTCAGTTGGTTCGTATAATTTTCTGGGGCAAGATATCAGTAAGGCCATACTGTGCCGAAACATCGTAAGTAGGACCATAGTCCATTTAAAAATTTCCTAAAACTTATTTACTACATGGAGTAGTTTAAGTTCAAAGTAGATAACTGATATAGAAATAAGGAAAACAATCTTTTAAAAAAGCAAAACCTATTTGAATTTAAAACAATACACTAAAAAATGTAACTAAATGAAAGTACAATTTTAAACAGAATGTAATAAAGAAAGGCAGACCAAATAATAAGGCCTTAGCAAAAAAGGAAAGAAAAGAAAAATGTTAGGCCCAGCTAGGGCACCCCGGGTTCGCCAAGATGCGAGAAGGGGGCTAAATTTTTTAACTTCGATTTTCAAGCAAATAACACAATATGCAAGAACACAATATTATATATGAACTATTCGTCAGAAGCAAAGGTCTAACTAATTTTGATATTGTAAAAAGGGAAACAACGGGATCGTCACACACACACAAAAAAAAAAAACTATACCTAATTTTACGGATATAGGGTAATGGACAGAAAACACTTTACAAAAATATCTTAATCACGTTATTTTATATATAAGTTTGTGATTAGTACAATAAATTTCAAACAACCTCATAATATTCATAAAATAAAAATAAGTCACGGAATATTAGTGCATAGAGAAACGGAATATTTATTTGAAACGGAAAATGCAAAAAATTCAATAACCACCAACATCAAAACTGAACATTATGCAGATCTAAACATGGCTTCTAACTTCTATTTCGAATTGTCTCTCCTATGTACACAGCATCACGTGATTTGACTTTAAGCGCTTTGCACAGGTCCCTGAACAAAGAAAGCTATATTTATGCGCAATGAATTTTCCACTTTGCGTGAACAAAGACAATAGAATTGGTACGACGCACTCAGCTGCGCTTGCTTCTAATTTTGGGGACGGCTAGCGAATAAAACGTGAAATATGTGACATGTTCTGCGAATTCTGAATTTAGATTAAAGACATTTCATAGAAGGAAAAAATACCGTACCTGGAGAAGTTGATTATTAATACAGTCAAACCCCGTTAAACGCGGAGTCGATGTAGCCCCAGAAATTATTTGCGTTAAGTCTCTAAAAACTTTTTCACCTAATTAAAGCAGATTTAAAACGGGACATTACGGGAAAAAAAGTAAATGTATTTATTTACCAGTAACTCAATATTTATTTGACTTATCAAGTAGTAGACTTATTAAGTGTTTCGCTTTAAATTTTTAATAAAACATTTTTTTTTTTTAAATGTGTCTACCTCTTCAAAATTATTTAAAAAGCACATGAGGTCGTTGTCTTGCTGTATTAGGAAACGAGGTAAGGTTTATATAAAACTAGGGGTGAGGAACATCGCACCGCATTCAACTACTTTAAAGTACTGACTTGGATTTATGTTATTTACCGTTTTTATATTTTCATCATCCTTGAGCCACAACCAATCAGCACGCAAAATTTAAACATCGTAGGTCAATTTGTTCGTGAGTTATGCTGACCACAGATACACTTGCACGCAGATATTTTTTCTAGGTCACTTTTTTGAAATTAGAATGTTCCAAAACGAGGAGAAATGCAACAAAAAAAAAAAAAAAAAAAAAAAAAAAAAATCCGTAGTAACTCTGTATTTGGTAACTCTGTAACCCAGTAACTCAATATTTATTCGACTTATTAAGTGGTCCGTTATTGAATTTTGCTTTAAATATTTAATAAAACATTTTTTACATTCAATTACCTATATGTATACATAAGGTAATAAAAGTATAGCATTAGATTAAGTATTAATAAAAGTATTATAAAAGTATAATAAAAGTATAAATAATAAAAGCATTAGAAAAAATGTCTGTATGTGTCTGTCTGGTCAGCATAACTCCCGAACAAACTGACCTATCATGTTCAAACTTGGTATGAGGGTTAGTGGTGGCCATTGGACATACTGTTAAGGTTTTCGTTAAAATCGACCATGCACATAAGGTAGCTTCCATTGAAAAAATCATGTTTTTCTATGATTGCTAAAAAACGGTTCTAACGATTTTGATAAAAATCGCTGTGGTAATGCATCTTAAGGTGTTCTAAACATTCCCACCTTCGAAATTCCCTTACAATTGTTTTAATGGCGTAAAAAGTTGAAAAAAGAACGCTATCAACACAGAGTTCTCTTTCCTTGAGCATACCTCATCAACGATCGTTTTTTCTTCTCCCCTCAGTTTACTTATAATAAAGAATAATATAAGGATTATCGAATAGTATATCGCTAAAATCATCATTTCGCGGATTTTTTTTTTTTTTAAAAGACCCATACAATAATTGTCACAGAAAATATCACCAAACTGGCCATTTCTTTTAGATGAATGATGAAAACATAGAAAGGGTAAATGACACAAATCCACATGAGTATTATAGAGTAATTGAAAGTTGTGCGATGTTCCACACCCCTAATTCTAAATGAGTCTACCACTGCAAAATTATTTAAAGCACCTGAGGTCATTATCCTGCTGCATTAGGAAAAGATGCAAGATTTATATATAAAAAAAAAGTGGTTTAAAGAGCAAATATTTTTTTCATCTTAAGCGGGATTCAATTATGTGAGATTTCGTGTTACACGAATCAATTTACGTCAAGTTTAAGCTTCATCATTCGGAAAACTGCTCCTACTTCGTATTAAACGGGGTTTCGTGTTAAACGATTTTTCGTTAACGAGGTTTGACTGTAAATGAAAGTTACGAAAAGTATGTAAATGTTCAAATGTGAAAACTAAAAAAAAAAAAAAACTTGTTCTTTCGCATTGCACTATTTTTAACATTTAGAATTGAATAAATTGTTTCTAAAAAATGCGGGAATTGTCCATTGAAGGGTTACGACAAAGAAGGATTAGAGTTCGTTTTTTTCGAAATTGAGGTTTTCCCGCCATGTGCAGGTTAAAGCAGATAATTTAACCAGTCCTCTGGCAAATAAATATCATGGTACGTGAGATTTTGAGCAATCATTTACATCAACACTGAATGGGACTTGAAACTTTAACTAAGTTTTTCTGTAGAATTGAGAACAACATACTTTGATCATTCCTTGCCATAGCCCTTCAATTTAGATTAAGTTTTTCTGCTAAAAAAAATCATTTCTTATCGGCCAGGGGCGTGATTAGTTGCTCAGTTGTTATTGAAATTTCTATAAATTAAATTTGAGAGTATCTCCAACACCTATTTTAAAATGGTCATGGATTGTCAAACTTTCATTGAGAATAATGATTGAGGTCATAGAGTAGAGGTTTTCCCGCACTTTCAAAAAGGTCAGAATGCATTCTGTTAAAAAGTTCATTTAATGCAGGGATGTGATTTGACCAAAAGGAAAAAAGAGGAAATCCAAAAATTTGACGCGAAAGCACGTGCAAAGGAAAATTGTACAAAAAGTATCAAGAATTCAATATTCAATGTACATAGAGAAAAAAATATATCAAATTTACAGCTGAACTGGGTCGCATTTTTATTTCAAAACGTTTGTTAAAGTAAGAAATTAATAAATAGCAAATGATTTTCAAAACGCCACTTTATAAAATATATTGTAAAATACATTTTTTTTTTTTTTTTTTTTAACTTTCAAAAGAGCTTTGCAGCATAGAGAAAATTCGGGGAAGCTTGAATGTCAGGTTCTACTGTCGCCAGATTTGAGAGCAAGCCCACAAAATTGTAATGCATATTTGTATCATTCTCTATAATGATCAAAATTTCAATTTAAAATAGTAGCTGAAAGGCGCATTTTAGCTGAACAGCGGCAAACGACAGGTACAAATCTCTGCAATAGTGTCAGTAACTATTATATCGGCGTAACACCCGATAAAATTAACATCATGCAGCAACGTAATTCTCGACGATAGCGCCTGCTATAAGCACGGTAATTACAGCAATTTCATCAGCGTAACGCTCAGCAAAATGGTCATCACATACCAACGTAAATAATGCCGATAGAGGGTTGAGCATTACAAAAAAATGCGGGGGAAAATAGTAATTCTATCGGTTGTTTGGGAAAGTCTGAAGGTATGCAGGTTCCGTTGTTGAAAGGAAATGCCCGCGAGATCAATAGGGGGAAAATTGTAGAAAAATGCGTATTTTTCTTTGAAATTGGCAACAACAAAAAAAGTGGAAAAATAAGAAATTTAAAAAAGCGGAAAATACTCAGTTAAAGAAAAAGAAAAAAAAGCAGAAATCCGACGATCGGCGGACTAATATTATAACTCTAAATATTACAATTGTTCTCTTATTTAATACTATACTTCTATTCTCACGGTTAGTGCGCAAACAGTTTTTTTTTTTTTTTTTTTTTTTTGGCTGTACAAATGTCACTATTCTATATTTTCATATTTTATTATACGAAATATCAAGTCGGATACAAAATACGTTTATGTGCTTGGCAAATATTTGTTACATAACTGTAATCGTTGCCCCAGCTAAGCGACCTTTTGACAACCTTTCCGCATGCTCCTTCCACCAAGCGTTATTCAACAAGGGAAGATTAATGATGTTCCCCGTGAATAAAGTACTTATCACATGAAATGGGTGGATGCAGCATGACATTCTTATATCATTTAGTATTCCCCATTACAAGCATCACGCACTATCAACACGCCGCATCTCTCTCGGATTGATTTAAGAAAATCGCGGACGTCTGAAGCTTTTGGCCTCTCCGATGGTCTTATAATGTCTCAATTAGTGCTAATGGATGCCTATTGCAAGCAGCTATTCGTTCTGTTTGGATATTCCTGACGACTACGATAGACGCATGTCTTTTAGACCATTAAACTTACGCTTCTATTTTGCCCCTTAAAACAGGGCGTAAGGGGTCCAAAAGTTAAGGATTGTTATTAAGGAAGTACCCGATAGAATACAATAAACGGCTTCCGTGGATTGATAAATCTTCTGATTTTGTAACAAGGAAGGGATATATCTAAAGTTATTGCGTGGTTAGGAGTACACGGAAATGGCACGGGATGTCCAGGTTAATAGTATCCGTGGCCTATTTTTACATAACTACCCATTGGAATGAAAATATACACCTATATATTTGAATAAAAAGAACATCTCACCAAGTTTTAACGTTAATCGATTTTATTATCTGCACCTTTTGTAGCCTCTAACAACAATGCAAAAACTGCTCTCAAACAGTGCGCTCTATGAAGAAAAACGGACTAATGACGCCATTTCCGTATAATGTACGTGCATTCCTAATCACACATTCACTTTAATTCCATTCAAGTAAAACATTTATAAATAAATATTTTACTTATTTTTTAAAAAATTAATAAATATTTTACAAAACGATTTCTAATAGGGCTACAGCTCTGAAATTTTCAACATAAGTAGTTTTAGCCTTCTAATTGGACTTTTGAAAAACGGAATTTTAAATTTTTATTTAGTTCTTTTTTAATTAATTTTTTAATTAACTAATAGATATTTTACAAAACCATTTCTAATAGGGCTACAGCTCTGAAATTTTCAACGTAAGTAGTTTCGGCTAAATGTTTTTAATTATTATTTTTCAGAAAAAAGCGACTTCTAATAGGCATAGAGCTCTAAAAGTTTCAACATAAGTAGTTTTGGCCTTTTAATTTTGCTTTTCACAGTCACGTGTTAAAATAATCTTAAAGGGGTGTTGTATTATTGTATTAACTGGGATTTTGTTTGTTTCTCGACAGGGGAGAGGTTTTTAATATTAAGGCTTTACGTAGTCCAGTTTTTGTTCCCCTCATTAAAATCTTATTGAATTTGTTTATAGATAGTGAATCAAGCTTATGCTTGCATAGCAATGCACCTTTCAACGAGTGAAGTAAGCCTGTGCTTATGTGTTAATGAACTTTTCAACTTTTTAGTGAGCGAAGCAAACTCGATTTTGCGTAGCGTTGAACCTTCCTGCGAGTGAATCGCCAAAAATTGGGACCTATACACCAATTATGGATTTCTGCAACGCGAGGCCTCACAACTATACTAAACTTCAACTTAACTAGACATCACTTAGACGATAGATCGTGACAGTGCTCATAGGTATTTAATCCATTTTGGCGGAGTGAAGACATAATTCTCGCCAAACCTTAGAGCCTTTTGTTCTCTATAGGGTTGTGGTTTGGCGAACATTATGCTTTCACGCCTCCAAATGGATTAAATACCTACTAGGGGGCTTCGCCCCCTGCTCGCTAACGCTCGCCAACCCCCAAACGCCTCGCTGCGCTCTGATTGAGCGGCTATACCGCTCGAATTTGTGGTTAAAACATCTTGCTGCGCTCGAATAGGTTTGCCAGCAATAAAAAATGTAACCAAATTTTTATAAATTTAATGTAAGGCCTAATAGAGAAAACACCCAAATCGCAAGTTTCATAATAGAAAGTTAAATATACTATCCGCCAACATTCTGACTTAAAACTTCATTAGCTATGCCCTTACATTGAAGTCCCAATATCTTTTATTTATTCTGATAAGTCGCCCCGTTAGACGCGAAGTATTTTCTGGATAGAAATACTTCAAAATAATAATTACTCTAATACAAAAATGCTTTAAAAAAAAAACAGAAAAAATCAACTTTGAAACGAAGAGTTTAAAAAGAACTTTAAAATTAGCAAAGGGTTTGTTGTTTACATACGTAAGGATAGCTTTAAAATTAGCAACAGTTGGTTGGTTGGTTGAACCCCCGAGCAGCCGGTTTGTTGTTTACATACGTAAGGATGTTGCCAATCATATATTCAAAATCATTGAGGCTTTGTAGTAGCTTAATGATGAAAAATATTGAAATTTAACTAATTAATAAAGTGTTAATAAATTATTTTGGCACGTTTTGGCAAATCTACAGCTTATTTCCTTTAAAATGACACCTTGGTCATTGAAATTGGTTGAGCAGTTTAGGTGGACGGACTAACCCCAAAAAACGTATTGCCTATTAAATATATAGATGAGCACCGTGACGATCTATCGTCTAAGTGATGTCTAGTTAAGTTGAAGTTTAGTATAGCTAATGCATTGCACATGATAAAATTTCGTAGCGAAGCACGGGAATTCAGCTAGTTACTAATAAAACATACTTTTAGACCACATACTCTGTATGTCTTAACTATAGCTGTATAATACTCGTGGATGGCTACGGCATTTTACCATATGCATTTAACTTAGATCAGAAAAGCTTACTTTTCTTTTGATGGTTTTAGTTGAATTTGTACCGAATTTCAGAGTTGAGGCTATATAAGAATTAGACAGTGGGATAAGATATAATCCTTAAAAGTTTTTTTAGTTAAAATTGACTTAGATTGGTTAACGATATATTTGAAAACATATTTATTTAATTTCAGCATCCTGGTTCAATACGAAATAGGATATTGGGATATTCCATATTTAGAATGTTTTTGCTTCTTAAGTGGGATAGTTTGAAATAATGATAGCACTGTTTCACATGTTCTCTTTTGTGATCAACTATAGCAATTTTAAGCGATCTGGCTGTATAGAAAATTAAGGAATTTTACATTCGAAACATTTGACCATATTTCAACCCCTGAAAGATGGTTGATAAAGTTTTTAATAGGCTTACATTCTCAATGTTTTTTTCCTTATTGACCTTCATACTTCACTTCAGAATAGTGGCAATAGAAGAAGTGTGAGAATTAGGGATGATTCATTGAAGGTGTATTCTTAATCGTAAATAAATTCTTAATTAATCCAGGATGATGCTGTGTGTCGTATGGGTTCAACGGTACCAAACACGTAAAAATGAAACATATATTTATTATTGGGTAACACCGTAAAGAACGGAGCGCCTAGACGCGCGTCCGATCTATTTTAATTACGTATACAGAGAGAGAGTTACATGGGAGGGGAAGGGGTTTTATCTTCTTCCCACGCATGCGCGCAGGCAGCAGAACACTTATTCGTAATTCCCAACATACTCCCACCTTTGGAGTTTTTTTCAAATATAAAACTACAAATTACACATGATACAAACTTAAAATCAAATATTAATATAGTAAACCAATATAGAATTTACAAACAAAACATTCTTAACTACAATTAAGATATTAATATAAGAAACACAGATACACTTTACAGACGGCAGGGTGGTTTAGAAATTCGGCCACTTCTAGTTTTCAAAATGTTGTTACTAAATAATGGTTCATTGTTATCATGAATAGGACTGTCCAGTTCTAGTCTATACAGTCTTTGGACAGGCCTCAACAGTTCAGTAGATTCTGTTTTGTTTCGAGCAAGCCTCGTATGGCCGTCTTTGCCTGGCATTAATTGCAACACTCGAGCCAAATTCCAATAGATACGTTTTCTGTTCGTACCTTCTAATAAAACAATATCACCGACAGAAATTGGGTTTTTAATTTGTTTTTTAAGAGATTGTTGACACAACTGTCCTAAATACTCGGATCGAAATCTTGATCGAAGTAATTCACGTATTTTTTGTAGATGTTTTGAACGCTTACTTAATTGAGCATGATCCACTTCATCAATGTCTGGGACACCTGACGTTGTTAATTCATGCAAAAACATGGATGGCGTCAAAGGAGAAACTGTGTCAATATCTTCGGACACATAAGTTAGAGGTCTGGTGTTTATAACTCGCTCACAATCACACAAAATAGTAAGCAACTCTTCATAATTAAGTGATGCACGTCCCAATATTTTTCTTAATATTTGCTTAACCATTCGGACAAGTCGCTCCCACCATCCGCCCCACCAAGCAGCGGAAGGAGGGTTAAACTTCCATTGAATTTTATGCTCTATCGCTTGTGAACTAACATGATTCCAATCAATGGCGTTCAAAACTCTACTAGCACCTAAAAAATTCGAACCGTTATCGGAATATACTATTTTCGAACGGCCACGACGAGCGATGAAACGTCTTAGTGATTGTAGGAATGCTTCAGTAGACAAAAGAGTAACCAACTCAAGATGAATCGCGCGATATACTGCACAGGTGTATAGAACAATATATGCCTTTTGTCCGCCTTTAAGGTAAAGAGGACCAGCCAAGTCGACTCCTACAATTTCGAAAATTGCTGCATCGCGCACTCTGTCCGCAGGTAAAACTCCAGGTTGAGCCTCACCTCGGTCACTTGTAAAACGCTGACACTTAACACATTTTTTGATACAATCACGAATTGTTTTACGAGCTTTCAAGATCCAAAATTTTTCGCGTAAATTTGACATTAACATAGAAGTGCCTGCATGCATATAATCCTTATGTACACTAATAATCAGCAATTTCACAACGGGGTGCTTTGAAGGCAAGATAATAGGATACTTAAAATCCCGTGTATCCTCTCTAAATACAATATTAGTTTTAGCTCTCAACAATCCATCATCGTCTAACACTGGTTTGAGATTTTTTAGTTTAGGATCAGAGCAACCCGTGAATGACTCTTGCTGAATGAGTTTAAACAAATATTTTTCTCCTCTATCTATTTCATTCAAAGACAAATATTTCTCACAGTTATTATTAATTTTCTTTGACTTATCATAAAACCTTAAAATCCATGCAATCATTCTTACTATCTTTTTATACGAAGAAAAATATTTATAATACCAATTTAAATCATCCACAGATTTGGTCAAATTCGTAACAACTGTTTTACGCATTTCTGAATTAACTAAGCATTCATCTGGGTTTTCATTTGACTTAGGCCAATTTTCCTCACTTAGAAGAAGCCAATCTGGTCCCTCCCACCAACGCCGTTCGATTAATTGTTCCACTAAACAACCCCTGGATGCTAAATCCGCCGGATTGGCTATACCAGGAACATGTTTCCATGCCAAAGGAGAAGTTAAAGATTGGATTTCTTTAACCCGATTTTGGACAAAAATTCCCCAATTTAAATTACGTTTAATCCAACTTAGAGCCGTGGAGGAATCAGTCCAACAGTGGATTGCTATCTCTGAAAGATGGAGATCACTTAAAATCGAATTTAAAAGCCTAGCTCCTACGGAACAAGCCAAAAGTTCTAAACGAGGAATAGTGGTTGGTTTTAGAGGGCCAACTCTACTACGTGCACTTAATAAATTAATCTTAACCTGTTCATTTAATTCAATGCGCAAAAATATGCAACAACCATATGCTAATTGACTTGCATCGCAAAATAAGTGACAACTTAATAATTGATTACCCGGTTCAATATTCAACCACCTGGGTATCCGTATATTCGTAAGCAAATGCAACTGAGCAAGCCATGTCTTAATCATCCCATTTAAGCTTTAACTCCCAGGTTTTTTGTAGAATAATTTTTGGTAATAATAATACGGGTGCGGTAAATCCTATTACGTCAAAAACTTGATGAGCTTTAGACAATACAACTCGTTTCGTAATTTGCTCGTGTATCTCGGATACTGGGTCAATTTTGCAAGAAAGAGTATCTTTAGCAGT
This sequence comes from Linyphia triangularis, assembly GCA_963978545.1. Lineage (NCBI taxonomy): Eukaryota > Metazoa > Arthropoda > Arachnida > Araneae > Linyphiidae > Linyphia > Linyphia triangularis. Next base: position 19,973,909 of record OZ021727.1, read on the forward strand.
ATCCCATAACATACCTAAAACAGTGACCTCATCCTCATGTGCTGACTGCTCCAACACCTTAAGAGGAACATTGGATTACCACCCTCGTAAATTGAATTGTCCTTTAGACATAATTATTTGGGACTCTTTAATAAATTTATCCATATCCACCTCAGAGTTAAGACTCGTCAAACAATTATCCACGTAAAAAGAGGGTCTTAAAATTTCAGCCGATTCTCTTAAATCATCGGAAACCGTATTCAAATGATAGCGTAAAGTGGCTGCCAATAGAAATGGACTGGAGGTTAAAACGAACGCTACACGTTTATGTCGATATGTTTCCAGTTGGTCAAAATTGTCTTTCTCCCACCATAGGAATCGTAAAAAATCTCTATCGCTCTCTTGAATTCCGATCATACAAAAAGCTCGTTGTATATCACTAGAGACTGCACATTTATATTCTCTAAATCTATTAAGAATAGAAGGAATTTGGGAAATCAAATTTGGACCCGTAGCTAAACAATCATTCAGTGACAAAGAATTAATTGTTTTCGCAGAAGCATTAAAAACTGGTCTAACTTTCGTAGTGGCATTATCCTTAAAAATTGGTCTGTGAGGTAAATAATGTTTCCCACTTAAATTTGCATCTAAATGTTGATCAGTCACTTGTTCAATAATACCAAGGGATAACCATTCCTCAAAAACATCACCGTAATACTTCATTTTATTTGAAGCAATTAATTTCCTTTTGGTGGCTATCGCAATTTTTTTTGCCAAGAGAAAATTTGTTTCTAACTGTTTCTGATCATTAATCCATGGTAACGCTACCTCATATCTACCTTGTTTATCAATTCGTAAACTGCGTAAAAAATATTTCTCAGTTTCCTGAGAAAGTCGGATCTCATCCTCCAAGATGGGATCACAAATTCCCAAAGAATCGAGGCGCCACAAATCAGTCAACAAACTATCTTTCGTTAAAAGATTCACTACATGAGATGCAATATTCGTTTGTATAACACTCTCGTGAGTAATGACTGTATTTTGATGATCGCCCTCATTAATATTCGGTTTGGTGCCCATATTTCCAAAACATCCCATTAAAGTCCATCCAAGTTTACTGTGTATTGCGATGGGGCCAGATGTTAAATTTATAACCCTACCAGTGAGTATTTTTGACAAGTAATCGGCGCCAATCAAAAGCTTAATGTCTGCTTTGGCTCCATCGTTTATTGCGAAATCTGAAATGGGAATATTTAATCTTTCGCATTCTTGCGCAATACTGAAAGAGGAAATGCGATTTATTTTTGAACATATCTGTGGCTGATTTAACACAGAAATAATACATTTATAAGATCTATCAATATTACTTATTTCAATATGAAAAGATTCGTATATTCTTTCACGTACTTCAATACCTCCAAACAGAGATTGTTGCAATGTTATCTGACTTTTAGATTTAAAATTTAAACTTTTAATTACATCATCACACAGGTATGAATGCTGCGCATCAGAATCCAAAATTGCACGTATTAAAATCTCTTCATTACCATTATGTAATCTAACAACTAAGGTTTGTAACAATACATCATAGAATTGTGTTTCCTTATTTAACGTAGTAATTGTAGAACGATCTGGTTCCAACGTAAGATTTTCCGTTTCTTTCACGGGCAAATCTGGGCATAACACTACAAAGTGTCTTTTTTTACAAATAATGCATTTATGCTTAGAAAAACATTTATCCGAATGGTGAGATAACTTCAGACAAACAAAACAGGCGTTTTTTTTCCTTACAATATTCTTTTTCTCTACCAAAGACATGGCAGAAACTGTGTCACAATTCTCTGAAGCATGCGACTTTTCACAAAAAATACATTCAATTTTTCTAGATCTATATGCATTAGAATCATACACATTATTTTTTCCTGACGTACTTAATAACTCATGAGCTACAGGATTATTTTTATTACGGGAGTTATCAACATTTCTATTGTTTTGTTTCTTATAATTTGCATAATTATTTTTATTAGAATTATTGTAGGGGGCAGTAAGAGGAGTGTTAAAAGATCTGGCCATTTGTATTCTAGCCTCACTTTCTACTTCAATTTTTAAGAAATCCATCAAAAGATCAAGATCAGATTTATTAGTATTAACATCAACCTTACCTCTGTTACGTTCCCAGGCTCTTATCACTTCACTAGGGAGAGCGGATTCTACTAAAGGATATAAAAACTCAGCGTAATTATTTTTTGTTACATTTAAAGCTTCCAGTGCTCGTAACTGAGTTTGCAATTTATCGTATAAAGTAGAAATATCCGTATTAGTGGTATTATTCATCACAAGCTCCAGAATATCTCGTATGAACACCTGAATCAAAACTTTGTCCTGCCCGAACCTTTCTTTTAAATAAGTAACTGCATATTCGTAATTCTCTCCACTTCTCGGAAAACTGGAAACGATTTCTCGCGGTTTGGAGTGCTCTTTTGTAGATTGTAGAAGAAGTTGCAGCTTGTATGCGGGATCAATCTGCGGATTTTCATGTATTTTTTGAAATTGCGCCCAGAATGTGATCCACTTCCTGGGGTCGCCATCAAACTTGGTTATCTCAAATTCCGGCAGCCGTTGTAGATAACACGTAGGGGGTTGTCTGCTGGGGCCATTAGAAGGGCATTCGTTGGTCGTGATGGACAAGGTGGCCTGCTGGTTAACTTGCTGGAGAAGTAATTTCCTTTTTGTTCTCGCCGTAGACAGCTTTTCTCGGTATTCCTCTATGGCATCGTACTCCGTCTCGAATTGCACTTGATCCACTCCAGTGGTCTGCATCTCTGCTAAAACCGCTTCATCTGCTAGCCGCAGTTGTTCAGCTCTTTCCAATAGCACGTCCATGGAAATCTCCATTTGCACTAGATCCGATGGTTCGGTCACTAAAAGACCATCAAACTTGGTCAGAGCACGAGTAAAAGATCCTCTACTCGCCGCTCTTCTCTGCTTCAGATTTTCATGAGACATGATGATCACAGCGTAATTCTATCCAATTAACCGTATCACAGACACGTAATTCGTAACACGTAATTGTTAACCGGTTATGCAATCTAGTTCTACGCACATAAATATTTGTAATCCATAAATTCGTAAACAACAGTTCGTAAGTGCGTAAAATATTTTCGTAATAATCTTTGTCTACCCAATTCGTAACAGGTACCTATATTCGTAGTAAACGTACTAACGTCATCCCGGCAGGGATGCCAATTGTTCTTAATCGTAAATAAACTCTTAAATTATCCAGGATGATGTTGTGTGTCGTATGGGTTCAACGGTACCAAACACGTAAAAATGAAACATATATTTATTATTGGGTAACACCGTAAAGAACGGAGCGCCTAGACGCGCGTCCGATCTATTTTAATTACGTATACAGAGAGAGAGTTACATGGGAGGGGAAGGGGTTTTATCTTCTTCCCACGCATGCGCGCAGGCAGCAGAACACTTATTCGTAATTCCCAACAGTAGCATCGCCTTTCCAATAACTGTTAGAACTCTGTTTTGCTTACCGGGAGGACTTTGTGGATACTGATTTTTTTCCTTCGAAGAGAATTTTGAAAGTACCTTTTTTTTTTATGATGTTGCAAGTACGGAATATGCAAATCTTATAATAGGAGAAAGTATAAAAACAGTTTGTATAGACAGGAACTCTCTCTTTTCCATCAGCCAGCGCTGGGAGCAGAGCTTTCTTTACAAAAGTGACGAGTCGCCTTTTCTTTTCGATCTAATTTTTTTATTTCGTTTAGTTAATGACATTAAAAATGTTATTTGTTAAAATAAATCGTTGAGCTGTTATTTTAAAAGTCTGTGTTTCTCTTCCTAATATTTAAGAGACAAAAGTATAAAAGAATGGCTAGTGAGATATCCGCACTGGTGACTTTTTGTGGTGTCGTAAGAGGCACACTCTCCCACCTACCCCTCAGTGGTGACCCGGACGCGGGTTTTGGAATCCAACTCTTGATGATGACAGAAGCGGAACATCAACGACAAGCAACGTTTTCAGTGGCCAACGTATACTTCCGGTAAGTGAGATTTAAGTAGTTTTAACTCGAGACCAGAATTATTATTCTTTTTTTTTCTTCTTTTTTCTATTTTCGAATCAGGATTTTGAATTCGGTTGTTTTTAATTTGAATTTAAACATTCAATTACTGCCAATGTGTTTGTATTGCTTGCTATTTTTTTAATATTCAACCAAAATTTGAATATTTATCTTGCATTGAAATAGCCACGGGAGGTGAATTCTCTAGCGATTTAACAAATAGGTCTACACCTGAACTAGCACGAGCGACTTTTAGGAGCACCAATGTTTTGGAAAGCTAATGCTAAACTATGGTTTTACCAGGTAAAGTGTCACAAATCATAACCGCAGGTATCAGTTCAGAGGATATAAAATTTCATTCAGTGGTGGCAGCAGTAAATACTGAATTCCTAACGTTAGTTGGTGATCTGGTTGGAAGTCCACTCGCTGAGGATAAATATAATAAACTTAAAGATCAGATTATTAAACAGTTTTCTCAGAGTGAATCGGTTCGTATAAGGAAATTACAGCAGGAGATCCAGTTGGGTGATAAGAAACCATCCCAGTTGCCTAGGGAAATGCGGGATCTTGCCTCTGATCGTCTTGCTGACGATACAATTTTGGCTCAGTTGTGGATGCAACGGTTGCCTAAACTGTCCAGCAGATCTTACCCGTTAGTACAGGGTCACTAAAAACTTTGACGGTAATTGCAGACAAAATTGCGGAAGTGTCCGGCATGTCTACTATGGTTTCTGAGGTTCATAGTAATCCTATATGCTCCTTGGAATCTCTTCAAAGACAAATATCTACTCTACAGGGAACTATAGAAAGTTTATCTCGGGAGCGGGTACGTAAACCTTATTCCGGTAATAGGCCGAATTGCCGAAAACATAAATTGCGATCACCAAGTGTTTCTAAACGGTATCCTCTATGTTGATATCACTTACGTTTTGCGGACAAGGCTCGTAATTGTAATCCTCAATGCACTTTTAAGGAAGGTCCACATTTTCAGGAAAACTAGCTAGCTCATCAGTGATGGTGACCGCCGATGATAACCAGCAGATGAGTCGTCTTTTTGCTTACGATAAGAGGACAGGTAAGCGGTTTTTAATTGACAGAGGTGCTTGTGTATCGGTCAACCAGAGAGCATTCACAAAGGGCTGTTCTAAAAATGAGGACATTTGCCTGTACGCAGTAACACACACTCTCACCTACTCCTCAAGCGCTTTTATAAATATAAATTCTTTGTTACAAAGTTGTTTTAAACATATTAAGTATTTGTACGTAGAAAGCTTTTACCAGGAGTCGCAGTGTGTTTTTGAAAAATATAGATAGGAATTTTAGGAATAATTCCAAAAATTTCAGTAACATTTTAGGGATCATTTTTAAAATATTAGGGAGCATTTTTAAAATATTAGGGATAATTTTTTAAATTTTGGGGAAAATTCATAAAATTTAAGGGAAATTTCAAAAATATTTAGAGACATTTCTTTTGAAACGGACCTAGGCTCCTGACACAAGCATATTTCTTCCAGAGATTGTTTTGATATCGGCCAAAAACTGGCAATTTTTTTTTTTTTTTTTAAATAGTACTTCAATAAACTTTTCATCAAAATAAGTTATGCAAATAAACATTCATGCTATTTTGACCAAACATGAGAATTTAATTAAATCCAATTTTCTTGCCTGGAGGAAAATCGGTGTTTTTTCGTGAGTTTTGAAATAAAATCGGCGAATTTCTGGTTTATTTAAAAAAAAATTTAGGAATTATAGAAAAATTAAAGTACAATTTTAGGAACTTCAAGGAAAAACAAAATTTTAAGGAATTTTAGGACGAATCCGACACCTGTTTTACGTTAATAAAATTTTTATCTGCACATAAATGCCTGATATAGTCAAAATGTTAAAATATAATCAGCTTGACTATGATTACTAGTAATCCTAAAGAAGTCTGCAAGTTTTGGTGTGTCATCAAACTTCCTTCTGATTGTTTTTTCAAAGAAATAATTATTAAAGAATATTCTTATCAGGATGGAAAAGGCATTTTAGTAACATGGAATGTCACAATCCATCTTGTTTAATAGTTATTAAACCAAGGAACAAAAAACTCATTTTTATTGATTAGAAATGTATTGGATAACCATTGTTTGTAGCCATGCATAACTCAATTGGTGTAATGTGAAGAGATTTCACCAAATTCAGTACTTAACAGTGGTGCTTTTGTATTTTAAATCTGATGATTTGGCAAATTCAAACATAGATAATAAGAAAAAAAAGTTGCAAGGAAACGAACTAAAAATTGTAAAAAAAATGGAGTTAAAAAAAATAAGAAAGTTAAACTGATTTAGTAATAAAGCGTTTGTAATAAAGAGTTAAAAAAATAAATTTTATTCCAAAGTCAGATTTATGAAACATGAACTAACTTAATACAAAAAACTGCAATATAGTCATTGAAATATATTGCGGGCAACTTATGAAAAAATAATTCAAAGAGTTCTTAAACAGGGTTCCCACTCAAATCACAGAATGGAAATTAATGACTTTTCAATGATTTTTAAGGACCTGATTAATGTTTTTAAGGACCTTTGAAAATTTGTTTTCAGGCATCATGTCTATATTTAAAATTTTAATAAAGTATATTCTACCAAAAGAGTTACAAGTTGGTGGATGCGTAATACAAATACGTCGGAAAATCCCGATACGTTGCAGATAAGTGGCGGTCACGCGGAGATAGCAAGTCCGAGTTGAATTTTTATAAATTTTGCATTTGGACATCTGCAAAAATTAAGGAATTTTAATGACCTCTAAGCATTTTCAAGGCCTTGAAAACAAGTTCAAAATTATTAAGCGCTTTTAATGACTTTCAATGACCGTGGGAACCCTGTTAAAGGAACTTCTAATTACATGTGGTGTATCTTGTGCGTTAATTCGATTCTAACTTCTTAAATTCGTATTTCATATTTGAAGTACACATTTTTTTAGTTTAATTCATAGCAATTAATATTTTGTAAATTGGCAGGTTTTGGTGGACAAGGAAAATAAGTGATGTATTGATTTATCGCTATTCAATTGGTGGTATGATGATGGTTTTAATGATGATCCATTTTCAACCGTAATTGGTCAATTTCCCCGACACTGGTTTACACTTTTCTGATTTCTATCATAGAATCTAGTTTTTCTTTAGATTTGTGCCCTAGGTGGAAAACATAAAACTGCACTGCCCCACCTTAAAGTTATCCAGCAGAAAGTTACATTTACAAAAAACTTACAGTAAGTCGTCACCCTCATAATCCAGGTCTAGTTTAAACGTATCTATTTATTTGTTTCGATTTGAAATGAACAAGGCATTTAATTATAATATCCCATAAAACAAATTTTAAATATTCTGTATCGTTTTTCCGCTAACTTTTCTTTATCAGAAGAGGGTTTTGTGCTTTATGTTTTTTGCAATTTACCTTCACCTGTCTTCAAAGCTATAAATAATTAGCTCTTCAATTTTGTAGAAGTACTCGGTGACCCTTTCAAAAGCTTTCCTTCAATGCAGCAAAATAACATTGTTAACCGTGTTCGGCTATTTATTTTAAAAACGGGTTAAAAAGTCCTTCGCCAATGTCCTCAGCTTATATAACATACATCGAAAACAAGTACTTTCTCCTTTTTTAATTGCAACCTATCTATTATTTTAGACTGATTAGGTGAACAAAACGTGTAATTTTCTATACCGAGTGACCCATTTCCTTGCAGACAGTCACAATTACTTATCAATACCTGTGAGGTATTTTATACGCATTTTAGAAATAATTTGTTAGACAAATACCTGTATGATGTTTAAATAAACGACAGGCAATAAATAATAACTTGATCATGATAAGTGATTAGTATAAGCGCTTGACCTTCAATTTCTTCCGATTTCCATACTAATTACCAAGTTTACGCTCACAGTTATTCTAACATGCAATTTGTGCATACACATTGTATCTGAGGACGACAGGAGCACCACGGGGAGACTAATAATTAAATGCAACTAAGAAATAAATATCCCTAATTAATTGTTAATTACGGCCATAATTTTCATCGAAATATAAAACCAGTAACTAAGCCGTCATGGAGCGCATTTGACAAAAATCGGACTCGGCACAGCGAAGTGCAATTCATGTTTCCTTAAATTATTGCTTAAGTGATTCTGACATCTTAATAACAGTCCTCCACTTGTTAAATGAATTATAGAGATTTTATACTTGCGACACAGAATATGAAATGCTGACAAAATCTGAATTTATTATAACAACACTGGTGCCAGATGTTATAAGATATTGGTTTTTGAAGCTCAGCTACACGAGCTTTCGCCTTGGGGTGCCTATATCTTGTAGATTTTCATGTTTTATTAATGCATTCCAAGAATGTACGATGCCTTGCAGTAACTTGGATGGTAAACGCGAAGGCCGTATAATATCTAGGAAACGGGTCACAACCCATCCTCGCTAAAAAGAGGTTGGGGCCTTTTCATACAGAAAATTACCGGTAACGAACACATAGGGATTTTTAAGGTTAGAAGTGCTTTTCTTACCACAGATTAGGCCACTAAAGATACACCTTTACACACAAAGAGTTTGAAAAAATTGACTTTTAGTAAATGGTCTTCATCAATGAGCAAGCCACCCAAGAGTCTGAATCTAAATTGCCTTTTCAGAAACACGTTGAGCGCCTTGTCAGCCATCGGTGGCTGACAGTATAAAATATTATATAAAACTAGATAATTTACATTGTCTTAAGTAATTACGGAAAATGTATTTAAAATATACTTAATTTTTATTTATTACAGGATTATATCATTGAGACCTTTTAATGCATTGTATTGAAACACTGTAACCATAAAAACGGTTGTCCCTTTGAGATATCACAAACTCGTTTAGTCATTTTTTGGCCGTTGATCTACTATATTGTGTCACATTTTTTTCATTACATATTGCTTTGTCGTAAAAGGAACCGCGAGCCGAAAGATAAACACGACAAACGAGACTTTTGGCGCATAAAGTGTTGAATTAATGTCTATAACCATTTCATTCGAAACGTTAATATCTTCTACTGCGATAAGAACAAATAGCCATAGTATATTTACAAAGCTGTATCGATTAATTTTCAATCTGTTAGTAGTGCGCTTCGCATAGCTACACCGCAATACCAACGCTTCTAAGCAGCGCGCATGGCCTGATGGGGATGTCCTTACGAATTCGCTTGGAGCTCAGCGTGTTAAGAAATTCACCCCAGAGAGATTTTGAGAGTCTTGCTGCTATAAAAATTATCTTCCCACCAAGGAAACCACCAATGACCCTTAAATTCTGACTTTATAAAATACAGACATTTCCTCAAACAAGTCATCAAAGACTCTGACAGACTGAAATGTGATTCTTTAGCTGAATTAGAGATTCTATAGAAAAAACATCTCGTTAAAAAAATCTTCCAAACTCATCTATTAAATATATACGGGCACATAGTCCACAATTTTACTTTACCGAAAATACTAACTTTTACTATTCAATATTAATGTTAAGTTGGTTAACTGCGTATTATCTTGAATTGGTGTTAACACAGTCTGCCATTGACCTGTATCAGAATATTTTCGGGCTTTCCTCGATAAACTGTTAAGCACCAAAATCTTTACTGCATTATTAGCGAGATATTTTCAAGGGATTCTTTCCTTTATATTTCAACCACCACTACTCGTTAAGCCCCGAGAGTTACCGCACAATTATCATTGGTTATCCTTGCAGGATAAGATCGAACGACGATTTCAGAATGCGTCCTGGTATACAAAAATATCATGTAGTACTCAATAGGAAAGTACTCGGGTTTAACTTTTCATCGATTCACACATTTCGCATATTTCTCGGAAGATTTCTTTTTCCTAGAAAAGGACTTCACAAAAAGAACAAACTTCATGCATAGATCTGTACAGTGTCATTCAACAAAAACACTCCCAATGCAAGCGCTACTCTGCTTCTAAGAAATCATTCGTCATTTTATTTTGTTCTCTTTTGCTCGTTCAGCACGCTAAATGATTTGTTTTAAATGCTGCAGTAGTACAACAAATATTCAATACGATTCAACCGGTTAGCAACCGTAAGTAAACAACAAATCAAAACCGATTTCTTTAACACCAAGTACTATCTATTCTGGGAAGCATGAGTAAGAGAATTATATTGATATTGCCATACAGATAAATTACAGTAACGTGTCAATGAAAATTTAATAAAATACATGGCTTTTTTTTATTTTTTGATGAATAAGAAATAGTAAAATTTGAAACATTTATTTCCTATTTAAAACATGGTAATTAATGTATTTAATGTTGCAAATATAGTAATTTATTGCTTACATAAATTATAAGAACTCAAAAATTAAATTTGCTAACTTAATTACTTTGACACCATAATAAAATTTAACAAATAACATTACAACAACTGGCTCTATTTTATGGAATCGGATTATGATTTTTTGCAGTTGGTCGAGCATCTTATAAATTTACATATTTTATCTAAATTCCCTAAATAAAAAAAATACATCACACGGCAACCTTTTTCAGACATCCGTGTTTTAGGTGTAAAAATATATCGATGAAAATGTTTGTATTTGCTCGAAACAATTGAAAAATCCAACACTCAATTCAGGATCCGATAAAAACATTATCGTCTCAGTTGATAGTCCGAGAGGCGACTGCAATTTTTGGACCCCATCGAACATCATTCTGAATTTTTTATGAACATTGGACACAAAAGACTGTTTTCCAGAACGAAAAAATACATCAATATGGAATACGTACAAAAAAAAAAAAAAAAATCTCTTAAGAGGGTATGGGACTCAAATTTCTAAAATCTTTATTTTTCGAATTATTTTTCTGAATTTTTTTTATATAGTAATGTATGATGATTGGAAACTTAAAAAAAACTATTTTAAATTTTCAAATTTAAAAAATGTATATTTTTTTTTAAATGAAAATCTTCTAAATTTTGATATTTCCTAAATTTTGATATTTCCTAAATTTGATACATCTAGAACACTTTTTGAAAAATCACTTAATTTTTGCATAAAATTACTTCTTATAATTCAAATCAAACATTATCTTCATGATTTTTCAATAAAGTATTTAGAAAAAAATATTTTGTGCAAAAACTGCATAAAATCCATAGTATGTTAAGATCCAAAAACTTTAAAAAAAAAGTTCAATAAAAAAAAACATAATTCCTGAATACAAATTAAAGAAATATATATGAAAATAATTGTGGAAAGTTTCATAGATTTATAAAAAATAGTTTTTAAGTTATATCAATTTAAAAAAAAGGACAAAAAGCTATCACCGAGAAAAGTAGTTTCAAAGTTTCAAGATAGCATGTCTGAGATAAAGTTGTCATGTAAAAAAAACTTAAATATTTTACATTTTATTAAAAAATATTTGTATTATTTTTCATAATTTTTTTTTTCTGAGAATTTAAAAAATTTTGTGTTTCAGACCCTTTTAATAGACTGAGAGGCGACACCAATTTTTGGACCCCATTGAACATCATTCTAAATTTTTTATAGAAATTAGAGAAAAGTGAGTAGATTACGAATCCACTGGTCTGCCGTGACAAAAATGGCCGAAACTGGTCAAAAATCGACTTTTAATAAGTTGAACTAAATCCAATTGCCAAATGAGCCATAACTTGCCAAATAAGGAGCATTTTTTATATTTTTATAACCCTCACTCTTTAATTTCCAATTAAGAAGGTTGCAGACGATTAAGATATCTGGCGACGGTCCTACTTGCATCTATTAAAAGGGAGCCAAGTTGGCAAAAAATATTACGTCACTTATGACGTAACTGATGTCGCCAATTTGGCTTACTTTTAAAAGATATAAGTTTTCCGAGCCAAAGATCAGAAATCATTTGCGCTTTTTCTCATTGAAAATCAAAATTAAGTGGGTTGCCAGACGAATAAGTTTGTTCTATTTTTGACAAGTTATGACATATTTGGCAATCGGATTTTAGTTCAACTCATTCCAAGTCGATTATTGATCAGTTTCGGCCATTTTTGCCACGGCAGACCAGTGGATTCCTAATCTACTCACTTTTCTCCAATTTCTATAAAAAATTCAGAATGATGTTCGATGGGGTCCAAAAACTGCAGTCACCTCTCGGACTATAAACAAAACATTAATAGACTGATATAAACATTGGTACTGCCTAAGGGAAGATGGGACACATTATGCTTTTTATTTCATTTTATCATAATGTAGCTATCATCACAATTGCATACAAAGTATAATAATATTTTTAAAAATAATATTTAAAATTAAAAAAAAAAAAAATATGCAAAAAGTGACATTTTGTAATATTGATATTTGTCAAAAAAATATTTATTGATAAACAAAAATTAGGCATTTTTATAATCGAAAAGATGTATTTAACAAACTGTCTTTACATGATTTTGTTCATCAGAAAATAATTTTTTTTAAAGATAACCGGTAAAAAAGTAATAGTTTCCCTATTTAAAATTTTTTTAAACAATTTTTTTTATATGCAACTAATCCCTAAAGGCAATTTAAAGTAATGAGTTTGAAAATATAATGCAGAAAGTTTAAAACTGTTGCTTGCAATAGATCTGAAAATATATCAATTTAAACTTCATAAAACACGAAAAAAAATCAGTTACGAGAAAAATGATTTGAAATTTACAAAATCAAATTCGCTAGATTATTGATGACAAAACTTCATTCGCGTAAAATAATTAGTTTTACTCAACGTAAAAGTATAATTTTGGTGTCGTTGGATTCGGAATAAATTTTTTTAAAGCAATTTAAAAAATATATATATATTCATGATTATTTCCCCCTAAGGAGGCCATGTGACGTATGCAGCCCTCAAATTCATTTTTTGCAGTCTCACATTAATTAAAGCATGTAATTAAAAATTATGCATACAAATAGAAATTTTATAAAATGTATTTTATAAAGACCTCGCGATTGCTTTTAAAATATGATGCAATAAACATGTAAATAGATAATTATATAGAACATACATTTGGAAGTGAATAACTTATATTTTTTTTCAAATTCAGCGTTTTGTGTATAAAATATTTTGAAAATGTTCACTCTCAATAGGTTATTACCCTAAGGATTACGTTACTACATCGTGAATCTACCTTAAACGCCTGGTTTTAATGTATTTAAAAATGGTTTTAATGTAAATGTTGTAATACGTTTTATATTTATATTATAGGTCACAAATTTACATATCTATTATAGTATATTTTCACGTTCAATTTTCAAATAAGTATAACTCACACAATTTGAAAGATACAGATATGCGTTTTTACTTTCAATTACCCATATGTATACATAGGGTAAAGAAAGTATAGTATTCGGTAAAAAAAAAAAAAAAAAAAAAAAAAAATATATATTTTGCATTTCTCCACGTTTCGGAACATCCTGATTTCAAAAAAGTGATCTAGAAAAAATGTATGTCTGTGGTCAGCACAACTCCCGAACAAATTGACCTATGATGTTCAAATTTGGTGTGCGGGTTGAAAGTGGCACAGGGACCTACCATTAAGGTTTTCGTCAAAATCGCACATCCGCTTAAGGTAGCTGCCATTGAAAAAATGCCCCATATTATTTCGATCAAAATCGCTGAGGTAATGCCTCTTAAGGTGTTCTAAACTTCCCCACCTCTGAAATTCCCGTAAAATTGCTTTAATGGCGTACCAAGTTGAAAAACGAAAGTCTTTATCACAGAGTTTTATTTCCATGAGCAAAATTCATCAACGATCGTTTTTTCTTCTCTCATCAGTTTCACTTACAAGAATTAACGAAAAGTACATAGCCAAAATCATCACTTTGATGGAATTTTTTTTTATTTTTTTATTGTTTTGTTTTAACGATCCTATAGAAGAATTATCGCAAAAAGTATCATCAAACTGGCCATTTTTTCTTAATGAATGATGGAAATAGAAAAAAAAACAGTTTTTTTTATATGGGTCAAAAAATTAGAGTAATCAATTTCATTCAATATGAATTTGAAATGCTGACAAACTATTTTCATACCTGTTAAGCAATAGGTTGCGACAAATATAAAGCTTGGCGCTGGGAAAATCTTACGTTAGTCTTTTGCTGAAAATGGATCGTCTATGTGATATTTCTGAAAAATCTGGAGAGAATCATTGGTTAAATCTGGAAAGAAGTAACAATTATCTCGGATCGGATGAATGTTTCACAAGCTACGGTTTCGAAGATTTTAAAGACATATAGAAAAACCGGCCTACTAAAAAAATAACCGAAGTAAATGTGGTAGAAAGCTTGTAACAACTGCCAGAGATGAACGCAAATAAAAACGAATCGTCCAAAATAATCGCTTTAAAACTGTTTTTTTACAACAATAAGTGTTGGAAAGAGTCTGGAGATGTCGTGTTAAAGTCAACTACACTTAGGCGATTGCATATATTTGACTTTCAATCGCGTGTCCTCGAAGTAAAACCGAAGATGAGCATGAATCAGAGACGACTCTCCTGGTGCAAAGAGAAGCTCATGTGGGGCAACAAGACTGGGAAACTGTTTTATTCAGAGATGAATCCTTATTTTAAATACCTGTTGACGAAGGAAGTGTTCGGGTTTAGCGTTTAAAACGTGATGCCTTTGATAAATCTTGTTTAAGATCCAGATGAGCTTCTCTATGGCCCAAAAGCGTCGTGCAGGTCTCTGCTTCATGTTCATCTTTGGTATTACTTTATACTCAGAGAGGCGACTGCAATTTTTGGACCTCATCGAACATCATTCTGAATTTTTTTATAGAAATTGGAGAAAAGTGAGTAGATTAGGAATCCACTGGTCTGCCGCGGCAAAAATGGCCGAAACTGATCAAAAATGAGTGGAATGAGTTGAACTAAAATCCGATTGCCAAATATGTCATAACTTGCTAAAAAGAGAACAAACTTTTTTGTCTGGCAACCCTTTGCATTTTGATTTTCAATGAGAAAAAGAGCAAACGATTTCTGATCTCTGGCTCGGAAAACTTGTATCTTTTAAAAGTAAGCCAAATTGGCGACATCAGTTACGTCATCAGTGACGTAATGTTTATTGCCAATTTGACTCATTTGTGAAAGATGCAAGTAAGCCATCGCCACACATCCGAATCGTCTGCAACCTTCTTAATTGAAAATTAAAAAGTGAGGGTTACCAAATAATAAAAAAAAAAATGCTCATTATTTGGCAAGTTATGGCGCATTCGGCAATTGGATTTAGTTCAACTTATTAAAAGTCGATTTTGGACCAATTTCGGCCATTTTTGCCACGGCAGACCAGTGGATTCCTAATCTACTCACTTTTCTCCAATTTCTATAAAAAATTCCGATTGATGTTCGATGAATTCTAAAAATTGCAGTTGCCTCTCAGTCTATTCGAGACCCACGATTGAAACTCAAATTCAAATGTATGCAATCGCCTAAGAGTAGTCGACTTTGACACGACAACTCCAGATTCCTTCCAGCCGACCAAACGGTATAGTGGTTAGCGTGCTGGCTTCTAGACCGCGAGGTTGCGGATTCGAGTCCCGTGTTAGGCATGGGTGTTTGTAAATGTATGTTGGTTTGTTAAATGACGAAATGTTTCGGCGCATTATAGCCCTCGTGTTGCTGACGGCGCCAGATAATCTGAATACAACCAACCAGATTCCTTCCAACACTTCCTGATTTATAAAACAGTTTTAAAGAGAATATTTTGGACGATTCATTTTAATTTGCGTTCATCTCTGGCAGTTGTTACAAGTTTTCTACCACATTTACTTCGGTTACTTTTT
Source organism: Linyphia triangularis (assembly GCA_963978545.1). NCBI lineage: Eukaryota > Metazoa > Arthropoda > Arachnida > Araneae > Linyphiidae > Linyphia > Linyphia triangularis. The sequence continues at coordinate 19,989,773 of OZ021727.1, forward strand.
AGTTGGCCGGTTCTTCCTTTAAGTATTCCTTTAAAATTTTCGAAACCATATAGCTTGGGAAACATTCATATGATTCGGGACAAATTGTTGTTTCTTCCAATGAAATTGATTATTGTAACTTTTTGATACATATAAAAAAAATCAACATAATCTTTAAATTCGTTGGAAATTGTTCTGCCAAATCTTGAATAACATACGTAAATCTTTTAATTTGCATATGTTCATTTTACAAGACGCATTGCCAAGTTTTGTTTAGAAGGATCTGTTCTATTATTTTGAATTTGGATTGTAGCACTCTATTCTTTTAAATAATCCATTTTTTAATAAGTTTGGCAGTAACGAAAAGTTTAAATTATACCGTAAAATAAAACTTCTAACGATTAGCAAAATTCTCCGGGAAAATTTCACTAAATACGGATGAACAGAGAAACGTACGTTTAAAAAATAGAAAAATTCCCTGATTTTCAGAAAATTAAAAAAAATTCCCTAACATTTCCCAGATTTTTTTTTCCAGAATCAGAAAGCTCCCTGACATTTCCCTTGTTTCGTGACCATCAGTATGAATTAGGTCAATTGTTTTGGAAAAAAACCTATTTACGAACAATTATAAACTTAGTTAAAAACTTAATATGATATATCACAATATACATCTCTAATGATTGATGCACTGTCCAAATTCGCAATTCTTACCAGAAATAAAGCGGTATTTATTGTAATGTTTCTAGTATAACATGGCATCGAGATTATACCTTAAGGGTAATTGATGCGTCCAGCACGAAGCAGCCTATTAGAGCTACCTGTCTACTAAGATACACGGTGCGAACAAATAGAGCCATAAATTTGGTTGCGACATCAGGTGCAAAGCTGAGACGGGAGGGAGAGACTTAAACGCTCAATATTGCAATCTCGAACCGCTTTTTTATTATTATTATTATTATTGATATCGGTTTGTAAGACTTTTCCAAACCGAGAGAGTGATTTTTACTCAAGAAAGAATGAGGCGCAATTACTACGCACAACCAACAATTAAAGAATATATCTGAAAACGACCAACTTGTTTTATGCCTTGGGTAATCTTAAGTCTTTTGTCTCGCAGACTGTTATTTATCTCTCCGTTCTTATTTAATAAAAAAATATATATAATTGATCCAATCGCAATCGATGTTTCATAGCCGCTTTATTATACATAAAAACAACAATTTGATTACATCTTTATAAGCATTCAATAGGCTATTTAAAAGAGTATGTAAAAAAATCAAAATTGATTGAATAGAATGTAGTTTCCTCAAGGCTGCAATCAAATATTATGGCGCCACAAAAAGCCTTCTACACAGAAGAAAATAAAGCAACAAAATCGACAGGAAGCAGCTTTTAATGAAAAGAGACCACATTGAAGGTGTAATAAATATCACTTCTGGCCTCTCCCTTCAAATTAAGAATCAGCTTGCTCGCATTCGTATTATAATCGTCCGTTTCGAATTAAGAAACGAAACCCGGAACTGGCAACAGCGAAGAGATAATTACAAAGATGGCGACTTCCTCGTCAACAGAACGTGGTGTGGGCCTTTTTTTTTTTCTTTTTCCCTTCTTTGTTTTAATGAGATATAGCTTCTAAATGTTGTGAAATGCGTTAATTGAAATGCGTCTTCCACTCTGTTAATGAGCATTGCACACCTCCATGCGGCACAGCTGCGAATACGACGTTGACAGCATTCTTTGTTTCCGTCGCGTTCGGGGACACTCTTTCGAGCGCTAGACTTGATACAAGTTTGCAAGCAGAATTTAATTATGCGATGAGGTGGCTTGCAAATTAAATGAAGACCAGGATTTCTAAGAAACTTCTATACTAGAAGATTGTGACGACATCAACTCTGAACTATTTGCTAAATATCTTGTGTTTTAAATTATACATGTTTTGCTTGCCGCGTGTGGCATCACTTGGAATTTTGTGAGTTCTTTTCTGTCAGTCATGATGAAAGGTTGATAAATAAATAGTTTTAAGTTATTTAGGAGAAAGGAGAACTGGTTAAGTTCTTGCAAATCTCATAACAAAGATATGCCTACTAGATCCCATTGAATATGCTATAGGATGAATCCTACCGTGTAAAAATATAGTTCCAGGAAAATCACCATTTTTATTGCAACATTGATGACCAACGCACATAGTTTTGTATTAAACTTAAGTACTAGGGGGCTTCGCCCCCTGCTCGCTAACGCTCGCCCACCCCCAAACGCCTTGGTGGGCTTGGATTGAGCGGCTTTGCAGCTCGAATTTGTGGTTAAAACATCTTGCTGCGCTCGAATAGGTTTGCCAGCCATAAAAAATGTAACCAAATTTTTATAAATTTAATGTAAGGCCTAATAGAGAAAACACCCAAATTGCAAGTTTCATAATAGAAAGTTAAATATACTATCCGCCAACATTCTGACTTAGAACTTCATTAGCTATGCCCTTACATTGAAGTCCCAATATCTTTTATTTATTCTGATTAGTCGCCCCGTTAGAGAACGACGTCCAACGCGAGGCATTTTCTGGATAGAAATACTTCAAAATAATAATTACTCTAATACAAAAATGCTTCAGAAAAACAGAAAAAATCAACTTTGAAACGAAGAGTTTAAAAAGAGCTTTAAAATTAGCAACGGGTTTGTTGTTTATATACGTAAGGATGTTGCCATTCATATATTCAAAATCATTGAGGCTTTGTAGCAGCTTAAGATGATTGAAATTTAACTAATTAATAAAGTATTAATAAATTATTTTGGCACGTTTTGGCAAATCTACAGCTTATTTCCTTTAAAATGACACCTTGATCATTGAAATTGGTTGAGCAGTTTAGGCAGACGGACTAACCCCAAAAAACGTATTGCCTATTAAATATATAGATATATTGATAACAAAAAGAAAATTAGTTCTTTTAAGGCATACATATACATTAGGAATCGCGAAATTTGACTCAAATCTGCGTTTTTGTTTTTTGGTTTTAAAATATTCCCGAATTCATTACCATTAAAATGATACCATTTTCTTTCTGAGACTCAAATTACTTTTTAAATTACGGTAGGTTTTGTGAACCTGTTTTGTATCATGTTAATTAGAGCACTAAACTTATAAACGAGTTTTTTGAAAAAATGACATTTTGGTGTTATATGACTTTACGCCAACGGTCATAACTTCATAATAAATGGTCCAATTTACAAAATTCTAATTTTGTTTTATAGACAATAGTTGTGAATGTGTTTTCTATGGAGAATATAATATATATTGTTATCAACAAATTTTTTATGCATATTTTAGTCTTATTTTTTTGTTAAGAACTATATATTTTTTAAAACTTTTTTTAAAAAACTTATAATTAAATGAATATTGAAGCGAAATTCAAAATTCTCCATAGGAACATGCGTCAATATAATATCTCTTACTTGCAATAAAAATAATACCTCTAAGTTAATTACAAGTTAATTTATGTATGTTCTAATAATGTCATAATTAGTCACTTTAATTGGAATTAGCTGATTAAAAAATTGACTGAAAAAAAAAAGTTTTTATATAAAAATGCATCTTTTTTAATTCTGATATACTGCCAAAAAGTTTGAAATTATAACATAAAAATTAAAGAAAATCATCTCAATTGTATATGTATACCGTAAGTTTAAATTTTAATCAATATTTTACTTTTCTAACCACGTATACTATAAGTATGCTTGCCAGACGTCCCGGTTTGACTGGGACAGTCCCGATTTTCAGACAAAATCCCGTTTTACTTCATGTCTCGGTAAAAATTAAATTGGATTTTATAGATGACCAAAAAAAGTGTAAAAATAATTAACTGTGGATTATTAATTAGGATAATTACTTAGTCATTTATTTCTGTACTTTATGAAACGGGAGAATTTTAGAAGAGTGATGGTCTGTTGATAAAAAATACAGTAGAATCTCGATTAACCGACCTAATTCAGATCAAAGGTAGGTCGGTTAAGCGAAAATTCCGGATAAAAGAGAGTTGTAAAAAACAATAAAAAGTAAATGATTTTCGTTTATTGAATACAGGACTTTTAATGTTTTTTTATGACATAATTGTTGGAAATGAGTTTTTGTTGCAATAATCTTGATAATCTTTGTTTCGCTGCTCTATCCCTGAGTCTTTTTGAAGGCAATAGTTCAGTTTGATCTGCATCCGAAGGTTGCTCTAACCATGTCAGTTCTTTAGAAAAACAGTCAAAAGCCTCACCATTACTTATGTAACTTTAGTTAAAGGGAAAAGATTGCGGTCTAAAAAGGAACAAATGATTTATTACTCATTCGGGAGATTTTTGGTGTCGACTAAATGATTGCCGGTTAACAGAGAGTTCCGAATAAAGAAGGGACGGTTAATCGAGATTCTACTGTATTGTCATCGTATCGTCTTGTCTCGCCAATCGTGACCAGTTGAGAGAGTATTTTCTTTGATGAGCAGCGCGTGGAATGATGATAGGGGTTTGATGAAAGTTAAAGGCTTGATGACATGTAAAATTAATATCGGATTACAAGACAACAAGATTTAAACCAAAAAAGATTTTTACAACAAGATTTAAACCAAAAAAGATTTTTACAACAAGATTTAAACCAAAAAAGATTTTTACAACAAGATTTAAACCAGAAAAGATTTTTACAACAAGATTTAAACCAAAAAAGATTTTTACAACAAGATTTAAACCAAAAAAGATTTTTACAACAAGATTTAAACCAAAAAAAAAGACTTTCTAAAAAACAGTCCTAGCAAATGAAAAGTACATGTAAATAGTGTTCAAATTTTTATTCCTCATTCAAAGTGTTTCTCCTTACTTAAATAACTTATGAATATTAACATGTAAGAAATAAAATGCTTAAATTCATATGCTTGAGTAATTTATTATTACCCCTGGTTTAGGTTACTAATCAGCAACCATTTATTAATATAATTGAGAATAAACTACCCTCTAAAACACTAAAAACCCGCCAAGGGTGTGTACCCTTGAATACCCGTGACGCTGGGGGGGGGGGGGGTGCATTCCGGTGTCCCGGTTGAACATTTCAGAAATCTGGCAAGCCTAACTAAAAGAGTTTTAACGAATCGGCCACACATTGTTCCAATCAGCCAATCAGGGCGCAGCAAAACCGATTCACTCATCCCTGTAGGGTATTTAATGAGCTCTAGTAAGCATGTCTCAATGTATAATCAGTTGAATTTTTAATGAAGTTTTTCCACTGGGGTGAGATCTATAGAGTAAACAGCGTTAACTGCTACAATTTCGGGAAGAGATTGTGCCGATCAAACTATGTAGTGGTTAGCGTGCTAACTTCTAGACCGCGAGGTTGCGGGTTCGAGTCCCGTTGGTTGTTTTCAGATTATCTGGCGCCGTCAGCAACACGAGGGCTATAATGCGCCGAAACATTTCGTCATTAGACAAGCCAACATACATTTACAAACACCCATGCCTTACACGGGACTCGAACCCGCAACCTCACGGTCTAGTCTAGAAGCTAGCACGCTAACTACTATACCGTTTGATCGGCAAGTTCGAGTCCTGTGTAAGGCATGGGTTTTTGTAAATGTATGTTGGCTTGTCTAATGACGAAGGTTTCGGAGCATTATAGCCCTCGTGTTGCTGACGGCGCTAGACAATCTGAAAACAACCAACCAACGGGTAGAGATTGTGAAGATGACCACATGTGGAAGATCAGAAGATAGTTTTTACAAAAAAAGATAGAACTCTCTAGTAAGAATCATTTCCTATACTCGTTATGACACAGTTCATTTAGAAACTAATAGTTTGCACCAAACCTTGAAATTTGGTGATTGGTACGAAAGGGATCACTTAATGAAATGACATAAATTAAAAACTCAAATATAGCTTGTAATGTATTTTATTTTATAAATGCAGCCACTCCATAGACATTAACGTACGGATTTCAAATACAAAATTTTTGAGTATTTAATTTATGTCATTTAATTACCCCTGGAGCATTTTCGTACCTACTCGCCAAAAAATTGGCCTTGTAAAAATAGATAAAAAGAAAAAGTCCAAAACTTGTAATAGATGATTCACTTTTTCCTTAAAACTAACACCCCACTCTCATTGACAAAAAAAATTGAAGGACCTTTTTGAGAAAATTAAAGGACCATAAAATTACTTACTTTTTACATAAAAAAATATAAAGCGGAGACTCGGGACTCGCGGACTTTTCGCTTAGACTAATTCGAGGACTTTCAATGACCTTCTACTTTTCTCAAGGACTTTCAAAGACCAAATTTCATTACAAAAATTTAAAGGACTTTCCAGGTCTTTCAAATACCGCAGGAACCCTGTAATACTAAAATATGGTGCCTAGCAATGCCGCCGCCAGGGTTTGGTCAAGGAATTCACTTGAACTTCCCTGACTTTTGAAAAATATATATAGAAGTAATATAACCCATAAAAAAAGTTTTAAATATTTATCCTTTATATGTATGCATTGCCAATTTTTATATTCATTAACAAAGCGCCATTTCCGTTGGCAGCGTATGCTTGGTGTTGCCATCTAATTTTAAATTTTAAAAACATCGATCACAAAATATGCAGTAAACTACTTTTCAAAATTTATTCATTAAAAAGGAAAGTGAATATATGTACAAACATCCAAGTACATTTTATTTTTACTGATTAAAACAATTTTATTATTTATTAAAACAATTTTGGCAACAGGAAAGAGTTTCGTCCATGATCGGTTAAATTCTATTTCAGCAAGATTGGAAAACGGCAAGGTGGCTTAATAGTATTCCGTAAAATCGAACTTTAAAGTGACAGTAACAGCCGACAAAATTTGATAGAATGCATTGTCATCGACATCGAATCTATGTGCCAAATTTCATCTCGATTGGATGACGAAAAGGGGGTTTATTAGGCCTCCGCAAATTTGCCCGCCTTCGACATACCCAGCCACACACACACACACACACACACACACACACACACACACACACACACACACACACACAAATCGAAATTAATATAATGGATTTAAAAATAGTCATAAACGGTAAAATGTAAAGAGAAAAGATTCCATATGCAATAAATTTTAAATTAGCCCCCCCCCCTTCTGGGCGCGCCCTAGACCTCTCTGTGTGTGCCATAACCCTGTGGCGTCCATATATGCCTACAGCAAAAATATAAATTCACAATTTACACTTCCGACTTTAAAGCTTTTAGCCAAATTCTGTTGCGATCCACGAATATCCACTACTGACATAAACGGAAAAACGTGATGCATTTCGCCACAGACACAAAAAAAGTACATTCAAATTAACAATTGCCTTTCTCTTGATATCGCAGTCTTACCATTCAAAATTACACACGCGAAAAAACACAACCCCGCCAAATCTTGTCGCCGATGCAAAAATGTAACAAATGCTACCGTGAAGAAGTCATCATCAAGTCATTGAGATCCACTCCTAGTTACTTCTGCTGTTGAATTTTCAAAGCAGAGCAGAGGTTTCAAGTACCTCCCTCGTTTATGGATGATGTATCTCTTACTAGGATAACACTGTTGAATTGAGAACCGCTCAATAGTCAAATGGGTAGAACAACCGAACTCTTTGAAATCGCATTGCATTACACTATCTTGATCGAGATACACGATACCAAATGTTTTGAATTTTTGAAAACGTACTTCAAAACTATGTTGTTTTTTTTCTCCCCTACTTGGTTATTATTTTTAGTTTTGAATGTGTAAAGTTTGTTCGAGAAAACACATAAGCATGGTAATTTGTTTTAGAAAACGGCTTTTTTGAAACATTATTTAAGATTTACTAGATCGGAAAAATTAGACCTTGAAAACAAAGTTTTTACTATAAATCCCTTGTATGCATTGTCAACTTACCCATATGTATACATAGGGTAATAAAAGTATAATAAAAAGGTCAAACAAAAAAAAACAACTTTTTTTCATTTCTTCACGTTTTGAAACATCTGGATTTCAAAAAAAATCATCTAAAAAAATATCTGTATATGTGTCTGTGTGTACGTGGTCAGCATAACTCCCGAACAAATTGACCTACGATGTTCAAATTTGGTGTGCGGGCTGGTGATAGCACTAAGACCTACCATTAAGGTTATTTTCGTGAAAATCGCGCATGCGCGTACGGTAGCTGCCATTACAAAAATCATGTTTTTTAGTAATTGCTAAAAAAAGGCTCTAGCGATTTAGTTCAACATCGCTGTGGTAATGCTTCTTAATGTGTTCTAAACATCCCCATCTTCGAAATTTCCATAAAAATGCTTTAAAGGATTAAAAAACCGAAAAACGAATGCCTTTAACACAGAGTTCTCGTTCCTTGAGCATACCTCATCAACGATCGTTTTTTCTTCTCTCCTCAGTTTCACTTGCAAGAAAGGTTAATATATGAAGTGAACTAGCTGAATACCCGTGCTGCGCTACGAAATTTTACCATTAGCATTTTAGCGATCAAAAGACATTCATGTATTCTACACTTCAGACGTTTGCTCCCTTTTCGATCCCGACAAATTGATTTATCAAAATAGGAACTTTCCTTTGTTGACATTTTAAACGAACTTTATAATTGTGAATAGTAAACTGGAATAGTTTATTGTGTTTATGTTTGCTCTTAGTTCTAAATTTCAAAGTAGTAGCTGTATTGGAATTAAGTTAATTAGACATTAAGTTAATCCTCGTATAGTTTCAATGTTGCGTCGTCTTTTCATCCCTTAAAAATTCGTTAATCGATATTGGAATGACTTATTTTTTTAACATTTGCAAAAAAATATCAGAAAAATGACTACATTGGAAGAGGAACATTCGGATATCCCTCGTTTGGAACATTTAACCCCTTTTCGACCCCTTAAAGTGTGTTAATCGAGATCGGAATAGTTTACTTTTTCTATTTTTACCATTGTTGATATTTGTGCCGATTTTCAGAGTTGTGACTATGTGGGAAGTAGGATTTTCGAATGTCCCCCGTTTGGAACGTTTAACCCCTTTTCGACCCCTTAAAGTGGGTTAATCGAGATCGGAATAGTTTACTTTTTCTATTTTTACCATTGTTGATATTTGTGCCGATTTTCAGAGTTGTGACTATGTGGGAAGTAGGATTTTCGAATGTCCCCCGTTTGGAACGTTTAACCCCTTTTCGACCCCTTAAAGTGTGTTAATCGAGATCGGAATAGTTTACTTTTTCTATTTTTACCATTGTTGATATTTGTGCCGATTTTCAGAGTTGTGACTATGTGGGAAGTAGGATTTTCGAATGTCCCCCGTTTGGAACGTTTGACCCCTTTTCGACCCCTTAAAGTGTGTTAATCGAGATCGGAATAGTTTACTTTTTCTATTTTTACCATTGTTGATATTTGTGCCGATTTTCAGAGTTGTGACTATGTGGGAAGTAGGATTTTCGAATGTCCCCCGTTTGGAACGTTTGACCCCTTTTCGACCCCTTAAAGTGTGTTAATCGAGATCGGAATAGTTTACTTTTTCTATTTTTACCATTGTTGATATTTGTGCCGATTTTCAGAGTTGTGACTATGTGGGAAGTAGGATTTTCGAATGTCCCCCGTTTGGAACGTTTGACCCCTTTTCGACCCCTTAAAGTGTGTTAATCGAGATCGGAATAGTTTACTTTTTCTATTTTTACCATTGTTGATATTTGTGCCGATTTTCAGAGTTGTGACTATGTGGGAAGTAGGATTTTCGAATGTCCCCCGTTTGGAACGTTTGACCCCTTTTCGACCCCTTAAAGTGTGTTAATCGAGATCGGAATAGTTTACTTTTTCTATTTTTACCATTGTTGATATTTGTGCCGATTTTCAGAGTTGTGACTATGTGGGAAGTAGGATTTTCGAATGTCCCCCGTTTGGAACGTTTGACCCCTTTTCGACCCCTTAAAGTGTGTTAATCGAGATCGGAATAGTTTACTTTTTCTATTTTTACCATTGTTGATATTTGTGCCGATTTTCAGAGTTGTGACTATGTGGGAAGTAGGATTTTCGAATGTCCCCCGTTTGGAACGTTTGACCCCTTTTCGACCCCTTAAAGTGTGTTAATCGAGATCGGAATAGTTTACTTTTTCTATTTTTACCATTGTTGATATTTGTGCCGATTTTCAGAGTTGTGACTATGTGGGAAGTGGGAGAATTAGTGATGAGTGAGTCAGTGAGTCAGTGAGTGAGTGAGTGAGTGAGTGAGGGCTTTGCCTTATATATATAGAGATTATCGAAAAGTATATCGCATACATTATGATTTTGGAGGACGACTTTTTTTTTCTTGTAAAGACCCTTACAAGAATTATCGAAAAAATTATCACCAAACTGTCCATTTTTACTAAATGAATGATGAAAATATAAATACGGTAGATAACACAAATCCGTGCCAGTATTGTAGTGTAATTGAAAGTTGTACTACCACTACGAAGAAAATCAATTCCAAGCAATTAATTTATTTTTTTTGCTACCAAAACTTAATAAAATGCATTAAAGAGTTTATCTGCCAAGTTTCAGCTCGATTGTATGACAACAACTGGATTAACCTTTGGTTAGTCGCGCGGGGGACAAATGACCCCACAATCAATTCATTAATAGATGGCAGTAAAAGATCAATATCTTCTTCAGTTTTAAAAAAAATATTTTTTAATTTTTACTTTATTCTGTTCAATAATGCTGTGTTTTGAACTAAAATACACACTTTGATATTGAATCACTAATTTATTGGTATGCACGAAAATTTGAATTTGAAGGACATTTGCCCCCCCCCCCCCTCCTCCCCCAATCGACTAACCGCGATACAAAAGGTCGCGCGCCTAACCGAGGATTAATTAGACAAAGGTTGATCGGCCACACACGCACGAAATCGAATTTAATACAAATGATTTAAATAGCCAACATCTCTAAGTAAGCATTTTGATATTTGATAATTTCAATACTGAATGATTTTTTTCCTGCTTTGTCATTTTTGATGTTAGAAATTAGCCATTTTTATGTTTTTAATGTAATACTAAGTAAATTTACCTTAATTTGCGCATAGTGGCAGAACTTTATAAAAAATTTGGAAAAACTTTACACTACAAAAAAAATATTCCAACAAACTTTTGAACGACCATTTTGTGATATAATAGTAGTCCTACAGCGTCTTGAATAAAATCAAAACAATTAAATTCTTTTTAACGTTTAGAGATAATTTCCTTTCGGTGTGTACAGAATTTCATGAAGATCTGCTTAGCATTATATTTTATAAGCAGCTTTAAACATAATCTACTTAAACACATAAAATCACCCTGAAAACTAGGAGTGTGGAACATCGCACAGCTTTCAAATACACAATTATACTGAGATGGAATAGTGTTATTTACCGTTTTTGTACTTTCATCATTAATTTAGAAAAAGTTTGATATTTTTGGCGATAATTCCTTTATTTTCCTTTCTTATAAGTGAAACTGAGGAGAGGAGAAAAAAGATCGTTGATTAGCAATGCTCAAGGAAAAAGAACTATGTGTTGAATACATTCGTGTTTCAACTTTTTACGCCCTAAGAATTTTGGAGGTGGGGATGTTTAGAACACCTTAAGAGGCATTATCACAGCGATTTTAATCAAAATCGTTCTAGAAGATTTTAAGCAATCATTTAAAAATATGATTATTTCAATGGTTGGTTGTATTCAGATTATCTGGGGCCGTCAGCAACACGAGGGCTATAATGCGCCGAAACATTCGTAATTAGACAAACCAACATACATTTACAAACACACATGCCTAACACGGGACTCTAACACGCAACCTCGCGGTCTAGAAGCTAGCACGCTAACCACTATACCGTTTGATTATTTCAATGGTAACTATCTTATGCGTAAGAGCGATTTTGACGAAAACCTTGATGGCAGGTGCAGGTCTTTTGACCACCGCTAACCTGCACACGAAGTTTGAACATCCTAAGTCGATTTGTTCGGGAGTTATGCTGACTACGTACACACAGACACGCATTTTTTTCTATATTACTTTTTTGAAATCAAGATGTTATAAAACGTGGAAGAGCGCAAAAAAAAAAGGAAAAATGTTTTTTTTTCCCCTTTTTCCGAACCGAATGCTATAATTTCATTTCCCTATGTAAACAAACATATGGGTAACTGAAAGTAAAAATTTAAAAAAAAACTCCCCGAAACAGAATTGAAGAAACACTTGTCAAACGGCACAACGATTCTGTCTGTTGTTGGTGGTCTTACGAAATGAATCGTTTTGAGACAACACAAGTCTTGAAGAAAAGCCAAGAAATGTGGCGTGGTAAACTCCTTCATCCACATCCTTCCTTGTTGGCAAACAGCCGCGTTTCTCTTCATCTTATCATCCCCAACAGCATCCATTCAACATTTAGGATGCAGTAGATCAAAGTTCATCCTCCAAACCATCATTTGTCTGCGGTTCCGCAAAAGTATTTCCATTCGCGTTACAAAGATTCGTGGAGTTTTGAATGTAATTTAACTACTTGCTTCTTCAATGGATTTATAACGCTTCACATCCAGAGTTTATCTTAAATCTCTTCATTTTTATTAAATTCTTTATATTAATTTCTTTTTTGTATGTTTGTCGCTGGCAGGCAAATCGGCGGAAGCCTAAATAACCCCATTTCCTTCATCCAATCGGGCTGAAACTTGGCAGATAGATTTGATGGCGATTAGAATTCATTCTATCAAATTTTGTGACTATAACTTTCACTAAAACGTTGCGTTTACGGAATACTAATAAATCAACTTGCCGTCATCCAATCGCGCTTTTGCTAGCATTTTACTAAAATTTTCTATTTTTTTGCATTTCTTCAAGTTTTGGAACATCCTGATTTCAAAAAAGTGATCTAGAAAAATATAATATTTTGTGAATTTGTGTGTATGTGGTCAGCATAACTCCCGAATAAATTGCCATACGATATTAAAATTTGCCATGGGACCTATCGTTAAGGTTTTCGTCAAAATCGCGCATGCGAGTAAGGTGGCTGCCATGGAAAAAATCATGTTTCTCAGTAATTGCTAAAAAACGGCTCTAACTATTTTGTTCAAAATCGCTGTGGTAATGCTTCTTAAGGAGTTCTAAGCATCCTCACCACCGAAATTTCCGCAAAAATGTTTTAATGGTGTAAAAAGTTGAAAAACGAATGCCTTTAACACAGAGTTCTCTCTCCTTGAGCATACCTCATCAACAATTTTTATCTCCAAAATATAAAAATGATAAATTACACAAATCTACACCAGCAATATAGTGCGATTGAAAGTTGTGCGATGTTCCACACCCCTAGTTTTCTAAGAATTATCGGAAAATAAAGTACAATATAAAGAATTTAGTGAGAAAAAGAAATTTAAGGTATACATATACATTAGGATTTGCGAAATTTGACTCAAGTCTGCTTTTTTGTTTTTTGGTTTTAAAATATTCCCGAATTCATTACCATTAAAATGATACCATTTTCTTTCTGAGACTCAAATTATTTTTTAAATTGCAGTAGGTTTTGTGCACATGTTTTGTATCACGTTCATTAGTGTAGTAAACTTTAAACGCGTTTTCTGAAGAATGACATTTTGGCGTTATATGACTTTACGCCAACGGTCATGACTTCATAATAAATGGTCCGATTTACAAAATTCTAATTTTGTTTTGTAGACAATAGTTGTGAATGTGTTTTCTATGAAGAATCTAATATATATTGTTATAAACACATTTTTTATGCATATTTTAATCTTAAATTTTTTTTTAAAACTATGTATTTTTAAAAATTTTTATTTAAAAACTTATAATTAAATAAATATTGAAGCCAAATTCAAAATTCTCCATAGGAACATGCTTCAATATAATATTTCTTATTTGCAATAAAAATAATACCTCTAAGTTAATTACAAGTTTATTTATGTATGTTCTAATAATGTTCCATTAGTCACTTTAATTGCAATTAGCTGATTAAATAATTGACGGGAAAAAAAAGTTTATATAAAAAATTGTATCATTTTTAATTCTCATATACTGCCAAAAAGTTTGAAATTATAACCTAAAATTTAAAGAAAATCATCTCAAATGTATATGTATACCTTAAGGAATGTTAGGAATTTTAGGGCGAATGCAATCTCTGGAATTGTATAAGTTGAGTTTGGAATATGTCGATTTTCAACGGAATTGAACTAATTGTTTTTAGATACTAAAAGGACGATATCGCGAAGTATAAATTATCAGCCTAAATTGATAAATAACCAGCGACACTGCGATTGTTATCATCGAGGTTGATATAACGAGTGTAAAATATCAACAAACTTAATGACAACCAAGAGTGACGTCATCAAAGAAGGAAGTAGGAAAAGGAGGATGAAATTTGCCAATGTCATTGCCTTTTCCTTTGTACTGGGATAAACCATTTTCACACTTTTCAGAGGGGCTGAAATACCATTAAAATTTATTGAACAAAAACATAAAATTTAAATACTATAACCCATAAATACAGTTTCTTAAAAATCATTTATATGCATTATCAATTTTTATTTTCATTAACACAGCGCCGATATCAAACATATTGCTATGAGCAAAATGTGTGGCAAGCTAAGTTTCAAAATTTATTTATTTAAAAAAAAAAAAGAACGTCACATCCAAATATCTTTAATTTATTCTATTTAAAACAAATTTTATTATTTATTTAAAAAAAAATGGCAACAGGAAAGAGTTTCAACAATGGTCGGTTCAATCTTGCTATTATAACGCGATTGGATGACAGTTACAGATACAGCCCCAAAAGTTGATAGGTTCGATGTCGATGACAATGTATGTTATGCGCCAAGTTTCAGCCCGATTGGATGACAGCAAGAGGGTTAATTAGACGTCCACAGTTTCGCCTTCCATCGATAAACATAATCAAAAGTAATTTTAAGAAGTGAAGAAAAAAAAATTTAATCCACAGGTTAACAATGCAAGCAAAACTTACCTTATTTTCATATTTTTCTTGCTCAGCAAAGACTTTGAATTAATCCATTTAGCACGTGAGAAATGGTGGAACAATTAGAAGGTGAACTTTTTTTTTTTTATGAACGAAAAACAGTTTTGTTACTTTTCCAAACCATTCACTTCACCAGGAGAATCAAAAGTCACGATTTCGAGTGTAAATTTTTTTTAAAGTGATCTTCCAATTAACATTTCCCATAAGACACTGTGCCGTAACATTTCACCTTTTCCTATAAGAACAAAACGAGCTAACAGTTAAATCCATTTCATCCACAAATCCGCGGTTCCACAAAATATTCCACGAGTAGTTTCACCCGCCAAAAAGCTATCAGAATCGAAATATCATCACCTGCTCTGTCGTTCTAAACCTTACGAATCCAAAAACAAGAACAAGAATTTTTCATCAATTCAGTCCCACAAAAAAAAAAAGAAACATTTGGACGCATTGTTTAATGGGACGTTTCGAACAGTCGAGATGCGACTGAATTCGAACTCAAGAGAACCGTAGCTTTGGGGCTGCCCTCGAGCCATTTAAGTCGCCAAGATTTTCGCGCCAACGGGAGCCTTGCTTTCAAACCGTTCCGCGTAAAAAAATGTAGTCGGGAAAAAGAATGTTTAGATTGGGTAATGTTGACAGTACCTGCGGGCGGTAAAGGCTTTCCCCGGTTACACTAATATCTTGCATTGCGCAGTCATTTCCTGCAGACGACAAAAAAAAAAAAAAAAAAAAGCACGTGCTCTCTATGTTTTGTGGAGAACGAAAGTCAATCTTTTCGTGTCACTTTCTAACCCGATATTTATTATAGGATGTGGTAATTAATTTAATTGCATTAAGCGATGGCGATTTTTTGTGGGGATGATTTGAAAATGTATGAGATTTAAAAAAAAAAGGGGGGGGAGGGGGTTGGAATATTGTTTGTATTTGTTTTGTTTGAATAACTGGGGAACAGAATTTTGCTGTGGGGATGCTCAAATTAAATGGACAAGTCAATCAAGTACGAGACGCGAAAATTAGGTTTTTGTCAAAATCGGGCCCAAAATTGGCCCTGCAGATTGTGAAAAGTACCTGCCTTTGGAAATATGTAAGGTTTTCAGCAATTTTCTGAAAACAGCCCTAACGATTTTGATGAAAAAATAAAATAGAACATGTATGCTTTAGTATAATATGCCAATTATTTTGAAATAGTTTTGGTGATAAAAGTTTATATTATTCCGTAACCTAACCGTACTTCTAACCATTATCACCACAATTCTCCTAGTAAATGGCGCCGAAATACGGATGAACGGAAAAAACGCCTTAAATAATAGAAAATTTCCCTGATTTTCGCGAAATTCTAAAAAGTTCCCAAACATTTCTCTGATTTTTGTTCTACAATCAGAAAGCTAGCTGACATTTCCCTGATTTCCAGGTTTTCCATATTCTGTAACCACTCTGTATTATCTTTACGTAAATAATGAAAACACTTTGCGGTAATGGAAGTTAATGGACAGCCGGTATGTTATCATTGCCTGCAAAAGCGTCAGACAGTTGTATTTACTCGGAAAATAAAAATAAGATTCCACATGGCCGAGCCCCTTCTCGTTTGCCGGATACCTATAAATAGATTGTTTCTTCCCTCCTCTTAGCCCACTTCCATCTTTAAAGACAAGTATTCCACTTTGGATGGAATTATTCCATTAAACAATTTATCTTGAACTGCTGCCAATTGCGATTGAAATAAAAGTTGTAAAAATTATTTTTATTCTTTGGTAGATAAGATAGTGGCGCACTTAAAACATTGAGAAGGATGTGAAAAGCTCAAGTGGGTTCTAATTACACATAAAAATATATATTATCTATCAATTCTTATAATCAAATGTTGGGCTTAAAATTTATCGTAACTGATGTTTCTGAATTTGTAATTCTTATTTTTGATATTTTGCTTTGAAATATCCAAAATATATAATATACTATTTCAAATAAATAATATACTTATTCAAATACTTGAAATGATTTCATAAATCTCTTTGCGTGAAATCAATGAAAACTCAAATTGAAACAAATTAATCAAACTTCACGAAATAAATAAATAAAATGAAAAAAAAAAAAAAAAAAAAAAAACGTTTAACTGTCATGCTAACAAATTTTTATTTAAAAATACATTCAGTTTGTACAAAAATAATCATTCTCACATCAGGCAATACAATTAAAAAAAACAACAACTTTAAAAGGTTATAAATATTGGAAGTTTTGGATTGAATTATGATATAATTTCTTAATGCATTTATTTAATCATCATTTATTTAGTTCACTAATAAACGACGGCAACACATATAAATGATATCCTTTACATGTATTTGAGAATTCCTAAACCAATGGTATCAAAAGGGATATCTCAATTTTGTATAATCATTTTCCATCAACATTTTATCAAACTTCAAATATCTTTTGAAAACTACTGTAAAAAATGCGCAAAATGTATTATCTTGTCATTAGAAACACATTAGACACTTTATTGTCACTGATTACAGTGTCAAAAACATTGATTAGGTACCCTCCGTCGAAACGGTCTTGGTTCTGAAATGGATAATATGACGTGGTCTTAATTGGAAAAATTGGCCTTCTAATAAATGTGAACAAAAAAACAACTTTTTATAAAGGTATTTTGACGTTATCCGTCATTTTTAACGATACTTTCTTTCGTGTATGTTGAAAATTTATAGAATGCTGCTTTTAATTTTTTTTTAATTTTTTTTTATTTCAGAATGATGAAATTTATGTCTTTACTAACTGAAGAGTCTAGTGTTTTCCGGTACAATACGGTTCAAATGAGCTCTCTCGATCGCAAGATCTGAGTATGTCTCCATATTATTAAAAAAAAAAAAAAAATACCACAAACAACAAAATATTGGAATAAATTTTCGTTTCCTATTATCTGGATTAGCCAAAATATCTATAGAAGAAAAAACGGGTTTAAATTGATTTAGTAGATCTCGTTATTACCATACTTCTTTAAGGGTGAATAAAAGGGGAGTTGTTTTTCTTTCGATATTCAAGTAGCCCAAAATCTTTCTCTTGTTTAGAAGATCAAGTGTGAAAAATTTCATCAATATCGAAATAAGAATGTAACTTCTAAGAAAACAAACACATACACAATATATTTTATGTATCTTTTGTAATTTCTTGTTTATAATTTTATATAGATACTTTACGCATTTTTTATCAATAATAAAAAAAAAACTTTTCAGCGAGCGAAGCGAGATCGGTTTGGTATAGCAATGAACCTTCCTGCGAGCGAAACGCCAAAAACTGCTAGCTAAAATATTGTACACGGTAAAATTTCGTAGCGAAACACAGGTATTCTGCTAGTTATTAATATTTAAAGCATTACTTTCGTGCATAACAACGAAAATTCGTTCCATTCAAGCCATTATTATACAGATTTGAAAATATATGTTAGTTACAGGTCAAAAAATTGTCTTTTTATATCTTGTTTCTGTTAAAGGTTGGCATTGTGCCATGTATGCATACTTGTTCCTTCGACGAAATCCGAGAACTTTTTGAAAAACTGTAAATTGTTATGATGATTTTGTCAGTAACACAACCTTTACTAGAAATATCTGACTGAAGGTTAATTCTTTTCTTATTCCTCACTTTGATTGTTTGTATCGACCTATACATTTGTCACAAGAATAACGCCGTACTCAATAGTTCTTCCACAAGATCCATCAAGCATTGATACACAACAAAGAATTTTATATCGAATAACTTGATAAAAATCCGTGCTTCGCTACGAAATTTTACCATGAGCATTTTAGCAATCAAATGCATTACATATTCCGAAAGTTTGACGCCGACCAAACGGTATAGTGGTTAGCGTACTAGCTTCTAGACCGCGAGGTTGCGGGTTCGAGTCCCGTGTTAGGCATGGGTGTTTGTAAATGTATGTTGGCTTGTCTAATGACGAATTTTTGGCGCATTATAGCCCTCGTGTTGCTGACGACGCCAGATAATTTGAAAACAACCAACCGAAAGTTTGACCCCATTTCAATTCCTTCATATTAATTAAACGAGATTGGAATAGCTTGCTTTTTTTTTATGCTCATCCTTGCCTGTTGATATTTGCACCAAATTTCGGGTTTGTGAAATGCATTGGAAGGATAGATATTTTTATTCTTTTGGAACGTATGACTCTATGAAATCAGTTATTCGAGATCGGAATAGCTTACTTTTTTCTATGTTTGTCTTTGCTGTTATTTGAGCCAAATTTCAGATGTGTGACTAAATGGAAAGGGGGGGGGGGGAGCATTACTGAGAAATCACTAAGTGGACTTTTACATAGAGAAGTCTGAACTGCATAACCACGTGTAGGGTCTAAATTAATATGTGGGTTGTTTTAGCGACTGATAAAACACATCAAACTGTGAAGGTGATTGAACTTGCCACGGCTGTCTTTCAATCATCCTCGTATGTCATATTCATGAAAGAGCTTACTCACTCTCGAAGACATGTTTAACCTGTCATTTTTAAAATCTTTCATCTCAACCCCCCCTCCCCTTCTCACCCCCGAAGTCACTCCTTAATAAATCATTGTCAGCAACCGCTAGCCATTCATCATACCTTAACATTTTGTTCACGTTTTGAAACTTCGTATGGAAGATTTTTTTAACACCTCGTCACCTATTTCAGCCCAAAACACCTCACTTTTTTACATTTCACCATTTTGCGAGTTTTTATTAAATTTGTAAGCATGGTTATAGATTATGTTATAGATTATTTTTTTTTAATCATACTTTAATTTTTTAATATTACGTCTATATCTTTATCCTTTCAGACCACAATTGCTCCCGGTTTTTATGCGATATATATATTGTCCTAGTCGTACTTAACTACTTAACAGTGAAAAAATATTTCTTATTAGTGATCCAATTTCCACAAGAGTATATATTATGCATGTATTTATGAACTAGGGGTGTGGAACATCGCGCAACTTTTAATTACACTATTATACTGACGTAAATATATTCCATTAGTGATCCAATTTCTACAAGAGTATATATTATGCATGTATTTATGAACTAGGGGTGTGGAACATCGCCCAACTTTCACTTATACTATTATACTGACGCAAATATATTTCATTAGTGATCCAATTTCTACAAGAGTATATATTATGCATGTATTTATGAACTAGGGGTGTGGAACATCACGCAACTTTCACTTATACTATTATACTGACGCAAATATATTTCATTAGTGATCCAATTTCTACAAGAGTATATATTATGCATGTATTTATGAACTAGGGGTGTGGAACATCACGCAACTTTCAATAACACTATTATACTGACGTGGATTGGTGTTATAATATATTTATACATGGTTCGTACACTTGAAGGTGAAAAAATTCAAGGACTTTTCAAGGATGTGTAAATCAAAGCAAATATACAATAAAAAAGTTCCAAATATTTTTTTATTGGCAAACGGTGAATGCTCAAATCAAGTAAATACAAAATGTTTTTTAGGCTTCAGTTTTCAATAGAATAAATTTTTAGTTTACAATAGAAGAAACAACCTTCCGAGTTTATCAGAAGCAGTACTATGTTTCTTAAGAACAGAAATAAAGCACTCACTTGGTTACAACACGAATTTCGAGTGTTAATATCCGTTTTCCCCCCCTTGTTTCATCATAAAGAAACTTTCATAAAAAAGTAATACAAAATTCTTAGTGATTCATTTATAATCAGAGTTCGCCAAGATGCGTGAAATCTGCTTGTGTACTCATTGAAAATCATTTTCACCCCGTATAATTAACATCATGCGTGAATTCCAAGCATCGGCATATCATGGTTAAAAGTCTTAAAAATAATCCCCCATTTTATGAATCAAAGATCATACTAGTTGTTTTTCGAAGCTTACCTCCCTGCTCATTTTCTTTGAAAATAGCGTCCCATTCAGAAGAAATGCAACATTTTCGTTTATTTTCAATTGGAATGCAATGTGCATTCTAATTGATGTTAAGCCTTGTCATTTCTTGTAAGTGAAACAGAAGAGGGAAGATAAACTGTGGTTGATGAGTAATGCTCAAGGGAATAGAACTCTATGTTGAAGATATTCATTTTTCAGCTTTTTACCCACTTATACAGTCAAACCTCGTTAACGTGAAATCACTTAATATGAAATCCCGTTTAACGCGAAATAAAAGCAGTTTTCTGTACTTTAAACTTCACGTTAATTTATTTGTTTAACACGAAATTCGGTTAACGAGAATAATTTCGGCGGTCCCATCGACTTTGTTTAGAACAGCTTAAAAGGCATTACCACAGCGATTTTTGATCAAAATCGTTAGAGCCTTTTTTTTTTAACAATTACTGAAAAACGTGATTTTTTTTTTCGATGTCGGCGACCTTACGCTCATGCGCAATTTTAACGAAAACCTTAATGGTAAGTCCCATGGTCAACACTAACCCATACACCGAATTTGAATTTCGTAGGTCAATTCGCTCGGGAGTTATGCTAACCACGTATATACACACACAAACATTTTTTCTAGACCACGTTTTTGAAGTCACAATGTTCCAAAACGTGGAGCATTGGAGAGAAATTTTTTTTTTTTTATCAAAAACAATACTTTTATTACCCTATGTTAACATATAGGTAATTGAAGGTAAAAATATGCGGTTGTTATTACAATATCCTAGATGATTGGGACTAATAGTCCGACTTTACTATACATGACTGAGATACATTACGATGGTCGACTATACGATTTGGATATACCGTCGCAGGTATTCGACAAAAGTGCAAAATTTTAAATTCGTATACTTCTTATAGTATGCATACATTAAATTAAACTGCTTTTCATAGTTGAATTTTAATCAAGCAAAAATCAGGTAGAGAGGGTTAAATTTTAGATAATTATTTTAGAAAATTATAGATCTAATAAATGCAACGTTTTATGTTTTGATGATATCTTCTGAATACCACTGGGGCTGATCAACTTTTGTCCTTGCAATCAATATAAATTTATAATCAAGTAATTACTTCGAAACGAATTCTATAACCCGATTCCAATCCCACAACTCTGTATTACTTGAACCTTGACTATACGCTGCAGGATGCGTAAATATATAGATCCGGATATATCGCAACTTTTTTAGTGATATTGATAACATTTGCACATAGCTTTGCTTTAAACTTAAATAAGCGTTGATAACAAAAAGAAAATAAGCACTTTCGAGTTTCAATTTTATTTAATATTATGCTTTTCTAACCACTGATACTATAAGAGTTTTAACGATTTGGCCTAGAGGTCGGAAAAATCGATAAAATAAATATCGATACTATATCGTTGCATAGAAAAAAATATCGATATATCGATACATTATTTCTTTACATTGTATTTTCAATTTTACCAGAAACAAAATTTTTCGGGAATTTCTACTTTTCATGATTGCTTTTTTTAAGGTGACTACTTTTTCAACTGAAATGTATCTATTACAAATGATATTTTCGCTTAATTAGTGCAGTGATTTCAAGAAAAATTTAGATAATTTTCAATAGCTTTTAAGTGTATGGAAAATATTGAATATTGGTGCCTTTTTACTGTCTCTCATCCGAGTTCAAACATTAGTTTTGAAGTTTTTGAAAAGAAAATAAATAAAATCGAAAAAACACATGGAACTACAAAACGATTATCAAAAAACTAAAAATGTTTGAAAATATCGATATATCGAAGCCTTTATCGATATTTTTAATATCGATATTTTTTTTTACAAATATCGATATATCGCCGACCTCTAATATAGTTCCGAACGCATCACAACTTTTTTAGTGATATTGATAATATGTGCACATAGTTTTGCATTAAACTTAAATAAGCGTTGATAACAACCACAAAAATAAGTACTTTAAAGTTTCAATTTCATTTAATATTATGCTTTTCTAACCACGAATATTATAAGAGTTTTAACGATTCGGCCACACATCGTTCCTATCAGCCAATCAGGGCGTTGTAAAACCGGCTCACAAATCTTAGTTCCACACCCCCCTCTAAATCCCATGCCGGTGCTTAACCCGCGGTTGTGTACACGTGGCAAGATCCATCGGATGTTGATTCTTCTGTTATTTATAGACTCCTCTTTGGCCTCCCCTTTGAGGTGAGGCCGTTACTCCCCCTTTTGTGTTGATGATATTTTTGGATCAACTCCAACGCATAGCAGATGATCTTGCTGTCGGTTTTATTGGATTTTCTGGCGATGTGGCTTTGCTTCGAAAGAACGGCATATTTGCAATGAGATCTGTAGTGTCATAGAGAGTGGATCAATGGACGACACCTTCGAACGATGTGTTTTTTGAGTGGAAATACGAAGCATTTGCGTCTCGTATGGGTATAAATCCGGCAAAACACCGACCATGTTGACGATTCATTAGTCACTCGGTTAGTTCAAGTGCCGGTCTAATGAGCAGATGGACATGGATTCGAGCCATAGCTCTGGTATAATAATGATATCTTTTGCAGGTTTTATTCCATTGTGTTCAAAACATATTTACACAAATAATAAATTTAAGAAATAAGATAAAATGTGCACATTTTTTTAAAAAAAAAAAGTGGGGAGAGGGGAGCATTCAAAGTATTGAAGTGTAATTAGATTTAGATTTTCAGTAATACGTCATTAAATGAAGACACATGCATGCTTACTGAAATCTCATTCAATTCTATTTGTTCATTCTCCTCATATATTTTTTTTTCCAACTAAGCAATTTTTATTTAAACAACCGTTATGTACATAGACACAAAACAATTTGCAGGGTACAAGCGTGTGTCACGAAAAAATGTACGCCAAGGGGTTTCAATATAAATGAGTGTTTATTAACTTCAAGACCTATCTCACTTGGCGCTAATGCAACATTATCTGGCACAACAATGGGATGAAGTATACCAGAAACATGTTTTTCTAGTAGCAATACTGTTCAGGATATTAGCAGGTGCACTCGAAGCATTCTTCCAGATGATATTTCAGCCCATTTAACATTTTGAAGATAAGCTTCAATAGTCAGTGCCAGCGACACTGAAGACTTAACAGAGTCTTGGAGGTTGTGAAAAAGTTATTTATCCCCATTTTAGTGAGAAAAGGGCTTTAACTAGTACTTCCAAAACTGTCAAATATTTTGCAGAAACATAGCGGGTGTTTATAAAAATGCTACAGCGTGTGTGTTCATCTGAAACCACAATCAACTGCCTGCTTCATTTTGTTCCCACTTCAACCTGCTACTGCACTAGGGATTTCATCTTGCCCCATTACCATTAGGTTGTTAATCAAGGTTCTAGATATTCCTTATTTTGAGTTAGGTCACTGCATATAATATGTATTTAATTGTCTCTTATTTTTCTTGATAATAAGTGTGACTTTTTGTTCTGCGATAGGAGATAGCTGATGGTAAATTCTGCCAACTCCTTCCACTCTCTTTTGTCTTGCAACATCTTTGGTGCTGAAAATATAATACCAATAAAAATCAAGTAAATACTTCCTAATAGAAGTTTGGTTACGTGTTAAACCAAAGTAGTTACTTACATACCTTTACGAGACCAAGGAATAACCCAGGAGTAAGATTGAATCATCAATTATAACCGAGATACGGTCAGATATCATTGTTTGGGAAGATACATCTCCCTTCAAAAGGGTCTTCAATTTCGACTAGTTTTTACTTATCTTCATTTCCTTAGAATCTTTAAACAAAGCTTTTGAAACTGTTGTTGTTAATAATATCCTATATAGTCTGACGGAGTCGGACCAGAACAAGGAATCCGTTGACTTTGATGAAGTCCATGACCAAGAGGGGAGAAAAATGAATCTCCTCCCAGATAAGTCCCAGACAGTTCAAGATGTGATCAGGCGATGCCTGATGTCGCTGCCATTTAGGGAAAAGAGGGTAGATCTTGTTGCCCTCAAAATATGTAAGGCATTTTAGGTGGCCACTGGCAAGTCGAGAGAGACATGTACTGGACTGAGTGTCGCAAGGAAGGGATATGGAAAGTCCCGGCTTTCTTCCTTTATACCAGTGGTGAGTGGAAGGCGTTTGCCACTTGGCTTTGATTTGGTCCTTTTTCTGCGAAAAAAGTTCTTGAAAAGTATTCTCTAAAGAGGACGGGACGGGATGACTTGAGCCCTCCTTTGCAAGATTGTCGGCCAATTTATTTCCGGAAATATCGACATGCGAGGGAATCCATTGAAAATGTACATCATGCTGAGGGGAGATGATCTTTAATTTTTGTAAGATGGATAAACTTGTTTTTATCCCCTATATAAGTTCTGTTTTTGAGAGCTTTTGAAATTGGATGTAGGTAGCTCATAAGATAGAATTTGTTCCAAACTTATATCGCGAGTGATTACTTATATCAGGTGGAAGTGTTTCTGAACGACAAGATTTGTCAACTCTGTGAATTGGCAGATGTTATAATTGTTCAACAAGCATGTAAACAAGAAACAACAAGAAGTAGGTAGTTGATGGTGGTTTCTGATTAATACATAAGCACCCACTTTTATGTTAAAAGTTTAGCGCATTGAAATGGGAATGACTAGTTCTTTCCCAACCTCCAAGACTCTGTTAAGTCTTCGGGGTCACTGCCACTGACTATTGAAGCTTATTTGCAAAATGTTAAATGTGCACAAATACCATCTGGTAGAATACTTTGAGTGCAACTCCTATCATCCTGAACAATATGGCTCCTAAAAAACAATGTTTCCGATGTACATCTTCATGTTATATACTGCTTCCATTGTTTTACCAGATGATGTTGCATTAGCTCCAAGTGAGGTCTTGGAATCAATACAACACTCATGTTATATTGAAATACCATGTCGTACATGCTCTCGTTATACACGCTTATCCTCTGCACAATGTTTTGTGTTTGTGTACATAACGGTTGTCAATTGCTTAAATAAAAATTGCTTATTTCAAAAACAATGTGAGGAGAATCAGCAAATGGAATTCAATTAGATTTCAATAAACAGAGATGTATCTTCATTTAGTGAGATATAACTGAAAATCTAATTGCACTTCAAATATGATTCTTGCGAATGCGTACGTCCCACCCCATTTATATAAACCACCACTTTTTTTTTATCTTATTTTGACATTTATTATTTGATAACTATGTGTTTTGAAAACATTTGGGATAACGTGTTAAAATATTACAAAAAAATACACACAAATTGATAATTTTCATTTGTTGAAACGAATTTCTTATAACTTTTATAAAAAAATATACATTGAAGATGGCCGTCTTCACTATCTGAAAATTTTAACATACAAAAAGGAAAGAAAAAAAAAAGGGGGGGGGGGAGATCAGGAATGGCCGCCATCTTGAATTCTGAGAGTTGCCCAAAGGTACTTCAGGCGTACCCGCCATTTTATGAGCCTACATACCCTAAAGATGAAATAACAACAATAAAAAAACGTATAACCGCAAAAATGGGTTCGAGGTAAAATCCGCATTTGGCTGCCGGACTAAAGAAATAAAACGGAGCTGTGGCATTTTGCGGTTTCTATAGAATGCCTAGAAAAAGTTTCAAATAATCTCTTCCAAAAAAAAAAAAAAAAAAAAAAAAATTTACAGTGTTTAGCTACTAAATAGATTTTCAGACCTCCACGTCTATTGGAAATAGCTTTCTATAGATAGAGGGACAGACACACAAACTCTTTGTTTTATTATTATTGATCAAATGCTTATGAAAATTTTCAAAGTTCAAACAAGAATGATTTTAAAAATGAACGCAACTTCGCTATATTTTGAAAATAAGTATAAAAAAAAAAATAGTAAAAGCACGTTTGTAAAGGTGCGTTGTGATTGGCTACAAGCCGTTGCCATCAATGCAACCCCACTCTTGGTTCCGCTCTTGCATAAGGTCCATTGCTTTAATTTAGTTTATACATTTAATTTAATTTTAAAATTTATATTTTCCTAATTTGTCCTATATATTTAATTTGATGCTTTTATACATAGGTATTCTTGTAATTAAAACCGGTAATTTAAATGCAGTTTTTGTTTTGTTTCACGTACATTTAAAAATAATTTTATTCAACTTAGCATTAGTGTCAACTAGTGTCAACAGTCTGGCGATGTAACCAAACACTGGCGATGTCGACAAAGGATGTCGGTTTTTTCAAGTTGCAAAAAAAAAAAAAAAATGTATGTTAGCCAAATATTTTAACTTCAAGCAGTAAATTCTAAAGAAAGCATACGAACTGCGATAAAATTAAATTGAGATAACATAAAACCGCGATACTTTTGTTTCTCAATAAGATACCCTTAGGGTTCAAACACTAATTCATCATCAAACTATCTATAAAATCATATGTAAGGATAACAGACGCGACAAACTGAAAATGTTGTTTTAAATGTATTCTGTTTATTTGAATTTTTTATTTAGGACCTTGTACTAATTTGTATGCTCGGTTGCTCTGTATATTTCAAATTTACCTTATTTAATAAAAAGTAAAAATAGATAACCACTAAAATGTGTTTGTCTAAAATAGATTATATCAGTCAATTGAGAAAACATAAAGATTGCCTTTGAAGAAGTAGTATTCTATTAACGACTCAAGTAGAGTGATAATCCGATGGCGGTGGGGTCAGCGCTCTGACTTCGCATGTCAAAAGTGTCGGGTTCGAAACCTGGGTTAAGTATGGATGTTCGTTATGGTTCGGAATCCACGTTAAGCTGTAGGTCCCAGCCTGATTAGCCGTTATTGTGCACAAAAATAGGTCGTTGTGCGTACAAACAAACCAAACCGTTCAAGTAGAAGCAAAAAACATATTAAGTTAAAATTAATTCAATACCTTTTAAAAACCAACATTTTTTTAAATTTATTTAGTTTTATTTTCTTCGAAATCTTGGAATCTAGTATCAGGTTGCTTTTAAATTTTAAATGATTTTGTGTGCTAAATTTGAATTCAAAATTGTAGTTAGAAAAAACGATATTGTAAGATGAGTGCATTTTTATTTGAAAATGAAACTTATGTTTACAAATTTTAAAACTAATTTTTCTCCATAATTTAGAGTTCAGACTGCACGTGTATATTAAAAGAAGCAGAATTAAAGTTGAAATATATGAATAAATCACGAAATCTATAATTTTGGAAATTTTTGAACCTAATGAATACCCTTGAATGCATTACAGCACTTGGAGAAAACTTCAATAACAAGTCATTTAACATATTGATCCATATTACTACATCGTCCTAAAAATAAGATAGTTCACATGGTAGTTCTAATTTAATTGCTTTTACGTATTTTAACTTAGTTCAAAGACAATAGTATCTTTATAAATAATTATATTAGTATTTGTCTTTCTGGCAAGCTAAATAATTGAGGAAAAGTTAATATACATTTTTTTTTTAAATTGCGATTTTTGAGATTATATTTTTTAATTTCGAAACACATCATGAAACTTTTAGCCTACAATATTTAAATAACAAATAAATTTAATCAAGATAATATTCATTATTTTTTACATAAGTAAACATATTTATAAAGAAAATATCTAAAGCAGCGTTGTTCGGATCCGCAGGCTGCAAGTAATCTGCCAAAGATGTATATATATATATAATTTTTTTTTTTTTTTTTTACATCTGACAGTGACATGGAAGACAATTCCTGTTGTTGATATGTTTTACATAATTTTAATTTATACAATCATTTAACTTAAAATGGCAAGCTTTTACTATAAAAATCTGACCAGTGTTGAACAAAAAATATGTTGAAAATAAATGTTCTCCAAGGACGGATCCAGAGTTTTATATTACGGAGGGGGCGGGAGGCCCATCCTGAAAATGTGTTAGTTTTGGGCTGTTGAATAATTTAGGTATATTTTGTCGTTCTTAAGTTATCGGACAACTTGATAATACAGAATATGTTAAAAAGAGGTAAAACGTCTCAATCGCATAAAGGCGACGCACACTGGGGTATTTGCCTCTAAAAGCTGGACAAAAGTCGATTTTTCAAAATTCCTCCTAGACACTTGAATTTTTGCACATATGTACACATATTAAATGCAGAACCTTACCCCGTGACAATTTTTTTAATCTGAGATCCCAAATATCCTAGCGATTAACCGAAAGTTAACGTTTGTACGAAGTGTGTATTTCTCTTTTCTATCACCAATGCAAGCACAATATTTTAACAAGCAAAATTTTAAACTTGTTGTTTCAATTTTAATTTCAACACGATATATGTGTCTCCTTAAGGTCTATAATTATAGATTTTACCACTTGAAATTTCAATTTATCTAAATTTAATGAGCAAATTAAATTTTGTTCAATTACAAAACTCGGCTAATTTTTCTTGCAATATTTTATTTTCACGAGTGTTTTTGTTATACGATTGAGTCTTATTGAGTAGTAATTTTTATACCATTTTAAAGACCACATATTCTAGTTCTTTATACCTTAAAAAAATTTGCGGATTTTTGCGGATGCGGATATTACAAGAGTTGACGTAGATGACGTTATTTTGACGGACTCGCAGAAACTTCACTTATGTTTCCAATTTATCGTTATTTATGATAATTTATAATGTAAATTAAGTATGCTATTTGAATAATACTATATAAAATCGTAAAATAACTAATTTGACGAAAAAGTTTAAATATACTGAATATTTTAGATAGTTTTTTGGTTTACCTCTGAAAAGCCTGCAAGGAAAGTTAAGATAGTAATAAAATTAAGCTTATAATGAGAATTAAATAATACATTTAAAGTAAGTTCACTTATAAAGAGTTTGAAATCTTAAAAAGATAAGTAAGAAAAAAATATATTGGTAAAAATTGATTTTTACAATTCTTTTCTGAGAACACCGTTGCAGATGCTTTGACTGAATAAATACGCAGGGTCAGTTAGATCGCACGAATACACTTATACTTAATTATTTGCAGAAAGTTATAGAAGCAATTAATTTTATGAGAGAAAGTCATTAGAATTAATAACGAAATGTGGTTGTGACAGATCCCAACAAACGAAATGCAAACAAACAGTTCAAAATTCAAAAGAGTAGACGTCAATATTTTTCAAAGTTCCCTGGTGCCTTTACGATTTCTTTGGAGAAAAACTGAGAAAAAAAGTCATATGTAAAAACCCCACAACTCATCGCTTCGGTATTGTCGAACAATCAGATTACAATTCACTACTTAGTGATTTGTTATATTTGTGATATTTGTGATACTCTTAAGAGTATCACAAATATAACAAAACGTGAGGTAGATTACATCCAAACAAAAATAAGTTCACTCAAAAACACAAAAGATGAGGAAGGTGTAGAAGTTAAACATTTTTTTGCTATGGTTGGTTCCATGTTATTACTAACACAAAACCAACCATTAAGTATTACATATGCAGTGCAACATCCAAAAACTAAAACGATTTAATAAAAACACAGGATATTGATGAAAAGGCCCTTCAATTCAGGTGATCTATTTTGCATGGGCGTATTCGCTTGTTTTATAGTATACCCCCTTTAACGCTCAAACTGGCCTAATAAAAAGTAGCAACTTCGAACTCTAGAAGATAAAAATAGAGTTAAGAAGAAAAAACTGAAATCCAAGAAGAGTTCAGAAGCAAGCTAGGTTTCATTATTGAAGTACCAAAACCCAGATTTGGAAAAAGTAATGAATACAATACAAGTAAAAGGTTTTCTAACGATATGGTCTGGCTGCTGAAACCATGGGATATAATGTCAATTTGATTCACTGATTGAAGATAATTTTAGAAACATTATCTAGTAGTTATAGAACTGATACGAAGAAATTTTCTAACAACACCATGGATACATCCAAACTCTATGTACAGCCATACCCTCGGCATCCTACGACTCTAAAATTGCATAAAACGCTGTTATATGGTCCCATGTTGTAAAAAATGCTTTATTGCTGATTGGGAGGCTAAAATTAGAAATTGTGGAGGTAAGGAATACACATTTAAGGTATATTGCTAAAATTAGTTAAAAAATTTCGAGAAAATAATGGAATACAGATGTGCGGAATAGACTACTATTGAGCTCTGATCCGCTCATAAAAAATATGAGATGTATTATACCCTAAAAAAAGTAACGTCTTTCATAAGAATACACTGGCCACCAAAACCAAATAATGCCAGATTAGAATCTGAATAAAATCTTCGAATAAATCATCAGATGAAGAGCCAAGATAAGCTATTTGGTGTAAAACTAACAATATTAAAATACCAAATAATTATGGGATTAATAATAAATTCAATGAACATTTTGAAAATGCAATGATATTTTTTTTTAACATGGAACATATATTGCAATAAATCATAAATTAATGATAAGTCAAGTACAGAATGGTTTAGCATAAAATTACCCATTAATATTATCCAATGATAATAATATTAGTATTTAAAAAAAAAAAAAAAAAATTAAATAAAATAAATAAACGTATATTTTTAAGTATTTTTTTTTTTTTTTTCCATCTAAAGTGGAAAATTTACTATTTTATTCAATAAATTAAAGTATTATCGCATTTAAACACTATTCTGGCGCGAAAATAGTTTTGGCCAACTTTTCGATGCAAATACCCCAGTGTGCGACGCTATGATTGGCTACGAGGGAATTTGCGACTATTCTTTCAAAACTCATACCAAAACTTCATATTTTCTTTGAAGTGCACTTATGAACAAACTTCTACTTCCATGATCAAGAAGAAAAAAATTTGTTTTATATTTATTGCAGAGAAATTTGCTATCTTGTTTTGTCCTTTTTAATTTTAATTTTTGGGGATGAGAACATTTGTAATACAGATGTTCAGTACGGATTCATTAAATCTTGATTGACTTCATCCAAAGCCTGAGAGAAATTTGTGTTAAAACGTGAGTGGTAGAAACAATATAGTACATTGGTTTTATTTTTAATTGAAATCTTTCACTTGTTCATTTGCTTACTTTGTCTATATAAATTAAATAAATATGTGCTAGTTTTGAACTCTAGTATTAGACTTTTGTTTATTACAGTCATGACAGAAATACATAAAATATTCTTCGCCATTTTTATTTTTTCCTTGCTATTATTCATTTCGCTGGATCCGCCAATGAATCCAAAAGTGAAATTTATTAAAAATTTTAAAAAACAGGTTCTTTTAAAAAACTGATTCTTTAGTCAGTGCACAATTATTTTTTTTATAATAGACCGGAAATCTGTCATTTGTTAAAATGTTCTCCAAATACTAAAACAGCACACGAAATTAACAGTTTCTTCCAAAGAACTCAACTTAATTACTACAGTAATTGTTTATATAGCAATCCTAAAAAAACTACTTATATTTGGTTTGCCCTCATAAATTCAAAGCAAATTCAATGCCGCTTCTTTAAAACTGCCTAGCCCAAATTTGTTCGGTATCAACTGAATCAATGACTTCGAAATAGACACGCACTTAAGCAAATTTCAACTCCTTTTTTTTTTTTTACATCAAATCTGCCAGAAACTCCGACATCAACTTTTTATCCTGGTGAGAATCTAACGAATGGAACACATCCGTCACATTCGCGACATTGAAGTTGTGTTACAAAAAGACCTTGCACATGCGCTTGAGCAGAAGAATTTCTTACTTGGCGGAGGTGAAGTAGAAGTTCAGTAAATTTTTCAATTGGAGATTTACTACTGTGTCTTCATACAGGAACGACACCATCTGCTAAACAGTCTCATTGGTCAAGTCCGAAGCATTCACTATTATCACATTCTCCTTCAAGACTTGGAAGAACGCAGAGGAGACTTAGCACAGAAAATTGTTTTGCGGACACGAAACAAAGACATATTAGTTCGAAGAGTCACATGGGCCGATTGTTGAAGAACTTTGTCTGTCAGAGGATCAAGGGATTCAAATGTGGTTTGATTAGTAATATAAAAACCTTTAAATCTGTGGGTGTATTTTGATGGTTCTCAGAGAGTAATGCAATGAACTTTGTTGATCTGATCACCATTGGATATTTCCATTTCAAATAGCAGAGATAAAGTATCGTCGGGTAAATACACATTTCTATTCTTCAAGAACCAGTTTTGCTCAGTAAAAAATGGAATCGTCCACACATCATCCAGATTATGTTTCCAGAATACATGCTCAGATCGCTTGGTGGCGGCTACGTTTCCAGATTCGTTCAACGCATTTATGCTACACGTTATTTTTTCTGTTCCTTTATATGGTTCACTTCGGGCAATATTAATCTGGAGTTCTTTCTTTGAATATGTACCTTCTGCCCACGAGATAAATAAAATCACCGGTGAAGACGCTCTTAATACAATTTTTCGCTGTTTATATGTAGAGGTGAAGTCTTTTATGGTCCATATGAAAGTCCTTCTCTTTATGTTATAATGAGTACCGAAGAAATAGTGCACAGATTCGATGGCTTCAGCGTTGTCAATCCACAAGTGGCAATACAATGTGAGGGTGTCATTCACCAGCAAATCCGAACTATCTTTTATCCAATTACTTTTCAATACTAATGGATTACGTATTTGGTCCAGACTGTGCGGCTCCTTAGTGGGTGCAATTACCTTGAATGAGCCGTCAGAAGCGAGGATTAGAAGCTCGTGATGCAATGCAACATTTTTAGATTTGCTAGTTCTTCCTCCTAACAAGTATATAGCAAAACTATCCATCAGTACAAATATTCGCACACGCCACGGGATGTTACCCAACAGATTGCTTCCAAATTCGGGGCTAGTTATATATAACATTGTATGTTTAAAATTTTCAATCTTCCACTGGCAGAAACATTCTTTGGTCCTTGATCGTTCAACAAATGGCATCTCGAAATGATTCAGTTTTGGCGATTATAGAAAGGGTGTGAGAGCACGAAACACATATTCATAACTAAACGAAGCGTTACACTGATTACAGAAATCACTCAGCAATACACAAAAATGAACTGAGATAAAAAAGAAAGAAGAAATACTTGAGATAAAGCCCACTTTAGAACAATGGCACTTACGTCATGTAATAAAATATCTTCTGGATTCAAATATTGTTCCATTATCACTAATTTACGGGTCTAGCCAATTATTGATACAATTTATATTCTTTTAAATATAATATGTTATATATTTGTTTGGTTGGTTGGTTGTTTGTTACCCGAAATTGCACGCCTTTTAAAATTGCTACTCCTCCTTCAATTTTTTTATTTTTTATAAATTTTTTTTTTACATTCTACATTCAAAACTAATTATCTGTTGTCCGATCTGTTGAACGGAACGGAAGCTAGAGATCCATATAAAAACAAAAATTCTTTATGACCACTCTGTATATTAAATTAATCTATAAAAAATTTAATTACAATCATAAATGATTTACCCCGACACTATAATAGCCTCTTTTCATATGCATTAATCCTTTTTTACGGGTTTACATATTGCACCCTTGCGATAAAAGTACCACAATTCAAAATTAATTTTAAGTAAAACTGGCTAAAAAATCCCAGATTGCATATATTTGAGACTAGTTGAAAGACATAAGGCGGTTTACTAATTAATTCAAGGCGAAACCGACTTATGACGTTTTTCCAAATTCAAGTGCACGTAGTTTACGATTCTATGCACACTTGTTTTCAAAAACGGAGACTTTTGAATAATATCCCTTTTGGAAAAATGTCTCAATCTAAAAGTAAACATTAGGCGCGTTTGATGACTTGTATTACAAATTCATTATCTGCTCTATCCGATCTCTATATTAAATTCAGTACATTTACTAATCACGTTAACACCTACTATTGATAAATTGCAGAGAAGATGGAAATAGTAGGGTGGGCCGAAATAACATTTATTTTTGTTTCACATTCTAATACCACGGAAAAGTTACGATTTAGCTCCAAATGAAAGAAACAATTTCGATTTTTTTTCCCCCGATCACGTCTTCAGCTCGTGCATCTCAGTTGAAATTCGCTCGTGATGGAAATCACTTTTTTTTTTTTTTTCTTCTTTTTTTTTTCTTTTTTTTTTCTTTTTTTCTTTTTGTAAATTTTATACCTAAGCTCAAAGAGGCACATTAATCCATTTCATATCATATTTTGAAGGTGAGTTTTCTCTATATTTGCGATGGCAATAATTAATTCTATTTATACTTACTGATATGAAAAAAAAAAAAAAGAAAAAAAAAATTGATTGGAATATACAATTTTTCATATTTTACATTAGGTTTGAATCCAATAATATTTAAAACCTGCTCCCTACTAATCCCAACCCCAAATATCATGCAAAAGAAAACGTTACGGAATAAATATAAAGGCGTAGTTTTGTTATCGTCTTTTTACAATGCTATTACGTTTTGTTAAAACTTACGATTTAAAAAAGAAAAAAAAATAAGAAAAAAACCCCCTCAAGATAAGAAGAAATTAAATCTAATTTTGTTTTGACAACATATTGTTTTGATACATTGTGAAAAATTTTAATAAATAATTAGAGAAGGAAAATTAAAAGTACGGTGAAGTTAATTAATACCTAAGTACACCTTAAAAAGTAATTTAGTAAACATAAATTCTTTTTTTAAAAAAAAGTACAATTTCAAATGTCTGCTTTGTATTTAGTGAAAATCAAAATGTTTGAAATTTCATATACCAAAGACTTTCAAACATATTGATCTTTATCACTACAGCTACTCTTTTAAAATAGTTTCAAGCGTCCTTTACTTTCCAATAAAACATCATCAATATTGGAAGGCAATAAAATATTTTGACAATTTAACTGATAAACAGTTTTTAACTGATAAACAGTTTTAAACATAAAACAGTTTTTAGCATAAAACGGTTTTAAACATAAAACAGTTTTTAGCATAAAACGGTTTTAAACATAAAACAGTTTTTAGCATAAAACGGTTTTAAACATAAAACAGTTTTTAGCATAA
Organism: Linyphia triangularis; assembly: GCA_963978545.1. Classification (NCBI taxonomy): domain Eukaryota; kingdom Metazoa; phylum Arthropoda; class Arachnida; order Araneae; family Linyphiidae; genus Linyphia; species Linyphia triangularis. Next base: position 20,025,626 of record OZ021727.1, read on the forward strand.
AACGGTTTTAAACATAAAACAGTTTTTAGCATAAAACGGTTTTAAACATAAAACAGTTTTTAGCATAAAACGGTTTTAAACATAAAACAGTTTTAAACATAAAACAGTTTTAAACATAAAACAGTTTTAAACATAAAACAGTTTTAAACATAAAACAGTTTTGAAAATAACAGTTTTAAAAATAACAGTTTTAAAAATAACAGTTTTAAAAATAAAACAGTTTTAAAAATAAAACAGTTTTAAAAATAAAACAGTTTTAAAAATAAAACAGTTTTAAAAATAAAACAGTTTTAAAAATAAAACAGTTTTAAAAATAAAACAGTTTTAAAAATAAAACAGTTTTAAAAATAAAACAGTTTTAAAAATAAAACAGTTTTAAAAATAAAACAGTTTTAAAAATAAAACAGTTTTAAACATAAAACAGTTTTAAATATAAAACAGTTTTCCCATTTATTTAGGAATATATTTGATCTTGGAAGCCAAATACATAAGAAATGGGTTATTTTAATGACTTTTATCAATTTTTGTTTCAGTCAATATCTGTTTTCGCACTTTAGAATCAGATAATGCGGAGAGTAGAAAGCGATACCAATGATTTAGTTTATCTTTTAAGTAGTTTCGGAAGATAAAACTTATAAAATAATACGTCTAAAATATACAAGTTTAAGCTTCTAGTTAGAGATCAGCTGGGATCTTTCCTTTCAAGAAGCAAAATGTTGGTTAGTTTACACCATCGATATAGATAAACAACTGGATAGACTGCTTAACGCTGGGAAAATGAAGCCGTTGCCAGATGCAATTGGTGGGATAAAAAATACGGATTGCCGAGGATTGAAAATAAAATTTTGGGTTGTACACAGCAGAAATGTCAATAGTAGACCTTAATTAGTAATAATGTGCAAAAAATATATGTACTCTAACACTTTCCAAGGTTTTTCGCATTCCCATCCAACTATAAAAGTGAACTGGGATTGGTTAATCACACCATCAGCTTCGCAATCCCCGGCGCGTTTTTCTTTTTGCATTGACAATGGAGCAGTCTATCCAGTTGTTTATCTATATCGATGGTTTTTACACTAGAAAGACATTGGAACGTGATACACCTGTGCCACATTTAGACGTCCAGGTTTTGGTCTAAAAATATTTCAAGGAGAGAAGTGATTTTTCTAAAAACTTTAGATAGGAATTCTAGAGATAATTTCAAGAAATTTAGGAGCATTTTAGGGATAATTTAAAAAATTTTAAGGAAAATTTCAAGAGCATCTTTGGGATAATTCCCAAAAAATTTAGGAATGATTCAAAAATATTCAGGGATATTCCTTTTGAATCTGGTATAAGCTATTCACTTAGACATATGCTTATCAAAGTTTGTTTTAATACCGACAAAAAAAAAAAATTCAATTTAAAAAAAAAACTTTTTTAGCAAAATAACAGTTATATAATTAAACAGTCATGCTATTTTGACAAGCATGTGAATTTAATTAAATCCACTTTCCTTATCTAGAGGAAAATTGAGAAATTTTAAGTTTTTTTTTTTTTTTTTTTTTTTTTTAAATATTTGTTAGGAATTAGTGAAAAATTGCAGTACTGTTTTAGGAATTTTAGAGAGAAACAAAAATTTCAAGAATTCTAGAACGAATGAGACCCCATATTCAACAACCGCTGGCGTACTGGTCATAGTGTTGTCCTGTGCAATCACCTGGCCGGTCATTGTGTGTACAAAATGGTTAATTCCGGTACTGAAAATTTTTGTTTTTTAATAAGTCTTCCTTAAAGTTATATTTAAAAACCCAACTCATTTAAATTCCTATCATTCAAACCAGAACTATTTACTATTATAAACTATTGCTTTATTTAAGAGGTATAATTTGTATATTGAAAAATTGCTTAAAATTTTACAGATTACGTTGTATTTAAAAAATAGATGAACACAAATGTATACATCTTTTACGATTACGTAATACGTATTACGAATTTTTACTTATATATTATTCTTAAGGTTAAATATATATTATTATTCCGTGTGTCATTTTCTAATAAATATACTAATTATAAATCTAAACTTTGTAATTTCCCAAATTAGACCTCTGTTGTTGTTTTTTTTTGTTTTGTTTTTTACAACAAACTATCAAATGTTTATGGAAACTAAGTTCATTTAAAGGAGGTATAAATAGTAAAGACAGAGAAAATTGCTTTATTTAATTATTAAAAAAATTCCATTATTAAAATTAATTCAAAAATAAAACTATTTTATCATTTAAATTAAATATTAAATATAAATATTTAAAATAATAAAACACATAATTAAAACTCTTTAATTATTAAAATTATTAATGGAATTTCTTTATTATTACGAATCATTGTTAAAATTTGATTAATGATTTTATTGCAAATTCGGGCCAGCATAAATCTAAAATAACAGGGTCGATATTATATCCCAGTACGCCCCTGGTAAAATTTCCCCCCAAAAAATTTCAATCAATCAAAACCAGTTGAAAGTTTTGATTGTATATAGTAACTAATTTCACTCCACTGTTCGCAAAACAATGGTAGTAAATAGTACCTCTACTTAAGTTTTAAGTCACCTAATTACCGCTGACATGATAACTCGTAAGATGAAATTTTTCAATCAAACCTGGTTTGATATTTTTAAAGATAAAATTGTTACCAATGCATTTTTGACACTCGTTGACTTATCAAGAAATTTTGTTTTATTTTTCAAATATAAATGTTGTAATAGTTACCATTCTGCTACGCCAGTTTGAAAATGTTTATTGTTCACTTTCATCTTTCAAAATAATCGTTTAGTTTTTAGTACCAAATTAATAAGGGTTATCACCAAAACAATTTACTACAAATCGACATGTCAGATACACACCTGCATCAAGTCATTCCAGGAAAGACTTCCAACTCCTGTGTGGATTTCTCCGTTAACAAGGGACGATTCCCGGATTTTTGAAAAACGAGTGAAATTAGTTTATATTTATGAAGAATTTCTTTCTGATTCCAAATATCCAAACAAAAGTTCTTTAGAAAAAGTAGTTATTTAAATATTAAGAAAATGCACCGAAACCCCGTCCGATCGCAGTCCAATAAAACGATCCGCAATAGCTGTGACGTCACGATATCCTTCCGTTCACTATGGTTATCGTGAGCTTTCTGCCAAATATTTGGTGACTTGGTGTGTGTTTGATAGACAGTTGTCTAATCTGTTATCGGTTGGCGCGATGTGAGAGAAACTTGCAAAACTGGTTTCCGTTACTACGTTTCAAGCCAAGTTGTTTCAGATGAAGTGACATCACATTGGATTCGAGCCGAATGTGTCGTTTTTTCCGCAAAAATCTAGCAAGCGCACTTAAGGTTGCAAATTAAAAAAAAAAAAAAAAGCAAAGTGAGCAGAAATTTTTTTTTGTGTTTATGACTTTTTCGAAACATTTAGAATTGAATAAAAAAAATTTGGGACTTGTCCATTGATAACATACAAGCAGAGTCAAGTTACGGCAGCCATAGGTATTTTACTTATTAGTTAAAAATGGCGACTGCTACCATTTGTTGGCATTAATCGCCTTGGCGCTGTAGTTCGAAGTCTAGCCTTCAGATTACTTTGAAATAGTTGGAAATAACACTACTGTTTAGACAGCTGACAATTTCGGCAATGTAATTTTTAGTGACTCATCGAAAATCGGCATTTCGTAATAGCATTAAAATGCTCTTAGTGTAGTATATTCCCAGAAGCAGTACGACTAAAATTTATTTATGTAAAGTTTACTCTATACCAGGGTTTCCCATCCCTTTAAATCCTGCGACATACTTTTAACTATCAATTACCACATGGTAAATATTCGGTAAAAAAAAATGGATTTCTTTTTTGCATTTCTACACATTTTGGAACATGCGCAATTCAAAATAGTGGTCTATACAAAATATTCGTCTTTGTGTTTCTGCTCAGAATAATTTCCGGATTGAAATACGGTATTGAACTTTAAGCATGTTTGTGGTGGCGATACTGTCTCAACACATTGTTGAGGGGCAATTTTACTGAGAACTTATCTCATTTCACTGGCTATTACACTAGAACCTCGATTAACCGACTTAATTCGGACCGAAGATAGGTCGGATAAGCGAAAATGCCGGATAATAGAGAGTTGTAAAAAAAAAAAAAAAAAAGTAAATTATTTTCATTTATTGAATGCAGGGCTTTTAATTTTTTTTTCTTATGACATAATTGTTGGAAATGAGTTTTTGTTGTCGTAATCTTGATAATCGTTGTTTCGCGGTTCTATCCCGAAGTCTTTTTAAAAGCAATAGTTCAGTTTGATCTGCATATGATGATTATTGTTCTAACCATGTCAGTCCTTTTGAAAAACGGTCAAAAGCCTCACAATTACTTACGCAAATTTAGTGTAAAGGAAATTATTCCCTTTTTAAAAAGGGCAAATGATTTATTACTCATTCGGGAGATTTTTGATGTCGACTAAAGGATGGTCGGTTAACAGAGTTCCGGATGAAAGAGGGACGGTTAATCGAGGTTCTACTGTATTTCGTGATTGGCCAGGCTTGTGACCCCGAAATTTTGGGGGCCCTAAAAATTTAGGACTTGAACAGCGCACTGAGAAAACAACGGTGATGCGAAAAAAAAAGCGCATCACGAGTTTACACGTGATTAGTCGGCAACGCTTGGCCATGAAAACACGAGAGAACTCGTGACCGCTCAACGATCTGTTAAGATTTTTTGGTCAAGATTTCACAAGCACACATCTGCCATCGAAAAAATTGTTTTCCAGCAATTGCTAAAAAACGACTCCGACTACGATTTTGATCAAAATCGCTGCAGTAATGTCGTATAAAGTGTTATTAACACCCTCACATTCGAACTATGGTGGAAATTCGAAAAAGGCGTAAAAACGAATGTCTAACGCAGATTTCCCTTTGATTAAGTATGTTGCAAATCAACGGCTGTTCCTTCTCTGTTTCATTTACCCCGAATAGTTATTTATGCAACTAGTGGGGAGAGTTATACTTTTTCAAACAAGGCAAAATGCTTATTTGACGAGTGGGGTAGTGCGAGTCAAATAATTTACCGAATTTGAAAAAATATTTTCCCGCGTATTGCATACAATATTTTTTATAATTACGTTCAAAAATATTAATACTGATATTTATTAATATTGGCAACTCGAGTCAATGAATTTCTTCTGAAAATATGTCATTTCAATGCCAAGACTATTTACAATATATTTGAGCACGAAGCGAGCGAAAAAGTATTTTTTCACGCTAGTGCGAAAAAGTTACTTTCCGGGACTCCTCGAGAAAAGTGCTACTTTCACCACAATTTTTGATTCAAAATGATTAAAAAAAGTTAAATTTTTTTCCACTTTGTTATAAAATAGTTATTAATGCAACTAGTTGGGAAAGAAATACTTTTTCAAACGGGATCAAATGCTTATTTGACTAGTGCGTAAGCACAGGTCAAATAATTTGCCAAGTTTGAAAAGTATTTTCCCACGTGTTGCATACAATATTTTTCATAATCACGCTCAAAAGATATTTGTAATACATATATTTATCAATATTGGCAACTCCATTCAATGAATTCATAATTCGGATATTTTTAATGGGAATAGTTCATTTAAAAGTTTTAGTTGCGAGGTAATTTCTTCAATTCCAAGCAGCGCTCCCACCAAGCAATTCCATCTCCCACCTGACAGAAAAATGATCGGGTATCAGGGGTCCGAGAGAACGGGAAGAATATTAATTGATAATTCGATTCCAGAATACTTTTAGCAGAAAAGGATGTGTTTTAAAGTGTCGTGAAGATGTCTTCCACGTCAAGGGGGTAGAGGTTTGAATACTTGCAGTACAGTCTTCCAACGTCCGTTTGAATATGAAGGGAGGAGACTATAAAAAGAACCTTGATCCAAAAATAAGCTTTTTTTGCTTTTAATTACCCATATGTAATACATAGGGTGATGAAAGTATAGAATTCGGTCAAAAAAATACTTTCAAATATATATATATATATATATATATATATTTGCATTCGTTCACCTTTTGGAGCTTCCTGATCGATCTCAAAAAAGTGATCTAGTGAAAATGTATGTCTGTCTGTGTGTGTGTACGTGGTCAGCCTAACTCCAGAACAAACTGACCTACAGAACAAACTGACCTACGATGTTAAAATTTGGTGAGCAGGTTGGTGATGGCCCAAGGATCTACCATTAAGGTTTCCATCAAAATCGAGCATGGGCTTAATGTAGCTGCCCTTGAAAAAATCATGTTTTTAATGATTGCTAAAAAACGGCTCTAACGATTTTGATAAAAATCGCTGTGCTAATGCCTCTTAAGGTTTTCTAAACATACTCACCTCCGAAATCCCTTTTAAAATGCTTCAATGACGTAAAAAGTGGGAAAACGAATGCCTTTAACACAAAATTCTCTTTGCTTGTACATAGCTTATGAATGATCATTTTTTCTCCTCTTATCAGTTTCACTTATAAGAAAGGATAATATAAGAATTATCGAAAAGTATATCGCCAAAATTTCCATTTTGGCGAAGTTTTTTTTTATGTATTACAATTATTGCAAAAAATATCGCCAAACTGGCCGTTTTTTCTAAGCGAATATGGAAATATAAAAACGGTAAATGACACAAATCCACACCAGTAATGTTGTTGTTGTTGCTAATCCTCATTGTCTGACGGAGTCAGACAAGATCCACGAGTTCGTTGACTAAAAGGAAGTCGAAGACTAGGAGAGGATTGCTAAAGAGATCCTCCTTAGAGAGTCCCATGCAATCCAAGAGGTGCTCAGGAGAGGCCTGATGATTTTGGCACTTGGTACAGGTGGCGAAGGTTTTCCTGCCCTATTTGAAAGTGAGGCACTTTGATGTGACAGCTAGCAAGCCTTGATAGAACAGTCCGGGTACGTCTGTCACACGGGAGGTCAAGGGACAAACCCGGTTTTGAGCCCTTGTACCAATTATGGGTTGGGGGTGTACACCAGTAAGTGTAATTGAAAGTTGCTCGATGTTGTTGAGATAACTTATTTAAAAAAAAAAAAAATCATTTTAATTAAAAAAAAAAAAAAAATAGACTCAACCAGAGGAGGGAGGTAAGCGCGCGCCCCCCATGGTACCTGGCTGGATCCTCCATTGTTTTAATACCAAGACTATATAATATTCGAACACGAAGGAAAGTACTTTATCACACTGGAGGGAGAAAGTTATTTTCCCGCTTGTTGTTCAAATTTTTATGCCTTTATCGAATTTTTACTTGATTTTCGGAAGTTTGGATAATTAGAACACCATAAAAAGCATTAGCACAGGGATTTTGATCAAAACCATTACAGCCGTTTTTGGCAGTTGCTGAAAAACGTATCTTATTTCAGTGGCAGCTTCCAAATGGCTTGCGTTATTTTGATGAAAATTTCAATGACAGGTCCCATGGCCACCACTAATAAAAGTACAGTACAAAAATCTGCTCCTCGCGTGTGATCTCAAAAACATAGGTTGCGGCCCTCTTACAAAACTAAGTGGAGAATGCTGCTCTAAGCAATCGTAAATGCGTTTAATACTGCATAAAAAGTACAACACAAATATCTGCGGCCTGCGTGTGAACTAAAAAAAAAAAAACTTGTTGCCCACCTCTTACAAAACCTAGTGGAGAATGCTGCTCTAAGCAATCTCAAATGCGTAGGCTGAATGCAGTCCTATTAGTGAGGACCAAAGAAATTTAGCAAACAGACCACGTCTTTCCGATATAAGTCAGAAATAAAAAGTATTATATCCAAAAATGTCCTGACAGAAAATAACAACCCAGTTGTAATTCCCGAAGGTCTCGCCCAAAAAGGTACCCGGCGTCCTCTTCCGTCCCCTAATCAAGTAAAAAGAAGTGAGATTATTCGCCAATTAGTTCTTCAAGCAGTGGAGACATCTCCGATCCCCAGGGCAACAAACAATTTGCCTTTTGTTGCGATGCAATCTCTTAACAACTGGCTGCACGACTTCATATTGGAAAGAGAAGGGAAAAAAAGACTCACTCTTCAGCTGATCCATCACAATCAGCCATGACAACTCTGTTTCAAGCGCCATCAGTCATGCGGAACCGTCAAAAGATCAATTAGTTTGACCAAACTTGTGGGAATCCAAATGTGTTCATTGGAAGAAGAAAAAAAAATAAAAAAACGAAGCGGCCTTCTGTATGATTTTTTATGATAATGAATTTATGTAAGAATTCTTCATTGTTACTTCTTGGTGTCAAAGAAAATGGTCTTTGGCAAAGACGTTGTTAATTCGGAAATTTATAGATTTTTTTAAAGAGCCTGATATCATTAAGAGTTTTGAAATTAAATGAATGAACTGGTCTTCTCATATTACTAGAATGGAGCAAAATAATCCCCAGAAAAGATTTTTTGTCGCAATTTGTCGCAATGCCTTTAATGACTAAGGAAAAGAGGAAGGCCAAAACTGCGATGGTTCGATTCTGTAGAATCGGATTTCGAAGTAATCAGAGTGAAGGACTGGTAGACTAGGTCGAGAAATATAAATTTAGAAATTTGACTCTAGGTAGGATATGCGAGTATATTTCGGTAAATTTTGGAAATACTTAAATAAGTATTAGAATGCCAAAAGGCAGGCTCCAAAAATTGCCAATTGGAACTAAGATGAAGTCAAGAATACGTATTTTTAAATTCGGCTTCTTACGTTATCTATTAGCTACATAACTGCACAAATGTGTTTTTGAAGGGAATCACCAATGGAACAACCGAAAGAATGAAAATTGCAATTTTGAAGCCCAAGAAGACTTAAAAAGTTTAAATACGAATACAGTTTAGCCCCATTTACGAGCTGGAATTTTATTTGGAACATGAAAAAATATATTTATTGTTTTGCTAAACTGGCGCGTAATTGTTTGGCTAGAGCAGCGTTCATGTCATTAGGCAACGCCCGACCTGGAAAATTTTATCCCAATCATTTGCTTTTACTTGTAAATCTTTATATCTATGATTAAATAGAAACATTTCGCGCGCTTTTTTTTTTTTGTGTGTACTTGCAATTGGAAATCGGATTAACACCAAATGCCCCCTCTCTAACCCACCCTCTCCGCCTAGCTCTACAAACGATCAATCTTTCAGTCTTGAGCCTTCTAACAAAAGATACTACCCTGCACCTGTACTGCGAGGTGTAGCAGGCTTGTTGGCGACAATTATTTGTAAGGCCTTCGATAAGGCAAAACTTATAGAGCATTAGTACAATATACCTAGTTGCTGCGCTTGACTTTTCTAGTTGGCCCTTTCATATCATTAGCCATTAATATAATCTTATTTTATTAATATGATGTGGCTGGTTTTAAAAAGGATTAAATATACAAATATTTTTTTATTATTTTCTCATTGTGGATGGAAAGAAATTCGAAGTAAGTTTATATGTATATCCGTATAAATTTATTTTGCATATACGACTAAATATACCCTCAACCGAAGAATTAGCCGTCGTGAAAAAATTCCTCGTTAGTCAAGAAGATGGGGAGACTTGCATCATCTAAATATGATCTCTTCAATTCCGACAAGTTAAAATGGAAGGATAAAACAAGTTTGCTAGAAGTTCTGTACAAGTACAGGGAAGCCTTCAAAGACACGTACGAACTTTTTGCTGTTGTAGATATCTTCGGTAGTAGCTCAGCAACTTACGAATCTACCTTTTCCACTTTGACGGCCATAAATCGTCCCCAAAGAATGTCAATAGGCCACGAAAGGATGGCAAATCTAGTGTTTTTGGCATTTGAAAGAAAACGTACAGAAAATGTAGATATCGATAGAGTTTTGAAATTGTTTAATATGTGTAAAGATAGGAAATTGCAACTATACTAACATTTATTATTTTATTTTAGATTTATTTTATGCTATGTATTTTAAAAAGTTTCAAAATGTTTAATATAAGACCAAGAATAATATAAGCAAATAAATAAAAAAAGGGTTTTTATATTATAATAGTTTCTGATAAATTTTTCAGAGTATTGAAAATGATAGGAGAAAATAAAGGAAAATGCAATTCTATTAGTATTGTATATATATATATATATATATATATATATATATATATATATATATATATATATATATATATATATATATAAGATATAGTTTTACGCAAAAATGTAAAGAACTCTTTAATGCTGAAAGAATTTCTTAAATGACAAGTTTTTTAAAGAGTTATGTAGATATTCCACTAGACCAATGATAGGAAAATGTAATTTGTTTCATAATATATATTTTTAAATAGGAATGTAAGAACGGAACTTCGAAAAAACTTTTTATGTAAAAGTAACTTGTACTAATTTTTATATTTCTGATACTTTTAAAGTAGATATTCTTAAGTTGAAATGTGTGAAAAATTAAGAGATGGACAAGCGTAGAATATTTTAAAGGAATAGAATTGTATTAAATATACTTTAAAATTTTTAAATTGAAAGTTTTGTTTGTATCAAAGAAAATTCTGGTGTAGAGTCTTTAAAAGAATTTAATATATATATAAACATTACATCAAAAGTACATTAACAATGTTTCTTTTTTTTAATATTTTTTTTTATACGTACTTCATAAAGTGCTCTGATAAATACTCGTTTACGTGTAATCAATTGTAAAATTAATTGAAAACCAATTAAATAATTTATATTTCTGCCCCTCCTGGGAAAATTTTTGCCCGTCCTACAAACTTTGGCTGGCTATAGGACTGAACCACCATATTGAGATTCATACTTTTTTTAGGAAGAATTTCTAGTAAGGCTCCATTCCCTATACTCGCTATGTTCCAAACTTCTAGCCCAGTGCATTTAGAAACTAGTTTCTATAATCATCTTGACATTTGGTGAGTAAGTACGAAAATGATCACTTAATGAAATGACATAAATTGTTTTCATTTACTGTCTATCTATTATAAATGAAAATTATAATAATAAAAAACAAAACCATTTGGAGTCACTGCACACGCATTGACGAAAAGATTTCAAATATAAAAAAATATATACATATTAGACGCTACTTTCGAGTTTTTAATTTATGTCATTGCATTAAGTGATCTTTTTCGTACCTACTCACCGAATTTCAAGTTGGTTATACATGGTAGTTTTTAAATGAACTGAGCTAGAAGTTTTGAATGAGCCTTACCAGAACTTCTTGTTAAAAATGTACGTATCTCAATAAAGTGGTTCGAACGAAACTTTGAACCTTCTTCCTTCTAATTCTGTGTAAATCTTTATCATTGAACAGTTCTAGGCGTTTGTAGTCAAGGCAATCAATTTGGATCGCCCTGTACTTAAAAGACGATTAGGCGTGTTCTACAGCACGAAGCACTTCTTAAAACGTGTTAAATCCCTGGGGTTAAAAGTTAATGTGATTAACTGATGTGGCAAAAGTAAAGTGGGCATTAAAAAAATATATATATACCTCAAACATCCATCCATATTTGATGTTGTTGATTTTTCAACGGGTCATGCTAGTTTGAGTACAACAGGTTGCATTGGTTCGTTGTTTTCAGGTTATCTGGCGCCGTCAGCAACACGAGGGCTATAATGAGCCTAAACATTTGTCATTTGGCAAACCAACATACATTTACAAACACCCAAGCCTTACACGGGATTCGAACCCGCAACCTCGCGGTCACAGGTTGCTTTGTATCAGAGATATAAGAGAGATACCAAAAGCGTCAGATAACGCCTTTTTAAATCCTTTATGGGTTGGTTGGTTGTTTTTCGGATTTATTTGGCGCAAGGAAAACACAAGGGCCAAAATCCTTTAATATTAATTTCGATTTTGTGTGTCGATGGTGGCGAAATCTGCGAAGACCTAATTAACCCCCTTGCCGTCATCCAATCGAGCTGAAACTTGGCTGATAGAGTCGATGACAATGCATTCTATCAAATTTTGGGGCTGTCACTGTCACTAAAAGGTCGCCTTTACACACGTTTCTATTACCTTTTTAATAAATCTCATTAAACCGATTATTCTTGGATCTCCTTGCTGTTACAAAAAAAAAAAAAAAAAAAAAAAAAAAAAATTATCCGAATAAATAAAGATAATAGACATGAATACATAAATTTATTATGGAGTGAAGTCCGATCAATTAAAAGTTTCATTGCGTAGTAACACTGTAAAGTAGAGGTTGGCGATATATCGATACGAATATATTTTTAAAAATTATCGATACTAAAAATATCGATACAAGTAACCGATATATCGATATTTTCAAACAGTTTTAGTTTTTTGTTGATCGTTTTGTAGTTCTATGTGTTTTTTCGATTTTCTTTATTCCATTTCAAAAACTTTAAAACTAAAGTTTGGACTTGACTGAGAGACATTTAAAATGGCACCCCAACCAAAAAGAAAACATATTATAATGGAAAGATGATTTAATTTATTAGTAGTTATCAACACAGTGCCGTTTCTGTTGCCAGCGTGTGCCTGGCATTTGCATCTAATTCTAAATATTAAAAACATCTCTATCAGCAAAATATGAGATAAACTACTTTTCAAAATTTCTTCTTTAAAAATAAATGTGAATTTATGCATTGACATCCAAATGTATTTTATTTATTTTGATTGATAATATAATTTATTTATTAAAACAATTTTTATAATATATTTATTAAAACAATTTTTATAATATATTTATTAAAACAATTTTTATAATATATTTATTAAAACAATTTTTATAATATATTTATTAAAACAATTTTTATAATATATTTATTAAAACAATTTTTATAATATATTTATTAAAACAATTTTTATAATATATTTATTAAAACAATTTTTATAATATATTTATTAAAACAATTTTGGCATGAATTCGTGAAAAGTAGAAATTTGCCCCGAAAAACATCGTTTCTGGAAAAATTTAAAAACAAATAAAAAAATCATGTATCGATATATCGATATTTTCCCCTATGCAACGATATAATATCGATATTTATTTTGATCGATATTTCCGACCTCTACTGTAAAGCCTCGGGCACGATACGAGCGGCAAGTGGTGAGACTTGCGGTCGACCGATTGAGTAATTAGAACGGTGGGAGTTGTTCTGGTTACGATGAGAGTGAAGGTGATATTTTCCATAAATTCTAAACGTGACGTCATCCAGCGAACTATTGAGCTAGAGATCGGAAATATCGATCAAAATAAATATCGATACTATATCGTTGCATATAAAAAAACGTCGATAAAATATCGATACATCATTATTATTATTATTATTATTATTTTAATTTGATTTTCAATTTTGTCAGAAATGAAGTTTTTCGGGGCAAATTTCTACTTTCCATGAATTCATACCAAAATTGTTTTAATAAATAAATTATATTATCAATCAGAATAAATAGAATGCATTTGGATGTCAATGCATAAATTCACATTTATTTTTTGAAAAGTAGTTTACCGCATATTTTGCTGATAGGAGATGTTTTCAATATTAAAAATTAGATGCAAATTCCAAGCACACATTTGCAACAGAAACGGCGATATGTTAATGACTACTAATAAATGATCTTATTTTTCCATTACATTACGTTTTCTTTTTGGTTGAGGTGCCATTTTAACTGTCTCTCAGCCAAGTCCAAACTTTCGTTATGAAGTTCTTGAAAAGGGAATAAAGAAAATCGAAAAAAACACATGGAACTACAAAACGATCATAAAAAAACTAAAAATGTTTGAAAATATCGATATATCGTTGACTTGTATCGATATTTTTACTATTGATATTTTTAAAAAAATATCGATACAATTATCATCATATCGATATATCGCCGACCTCTAATCTGAGCGCTTCATTTTGAGTGATTATCACCTATAAGATGAAGTATCTAAAATCAAAATTGTTTAAGAGTGGGTGAGATTATCACAAAACATCGCTTAAACATATTTTTTTTTTTTTTTTTTTTTTTTTATAAAAACGTAACATTTCAAATTATATTTCAAAAACCGCCTTCACTTCTCATCGTAGCCAGAACAACTCGCACCGTTTTATTACTCCTTCGGTATGCCGCAAGCATCGATATAGATAAACAACTGGATAGACTGCTCCATTGCCAATGCAAAGAGAAAAACGCGCCGGGGATTGCGAAGCTGGTGGGAAGATTAACCAATCACAGTTCACTTTTATAGTTGGATGGAAATGAGAAAAAACCTTCTAAAATGCTAGAGTATATAGTTTTTTGCACATTATTATAAATTAAGGTCTTCTATTGACAATTCTGCTGTGTACAACCTAAAATTTTATTTTCAATCCTCGGCAATCCGTAATTTTTATCCCACCAACGGCATCTGGCAGCGGCTTCATTTTCCCAGCGTTAAGCAGTCTATCCAGTTGTTTATTTATATCGATGGCCGCAAGTCGCTCGCCGCAATGGTGCCCGGGGCTTTAAGGGAAACATTTCTAACCAATCACTGTTAAAACTCTTTCCTGTTGCCAAAATTTGTTTAATCAAAAATGAATAAAAGATATGTTTTTATTGGCCTTACCTTACGTTATACTTACCAGCTCTCGTAGATCGTTGACTCGTTGAAGATGACAATGTATTTAAATCAAGTTCTCGGGAGGAGCGAGGGCGTTCGAAACTCTTACCTGGGTTTCGAACCCGGCACCTTTGGCATGCGAGGTCGCTAACCACATAGCCACAAGGAGGGCACAAAAAAGGTCTCGCGCATGAATAAGGGTTAAACTGCTGGCTGGTCTGTGCAGTGCATTGGCAAAATGACACAAACCTTTCGTGTGTTGGTTCCCTTCTGCTCACCGTAACTTGACTGTAGGCGTGCATTACACCTGAAGCATTTTTGTGCGTACGAGAAAAAGGGGGCGTGTCAGTAACGCCTTGCATTCAAGTTCAGCAAGTTTAATCAATTGGTATGCGCACTAGCGTGCAAGTTCCCTGATATTGCGGAAGCATTGGGATTTAATGAATTTGAATGTGCCAGGTGTGGATACCTTCTCCGTTTGCTGATTGGACGGGTCGAGATTATTGTGAGATTTACATTGTTATGATAGTGATAAGAAAAAAGGATACAAAATAAAGTTGCATTTTTATTACGAATTTTTGGAAGCGAGAAGATTTACAATGGAATACTAATGTGTGTGTCAACCAATGGTTTCTTTGATGAATTTTTCATGCGTACAGGTTGTTCATGCGTGGGTTTACTTTCGAAAAGCAAGAGCAATTTGTGCTAATTTTCATTCATGACAGTATTTTAAAAATTTCTATCCACACAAATAACTAATTCAAAAGATATTCATTTGGCAGTTAAGGTACTTGAGTACGTTAGGAGCACTTTTAAAAAAAAACTTTATGAAGGAATATTTTAAGTACCTTCTTATATTTAGTACTACTATAGATTAGTAATACAGTAAAAAAAAAATTCAAATTTAATATTATTATTTTTCAAAATTTTTAATTTTGCATGAAATTTTGATGAAATATTTCAAAAACTTAATAGTTTTTCATTTATATTTTAAGTTTTTTAGGAAATAAATTGTATATAAATAAACTACATGCGTTTATCTAGGGCATATACTACATTAAAAAAAATGTATTCATTAAAACTTTTTCTATGGATAGTCGAAAAATAAGTTAGTGATTTTTTAACAGTTTCACCTTGTTTATATTCAAACTAAAGGTTGTATTTCATAAAATAACCATCCAATCTCAATTTCGATAGCACATTCCTTAGAAAACAATCAACAAGAGAAGTACAAAAAAATGTATAATGATTCGTGAAAATTTTTTTAAGTTATGACATTTCAAATTAGCAATATTTGTATGAAAATCAATTCCGAGAAAAATGCATTTAAACTTTAAAACACACAATTTCCATATAAACCGTATTACTTACACACTTAAAATGCACTTTATCCTTTTTAAATTTTTTTAAGAAGAAAATATTAATATTTATAGGGAAATCACTTTTTAATCTGCAACTTTTGGTTTTGGTGTGATATTTCCGATCATTTCCTGTTATAATTTACAGTTTTAGATCAGTTTCAAACTGTCATAACTTTTGTTCAAATCAACACAGAGTTAAAAAGAAGATAGTTTTAGAAACTTAAAGATTTGGGCTAATTTATTCAAGAATAAAACTGTTTTGTCAGATTTCATCAAAATCGACCTTTTCAACGTAGGCAAGTACCATAACTTTTTTTTAAAGTAGCACTTATATATTTGCATTCGTCTTCGCCACACAGGATACTCTTTAGTATACAATATAGATGTTTACAGTTTTAAAAGTGAAAAAGTTAAAATTACCCCTAAGCAATTGCCATCTAAGAATGTGCATCTCCCACGCTTACAATTTTTTTATTGGACATTCGATGCTTAAAATTTCACTGCTAAAACCATTAACTTTTGTAGGAGTAATACAGATTTTTGCAAGGAATAGAAACTAGTGCAAGAGTTCTGCGCCGAAACAACATTAAAACAAGATTTTTAATCGGAGTAAGATGTAAAAAAAAAAAAAGCTATTAACGAATACCAAAACTCAAAATGCAATTTTTATTAGATGTTACTGACTGAATTGTGACCTTCTTATAGAAAGAGATAAAAGGGTGGAACGTTTTTCCAACAAGTTTTTTGATGGCTGTGTTGCTAGCGCTCGTGCCGGGTTCGAATACTGGGTTGGGCATGGATGTTCGTTGTGGTTCGGAATCCACGTTAAGCTGTAGGTACCGGTCTGATTAACCGTTATTGTGCCACAAAAATAGGTCGTTGACCGTACAAACCAACTAGTTTCGCCACTTCACCCCTGAGGATCATCTTTACGCTGAACTCGTATATTCCTTACAAACTAGGGGGCTCATTTAGAAAAAAATTTCAATTTGGCGATATTTTTGGAGCCATTTCTTAAATGGGTCTTTAAAAAAAAAAACGGACAAAATGACGATTTTGGCGAAATACTTTTCAATAATTCTTACATTATTCTTTCTTGTAAGAGAAACAGAGGATATGAGGAAAAAATTTCGAGCGATGTTCAAAGGAAGACTACTCTGGATTGAAGATATTCGGTTTTCAACTTTTTCCGCCTTTATAGCATTTTGTTGTGAATTTCGGAGGTGGGGATGTTTAACATACATAAAGACGCATTGCCTCGGCGACTTTGATCAAAGACGTGAAAGACGTGTTTTAGCAATACTGAAATCATGATTTTTTCAAAGGCATCTGTCTTATGCGCATGCGCAATTTCGAAGAAAACCTTTATGGTAAATCCCATAGCCACTACTAAAACGTACACCAAAATTTCAACATCCGAGGTCAATTCGTGAGGGAGTTATACTGATCACGTACACACATTTTTTCTACACCACTTTTTTTTAAGTCGGAATGTTCCAAAATGAAAAACAAAAATAATCGATTTTTTTTTTTTACCTACCAAAACAATATTTTTATCACCTTATATTAGAGCCACGCGATTTCTTAAGGAAATCCCTTTCAGGCCACAAGCAGTAGTGCACTTCGCATTGCTATACCGCAATACTAGCGCATCGCTGCTAACAGATTGAAATTTACTCCATACAGTTGAGTAAATATATTAGGGCCATTGTTTCTTATCGCAGTAGAAGAAAAGTACGCCTAAAATGAAATTCTTAGACATTCATTCCGCACGTTTACGCAGCGTTTCCAGACCTCGGACTTAAAATTCCTAGGTAAGCAATTTTTCACAAGGGCATTTTGGACATAGTATATTTAATAATATTTTTATCTATTGAAATAGCGATAGTACTTTAAAAACTAAGACTTCCTGCACCTTTAAAAGTACTAAGAAAGGCACTATGTCAAATTATAGGTGTGGAAAAACAACAGCGTACTGTCAACCACCGATGGCTGACGGGGCACTCGACGTGTTAATGATACTATCCTGTAATAAATAAAAACTAAATCAATTTTCAGTAATTGCATAAAACAATGTAATTTTTTTAGTTTAATTCACATTTTACACTGTCAGCTAAAGATGGCTGACGCTGCGTTCAACGTATTAACATTAGAGGTCGGAAATATTGATCAAAATAAATATTGACACTATATCGTTGCATAGAAAAAAATATCGATACATTATTTTTTTTTTTTTGTGTGTGCCGGAAACAAAAAATTTCGCGGCAAATTTCTACTTTTCATGATTGCTTTTTTGTAAGGTGACTACTTTTTCAACTGAAATGGATATATTACAAAAAATATCTATATATATTTTCGCTTAATCGGTTCAGTGATTTTAAGAAAAATTAAGGTAATTTTCAATCGTTTTTAAGGGTATGGAAAAATATTGAATATTGGTGCCAATTTAACTGTCTCTCATCCAAGTTCAAACTTCAGTTTTGAAGTTTTTGAAAAGGGAATAAAGAAAATCGAAAAAATACACGGAACTACAAAACGATCATCAAAAAACTAAAAATGTTTGAAAGTATCGATATATCGGTGACTTTTATCAATATTTTTACTATCGATATTTTTTTTAAAATATCGTCGTATCGATATATCGCCGACCAGTAGTTAACATGAGTAGTTGAAAGTAAAAATAGTTTCAGGTAGTTCTCACAAAGTAAGAAACCAACTTTCCAAAATAATAAATTTAGTAAGATAGAGTGCTCATTATTTCTCATTATTTTTGATGTTATATGCTTTTTTTTCCGAAACTACATTGGAATTAGTTTTGTGGGTAAATGCCTTTTTCAAAAATCAAGTTGGAATTAGATAAGGTGGTAAATGCCTCTTTCGATAACCGCGTTAGAATTGGTTTAGAAGATAATGACATTTTCGAAAATTATGTTGGGATTGGTGTTAGTGCTTAGGTGATAAATGTCTTCCTCAAAAACTACGTTTGAAATAAATTGGGTAGAAAATGCTTCTTTGGAGAACCGCTTCCAATTTTCGTCCAACCATTCGTTGTTCAGTCACATAAATCCCCTGTCTTAAGAATGATAACCCCCTAACCTTTACGAAAACTTTCCACTGTTGATATAAAGAAGAGAGCTTTCGAGATATTTTATCCAATTACGCCGATAAATAGAAAGCTTTTCTGGATTTTTGTTCCTCTTGCAAAAACGGCGCAGCTTAGTTCCGTGTTTACTTTCTATCTGGGAAAAGCAGAAGAAAAATGTGTTTCAGTAGATAGAGGGAAAAGTGTGTTTTATTTATTATTTCTTGCTTCCGTAGGGATAGGTAGAAAGATTTATGAAGTGAAGACTTAAAGTGAAACTGAGTTTTGTTGATTTTGTTATTCGCCATGAAATCACTTTAGCTGGAGTTATGATGAAGTTAATTGTAAAATTGAATTGATCATTTCATTTTAGTTAATGGGGCTTTGGAAAATTTGAATGCTTACTCCTGAAATTGGGTGCAAAATACAGCGAATTTATTTTTACTTTCAATTACCTATATGTTAACTTATGGTAATGAAAATATTGTTTTCTGTCCAAAAAAAAAAAAAAAATTAAAAAAAAAAAAAAATCATATTTCTTTACGTTTTGGAACATTCTAAGTTCAAAAAAGTGGTATAGAAATAATCTGTATGTGTACGTGGTAAACATAACTCTCGAAAAATATTAAAATTTGACTTACGGTATAGTGGTGGCCTTGGGACCTACCATTAAGGTTTTCATTAAAATTGCGCATCCGCATAATGTTGAAATTGAATGTATGAAAATCAAAAGGAGATAAGTGACAAATCTTCATGAATTGAATAACAACTGAAATGGAACCTTAAGTATAGATCTAAGTATAGATTTTGGCTTCAAAATGCGATAGTTGTAAATGTAATATATACCCTTAAGGCGTCTTCTCACTTTAGGCACCTCGAAAATAGGCTATTTTCGCGATTTTTTTTCGAGGATTTTTGCAAACAATTATGGGATAAAATGGATCCTATATAATAAACACATCTTTCAAGTACAAGAAATTTTTATTTTTTTATTTTTTTGAACAATTATTATAATAAAACAGTAGCATCGAAAAACCCGTGTAGAAATGTAATGTTCGTGGCTTGTTGATGAAATTTCGGAAACTATCCGGCCGATTGTCATGAAATTTGAATGACATATAGTTATTCATAGTTATGGCTATAGCGCATATCATCAGATTTTTGATATTCGCGAAAATAACAAAATGGCGCGCGTTTTTCGAAAAAGTAAAAAAAAAACGCGTTTTTTTGCAGTTTTTTGTAAAAAAAAAATACTTCAAATCAAAATTTCAAAAATCTGATGATATGCGCTATAGCCATAACTATGAAGAATATGTCATTCAAATTTCATGACAATCGGCCTGATAGTTTCCGAAATTTCATCAACAAGCCACGAACATTACATTTCTACACGGGTTTTTCGATGCTACTGTTTTATTATAATAATTGTTCAAAAAAATTTAAAAAAAAAAAAAAAAATTCTTGTACTTGAAAGATGTGTTTATTATATAGGATCCATTTTATCTCATAATTGTTTGCAAAAATCCTCGAAAAAAAATCGCGAAAATAGCCTATTTTCGAGGTGCCTAAAGTGAGAAGACGCCTTAATAACAGTTACGATTTCGGATTGAGGATCAAAAGGGGATAAATCCTGTACTTATTCCGTTTTGAAACTTAACTCAGCGGGAACAACTTATTTGAACTGAAAGTTCAATGTGCGTAGCATGTATAACATGTTTCATGTTACATATGAAAACAGTTGAGTAAAGTATGAACATTGCCAAGGCCAGTTTAACAGTTAATCGTAACCTTAGATTTAGTCGACCCCCCCAATGGATGTTCGTTTCACCCGAGAGGAACTAAATATTAAGATAAAGAGCAAATTACCAAATGAGCCGCCAAATTATCTGCGGCCGCAAAAACGAGTTGCAGCCGCAGAAAAGTTTGTCCATTCCAGAAGAGCTAAGAAATTCTATAATAAAATCCACGAAATTGAAACGAAATGCAAAATGGATTCTACTGCAGATGGTTTGAGTTTTGATTACATGTAAAATCTCCCACTACCACGCATTCCAGTTCAGGAGATGCTTTATCTGCGTCAACTATGGGTAAATGTATTCTGTATTCATAATGTTGGTGCCGAGGTTGCGGGTTCGAGTCCCGTGTTAAGCATGTGTGTTTGTAAATGTATGTTGGCTTGTCTAATGGCGAATGTTTCGGCGCATTATAGCCCTCGTGTTGCTGACGGCGCCAGATAATCTGAAAACAACCAACCATAATGTTGGTATTGATCCATGTAAAATTTTATACGTATCATGAAGGACAGGCAAAGAAGGGGCCAAATACATTTTCTTAATTTCTTTTAGACTATATTGATCAACATATGCCAACTTACATTATTAATCCAACTCTTTTTGCATATTTATTAATTCGAACTATATTACAAAATAGTTTTCTCAATATATTTCAACAATGAAACATGCTAGCATCCGGATCATTACTGGTATTTTTTCAAATTTTTCATTTAATTTTGTATTATGAGAGTAGCTCATAACCTTTAAGAATGGCTGAAAAAATCTCTTGCAATCGAGGTAAATAAAACTGATATCAAGCCATTCCATTTCCCTCCAATTGTACCAACAGATTAAACGAATAATTTTGACGGTTCAATGATCGACAAAATGTCGTCAACGAAGCATCGCTGTAAACTAAAATTTGATAGTTTTCTTTTCCCCATGTACATACAAACGGTGTTGTGATTAGTGTGCTAGCTTCTAGACCGCGAGGTTGCGGGCTCGAATCCCGTGTAAGGCATGGGTGTTTGTAAATGTATGCTGGCTTGACAAATGACGAATGTTTCGGCGCATTATAGCCGTCGTGTTGCTGACGGCGGCGCTAGATAATCTGAAAACAACCAACCCATGTACATGTTTAACTAACAAGCAATCCGCCGTCTTATTAAATAAAAAAAATTGAAAACTAAATCACTTTAGTCACACAAATAATCATATCTTTATGGTAATGACACAAAAATACTTCACTGTGGATTAATGGAGGGCAGCAAATAATGCATCTAAAAACCTGTTATATTACCGGGATTTTTTTTTCTTCTTCCTTCTTATTTATCGAGGGAGGGAGGTTAACTAAACTACAATGCAAAAGTTATTTTTCTGATACATTAACGAGAAAAATATTTATATAAAAAAAAATTACTTTTCGTTGGCGTACATTAAGGGAGATTTACATAACCGCAGTTTAGCAAAACAAATATATACTTACGTAACAGCGAATCCTTTGAGCTCAAGGGGGAAAATCAAGTCTATGTTTAAGTAGCAATTAACACGTTGAGCGCCACGCGAATTCTTAAAGAAATCCCCTTCAGGCCATACGCAGTAGTGCAGCAACAGATAAAATTAACAACAGATAAAACATTAACATTAACAACAGATAACATTAACAACAGATAAAAATATTATTAAAATGCCCTTGTGAAAAATTGCTTACCTAAGAATATTAAGTCCGAGGTCTGGCATAAACGTGTTGAATGAATGTCTATAAGCATTTCATTCTAAGCGTAAATATCTTCTACTGCGATAAGAAACAATGGCCCTAATATATTTACTCGATACAGTTGAGTAAATATATTAGGGCCATTGTTTCTTATCGCAGTAGAAGATATTTACGCTTAGAATGAAATGCTTATAGACATTCATTCAACACGTTTATGCCAGACCTCGGACTTAATATTCTTAGGTAAGCAATTTTTCACAAGGGCATTTTAATAATATTTTTATCTGTTGAAATATGAATAGTGCTTCAAAAACTAAGACTTCCTGCACTTTAAGAAGTACTAAGAAAAGCACTTTATCAAATTATAGGTGTGGGAAAAACAACAACGTATTGTCAGGCCACCGATGGCTGACGGCCGACCAAACGGTATAGTGGTTAGCGTGCTAGCTTCTAGACCTCGAGGTTGCGGGTTCGAGTCCCGTGCTAGGCATGGGTGTTTGTAAATGTATGTTGGCTTGTCAAATGACGAATGTTTCGGCGCATTATAGCCCTCGTGTTGCTGACGGCGCCAGATAATCTGAAAACAACCAACCAACCAACCAACCAACCAACCGATGGCTGACGCTGGACTCAACGTGTTAATGATACTATTCTGTAATAAACAGTGGTAGAAGTGGGAAGCCAAAAAGTGGGGGATGCCCAAAAATTGGTGACGAGTGCAAGCCCCCCCCCCCCCCAACGATGAATTTTATAATTTCGTTACTTATAATAAAAATATGAATTAGTAAGGGAACATTTTTACTTCCTAACACTACCATTGAACAAGCGTCCAAAATGTATTGTTATTTTAATGAATATTCTGCGATTAAGTTTTTTCACTTGGAAGTACGAGATAAAGTGAAGTAATAATTCAACATTAAATACATGACTGTTTATTTAGATTGAAATAGTGCTTCCAAATGTGCATAATTTAATTAAATTAAGTTAATAGAAAACTAATTTTTTTTTTTTTTTTTTTTTTTTAATAGCTTGTTTTTTTATGAAGCAATAATAGAAATTTAACTTAAAAGCAACTACTTCCTCCAAAGTTAAAAGTTGACTAAGCTTAACAGCATTTCTTAATAAAAATGCTTATATCTTTATTATACAAAGTAATATAAATCATTTTTGATGTACCATAATTTTTTTTTTTAAAACTTTATATCACTTTTTCTCAGTGTCACTACATTTAAAGATTAATGTTATTTGTCTTTATTAGTTTTTAGACGTATTGAGAGTGTTTTTAAAAGTGGAGGGGGATGGATTTCAGTAATTTTAGAAGTAGGGAGACGCATGGGTATTTTATTAAATAGTGAAGGGACTCTTCACCCCTTGTCTACCCACACTTCTAGCACTGGTAATAAATAAAAATTAAATACATTTTCAGTAATTGCTTAAAACATTATAGTTTTTTTTAGTTTTATATCATATTTTACACCGTCAGCCACCGATGGTTGACGCGGCGCTCAATGTGTTAATCTTTCGGGGGGGGGGGGGGTGAAGCGAACCTGATTCTCTTTCCTGTTGCCAAAATTGTTTTAATCAGAAAAAGTAAAAGATATTTAGACGTGAATGTATGCATTCACGTTCATTTTTAATAAATTTTCAAACGTACTCTGTCGCACATTTTGCTGTTAAGGATGTTTTTATTATTTAAAATTCGATGCAAACTCCAATCACACGCTGACAACAGAATCAACGCTATGTTAATGAATAGGGAGATAATAGATATAATAGTTTTCAGTGAAAATCCAAATGATGCATTCAATTTCCGTGTTCAATTGACACGCAATGGAGTTTTTCCAAGAGGTTTTTCATTAAATTTTTTTTATATATATTTTTAACGTTTTATGTATAGTCCGAAAGGCGACGACAATTTTTGGACCCCATCGAACATCATTTTGAATTTTTTTATAGAAATTGGAGAAAAGTGAGTAGATTAGGAATCCAGTGGTCTGCCTTGGCAAAAATGGCCGAAACTGATCAAAAATCGACTTGGAATGAGTGGAACTAAAATCTGATTGCCAAATATGTCATAACTTGCCAAAAATAGAACACACTTATTCGTCTGGCAACCTACTTCATTTTGATTTTCAATGAGAAAAAGCGCAAACGATTTCTGATCTTTGGCTCGGAAAACTTGTATCTTTTAAAAGTAAGCCAAATTGGCGACTTCAGTTACGTCATAAGTGACGAAATATTTTTTGCCAACTTGGCTCCCTTTTAGCAAATAGACCGTCGCCAGATATCTGAATCGTCTGCAACCTTCTTAATTGAAGATTAAAGAGTGAGGGTTACCAAATAACAAAAAAATGCTCATTATTTGGCAAATGGCGCATTTAGCAATTGGATTTAGTTCAACTTATTAAAAGTCGATTTTTGACCAGTTTCGGCCATTTTTGCCACGGCAGACCAATGGATTCGTAATCTACTCACTTTTCTCTAATTTCTATAAAAAATTCAGAATGATGTTCGATGGGGTCCACAAATTGCAGTCGCCTCTCAGTCTAGTATACTTCAGAAATAATTTTTACCCGCACAATACAAAAACAAAAATTGATTTTTTAAGAAATACTTAATGTGCATTAAAGTTTTTTTTTTTTTTATATTGAACATTTTTCTTCGGACGCCTTTAAAGTTTCTGGTATGAAATATACTACATCTGAAGCTAGAATTAATCTTAAGAGTAATAAAACCTTGGAATACTGTCAAAAGAGAATCTTCTCAATCCTTAAAATCCAATAAAAGACGCCCCTTTAAAAACAAGAGTACTTAAAAGGCCATTGGGTGTGCCTTATTGAGATGAGTATCGACAAACTACATTGCATGAACAAATTGATGAAAATTCGTCATCGTGACAGGGTAATTATTGTTTGTTGAACTGTGCGTCCGAGAGAAAATGTTTTCGATAATGTTATTCACCTCACGAAAGTAATAAATCTTTATAGACAAGCTCCCTTCATTCTAAAGGTGGAAAAAACATAGGATTACGGAAGTACTTGAAAATAGGTTGTTATTGTGTTTTTGCTGTAATTTTCTCCTCTATAGATGATTGATTTTTTTTTTTTTGTAATTTTAATACTCAGTGTGATATCGATTCAAAGGTGCTCTTTCTTTGAGTTCAACTTTCACAGCGAAAGTTATAAATGCTAAAGACACACTCGCTATATATCAAATTAAAGGGGACTACTAGAGACTCTTCCCTTGTCAAGTTTCAACGGGAAATCCCGTTCTTTTTCTACATTAGCGACTAACACAACCTCAACTAAATATGTTAAAAACCAGTTAAAAGATTAACAATGGAGGAATAGCCAATGGAAAAAAATCAACAATGTATAAATCCGCTCCTTTGCCCTTTTTTTGCCTTTTTTTTTTCTCCCTCTCCCTTTTTTTTTTAACTTCTTTTTAAATGTGCGTCTGTGTGTGATTTCTGTTACTAGTACATAAGATGGTTTTGTACAATTTTTGATGGATGTATTATTTTTTGGCCTGACAGAAGAAAAACGGTTGTTGATGAGCGATGCTCAAAGGAAGAGAATTCTGGATTGAAGACATTCGGTTTTCAACGTTTCACGCCTTCATAGTATTTTTACGAAAATTTCTATGTGGTGGGAATGTTTAGAAAATCTTAAGAGGCATTACTACAGAGATTTCGATAAAAATCGTTGGAGCCTTTTTTTTAGCAATTGATGAAAAACATGATTTTCAATGTTTTTCAATGTTTCAACTTATGCACAAGCACAATTTTAACAAAAACCTTAATGATAGGATCGATGATCACCACAAACCCATACACCAAATTTAAACATCATAGGTCAATTCGTTCAAGAGTTATGCTAACCACATACACACAGACATTTTTTCTATGCCAGGATGTTCCATAACGTGGAGGGGGGGGGGGGGGGGAAATCGATTTTTTTTTTTTAAAATTTTTTTTTACCAAACGTACTTTTACCAAACGTACTTTTATTACCTTATGTAAGCATATGGGTTACTGTTAGTAATAACAAAATCTGTTGATTGAAAAATAATTTTAAAAAATATTTTTTTTTCCCCTGAAGGGAGTCAAGTATACCGTTGCTTCTTTAATCAATATGTGTGATGATTGCGCCGATAAATAATTAAAATGAATAATGAATAAAATCTTAACCCAACAAGTCTTAGTTAGCGTAATTAACACATGGAAGTTATGTTTTTAATGAACTTTCGAGAGAAAACTGTCAATAGTAATTAAAATAATGTCAATAATATTTCTAGGTCTTCGTTTTGCGCAAAATGAAATCAATGCAACTACCTGTGTCGGTCACCTTCGGAGTTGAATTACGCTATCAAGAATAATAATTAACATTGAAACTAACTATTGCAGTTGAAGTAACCTATTATTATATTGTAGTTAGTGATGCAAGTGAAGTAGGTTGAGTAATATCTATCTTTACACAATAATCGCATTATACATCATGGTGACGATAGCTGTATTTTATACATAAAAAAACTCCAAAAATAAATCCCTTTTCTACATAAATGTCTACCATTTAACCTTGCAAGACTGTATATTAGTTTCTCGTAACAAATTCAGGTGCAGAAAAAGTCGTACTTCGAAAGCAACATTCGTGTGATATTCCTAATAATATAACATATAAAAACTAAGTTTTTAAATATAAATCCTTTAGATACATTAACAATTTTTGCATTAATTAACACAGCGCCGGTTTTGTTGCCAGATAGTGCTTTGTGTTTGCACTTAATTTTAAATATCAAAAACATTTCTATCAGCAAAATGTGCGGCACAACTACGTTTCAAAACTTATTTATTAAAATTGGACGTCACACTAGCATCCAAATATCTTTAATTTATTCTGATTGAAAACAATTTTATTATTTATTTATTAAAAAGAATTTTGGCAACAGGAAAGACTTTCAACAATGTTTGGTTCAGTTTTGCTATTTTAACGCGATTGAATGACGGCAAGTTGGTTTATTAGTAGTATTCCTAAAAAACGACTTTTTAGAGACAGGTAGCAGCCTCAAAATTTTATACAATGTATCGACATCGAATATATTTGCCAAGTTTCAGCCCGATTGGATGACAGCAAAGGGGTTAATTAGGCGTCCGCATATTTGCCTCCCATCGGCAAACATAATCGAAATTAATATAAAGGATTTTAAAAAAAAGAGATAATTTGAAATTTCGCTGTAAACAAATTGTACCGAAAAGAAACGGCGTAGAAGCAGAACTTTTGTTGACAGTGACTGTCACGATAAAACTTAGTTAAGACATTGCAACATTCTAATAGAGTCTTGTTATTTTGTCAAGATGCTTCAGCTCCTAATCTCCAACAAAATGTTCTGAATCATTCCATTTTTCTCTTTATTATTTTCTATTGAACTGATTTTTCTTCGGAATTTATTATCATCTTCACTTCTTATCGTCCCCAGGGGGTGAATAATCCCTTCATTCTAGTTCTCCCTCCTCTCCTGCAAGCCCTGCTTTTCTCTGGCTCGTCCATCCGGCTATATCTCTCTCCATACTCCGAGAGGCGGCTGCAATTTTTGGACCTCATCGAACATCATTCTGAATTTCTTATAGAAATTGGAGAAAAGGGAGTAGATTGAGAATCCACTGATCTGCCGTGGCAAAAATGGTTGAAACTGATCAAAAGTCGACGTGGAATGAGTTGAACTAAAATCCAATTGCCAAATATATTATAACTTGCCAAAAAGAGAACAAACTTTTTCGTCTGGCAACCCACTGCATTTTGATTTTCAATAAGAAAGCGCAAACGATTTCGGATATCTGACTTGGTAAACTTGTATCCTTTAAAAGTAAGCCAAATTGGCGACATCATCAGTTACGTCATCAGTGACATAATGTTTAGTGCCAATTTGGCTCATGTGTGAAAGATGCGAGTAAACCATCGCCACACATCCGAATCGTCTGCAAGCTTCTTAATTGAAAATTAAAGAGTGAGGGTTACCAAATAAAAAAAAAATGCTCATTATTTGGCAAGTTATGGCGCATTTGGCAATTGGATTTAGTTCAACTTATTAAAAGTCGATTTTTGACTAATTTCGACCATTTCTTCCACGGCAGACCAGTGGATTCATAATCTACTCACTTTTCTCCAATTTCTATAAAAAATTCAGAATGATTTTTGATGGGGTCCACAAATTGCAGTCGCCTCTCAGTCTACCATCATCGTACTCCACGTAAAGAGGAAGTCTTCGTAAGGCTCATTCCTTATATTCGCTATGTTACATGGTTTGCACTTGCTACCAACTTTTGGGCATCCCCCCAAATTTTTTTTTCATCACTTCTATACTTTTGACACCTAACTAATTATTGTAATTGAGTTGTCGCGATCATTTTGTGGTTTTGGATTCCTATTTTAAATTTAGGATGTTTGTCATACTTCAAAAGCCTATTGTCAAACACGGAAAACTTTTATTTTCTCTTAATTTCCAGTATAATTTTCCAAGATAAATTTTTCCAGAATAGTGTTATTGATTTTGATATTGATGAATTACTGCTGAAAAGGAAAAGTTCACATCGTGAATCTTTAGGTAAACCCCTACTAAAACTATATAATTTATGGTAGCTCCATTTAAATCAACAGAAATATATAAATATTTTTTTTTAAAAAAGCTTAATATAATTTTCGTTATGTGCAGAAATAAGAAAGCGAAAGAATTGGAAGAAATTTAAAGCAGTTGCTATTTCACCTCTTGTTCAACAGATGGCAGCACACATTTATTCTGATGAACAAATAGTACAGTCTGCAGAAATGGAATTTTTAAATTGAAATGAATTTCGCGAACTTTCTTTTAGCAAATAGTCACAGTATATACGCAGCCTTCTTTTTTGAGATAAAAAAAAACAAACATACATTTTACGATTCTTTGTTTTTTTTCGTTTTCAATTCAACCATTCTTTTTTTTTTTTTTCTTTCGGAATAAAATCAGTTTAACATCAGTTTAATAATCTCAAATGGTATTTAGTATTTATTAATTCACAATCAAACAAATTTGTTAATTTGATATGTTTCTTCAATAAAATGATGGTCCATGACACCGATTCAAACTTATATTAGGATCATAATCCAATTCCAAAAAACAGTATTTTAAAAATTAAGAACATCTAACATATTGTTACGAATTTCTGTATATTTGTAAATATTTTGTAGTATTAATTATGTAAAGAGAAAAATTTAAGTACATTTCGCATAAGGCGGTGCAAGAGTTTGTTTTTACTTCGCTTTATTGCAAAGCGTCTCTTATGCTGGAAAACCAGTTTCAGGGATAATGCTGGAAAACGAGTTTTACAAGAAGACTATAACATTATGGTTATGGCAATCTCACTCCCTTGGCGAGATAGAGCCAAGTTGGCGACTAATTTTGGTCGCCAGATTTGGCGACCATTTGACGACTGATTCGGTATGTACCTGTATAGGACTTTTTGACGGCGATCTGGAAAATTCTCCAAATTTCTATCTCTAGAAGATTCGCGAAAGAATTAGCCTTCCTATAAAAGAGTAATTTAGCGGGTGATCTAATTAGTTAGTTAGTTGTCTCTCAGCGAGCATTCAGAGTAGTTTCGAAAGTGAACTGTATTGCATTGTCTCTTTTGAGTCGATTTTAGTCACTAAAAGGTAACTTTTACGGAATACTTATAAACCGACTTGACGTCATCCAATCGCGCTGAAATAGCTTTTAACCGATTTTTGAAGAAACCCTTTCATGTTGGCAAAATTGTTTTAATAAATATATAATAAACTAAATTGTTTTAATCGGAATAAATATATAACAAAATAAATTGTTTTAATCGGAATAAATATATAATAAAATAAATTGTTTTAATCGGAATAAATATATAATAAAATAAATTGTTTCAATCGGAATAAATATATAATAAAATAAATTGTTTTAATCGAAATAAATATATAACAAAATAAATTGTTTTAATCGGAATAAATATATAGTAAAATAAATTGTTTTAATCGGAATAAATATATAGTAAAATAAATTGTTTTAATCGGATTAAATATATAATAAAATAAATTGTTTTAATCGGATTAAATATATAATAAAATAAATTGTTTTAATCGGAATAAATATATAATAAAATAAATTGTTTCAATCGGAATAAATATATAATAAAATAAATTGTTTTAATCGGAATAAATATATAATAAAATAAATTGTTTCAATCGGAATAAATATATTATAAAATAAATTGTTTTAATTGGAATAAATATAAGATATTTGGATGTGAGTGCATACTTTCGCATTAATAATAAAATAAAAATATTAAAAAATAAATTTTGAAAAGTAGTTTACCGCATATTTTGCTGATATAGATGTTTTTAACATTTAAAATTAGATGCCAATACCAAGCACACGCTGGCAACAGAAACGACGTTTTGTTAATGAATATAAAAATTGGCGATGCATATAAAGGATTTAGATTAAATACTTTGTTTTTATGGGTTATATTATTTTCGTCTCTTTTTCTTTCTCCCTTTTTATTTTTATTCGTTTATCGTTTCAAGGAGTTGCGTAGATTTGAATCCATTATTTATACAACGAAAATTAATGCTTTTTTATTTGTTTAGTAAAAATTAGAAGTATTAAACAAAAAGTTGTATTTAAATTCGCTATAGTTATTCATGCTGAGTTTTGCGAATGTATACATATCCTATTTTTTTTTCTGTGTAAATGTATGTACAAGACTACCGTGTATTCGGTCGCGTCTTTTCTATTTATAGTTAATAATGTTTCGATGCTTTTAAAGATTAATAAAGAATTATGTAAAAACGTGTCAAGTCCAATTGAAAATTGACATGTTCCTTTTTCATTTAATGAGTAAATTGTAGTGTTGGCTTCTTCGCCATAATTAGACATAAGTAACAAACACAGTTTTACAGATTAATTCGAAACGTGCACAGACTAGACGTCGGAAATATCGATCAAAATAAATATAGATACTATATCGTTGCATAGAAAAAAAATATCGATATATCGATACCTGATTTTTATAAATTTGATTTTAAATTTTGCCAGAAACAAAGTTTTTCGGTGCAAATTTCTACTTTTCACGATTGATTTTTTGTATGGTGACTACTTTTTCAACTGAAATGGATATATTACAAAAAAAAATATATATATATTTTCGGTTAATTGGTGCAGTGATTTTAAGAAAAATTTGGATAATTTTCAATAGATTTTAAGTGTATGGCAAAATATTGAATATTGGTGACATTTTAACTGTCCTCTCAGCCAAAGCTTTAGTTTTCAAACTTTAGTTTTGAAGATTTTAAAAAAGGAATAAAGAAAATCGAAAAAAACACATGGAACTACAAAACGATCATCAAAAACTAAAAATTTTTGAAAGTATCGATATATCGGTAACTTTTATCGATATTTTTTAAGAAATATCGATAAAAATATCGTCGTATCGATATATCGCCGATCTCTAGTACAGACGTGTCCTTCTATACTCCAAGACAACTTATCATGACCTCGTTGAACTTATATAAGTAATAATGACAACTTATAAAGTAATACTGATAACCTGAGCACATAGTTTTATATTAAACTTAAATACATGTTGATAAAAAATAAAATTAAAAAAAAAAGCGCTTTGAAATTTTAATTTTACTTAATACTTTACTTTTCTAACCACGGTTACTATAAGAGTTTTGACGAGCTATTTCATGACGTCACTCACTTTGGTGAATCACTATTGGCTAACCCTGTTTCCTCTCATCTGAAAACGTCACATGTAGGATTATTGCGCAGCCAATCAGCGCTTAGTGGTAAAACCGGATCGCACATCATTGTAGCGTATTGAATGAGGTAAGGATAAGTTGTCCTGGACTATAAGTAGTGGATCGTAAGTTGATTTTTTGGTGAAACGCGAAAACTTAAATATGAGAGGGTTAAATATGAATAATATGAATAACTTAAATATGAGAGGGTTTTTAAATTAAAAATTTAGAGGTGATGACGTAAAAAATAGCGAAACGATAAAAAGAAAAAGGGCAATTATTTTCGGATGTGATGGTGCGTCAAGTGCCATTTTGAAAAGATGGCAGATTTTATATGAAATTAATTGTATTTATACTTTCCAAACAGTTTCTTAAGTTTTATTATTGAAAAGCAATTCAAAACTTGCAATTGGAATCTGCGTAATTATTAATAGAGCTATACAGTGAAATTATATTACTTTAAGAACTTGTGGTAAAAGCATATTATTTACTATATTTTTTTTTAACACTATGTATATCATTTACAAAACTTGTTTCATGTAACTAAAAAACTTAAGCACTATGACTGTGTTGAGGGAGAGGAGAGAAGTGAAAATATGGGAAGCTGAAGATAAAATTTCTAATAATGTGTCCAAATCTTTGAAAATTTAGGAACCTCAGGATTAAATAATATGAACCATAAAAACAAAGTTTACAATTTAAATCCTTTGTATGCATTACCAATTTGTATATTCATTAACACAGTGCCGATTCTGTAAACAGCGCGTGTTTGGTGCTTGCATCTAATTTTAAATATTAAAAATTAATTTATTTATTAATGAACGCTAATTTATGAACTCACATCCAAATATCTTACATTTATTCTGATTAAAACAATTTTATTATTTATTTATTAAAACAATTTTGGCAACAGGAGAGAATTTCTTCAGTGGTCGGTTAAATGGCATTTTAGCGCGATTGGATGAAGGCAAATTAGCTTTTAGTAGTATTCCGTAAAAGCGACCTTTTAGTGACAGTTGCAGCGTCAAAATTTGATGGAATGCATTGACATGGAATCTATCTGCCAAGTTTCAGACCAATTGGATGATAGCAAGTGGGTTAATTTAGACTCCGCAGATCTACCTGGCAACCACAAACAAACAAATTCAAAGTTAATATAAAGGATTAAAAAAAAAAAAAAAAGCGTTCTATTCCTTTTATATAGCACGTGTCTAAAAGTAAACACTGGTGATAAATTACAAATTTCACCGATCCGCAATGTGTTGGAATAAAGAAAATTTAAAATAAACAACTTATTATATGAAAGTTAAATATTTTAAAATCCCAGTTTGTTTTATATTCAACTAATAGAATATGATTTAAATTAACTACTTACAAAGCTTTTTTAGGAAATTGCATTTAACTTCGGAGGAAACATACATTTAAAACAGCAATAAGTTTTTACTTTAGCACCAGAAAATATTATAAATGAATTGAAAAAACTACATCCTTACACAAATAGCCGCCCATCCTTAAGTCAACTTTATGACTATTATATCTATGGTTTACCATAGATATAAATATACGCAAACATAGTTTCTGTTTGCGGTGGTGAAATATCAAAGCAGATGGGAGGATTACTCCATATTGGAAAATAACTCCCTTGAGGTTTCCCTGATACTAAATGTAAAATATTTTAAGCATCTTGGAAAGAAACTGTTTCGATGAACCTTCTTTAGAATTAAGTAACGCTGCAGGGATCTTTTATAGAATTACGCTTCCTAACTTATGGAGGTAAACTCAAACCTAAAATTACTTAAATACCCAAGATATTTCATTGTTTTATATTCTAAAGAAACAGAAATATGGAGTGATCCAAAGTTACTATCATTTCCAAAATCAGAAAAATTGTATACGAGTGCTTGCGTTTTTAAATCCTTTATATTAACTTTTATTTTGTGTGGGTGACTGTGTATATCAATGGTGGACAAATCTGTGGAGTCCTAATTAACACCCCTTGCTGTCATCCAATCGGGCTAACTCTTGGAAGATAGATTCGATATCAATGACAATGCATTCTATCAAATTTCGGTGGCTGTCACGGATACTAAAAGGTCTCTTTTACCGAATACTAATAAACCAACTCGCGGCTTTTGTAATCCACTTGCCGTAATCAAATCGAACTGAAACTTGTCAAATAAACGTGTTGTTGTCGATGACGATGTATTTTATGAAGATTTGGGGGTAAAGGAGAGTGTTAACCGGCAAGGAATTAATGACCAAACGATCTGATTCCAAAATCACTAAAATCTGTTGCATTTGCACGCTATGGCAATGCATATAAATAATTTATAGTAAAGTTTTTGTTTTCAAATGTTAATTTTTTAAATAAAAACTATCTCAAATTTCACGCAAAATAAATCTTATTGTAATTTGAAAAAGTCTGATGTTAACTCTCAAGTATTTTATAAATGTTTTCTATGTTTATCATACAGTGCTATCTATTCTTAAAGTAATGAACTAAAACGTTATCCTAAAAAAAAAAAAAAAAAAAAAAAAAATATTAAAACTTCGACACCATGGCAAGCATATTGATATCAATAACAAAATAATTCACCATGTATTAATTTAAATAAATGTTTTTAAATAATCGTGGGCTTCTGGCTCACCCTAATAATCTTTTAATTATGTCCATTGTCTATATTTATCGTCCAGCCCAAAATATTACAATTATGGAAAAACGAAAGGGCGACTGAAACTCGTACCCAACTCTTAAGTGCGTACTTAAGTAAAAATATATTTGTGAAATGATTTAAAAAATAACATTGCATGCACAGCTAGTTAAAAATTGCATTTTAACAAAATAACTACTTATTAAAAAACAGCTCTTTGACTTGCATTGAAATAGTTATTGAAATTGTTATTAAAGGATATTGTACTAACAGGAAATAAATGAGTAACATTTTTTGTGTCAATAAAATTTCAGAAAACACTTAGAAAAACAATATAGTGTTAAAAATTATCATTTACTTTAAGTAGAAATTATGAATCATTTTTAAATAAATTTATTTAATTGCCGAATTATTTTTAATTACTTTGATGATTAAATAATATTTCATATCACAGTAGAAAATTAAGATAAATGTCCTTTCTAAGAGAATTTGCAATTTCTTATTATTGAGTTTTGTGATTTTTAATTGCTTATTGTTGAATTTGTTTATTGTTAATGGCTTTTTGTTGAATTTGCTTATTGTTAACATTTAAGCATCGATTACTCAAGTGCAACAAAATATTACTTTCAATTATACATGTGTATACAGAGAATAGCATTCGGTCAAAAAAACTTTTTCACTTTCCACGTTTTGGATGGTTGTTTTCAGATTATCTGGCGCCGTCAGCAACACGAGGGCTATAATGCGCCGAAACTTATGTTATTTGACAAGCCAACATACATTTACAAACACCCATGTCTTACACGGTACTCGAACCCGCAACCTCGCAGTCTAGAACCTAGCACGCTAACCACTATACCGTTTGGTCAGCCACCACGTTTCGGAACCATCCAATTCCAAAAAAGTGATCTAGAAAAAATGTATGTCTGTATGTAGTCAGCATAACTCCCGAAAAAATTGACCTACGATGTTCAAATTTGGTGTGCGGGTTGGTGATGACCATGGGACCTACCATTAAGATTTTCGTCAAAATCGCACATGCGCATAAGGTAGCTGCCATTGAAAAAAATCGTGTTTTTCAGTAATTGCTACAAAACGACTCTAACGATTTGTATCGATGTCACTGTGGCCTCTTAAGATGTTCTAAACATCCCCTCCTCCGAAATTCCCATAAAAATGCTTTAAAGGCGTTAAAAATTGAAAAACGAATACCCTCAACACAGAGTTCTCTTTCCTTGAGCATGCCTAAAAAAAAAATCGATTTTTCTTCTCTCCTCAATTTCACTTATAATTTCTTATAAGTGAAATTGAGGAGAAAGAAAATAAAAATAAAATCACCATTTTGGCGAAGTTTTTTTTTTTAACCACCCATAAAAGAATTATCGCAAAAAATATTGCCAAACTGGCCATTTTTTCTAAATGAATGATGAAAATATAAAAACAGCAAATAACGCAAATCCACGTCAGTATTATAGTGAAAGTTGTGCGATGTAACACAACCCTAGTTCATTTGTAAAAACTAGGGGTGTGGAACATCACACAACTTTCAATTACACTATTATACTGGCATGGATTTGTATCATTTACCTCTTTTATATTTTCATCATCCATTTAGAAAAAATGGCCAGTTTGGCAATATATTTTTGGTGATAATTCTTACACTTTCCTTAAGAAAATGCCACTAAAATGGCGATTTTGCCGATGTACCTTTTGATAATATTTACATTATCCTTTCTTGTTAGTTAATCAGAGGAGAGGAGAAAACGGTCTTTAATGAGCAATGCTCAAGTGTATGTTGAAGACAATCGTTTTTCAACGTTTTACGCCTTAAGTAGCATTTTAAAGGGAATTTTGAGGTGGAGATGTTTAGAGCTCCTGAGAGGTATTATCATAGCGATATTGATCAAAATCGCTAGAGCCGTTTTTATTCAGCAATAATCGAAAAAAAAAACATGATTTTTTCAAAACAAAAACAAAAAATTTCAAGCTAACCTTACGCGCATGCGCAAATTTGACGAAAACTTTAATGGCAGTTCCCATTGCCACCACTAACCCGTACACCAAATTTGAACATCGTAGGTCAATCCGAGTCTTCCATATCCATGAGGCAACCTGTTAAAAAAGATTGAAAACAGATAAAAAAAAAAAATACTTCGTTTTGAATTGTCTCTGCTGAAAATCTAAGCATCTAGACAATTCTATAAAAAAATTTACTATTTCTTAATTTAATCGTACCTTAAGGGAGCCCAATAAAGAAATGTATTTTCATTAAAAACCTAATAAAGCAATAATGTTTTCTTTGGAAAATAGCTCTTTTGTGATTGAAGTACTAAAATATTTAGTATTCATATAAGAGAATATAGTTTATAAAAGGCTTTAGAATTTTCTTACAATCACATTTAAAAAAAAAAAAAAAATCTTATGCACTCTATAGGAAAGGAAGTGAAACAGTAACAAGATTTAGATTTCCAAAGGAAAATGAAATAAACACTTTCTTTAAAACGTCGGGAATTTATTATAGAACTGAAGAGCCAATACTTTATTTTCGTAAAAGCTTTCTGCATTTAGAAAAGGAAATTATTGAAATTGAATTTTTCTTGTCTTAAATTCGTTTTTTTTTTTTTTTTTTTTTTTTTTTTTTTTATGCAAAGCAACTTTAACAAATGTTGAGAACAAATACTGAATTTTAAAATTCAACACAATGAATTTTTAATGTTGATTGAATGGCGCTTTCAGCAAATAGCAGATTCATTTCAAACACTTTTGACTTATTTGTTTTAGCTTACAAAAATGATCAAAAAAGAAGAGGCAAATTAGACATATTTTACGATTTAAGCAAAAATTTCACATAGCATATAATGAAATATCAAATAAAATAATGCCGTCCTGATAGACTTATCAACATAATGATAATGGACAGCTCCCCCCCTTTTTTTTTTTTTTTTTTTTTATTCAATTCTAAATGTTTTGAAAAGGCAATAAGCACAAAAATTTCTGTTCAATGCGCTTTTGATTGCAAATTAAAAAAAAAAAAAAGTTCTCCTGTTAGAAGTTGGCGAGAAAACGATTCATTCGGCTTGAATTGAATGTGGCGTCAAGAATTCCCAAACATCTTGGCTTGAAATGCAGCAGCGGAAACCGGTTTAGCAAGTTTCTCGCAAATTGCGCCAACCTGTACGGGATATGGCAGTGGTCTACCAAATCAACGCCAACTATTTGGCAGAAATCTCACGATAACCATACAAACGGAAGGAACTCTTGACGTCACATATTTTGTTGAGTGTTCTGATCGGACTGGTTTTGGCTCGGTTTTGTGGCATTTTCTTTTCTTAATACAGGGTGGCCAGGAAATAACTTTCCCTGTTTGGCGGCATCTGCAGCTAAAACTAATTAACGAAATGAAACCATATTTTATATGCAGGTTAACGAAGGCATGGGGAGATGAATTCCACCAAAAAAAATTTAGGTCCAAAAGTTGCCGATAGGGGGAAATGTGGCTCTATCGGAACCGAAACACGTGAATAACTACAATGAAAGCATGGAAATTTGATTTTTCAGAATGTCAATACTATACAGTTATGAATAAATTATTGGAACACATAAAATAAGATTTTAGTCATTAACATTTGGATCCCCAGGACGCCGCGTAACATTTTTAATATGCTGACCTTCCCGGTGTACAACATATTGCATCCGGTGAATAACGTTCTCTACAGCTGTGTGCAAACTGTCTGTTTGGATGTTCGCAACGGCCCGTCTTATGCTCTGCTTCAAGACATGCAAGTTTGGAATGTCACCAGCATACACAACGGATTTAAGGTATCCCCATAGCCAAAAGTCACATGGTCCGGGGAACTGGGTGGCCATTCCGTCTGAAAATATTGACTGATGACTCTGTCATTACCAAAATTCTGGCGTAAAAGGCGCTGCACTGAACGATGAATATGTGGCCGAGCTCCATCTTGCATAAAAATGATTGAGTTTAAGCATTGTCTTTGCTGCAATTGCGGAATAACGAAAGTTTGGAGAATTTCCCCATATTTTTCGCCGTTGATTTAGCAGGTAATAGGTCCTGCCTTAGTTAAGTTCTTAAAAAAGTATGGTCCTATTATAAAATTTACCGTGAAACCGCACCACACGGTTACCTTTGGGGAATGCAATGGCATTTCTAGCATCACTGTGGGTCGCTCACATGCCCAAATACGGCAGTTCTGAGTATTAGCAGATCCATTCAGATGAAAATGAGCCTCATCTCCCCACAATATTTTCCAAGTCCAATCATTGTCGATCTCCATTCGGGCAAGAACTGTTAAAGCAAAAGTTAGGCGCTTATCGTAATCTGTTATTTTTAATTCTTGCACACAACTGATTTTATACGGATAGAAATGCAGCATTTTACGCAAGATTTTCCATACAGTAGAATAAGGCATATCGGTTTGACGAGCAATTGCACGAGCACTTGAACCACTGCTGGTTCCTGTGTTGTCGAACACAGCTGTAGCAACATCTGTTACTGCATCTTCTGATACTGCTTTTCGTCCTCTGCCAGCTCTAAGTCCAAGCGATCCAGTTCCCTCGAATTTTTTAATCATCGCTCTTACTGCTGCAGCAGACATTGGACCTTTACGTAGGTTATGAAGTCTTCGAAATTCCCGCAGAGCCACCACAGCATTGCACTGTCTAGTGTAGTACAGTTTCACTAGCAAAGCACGTTGAGGTTAGGTAGGTCGCATATCACCAACAGTCAATGAAAGAATCGCTGTTTGGACGTTCGCTCTTTTCTTTTTAAAGGGAATGCGTTACGCTGCTGTCATGTACGCATTAGAATTTTGCATAATTGCGTTCTCGATATGTAAATTACCTCAAAAGTACGTACAAGTAGCGCCAAAATCTCACCTAGCGGCAACTTTTGGAACTAACTTTTTTTTTTTGTTGGAATTCATCTCCCCATGCCTTCAATAGTCTGTACATAAAATATGGTTTCATTTCATTCATTAGTTTTAGCTGCAGAGGCCGCCAAACAGGGAAAGTTATTTCCTGGCCACCCTGTATTTAAATAACTTTTTTTTTTTTTTTTTTAAAGAACTTTTGTTTAAATATTTGGATCAGAAAGAAATTCTTCATAAATACAAAACCAATTTCACTCGTTTTTAAAAAAATGCTTGAATTGTCCGTTGTGAAAAATATCCATAAAATAATCCCTCACGGAAATTATTAATACGATACGATGTGGTAAGTTCTCAGTCACTATCCTAAAAACTATTACACCAAATGTATTATAGCCCAGGTCCAGAACAAACATCCAGGCCGCTTGAAATTCGACAAACAAGGGAATTTCTTTCCTGATTGATTGCTCGATAACATTCAATTTACTGAATAACTTGGCTACCTGCGTATTATGCCTTCGACCGTTGACGAGCCAAAAAGTTCGCCAAACGGATTATCATAGTCTGTCGAAAAGGTCGTTTCGGACGAGTGCCCGGTCCGCAGGGTATGCGGCATTCCACTTCTTCTTTTGATGTAATAGATGTCGATTACTTGTAAAATTATATAAGTCCAGTTTTGTTCGTTTAAAAGTTGTTTGTTTTCTGTACACGAACACAAATGGATTTTGAAAACATAATTAAATAACATTTAAAATAACATAACAATTAAATAACATTTTCTATGCGAGTTTGCTTAGTAGGTTATTTTAATCTCTTCCCTTTCCTCAGAACAACAAAAATATTCGACAGCTAAATTATGTTTTGATAAATAATGAGCTATTAAATTCGATGTTATGTTTTCAAATTAAATCTGTAATCGAGCATAGAAAGATATTTCCTTATCAGTATTCCGTTCATAAGAGTGAATGCAAACAAAAATTTATTTCACTAATTGTTATGATACATTTAAAAGGAAAAAGGAAATTTTTTATAATATTTTCATGAAGTCAATAACATCTACATAGATTGTTTACATCTTTTATTGTATGTATTAGTATTATTAAACATAAATTTAATAAACCTATGAATATACTAAATTCATAAATTGAAATAATAATAATTAAAATTGTTAAATAAATTCTAATTAAAAAAAAGATAAAATAATTTTTTTAAATAAATGTTAATTAAAAATATTATTTAATATAAAAATATTTTTAAAAAAATATTTATATTAAACATTTTTTATATAAAAAAATTATATTATAGTTATATTAAAAAAAATATTTATATTTAAAATAATATTAATTAAATTAATATTATATCAGTAACATTAACTAAATTAATATTATATCATTAATATTATTTAATTATAAAATGAAAATAATTTAAATATATTATTTTAAAACTAATGCAATTTTACTTAATTATTCATTAAAAAAACTCTCTAATTTAAACATTCTTAATTCAAACAAATATACCGAGTACCATCTATGCAAATGGAATATAATAAATGAAAGAGATGCATTCAAATCTTTGGTTTAGAAGGGTTTTTGAATTATTGATTACTGCGGAAACTAGATACGAAATTTTAAGTAAATTGCTTTAATTAAGTAAGAGAATAGTTGTATTAATCTTAGCTTAAACACACAAAACAATAATTTAAATCTAGTTATTAAAATATTATTAGATTATGTTATAGATATAAAAGCAAAGTTTTATCACATGCATGAAAGCACACATCCCAATAAAAAAAAATATATATCTTCAGTCTAAATATTTTTAATGAAAGTTTTTTCATATATGCAGCCAAGACTTACAATGCGCTTTTTAAGTAATAGTTAAGATTTTTTATTTTTTTTTATTTCTTAGACCAAATATCTTCCATAATCTCATTTAATATTTAAACTCAAATAAAAAAATAAAAAAATTCAAATTGAAAAATGAGCATTAAATTATCGTTTTCAAATACGAACTCTCGGGTTTTTTTTTTGTTCATGTGTTTGGGAATCATGAGTATTTGATGCGGAATTAAACATTATTTTTCAACAGATAGAGGTATTTTTTTTTTCAGTGTTTCTCAGAGAAAGACGTCATATCAACAATCGATAATTAGCGTTTTATTTATGCTGTCGTCAGATTTTAGATTTCGAACAAGGCACGCTGAGTTTAAGCGAACTACATATTGAAGTCTTGGATGGCTGTTTAAATATCACTTCTGTGGCTATTTTCGAAAACCTCTTGGTCACGAAAAATGCTTCGTGATATTACTTTATATCAATTCGTGCGTGCGTGGGTGTGTATGTCTATGGCGTGTAAATCTGCAGAGGCCTAATCAACCCCTTGTCGTCATCCAATCGGGCTGAAACTTGGCAGATAGATTCGATGTCAATGCATTCAGTCAAATTTGGGGGGCTGTCATTGTCACTAAAAAGTTGCTTTTGCGGAATACTAATAAACCAACTTGACCTCATCTCTTTCCTGTTGCCAAAATTGTTTTATTAATATATGTTAAAATAAATTGTTTTAATCAAAGTAAATAAAAGATATCTGGATGTGAGTGCATAAATTCACATTTATTTTTAATGAATACATTTTTAAAAGTAGTTTACCTCATATTTTGTTGAAAGAGATGTTTTTGATATTTAAAATTAGATACCAACACCAAGCACTCTCTGGCAACAGAAACGGGGTTTTGTTTACGAACGTATAAATGGATTTATTCCTTCCTTTCGACCCTCTGCTAGGGGTTAGCGTGCTACCTTCTAGACCGCGAGGTTGTCCCGTGTTAGGCATGGGTGTTTGTAAATGTATGTTGGCTTGTCTAATGACGAATGTTTCGGCGCATTAGAGCCCTCGTGTTGCTGACGGCGCCAGATAATCTGAAAACAACCAACCTCTTCTCGGGGGTTCAACCAACCAACCAAATGGATTTATATTAAAAATTTGTTTTCATGGGCTATATTATTAAGTTATTTCTGTTCTTTGAATTTCTTTGTAATTCGTATAAATTGACATCTTAGACAAACTTATTATTTTTCTCGTCTAACAACTCAACCTTTCTAAAACTAAACGGATTCATTTTAAGACTCGAATATCGAGAGCATAGGTTCAATTCCCATCAGGAATTCAAAAAGGATTTTTCGCCAAAAAGGATTAAACACGACGATGGTTGAGACAGATAGCTTCAAATTAATTGTTGGGCTGTCCGGTAGCTGAATGGAAATTCTCCCATTCTAGATGCAAATTCAAGGCATCCCCTCTCTTTGAAAGTGTTTTCACAGCCATCTATTAATATCTAAATACAAAACTTTACCACTACGTTAAAGATTGCATACCTCAACGAGTTTTAATTTTCATCGCAAAAAAAATTAAAGTTACACTTTTTGAAATCTTTACAACTTGAACAATTATTTATTTAAATTCTGATTCGTAGCAATGTAATTATATATGAGGGACTGAGAATCAAAGTGGTCTAAGTGACTTTTCTTTCTATCGCGCTATTTGTCAACTGATTTGAAGA
This sequence comes from Linyphia triangularis, assembly GCA_963978545.1. Lineage (NCBI taxonomy): Eukaryota > Metazoa > Arthropoda > Arachnida > Araneae > Linyphiidae > Linyphia > Linyphia triangularis. The sequence goes on from OZ021727.1 coordinate 20,068,963, forward strand.
AAGTCATTGGTCCAGTAATTTTTGAAACTGGGGTTTTCCTGAAAATATCCTGATATCAATACAAGCTCACGATAGAAATAACATAAGATAATCTGTCCTCCAAAGAATTTTGAATTTGCGCAAAGTCAAATGGTCTGCTGTAATCCAAACCCTTTTAGCGAATAATATTCGTATCTTAAACATACCAACTTTTGACCCTGGTGCGACAGATTATGTGAACTTGATTAAGTGGAAGAATGTGACTGAACAATCTAGTGATGACATGCTTTCAGGGACAATAGTAAATCAAGCAATTGTTTCTACGGCAATACTAGCTACTATCAAGGGGTTTCCCTGTCATACTCAAGCTACAGAAAGAATAGTCACAGAAGCATTTGCTGATGCACGCGGATCATACAGAAGAGACGGGTTAATAAGAAATTGCCTGGAATCACGAAACCTCAAGCCAGTTTTCAACACTAAACGTGATTACCGTTCACTGTAATTTCGAAGATTTTTTAGATTTTTCTTGATTTAATAGTTAAAAAGCTGTTATATGTGCCTGAAGCTTTTTTTTTCATGTAACCATTTAGTAAATGTCCTCCAATTCCAATAAACATTTAAAAGAATACTAAAGGCCCGTTTCACTTAAGCAAAAATCACTTGACTTTTTACCATAAAAAAGCTTAAATACCTAAATTTCATCTCCCTTGCGCAGAGCTTATATATATATTTTTTTATTATTTTTATTTTATTTTCCCCTTAATCAATGTACCTTGGAACATCTTTTCCATATAGGTAGGCTTTGAAATTCCGCAGAACAAAAAATGCAATTGACTTTGACTTTTTGTTATAAAAAGGCTCAAATACTTAAACTTTATCCTCCTTGTGGCGGTGTTGAACTTAAAATGTAATTTTTTTAAAATTATTTTTCCATGTATCTATATACAATAGAACATCTTTTCCCCATAGGTAGGATTTGAAATTCTGAATTTTTTTTTCGATCCACCCTAATAGGCATTAGCACAGAGATTTTAATCCCAATCGTAGTGCTGTTTTTTACCAATTGCTGAAAAACACGATTTTTCATGATTTCAACCTCATGTGCATGCGCGATTTTGACGAAAACTGTAATGATTGTTCCCACGACCACCACTACCAACCCAACCCGCAACACCAAATTTGAACATCTAGGCTCAATTTGTTCGGGTGTTATGCTGAGCACGTACACATAGACCCATACATTTTTTCTAGACCACTTTTTTTAAATCAGGACGTTCCAAAACGTGGAAAAATGCAAAAATATCGAATTTGTTTTTTGTTGTAACCGAATGCTATACTTTCATTACCCCCTATGTAAGCATATGGGTGCTTGAAAGTAGAAAGGGAACTATTCGCATAAAAATGGCAAACTATTCTCCGTCATAGCTTTTATTGCTATAAAAAGGTGCTAAAGCAGCTTCCAGTAGAATGCTGTTTGCCCTCGTACACCTCATCAAATATATACGCTTCGCATCAACAGAAACTTTACACCCCCCCCCCCCCTTCGAGTCAACTCACGCCTAAAAGCCACTCCTTCTGGATACCCACAGGGCATCACTTAGAACACACACACTTCGAACGGCTCTCAACGAAACCGAGTGGAACACATTTGGTTTCCCATTTCGAAGAGTTCGTTCTTTATAGAATAAAAGTAACAATAATAAGTTAGTCACATGACAAGTGGCTAGAAGGATGGTGAATACCGTAATGTCAAATTCAATTAATGGAGAAAGCTGCTAGGAAAATATGGGGAGTTTGATTTATTCTTATAATTAAATATATTACACCTAAAAATTCTAATAAAAAATATGTTATTCTTTAAAATTCCTAAAATGAGTTATTCTTAAATTCTTAAAATAAAATATAGTATATTTAAAATATATATATATTACTCCCCTAAAAGAAAATAGAGTATTCCTAAAAGAAAATATAATATTCCTAAAAGGAAATATAGTATTACTAAAAGAAAACTTATTATCCTTAAAATAAATATATTAATCCTTCGATAAAATATTTTATTCCTAAAAGAAAATATAGTATTCCTTAAGGAAAATGTAAAATCCCAGAAATAAAGTATAGAATCCCAGAAATAAAATATAGTATTCCTAAAATAAAAGTTAGTATTCCAAAAACGAAATTTGCTATTCCCTAAAACAAAATATAATGTCCTTGAAATAAATATATTAATCCTAAGATAAAAAGTATTATTCCTATAATAAAATATATCATCATATAAGAGTATGGATTTTCGTTCATATTTCTTCTAAAAAGTACTTTTTCCTAATCATTTAATTACAATAATTTTGCAAGTTTTTCTCCCATTTGAGACAAAAATCCGTAGCAGTTTCCTCTAAATGCATGGCAGTTTCCTTAAATGCATGGCAGTTTCCTTAAATTCATGACAGTTTCCTCCAAGACCTCCATGGAATCGATTTTTCTTTTAAGTTCATCAGAGTTATATATTATATTCTATTAAAAATGAAATATACTGAAACTTCAATTAGAAAGCAGAATTCGGTATCACCCCACTCGTGTAGCTGGTCAGTTTAGTAATAAATCTTAACCCTTACATCCGCCAGAGTATCCAATGTAACTCTTTTCGAAAAAGAATAAACTCTTTCCGAAGACTCTCGAAAAAGAATAAATGTTACTATTTAAAGCGGGAAATTGCATCTTAAGAGCATTATTACATTTATTTATACCAGTTTAAAGCACGAAGAAGAAGAAGATTAGATCATTGCAGGATCAAATTGACGCATACCCTAAGAAGACTACCCTTTACATAGATTCCTTCTCAGAGAACATAAAAATATCTTTTACATAAAGTATCAAAATTTCCTTTAAATAGAGTACCAAAATATCCGGTACATAGAATTCCAAATTATCCTCTGCATAGAATACCAAAATATCCTTTACAAAGAGTTTCCAAATATCCTCTGAATAGAATACCAAGTTAAATTATCCTCTACATAGAGTACCAAAATATCCTTTACATAGATCACCAAGATATCCTCTATTTAAAGTACCAGAACATCCCCTGCGTAGAAAACCAACGCAACCTTTACATAGAGAACCAAAATATCTTCTACATAGAGTACCAAACTATCCTCTTCATAAAATAACAAGCTATTCTCTACGTAGAGTATCAAAATATCCAGTACATAGAATGCCAAAATATCCTCTGTATAGAATATCAAAATATCCTTTGCATAGAGTTTCAAAATATCCTCTGAATAGAGCACCAAGTTAAATTATCCTCTACATAGAGTACCAAAATATCCTTTACATAGAGCACCAAGATATCCTCTACTTAAAGTACCAGAATATCCCCTGCGTAGAAAACCAACGCAACCTTTTCATAAAGTACCAAAATATCTTTTACATAGATTACCGAATTATCCTTTACATACAGCACCAAAAGATATCTTCTACATAGAATATCAGAATATCCTCTAAGTAGAATAACAAAATAAAGAACTACGATTTTCAGTCAAATAACGCAATGTGATGTTGAAAAGCAAACTATTCGTCAAAAGCGGAGTTCTTAGCTTTTAAATTGGTAAATCATTTAGCAAATTTTGGTCAACTATAAAAGGGAGAAAAAAGGATCCTCAAAAATAATAATAATAATAATAAGATTAATACAATGCTCTCCCAAACACGGCAATTTACCCTCTAAATACCTTTTCAACTTGGAAATTCTCACATTACCGCTGTGAATTTTGATACCTTTTCGAATAAAATCCAAACTCGTAACTAATTTCAGCGTGACCATTAACAGAACATCCATTAATTGCGACACTACTAGTGCTAGGCAGAGGAAGAATATCAGTAATTAATTTTCTTTTCATATTTGAGTAATTAATATTTTTCTTAATGGACATTTCTAGACAAACGCCAAGGCAAATTAATGATCATAAACTGGAGTCTTATGAAGTGCGAAAACTATTTGGCCAAAATAAACTAAAATTATTGTTATAAAAATTCTAAGGCGTGGATTTGCTAAAGAAGTGACAAAGATAATTACTCAATTCCTTCGAAGTACAGGACACACATTAATTATCTGTAATTGTCCCTTTTGGTATCTAAACAGGTGCTAGTAATATTAATTTACAAATGGTGTGGTATTAAGAAGAAAAATTAATTTCCCATCGGCTCTTTTTGAGGAAAGGAAAAAAAGCATTCTAGTTAATGGTATGATCATCAAATGGTGTGATATGTGTTACCAAATAATGTATGAGACAGGAATTATTTAATTGTAGGAATAAGAAATAGAGATAAGGAATACTTGTTTTTAGGATTCATTTCTCCCAATTAATATTCATATAAGTTTGTTTTGTCAGACAGAAGCATATATAACTTTTCATAATTTTTATTATTATTATTATTAAATCCTTTATATTAACCCTTTGCACTCGTAATTATACTTTAGAAAGTTAGCAAATAACTCGGAATTTTTTTTCATGTTCAATCAAGATGAATTTTTTTAATGGAAATGTGTTCCAATTTAACTAGAAGGTTTACCATCCTTAAATCAAAAATTTAAAAATATAGCCCCTGAATACACCCTTTGACCTAGGATAGGAATGTGGCCACATAATATTTTGTTTTTCAACGTCTCAAAATAATTTATTGAAACTACTAAGAATACTTAAGTATATTACACTACACCGCATTAACCCTTTGCATTCCGCTGTCCCCTCTCAAAGGATATCGTAATCTAGCATATCACTCGGATGTGCCCTTTCAGGGGACAGTAAAGTTTATTAGTGATTATGGAAAATTAACTTTTTCCACCACAACTTTTTGAGAAATACATGTTTCGCTGAAGTTTTTTCTTGAAATGGCACAAGAAATCAAATCAAAGTATGGTAAAATTACCAAGATATATACAAAAAAAAAAAACATTTCAGCGGAGTTTTGTGTCTAAGAGAACGTGAGAAGTGTTGGTTCACGATTGTGGGAGCACTTTTCTGTGCCACTTGAAAGGAGCAATAAGGAGAGTTTGTCGATGGTTGGGTTTGTTGAAATTTACTGGCGCAAGGGCAATACTAGGGCTGAGCTGCTGGTAGCCGTCCAGAATGGTTCGGAGTGCAAAAGGTTAAAAATAAAAGAAATGTAATAATATGAACAAACTATATAAACAATATTTAGGGGCGGAACGTAATGCCGGCACCTCCACCAAAGCAAATCAACTTAGAAATACTTCGAACAGAAATGTTTTGGTTAAGTTATCACAGTTTTCCCAATACAGATGCGATGTCCCCTGTACGGGGACATACGAGCGCGATGGTAAAACGAGTGATGTCCCCCCCATACGGGGACATACGAGTGAAAAGGGTTAACTTAGATTATGTATATTTGTTTGTGTGTGGCTGTCAGTAAAATCTGCGGAAGCCTAATTTTACCCACATGCCGTTATCTGATCGGGTAAATGCCGACCAAACGGTATAGTGGTTAGCGTGCTGGCTTCTAGACCGCGAGGTTGCGGGTTCGAGTCCCGTGTTGGCATGGGTGTTTGTAAATGTATGTTGGTTTGTCAAATGACGAAATGTTTCGGCGCATTATAGCCCTCGTGTTGCTGACGGCGCCAGATAATCTGAATACAACCAATCTGATCGGGTAAAAACTTGGCTGAGAGATTTGATGTCGTTGACAATACATTCTTCCCAAGTTTTGAAGGGTGTCACTGTCACTTAAAGGTTACTTTTACACACGTTTTTATAGTCATTTTGGAATACTAATAAATCCCATTTAATCGATCATTGTTGAAACTCTTTCCTGTTGCTAACATTATTTTAAGCGGAATGAATAAAAGATAATTGGTTGTCAGTGCATACATTTATTATGGAGTGTAATCTAGTCAATACGACATTGCGTTGCGTAGTAACGCCATAAGTGAAAGAGTTTTAACCGATCATTGTTGAAATCTTTCCTGTTTCCAAAATCGTTTTAATTAGAATAAATAAAAGATATTTAGACGTGAATGCATAAATTCACATTCATTTTTAATATACAAATTTGTATACGTATAGTTTGCCGCATATTTTGATGATATTTTAAAATTAGATGCAAACACAAAGCACACGCTGCCAACAGAAACGGTGCTTTGTTAATGAATATAAAAATTGGCGATGCATGTAAAGGATTTATATTACAAACTTCAAATAAGAATTCTCATTTATCAACACCTGACACTGTAATTTTTTATTATTATATATATATATATATATATATATATATATATATATATATATATATATATATATATATATATATATCCGTTCGCCTTTTCTACCTTTGGAATCTTGAATAAAATCTTTCATTTCATACGGAAATAACCATCATAAGAATCTTCTTATTTCAGAATTCCTTCTTTAGGTGATAGGGTAAAAAATAGATCACCAAAGCGTTACCTGCGTAATCAAATGACCCACATACATGCATCTGTTCCTAATGTAAGCATACATTACGACTACGCTTCTCATAATATACCGAGCGAACACGTTAATAACTGCGAGACTTTTTTTTTTTTTTTAGAAATTATGGTTGCCACCTGTCACCGAAAAGTATTCGGTTGCAGACGATTTAGAAAAGCATGGCTGTCACGCAGCTTTTTTATCTTATTAATAGTTCGATAATTACATACCAAATTTTAAATTAATCGTTTTGACTTTATACAAATTCCAGAAAGCTCTTTTGGAAAAATAAGTTTAAATAATGAAAGTGTAGGGGACAGTTTTATGTTAATTCTATAGTATAATTAATTGAATAGTTCCAGGTCTTTAACATAGAGAATTTTTTTTTTTGTCCTGTATATTTTCGCCTAAATAATGCCGTTTTGTAGTTAACATTATACTTAAGTTTAACCCAGAAATTTCAGAAGTTTTGTTTGGTAATCCACTTTAGAAGTACAAGCATTAACCCATTAACGACGCTCGGCAAGAAAATTTGCCAAAGGCAATTTTAGCGTTTTTATTTGCTGATAAATGGTGACTGTGGTTCACTTAGCATTAATCAAAAATCATAAAAATAATTTTGCAAAAAATCTGAAAAGTTCAAAATACACCTTAAATAATCTATAATAAACAAAGTAAAAGTTTAAAAAAAATGACTGTTTATCCATTTCAGAGTCGTCTTTACGGTTAAAAGTGAAGAGATTACCTAATTTATTGGAGATAAATCAAATTTATTGCATATATATATTAAGGCATTTCTAATCCAAAGATGTACATATACCTTAGTAGAATATTAATACCTTCACATGTATTTTTCACACGAGTATAATAAATTATTTAATACTTAATATTTCCCTTCACGATCTTCCAGGAGCCAAATGGAGTTCGAAACTTCCCATGTCCTAAAACCATTCTTAGTAAAACCTTTTTATTAGCATAGATTTTATTTTGTTTGTGTGTGGCTGGCAAAATCTTCGGAGGTCTAATTAAAATAAATGCAAAGATCCACATTCTTAAACTTCTTTGTTTATGCAAGAGTGCAAGTAAATATTACCATTAATTTATGAGTAAACGTTTATAAGTCATTCTAACCACAGTAAAATTAATTTCCATCAATGGAATTTTTAGCCTTCATATTCTGTAACATTGAGCAATGCAAGAGACTATATTTGAGGACTACCAAGATCACTTCAGTGGTTCTCCTTAGAACAACCATGAAAAATCACAAGGTACGACCCCTGTTCATATGATAATATAGTATAAACTAGAGGGATGAAACCACTTTCAATTACACTATAATATTGGTCACTGCATAAAAAACAACAAAAAAACACGCCAAAACGACCAAATTGGCGAAGTTATTCGGTAGACATTACATTGTCTTTTCTTGTGCGTGAAACAGATAAATATCAATCGTTGATGGGTGATGCTCAATTGCAGAGAACTCTGTATTAAAGACACTCGCTTTTCAACTTTTTACGCTTTCATCGCACTTCTATGGGAATTTCGGAGTTGGGTATATTTAAAATACTTCAAGAGGCATTAGCAGAGATTTTAATCAAAATCGTTTGTTTTTATTAAATCCTTCTATTGACAATTGCTGAAAACCATGATTTTTTCATGATTGCAACCTTATGCGCATGCGCGATTTTAACAAACCCTTAATGGTAAGTCCCATGGCCACCACCAACCCGCACACCTTATTTGAACGTCGTAGGTAAATTTGTTAGGGAGTTATACTGACCATGTGCACACAGACACACATTTCTTCTAGACCACTTTTTTGAAAACAGTGTTCCAAAACAGAGAAGAATGTAAAAAATTCGATTTTTTTTTACTTTTCCGAATACTATACTTTCTTTACCCTATGTAAACATATGGGTAATTGAAAGCAAAAAGAATGATCCGATTTTGAACCCTTATATTTTGTACTGGAAACATACAAAAGTAATGGAACAAAGTGCCATCTAGTGTCGATTTATTAAAATTTTCGACCAAAGTTATGTTGCTAGACAAAGTGACATAACCTTCATTCACGAGATCCAGGTCGTATCATCAATGCGATTTTAGAATCAAATAATTCTTTTTGAAGCTATATAATGGGTATATAACTTGCACGGGAGAAATATATTCAACTAAATTATACCAAAATCATGTCACCTAGGAAACGAAAGGTGTCTGGTTGGATTCCTGCTTATGTCCCACTTCTCCTTTTTAAAAAGACAACACAGAAAAATACTCCTTAAAAATAATCCTGAAATACCATTTCAATAGTATTGACGTTATTAACGATGCTTATGTCGCAGTGAATCCTTCTAATTGCACTTACATTCTGGAAAATTCAGTACAAAAACTAATAATACAAAGAGGAAAGAAAAAAAAAGGAAAAAATATTTATAAAAGTTGGAGTTATTTTTATTCATGAAAAAATGCCTCGAAAGCTTTTTTTAAAACCAGAAAATAAATCCTTCTGGGAAATACTTCTAGTAGTTTTCCAAAACAAAATTTACGAAGTTAGAAGGAGAAATCGGAATATCTAAAGTAGAAACAGAGAAATCCAATTACAAAACATGGATTCCATTTGGCATACTTCAAACAGAAATATACTTCAGCAGAATAAAAATGCAATCTTAAAAATCTTAAGTAAAGTTTCCGCGAGTAAACAAGATTTCAGCCAAACAAACAAACATCAGACGGAATCCATCGGAAGCCATTTCAAAAATATATGCTTATGCAGATTTTCCCTGGAATCTCAGGTTATTTTTTTTTTTTTTTTGATAGCATGTTATGGAAACACACTACGATTTTGAAATATGTTATTTAAAAAAAAATAACCCAAACTTCCTAAGAAAACATTGAATATCCAGAAACATTGAGCAAAGACAAAATGTTGTTGAATACAAAAAAAATAACCATACACATGATACTTACGAAAATATGTAGAGTTACAATCCAATTCTTATAAACAATCGTTAAAAGTTTTGTCTGTCTTTTTGTTCAGAATATTTGCACATGTTACCTATTTTCCACCTGTGTCTTAAGGTCTTTATTATAAATACAGGGTCACTGTATTGGCGCTAGCTCGCTAGACTAAAGCCGGATTTACACGCTACCAGTCCAGATTCCATTTAAAAGCGCCAATCAGTGACGTCATGTGACGTCACCAGGCTACTGGTTCCAGTAAACCAAACATTTTCTATTTACTGGCCTCCAGTTACTCCGATCAACCAATCACGTGCGCTCTCCCGTGATCACCGATAGACGGCGCAACGGTCGCTTAGCTGACGTCACAGAACTGGCGTTCTAAACTGGAGGCCCGACTGGTAGAGTGTAAATCCGGCTTAAGACTCTAATGACCTTGTTATACAAAGCCTTTCGCGTAGCGAACGCGCACCACCATTTCTGGCCACTGCTGTGGCCCAGTATAATAAGCCTCACAGGATTGCATGTTTCGTTTCGAGTGGCTAGACTGAGTGACTGAAGCGGTGGCTTCGCGTTCCCCACTCGAGTGGCTCTGTATAATAAGGCCCTAAGCGATATATGCAATCCTATGGAGCTTTGTACTGAGCCACAGCAGTGGCTAGTCTGGGTGTCTTTACAGTGGCGATGGGTGTATAATAAGGCCCAAACATTTGCAAGACGCTAGAAATAAAAGCAAATGAACCAGCTTTGTATTGCTCCCAACACACGGAAGAGGGGAAAATTGACAAAATCTATAAGCGCTTTTGTTCTACAGTACGTAAAAAAAAAAAAAAAAAAAAAAAAAAAAAAAAAATCATAGGCGACTGTATACTGAGTAAATGTAACTCTATCTTTAAAATTTAAGAATTTATGGCTAAAAAAACAAATTTTCTTTTTAACATTAATTTGCCATATATGTGACATCATTTAAATTATTAATCACTCATTGCCGACCAAACGGTATAGTGGTTAGCGTGCTAGCTTCTAGACCGCGAGGTTGCGTGTTCGAGTCCCGTGTAAGGTATGGGTGTTTGAAAATGTATGTTGGCTTGTCTAATGACGAATGTTTCGGCGCATTATAGCACTCGTGTTGCTGACGGCGCAAGATAATCTGAATACAACCAATTAATCACTCATTAGAAAATTATGAAATTTTGTATTTAGAATTTTTTTTTTTTCCGATTCTAAATCAAAATATCGTATAATATTATGCGGTTGCCATCGAACTTTTTAAAGTTCGGTTCCGTTTTAATTTGTAGACGACCCCTCATGATAAAATAAAAAATTATATACAATTAATAAAGACCTTCCACTATTTACAACGGTACTCGACTTTTGTTATTGCATCAATTAGAATACAAGATATAGCCATCTTTCGGATTTTTGTTATTCGTATTGTACCCTCAATTTGCATGCTCGAGTTCTGAATTCATTATTCGGTTTCGAATACCATTAAAAAAAAAAAAAAAATTCTACCAAAACACCCGCTTAATGGAATGAATAGAAATAGAAAATACTAGAAACAGCTGCAGCTTGTGACTGTTACTTTTGTGATAACATGCGGGAACAATTAGTGAAAGTGGTTTACTTCCTCTTTCCGGAACAAACAAATCACCGGCGGAAAAGATAATAGACTTCATTTTGGGGCGAATTCGAACCATTCGACATTTTCAAAAATTCGCATGAGACTGAGAAGTGACAGCATGTTTAGGTACTCCATCGAACATCATTCTGAATTTTTTATAGATTGTGGAGAAAAGTGATTATATTATACTAATCCACTGGTCTGCCGTGGCAAAAATGTCCGAAATTTTAACTAAATTCGATTGCCAAATATGTCATAACTCGCCAAATATGTCATAACTCGCCAAAGAATGAACCCACTTTTTCGTCTGGTAACCCTCCGCACTTCGATTTTCATTGAGTAAGAGCGCAGACGATTTCTACTCTCTGATTCGGAAAAAAATAGCGTATTTTAAAAGTAAGCCAAATTGGTGACATCAGTTAAATCATTAGTGACGTAATATTTATTGCCAAGTTGGGTAATTTTTAATAGATGCGAGTAAGCCATCATCAGATATCTGAATCGTCTGAAGCTTTCTTAATTGAAAATTAAAGAGCGAAGGTTTACCAAATAAAAAAAGAATGCTCATCATTTGGCAAGTTATTGCATATTTTAGTAATAGTATTTAATTCAACTCATTCAACATCAATTTTTGACCTCATTCGGCCATTTTTGCCCAGGTAGACCAGTGGGTTTGAAATCTACTATCTTTTCTTTATAGTCTATCAAAAATTCAGAATGATGTTTGGTGGGGTACCTACTCTTGCTGTCGCCTGTTGGACAACACGAACTGAGAACTTAAAGTTGCTTTTCAGTATTAACAAATATAGTCACACAGAACCCCGCTTCTGTGGATCATAAGGAAATTTTAAAAAACGCCTAAAAATGTAAGAAAATTCATTGTTTATTTTGTTAAAAAATAGCGGAAGTATCCAATTGGGCCCGTGCTCAAATACCTGTCCAGTACAAATGATTCAAATTGACCATAGCTCTATTATTAATTTCATCACCTTAGCAACAAAACATTGGAAGGGATTTAAGTTCCTGATAATCTGGAATAGTCGAGAGCAGTAGTGATGACAACACTGGCCAACAGCTATTTGAACCCAGAGATTATTGGACACTTCAGCTACTTTTTTAAATCCTCTATATTAACTTTGATTTTGAGTGTCGATGGCGGATAAATCTGCGGGAGACCTAGTTAAACCCTTTGCTGTCATCCAATCGGGGTGAAACTTGGCAGATAGAGTCGATGATAATGCATGCTATCAAATTTTGGGATCTGGCACTAAAAGGTAGATTTTACGGAATACTAATAAACCAACTTGCCGTTATCCGATCGCGCTGAAATAGCATTTAACTGATCGTTGAAGAAATACTTACCTGTTGCCAAAACTGTTTTAATAAATAAATAATAAAATTGTTTTAATCATAATAAATAAAATACATTTGGATACGAGTGCATACATTTACATTCATTTTTAATGAATAAATTTTGAAAAGTAGTTTACCTCATATTTTGCTGATAGAGATGTTTTTGATATTTAAAAGAGAACCAACACCAAGAACTCGCTGACACCAGAAACGACTCTGTGTTAATGAATATAAAAATTGGCAATGCATATAAAGGATTTATTTTAAGAACATTTTTATGGGTTAAATTATTATATCAACTTCAATTATCCGAATTGCATGCAAAGAGGGTAATCATTTAATTTCATTTTCCGGCTAAACAATGACCAACTTAAAAATAATATTGTTGAGAAAAAAAAAGTAGTATAACTATAAGAACTCATGCAGGATATTTAATTTGCGATATACGAAACTGAAATTTGTACAAAAATTCCCTCGAATTTAATATCTAGATTAAAAGTAAACAATTTGATTTTTTTTTTTTTTTATTTATTTACCTCATTATTTTTTATTTGTGCTTAAGATTATGTAATATACATTTTTCATGTAATACTTGCGAAACCATTTTCAGAGTGTGTATTTATCGTTTTTCTAAAGATAATTTATCGTTTTCTTAATGTTTACTTTATCCTTAAATTATCATTTTTTTTTAGTGTCGCTATTTTGACGATTAGCAATCTCATTTTTTTTTTTTTTTTTTTTTTTTTAATAGCATTTAATTTATATTTTGTGACTGTTTACTTTTGATAATTAAACGATTATTACATCTCCATTTTAGCTTTAGTGATACGAAATTTGGATTTTTATTTGTTTTATTGCAAAAATAAAGACCATTGCTTGCTCTTCCTCTAATCCCAATAAACATACATCGGCCGTAAAAACTGAATATTTTAGCATAGTGATATCGGGAGAGCAATTCCACAAAATATTCTTCATTCTACCTCACCTATTTATGACCTTAAACAGAAATATTCTATTTTCGTCTTTGTCATTCGCATAAAGCGGAAAATAAGAGACCAAATAAAAAGATACTCGTAAAATATAATTGGAATAACACGTAAGGTTGAAATGCAGTTACTCCGAACAGACATTTATATTTTCGGAGAATATGCCAGGTCTGTTTTGGGATCAACAACGTCCAGTCAGATTTATATTATCAAGAAGAAAGATATTTCCATAATAGACAAGTTAGTAGATAACGAATCCTCTGGTATGCCGAGGGAAATAATTAATATTTTAAAAAACTAAAAAACATGCATTAATAGAAAAGTGAAATAAAAAGTAGAAAATAATTTAAAAAAAGTTTGAAATAAGAATAGAGTGACTAACAAGAAATATTTATTTTATCATAAAAAAGCGTGAGGTGCTTTTTAAGATATTTTCATAATGGCTCTACTTTGTCATTAAATATTTACAACAATTGACATCAAGCACCCCACTTTAAAATAAATATCTCTTGTTAATCACTCTATTCTTATTTCAAACTTGTTTAAAATTATTTTCTACTTTTTAATTCACTTTTCTATTAAAACGTGTTTTTCAGTTTTTTAAACTATTAATTGTTTTTCACTTTTTAGTTTGGTTTTCTTTTAAAACGTGTTTTTTAGTTTTTTAAACTATTAATTATTTTTTCTGTAAACTATAAATTTTCTTCAGTTAATTTTTTTAGTTAAGTGTACAAAACTCTCCAGTTGTTCCTGCCAATAGTCACATGCCTGTCTCAAATTTAAGTCAAGTGTATGCCTTAGTACACGCCGTATTATTTGGCACAAAACACTACCGTGTTTCTGAATATGAAAAATCACTAATCCTGAAGATCCTGGTAAGGATAATGCGACTAAAAAAGCTCGCTTTGTATAACTGTAGTGCCCACGACAAATCTTTGAAATGTCTGCCTTATCAATCGTCGATAATAGGTTCTGTAATTACTGGGATTGTAACGGGTAACGGCACGCCAGGGTTCGATACCGGATAAGGTTGGTTGGTTGGAATTTAACGGCGCAAGGGCAACACGAGCTAATCCTTGTGATAAAGCGACAAACTTATTGAATTATTGTATTTTCCTCGGTCTTTGACAAGTGTGCAAAGTTTGAATCAAATCTGATCGCTCAAAGTAGGACAAAATCGAGCCCAAAAGAGTCGGTTACAAGCAAACATACAGGTGAAACTAATAAAAGCGTGTTAAAAATAGCCGAAACTGGTAAAAAATTAAATCTGAATAAATTGTGCTAAATCTAATTGCCAAATATGCCATAACTTGCCAAATAATGAGCATTCTTTTTATTTGGTAAACCATCGCTCTTTAATTTTGAATTTAAGAAGGTTGCAGAGGATTCAGATTTTTGGCGACGGCTTACTCGCATCTATTAAAAATGAGCCAACTTGGCAATAAATATTACATCAGTGATGACGTAATTGATATCGCCAATTTGGCTTACATTTTTAAAAAATACAAGTTTTTCCGAGTTTTAGATCAGAAATCGTCCGCGCCCTTACTCATCGAAAATCAAAGTGCGTTGGGTTACCAGACGAAAACGAGTGTTCATTTTTTGGCTATGGCACAATGACAAACGGATTTTCTAATTACTTTTTAAAGTGCAGGAAGTCGTATTTTTTGAAGTACTATTAATATTTTAATAGATAAATGTTATTAAACATACTACGTCCAAAACGGCTTTGTGAAAAATTGCCTACCCAAGAATTGCATGTCCTAGATCTGGCAAAGCTGATGGTAATGCCTCTTATGGTGTTCTCGACATCCCTAACTCTGAAATTTCCGTAAAAATTGCTATAAAAGTGTAAAAAGTTGAAAAACGAATGAACACGGAATTCTCTTCCGTTAAGCGTCGCTTATCAACGACCGTTTTTCTCTTCTCCTCTGTTTTACTTACAAGAAAGGATAATATAAGAATTATCAAAAAGTATATCTCGCCAAAATCGTCATTTTGGCAGGGTTTTATTTTTCATATATATATATATATATATATATATATATATATATATATATATATATATATATATATATATATATATATATATATATTTGTTACGAATTTATGTATATTTGTAAATATTTCGGAGAATTAATTATGTAAAAAGAAAAATGTATGTACATTTCGCATAAGGCAGTGCAAGACTTCGTCTTTACTTCGCTTTCCTGCAATGCGTCTCTTAATGCTTGAAAACGAGTTTTACAGATATAATGCTGGAAAACGAGTTTTACAAAGGGAAGGCCATTCAACATTATGGTTAGTGGCAATCTCGCCAATTTGGTGAGTTTGAGCCAAGTTGGCGAACATTTGGCGACATTTTAGGTCCCCATGTACCTGTATAGGGCTTTTTGACTGCAATCTGGAAAATTCTCCAAATTTCTATCTCTAGAAGATTCGCGAAGATTCACCTTCCTATATAAGGCCGAGTTAGCGAGTGAGTGAGTTAGTTGTCTCTCAACGAGCATTCAGAGAGCTGTATTGCGAAAGTGAACTGTATTGCATTGTCTTGTGCGACGATTTTAGCAGTTGTGTATCTGGATTTTAACTGCTGTTTGTGCTCCATTGTTGTGTAAAGAGCTGTATTGAGTCTATTAAAACTAGAAGTTCTGGACACTTTTTACTTTTTTCAAATGAAATGAATTTCAAACTATTAAATAGCACTATTCCAAGTCAAATTTTTCTCTTTCACTCTATAAGGAAGTTACAAATGCAAACTACATTCCTGCAACATTGACAGTAGCTCACTCAAAAAACTAGCGAGAAGTCATTATCCGATCTTTTCATGGGCGCTGCAAGATGGCACGAGTAAAGAGTCTTTTTATGTTACCTCCAATGTCATCTGAAACTCCTTTACCATGGGCAGTGACAAGAAAAATTCCATTCTGCCTGAATTCAAAAATCTTTTTTATAGAAACGCAGGTTTATAAAAAAAAATTCGATTTTTGTTAGAGAGAAGCAGCACTATCAAAAAAATGCAAAAGTTTGTTAGGTTTCACTTTGAGTTTTTTTTGCAATTAATTCGATCAAAGCCTTTGAAATAAGTGAACTGCTGTTGCATCATGATGGAGACATCCAGAAACTGTTACGAAATTAAAATTGTCAACGATTTGATCATTGTCTCATCTATAATAAACAACAAATAGATCTAGAATAGCTTGCGAATTATTCAAATGAAATTCCTGAATTGCGTTTTGAAGAATAAAGGAGTAATTTTCAGAAAAATTACAAGCCTCATCATATACACTTGATTTTAGATTTTGTTTACAAGCACTAAAGAAAGATTATTGTTCTTAAGAAATGAATGAATAAATGCAGAATAAGTGTTGCAAGTTTATCCAGAAACGAATCAATAAAGTCATTACAAGGGCTCGTCAAAGTTTCAAGGATAGACCTTTCAACATGAATCCCCTGCTTGTACGTAATCCTTGCAATCCCATTTTCATTAAAAAAAAAAAATTCTTCAATGCACTTTCTAAATTCTTCGAACTTCGAGCAATTACTGCACGCTCCCAGGTATTATATTGTTTGAGGAGGATTACAAACAATTGTTTGATACCTGGACATTTTTTCTTTTCTCTGTAAATCTAACAAGTTAGCCCAATTGTTGGATTTGCTCTATGTGGTCCCACCTGGCCCATCTTGATTGTGTTGATGCAGAGGGAAAAAATTATGTTTTTGATGAAAAAGTTCATTAAAACTGTTCATTGTCAAATTTAGTTTGTATTCATCAATTTCCTATTTCATATAACTCAAACACCCATTATACGAAACTTTTAAGAAATGGGCGTTGCCAGGAAGGTGTAAAGAGGTACACTTGTAATATCCCTGGATTTAAAAAATTAAAAATAATATAGAGAAAAGTTTTATGATTCAATGGAAATAAAAGTATGGTATAGGTTTTGAAATGTTTAATTGATAAGAAATTTAATACATAAATAACTATCTATTAAAATTTCCTTAAGATATCCAGTTAAAAAATCAAGGTCAAAACAAAAAATTAACAAAAAGGCACACCCTTGATTCTCTGGAAATAGAAGTATGATATAGGTTTAAAAATATGTCATTGATAAGAAATTTAATACATAAATAACTATTTATTAAGATTTCATTAAGATATCCAATTGAAAGGTCATGGTCAAGGGAAAAAAAAAAAAGTGGCCTTGCAACCCTCCCTTCCTGGAATGCCATTTGTACCCCCCCCCCCCCTAAAAATAATTCTGCCGGTGCCCACTTTCAACTTGAGTTCGGATTCTGCACCAAGGATTGTTGACATAAAACTAATGTTAGGTTTCGGAAACCATTGCTAATTAATTGACCAATAGAACTACCTTTTATTGGCATTTTTAGTGTTGGCACAGAATTTTCACTGTAGTTGGAATTCCAGCAGAAATATGTATAGCAAGAGAAAATTCTAAAAATTAGTTTTCAATAAAAAAAACTCTTCACAAATGCTTTAAAGTTTATATTCTTTTTGTGATTTAAGTTAATTCCATCAAGTTTCACACCCAAATGCCAGTGGTACTCCATAATACTCGTTCTACCTCGTAATTGATACAAATAAAAAGCACTTCTTTTACAAAAGACAATTTTGAAATACAAATTGGTGAAATCCGAATTTATTCCTGTTTGAAAATTCCTTGAAACTCAATTTAAATAAATATTATTTACCCGATTGGCAAGAAAATTTGCCAACAGACAATTCAGTTCTTTTTTTTGCTAAAAAAATTGCGATTGTGATTCCACTCAATGTTTTTTAAAAATCATAAAAAAAAAAAATTAAAAATCTGAAAAATTCTAAAATATACTTTAAATTATCCGAATAAACAAAGTAAAAGTAAAAAAAAACAAAAAATGACTTTTTATCGATTTCAAAGTCGTCTTTAATTGGTTAACCTTTAAAACTGGGATGTAACGTAATCAAACCTTAAATCCCAAAGAATCTAAACTTTAACTGTACAGTGTGCATAACATTAAAATATTCATTTTATATATTTTAGAGTAAATATTCAAATAACGTATACATTTTTAGGCTTTTTTCCATTATTTTAAGGATAAATAAACAGTCTAAGTTAAGATTAGTTATATAATTCCAATTTTTAAAATGCATTATTGTATGAACAGAAACTTCCAATACTCTCATGAAAACCACAACACAAACTACAGTTATATGTGTTTTAAAAGATCAAAGGATTATGCCAGAAAGTTAATTATATTTTCCACCTTAATATGATGATGGATACGACATAAGTCTTTGTTATTCTAATTACTAATTACGAGTTGGGAAATAACTTTTTGGAACAATGTTAGCATGGGTGCCTTATTAACTAAGACATAATATCAGAAAGACCTTTTGTAAAACTAATTCTTACTCAGCCCTGTAACAGCTTAAATAAGCGCCACCCAACGCGATAAGCACAACGTGCACAAAATTAAATCTTTTGTTTGTCTGATTAATGCAGTTCTTTTTCAAAGAATTGTTTTGGAGAACGTTTGGAAATGTTGCGGGAACAACGTGAACTAGTCCATGAACATTCGAAATAGCTGGGAATAAAACTATTAAGTCTCTAATTTATTATTTTGAAGAACAAAAAATTAAAAATTTATAAGATTTAAAAATCAAACTTGTATTGTGTCATTACCATAATGAAAGTTGTTTACTGCTTTGTAAAAGTACTTGAATAAGAGTTCAAGTGTGTGTTATTTATGTATGGTGTTTTTGTGATGATCCTTTTTCGTCGTCCTTTATTATACAAAAAACAATCAGTAAGTGATTTATCAATATAAGGCGTCTTCTCACTTTAGGCACCTCGAAAATAGGCTATTTTCGCGATTTTTTTTTCGAGGATTTTTGCAAACAATTATGGGATAAAATGGATCCTATATAATAAACACATCTTTCAAGTACAAGAATTTTTTTTTTTTTTTTTTTTTTTTTTGAACAATTATTATAATAAAACAGTAGCATCGAAAAACCCGTGTAGAAATGTAATGTTCGTGGCTTGTTGATGAAATTTCGGAAACTATCCGGCCGATTGTCATTAAATTTGAATGACATATAGTTATTCATAGTTATGGCTATAGCGCATATCATCAGATTTTTGAAATTTTGATTTGAAGTATTTTTTTTTTTACAAAAAAACTGCAAAAAAACGCGTTTTTTTTTTTTTTTTTACTTTTTTGAAAAACGTGCGCCATTTTGTTATTTTCGCGAATATCAAAAATCTGATGATATGCGCTATAGCCATAACTATGAAGAATATGTCATTCAAATTTCATGACAATCGGCCGGATAGTTTCCAAAATTTCATCAACAAGCCATTTCTACACGGGTTTTTCGATGCTACTGTTTTATTATAATAATTGTTCAAAAAAATAAAAAATTAAAATTTTCTTGTACTTGAAAGATGTGTTCATTATATAGGATCCATTTTATCCCATAATTGTTTGCAAAAATCCTCGAAAAAAAATCGCGAAAATAGCCTATTTTCGAGGTGCCTAAAGTGAGAAGACGCCATAAAGAAAAGATTTCCATTTTTGACCAATAATTTATTTATAATTGCAGATTATTTTATATGTTAGAAAATCGAAATTAATTATTTTAACTTTGGTGCTGTGTGAAGGGAACGGATGCAGCCGCTTTTACTGCAGCCCGTCGGCAGCACCGACCAAAAATTAAATTTCTCGTTATGAAGCTTTTTACTTTCAATTACCTATATGTATGCATAGGGTAATGAAAGTATAGTATAACTCCGGAACAAATTGACCTATGATGTTCAAATTTAGTGTGCGGGTTGGTGATGACACGGGGATCGACCATTAAGATTTTTGTCAAAATCGCGCTTGTGCATAACGGACTGGCATTGAAAAAATCCTGTTTTTCAGTAATTTCTAAAAAAAAAAAAAAAAAAAAAAAAAAAAAAAAAAAAATTCTGCGGCAATGCCTCTTAAGTTGTTCTAAACATCCCCACCTCCGAAATTCCAACCAAAATGCTTTAACGGCGTAAAAAGTTGAAAAACGATTGCCTGTAACACAGAGTTCACTTTCATTGAGCACACCTCATCAATGATTGTTTTTTCTCCTCTTCTCAGTTTCACTTAAAAGAAAGGATTTTAAAAGAATTATCGAAAAGTATATCGCCAAAATCATCATTTTGGCAGATTTTTTTTATTTTATTATTTTTTTTAAAGACCCCCATACAAAACTTATAACAAAAAATATCGCCATTGTTTTGCTAAATCAATGATGAAAATATAAAAACGGTAAATGACACAAATCCACGTCAGTATTATGGTCTAATTGAAAGTTGTGCGATGTTCCACACCCCTAGTTTTTACTTAATTTTAGTTTATCCGATATAGGCAAAATCCTACGACGGCCAAAGAGATAAAAAAAGAAAAAAATTGCTTTTTGATTTCTTTTAATTTTTACCAACCTTCTACCTGTTATTTTTATACTTTTGTATTTCTTAAACCCTTGGTTCCTTTGTTTTATTTCTGCTTTTCTGAATCTGTATTGGGAGTGGGATCAAGTGTTTTAATGAATACTGGCCTCTTCTCTAGAATAGTTTATGCTTAGACGTACAAAAAAAATGCCGTGATTCCCATACCTCAATAATGGCTTTCAAAATTAGTAACACGTGATTCACTTCCCCCCCCCCCCTTTTTTTAACATAAATTTACAATATACTTAAATTTATGTTTCTTACTTATTTAAAAAAAAAAAAAAAAAAAAAAAAAAAAAGAATTAAAAAAAAAAATTATTAAAGTAAACAAAAAAAGTTCAATGATTTATTTTAGATTCATCAATGTTTAATTTCGTTGAATCTATAGTAATTATCACATTTCTATCATTGAAAATAAATAAAGAAAGAAAGATATATATTGGCGTGTATTCAGTCTACATCTGCGGCCAGTAAGCATCTCCAACATAAGTCATACGGTCCGTCTTTAAAAGTTGGTGGCGAACGTATATACGGTATGCATTTGATATTAAAAAATGGTATGCATTTGATGTTAAAAAAAACTTGCATGAGTTTCATTTTTCGAAAGATGCGCGGGACATGATTTATCATTAGACCAACCAGCTGCAACACGAGCCGTGTCATGCGGATTTCTGCTTCCCAGAAATTTTTCCATGTAGTAAATATATATGAATATATGTTATAAGAAAAATCAAACAATGTGGAATTAGAAATCTATTTATCGGTATTATATTTTTACTTCATTAACAAATGTTTATATTTGTAACAGCAAACTATTTTGTACACTCCAAAATATTACGTAAACATGAAACTTTTTGTACCGCAGCAGATTGAACAAATTGAAATAAGTCTGTTATTGATATTCAATGGACCACACGCCAGATTTCATATATCTTTTTTTTTTTTTAAAGACTGTATAATTAAAAGTCAAATTCGTAAAAAAAAACAAAAAAAAAAACGGGTAACAAGATTAACGGATAGAAAGATTTCCAAACAAGATTAATTATTTTGTCAATAATTAACGACCAAAAATTGATGATGCATACAGATTCCTTATCACCCAGGAGTTATAATTATCTTAAAAAAAACTCATGTAGCTAATCATTCTCTTAAGAAAACTCTCAAATTTTACATTTTCCACCTCACCATGATGGATTTTCTACTAATTTATCTTCTTCTTTCTAATGCAAATAACCCAAGCTAGAAGCTATACATCAAACTATAATAATGTATTATATACTAAACAAAAATGATAAATCAGTCAAATGTCAACAAAAGAATTGCACCAAGTCGAATCGATTAGAAAAGGTTTTCAAGAAGACCTTCTACAGACTTAAGATGCTGACAGTTGACGAGTAAAAATGCGACTGGATAATTTGAGGGTTAAAAAAAAGCGAGATCTCGAAGTCGTGTGTGGTTTTGTTAAACATATTCTAATTGCTGGTTCGTCGTGGAGAAGATTAATTGTTTTACGTTGTTAGCCATGAAAAGAGTGAAATCGGGAATCTTGATTGGTTTAACGACGTCTTTACTGACACATTGGTAGCAGGGCCGCGGGCTCCAAATTTTGTAATTGTTAGTGCATTTTTTTCTTCTTTCTTTTCCGAAGTTAACTTCCAGACCTGTTAAGTGATTAATCTTTTTGTGAAGCTAAACGCTTAAATATCGAGGGTATTTTAGATCAAAACAGCGTATTTAATAATGGTATTAATCGCAAAATTATCTGAAATTGACACACAAGCTCTCAATATGGACTTTCGACAGTATTTGGAGGAAGAAAAACGTATTTTGCAAATGGTCACAATCATAAAATGGAACTAAAAAAAGAAGAAATCATATCAAAAACAATGATCTGGAATTACTTTTTTATGATCAACCGTACATCAAACTATAGTAATGTACTCCATTTTAAAAAACTACAGTTCAGTCAAATGTCAACAACAGAACTGCACCAAGATGAATCGATTAAAAAAGGTTCTCACAACGGCCTTTTGCAAAGTTAAGTTGCTGTCAGATGAGCAGTGAAGATTAGATCATTTCTGACATATTTATAGTAGAGCCACGTGTTCCATATTTTGTAATTATTAGTAAGGGTTTTTCGAAGTTAACTTTCAGAAACTGTAATGTGATTAATCTTTTCATGGAGTTAAACTCTTGTATATCGAAGATATGCTAGGTCAAAGCAGCGTACTTAATAATGGTACCAATAGCAAAATCGTATGAAAGAATCGTGAGTCAGAAAAAAAAAGCTATCAATATGGACAGTATTTGCAGAAAAATCAACGTATTTTACAATGGTCTCAATCATAAAACGGAAAAAAAATTGACTGAGAAAAGAAGAAATCGTACCAAAAACAATTTTCTGGAATTACTTTGATAAACTTCAACTGTCAAATGTCATCTGTGTACAAATACTATGAGTAGACGAAATTATTACAAGATTTAACGATTTCGATATAAATATTAAAAAAAGGAAATCAGATGTGAACATATTAATTTATTTTATGGCTAAATTAGTAGTTTGAAATAAGTGGTCCTTCAAATTACTTCAATTTTAATTATTTACTTTAATCAACTGATGACGTCGAACCAATAATTTTTTCATTGTAAATTCAAAAGACATCCAATTCTGAAATGTTACGCAGTTCTTGGACGATAAAACAAAAAGGAAAACAAAATAAACCAGCCACAACAAATTCCACACCGACAATATCGTTAGAATGTGGTCTAACGTTCGAAAATTTTCTTAATAAAAATGCCGCTATATTTCCTATGAAGATCAGATAAACCTATGTTTGCTACAAATCACATTTACAAACCCACACGAAGACAGAATCTATATTCAAGGGACAAACAAACATAAAAGATACCATAAAGAAGTTTTATGAAGTTTCTTTTACGATCTTCCAGGGAATACAGCCACAAGGAGGAAGGGAATCTTTGATCGGATTTAAATCAAAACATCTTTCGCGGAAACATTTGCTTACGTAACACTGGGATCTACAGTACAGGAAGCGAAATACAAAATGTGAAATGCTGGTCTTCCAATCGCGAAATTGGATTGTAAATATAACTTATGTTTCAGTGTGTCTAACTATTTTGTCCTTGCTCTAAAGAATATAAAGCAGACTTGTAGGGGATGGAAGTGTTTTTCAACATCTTTTAAATCCCTACCCAGGGAAAATTTTATGAAGTGTCCTCTTCTTCTTATCAAGGACTATGGGGACTAAGGCACCTCTGCTTAAGCATTTTGTACCAACCCCATATCCCGTACAGATCGGTAATGGGCAGTACTGCACAGGATGTAAGCGCACACTCGCAAGAGTTTGTGCACAAGTCTACCTATAGCCGCCGAAGAGTTCATTTCTACCTCTTTCGGTAGCTATGCGGTAGATATCAGCACTATCGACCGTATGTGGAACTTCTTAATTTAGAGGCAATAAGAGCAGAAGTGCAGAGGCAATACCAAGCCGAAGGTTCCACCAGAAGACTTGGCTTTGCCACCCCCAGAGGTATTGATTTGTATGGGAACTTGGAGGACTTTGCGACCATGACTGATTTAACGTGCTCCAGTCACCATTAGCGAACACGGCGGTCTTTAGTCGGTCCCAGGCCCGAACTCGCAACCTCAGGGCTCGCAACCTTCTAGTTGCGAGAACGATACTCTCCCGACTGGGCTACGCGGCCCTATGAAGTGTCCTACTTTGATTAAATACATTTATTTCAAACTCTCAATAAAATTTGTTTATATATATATTTGTTTTTGATGTGAGGAAAGAAGTACTAGCTTGCAAGAAATGTTGAAGAAATTTTCCAAATTTTGACGTCTTTAAAGTGATCCTTAAATTATATAACTCGTTAATTAGTAAATTTTGTTGGTTTTTAACCAATTCCATGGTCATCAAATTTCTTATTCTGACTAGAAACTCGCGTTTGGATATTTTGCAACATCTTTGACAGTAAATGACAATTTTACTATCACCTGCAATTCAGCACAAAATCCTATATTTTATCATTTAAAAAATTAGATTCAAAAATATTTTTTTTTTAAATGTAATGTTTAAATGTCACACAGTTGAACAAATATTATTTATGCCAATGATCATTGCATATAATCTTTAGTCCATAATTATTATAAGAACAATCTAAGGGAGGGAGGGGAGGGTGGGGGGTAAATAAGACCGTTTTTATACAAGTATTTAAATTGAGCAGCATAAGAAGTACAAATACAACTCAAAATAATTATGATAAAATATTTCATTAAGGAAGTAATTGCAAACCACGTTCCATTTCTGATGCTTCTATAATTTTTAAGAAATTTTATTTCAAGGACTTCGAAATTCATCCTACCGACGCCGACATCTGATAGGAAATAAAAAAAAAAAATGCAAATAGAATTTCCAAATAAAATGTTAAATAATAATTAGATATTTTTAGATTTATATTTACATTTATTTTCCCAATGAATACAACATATTTCCATTATCGTTATATTAATTCAGTACAACAAATTTTCCTTTTTTTTTTCTTCTGTGAATCATATAATTTTCTCTACTTTATATTTTATTAATTTTGCTTAGAAAATAGATTCAACATAAAGGATTTTTTTTTTTATTTTCATAAGAACAAACTTGCAAGTCCAGGCAAACATATTAATCATTAATATTGAGAGGGAAAAGGGGACTTCCTATTAACTAGAAGTGTGGAACATCGCCCAACTTTCTATTAAACTATTATACTGACGGGGATTTTTGTTATTTACCGCTTTTATATTTTCATTATTCACTTAGAATAAATTGCCAGTTTGTCGATATTTTTTTGAGACAATTGTTATATGGGTCTTAAGGTGAATTTGGCGATATGCTTTTCGATAATTCTTATATTATCCTTTCTTATTTCTTGCGTATTATTCCAATAACAAGATTTATTTTTAAATGTAATAACTATTTAAGAGTTAAATTACTTAAGCATGGATCTATCAAATCTACTGATTTAAAGCACAAATCTATCCAATAAATATGATTAAAATTAGTCTGTTCACGTGAAATTTTTTCGTTAGCAAAGTAAACATCTTGCATACTACTCATTTTTAGACTTTCAAACCTAATTAGTTCCTCCAAAAACTGAACTTTCTCCAAATTGCATAAATCCTCCAAAGATCCCCAAATCTTCCAAGATTATCATCCTGCGAAAGCGAAAGTCCTCCTTTCAACCAAATCATCACATCATCAACACCGCAAATGAAAATGCACTCTGCTCTGGCCCAATCAATGAACGTTAGACGCTTTATCTTACGTTTTTTATTTTCTTCCAATATCCATAACTCATTTTCGGAAAATAGTTGGAATTGATGTTTTGGAACGAACCAGATGAATATTTAATCCGAGGGGATTATAATGCAAGCACTCTGAATCTGTCAATGAAGAATTTCATCCTATTATTCTATGCTCAAGAATAGATTTCTTGGCTGAGGAAAAGATAATTTGGAATTCAGGATTATTTGGTATAAAAGGATTAGTTGTTACGTGAGGTAATTTATTGTTTTGAAGGGATTTGTGAGGAGTGCTTTATTATTATGAAATTTTTTTGAAGATTACCCTCTAGGTGGCTATTTGAAATTGAAAACGTAATAGGATTTTCTTTTGAATGGTTTTATTTTTACTTTCAATTATTGATATGTTTACAAAGGGTAATGAAAATATAGCATTCGAGTAAACAAAAAATGTAATTTTTTTTTTGCTTATCTACCCGATTTGGAACAACCTGATTTCAAAAAAGTGGTCTAGAAATTTTTTTTTCCTGTGTGTCTATATGTCTGTGTGTATGTGGTCAGCATAACTCCCAAACAAATGGACCTACGGTGTTCAAATTTGATATGCGGGTTGGAACTTACCATTCAGATTTTCGTCAAAAGCGTGCAAAAGAGAGCTTTTAACACAGAATTATCTGCTCTTGAGCATCAACAATAAATTTTTATATGTTTTACGCACAAGAAAGGACAATGTAATGTCTATCGAATAACACCTCCAATTCCGCCATTTTGGCGGATTTTTCTTTTATGCCCACTTAAAATTATTTTCAAAAATATCGCCAAACCGTCCATTTTTATCTAAATTTTAAGTAAAAAATATGAAAATGGTAAATATCACCCCATATCAAATTGATCAATATTGTAGTGTAATTGAAAATTGTGCGATGTTCCATACCCCTAGTTATATAAAATATCTTACGTTATATTACGAAGTTTTAGAGGTTCCATTGGTGAAAAGGAAATGCAAAATATAAATTTAAAATTCCATCTTTGAATATAGGTGCCAAATGGAAAATACAATTGAAAATTACACTATTTCTTAAAAAATAAGTAAATGAGTATAGCATAGCTCTAGGATCTTGTAATAATGATTTGTAAAATTACATTCGGGTGTCTGAATATTTCAATCAATCTTGTTCGTGTTTAGCTTCTAGTGACAGTTACAGCCCCAAAATTTGACAGAATGTCATCGACGTCGAATCTATCAGCCAAGTTTCAGCTCGATTGTATTAGAGAAAGGGGATTAATTAGGCCTCCTCATATTTTCCCGCCATCGACATACCCAGCCACGCACCCACATACACAAAATCGAATCAAATATAAAGGATTTAAAAAAAGGTTTCTCTTATAATGGTCATTTACCGCATTTTTTAAAAACCAGTGAAATTAGTTTATATTTATGAAGAATTTCTTTCTGTTTTCAAATATTCAAACAAAAGTTCCTTAAAAAAAATTAGTTATTTAAATATTAAAGAAAAGAAAATGCCCCAAAACCGAGCCAAAACCAGTTCGATCAAAACACTCAACTATATTTGTGACGTCAAAACTTCCATCCGTTTCTATGGTTATCGTGAGGTTTCGGCCAAATAGTTGGCGTTGGTTTGGTAGACTATTGCCATATCCCGTATGGGTTGGCGCAATTTGCGAGAAGATTGCAAAGCTGGTTTCCGTTTGTGCGTTTCAAGCCAAGTTGTTTGAGATCAAGCGACATCAAATTCAATTCGAACCGAATAAATCGTTTTCTCGCCAAAGTCTAATAGGAACAATGAACAGTTTCGTTGCAAATTTAAAAAGAAAAAAAAAAGCGCAATGAGTAGAAATTTTTGTGTTTATGACCTTTTTGAAACATTTAGAATTGAATAAAGAAATAAAAATAAATAAAATGAAAGAATGTACCATTGCTCCTAGTTTTACAAATGAGAATAATATAACTGTTGAGTTAAAATATAATATATTTAAACATCTTACCACACTACCTCTAACTTTTGGTTGCATTAACATCATTATTAAATACGAGATAATTCTTAATTTCTAAAGTATCAAAGGCTACGTTTTTCTAATTTTCTTTGTACTCTAATTAATAGCAATTTATTTTGTTTCTTAATTTACTCATTTTAAACTTAATCATTTTTTCGTATTAAGCTACCTGTATCTTACTAAAAAAAACTTGTGTTACCTCTGCACAAAAGTTATTTTTCGTAATTTTAACTAATTAGCATATAGATAGCTTTGTTCCTATCATACTTCAACTGTTGTTGAGTGCATGTAATTAGTGATGTTTTTTTACTCATTGCAGCTTTAATATAAGATAAAATTCTACAGTCAATAATAAAAATAGATTTAATAAAAAATGTTATGATTAAAATAATATATGTTTCCTTAAATTAAGTTCTTGTTTTTTTGTTTGGTTTTTTAAGTTTTTGCGAGAAAACAGAGATGCAGAATCGATATTGTTTCCGCACTAAATTATTTAATACTGGTATATTTAATTCTATTTAAACATTTCACTTGAAAATACTAAATTATTCATTTGGAAAACCTTTCTTTAAGTCTCTGGTAATTACAATGTTAAATAATAACTCGATTTTGAACGAACAGTCAAATCAGATCATGACAGTATATGTAACTTATATAAAAAAAAACATAGTGTTACGAATCTCTGTATATTTGTAAATATTTCGTAGCATTAATTATGTAAAAAGGGAAATTTATGTACATTTCGCATAAGGCAGAGCAAGAGTTTACTTTGCTTTCCTGCAATGTATCTCTTAATGCTTGCAAACGAGTTCTACAGGCATCATGCTGGAAAACGAGTTTTACAAGGGGCAGGCTATTTAACATTATGGTTAATGGGAATCTCGCCAAGTTGGCGACGGTTTTGGCGACAAATTTTGGTCTCCAAATTTGGCGAGAAATCACCAATTGTCGCCAAACTTGGCGACCATTTGGCGACATTTTCGGTCCCCATGCACATGTATAGGGCTTTTCGACTAACATCTGAAAAATCCTCCAAATTTCTATCTCTAGAAGATTCACGAAGGATTGACTTTCCTATATAAGACCGGCCGTGAGTTGAGTTAGTGGAGTTACTGAGTTGTCTCTCAGTGAGCATTCAGAGAGCTGTATTGCGAAAGTGAACTGTATTGCATTGTCTTTTGCGTCGATTTTAGCAGTTGTGTATCTAGTTTTTAACTGCTGTTTGAGCTCCATTGTTGTGTAAAGAGCTGTATTGAATCTATTAGAACGGGAAGTTCTGAAGTTGCGAAAGAATCTGCGAAGAGTTACATCGGAATAAATTTCTTCAAGTTTTTATCCGTTTTGGCTTCAAGTCTTTCGAACCCATCCGCGCAACAATAGTTTTGTCATGAATTAAATTCCTAATTTTTAATATATAATTTTTAATAATAATTTTAATTAAATAGTAAAATTGTTTTAATCAGAATAAATAAAAGATTTTTTGATGTAAGTGCATACATTCACATTCATTTTTAAAGAATAAATTTTGAAAAGGGGTTTACTGGATATTTTTTTGCTAGAAATGTTTTTAATATTTAAAATTAAATACCAACACTAAGCACACGCTGGCAACAGAAACGGCGTTATGTCAATGAATACAAAAATTGGCGATTAGTAAATGAATATAAAAATTAGTGATGCATTAAAAACTTTGTTTTTATGGGTTGTATTATTTTTTTAGTTTGAAAATGTATCACAAGAATAATCATTTTCAAATTTCAAACGTTATCCATGTATCAAAAAAAATTTAAATTCCGAAAGATAATTCATAGAATAATAGCAAATTTCATACATATACGATTTTTTTAATGTTATCCATATACGACAATACATTTTCTAACCTTAAAGTAAAGTCTGTTTTAAACATTATTTTGTAGGAATAAATGTTTATTCCTTGACTACTTCCTTTGACTGTACATTTTAAAGTTAAAATATTTCATATTTATTAACTTCAAAGATTGATATATTTTATCCACACAACAAAAAAGTTTTAAAGTAAAAAAAAAAAATTACATCGAAATATCACCAATTATGATACTCAAATTAGAAGATATTTTTTTTTTTTTTTAATTTTTTTTTTTTTTATTAAATTTAAAATTTAAAATTAAAATTAAATTTAACTTCAATAAAAAGGTACTTCATAAAAAAAAGGGTATATATTAGTTCCATAGCTTATCAGTCGTATTATCTAGTTCATTAAAAAGACAACGAATAATAATGAAAATCTAATTGTATCACATTTTGAAAGAC
Organism: Linyphia triangularis; assembly: GCA_963978545.1. Taxonomy (NCBI): domain Eukaryota; kingdom Metazoa; phylum Arthropoda; class Arachnida; order Araneae; family Linyphiidae; genus Linyphia; species Linyphia triangularis. Next base: position 20,099,430 of record OZ021727.1, read on the forward strand.
TGACACGTTTGGCGAGGACTCCAAAACTTTGAAATGAAATAACTATGAAACATGTTATTTTCAATTTGGTGAATAACACTAAATGACGGAATAAAACTAAGTTGGTGACTAAAAATGAGTGACAGAAGGAAAAAACTAGAGGTGTGTTAAATAGACAGGTATGAAAATATACCAATTTACAAAATAAATTAACGGGAGTAAATTTGAAAATGGTTGGATATGGTTTACCAGTGGGGTTGGTTTGTACGCTCAACGACCTATTTATATGCACAACGACGACTAATCAGACCGGGACCTATAGTTCAAAGTGGATTCCGAACCACAACGAACATCCATGCCTAACCTAGGATTCGAACCCGGCACCTTTGGCATGTGAAGCTAGAGCGCTAACCACACAGCCATGAAGTGGGCTTCTTCTTCTTCTTATCAAGGACTATGGGGACTAAGGAACCTCTGCTTGAGCATTTTGTACCAACCCCATATCCCGTACAGATCGGTAGTGGGCAGTACTGCACAGGATGTAAGAGCACACTCGCAAGAGGGAGTGCGCAAGAGTGCTTTAAAATGTACAGTCAAAGGTAGCCGCCGAAGAGTTAATTTCTACCTCTTTCGGTAGCTATCCGGTAGATGGCAGCACTACCGACCGTATGTGGAACTTCTTAATTTAGAGGCATCACCAAGCAGAAGGTTCCACCAGAAGACTTGGTTTTGCCACCCCCAGAGGTATTGATTTGTATGGGAACTTGGAGGACTTTGCGACCATGACTGATTTAACGTGCTCCAGTCACCATTAGCGAACACGGCGGTCTTTAGTCGGTCCCAGGCCCGAACTCGCAACCTTCTAGTTGCGAGAACGATACTCTCCCGACTGGGCTACGCGGCCCAAGTGGGCTTACCAGTGGGGCAATTGTTATTTGGGCTCGTTTGGCAATAAGCAAAACTTGTTATTATCGAGTTCTTAAAACCCATCTGTGGGTCTAGCAAGACCACTGCATTCAACAAAAGTGACGGTTTGGGTTGCACTGTCTTGTAAAGGTATCCCAGGGCCCTTTTTCATAAGGGAAATTTTGAACTCTTTTCTCTATATTAAGGGGGTCCGGTACCGAAAATAAAAAAAACTTTATTTATGTACATTTTTATGTCAAAAATTTATTTTATGTATGAGATACTATTTATATATCTTTGAGAAAATGTTTTTTTTAAATATTGTGTTTAGTTATTTTAAAAAAAAATTTAAAAACCAAGAAAAATCCATAATAATTGATGTTTGCGTATTTTGATATAAGTCAAGAAAAAATAAATTTTTTTTTCAAAGTGAAAGCTTTCTGTAATACATAATTATATAAAGAAAATTTTGTCTTCACAGAATTTTGATAGGTGAATTAAAAAAAAATTTCAAAAATTCTCAAAGTTAAAATATTGAAATTTTTGCTTTTTTTTTACGTTATCTTTTATGAAAAATTTTATATTTTAAAACAGAATTAAAAAAATAAAATTCTGCGAAGACAAAATATTTAAAACTATATAAATTAAATGCTCCAAAAATGTGAATAGCCAATTGTTAATGGTTCTGGAGATATATCGATTTGAATATGCAATATCTGTGAAAAACACTAGTGCTCGAAAAACGCATTTTAAGCAGACGCTTCAAGGTGTTACGCCCATTAGTGATGTTTAAATCACAGGTAATTTTGTGGCGTTCTAATCACCGGAGGAATAAGATAAAAACATCATTCTCTTCAGGAATGTATGAACTATTTTTTAAAATCAGAAAAAAAAATTGGGATTTTTGAAGAAATTTCGGTACTGGGGACCCCCTTAAGATTTGGAACAATATGTTATTACTTAAGTTATAGTTCTATTTCCGATACAATACTTCTCTTTCGCAATCATGTTCTTTCAGGGTTAGGGAGTTCATCTTGAAATTTTTAAGAGGACTGAGTTCCCTACGAATAAAAGTAAATTGATTTTTTTGTATTTCATATTATTCTATGCTCCTTTGCCTTTCTGTTGATGTATTACTGTTTCTGCTCAAATTAGAGGTATGTTGTGTTTTGTTTTAAAAATTACAACTTGCAATGTTAAACTTGTAAGAGACTTTTATCTTTAACTATGGTTTTCTCTAAACGTGATATTTGAAACTTCAATGTACCTTTTCTAACTTACTAGTAGAGATAACAGTGATTTTTTTTTATTAGATTGTAGTACATAACCTACAGATGAAACAGAGGTTTAAAAGTTTCCTGTTATTTTCTTAATTATTTTTTAAATGACAAATATTATTTAAAGTAAAAAGGGTTTTTTCTCAAAATAATTTTGGAAAATTAATTAAAATTTAACGAGAAAAATTCTGATGATATTTCCCACCTAATTGTAACATCAGTTTAATCAGTAGATTATGTACTAAAATTTCGTTAAAAAAAGCATGGTATATCTCTACTAGTTAGAAAATGTACATTGAAGTTCAAAATTTCACATTTGGAGAAGATCAAGTTAAAAGTGAAAGGCTTATAAAGTAAACATGGATAATTTTATTTTTTAAAACAAAAATTTGAGTAGAAACAAAAGAAAAACATCAATGAAAAGGCAAAAATACATGCAATAACAAGAAATAAATATCGATATATTTTTTTTATTTCTTAAGTACTGAGTCCCCTTACGCTACAATGCGCGCAAATAATTTTTCAAATTTATCCATCCAGCTAAATGCTATCAACAGAATTGTTCTAAGGTCAAAGGACAGTGACCGTATTTGGTTTAAGGGCATTGCCATTAGATGGTTCTTTAAATAACTAATTATGATGGATACTCAGGAGGCACAAAATGACAAAATAAAATATTCAATAATTAGATTTATTTAACACCTGCATTAATTCGACTAGTAAAGTTATATCTATAAAATTCCTAGCATACGTAAATAATACTCATTGAGGGCGAAAGAGAGATAAATGCGTCAAAGGCAAATATGGCTCACTATTTCTTTAGTTACCATGGGCATAGGCATGGAGGACATTTGCAGGAAATCGAATGCTCAAAATAGTAAAAACACCCCCCAGAAAAACTCACATCTTTCTTTCCCTGGTTAGACTCAAACCCCTTTTAAAAGATTTTAATCCCTCCCTCCCCGCTCCCGAATTAATTTAATTGGTTGGAAATCTGAATGGGCACATGGTTCAGGTCTAATCCTTCATCAAATGAGAATCAGTATTTGAAATTTCCATAGCGTTGGGGGGAGGGGGGGGGAGAGAGAAAGGTCATAGTGTCACTCAAAACTCCCTTACAAGATATGGGTTTGGCGCAGCATGGCCCTAGTGTTGCTTTTGTGCCACAAAAACTAAACAACCAACCAGCCCTTACAAAATGTCGTCACTGGTAGAACAGGAAACCCTCAATATGAAAATTACCTTTCCTGCACACCCCTCAACTTTAATTCAAATAAATATAAAACTGCTGATAATGAATCTACATTACAGCAAGAATGCTTCAGAAAATCTCAACAAAGAAACCACAACACAAATTACGCGCTTAATCAAGTACTAAAACTCTACGACACTTTTTTTAAAAGAAGATTCTAAGAATAATTTACCCCCAACCAGCATTCATCAACAATCGTTATTCATCATCCACCCGACCCAGAAATCCTCTCTTCCAAGAAAACATCCAGGATTAATCTATACCAGCAATAATCAAATTATTCCGGACGCTGACCAGAGATGCTCGAATGTAATTCCATTCGCCTGGAAACCTATTTCCTCTGACGCATCCACAAAATCTTTCATCGGAGGTGGATTATGGTAAAAGATAATGTATCACAGAAGAAACTGTATCGGGTTTTTTTTTGTTTTGGTTTTTAACCTTAGAAATCGTCATAAGAATAATGTTCAAATACATACCAACCAACGGTTGAGAGTAGTAGGGTAATTTATAGGAGGAGGGGAGGTGGGGAGGAACCGATGAAGCGAGGGAAAAAATTAAATTAGTGAAAGAAAATAATATACCCATAAAAACAAAGTTTTTTTTTTTATATATAAGTCCTTTATATGCATTATTAATTTTTATACTCATTAACATATCACTGATTCTGTCGTGAGCGTGTTCTTGGTGTTAGCATCCAATTTTAAATACTAAAAACAATTCTATCAGCAAAATATGCAATAAACTACGTTTTAAAATTTATTTATTAAAAATGAATGGGAATTTCTGAATTAATATGAATTAACACGTCCAAATACCATTTGTTTATTCTGATTAAAACAATTTTGACAACAGGAAAGAGTTTCAACAATGATCGTTAATTATTTCACTAATAGCGTTACTACGCAACGCAACGTTGTATCGACTGTACCACAGTTCGTAATAAATGTATGATTCACGTTCAGTTATCTTTTATATTTATTCTGATTAAAATAATTTTGGCTATTGAAAAGAGTTTCAACAACTATGGGTTAAATGGGGTTTATTAGTAGTCCAAATCAACATAGAAACGTGCGTAAAAACAACCTTTTAGTAAAAGTGACAGCTCCTCCAACACGATCAGATGACGGCGATTTTCCCGGAGGCACAAACATACACACACAAAATCGAAGTTAAAAGATAATAATACCAAACACTAAAATAATATTTGACAATTTGTTTTTCCAATCAAAGTCGCAAAAATGCTTAATGTGGTAAATATATAAAATGCTGACTCCCCAGTCATTCCTTTTGGAGTCATTGAAATATTTCATTAAGGTATACGTATAGGTTTCAAATCGCAAATCTCGCAAAAATCGGGGAAGATTTGTAAAGCCGTAAAAAACAAAAGCAAAATAAAAACAACACAAAAGAGGGAAACCCTATTTTTTTTAATTGAATTTTAAAGATAAGATTCTGTATAAAAAAACTTGGATTTTTCTAATAGATTCAGTTAAAGCAAGATATCACAAAATATGCGCACTGTAAAATTCTGTTAATAGGATCAAAACATAGAGCAGGGTATTCCGCATTATTGAACACCAAAATTGTATCTGTGGGTGAATTAGAATTTTTGTCATTACCGTTCGAAAATAGCCTAATTAGTTGATTAAATGTTAATTAGTTATTAAAATTGAAGAAATTTAAAAAAAAAAAAATCTTATTGGGGGGAAACAGTTTAACAAATGATATTATTTTCAATGTGCAAAGGTCTAATTTTTAAATTGAAAATTAAAAAAAAAATTGAAACCTATACGTATACCTTAATTGCAATTCCTTAAATTCTCTGCTAATAGCTCATCACAAACAAATTTATTTTTTGGTAAAGGATGTATTATTAAATGAAAGAATTCTGCAGTTTATTTTAGAATAGGTAGTGATTTCAGATATCTTTAAAAACAAAAAGAGTAAGTTTGCAATGTGTCAGAAACCATACATTGCTATTATTCCTATGATTGAAAGAAAGATTATTTCACTTGAATAATCCCGTGATGGATTATGCAAGAATAAAACTATATATTAGGTCTTAGTTAAATGTTAATTTTTCATTCGGATTTAGCAGCCAAGAACATATTTATTGGAGAGCGTTTATTAGAGTGAATTCGTTTTTTAGAATATGGTTGAAACTTTGCTGATCTACAGTTCATTGAAGGTTTGCTACTAATTAATAGTACCCCCCCCCCCTCTCCAAGAAAAAAATATATAATCGAGTTAGAATTGTACAGAGTGAATCTTTATATCCTTTTAACCCTTTAAATTTGAAACGGCATCTCGTAAACCAGGGAACTGTCGTATACTTGTAGTAAAATGACTATGCTCAATATTTGGAGATGGCTTATAGCACCCCTAGAGGTGATTTATGTAAGTTACGAAAAATAAGAAGACAAAATTGATATAGGCACAAAAAAAAAAAGTCAATTTAGAAAAATTTTCACGATAGTGTAACAAAACCACAGAGTTTCATGAATTTATATGCAAAATTGGAGTAGACATTCGTGGTTGAAATTATGAACTACTCGCGATATGAAAAGGAATCGTCCTGAACTGAAAAAACGTGTTCCCCGATGTTAGCGTATTGTTGTATCCGGCTGTATCATACAGCTGTATGATATGCTTTGAAGTCTTGAATCTATAATAATAAAAGCTGTCTGTGTGTCTGTGGATCTACAGAAAGCTACTTAAAATTGGAGTAGAGCTCTGAAATTTTCAACATAAGTAGTTTTGACCTTCTAATTGAACTTTTGACAAAAAGAATGTTGACATTTTAATTTGTTTTTAATTAATTTTTATAATTAATATTTTTACAAAAAGCGACTTCTAATAAGCCTAGATCTCTGAAAGTTACAACATAAGTAGTTTTGGCCTTCTAATTTTTCTTTTTACAAACATCACATGGTAAAATATTCTCAAAGGGGTGTTGTATTGTAGCTTGCTTATGTGTTCTTATGTGTCAACGAACGATTTTGTGTTGCGATTAACTTTCCCTCGAGCGAAGCGGCAAAAATTGGAACCTATACACCAATGAAGTATTAAATAAAATTAATACTTAAAAGTGCTAATTTTTTTTTTATTAACATACATTTAAGTTTAATACAAAACTATGTGTGCAGGTTATCAATATTACTATATAAGTTTAATACAAAACTATGCGTGCGGGTTATCAACATTACTATATAAGTTTAATACAAAACTATGTGTGCAGGTTATCAACATTACTATAGAAGTTTAATACAAAACTATGTGTGCAGGTTATCAACATTACTATATAAGTTGTTATTAATTCTGAACTATATTTTTTTAGGTCGAACGATCCCTCCAACAGCGCATTCATTGAGGGCAGGATAAGTTGTTACGGGGTATAGAATTTCCATAATGTACTTAGGGAAAAAAGGGAGAGGGGGGGAAGGGAATTTTATCGTGTATACCGCAAGGAGGGGGTAATAGCAAATGCGCATGATAAAAAAAATAGTTCGACGTCACGGTGTCCTTGAGAAAAACGCAATAGCAGCGGGAGTAAGCTTACGCAAGAGACAGTCAGCCAGGCAAGAACTAATAAGAGCGGGAGGATGCATAAAAAAAAAAAAAAAACGATCGTTAAGGGCGACTTTTTCCTAGGGGGAGGGGGGGGGAGGGAGTTTATTGCCAGATACGAAAAGGTGGTTTCCGTCAAGGACGCTTTTATGTCGTAAATCCCGTGTTGTTTGGGATTAAACGACTTCGGTGTGGCTGAAGAGGGAGAGGGGGGGGGGGGCAGTACAGGTAAGGGTTCGGTAAGAATAATAGAAATGAAAAAAAGATTTGTTTGGTAGAAAAAAAGACCAAGTTGGAAAAACTGGCTGATTGGGAGATGTGTTTGTTAATCTTTTCTAAAATAATTGGGTGTTTTGTCGGAGAATTTAGATGCGTGTTGATGGATTAAAAGTTAACCCTTAGAAAGAAAGTTTTTATTGTAATTTCTTTATACTCACTGTGCAACTTTAAAGTACAATTGAAACTAATTTAAGTGATTTTGAACTCATATCGACTTTTCATAGTGTTTAACCTCTGCGAAGAAAACCATGGGCTAACTTAATAAAACACATTGTCATCAGCAGCGAGTCTATATTCCAAGTTTTCAGCTCGATTGGATGACGGTAAGTGAGTTAATTTGCCATCCGAAGATTTTCCCATTACAAATAAACGCATATATAAACAAAATTGATGTAACAAACTTAAGAAATTGCATCAATTTTTTATTTCTAAATTTTTTGTTTTGTGAAATTGTCTTTTAAAGAGGTATTTTTCAACTTTTGGAATTTGATAGCAATTTGTTTGGATTGTAGAAAATTGTCCGCTGTTACAGATTTTAACCCTTTTCACTCGTATGTCCCCGTATGGGGGACATCACTCGTTTTACCATCGCGCTCGTATGTACCCGTACAGGTGACATCGCATCTTGCCCTTGCGCTAATAAATTTCAACAAATCCAACCATCGACAAACTCTCCTTATTGCTCCTTTCAAGTGGCGCAGAGAAGTGCTCGGACCATCGTGAACCAACACTTCTCACGTTCTCTTTTGACACAAAACCCCGCTGAAATGTTTTTTTATACATCATGGTAATTTTACCATATTTTGATTTGATTTCTTGTGCCATTTCAAGAGAAAACTTCAGGAAAACATGTATTTTTCAAAAAGTTGTGCAGGAAAAAGTTAATTTTCCAAAATCACTAATAAACCTTAATGTCACCTGAGAGGGCACATCCGAGTGATATGCTAGAACTACGATGTTCCCTGAGAGGGGACAACGGAGTGCAAAGGGTTAAGGTGGTGTTGTGTAATATACTTAATTTATTGAAACTACTAAGAATACTTATTTTGACACTTTGAAAAATAAAATATTATGTAGCCACACTCCCATCCTAGGTCAAGGGGTGTACTCAGGGGCTGTATTTATAAATTTTTGATTTAAGCATGGTTAACCTTCTAGTTAAATTAGAACACATTTCCATCAAAAAAATTCTTCTTGATCGAACATAAAAAAAATTCCGAGTTATTTGCTAACTTTCTAAAGCATAATTACGAGTGCAAAGGGTTAAAATAAACATGTATTCAGGAATTAAAGAATATAATACAGATAAGGTTATTTGGATATATAGTACTTCATATTCATTTTTCTTTTACCATCTATTAATCTATATTTATTTCATCAGTATATTTTGGTATGGTATTTATTTCTCTTTCTGGGGTATGATCATCGATATAAATAAACAACTGGATAGACTGCTTAACGCTGGGAAAATGAAGCCGTTGCCAGGTGCCGTTGGTGGGATAAAAAATACGGATTGCCGAGGATTGAAAATAAAATTTTGAGTTGTACACAGTAGAAATGTCAATAGTAGACCTTAATTAGTAATAATGTGCAAAAAATTTATATATACTCTAGCATTTTAAAAGGTTTTTCGCATGTCCATCCAACTATAAAAGTGAACTGTGATTGGTTAATCTTCCCACCAGCTTCGCAATCCCCGGCTCGTTTTTCTCTTTGCATTGACAATGGAGCAGTCTATCCAGTTGTTTATCTATATCGATGAGTATGATAAGAGGTTGAGGCGACAAGACTAAGATTAAAGCATAACTGTTGGTATTATAGAAGCACCTCCTTAAAGTTTTAGCTAAGTTCATCCAGGGGTGAGGGGCGACTGGATAGGACCTTATGTTCCTTAACCACTTTTTTTTTTAATTATTAGATCTATTATAAAAAAGTAAATATCTGTGTTCTTGACAAAATTATTTTACGTTTAAAGTTTTCCTTATATTTTGAAAGCTAGTGAAGAAAATATTTCAGAAGAAAGTATTTGCTTCTCCAAATTTATTTTACGTCAAACAAAAACATTGGACGCAATTAATGATGTACTTTTTAGTTTATTTAGTAATTTCACCCTAACCCTACCTGTATGTAAAATATATATGTTCTCTTATAGGTAGAGGACACAATTCCCATTAATATCATCATAGGCTTTTATTACTAATTACTAAATTTTGACCATTTTTGCACTATTCAAAGTTTTAACCAGCTGCTTAAAGGAAATTTTTTAGAAAAGTACAGTAACATCCATTAAAGAAAATTGTGTATCTATACCATTATGTCGCCAAGCAGGGACCAAAAGTCGCCATTTTGGCTTCAGAGTTAATCGAAAGCCATAAAAAAGTGAGCAATGGGTTCTGTCAATGTACTTCCACTGCATTAAGAGTAGTCACGCAGAGAAGCACAACAAACGCTGTTGCCAAAGGTAAACAGAAAGTGAACAGAAAAATAAGCTGGATTAATCCCATCGCTGATAAAACTGAACTGAGCTGAATTATTTTGACTCATTTCATGAAATAACTGTATTTTCTAATTCAATTCCTTAAGGAAATGTCACTCTACAAAGTGGAATATTTTGTAATTTGTCAATATGTATTTTTACTTGTTACACGGTTAACTACAGAGCACGTAGGCTTAACTTTCTAGAACAGTATACTATAGAAGTAACTAATCTTTAAACACATGTGTATGGATATATTTATCTTTATGATAATTATGATGCAGTAAATATTCAATCTTCTGGTGTTCACAATCATGCAACGTCCAAAGTCAATTGAATCTCTTAATTCGTATGTTCATAGAAATAGCAATGCCGACCAAACGGTAGAGTGGTTAGAGTGCTGGCTTCTACACCGCGAGGTTGCGGGTTCCGAGTCCCGTGTTAGGCATGGGTGTTTGTAAATGTATGTTGGCTTGTCTAATGACGAATGTATCGGCGCATTATAGCCCTCGTGTTGCTGACAGCGCCAGATAATCTGAATACAACCAACCAACCATAGAAATAACAAAAAACACTCGCTTGTGCATCTGACCAGGAGAAAGTTCTTTTACGGATTTTATCAGAGGTAATATTCTGGTTCATCATACATACCGTTTCAAATGCTAAACAGGAAAACTAAAAATTTGAGGCGGGTAAGTTCCTCATTTTTTGGCCCCTCGGTCTATTTCAAATATTTAAATCCAATAGTCAGACGTGATCATATTCATCGTATTGAATGTGTATATAAAAGTGAGGTTTTTTTGTGACAGTAGCTAATTTTAGCCAACTTATTTTAAATATGTTTGAGTACTTTTGTGTATCTGCGCTTCAATTTTTTATTTTTTTTTCTCCAAAATGTAATTCTATCGAAAAGTTATAAAGTTTGCTAAACGTTAGAGAGAAAAATCACACTTGTACTTACTAAAAACGTTGCTTAAATGAGATAAAAGGCGCCTTGGTTATGAAGATTCTATTAAATTCTTTATAATTTTAAAGTTTTTGGAACTTAACATATTATGGGTTTTATATAGTTTTTGCACAAATTATGTTTTTAAAATTTTTCCTGAATATTTCATTGAAAAATCCTAAAGACAATTTATGATATGAATTATAAGAAGTAATTTAATGTAAAAATAAAGTGATTTTTAAAAAAAAATTATTAATATATCAAATTTATAAACTGTAAAAAAATAATATATATATACATAAATCTTTAAAATAGTCTTTTGAATTCCAAAGCTTAATACACTAGTGCATCAAAAGTTTCAAAAAATAATTTTAAAAATGAAGATTTTATAATGTTGAGTCCTGGACGCTCTTAACGAAGTTTTGACGTAATATAGCCGGCGTGAAGATATAAATTATCATATAAGCCATCATTAGAGCTCCAAAATATGAATTCAGGTACGGTAATCACAATGGAAATTATAACTTATGTCATCAAGCTTTTACGGCTGTATAGTGAAAGTCTGCAAGGTTTTCTCCCATACCATACGCAAATGCTACAAAACATTTCCTTGCAAATATTCGCGAGCACACCTATATCTTATTTTATAACTTGGCTTTGTTGGATGACCTAATGGAATAAGTTAAACAAATTTCATTATTGACTTGAGTGTCTAAGCTAAAATACAATTATACAATTCCAATTAAAATATTAACTGTCTATAACTACTATATATCATAATTAAACTTAATCTGCTTAAAACCAGTAATACCAGTAATAAGTATACCTTTATAAAATTTAGTCAGCGTTTAGAGCTATGAAGCAGCGTCAATTGATTTATGGCCAACATGTATTAGATATTAAGGTGGACGTCCACTTTAATTTTATACAATTATAAGAAAAAACTCATATAATTTCACGAGCTTTAAAAAAAAAGTAATTTCCCACAAAAAAAAAATTTTGTTAAAACAAACACAATCATTATCTCTTCGAAAAAAACAAATATGTAACCCATCCTATTACCTTAAGACCTGAAATAAACCAAACGTAAACTAACATTAAACAAAGCTTTGCAAATTATAAAACACTTCGTATTTAATTCAAAATATAGCAAATTAAATATTAAACTAACTGTACTAATTGCATAAATAAATCGTAAGAAAACACCCGAAAAATATTCGTTGTGTTCATAAAATATTCGTTGCAATTCCAAGAAGAATCGATCGTGGAAATATAAAAATAAAAATACATGTCTGTATATATTCCGGATATTTTTGACGACGCAAGGCGCACATTCTTTGTTTTTTACTCTGATGCATACTAAAATAAAATATTTTTTTAAAAAAATCACTTTACACTTCCACAATAGGTTTTTTTATCTTGTAAGTCAAACCAAAAACCAATTAGCAGTGTAAATAAAAGAAAGAGCCTATATACCTGTAGGAATTTTTTAGAAAAAATCGTTAAAAGCATACAGGTAATTGATTTTTTATTATTTTTTACTTTCAATTACCTACATGTTTACATAGGATAATGAAAGAATAGCATTCTGCCGAAAGATAAATTTCATTTTTTTTTTCCCCCCACCTCTTCATGTTTAGGAACACCCTGATTTCAAAAAGGTGGTGTAGAAAAATGTGTGACTGTATGTCTGCGTGTCTGTGGTCAGCATAACTCCTGAACAAATTGACCTACGATGTTAAAATTATATGTGCGGATTAGTGGTGGCCATGGGACCTACCATTAAGGTTTTCGTCAAAATGGCGTGTGCGCATAAGATTGAAATCATGAAAAAATCATGTTTTTCAGCAATTGCTAAAAAACGGCTCCAACGATTTTGATTAAAATCTCTGTGCTAATGCCTCTTCAAGGTGTTCTAATCGTCCCAACCTTCGAAATTCCCGCAGAAATGCGATACAAGCGTAAAAATCTGAAAAACGAGTGCCTTAAACACAGAGCTATCTTCCCTCGAGCATCGCTCATCAACGATTGATTTTTTTTCCCGTTTCACGTACAAGAAAGTTTCACGTAAAGGTGCCCCACCCACATATAAAAATTATTGCTAAACTGGCCATTTGTATTTAAATGAGTGAACATATTAAAACGGTAAATAACACCATAAATGTTAATGCAATGACCAATATTACAGTATAATTGAAAGTTGTGCGATGTTCCATACCCCTAGTTTTCATTTGATTCATTGCAGTAAGAAAATTAACCCTTTGCACTCCAGCGGCGCCTCTCAGGCGCCACACGATTGGATGCCGAAACACGAGAGGACCTCTAGGTTCGATGCGGAAATTTGATGCAAGGCCAATGACTGCGTTTAGTTTCCATGAAGAAAATCCGTAAACGCCAACCGAACCTAAAATGATTCGAGTTGCTGGTCCCTCCGCGCTAAAAAGGCCTGGAGTGCAAAGGGTTAACTTATAAAAGCAAAGTTTTTATGATAAATCTTTTATATATTGGCAACTTCTATGTGCAATTTCAACTTATTTAAATGATTTTAGGCTCAAGTCGTTTTCACAGTGCTTAACCACTACGAAGAAAATATCCATTCCATTCAAGGATTAACTTTCTTTTGTTCCTAAAACTTGAAAGACGCGTCGTCGATGACAACGCATTCTCAGTTTCAGCTGGATGAAATGACCGCCAGTGGGTTAATTAGCCTTCTGGTGATTTTGCCCGTTACAAACAAAATTGAAGTTAATTTATTGTATTTAAAAACATCAAAATGAAAGGGTTTTTTTTTTCTTTCTTTCTTTTTTTTTTTTATCATATGTCATCAACTTTAACAGGGAAAGTTTCAGACATTAAATACTGCCAAATTGCACATGATTGAATAAGGCTTGATATTTGGAACGGTCTTACAGCAATTGAAACAAGTGTAAAAGCGACCTTCTAGTGACAACCCCAAAAACTTGATAGAATGCATTGTCATAGACAACGAGTCTACCTGCCAAGATCCAGATCGATTGTATGACAAATGAGTTAATTAACCCTGCAAATAGTTTGCTCGCCTCACAAACGGAATAAGAGTCAATATAAAAAAATTTAAAAGAACTCACAACTTTAAGTTATTTTACAATAGAGTCATTTAAATATTTAATTTTTTTTTTATTGAAATCTTAAAGATTCATAAAATTTCAAAAGACTATAAATAGAAATTTTGTTGGTTGGTTGGTTTGACTCTTAACTACCTATATTTTGCACAACGACTTTTAATCAGTCCGGGACATATAGCTTAACTTAGAATCCGAAACACAACGAACATCCATGCCTAACCCAGGATTTGAACCCGACACCTTTGGCATGAAAGCCCAGAGCGTTAACCACACAGCCATCAGGTAGGCAGAAGTTTTGTAAAATGTAATGGCCGTTTGAATTCTAGACTGTTCATACAATTTGAAAACACTTTAAATATAAATTTTGTAAAATATAATGGTCGTAATTCACCTTTCAATCCAACTAAAAATTAAGATTACAGCCCATTAATTTGTCTTGGTAAGCTTTTGTTAAATTTGAATAATTCTGGAATAAAAGAAAAATTCTCAGTACTTATTGCCTAATTATAATTTAATGATTTATTTTGCTGTTGGAAACTTAATGATTCGTAAAATTAGAATGCTATAACAGAAGCCATTAAATATAAATTTAGAAAAATATAATGGGAACAACTCATCTTTTAGTTTTTATTTTCCCTTTTACGATTCCGAACAATCCATTCACCACGGCTATGTTTATTATTAATTACCACCTAAGTGAAATAACAAAACTTTTACTTAATTTTAACATTTGAACCACCAAAGCAAATCACACGAAAACGAAACAGACCAATGAGGTATCCTTTCCTACGGGAATAAAATATCAGATAATAATTATATTTAAATATTAATTCTTTCATTGCTGAAACTTACACATGATTGGATTTATTTATGTGCTTGACTTGTATATTTTACTGAAATAATAGTTCCAAATATTCCCTCTTAAGTCAATAAAACTGTACAAACATCCGAATAAAGAGCCGGCCTATAGCAATACGTCTTTTTTGAAAATCGAGATTTAATTGGCTCAATTCGCAAGGATAAACTACACTAACAAAGGCTTTTCTCGAATAAAGAGATCCAAAAGTTAAGTCAGCAAATAAAATAACTTTTCAAAAGAGTGGATGCACGACGTTGATTCGTCTACTATAATTGTTAAGACCTCCTTAAGTTTTAATCCTTTGCACTCGAGGCCTTTTTCTCGCGGAGGAACCACCCTAATAGCACACATCCTCCCAGAGAAGTCCCTGAGAAGCCATTCGTAGTCCCGGGGACCTCCCTGGGAGGATGTGTGCTATTAGGGAAGCAACTCGAGACGTTTCCCGCCATTTTTGGCTCACTTCGTGGTTACAGATCCGCTTCAAAGAAACTAAACAGTCAATTGATCTTGCATCGAATTTCCGCATCAAATCTAGTGGTCCTCTCGAGTTGCGGCATGCAATCATGTGGTGAGTGAGAGTCTCCTCTCGAGTGCAAAGGGTTAATTTAGAAACTTCATTTTTTACAGATGTTTCGTGATAATGAAGATGAACAGATACAATTAGTGTGGTTGTTTTTCAATTTTTAAAGTTATTTCATAATATTTCGACTTCTAAAGCATATCTTTTTTAAAAGCATTCATCAGTCATAGCAATGGAATAATCCAGAAATTTTAATATTTTTACTCACTTAACATTATTAATTTCAATTATCCATATGTTTACATAAGGTAATGAAAATATAGCATTATTATTGTTATTATTATTATTATTATTATTTTTTTTTATTTTTTTACTTCCTGATGATACCTGCGGAATTTACCTGATTTTAAAAAAATAGTTAAGAAAAAATTTCTGACTGTATGTCAGTGTGCATAACTCCCGAATTTATTGACCAACGACGTTCAATTTTTGTGTGCGGGTTAGTGGTGGTCATGGGAACTATCATAAAAGTTTTCGTCAAATTCGAGCATGCGCATAATGTTCAAATCATGAAAAAATCACGTTTTTCAAAAATTGCTAAAAAACGGCTCTAACGATTTTGATTAAAATTTCTGTGCCTCTTAATATGTTCTAATAATCACCACCATCGAAATTCCCGTAGAAATGTGATGAAAGCGCAAAAAGTTGAAGAACGAGTGCCTTTAACTCAGAGCTCTCTGTCATTGAGCCACGCACATCAACTAATGATTTTTTTCTGTTTCACGCACAAGAAATGACAACGTAATGTCTATCGAATAACATCGCCAATTTCGCCATCTTGGTGGAGATGGGGGGGGGGGGGGGAGGGTACGTTTGTTTTTGCCCGTGTAAAAATTATTGCCAAGAATTGGCCTAAATTGGCCATTTTTATTTGAAATTGTGAAAATATGAAAACAGTAAGTAACACAATAAATTTTAATGCAATGACCAATATTATAGTGTAATAGAAAGTTCTGCGATGTTCCGCACCCCTAACTCAATTTTGCCATGCTGAATGGAGACATGCCAAAACCTCGGGAACTAACACTTCTTTCAAACATTTATCAGAGAAAGTTCCAGCAATCCATTGACGAGTTATAAATCGATAAAATTACATGCAGCCTTTTAACTGAAATGTCCGATAAATGGTTCCAAGACGAAAGTAAATTAGAGCATATTGAATTTAATATTTTGATGCTCAGTAAGTCTACAAAAGTTGATGAGAAGGGTAACTACTCCCCCCCCCCCCCCCTAACGATAAATTTAATAATTTCGTATCTTATAATAAAAATATTAACTAATAAGGAAATAATTTATACTTCCTTACACTAACATTGAATAAGGGTCAGAAGTTTATTATTATTTAAATGAATAATGATCGACTTGGATTTTTTCTTGGAAGTAAGAGATTAAATTTAGAAATAGTTCGACATTATAAACATAACTGTTTATTTAGATTTAAATAGTGCTTCTAAATGTGCATACTTTCATGAAATTAAATTGATGCAGAACTTTTTTTGATGAGTTTTTTTATATATATATATATATATATATTAAAAAAAAAAAACTCATTAAAAAAAGTTTTGCATTAATTTAATTTCATGAAAGTATGCACATTTAGAAGCACTATTTAAATCTAAATAAATAAAGCATATATATATATATATATATATATATATATATATATATATATATATATATATATATTAATTTTTTTTTTTTTTTTTTTTTTGAACAGCATAGGAAATCCCCGTTTACCACAAGATATCACACAGGGCTTACAGAAGTAAGTAGAAAACATTAGTTAAAAAGTACAAAAACAATATCCATGTCACAAAACAATGTACAAAAAAAAAAAAAAATGTCTTCAATTATTGTCCTCTACAAGAATGATCTATTATTGGAAAATGAAATACGTTTATCTTCAATATATTTAATAAAAAGAGCAAATGAACTTTTACTAGAAATTGAGATGTTACGAGCTGGAGGCCAGTAAATGTTTAATTTCTTCAAGGCTAATTTAAGGACATCGTTCTGTGATTCAAATTTTGAACTTAAAAATAGAATTTGCTCGACGTCCTCATCACCTCCGACATTGCAGTCACAAATTGCATTCGAACTTAAATCGATCTACAGATATTATTTTTAAGTTAGTCTTCATAAAATTTTAACTTAAAAGAAAGTTCCTCAAGCTTTAAAAGTTGATTAAGTGTAACAACATTTGTTAATAAATTTTTTTATAATATTAGGATATGTAAGTTAAGTCCTCGTTTGAAAACTTTAAAATCACGTTTTGTCACTACATTTAAAGTTTAATGCTCTTTTTCTTGAATAGTTTTTAGACAGATTGAGTGTTTTTAAAAGTGGGGGATATATTTCAGCGGTTTTAAATGTAGGTAGACGCATGGATATTTTCTTGAAAAGTGTCTACCCTCTCTTCTAGCATTGCATTTGATGGATGATGATGCGTTTTTATTTCTTGGAACGTATTACTACTTTTACATTTAAAATACTTTGAATAAAGGTAAAAAAAATTTATAATCTTAATTGTTATCCCTTAATGGTAATTCATAACTGATACATTTTTGTAAATATTTATAAGGAACTCTATTCTGAATTAAGTTTTTCCATCGACGAAGAAAGATCATGCCCCATTCTCATAGAAAACACATAAATATCGTTCAAATTACTGCTTTAATAATTACTAATATCCAAAATTACATTCTGATCATTGTTTCATTCAAAGTAAAATCAAAGACTAAAAGTCTTCATATTTCTAGCAACCTCAAACCCTTATGTAATTGGTAAATGTCAATGTTCGAATTGTAACTGTTTCAGCATTCAGATATTTCTTTGAAAACATTTCCGACAAGTTCTGCCCTAAACACAAAACAACACAGAAGTCACGTGTATAAACAAACACAATTACGAAATGAAACTCAATTCAACAATAACCGAACATGGGGAGAAAAAAAAAAACTTTTTATCTACTCA
This sequence comes from Linyphia triangularis, assembly GCA_963978545.1. NCBI lineage: Eukaryota > Metazoa > Arthropoda > Arachnida > Araneae > Linyphiidae > Linyphia > Linyphia triangularis. Next base: position 20,117,631 of record OZ021727.1, read on the forward strand.
CGTGGCACACGTCGCATCGTCGCCAATCAAGAGTTCTTTCACTTTCGAACAAAACCGGGATTGGTTTTCTTTTTTAGCAATCAGTCTTTTTTTTTTTTTTTTCTCTCTCTCTCTCTCTTTTCTTTTCTTTTTTTTATTTCTTTCACACCTGCCCGCCTTCTTAGGCAAGTCGCTTACAACTACAAAGCGCGCATTGTTGTGATCGCGGACTAGGGAAAGAAAAACCGAACTTGAGATCGTTTTTGGCGTGGCGGAATGGATTCGACGCCAAGTTGGCTGTGGGTGAGATGCGCCAAATAGATTGAGAAGCGTTATTCCTCTTTTTTTCTTTCTTTTTTTTTTTTTAAATATATTTTTTGGATTGAGTCAATGACTCGTCTGGAGTTGAGTGGTTTGATGTAACAGGTGAGGGCGGTAGAATTAGGCTTTCGCAGATCACCTTGACGGAATACACCAGACATGTCTCCTCGGAGAATTTTTAGGTTTTATTTGATTTTTTTCTGAGAAAGTCTAATCTCCCCTCCAACCTTCAACCTCTGGAGTTAAAGTATCACCATTAAAAAGACGTAGTTTTCGAAAATCTTTTAGCAGTTTAATAAATAATATAACCCATAAAAACAAAGTTTTAATGGGTTGGTGTTTGCATCTAATTTTAAATATTAACACTCTCGCAGAGTAATTTTTTTTTTATCAAAATAGAGGTTAAAAAAATGCGGTTTTTTTTAATTTCATATTTCAAATCTACATATATTTTAGAATTAAAATGTACGAAAAAAAAATTGTAAAAAAGGGTGTTTTTTTTTTTTTTTTTTTTTTTACAATATAGAATAAGATCATAAAAAAAGGTTGTCAGAATACTGAAATTGAAGAATAATCATATAAAAGCAAAATTTTGAAAATTAATTTCGTTTAACCCCTTGGGTACAGATTTATTTGGGAAAATTCTTGCGCTTTGAACGTTTGGTTCAAAACAATAAAGGAACTCTAAAGGAACACAGCTAAATAAATTATTTTCTTAAAGTATAGGTAAACCAACCGATGTTTGGCTTAACCAATCATGGCTCTTGTGACATTAAAATCCATCCAGTCAACCTAGTTTGAATGACGAATTAGGTTCGTCATTATTAACAAGCAAAACAAATGCATGACGAATCTCAGCAGTCAAATGTACCCAAAGGGTTAAATTATGATTTATTTTATGAAATACAAAGGTAAAATGCATATACTAATGCAAATATGCAAAATGCTTGAAAACATTTATTGGAAATGAAGTTAAGCATGATAAATTTCGAAACAAGGCGCCGCAGAGTCCCATCTCGTAATCTTTGCACCAAATTCGCAAAGATAAACCATGATTTGAATAAACAATTAAGCATCACAGTAAAGCCAAAATGAAACCGTGAACGCGAAAAAAAAAAGGTTCCACGGTTAAATAGACGGCAAAAATGCATCCACGCGGAAATCACAAGTTGCGCAAACTTTGCTACTTCTACGTTGCCCGCGGAAATCGCGTGATTCGCAGCAAGAGGGTTAAAAACACTTATGTATATCAGCCAAATATGCGGTAAAAAAAACTTTTCAAAATGTGTTTATTAAAAAGAAATGAGAATTTATGTATTCATATCCAAATACATTTTTTTTTATTCTGATTAAAACCATTTTATTATTCATTTATAAAACAATTTTGGCAAATGGAAAGAATTTCGGCTTAATCCTAGTATACGTTACACGGTAGATTTGGCGACATCGGTGATGTTTGACATGGATGTATGTTTATGTACTTGCCATTTTCAGGTAACGATTTTCTATGTTTTTACCTACACCAATTCTTGGCGAAAATCATAAAAACGTTACTTCGGCGTTTGCAACAGTTTGGGCGACAGCCGTCAACGCATCACTTCGGTGTTGGCGACATTTTTCAAAATCGAGCCAAGTCTGTAACGTATACTAGGATTTTACCAGAATTTCTGCTATGATTTCTGAAATGTTATTTCCAAACGATTGGATCATGGCAAGTTGATTTATTAGTATTCCGTAAAAGTGACCTTTTAGTGACATGACAACCCCCCAAAATTTGATAGAATGCATTGTTATCGAAGTCGAATCTATCTGACAAGTTTCATACAGATTGGATGACGGAAAGGTTGTCAATTAGGCCTCTCCAGATTTTCCAGCCATCGACATACACAGTCTACCTCCTACACAAAATCGAAGTTAATATGAAGGATTTAAAAACAACATAATTTCAGATTTGTTTAAAGTCAACATTCAAGTACAAAACTACAAATGCTATAGGCACTTGCGATGGATCAAATGAAAGGTCTCGTCACGAGACAAGTTCCCAAACTATAATTCAACGGGAAATCTTTTGGTAGGGGAGGGCTTCAATAGCAACTTTATTAGAAGTTTGCATCTTGTCTAGGAATATATTAGATTCTGGACTGACAAGTTTTTTTGCTGAATTTTTCGTCAAACTTATAGACTGAGAGGTGACTGCAATTTTTGAACCCCATCGAACATCATTCTGAATTTTTTAGAGAAATTGGAGAAAAGTGAGTAGATTACGAATCCATTGGTCTGCCGGGGCAAAAATGGCCGAAACTGGTAAAAAATCGACTTTTAATAAGCTGAACTAAATCCAATTGCCAAATAATGAGCATTTTTTTTTATTTTTTTATTTGGTAACCTTCACTCTTTAAATTTTTAATTAAGAAGGTTGCAGACAATTCGGGTGTGCTATGGCTTACTTGCATCTTTCACAAATGAGCCAAATTGGCAATAAACATTACGTCACTGATGACATAACTGATGTCGCCATTTGGCTTACTTTTAAAAGATACAAGTTATCCGAGCCACAGATCAGAAATCGTTTACGCTTTTTCTCATTGAAAATCAAAATGCAGTGGATTGCCAGACGAAAAAGCTTGTCCTCTTTTTGGCAAGTTATGACATATTTGGCAATCGGATTTTAGTTCAACTCATTCTAAGTCGATTTTTGATAAGTTTCGACCATTTTTGCCACAGCAGACCAGTGGATTCGTAATCTACTCACTTTTCTCCAATTTCTATAAAAAATTCAGAATGATGTTCGATGGGGTCAAAAAATTGCAGTCGCCTCTCGGACTATTTTCAATTACTACTTTCAATTATTCATATGTTAAGCTACGGTAATGAAAGTATTATTTTTAGTCCAAAAACATTTTCAATTTTTTTGCATTTCTCCACGTTTTGGAATATCCTGAGTTTAAAAAAAAAAAAAAAAAAAAATGGTCTAGAAAAAATTTCTATCTGTAGTCAGCATTACTCTCCAACGGATTGACCTACGATGTTCAACATTTGCATACTGGTTAATGGTTGCTATGGGACCTACCATTTAAGTTTTCGTCAAAATTGCGCAAAAGGTAGCTGTCATTGAAAAAAAATCATGTTTTTTTTCAGTAATTGCTAAAAATCGGCTCCAACGATTTTGATCTAATCGCTATGGTAATGCTTTTTAAGGTGTTCTAAGCATCCCCACCTCCGAAATTCCAGTAAAAATACTAGAAACGTGCAAAAAAGTGAAAAACGAATGTCTTTAACACAGAGTTCTCTTCCCTTGAACACCACTCATCAACGAATGTTTTTCTCCACTCCCCTGTTTCACTTACAAGAAAAGATAACGCAAGAATTATCGAAAAGTACATCGTCAAATTCAAGGTTTCGGGGCCGTGTTTTTTGCCCATGTAAGAATTATCGCAAAACTGGCCATTTCTACAAATGAATGAAAATCTGAAAATAGTATTAAGTACACTATTCAGTTTTTTTTTTTTTTTTTTAAAAACCAAAAACAATAATTTATTACCCTATGTTAACATATGAGTGATGTGATTGAAAGTTAAAAATCAACACACCCCCACTTAGTAGTAACGAGATTAAGGATTTTTGGAAATTTAAAGAATCGTAAAATAAATAAGCTTTTCGAAATTAGGTTTAAGATATCAGTGTTTAACACTAATATCTTAATCTTAAATACGAAAACCTTATCTATCAACTTAAGGGAGCTGTTACATCCATCTAGCTTTGTTGATTATAAATAATATTATAAAAAAAAACGGAATTAGAGGTACCTGGTATGAGAATCTCAAGATTCTAGGTAATATTTGTTATACGGGTACTAGAGGCGCAGTCGTCACCAAGTCTAAATGTTGCACCGTTTAAATGACGAATAAATGCATCGCCAACCTTAAATGTTTACGGTCTGTAACAAGGTACCTATAGCAACCTTAGAATGGTTTGTTATAGGAAATATAAATGATTTTAAGATTATTACTTTAGAGGAATTATCGGTTTATATTTGGTAACCGTCTAACGAAAGAGTACCTAAAAAATATTATAAAGAACAAAGATTAGAGATACCGTCCTGTTGTTTAGGACCTCAATATAAGAATCGCATAGATCAAGCACAAAGAAAAACCAATACAACAAACCATTTGGTATTCTTCCGTTAGACGAGTACCAAAGCGCAGTCGTCACCAAGTCTAAATGTTGCACGTTTAAATGACGCATAAATGCATCGCCAACCTTAAATGTTTACGGTCTGTAATAAGGTTACCTATAGCAACCTTAGAATGGTTTGTTATAGGAAATATAAATGATTTTAAGATTATTACTTTAGAGGAATTATCGGTTTTTATTTGGTAACCGTCTAACGAAAGAGTACCTAAATAATATTATAAGGAACAAAGATTAGAGATACCGTCCTGTTGTTTAGGACCTCAATATAAGAATCGCATAGATCAAGCACAAAGAAAAACCAATACAACAAACCGTTTGGTATTCTTCCGTTAGACGAGTACCAGAGCGCAGTCGTCACCAAGTCTAAATGTTGCACGTTTAAATGACGCATAAATGCATCGCCAACCTTAAATGTTTACGGTCTGTAATAAGGTTACCTATAATGGTTTGTTATAGGAATTATAAATGATATTAACTGCTGTATACGGTCTGACAGACTGCGAGTCATTTTTTGCGGAATGTTTCTACCCCTAAAATATTTCATCTTTGACTTTTATATTAATTTTTCTGATATTACGTTTCATAAACTTTAAACTAATGTCCACCAATTTGTTTGGTGCAGTATGGATCCCTTGTTGCCCTTGCGCCAAAAATATCAAACCACACAGTTAAAGGTTAAGGTTAATAGTTTGGAGGAGTTATCAGCTTTTATCTGGTAACCGTCTAACGAAAGAGTACCTAAATAATATTATAAGGAACAAAGATTAAAGATAACGCCTTGTTGCTTAGGCCGGCATTATAAGAATCGCACAGATCATGCACCAAGAAAAACCAATACAACAAACCGTTTCTGCTTCCGCATTGAGCTTTAACATCTATACAGTCCCTGTCCATCTCTAAAATCCCCTCGCATTGCGACCCAGTGTAACTGAGCCCCGTCGTACGTCATTACCAGGGAAGACAACGTGTAACCACCAACTGGAAAATCCCGTTAATCCTGGAAAAGTGGGATTGACGCAAATCTCTGATTTCCGGACACACAAGCATTAGGAGATAATGAACACTGTTGGTGGGAGAACACGGATGGGAATGAATTCATTGAATTTTTGTGATCAATGTTTGTTGGACATATTTATCGAGACAGGCACGGAAACAAGGGGAGGGTTTTTAGGGACAACCTCCCTCTCCCCCCCCCCCCCTCTATGATCCCTAACATCCCGGTGCTTTTGCTGTGATTGAATGAGAAACTCTTAATACCAACAAAAACATCTGTGTAAAAAGGCGCCAAGTTCTTCCTGCTATGATTATTATAGCCGTGAAAAGTATTGAGATCTAAAGTAGAGCCAAGTTTAAAGTTGTTGTAAATAATGGGCAATGAAAATTAGTAAAATTTTTTTCTCAAAGTCAAAATTCCTCTGCATAGGCCTAAATATCTATAGTTGCAAAAATATTTGTGACACTTGACCATTATATATTCTTGTCCACTGACGCGTAATTGCCAAGTCACAGAAGCATTTTTATAGCCAGATATTTAGGCCTATGCAGGGGAATTTTTACTTTGAGAAAAAAAAATTTACTAATTTTCATTGCCCATAATTTATAACAATTTTAAACTACTTTAGATCTCAACACTTTTCACGGTCATAATTATAGCATGAAGAACTTGGCGCCTTTTTGCAGAGATGTTTTTGTTGGGATTTCACTTCTTTTTTTAGGGTACTAATTTAAAATTTATTATTTATTTGCACAACTAGTTTTAAAATGTTTAGTGTTCACAATTTTTAAACTTGCAAGAAAACTTCCTGGGATTGAAGGGTTAGGCATACATGTTTTTTGGAACTTATACAATCGACCATTGACAATTTTTTTGTTGGCGGCCAACTACGAGAACTATATAATTATCCGTCTCCTTAATTCTTTTAATTATTATTTGGTTGTAAGGAAGTTTTAAAAAATGTTATATGCTACCTCTAATTAGCGGAGAATTACACGAGATTTTTCTAAGAAAGATGTCGTATTTATGCATTCAATGTGAATGATGATAATATAAAATTATTTTAAATAAATAGCGGTGATTATTTCGGAGGCGATAAATGGTCAATTTTATAATGCCAAGTACACTTTTTTTATATATTTTCTTGATTTTAGGGGCTTTGCGGAGTGTGGTGAGTTTTTCCTTTATTTATTAGGATCTACTAGTATTCTAAGTTTTATAAGTCTAGCCCCTATAGGAATGTATACGAATTGAGATTCGAATTTTTCCAACATTGCCCCCTTTAGGAGATTCGGAGAGGAAAAATCTAGATTTTTAGATTTTTTCCTTTGTATACATTTTAAACCTTACGAGAATAGCTAATTTCATATTTCTATATCTGCTAAGAGTATCTTAGTAATTGAATGACCAGTGAGTGAGTTTTGGATTTCAAGTATATATTTCAAAATATATAATTTTCTGCCGTTTTTGAATTTGATTATCTCGACAATTAGAGACTTGAAATTTTACGGTCTTACTAAAGTGACTAACAGCTACCCGTAAAAAAAATGTTCAGCTCTTACGTATTCTAAAATACGCAGATATGAGAGGTCAAAAACCTAATGAGTGGCTTCCGGTAAAAGATGTAGGCAAGTGAACTTGGCGGATAATCATAAATAATTTCAAAAGAACACGTTTTGACTCTACCATAATTTAAAAAAAATGTCCTACCTCCTCGCATTGAAATAGTTGTTAAGCCCTAGAAACTTTGAAATAAATAACGGATTTGTAAATCTCCTAGCATCAAAAACCATTAAGCATCAGTCTGGGACTACTTAAGTCCAATATAAAATGTCGTTTAAAAGAAATGTAAAAATGTGGATGTTTTCATTTTTCAAATACAGTTACATTGTTTCAGTGATAATGTCCTTGTATTTAAAGCACCAAAAAATGCAGCAAAATCAGCCTTGTATATTGAAGTTTGTTCATTTACCTAAAACATTTCTCCTTCTCCAATGGAATTTAAACAACCGAAAAAAACGAGATCTAGATAAAATGTAGTCCCATGTTAGGTTGTTTTGTATTACTCGAAAACTCGACAAACTCCATTTTAATATTTTGCCATCTGTAAGTGACGGATTAAGAAACTTGCAAAAATACGGATAATATGCGATGAATATGGGGTGAGAAAGTTCTGCTTGGAAGTTGTTTCCTACACAAATACAGGAGGCCTTGTTTCCATCCCACAGAAATTTTCTGGGTATGCCTTTGAATCGAGATTAGGTGTTGATTAAAATATTTAGTTTAGAATGAGGGCCATTTCTGTATACTTTTACAAACATAACAAGCGTAAACAGTTTGGTGACTTTTAACAATTCAAATGCGTCCATGCTAAGTTTCCAAATAATGATCATAATAACCGTGACAGTTTGAAATTTAAAAAAAAAAAAAATTAAAAAAAAAAATAATAATAATAATAATTAGCAAGTTAGGTGACAAATTCGCCAATTTGGCGACACTTTTGTTTCTCTCAATTAAAGAGCTCGAGTTTAATTTCGTTTGGCTTTTTTGCACACGATTAAGTAAATGAGTATGCAAAATAATGAATGTATGAGCAACAAACATAGAAAATATAACCTTTTTTTTTATTTTCTCCAATTCCAATTTTTCCCTCAATTCAGCAACATTTTTACAAAACACGATTGATGTATATGACTTTGTATTAAGCGCTATCACCGTAACATAAACCAGTGTCCTTACCTCTTAATACATTAGTAAATAGTATACATCTTTAGGAATTCAGCTTAGTTCTGCCGTTGACAAATTCTTCACACCCAAAAAAAAAACAGGTCCGGGTTACCAAAAGATCATTTCAGTGAAAATACCATACATGCAAATGACTGCTTCTAAAATAATTGATTTCCTTCAGGCTGCAAAGTCTATGATCCTGGTCGAATGCTTATAGTAGCCTTGCATATAGTTCCATGGAAGAGGAACGCTACATACGTCATTGAAGAGGCAGCTTTAAATTACCATGATATAAGACGGAATAAGTATCATCGAAGCTCTTCAGCAAACCACAGAATGTATGAGACACCTTAGTAACGCCTTTTCTTTTGGAATTATCTTTCTCAATCGCATGAAGTGCTGCTACTGACATCCCCGAGTATGGACAGAAGATCAGCATTCGATGTTTGCTTCTCGTGTTGTCCCAAAACCACTTCACGAATCGTTGACAGAATTGACTCCTAGAATAGAAGACAAAGCAGCTATAGATATGTTTCAAGTACGGCAATTTTTCAAAGTAGCGTACCAATGCTTAGTAATCATATCGGAGGACATATTCCTACAGTCGTTTAAATAGCTCGTTGAAGATTTATTTCCGTATTCAGCTGATATTCTACAATTCTTTAATTGTTTTTGAAAAAAAACAAACTATTTCTTCTTACTTCTTTAAGTGTCGATTACATGGTGAGAGTTTACTAGCTACTAGTCGGCTAGTTTACTAGTTGATAGTAAACTAACTCCGTGTCATCCAATCACTAGCAGGGCTAGCTTCTAGTAAAAAATCTGGGGGAAAGGTGACAGCCGGGCTACTTTGCTCGCTACTCACCTGTGTTTGAGCGAGCTGGCTAGTAAACTAGCAGTGTGTCATCAAAGTTTCTTGTGCAAATCTGGCAAGTAGGCGCCAAAGAGCACAAACACGTGGTTTCTACACACCAGCTAGTGAGCGTGTGGGAAGCTTTTAGTGTCATCGTCGAATAGAGGACTTGACAACTCGCCGGGAACTAAACTAGCCAGCTAGTAGCAAGTAAACTCGCCCCGTGTAATTGACTCTTTAAAAGTTCAATTACTCTGAGCGAGTTTACTAGCTACTAGCCGGCTAGTTAACTAGTTGATAGTAAACTAGTTCCGTGTCATCCAATCACTAGCAGGGCTAGCTTCTAGTAAAAAAGCTCGGGGAAAAGTTAGAAGCCGGACTACTTTGCTCGCTACTCGCCTCTGTTTGAGCGAGCTAGCTAGTAAACTAGCAGTGTGTCATCAAAGTTTCTAGTTCAAAAGCAGCAAGTCTGTGCTAAAGAACAAAACCAAAGAACATTATGTGGTTTCTACCCACCAGCTAGTAAACGTGTGGGAAGTTTTTAGTGTCATCTTCAACTAGCGCACTCGCCGGCGACTAAACTAGCCGGCTAGTAGCTAGTAAACTCGCCCCGTGTAATTGATCCTTTACTTTCCACATTTCTTTACGTAGATTATTCACTATAAAGCCGTATTTACACACTACCAGTCGGGGTTCCAGTTTAGAATGCCAATTCTATGACGTCAGTTTAGCGACCTCTGAGCCGTCTGTCGGAGATTATGTGAGAGTGCACTTGATTGGTTGACGGGAGTCGCCGCCGCTATACATAGAAAATGTTTGGTTCACTGGAACCAATAGCCAGGTGATGTCACAGATTGGCGAACAAAACTAGGAACCCGAAAGTAGGTTTGTTTCTCTATCTGGTGTATAAAATTCGTCGTTTACTTTCGGAATCTGTCCACCAGGATAACTGCCAGATGAGGGTTAAATAGACAAGGTAAAGGGGCATTGAGTAAACTCGCCAAACTTCTTTTGCTATGAAGCTCAGTGGCTCTGATTTCTTTTAGCTGCAATTTTAGCCAAATTAAACCAGTTAGTGTTTTTCTGAAATATGTCCACCCTGGAGTGTATAGCGAAGCTCGGACTTATTCAACTACGTCACATGCAAGCGTAGTAACACGTGAGAAGGTTTTCTTATACAGGGGGTATTGTAAAATAGCCCATCTGATGGCTGTATGATTAGCGCTCTGGCTACGCATGTCAAAGGTGCCGGATTAGGCATGGATGTTCGTTGTGGTTCGGAGTCCACTTTAAACTGTAGGTCCCGGCCTGATTAGTCGTCATTGTGCATAAAAATAGGTCGTTGAGCGTATAAACCAACCAACCAGACGATAGAAAGGGTTGTAACTGCTCTGTAACCATGTAAGGGATAAATGAACATTTATTGAGGTCGATTTCGCTCCATATTTCAGTAGTTTGATTTCCAATGGATATTCATTTTAAGATTCGATTTTTCATCGGTAGGTTCTAAAATTTTTCCTCGGTAGATCTATAGAAATTAAACAAATTCTTACCAGATTACCCTTTTCTTTCTCCAGTGCTAGGACTCTCTTTCTCTCGTCTTCAAGTTTTGAACTGAAACCCAGAAGTATTACGACAAAGAATTAAAAACTGTACATATTTGGCATACAACGTAATAGAGGTTACTTAGCGATAAATAAAATACGAGACTGCAGTATTGGGATATTCATCGACAGTTTTATGTTTCCTAATTCAATTAATTGAGAAACGACTTGTCACGAGACTTTTTAATTCGGTTTGGCTCTTATTATACAAAGCCACTCAAGTGAAGAACGCGCGCCTCCGTCTCTAGCTACGTGGTCCAGTATAATAAGCTCTATAGGATTGCATGCTTCGCTTCGGGTGGCTAGTCTGAGAGACTGAAGAAGTAGCGCGAGTTATATACGCGATATCTGACGTATATAAGGTCCTAATATGTTTAAGTTTAGGTTTTTGGAAATTACGGCAGTGGGGAATATATTCATTTAAAAAGATCAGTTGTAAGATTACTATATGATGGAAATGTCGTATTAAAACTTAAAAGCAGATGAGGATAAAATCGATTATACTCTAGAGTTATGTTATTACTTTCAATTACCATATGTATACATACGGTAATGAAAGTGAAGCATTCGGTCAAAACAAATTCGATTTTTTTTTCTTCTTTTTTTTTTTCTACTTTTGTCCACGTTTTGGAACATCCTGACTTCAAAAAAGTGACCTTGAAAAAATGTCTGTCTGTGCGTTTGTGGTCAGCATAACTCCTGAAAAAATTTATCTGCGATGTTCAAATTTGGTGTGAGGATTTGTGATGGCTATGGGACCTACCATTAAGGTTTTCGCTACAAAAGCGCATGCGCATAAGGTAGCTGCCATTGAAAAAATCATGTTTTTCAATGATTGCTAAAAACCGGCTCGAATTATTTTGATCAAAATCGCTGTGGTGATACCTCTTAAGGTTTTCTAAACATCCTCACCTCCAAATTTCCCGTAAAAATCCTTCAACGGCGTTAAAAGCTGAAAAACGAATGACTTTAACACAGAGTTCTCTTTCCTTGAGTACAGCTCGACAATAATCGTTTTTTCTTTTCTCCCCAGTAGGCTTGGGCGATGTTAACATTTCTGCATCGCGATATATCGGGAAGCAAACATCACGATGTCACGATATATCGCGATGTTAACTATATATATTGTAAAATTTTATTAAATTCATGTATAGAAGGTTATTTTAAATAACAAGAGCAGCGACAAAATTATTTTCAGAGGGATACACAAAGCACCCGAGGAGTATAAGCCGATTATTTTTTATTTTGGTTTAATCTAGATTTTTCAATTTCTCTATCTTAAGGACATTTTACTTCGTTATTATCCAGCAGAGGGGAGGGGGGGGGGGCAAGTGCACTTCTTGGCGGTGCCCATGTCACTTTAGTTATTACATATTCTTAATTATTAAATCAAAGAGATACTTTATAATATGACAATTAATCAATAAAAAAAAATTTAATTTTGGATTGAGTAATTAATCTCATGGAAATAAATAAACTTTATTCAAATTGTACTAACTATAAAAATTTATAAAGCATTTATTTACTTACCAGTCAGAAGAGAAAATCTTTCAACTTAAGTGGAAAAAAATCGTTTATATGTAATCGGTTATACGAACTAGAGAAACAACTGTCCATGTGCTAGTTCACAGTGATTTTGGCAGATATAACAAACAGCTCATAGTAATAAATAACCAGATTAACTTAACTGAGTAAAAACTAGACATAAATTACCGCGGATGAATGGTGTAATCTCCTTGCGTTAATAAATAAAGCAAAATAAAATAATAGCAAGATAAAAAAAAATCTTTAAGTTAATATAAAAGATTGCAAAATACAAAAGTGTAATATTTTATTTCTTTCAAGTTAGAGGGGGGAAAAAATCAAAAATGAAACACAAAAAGTGTAGGAAATGCTCAATTGAATTCCGAAAATAGACATCAAGGTCTTATATCTGATGACTATTAAATAAAAATCAAAACGTTTTCCAAGTGTTGAGAGAACAACATAAATAATGTTCAAACAATAAATCGAATACTTCTTTTATGGAATCTCCAATATTACTAGACTGCTGGCGTCACCTCGCAATTTCAATACTCATCCCACATGCGTAAGTGGATACAATTACCACGATACGGTTTTTTCTGATGAAATATCGGGCATCCGCAAAAGCAAATGGAAATCGTCTCAAACGGCCCGATGTCGACGGTATCACTATATTTCTGTACAATATTGGGAACATCTCTCATATGCAAGGCAGGGTGGATACGATTAGCACGATGTGAGCTTGCCGATGAAGTACCGATCAAAAGCAAATTTAACTCGTTTCAAACGGCGCGGCGCGGTGTCAACGGTTTCAATACGTTTCTATAGTGCTTTAGAAACACCGGGCATGAATCGTTGCCACGGTTCTTCGTCCTTGAAGTGCTAGGCAAGTATCGTTCTCTCGTCAAAAGAGATCGCGATGTATCGGTTTGGAGAAAATAGTGACACCAGTTTGACGATGTTGATTTCATACCGGTTTTTTCCGATATATCGCCCAAGCCTACTCCCCAGTTACACTTATAAGAAAGGATAGTATAAGAATCATCAAAAAGTATATCCCCAAAATCACTATTTCGGTGGAGTTTTCAAAAAAGTGATCGACAAAAAATGTCTGTCTGTATGTGGTCAGCATAACTCCCGAAGAAATTGACCTACGATGTCCAAATATGGTGAGCGGGTTGGCGATGGCCATGGGACCTACAATTAAGGTTTTCGTCAAAATCTGGCACCCTCATAAGGTACCTGCCATTAAAAATATCACGTTTTTCAGTAATTACTAAGAAACGGCTCGTAACTATTTTAATCAAAATCTCTGTGCTACTACCTCTTAATGTGTTCTAAACTTTCCCACCTCCGAAATTCCAGCAAAAATGCTTTAATGGCGTGAAAAGTTGAAAAATGAATGCCTTCAACACAGTTCTCTTTTCTTGAGCATACCTCATAAACGATCGTTTTTTCTTCTCTCCTCACACTCACTTAAAATAAAGGATAATATAAGGAATACTGAAAAGTATATCACTAAAATCACCATTTTGGAGATTTTTCTTTTTTCTTTTAAGACCCTTACGAGAATTATCGCAAAAAATATCGCCAAATTTGTCGAATCATAAAAAATATAAAAACGGTAAATGACACAAATACACAAATTTATATCAGTATTATAATGTAATTTAACGTTGTGCGATAATCCACTCCCCTAGCTTTTAGTTAAAATTATGTTTATAACAAAGCCTGCTTTTTAATAGTGCGCATTTTTGCCTGAATTTTAATATTTCAGAACACGTAAAGTAATTCCCTAACTATTTTCGTCGTTATAGAATAAATAATTATGATAAGAAAAACATTAGAAATGATAAAAAACAAAATTTGTAAACACATTTGAGTTAACAAATTTTATTTTTAATAATATCTGACATTTTCTATATAGCTCCAAAGTTTTAAAAAGGTTACATTTATTATTGAAGATGTTGAATATTTAACTGTGATTCCCCATAAATTTCAATAGCTTAAAAACTTTTTATCTTTAAGCAGGTACTAGTGTGTTATTTCTGAGAAAAACCTAAAAATTAACTCTTTCGTTAACCTAACAGCCAATTTGGAACCTATATCAACAGCTGGTACTCTATTCGAAGTTATTTAAGGCCTCTTATTGTTGTTTATTGGTTTATTATGAAATGTAACAAATATATGGACTTTTTATTCAATGATGGAATAAAATGTATAACAAGTCCTTGTCCTTTGGTTATTCTTTCTTTTAATCCGAGACGCGACTGCAATTTTTTGACCCCATCGAACATCGTTCTGAATTTTTTATAGAAATTGGAGAAAAGTTAGTAGATTACGAATCCACTGATCTGCCGTGGCAAAAAATGGCCGAAACTGATCAAAAACCGACTTGAAATTAGTTGAACTAAAATCCGATTGCCAAATATGTCATAACTTGCCAAAAAGTGAACAAACTTTTTCGTCTGGCAACCCACTGCATTTTGATTTTCAATGAGAAAAAGCGCAAACGATTTCTGATCTCTGGCTCGGAAAACTTGTATCTTTTAAAAGTAATCCAAATTGGCGACATCAGTTACGTCATCAGTGACGTAATTTTTATTGCCAATTTGGCTCATTTGTAAAAGATGCAAGTAAGCCATCGCCACACATCCGAATCGTCTGCAACCTTCTTAACTGAAAATTAAAGAGTAAGTGTTACCAAAACAAAAAGAAATGCTCATTATTTGGCAAGTTATGGCGCATTTGGCAATTGAATTTAGTTCAACTTTTTAAAAGTCGACTTTTGACCAGTTTCGGCCATTTTTTGCCACGGCAGACTAGTGGATTCGTAATCTACTCACTTTTCTCCAACTTCTATAAAAAATTCAGAATGATGTTCGATTGGTTCCAAAAATTGCAGTCGCCTCTCAGTCTACTGTCCTTTGGTTATTCTTTCTTTGTTATTAATGTGATAAGACAATATGCAAACGATTAACATGCGCTTTTATCTCATTTAATTTGACTTTTGTGAATTATAGACTGCCTTTATGACTTCAATAGGTGACAAGAGATTACGCGCTATTTCGATTGTAAATCTCCCCCTCCACTCGGTCTCTTCTAGTACTACCCAGAAGTGTTTCTGCGAAATCCAATCAATTAAATCACAAGTAACAAAACATATAATGTACTAATGGCAAGCGGTGTAAAGCAGAAAATCTAAAACGGAATGTTATTAAAATATTTGCCCAAACAATGAAAGCAATAGTTGCAGGATTTTGCATAGAAATTTAACTATTGGGGCATCTATGGTAACTAAAATCATCGGAGACAATCAGAAAAATCAATAATTCAATACTGTCTTCATTCAAAATAAGAGCCACTTATCAACATTATTATTTGTCGAATACTGTTTGCACCAATCAAACATTTCCAGTCGCATACTATTCCAAAATGTATTATTTACTTAAAGTAGGGAAATTCAATCAATTATTCAAAGTCATTGTTTATTCGATAGCTTATTTAACGTATTTGAATAAACAGCGAACTAATACTAAAAGGCGCATGGTCATGTGTCTTGATTATGCGCTTGCTTAACCATTTCAAATTCAGTAAAAAAATATATATTTATACTTTTCCGTTAGCTTGGTACCAGACAAAAACCGAAAAGCTTAATGATTTTTCAAAAGCTTATCGTATTTTCTTTAAAAAAAAAAAAAAAAAAAGTTGTTATGGGTTTGCTATAAACAATAAACTCTTTAAAGGTTATTAGTCTGAATGTGTTATCGCTGTAATTTGGCGTTTTTTGTTTGGTATCCAGCTAACAGACAAATTCCCAAAATATACATAATCTTCTTTGCGAAAAAGATAAAGGGAACTCTTCCGTTAGACTGGTACCAGGTAAAGATAAAAAAAAGAATGTCTTAATCCTAGTATACGTTACACGGTGGATTTGGCGACATTGGCATGGTGGATTTCATGATATGATCGATGGTTTTTGCATACGCTAATTCTTGGCAACAATCGTAAAAACGTTATTTCGGCGTTGACAATTGTTTGGCTACAAGCGTCAACGTGACATTTTGAAAAATCGCGCCAAGCGTGTAACGTATACTAGGATTTTACCAAAAGGATAATGAATATTTTACTTTCTATGAAAAGTATTGTCGCTATTAAGATTTGTTGGCATTAGTTGCCTTGGCGCACTATATCCACTGGAGATGACAGTTCAACCCACCATATTTTTTTAGTTTTACCTAAACCACCAGATTAAAATTTACAACCACTGAGCCGTATTACTGCCACGATTAAAATTGTCTAATGCACTAGCTTAAAAAAAAATTTATAAACAACAAGTACGAGTTTAACCTCAAATATAATTATGATATTAGTGAACATTGAATAGAACACCATACAGAAAAACATTGGCAAAAATCACTCGGTACTCGTCTGTTAGACGGGTATCAATCGGTGCAGTTGTTGACAAGCCTAAATGTTTATACGTTTAAATGACGCGTAAATCTATCGCCAAGTCTAAATGTTTGTACGTTTGAATGACACTTAAATGTACCGCCAATTCTAAATGTTTACGGTGTGTACAAGGAATTATAAAAGATTTGAAGTTTGACAGTTTGGACGAATTATCGCTGCAATTTGGCAGTTGTTATCTGGTACCTATCTACTGAAGATTACAGTTACTCAAGGAAGTCTAACATATGAACCACTAACTCACTTCTGCTTATGCAGCTTGACCTTAAGATCTTCCACTTCCTTCACCTTCGCATCCAATTGTTTCTTCAGCTGCCCACACTCAACCTGCGATTCAGCGTGTTTCCTTTTCCATTCGACCGATTCGACCACAAACTCGACCAAGTAGTCGTCGTGCTCGTCGCTCAGAAGATCCATGCTGTCCACTTTGCGAACCAGGTCGTCGAACTTCATCTGCAATGACATATTTCCTATTCTCTAGCGTAGAAATTCGCTCTGTACTAGAATTCTTCGATAGGATTATGATTTTTTGTTTGTAGATTTGCTTTTTACTTCATACACTGATGATTGAATAATAAAACATTTCGTGACGTCATACATATATACATGAAATAAGATGCACTGATTTAGTTTTCATGTGCGCGTTCTCCAGATACACTGGAATTGATACTTTCGTGAAAGAAAATAGAGTTTATGCATGGTTACGTCCCAATAAATAATTATGTTCGCGGAATAGATGTATTTTGATTGGTCACAAACATGTCTCAAGTGTTGTCGTACGATGGAGTCACATTCAAAATTACGGTTTGTCTAGCGTCTATGTAGACTTCCGAGCTGTAATTTATGAATACAGTTGCTGAATATCCGTGCTTCTCTACGGAATTTTACCATGTGCATTTTGGCAATCCAAAGACCATTCATGTGTTCTACATTTCAGACGTTCGATACCGAAAAACTGATTTATCAAAATAGGAATACCTTACTTTGTCTATGCTTGCCGTTGATGTCATTTGTTTCAAAATTTAGAATCGTGCTTATATTTGAAATGAGACATTTGAATATTTTTCGTTTAGAACGCTTAACTAACTCCCTTTTGACCCCTTTTAATTAGTTAATCGAGATTGTTATAGTTTATTGTGTTTATGCGTTTGCTCTTCGTTCTAAATTTTAAAGTTGTAAAAGTTGTAACTGTATTGGAAGTGAGACATTAAGATATTCCTCGTACATTTTGATTGTTGCGTCGACTTTTCATCCCTTAAAAATCCATTAATCGATATTGGAATAACTTATTTTTCATATATTTTCCCTTCTTAACATTTGTGCCAAATATCAGAGTTATGACAACATTGGAAGTGGGACATTCGAATATCCTTCGTCTGAAACGCTTAACCCCTTTTTGACCACTTAAAGTGGGTTAATCGAGATGGGAATAACTTACTTTTTCTATGTTTGCTATTATTGATATTTGTAACAATTTTCAGAGTTGTGACCATATCTCTCGTTTGGAACGTATAACCCCTTTTAGACCCCTTAAAGTAGGTTAATCGAGATCGGAATAGCTCACTTTTTTTCATGCTTGTCTTTGTTGACATTTGTACCTAACATCAGGGTTGTAACCATGTGGGAAGTGGGAGAATTAGTGATGAGTAAGTGAGGGCTTTGCCTTATATATATAGAGAGAGAGATTCAATTATATAGAATAAAATAAAAAAAATGAAATGGAGCCACAGAATTCTCTAATAGAATAGCTTTTTGACTCCGTAATTCATCATCAGTACAGAGAGACCTAAGAAAATTAGGTTAAAATTCCAAGTCCGATACAGATTCTGCGCTAAGGAAATTTTCTTCAAAAAATTGCAACCCCGCCATTTTTTTATATAATTTGGTTGCCATAATTTGGCGCGGTTTTATGTAAATAATTCTTGGCGCAGAATCCGTTCCTGATTTGGAATTTTAACCGAGAATTATGCATGTAACGTCACATGCCAATTACTACTTGACGTCCCGGCAAACATGCGCTTTTGCTGTTGTTCGTGTGGAACGTTATGCTACAATTTTACACATTCTAAGCTAGTGTGCAGATATTTATGTAAAACACGAGTTTTAAATTTTGACAATTAAATGTTTAAAACAATTTTTAAAGTTCAAATAAGAACAATTTTGAACAAGAACGATTTAAAAATAAATGCGTACCTTCAAATGGGATCATTGTCTCATTCACCAGGTTTCCAAAATCTAAACTGAGTTGTCTGTACGTCTGAACCTTATACGAATCCACAGTTTTGCACCTAGAGGTACGAAATTCGGTCAATAGAAGTTTTAGTACTTCGAGATTGTAGCGAACAACTTTTAAATTCGATTAAAGTTGCTTTCATTATAATTTAATGACACGAAAAAAATTCTTGGAATGGCGACGATATTTTTTTATTACATCAGAATAAAATCAAAAGTTATTTTAATGTGTCCCCCTTATTTTTCTGATTATTTTTATGTATTACAAGCGTCTGTCCGATAAGCGGCTCGAATATTATTATAATTTTCCCTAAATTTATCTTCAATCAACGCTCTGCGCATGCGCCGTTTTAAAACGTAATGCTACATAATATTCTGAATGTAAACGTAACGGCTAAGATTATTGGAATTCATCGAAAACTTCCAAATCATTTCGACATTTGTTAATTTTTCTTATTCCCGTGTAAATATTTATTAATTTCCTTTAGTATTTAACACAGAATATCAAAATTCCTTCTTTGGATTGTTTTCATTTGTATTGTGTGTTTTTTCCTGTGTTTCAAGTTCCATATTATTTCATCTAGATTTGAACACATTTTTTGTATTATACATGTTTTACTATTTACACCAGACTATTTTACAACTTACACCTGAAGCGTAGTATTTTATTTTCGATTTTATATATTTTGGTGCTTTGATCATGATTGTTAGTAAGGGGATTCTACTTTTTTGTTCTGTGTACCAAAAAAAATGTGAAGAATACAAATTTTTTTTGGTACAGATATTGTATAAGACATTTCTTTGGCGCAATTTTATTTGGTGTTTTAGTACAGATAAATGCTGTTTTTTGAAACGGTTTTTATATTAAGTTATATTTAAATTTTATCTTAGTATTTATATTTTAACTTAATTTGGTACTATTCTGTTAGCCAGGTACCAGATAAAAACCGCCAAATAGCAGACCTAACTAATCCAAACTAACAATCTTTAAATAATTTATACTTCCGATGTTTAGAATCGGCGATACATGTAAACGTCATTTAAACGAGTAAACGTTTAGGACTAGAGCCAATCGGTAGCCGCCTAACAGAAGAGTACCCTTTATAATTTATATTTTAACTTAAGTTTCTGATTATTAATGTTTTAATTTTCTTTTAGTTACTGTGTATTTGATTTTTTGTGATTTTTACGATCGTAAATGGGAAAAAAAAAAAAAAAAAAATGCCTTATATTACATCTGTTCCGCTTCATTTTAAATGCAAACTTCTATTTCTTTCAACAGGACCCCAGCAATGCGGGTTTACACTGCTAGTTTAGTAAATAAAATAGCACATGTTTTTAAAAGTGTGTTGAGACCAGGCCCGTGCTGGACCTCTTGTTAGGGCGGTGGACGGCCTTGTCCAGAGGGCGCCAGCACTATGCAGGGGTAGGACTACCGGGGTGTATGGAATATAATAACTAAAGCGTTAATCGCTCATGACGCTGGGTTCAATATGCTTTTCTGGAAGCAGGTCACGGTACGAACTGACCATCACACTTACACATATCGTACCGGTATTTGTCAAAGAAAATGACCATGTATTGTTTGCTAAATTCTTATATTCATGTGATCCATTTCAAATATTTGCAATGTCTTAGGGCAAAATAAAAGCCAAAGTAGTAGTTGAAACATAATTAGTGTAATTTTGGTAAACTAACACACATAGAAAATTAAGACGAGACAATTTTACATTACATACATTTCACTAAAAGTTACCTGCATTTACTACTTAATTTCTTAAGGAAAGTAACAAAAACAAATACGTTCACAAATGTAATTTTCTTTGATTGAATTTACAAACTAAACCTGAAGAAGTCTTTTTAATTCTGAGCTGGAGTAGCAAAGATAATAAATAACGGTGTCTGGATCTATGGAGTTCAAAACATCAGCTTCAGGGTGCATTAACAGTAAAGATTCTAAATTTTCGTTTGTCAAAGACGATCTCAATCTGGTTTTAATAAGTTTCAATTTAGAAAATGCTCGTTCGCAAGAAACTTGAGCCAATGGGATGGTTAGAAGAAATTTATTTACTTTTGAAAGTTCTGGGTTTTGTAAACAGTACATGTTATATTCTAATACAATTTTATATGCACACTTGATACAACTGTTGCATGATATGCTTTGCATTGGATCTCGTGGTCTTCATCATCATCTTCTTCTTGATCATCGTCATCATCACTGTAGGTCATCGATTTTCTCGTCTGAGACATCTTCATCTTCATACTCATAGTCAGCGTTCATTCTTGCTTTTGAAATCTGGGGTCATACATTCATGAACGAGATAAGTTCTTCTTTAAGCTTTTCTTCATACACGTTCAAAAGTAATTATATTTTCTTCAATGCTTTAGGAGGAAGAGATTCTTGGTATTTGAATCTTTTTGGGTCGAAACAGGCCAGATCCAAATAGAGCGATTTGTGCTGCACAAAACGGCTTTCCATAGTTTAAACAGCTCTATTCACAATCACGAAGAAGATCTTTATTTGAATTCTTCTTCGGGCGAAGTTCCAGTATTGTCGTCTTCAGCAAGTTCTCCTGCCATTTTCTTTACTTTCTTCTTTCTTTTCTCAGTTATTGTTTTGCCAATAATGATGTCATTAAGAGTTTCATCGGTCTTTCCTCTTTCTTCAAGTTTCTGCGTCATTTTTAGAACAAAGCGTTGTGCTGCTTTCAAAGTTTCAGAAAACTTGTCTCGTAGGCGTTTTAGTCTACTAAGTGAAGACTCAATATTCCTCCATGCTTGGGCATAGTCTAGATTCTTTGTATTGAGATAATCCGATAGTGGCGTAGTGATTTTGAACACTTGCAAGAATACCATGCGAACAACTATTGTTTCGAAATCCAGATACTTTTTAAGTAAAGCAGTTGCGTTCATGTCTCACTTTGGCGTTGAAATTAGTTGTATGTGAAATTTTGAACAGAGCCAATACCAACTCCAGATAAATGTGTTTAGGTTTAGCTGTGTTTGAAGACTTTTCTTCAGATGAGGTCAACTCATCTATTCTGCCGAATATTTTCTTTGCTGCGGCTTCGCCATGTAGCCCCAATGGCTTCCAACTTGTACTCAGGAATTTGCTCCCTGAACCTGTCCAATCTTTTAATTGAATCCTTCAAAAAAAAAACCTGGGTCTTTTGCATTATGCTGAAAAATGAGATTGATGCAGTGAGGCACTGAGCTGTATAAGATATTACAAGATTTAAAACGTACGCGTAGCACCACGTGTGAATGTGATTTGATATTTTGCTGGCCATGTGTACAGTCAAACCATTATACTGGCCGCTAATGTTAGACGCGCCATCAAACGCATTTGCGACGCAATCACTCAAAGGTATTTCAAGGTCTGTCAATGCTCCAGAGAGAGTGTCAAATAGTGATTCTCCTGTAGTAGAAACCACACTTTTTAATGCCAGTAGTCTCTTGCAAACATTATGTCCTTTAACATACCTGACTACTATTGCACATTGATCGTTGCTACATATGTCTATTATCGTGTCCATCAAAACTGAGAATTTACCGGCTGATTTGATTTCATTTGCCACGACAGATTTTGAGACGTCCTTGGCAGACGTCTCGTTCCACCCTTCCACCCCCTCTCCCCCATTAGCCAAGAGCGCGCCTCGCAGGGCGCAGGTACTGGAAGAATCATATTCATAGTCCAATCAGTAGTAGCCTACAGTCGCAACACTCACCCCGGCCGCTCGGCAATATCGACGATAAGCCTCGTCTTAAAACTTGTCAGTTTCGAAATAGGAGGGCGCCAAAATTTCCAGGCTGGAGGGCGCACCGGGATACGTCCCGGTGTCCCGGCTGCCCAGCACGGGCCTGGTTGAGACCAATCACCAGCTGTTGCCATTCGATCGAGTCTCACTCCTATTACGTTCTGCATAAGGTCCAATAAGTTGTTCCAAGAAACTTCGAAAATTATTTCAAACATTTAACAGCCAAAATATAAGATTCGTATTTTACAAATTTTTAGGGAGTCCAGGACTCAAAATTCTAAAATCTTTATTTTTAGAATTATTTTTTTGAAATTTTTTATGCAGCACTGAATTATGCTTTGAAACTAAAATATCTATTTTAAATTTTCAAATTTAAAAAAAAAAAAAAAAAAAAAAAAAAAAAAACTTGAAAATTTTGGCATTACCTAAATTTGATTTATTTAAAAAACTTTTTTAAAAAATCTCTAATTTTTACTTTCAATTACCCATATGTAATACATAGGGTAATGAAAGTATAGAATTCGGTCAAAAAAAAAATTTCCTCGTTTCGGAACATCCTGATCTCAAATAAGTGATCTAGAAAAAATGTCTGTCTGTGTGTAAATGGTGATTTTGGCGAAATACTTTCGATAATCCTTATATTATTCTTTATAATAAGCGAAACTGAAAGGAGAAGAAGAAACGATCGTTGATGAGGTATGCTCAAGGACAGAGAACTATGTGTTGAAGGGATTCATTTTCCAACTTCTTACACCATTAAAACATTTTGACGGGAATTTCGGAGGTGGGGATGTTTAGAACACCTTAAGAGGCCTTACCAAAGCGATTTTGAACAAAATCGTTATAGCCGTTGTTTTTTAGCAATTGCAGAAAAACCTGATTTTTTTCAATGACAGCTACCTTATGCACTTGCATGATTTTAACAAAACCTTAATGGTAGGTCCTTGTGTCATCAACCCGCACTCCAAATTTGAGCATCGTAGGGTCAATTTGTTCGGGAGTTACGCTGACCACATACACACAGAAAGACATTTTTTTTTTTTAAATCAGGATGTTCCAAAACGAGGAGATATGCAAAAAAAAAATTTTTTTTTTTTTGACCGAATACTATACTTTCATTACTCCATGTATACATATGGGCAATTGAATGTAAAAAGTTAATGAATTTTGGCAGTTTTTAATAAAACTAAAGAAACGTTGAAATTAATTTTATCAGGTACGATTCCGAATTCCCAAGTTATGCGAGAGATAATCGCAAAATAATTAATCGTAATATACACCCCTTGAGAGGAAGTCCTAGTAGGCATCATTCCTTATACTTGTCATGTTACAATCTTCTAGCCCAGTGCATTTAGAAACTACTTTTTGATTTTTGGCAGTTTAACACTGTCTGCTCCGAAATTTATAAGTCTACGAATATTTTCGAGGGGAAGGGATTTTTACAATTGCACCCTTCTTCCAATTAAATGTTTGTAGGAGGATCAAAAGTTATCCAGTGAAATTCAAGTACGTGTATTTTTAGGCGGGATTTCTTTGCGATTGGCTAAGTCAGATTTGAATGGAAACCGAGTTTTAAAAAACCCTTGCACGAGAATTTGAATGATAATTCCGAGAGCTAGTTTCAATCTATAAAAATGTAGACCTTGGGGCTCTTTGCCCCGGCGATATGCCGGTGGCTGATTTTGCTTGCGGAGCATTGCAACGGCCCGCAGATTGACGATTGTACCCCGCCAAGTTCCTTCAAATCAGTTGGTTTCCAATAATGTGTGGGTTCCAGCTAATCATCTAATAGGGTGATACCGCTAGCACCATTCCAATATCGACGAGATGTAACTATATGTGCCTTCCTGCTAGTGTAACTCCTGAAGAAGAATTTGTGTTTAATTCTAGTGTGTGTTGTGAAAATAATCATTTACGAAAATGGATATTAATTCGATGAGTATGATCCATGGAGTTTGGGTGAGTCTATATTATATTATCAGAGAGGAGCAAAGCGAGTATTATTAAATTAAATAAGAACTGATTTGTTACTGTTAAAGCTAACAGTTCATTTTAATTATGATTGTATTTTAATAGTAAGTCCGATTAAGTTATTTTACTTTAATATTAATTGCTGTAATATGAAATATGGTGTTTAATAAATTGTGTGTTTGTAAGTTAAAGTGTTGTCCTCTACCAGACCTCAGTCATACTTGGGTTATTGCCGTTATTAAAGAAAGGATTTATTGCAGAATATTGAGTATTGTTGTTATTGCATATTTAATAACTATTATGCATACTAGTTAAGCATCGCAAACGACACGCTCTTCAGCCACCCAACACATGGGACCTGTTATTAAGATTTAGTTCAAAATTGCGCATGTGCATTGGCTATTGAAAAATGGGTGTTTTTCAGCAATTGTCGGAAAACGGTTTAAACGATTCGGATCAAAATCGCTGTACTAATACTTAAAGTATTCTAAAATTCCCTTTTCCAAAATTCTCATAAAAATTTATTGAAGACATAAGAAGTTGAAAAACTAATTTCTCTTTAACTAAGAGTTCTCTCCACTTATGTATGGTGCCATCAATGACTGATCCTCCTCAGTTTTACTTAGACCCACAAAAAAGGAAGAATGTAATAATTATCGCCTAACTATCCAATTATGTTTTCAATTTATGGAAATATGAAAGCGAAAACGGTTTTTTACATCAATCCATGTCAAATTCAAATGTAGTGATTAGTATTATAATATAATTGAAAGTTGTGCGATGTTCCTTACCCCTAATTTCTACTCGGTTATAATACAGAGTTTTATTATGCAATGTTATTCGCAACGGGTTCCATAAATTAAGGCTGTGGTATTGCTTTTTAAAGTGTTCTAAAATTCTCACTCCCAGTATTCCCTTAAAAATTCGATGGAGACGTTAAATTTGAAAAATAAACATCTTTTTATCTTGGAGAGAGATTTAAAATGTTACCAGCTAATGAAAAACTTTCACATCTGAAGTAGACTTAAGATGTAAATTCCATTAACTGGTAACAGCGCAAACACTTTTGAATTCATTTGAATTCTAACTAGAGACCTTGACCTCCAAGTGCTAATTTTGGATTTTGGACTTAAACTTCTAAGATACCGATTTTTTCAAAAAAAAAAAAAAAATTGAATTTTTTACCGCAATTTAATTTTCATCTTACACAGCTCTGCATACAGTTAGAACGGCTTGAATCGATTTCCCGAAGTAGGTCAATATAGTTTCCCAAACAGAGCACGTATTTCTAAAGAGAATTCGGAAGTGAGGAGATTTCTCTTGATATGATCTATAAATATTGAGGCAACTAGCTTCCTTCCTTGAGAAAGTCCTAGTATGAATCTTTCCCTACATTCGCTGTGTTACAATCGTCTAGCCCAGTGCATTTAGAAACTACTTTGTACAAAACCTTGACATTTGGAGAGAGGGCACGAAAATGATCACTTCATGAGATGACATCAATTGTTTTCATTTAATGTCTTTCTATTAATAAATAAAAATTAAAATAGAAAAAGACAAGACCAGATGGAGCCACTGTATATGCATTGAAGTAAAGATTTCAAATATAAAATAAAATATATTAGACGCTATTTTCGAACTTTTAATTTATGTTATTCATTAGGTGATCATTTTCTTATCTACCCTCCAAATGTCAAGGTTTTATAGAAAGTAGAAGTCCGAGAGGCGACTGCAATTTTCGGACCCCATCGAACATCATTCTGAATTTTTTGTTGAAATTAAGAGAAAAGTGAGTAGATTACGAATCCACTGGTCTGCCGTGGCAAAAATGGCCGAAACTGATCAAAAATCGACTTGGAATGAGTTGAACTGAAATCCGATTGCCAAATATGACATAATTTGCCAAAAAAGAGAACAAACTTTTTCGGCTGGCAACCCACTGCATTTTCATTTTCAATGAGAAAAAGCGCAAACGATTTCTGATCTCTGGCTCGGAAAACTTGTATCTTTTAAAAGTAAGCCAAATTGGCGACATCAGTTACGTTATCAGTGACGTAATGTTTATTGCCGATTTGGCTCATTTGTGAAAGATGCAAGTAAGCCATAGCCACACATCCGAATCGTCTACAATCTTCTTAACTGAAAATTAAAGAGCGAGGGTTACCAAATAAAACAAATGCTCATTATTTGGCAAGTTATGGCGTATATTTAGTTCAACTTATTTAAAGTCGATTTTTGACCAGTTTCGGCCATTTTTGCCACGGCTGACCAGTGGATTCGTAATCTACTCACTTTTCGCCAAATTCTATAAAAAATTCAGAATGATGTTCGATGGGGTCTAAAAATTGCAGTCGTCTCTCAGTCTATAGTTTCTAAATGGCTAGAACAAAAAACAAAGCTAGTATAGGGAATGATCCTTACTAGGAATTCTTCTTAAAACATTCATGACATAGCAAAATGTGGAGATTAAGCCTTTCGGTACGAAATTTCTAGTTACATACGAGTAACCAAAAGTATTTTCAAAAGAGCCCTCCCTCAATTCAATTTTCGACACATTCACACCCCCTCAAACAAAGCTCAATAATGTACCAGTAAAAACATCACTTGTACATTTATCAAAACAAAGTTTTAGGAAAAGAGACATTCTATCGAATAGTAGAACAAAAAGAACTCCGTTGTGAAAGAATAGACATTCAACAAAAGAATTCCTATTCTTCAGATCCTGGAATTATTGGAAGATTTGTTCTTCTTAAGCGTAGGAGGTAATGCGATATTTTATATTTCTGCATCAAACTTTAGAGGAAAGAATTTGATTTTATTTCTCCTTTTTAGTAATGCCGCTTTACTTGAGTTGTTTGAGAACTTTTTGTTTGTCTTGCAAAATATATTGGAAAAATTGTTTTCCATTTGTCAAAAGAATCCAATTTCTTAGAGGATGTAAGCATTAATAAAAATACTACACTAGATGAAGCAAAGAAAATAAAACTTTTTAAAACTATTCTTTAAAGGTTTTTTTTTTCTGGGATAGACAAGGAATTCGATTTTTATTCTTTCAATACAAATGCTATTTAAATGAAGTGTTGTTCTTCGGCGCATATTTTACTAAGAATTCAACAAAGGACCTTACTATACTAAACTCCAACTTAACTTGACATCATTAGACGATAGATCTTCACCGTGCTCATAGGCAATTAATCCATTTTAGCGGAGTGAAGCCATAATTATCGCCAAACCTTTTGTTCTCTACAGGGTTGTGGTTTGGCGAACATGATGCTTTTACGCAGCCAAAATGGATTAAATGCCTATGAGCACTGTGACGATCTAACGTCTAGTGATGTCAAGTTAAGTTGAAGTTTAGTATAGTCTCAGGAATTAATATTTAAACTATTAAGTGGCACTACCTCCTGCTCCCTAACGCTCGAGTATTGGCAATCCTTTTCATTTCTTTTGCAAAGCAGGGTAGATTACGGATATTTATATTTAGAAAAAAAATCAATAGCTTATAGCTTAAAATCGAATTTATCGAAATATAAATATTTAATAACTCCAAAATTACATCTAATTTTTTTTTTAAATAATATAGCTCATAAAATCAAAGTTATTAATATAAATCCTTTATATGCATCTCCAAATTTTATATTCCTTAACAAAGCGCCGTCTCTGTTGCACACGTGTGCTTGGTGTTGGCATCTAATTATAAACATTACAAATATCTCTATCAGCAAAATATCCGGTAAACAACTTTTCAAAATTCATTCATTAAAAATTCATTCGAATTTATGCACTCACATCCAAATATCTTTTATTCATTCTGATGATTAAAACAATTTTATTTGTTTGTTTGTTTATTTGTCTGTCTGTCTATTAAAACAATTATAGAAACAGGAAAAAGTTTCTTCAATGATCGGCTAAATGTTATTTCAGTGCGATTGGATGACGTCAAGTTGGTTTATTAGTATTCTGTACGTACAAGCGACCTTTCAGTGACAGTGGCAGCCGTCAAATTTAGAATCTATCTGCCAAATTTCAACCCGATTGGATGACATCAAGAGGGTTAGCAAGGCCTCTTCAGATCTACCCGCCATCCACAAACATACAAACAAAATCGAGCCGACCAAACGGTAGAGTGGTTAGCATGCTAGCTTGGTTGAGCCGAGGATGCGAGTCCCGTGTTAGGCATGGGTGTTTGTAAATGTATGTTGGCTTGTCTAATGACGAATATTTCGCCGCATTATAGCCCTCGTGTTGCTGACGGCGCCAGATAATCTGAATACAACCAACCAACCAAACAAAATCGAAGTTAATATAAAGCATTTGAAAAAGAGGAGAGAAAGGCGACATTAGATTTGACTAAAGATATTGAATTGTAGATTTTTCCAAACGTTCCAAAACTACAAAACAATTTTGATAATTAGTTTAATTAATTACGAAAATGACTTTCGATAATCTGAGTTGTAACAGTGTGTTGTTTACATTTGTGGTATTTTTGCAAACCGCATTTTTAGACGAGATTAATAACTCACTTAAAATCAAATGGTTTCAAGTTTTGCTTTTAAAAATAATTGTTGTTCTTTTTGGTACATTGATTGTCCTTTGGCTTTATATTTGAATACAGAGCTTATTTGTCATCGATTCATTAAAATGCAGTTTCTGCTATATTCCCCATCCTCTCGTTATTCCGGCTTTTGGTTAAGATTTACTGTACGGTCCCCCTTGGCGACTTTTCAAAAAATCGCCAAATTGGAAATATTTATTTATTTATTATCATAAAGCACACTACAGAAAAAAAATTCCATTTAAAGTGTATCAGAAATAGTACTTTACAAACAAGCAAACAATAGTAACAAAACAAGATTACACATTTAAAACCAGCAGACATTTAGCCTTGAACATAGAAAAAGATACATTAAAAATATCCAAATCATCAGAAATCAAATTGAAAATTCTATAAAATTTATACAAACAAAAGTTGTTAATGTAGTTATATTTGGTAAAAACAGTAATAAATAAATTTTGGCTACGAGTATTGGTCGGTACAGCAAATTTAATGGAATTATGGATCTCAATGCAATCAATAAAATTATTAAGGACTTTGTAAAAGAAAGAAACACAAGAAAGCTCACGTCTAGATTTTAAACTGGGGATGCTGAAGAAATTGCGGAGGAAAGAAGAGGAGAGATAATGAGAATTATAATGGTTACCCTTATAATAAAGATAACGCATAAATTTAGTCTGAACCCTTTCAAGAATTATAATTTTATTGTTATAGTAAGGGTCCCAAATAAGTGAGCAGTATTCAAGATTTGAACGGACCAAACTACTATAAAGAGTTTTAAGAGCCTGAGGATTAGAAAAATCTTTTGTATTACGTTTAAAAAAAACCAAGCATCTTATGAGCCTTTAAGATAATATCATCAATATGAAGAGAAAAATCAAGTTTAGAATCAAAAATGACGCCAAGATCTCTGATATGGTCAGAACGAGTTAAAGTTTGATTATTGACATAATAAGGATAAGAAAAAGCTTGTTTTTTACGCGTAAAACTTATAACACTGCATTTATCAATATTTAGAAATAAACTATTAACGCTACACCAAAGATAAAGGCCATCAATATCCAACTGCAACTCCTCAGCATCAGCAATGGTACAAATGGATCGAAACATTTTAAGGTCATCAGCAAACAAAAGAAAATCACAGAATTTAAAAATATCACAAAGATCATTGATAAATAAAATAAAAAGCAGGGGTCCCAAATTAGAGCCTTGCGGGACACCAGAAGAATTAGTAAATTTGTTAGAAATTGCATCTTTAAAATAAACATATAACATTCTATTACTTAAATATGAAAAGAACCGATCGGTAAGATTGCAATGAAAACCCATATTACTTAACTTTTTCAAAAGAATACCAAAGTCGATTGAATCAAAAGCTTTAGAGAAATCAGTATAAATTACATCAAGTTGATAGCCACATTCCATATGACATCAAAAGGCTGTGTCGCCAAATCCAAACTAGCGTCAAAACACGCAGTGTTGCGAATCCAAACGATCACTAGGGTTATCAGAAACCCCCTTGGTGACGAGTAGCCGCATTCGGCGCCGAGTCGCCAACTTTCAAAAAGTTGCCAAGGGGGGGCCGACCAGTAAAATTTAACCTTAATTTTTATTAATGGCGATACATGTATGCGTCATTTAAACGTATAAACATTAGGGTGGTTCGGAAAAAAAATATATGTATTTTTGAAACGCATGAGGTGAAAAAAGTTGATACACATCTTGATAAGAAAAAGTGTCAAAAAAAATTTGAAAAAAAAAAAAATAATATCTTCCGATCGCGCATTCACCTCAAAGTTTGGAGAAAATACAAAAAATAACTATTTTTCCTAAATTTTTAAAAATTTATAAACGTTATATATTTGAAAGGCAATAGTTTGCAATGCATAGTGAAAGAGTGGTATAACACAGGAAAACACTATTCTATGCATTTTTTAAATTTATGTTAATAATTAAAAATTCTCAAAAGTAAAACTTTTTGTAAAAAACAATGATTTTCTGTAAAATGGGTACTAACGTTATTTCTTAAATTTAAAAAAAAAAAAAAAAATGTTTTTATTCATTTGGTCCACTTTTTTCTCGAGCTTCCTATCCCAGTGATGCACTTTGAAGGAAAGTTTTGTAGAAAAGTCGGGCATTATGGACCTTTGAAAAAAAAAAAGGTGTTGTTATCGTCTTTGGTGTCAGCACCACCTAATTTTTGTCTTATCTCTCTACACAAGAGTTTCACTGCTTGAGAGTGACAAGGAAACGAGTTGAAGTCTGATTCCAGTGGTTTCTAGTAGCACAGAAACTCTGGCCAATTTCGCGAAACAGGCCGATGTGGAACGTTGTCTTTGGAAACAATATTGGCCATTCTAGCCCAATCCTGGATAAATTATCAAAAAGGTTTTGAAAGGTCGATGCACTGTTTTAAAATTAGAATATTGTATTTATAAGAAACAAAACTATGTAACGGTTTTGACAATTTTTTTTTTTTTTTTTTGAAAAATCGTCTATTTTGGAACTATGCTCGGTCAGAATTAGCTAATCTTCCAGTCTTCCCCTGTTTCATCCATTAGAGCCGTGCTACATCGGATGCGCCAGTCTTTACTAACAAATGTTCATGTGTTACTTTCCAGTCGTATTACAAGCATTTCAATTAATTATGTCCAAGTAATCAGTGGTAATAAGGTTGTTGTTGTTGTTTCTTATCCCAACTGGTCTAACGGAGCTAGGCCAGGTCCATGAGTCCACCCACCCTCAGGAAGTCGAAGAACAAGACTGGGTCTCGCAGGAAATCTTCTTTTTCAAAATGCATGCAGCTAAGGAGGTGAGCCGGGCTAGCTGCACCGGTGAAATACTTATTGCAAGTTGGATAGACCTTTCTTTTATGTTCATATCGCATACACCTTAGGTGACCACTGATAAATCTTGTGTACGCAGTCTGATCACCTCTATCTCCTCTGAAAGTCAAAGCGCGTCCCGGCTTTTCCCCAGAGTACCAGGTGTGCACCGGGGGAACAATCCAGTCCAGCTGTACACGTTTCTTTCTAATGGAGTGAATTTCCGAGGAAGTAAGTACCAAGTTATCTGGCAGGGGTTCATGTGTGCCAAATTTTGCCAGCGAGTCAGCGATCTCATTGCCATGAAGACCTACATGGGACGGGATCCACTGCAGGTAAATATCTCGCTTTTCGGAAAGTTTACACATACGTTTCAAGATTGCCGTACCAGCCCTATCACCCACTCTGGGCCATGCACTCAAATATTGGATAGAACTTCTACTATCCGTAAGGATCCAGATGGGGTCTAAATGCGAAAAGTCTTCAATTGCATTCAGTCCCGCCTCGATAGCCAAAAGCTCCGAACGGAAGACTGAACAGTAATCCGGGTTTCTCCTTTTAATGTTTATGTCGCCATCGGGTCTCTTGATGTAGACTCCACTTCCAGTCCGATTCTGCTCATCCCTGCTACCATCAGTATAGATTTGGATTCCCTCCTTAGGGATATTGTTTATGATCTCGAGAGCCAGCTGTTGTAGCAATTCAGGAACGTACGGTAATAAGGTTAAATATGGTTGCTTTGAAATGCCAGATTGTCTTTCTCTAGGAAAATTCTCGAGATTTCATAACCCGACGATTCAGTTCTCTTACATCTCTCCTTTCGTACAAATCATTGCCGAAATCAAATTTTTTGGGTGAAGAAAGGAAGCATTTCGTTCATTACCCGAGTTTAAAACTTGCAGTAAATATTCAGGGACGTATTGAGACAATCGAATTGCCTCATATATGATCTTAGGTCCTTCAGAAAATTAACTTGTTTTTAATGCAATAATATCAAGAAGATATAACTGATCTGTGCTCAGTACTTTCATCTCAACTTGAGGAATTAAACATTCAACTCGTAAAAAAATCAGCCAGGGGAAATTTTTCACAGTTCTTCAATTTTTTATCTGTGTTCCCACTGAAAAATTTTAGTCCCGTTGTAATACTATCTACTCGTTTAAATCGTCACGTGAATGATAATTCATTGAAGTAAAGGAGGCATATATCCCACTGTAGCAATTCTCCCAACGTGCAATTTGATCTGTCAGATTATTTCCAGCCAGTATTAACGGCAGTCCCAATCACAGCCATGTACGCTATGATCCAATGAATAAGCAAGTAGGTTTAAAAACTTCAAAGGAAGAGAAGGCGTCACGAGAAAGGCCACCCAGATTGAAACCCGCCAAAAAACAGTTTTTAACAATGATTCAAAGGCTATTCTCAAACGATTATTATTGAATAATTACTAATTTGATTTTTTCCAAGTTTTATCTACTTTATTCCACACAATACAAACTAGAGGACCTCGATAATTTAGTGATTGGTGTATTCTACAAATTGACGGAAAAAAGGTATTTTTTGTATCTATTTAAAACTTTCAAGTCAATGCTTGAAGTAAATAAAACTATTTTAACAAAAATATGTAAGAAATAACGTTAGTATCCATACTATAAAAAAAAAAACTTTTAACAAAAAAATGTATTTTTGAATATTTTGAATTATTAATATATGTTTTAAAAATGCATAGATTTGTGTTTTTCTGTGTTCTACCACCCTTTTACTACACATTGCAAACTATTTCCTTTCAAATACATAAGTTTAGAAATTTTAAAAAATTTAGGAAAAATAGTTATTTTTTGTATTTCCTCCAAACTTTGTGGTGAATGCGTGATCGGAAGACATTATTTTTTTCCAAAATATTTTTTACAGTTTTTCTTATCAAGATATGTAACAACTTTTTTCACCTCATGCGTTTCAAAAATAAAAATAAATAAAAATGTCGAACCATCCTAATAAACATTTAGGCTTGGTGCCAACTGGTGGCCAACTAACTGAAGAGTTCTCTTTTTCTTCACATTTTATGATAAACCAATGTTTCTTTACGTTATTTAAGGAAATGAGATTTATGATAAAACGCTTTTGGGAAAACTTCATAAGAGGACAAAATTGTATCATTGGGGAGGGGGGGGGGGTTGTCAAGCGTTAGCGAGCAGGGAGCCGAAATTCAGTCGAAAGTACTTAAAATCTTGACAAAAAGAGTATTTCTACGGAGATAGAGATGTCATATTAGAGCTTGGATATTGAATGACATGTTTTATCTAAAGGTTTGTCTCTAAACTCGCCAGCTTGGCGACATTGTTTATACATAAATTTCTTTTATTATGACGCCAAACTATAGAGGAAGATTTCCTTCCTTGTATATCACCAAATTGAGATGAGTATACATGGTACTTGAACTAAACCTCATATACTAAAATAACCAGAGTGGCCACAGAATCGGGAAAGACTGGAAATCAGGGAAATGTCAGGGAAATTTTTTAAAATTTCATGAAAATCAGGGACATTTTGTATTGTTTAAGACACGTTCATCCATATTTTGGGGCTATTTACATGGAGATTTGTAGTGGTAAGCCATTAGAAGTTTAATGTTACGGAATAATTTAAACTTTTCATTACCAGCAAAACTATTTTTTTAAAAATTGCATATTATCTCTTTAGCATACATGTTCTATTTGATCAGGGTGTCTAGACATCTGGAAAACCTAAGAAAATTATGGAAATTTGAAAAAAATTTGCCCTAAAATCAGGGAATTGTTTAGAAATATGTCAGGGAAATCAGGGAATTATCAGGGAACTTTTTTTCCTGAATTTTGTGGCCACCCTGATGATGGGTTTAAAAGCCTCCTTTCACTGATAGGCCGACCAAACGGTATAGAGATTAGCGTGCTAGCTTCTGGACCGCGAGGTTGCGGGTTCGAGTCTCGTGTTTGGCATGGGTGTTTGTAAATGTATGTTGGCTTGTCTAATGACGAATGTTTCGGCGCATTATAACCCTCGTGTTGCTGACGGCGCCAGATAATCTGAATACAACCAACCAACCTTTCACTGATAGGCTCTTTTTCAATTATACTTCTTGAATATTAACTAGGGATGTGGAATATCGCACAACTTTCAATTACACTATATAATGTTGGTCATAGCAGTAAAAATTTAACATGGTGACACTTAAAATTTTCTTATTTTCAGCCCTTTAAATAAAAATGGCCAGTTTGGCGATATTTTTTGCAATAATTTTTACATGAGCAAAAATAAATGAATAAATAAAAAAATGGAAAATTGGTGGTTTTATTCGATAGATATCCTTGTCCTTCCTTCTGCGGGAAACGCCAAAAAAAAAAATCAATCGTTGATGGTCGATACTCAAGGACAGAGAGCTCTCTGTTAAAGTCACTCGTTTTTCAACTTTTTACGCTTTCATCGCATTTTATTGAGAATTTCGGAGGTGCTGATTTTTAGAACACTTTCAGAGGCATTACCATAGCGATTTTGAATAAAATCATTATATCCGTTTTATAACAATTACCAAAAAACAGGATTTTTTTTCAATAGCAGCTACCTTATGCGCATTCGCGATTTTAACGAAAACTTTAATGGTAGGTCCGTGTGCCATCAGCAAATCACCTACTAAATTTGAACATCGTAAGTCAATTTGTTTGGGAGTTATGCTGACCACGTACAAGCAGACAAACATCTTTTCTAGATCACTTTTTTGAAATCAGGATGTTCCAAAACGTGGAGAAATGCGAAAAAATCGAAAATATTTTTTGAACGAATACTTTACTTTTATTACCCTATAGTATACATATGGGTAATTGAAAGTAAAAATGGGAATTTTTCAGCAAATTTGTTATGCTGAATACGTACACACACACACACATACATTTTTTCAAGATCACGTTTTACTTTCAATTACCCATATGTATACGTAGGGTAAAAAAAGTGTAACATTCGGTAAAAAAAAAAAAATCCTGATTTCAGAAAAGTTCTCTTGAAAAAAGTCGGCCTCTGTGTATGTGTGTCTGTGGTCAGCATAACTCCCAAACAAATCGACTTAGGATGTTAAAATTTGGTGTGCGGTTTAGTGGTGACCATGAGACATACAATTAAGGTTTTTGTCAAAATCGCGCCTGCGCATAAGATAGCTGTCATTGAAAAAATTATGTTTCTCAATGATTGCTAAAAAAATAGCGCTAACGATTTTGATAAAGAAAAAATCGCTGTGATAATGCCTTTGAAAGTGTTCTGAATATCCCCACCTCCGAAATTCCCGTAAAAATGCTTTAATGGAGTAAAAAGTAAAAAACGAATGCCTTTAACACAGAGCTCTATTTCCTTGAGCATACCTCATCAACGATCATTTTTTTCTCCTCTCCTCAGTTTCACTTATAAGAAAGGATAATATAAGAATTATTGAAAAAAATCTTTCAGAAAGATCGGTACCGTTAGATGGAACTTTCGTTCAAAAAATTCGATTCTTTTTGCATTTCTACACTTTAGAAACTATTGAATTAAAATAAGTGCCCTAGAAAAAATATCTGTGTATGTGTCTCTCTGTGGTCAGCATAACTCCCAATCGGATTGACCAACGATTTTCAACTATTGTATACGGGTTTAAGGTAGTCGTAAAAACTTTCGTTAAAGTTGTGCATGCATATAAGGTAGCCGTCGTGGAAAAATTTATATTTTTCAGCAATTGCCAAAAAAAACGACTCTAACGATTATAATCAAAATCACTAGCAACGCCTTTTGAATTGCTGTAAACATCCCCAATTTCGAAATTTCCATAGAAATCCTGTGAAGGCGTAAACAGTTGAAAAACGAATGTCAAAGTTCTTTTCCATTGAGCATCGCCCATCAACTACTGTTTCTCCTCTGTTTCACTTAAGAGAAAGATATTTATTGTAAAAAAAAAAGCCCATTTTTTGGCCAATGCAATGAATGACTATCGCCCCAAAACTGTTTACTTTTTTTAAATAAATTAATGAAAACGAAAACGGTCATTTAGAGCAATCCATGCCAATTTTAAATGCAGTCACCAGTATTAAGTGTAATTGAAAGTTGTGCGATATTTCCCACCTCTAGTTAATATTCTTCTACACATCATGCCGCTAATAATATGCAACAAATGCCGATTCCTCTTAGGCAGTCAATCCTCCAATAAGCTTTCGTCTGACTTTGACCATGAATATTCAGCAAAAACCATACATTTCACAAGTGTTTGTCAGTTATAATACCTGCCATAAATTTCAACGAACACTTGCAAATTAAATACAATTTATTTGCACTCTGAGTTATGTGTTATTCCATATTCATCGGTTAGTTTATGAGATGCTGTGTTTTTTGGAGTTAGCATATGGGGTGCAGCCCAATTAGTATACCACAATTATACGAAACTGTGTGCTCATAAACTATGGTAATAACGAAACTCAAATGTAATTAGTGATCGTTTACCATAAAATATACACAAAAGTCATGGGCGACATCAGGGAAGGTCAAAAGGAGGGAGGGCTTGAACTTCCCTTTTGCTTGAAGACAAAATACAAAAAAGCGAAAAGTAGTAAAATTCACAGAGGAAAGTTTTAAATAACTCATTTGAATAGAAAGTGAGTTCATAGGTTCTGATTAAAATTTCAGTTAGATAACCAATTCTTATTTTTAGAAATTCAAGTTTTGAACAAAGACATAAACCGCTTTACACCCCCTCCCCACTACAATTAATATAGCCATGCCGAAAGTTACGTACCACATACATGTACCATAGGGTGGTCCTTAATTTTTATTTTAATCCTCTGTTTGTCGAAAAGGCGGACAAATCTGTGAAGGCGTAATTAACCCTTTTTTGCCGTCATAGAATCAGTCTGAAACTTGGTAGATATATTTGAAGTTGATGACAATACATTTTATCAAATTTCGGTCACTGTCACTAAAATGTCGCTTTTACGGAATACGGTTGGTTTAACTTGCCATCATCCAATCGCGCTGAAATAGCATTTAACCCATCATTGAAGATACTTTTTCCTGTTGCCAAAGTTGTTTTAATAAATAAGTAATAAAATTGTTTTAATCAAGATAAGTAAAAGATATTTGGATGTGAGTACATAAATTTTTGATGAATAAGTTTTAAAAAGTAATTTACGGATATATTTTGCTGATAGAGATGTTTTAAATATTTAAAATTAGATGCCGACACCAAGCACACCCTGGCAACTGAAACGGCTCTTTGTTAATGAATATAAAAAATTTCCATGCATCTAAAGGATTTAAATTAAAAACTTTGGTTTTTTTTAGTTATAGTATCTGTCGGCTTTTTAACAAATTCAAGCTCGCTGCGGCATGGGTTAATATTAATTTATCGGAATGAAATTTGGTACATTGTCAAAAAGTAAGGGGGTGAGAGTAAAAATCGGATGAAATTTCATTTTTACCCCATATAAGATAACTTCAATGTACCCTCCAACTTTATGTCCAAATCATGTCTTAAAAACAGTACCGGTCGCATAGCTCGCCACATTTCTTTTGTTCAACGATTCGAAGCTTTATCTGCGATCTGAAAATTTTGCTCTCACAAAAGAGTAGGTACGACGTTGATTGCAACAATCATTGTCGTGTCAATCACCCAATTTTTTCTTGGTAGTTGTTTGGGTGTCGGCCTAATTGAGACGCAAAAGTATGGCAGATTTCCAGCAAGTAGTCGTCGTGCCTTTTTTAAATTAAGACTACTCAGTATAATACGAGAGGCGACTGCAAATTTAGATACCTCATTGAAAATCATTCTGATTTTTTTTTTTTTTATAGAATGTAAAGAAAAGTTAGAAGATTACGTTTCTACTGGTCTGCCGGAGAGGAAATGGCCGAAACTATTAAAAAATCAACTTTGACTGAGTTGAACTAAATCCGATTACCGAATATGCAATAACGGTACAGTGGTTAGCGTGCTAGCTTCTAGACCGCGAGGTTGCGAATTCGAGTCTCGTGTTATGCATGGGTGTTTGTAAATGTATATTGGCTTGTCTAATGACGAATGTTTCGGCGCATTATAGCCCTCGTGTTGCTGACGGCGCCAGATAATCTGAATACAACCAACCAACCGAATATGCAATAACTTGCCAAATATCCATCATTACTGTTTATTTGGTAAACCCATCGGTTTTTAATTTTCAATTAAGAAGGTTGCAGACGATTCATATATCTGGCGACAGCTTATTTGCATATTTTAAAAATGAGCCAGTTTGGGAAGAAATATTACGTCAGTGGTGACGTAACTAATGTCGCCAATTTGGCTCACTTTTGAAATGTGAAAGTTTTCTGAGCCAGAGACCAGAAATCGTCTGCGCTCTTCCTCATTGAAAATCAAAGTACGATGAGTTACCAAATAAAAAAAGAATGCTCATCATTTGTCAAGTTACGGCGTATTTGGCAATCGAATTAAGTTAAACTCATTCAAAGTCGATTTTTACCAGTTTTGGCCATTTTTGACACGGCAGACCAGTGAATTCACAATCTACTAACTTTACTCCACGTTCTATAAAATAAAAAAATTCAGAATGATGTTCGATGGTGTACCTAAACTTGCGGTTGCCACTCAGTCTTGTAGTCCAGACATTATCACGATGTTACCAGGGTTCCCACTCAAATCACAGAATGAAAATCAATGACTTTTAAGGACCTAATTAATGTTTTTAAGGACCTTTAAATATTTGTTTTCAGGCATCATGTCTGTATAAAAAAAATTTATAAAGAATATTCTATCAAAATAGTTACAAGTTGGCGCATGTGTAATACAAATATGTCAGAAAATTCCGATATAGTGAGGATAAGTAGCGCGGGGATAGCAAGTTTGAGTTGCATTTTTGTAAATTTTGAAGTTGGTCAACATACACAAAAATTAATGACTTTTAAGGACTAAGCATTTTCAAGGACTTTTAAGCACCTCTAAGCATTTACTTTCAAGGCCTTGAAAACAGGTTAAAAAATATTAAGAACTTTCAATGACCGTGGGAAGCCTGGTTACGCCATATTATAGCGCTAGAGTCTTGCTCTGGAAAACATCCAATCCAACCTCTCTCTACCTCAGAAACTTCTTCCAGAATAAACTGGCCTTTTCAGTATGCTCAGCCCAGACTGAATGTGATGCTTAAGTAATGAGTATTCTGAAAAGAAGATAGATGCGTCGGAAATTTGCATCTGTAATGATGTGCGGGCGAAGGGGTAATTAATAACAGTTGGTGCAGTAGTAGACGGGTTTTGTCCGGATGAACACTTGATGAATAGCATTCACATGCAAATGCACAAGGATCTGGATCGGGTTTACAAATTATTAGTTAATTTTCCTATTTTATTTGGTTTTTTTTTTTTTCCTCTCGCTCCATGAAGAATTGTCGAACAGTTGATGAATGTATTAATTTATTTCTAGTTGCATGGTCTAGCATTACCCGTTCATTAATAATGTCAATTGTCAAAGCAATCACTGCTATTCTCTGTTGCAGAGAGGAGAAATTGTAGATCCGAACTGTAGCGATTCACATTAACCGACATTCCAAGTGTTTCAAACTAGAAATTTAAAATTCCTCAGTTCCATTATTGTCTTCGTATCTGAGTGACATGCTAGCGCGTTTTCAAGCGACATGTTCTATATATTCGTGTATTTTCGGATAACATATTCTATACATCAGCATTTTTAAATTCTTTATATTAACTTCGATTTTGTATATGTGTGTGTTTGTAAGGGACAAATCTGCAGAGGACTCATCAATTCCATTATTATCATCCACTTTCTATCATCCAATCGATCTGAAACTTGGAAGATGGATTCACTGCCGATGACAATGCATTTTATCAAAGTTTGGGTCTATCACTAAGATGCTTCTGTAATACACTATTAGCGCTTTGAAAGAACTCAACTGTCGTCATCTAATCGAACTGACACTGGACAGATAGACTCGTTGTTGATGACAATACATTCAAGTTTTAGGGACAAAAACTAGTTTGTTCATAACATGGAATCGATCGTGGTGGTCGAAAGCTGCAACAATCTATTTCAGCTTAGAATCATACATTCGTATATTCTCGAATAACACTTTTCACATATTCGTATGTTTTCAAGCGACAACATGTTCCTTTACTGTCGTATGCTTTCTAGTGACATGCTCTATATATCTGTATTCTTAGAAGCGACGTGTTTCTTGTGTTTTCAAGTAACAAGCTTTCCACAGGGTAGTAGTCATAAATTTATTTCGATAAGAGAAAGGAAATCAAATTTTGTGATAATACGAAATTTAATTTTAAAATTCATTCGCGCTCAACTAGGATAATAAACATAATTTTACATGGGATTTGTTCTTAGAAGCTTTTAAAACAAGTACGAATTTATATCAATATATATGTATTAAAAATTTATTACTTGAAAAAATTTAGCTATTTAGGGAAATCAATAAGGAACACTTTCGCAGACAACAAGCTGTCTACATTTGAATGCGATACATCCTTTTCTTTTTCAGTAGGCAGTCTGACAATAGAGACTAGACCATCTATATATATAATTCTCTTGCGTAACGTCCAAATTCGGCTGTATTTCTGTGAGCAGAATGGCAATGACTTAAAACAAATCTTCTAAATGTACTTTATGCACAAATTCCCAAATTCAGCAATCCAGCCAATCACAATATATCTTTTGAAATTTGACTAATACATCTGGCAACAGCAACAACTTGGATTCGCTATATTTTTGGTTTTCCTTATTACAGTCTACAGATAAAATTATAGCCTATTTAAAACGTATTGATTTA
The DNA here is from genome assembly GCA_963978545.1 of Linyphia triangularis. Classification (NCBI taxonomy): domain Eukaryota; kingdom Metazoa; phylum Arthropoda; class Arachnida; order Araneae; family Linyphiidae; genus Linyphia; species Linyphia triangularis. Next base: position 20,159,465 of record OZ021727.1, read on the forward strand.
ATAGTTACGATGATGCAAGAATAAATAGATTCAAGATGTGTATATTTCTTTTGGATTGGAATTCCGGATAAACCAGACTTTTCGGAAAAGTTATCTGCTGGAGCATGTTCCGGAGGACGCCGGTTTGCAAATCACCAACTTTCAAAAAGTCGCTAAGAGGCATTGTGCAGTAAATCTGAACCTATATTCATATCTAATCAGTGCAAATTCAGCTATTACAAATTGAAAACTATCAAAATAACGAATAAAACCACTCGCTCAATTTCAAAATCTCATATGAAATAAATAAAAAACTTTTGGCGAAATAGGGCTAATTTTCTCGCCAAATTTGATTTTCAAAAAATTCCTGTTTGTTGAATGCTGGATAATTGGCCTTTCACTGTTTTAATTTATTTTCTAAGTATCGCAAAAATGATTATGCGAACATATGATTTCTTCGTTAAGAAATTTCGATAAAAACTTTAATTATTTTAGCGCTTCATACGATAGCCCGTAATTTGTAATTGTTCAATGAAATAACCGATCTTTTTTAAATATATGTACGATACTGTTCATTTTTGTTGTTTTCCAAGAACTTTCTACTACGCTACCACACTGTCCCTGCTTAACGCGTCTTGATAGCCGTAGGATAATGACGTGGCAAGTATTCTGGCTTTTCATAAATAACAAAACGTTTTCAATTTCATGGCATTATGCAATTGATATAGCTTTTTGCTAGGGCATATTTTAAATGTTTCATTTTGAGGCGAGAAAAGCGAGTCAAGGGGATTGCATAGCAATTCAGGGGGTTGGCGAGCGTCAGCGAGCAGGGGGCGGAGCCCCCTAGTTTGTCATAATAGTCGCTATGTCTAATCATTCTCAAAAATAAGGGAAGTGTTGAATTGGTTACAAGACATAGGTCAGAAAATTGTTGTTTGTTTGCTAACACTAGTGAATATCTGAAAATACACCAATGGATTGGGGATATAGTCATTAAATAAGGACATATAAGCAAATACCTCTTAGCAGGGAGTATGTTAATTAAGTTAATAGAAAATGGGGTTTTGTGTAAAAACGCAGCCAAGAATTGAACCTACGTTTTGTACGCAATAAATAATTTATTTTCTTTCGATTTCTTTTTACAAACAGTCACGTATGTTGAAAAAGAATATTGTGTTTGAAGAGTTCGAATCCTTTTTCTTTAAATTGCCATCGTGTCACTTGTGGATTTAAACTCCACGAGACTGGTAATATTATAAATACAATAACCCATAAAAAAAAAAAAAAAAAATTAATATAAATAATTTACATGCATTGCCAATTTTTATGTTCATTAACATAGCGCCGTTTCTGTTGCCAGCGTGTGCCTGTTTTTAATAGTCAAAATTAGATACAAACACCATCTCATTCAGGAAAATATGCAGTTAACTACTTTTCAAAATTTATTAATTAAAAATGAATGTGAATTTATGCACTCGCATCCGAATATCTTTTATTTATTCTGATTAAAAAAATTTATTATTTGTTTGTTAAAACAATTTTGGTAACAGGAAAGAGATTCTTCAATCATGCTATTTCAGAAGGATTGGAGGACGGCAAGTTGGTTTATCAGTTTCGCAAAAGCGACCTTTTAGTGACAATGACAGCGGCCAAAATTTGATAGAATGCATTATCATCGACGTCGAATCTATCTGACGAGTTTCACCCGATTGGATGACGGCAAGACGGTTAATTAGACCTCCACAGATTTGTCCGCCATCCTACCAGCCAACCACCACCCCACACACAAAATAAAAGTTAATAAAAAAAGATTTAAAAAATATCGATGTGTGAAATTTATTTTACTTCGATGGTCTAATGATATCAACATATATTTTTTGAAGTAGATACATCCCCTCTTATCCCACCCACTGCCTTCGCCCTAATTGTGAGTTATTTACAGAGAAATAACTTCTCCCACTACAGGTCGGGAGTAGGCAATTAAGCCCTCCTGAAATTTATTCACTACGGTGTCCAGATCACCCGCAACTAACGTGTTTAAAGAATAGTTAACAAAAATAGTTTTCTAGTCTTGATTGGAATATGTCGAGAAAGACTTAACCTCGACCCACCACCATTAGGGTAACGAACTCTTAAACTTTTTTTTTTAACGCACTTACACCGTTTTTCCTCCATTCAAATATGACCCAATCTTTGCCATTAATCATCCCATATTCGTTATGATAAATAGAGAGAACGTTCGAATGATCTTCTACCCTTCAACGATCCTGCAATTCGAATAAAGTGTCGCGCCGCCGAATTCCATTCCCTCCTCTTCGTCGCAAAGAGCCCCCCCCCCCCCCCCTCCCCCGTTCTTTTCCATAATTGTGAATTAACGCTCGCGGATAAAAAATTTCCTTCTCTTTTATTAAAATGAGGCTCAACCACAAGCTAATTATGATTCGTGACCGTGTAAAGGAAAAGTGGTTGGACTCAAGCTACACATTTCTGTGTTTTGTCTTATACAAATACACTGAGGTAGTGGCCAATAGAAAAGCTGTATCCGTTGTAACATCTTAATTAAAGCCTTTTCGTGGATGAACATTTTTTATTATTCCATATAAGAGGAAGACGCGGTAATAGACTGAGAGGCGACTGTAATTTTTGGACCCCATCGAACATTATTCTGAATTTTTTATAGAAATTGGAGAAAAGTGAGTAGATAACGAATCCACTGGTCTGCCGTGGCAAAAATGGCCGAAACTGGCCAAAAATCGACTTTTAATAAGTTGAACTAAATCCAATTGCCAAATGCGCCATAACTTGCCAAATAATGAAAAAAAAATTATTATTTTTTTGGCAACCCTCACTCTTTAATTTTTAATTAAGAATGTTGCAGACGATTCAGATATCTGGCGACGGTCTACTTGCATCTATTAAAAGGGAGCCAAGTTGGCAAAAAATATTACGTCACTTATGACGTAACTGATGTCGCCAATTTGGCTTACTTTTAAAAGATACAAGTTTTCCGAACAAGAGATCAGAAATCGTTTGCGTTTTTTCTCATTGTAAATCAAAGAGAAGTGGGTTGCCAGACGAATAAGTTTGTTCTATTTTTGGCAAGTTATAACGTATTTGGCAATCGGATTTTAGTTCAACTCATTCCAAGTCGATTATTGATCAGTTTCGGCCATTTTTGCCACGGCAGACCAGTGGATTCCTAATCTACTCACTTTTCTCCAATTTCTATAAAAAATTCAGAATGATGTTCGATGGGGTTCGAAAATTGCAGTCGCCTCACGAATTTTAAGGATTATTCCCTTTACTGGCTATGTAACAATTTACTAGTCCAGTGCATTTAGAAATTACTTTGTATAAAATCTTGACATTTAGTGAGTAGGTACGAAAAAGATGATCACGTAATGAAACCTCATAAATTGAAAACTCGAAAATGGCGTCTAATATATTTTACTTTATATTTGAAATCCTTACGTCAATGCATATGCAGTGGCTCCATCTGGTTTTGTCTTTTGCTATTTTAATTAACATTAATGAAAAGAATTTGTGTCATTTCATTGAGTGATCTTTTTCGTACCTAATACTCACTAAATTTCAAGGTTTTATACAAAGTAGTTTCTAAATGCACTGGACTAGAAGATTGTAACATAGCGAGTATAGGGAATGATCCTTACTATAATACTTCCTCTTAAGATATCACATGTTTCACACAATCACCATACCGCAATTCGCAAGAGAAAACCTTAATAAACATTACTTTTACTAAAAATAATAGAAAGGTTTTTCTGCCAACCACCCCCAACATCTCTCTTCAAATTCTTCATCCAATCTCTTTTCGTCCGGGCAAGTACTTTTTACAAATGTATTACTCGCTATGCATTGTCGTACTTAAGCTCATTGATTACGCTACAGCGATGTGTCAACCGGTTTCACTACGCCCTGATTGGCTGACTGGTACGATGCGTGACCAATTCGCTAAAACTCTTATATTTGGTTGGTTCGCTCAACGACCTATTATTACGCACAGTAACGGTTAATCAGGCGAGGGACTTACATTTTAAGTTGAATTCCGAGCCACAACCATGCCTAATCCGGGATTCAAACCCGACACTTTTGGCATGCGAAGCCAGAGCGCTAACCCCACAGCCATCAGGTGTGCGAAAAAAAAAATCTTATAGTATCCGTAGTTACAAGAGTAAAATATTAATTAAAATTTAAATTTAAAAGCGCTTATTTTATTTTTGTTAGTAACAAATTTTTAATTTTAATACAAAACTATGTGCGCAAGTTATTGAAATTACTATAAAAGTTGTAAATTGTTCGGAACTATATCTTCAAGCGGAAGGATCCATTCTACAGCGTATTCTATAGGCTCAAGTAATATTGTCCCGAAATACAGTGTCGGTTGCGGTTGAGGTAACTGAAAGTTCTTGATGACGTCCATCCATGAATCTGTCCGTCTGATATCAGTATTTCCTGACGAAAAATGACCGACCAAACGGTATAGTGGTTAGCGTGCTAGCTTCTAGAACGCGAGGTTGCGGGTTCGAGTCCCGTGTTAGGCATGGGTGTTTGTAAATGTCTGTTGGCTTGTCTAATGACGAATGTTTCGGCGCATTATAGCCCCCGTGTTGCTGACGGCGCCAGATAATCTGAAAACGACCAACTTGATGACGTTACACCATCTATGAATCTGCCCGTCTGATGTCAGTATTTCCTGACGAAAAATGTTAGGCAGGTGTTTCATTGTAACTCCAGGAGTTGGTTGGTTGTTTTCAGATTATCTGGCGCCGTCAGCAACACGGGGGCTATAATGCGCCGAAACATTCTTCCTTAGACAAGCCAACATACATTTACAAACACCCATGCCTAACACGGGACTCGAACCCGCAACCACGCCAACCACTATACCGTTTGGTCGGCTGTAACTCCAGGAGAAAACCATATCTTGGCCACAAGTAGAGATATTGGAAATGAAATAATTTTTGTTTTCTAATTCTGTCCCTTATTTCCCTGATCACGTAGGTCTTATGAAGTGATCCTATAGGTAATGGGACCAGATTTTTCTATTTCCAGAAACTTCATCAGTTACCTACTCTGTTAGTTTTCAAGTTCTGGCGACATTTTTGTTTTGTTTAGAAGGACTTTGGTGAGACTCTGTAATGGTAAAGCGGGACGATTTTGCGGGACATTTGGTCAGCGGGTTTGGTTTGTACCCTCAATGACCAATACTTGTGCACAATAACGGCTAATAAGGGAAGGACCTACAATTTAACTTGGATTGCGAACCACAACGAACATCCATGCCTAACCCGGGATTCGAACTCGGCACCTTTGGCATGCAAAGCCAGAGCACTAACCATTGTTTAGCGGGACAGCCTGGTGAAAAGAGGGACGTCTGGTCAAACTATCTAGAGCAGCGTTTGCCACTAACTTTTAAAGACGGGCAGCATGACTTATGTTGGAACTTTCCGCGGGCCACAAATTTATACCGAATACGCCAATAAATATATTGCTTTACTACATTTGTTCCAATTTAGAAATGTGATAATTTTACTAAAGATTCAACAATATAAAACAATTTTGAAAACTGAAACTATAATTTAACTTTTTTATATTAATAAAATAACAATTAATACTTGATTCTTGTTTCAAATAATTAAAAAAAAAAAAATTTTATATTGTAAATTAAAGTCATAAAAAGAAGTTATACTTTTGTGACAATATTACAATGTGACCTGACATAAACTCATAACCAATAAAGGTATTTAAACCATACCTCCTCAATCTTCCATTTTAGTCGATGTTAATTGCGAGACGATAACGGCCGGTCCGCTTTTCACTATCTACTTTGCGTTTAAAACTAGTCTTCGAAGCCATTATTGCACTAGAGTCACAGAGATCGCGATACTTTTTTCACTCCAAAGCAAAAGAGGGTAGTATGCATTAAAACACTCAACTCCTGCCCATCACATTCAGAAAAGCAGAAATCGAATTGTGCCATTCATGAATCGAGGGGGTAGGGTATCATAAGTACAAAACTAAGCAATGCGCCATTGATAATAATTTAAACTATTGCTTTTTTTATTTTTTTTCGTTGGCAGTCTAAGAATAAAATATGCGGGCCGCCTAGTGGCTGACGCTGATCTAGAGGTAACAGAAATGCTCGTATGATTGAAAAATTTTTGCTGCATGGGCAGTATCCAAGGCCTGATTCCCGCACATAGCCTAAACTAAGTTGGCTTGTGCAGGAATTGCCTAGAGACTAGGGATGGAACGGATGTGAGTTTTGCCGGATACCGGATTTCGGATATCCGGGGTACCATGTCTACCGGATACGGATATCCGAAACGGATTTCACCGGATATCCGGCCGGATATTCGGTCTAAGAAAGCTGAGTTGGGCCCAGCAGGCCTTGGTCCACACGGGCTGTCACGCCACTGAGTTAATTTTTTTATTTAAACTTTAGTTGATGAAACGATGTTTTAGTGATGCCAATACCTACACTTTCTGAACAATTTTGAAACTTCATCACCATTTTGTTTGTGTGTTACTTAAAATTGTACCAAACAATCTAAAATGTGATGAAAATATTTCAGAAATACGTTTGCAAATTGTTACTCAACTTCTTACCTTGTATCATGTAATATAAACATAAGATAATCTTCCTCAAGTCTGCATAAATATTCCATATTACTTTTACCCGAAAAACACACAGCAAGGTGATAACAAACAAAATTAGTACTTACATATATTTGTGGGTAAGGCTTTTGCTTTAGGATCATCTAAACTCCACAATTCTGGTACATATAATGTCGATTCCAATGTTGTCTGCGTGCATTTCTTGTTTTGATGAATTGTTTTTTCTTGTTCATCAATATTTGATGCATTTAGTGAGTCTTTTAAGCTTCGGTGAATTTCCTTATGCACACTCATTAAATAGTTCCATAAGGCTGGAAAAGGATTTTGGGCTTTTGCCGCGCACAATATATTTTTTAAACGATTCTGTGGAGCAAGTAACACATAGAGGGCTTTGCTTTCGTCATTTCCATTAATTTTAAAATACTTCCAAATAGGTGATTTTAAATGAACCATTATTAAAAATTATAAATTGGATTGTAATTGGAGGAAACTATGATTCAAGACATTCTAGAGAGCTAAATATAATTCCACATTGTGGCGCTGCGTTAAAGACCTAAAAATTACAATATTTCATTTTACGTCAGAAAAAATATACCAGCTTTCAACTTCTGCCAATGAAAAATCAGAAATTAGACCATACCATTCACATCATAAAGGGGTAGGGTATTATCGTCGATAGAACAAAAAAAAAAAAAAAAAAAAACATTGGGGAGTGCGCATTGGCTATTTATTGCTTTTTACTCGTTAGCAAATGTCAGAAAAAAAGGAGGAAGTGGGAAGACTTATGTTATGGAAAAAAAGTACTATTTATTAGTATTTCGGTTCGTGTTTTACGGAGAAGCATTCAAATATAACATCTGGAATTAATCAGATCATAAACTTGGAATGAAAAGAACATATTGCAAAACACGTATGAAGGATGTGTATGGAAAAAGATTGGAGGAATCGTTTATGCTTATCAACTCGGCGCCAATAATACGCAATTATGTTGCAATTTATGTCCAAGAAAAAAAAAATTTTAAAAAAAAGTGTAGGATGCGGTGTCCCCTTTGTCCGAAAAAGATCATTATTTTTTGCAAAAAATTATTTCTTGTGGATACCTGGTGGCCGGATATATAGCCGGATATCCGAATGAAATTATCGGATGTCCGGTATTTCAAATCGGATATCCGACGGGGTTTCGGATATTGAAAAATCAGCCGGATATGCCGGATATCGGATATTTGCCGGATATCCGTTCCATCCCTACTAGAGACCCCAAAATTTTACAAAAGTTGTTAAGGTCAAAATGAATCCTTTTTAATGTTTTCAATTACGATTTGGAACTCGCATTAACTATAAGTTTAAACTAGTTTCAAGCAGAAGCCGTTAAACGACTGAATCTTGGGGGAGAGAGAAGGGAGGGGGAAGAAAAAAAAACCATCAGATTATTTTCAAGTGAATTTCATTTTGGTTGATTTTCTATTGTGGGATTTTGAGCTTTAGAAAATGGTAAACAATAAACCGGAACTGGTTGTTTGTGGTTATTAGTCACACTGGAGGCACGGCGAATCGTGTGAATTGTTCTTAATTGTGTTTGTCTGGTTGCAAAAATATTTTTCATGTAAAAGCACGCTAATAATTAGTTAAAGAGGATTTCTTAGAAGTAATTATTCCCTATATTCGCTATGTTACAATCTTCTAGCCCAGTTCATTTAGAAACTACTTCGTGTAAAACCTTGACATTTGGTAAGTAGATGCGAAAATCAACACTTTAATGAAATGACATAAATTAAAAACTCGAAAATAGCGTCTAATATATTTTATATTTGAAATCCTTTCGTTCAAGCCAACCAAACGGTAGAGTGGTTAGCGTGCTGGCTTCTAGACCGCGAGGTTGCGGGTTCGAGTCCCGTGTTGGGCATGGGTGTTTGTAAATGTATGTTGGCTTGTCTAAGGAAGAATGTTTCGGCGCATTATAGCCCTCGTGTTGCTGAGGGCGCCAGATAAACTGAATACAACCAACCAACCTTTCGTTCAATGCATAGGCAGTGGCTCCACCTGGTTATGTCTTTTACTTTTTTAATGTCATTTCATTAAGTGATCTTTTTCGTACCTACTCACCAAGTTTTAAAGTTTTATACAAAGTAGTTTCTAAATGCATTGGGCTAGAAGATAGTAACGTAGCAAGTATAGGAAAGAACCTTACCGGGACTTAAAGACAAATTCCATAAATTGCAAAAGTCGGATATCCTACACCACCGAATCCAATTCGATTCACATGCTTAAATGCTTTTAATAACTCTTATAGGTTATTTTTCATTATCCCTGATTAAATCAAATATTCAATATTATTTTAATCTTTATGTTAGAATTTATGTCTTTCCTTACTCATGCTGTTTTAGATCATATGTGTGTACGAAGAGACCTCCTTCCAGTAACCACTGTCAATAAATATCGTGGCACCCCCGTCCACTTAGTTTTCTTTTAGGACCACGAAAATATATTGTGTTTTGGGCCCCGAGTGATGTAAGTCAGACCCTGGCAGTATCAAAATTGAAATTTTGTAATTTTTAAACCCATAAAAATCACCTTGCCTTGAGTTTTTGCAATATATACCGATTTCCTATCCGATTTACTACAGTGTGTTCACAAAGTCACTACGCAGTGCTGTGTGCATGGAGGGAACGGCATACGAAGACAATCCGCACACCATATAGTCATAATCATAGTGAATGGGGGAGGTCAACTGAGCCTAGGCGCTGATTCCACTAGGGAATATTGCACCAACCCCTTTATTTTACGACCCCCTGTCAAAGAAAGCCATATTCCTTAAGAAAGGTCAAAAAGCTTTTGATAGGTTCCTGGTGGATTGTATCAAGTTCTGTTCCAAGACCTAAGCTTGAGTGCCTAATGTGAAGAAGAGCTTCACATTCAAAAAGTATATGGTGGGCGGTTTCCTCCACCATATTGCACTCCCTACATAAAGGTTCTTCTTTAAAGATTCCTATTCTATGAAGGTGTTTTCTTAGGTGATAGTGGCCTGTAAGAAATCCAACTATCACTCTCATCTTATCCCTGCTAAGACGCAGGATCTGAGATGATAGTTTCATGGAAGGTTCATCCGCACACCATACAAGAACTGCAAGATGCCCTGTACCCATCAAATTCGGGACATCTCTCCCGAAGTTCTTCACAACGTCTTCCACAACTTACAGAAACGTCTTCCACAACTTACAGAAACGTCTTCCACAACTTACAGGAACGTCTTCCACAACTTAAAGGAACGTCTTCCACAACTTACAGAAACGTCTTCCACAACTTACAGGAACGTCTTCCACAATTTACAGAAACGTCTTCCACAACTTACAGAAACGTCTTCCACAACTTACAGAACCGTCTTCCACAACTTACAGGAACGTCTTCCACAACTTACAGAAACGTCTTCCACAACTTACAGAACCGTCTTCCACAACTTAAAGGAACGTCTTCCACAACTTACAGAAACGTCTTCCACAACTTACAGAACCGTCTTCCACAACTTACAGAAACGTCTTCCACAACTTACAGAAACGTCTTCCACAACTTACAGGAACGTCTTCCACAACTTACAGAAACGTCTTCCACAACTTACAGAAACGTCTTCCACAACTTACAGAACCGTCTTTAACAACTTACAGGAACGTCTTCCACAACTTACAGAAACGTCTTCCACAACTTACAGAACCGTCTTCCACAACTTAAAGGAACGTCTTCCACAACTTACAGAAACGTCTTCCACAACTTACAGAAACGTCTTCCACAACTTACAGAAACGTCTTCCACAACTTACAGAAACGTCTTCCACAACTTACAGAACCGTCTTCCACAACTTACAGAACCGTCTTCCACAACTTACAGGAACGTCTTCCACAACTTACAGAAACGTCTTCCACAACTTACAGAAACGTCTTCCACAACTTACAGAACCGTCTTCCACAACTTACAGAAACGTCTTCCACAACTTACAGAAACGTCTTCCACAACTTACAGAAACGTCTTCCACAACTTACAGAAACGTCTTCCACAACTTACAGAACCGTCTTCCACAACTTAAAGGAACGTCTTCCACAACTTACAGAAACGTCTTCCACAACTTACAGAAACGTCTTCCACAACTTACAGGAACGTCTTCCACAACTTACAGAAACGTCTTCTACAACTTACAGGAACGTCTTCCACAACTTACAGGAACGTCTTCCACAACTTACAGAAACGTCTTCCACAACTTACAGAACCGTCTTCCACAACTTACAGAACCGTCTTCCACAACTTACAGAAACGTCTTCCACAACTTACAGAAACGTCTTCCACAACTTACAGAAACGTCTTCCACAACTTACAGAAACGTCTTCCACAACTTACAGGAACGTCTTCCACAACTTACAGAAACGTCTTCCACAACTTACAGGAACGTCTTCCACAATTTACAGAAACGTCTTCCACAACTTACAGAAACGTCTTCCACAACTTACAGAAACGTCTTCCACAACTTACAGGAACGTCTTCCACAACTTACAGAAACGTCTTCCACAACTTACAGAAACGTCTTCCACAACTTACAGAACCGTCTTCCACAACTTAAAGGAACGTCTTCCACAACTTACAGAAACGTCTTCCACAACTTACAGAAACGTCTTCCACAACTTACAGAAACGTCTTCCACAACTTACAGAAACGTCTTCCACAACTTACAGAAACGTCTTCCACAACTTACAGAAACGTCTTCCACAACTTACAGAACCGTCTTCCACAACTTACAGGAACGTCTTCCCCAACTTACAGAAACGTCTTCCACAACTTACAGAACCGTATTAACATCCTTGGACAACATTACTTTGAGCCTTAAGTTTATGCTCTAGGATGTATCCTTCCGCTTAAAGATATAGTTCCGGACGAATCACAACTTTTATAATAATATTGCTAACCTGCCCACATAGTTTTGTATTAAACTTAAATATATTTTGATAACAAACACAAAATAAGCTATTTTAATTAGCATTTTACATTTCTAACCACAGATACTATATGAGTTTTAACGAATCAGCCAATTAGGGAGTAGTAAAACCGGTTCACACATCGTTGCAGCGTATTTGAGCCCAAATAATCCTATCCCATATATTGTTTACACACTGCATAGTTACATAGGTGTATGAACACCCTGTATATGTACTGTGCACAGTGTTGCCACACGTAGTATTTTTAAAACTTCGCTGTTATTGTTCCCACACTTCTATTTCGACATAGTGCCTTTCTTAGAAATTTTTTAAAGTTCCGGAAATCATAGTTTTTGAAGTTCTTTTGATATTTAAATAGATTATATATTATCAAATATACTATGTCCAAAACGCCTTTTTGAACAATTGCTTACCTAAGAATTTTAAGTCTGGCAACGCTGACTTTACGTAGAACTCTGTGATGCGACTTAAACCACTTAGGCTTTGTGTGGCTCAATTATCCATTACATTTGTAACCTTTTTAATGACGGTGTCATACTAATCCGTATTAAGGAGTGGCGCAATTGACTATACAACCATGTCACCTTGTCCGCACATGACGCTTGAGTTCGATGCTGAATATTTATAGGGAAGGTTCCTTTGATATAGGGACTCTTTAATTCTGTCTGGAAACCTAATGGGGCTGTCTGAAATGTCCCTTTTATTAATGAAACAGATGAAATATATATGATTTGGGTGGTCATAAATATTTGCGAGCAAGTAATGCGATTGAGACCTTTGAATATGTTATTTCTAAATTGCTGTCTGATCAAAGTTATTATACATTATCCCGTCATTAATATTAATAGATTAACTGAATACGAATCGAACTACTATCTCGATTCACACTGTTTTTAGATAATTGTAATGGTTATTGAAGGTTTAATGGATTTTCTATTAGCATGTTTCTTTTCCAATATACTGTGTAACAAAGTGACTATGTACAGAATAAATATAAACTTTTCTTAGGTTTAGAATAAGCAATAGCACATTCCAATGCTTTTGTATTGGGATACTGAATTGTTTTGGCAGAGTTAATGGCCTCTATCGAAGTAATTCTAATTAAGACTTGAGGAAAATACTAAAAATTTTACCTTTTTTCTTTTAATTCTTGCAAAAGTAATCACACACAATGTTTTCTGAACTTTCAAAACAACGTATGTATAAACCAGTATAATATTATTTATAATAACTATTCTTACATTGCCGCACTCTATTCCAGTGGCGGCTCGCGCCAACAACCAGGCTGCATATAAATTTATTTGTTCAAAATTAAAATTATATATCTTACAATTTTCCAATTTTCTAAAATGAAAATCCAATTTCAATGGTAAGTGAGAAAGAAAAAAAATCCAATAAACAGCAATCTTGTTGCCTGAATAATTCATGAGAAAAAACCCAGCTATCAATCAAAGTGATCTACCTCAGAACAGCAGCCGTGTGTCCCTGAAACGCTTTTCGGCATCGACGTTGCCATAGTAACCAATGGAAAGCAATAGAAGCTTTCCTCCATGCAATATGTAACGATGCTGCCGCTTAAGGATTGATTCTAACTTGGGCAGCAATTGAGAATCCCAGGAGCTGATTGGCTTGTAATGACATTCAGCAATATCAAATAGATGGCGTTCGCCAATTTGAAGAAAAAATTGTCGCTGATCGTGTTTTTTTTTAGGGACATCCACTGTTTGGTGTTGTTCATAATGTAAGATCGAGAACGATTTAACCTGTTTAAAAGTGTGGTCATCAGTATTTAAATTGATGGACATGTGGCTGTAGGATATCATACAATGTAGTTGATCAAGTCTGTGAGCTGTGGATGTTGTGTAATTAAAGAAACATTTATATGGTGTAAAATATGGTTTAGTTCACCGGCCGTGGTTGGCCAAGAAGAAGAAGTTATTTTGTGTTTTATTTTGAGTTATGCTAATTTTGTATTGTATATATTCGGGAGAGAGACTGGTCATCTCAGTAGTAGTTTTAGTACCAGTTGTTGTTATTTGATGCTTCAAATAAAGAAAAGTATCTAATTGAGAGTTGTGGTTTTTGCAAAGAGTGAAATTTCATAGACTACGAAAATAATCTTTTTCAAATGGAACATCGCTATCATTTTTATACCGCCGTCATAAACTCAGCTTAAAAATCAGCATAGGTGAAAATGAAAGAGGTAGGTAATATTTTTTTTTTTTTTTTATCAAACCTATACAGGACGATTTGATTATTTGTTCATATTTTATAACCTTATGTTATAAATGTTATTATTTTGTACAAATTGAAACGAAGCTTTTATTTGATTATTAAAGAATTCGCGTTCATTATTAAAGTGTATGAACACACTTGATATATCGCAAAAATAGGTCAATTGTGTTTATAGTTTTTCTGCTTTAAATTAATCTCTAGATGGAATTTTTGCAAGGTAATGGATATCATCTGAAGACTAGAGAGTTATTTTATTAATTTGAAGTACTATTTTGTTCTGAAAATAAATTTGAATATTTTAAACTCGTTATCTAAAAAATCGTGTTTTTGGCACGTAGAACTTTATTTAAAGAGTTGAAACTGGAGTTTTAAATAATCTTTTTAAAAAAATTATTTGAGAATTCAAATCATTTTTGCATTAATTATTAGATGTTTTAAATCTCAGTCAAATTAAATCCGAAAAGAAAATGATAGATTTTTAAGTGCAAAAGTTTTTAGAAAAATTGCGATTTTTTCTATTTCAAAGTAGATGGAAGTTCATAACATTAAGAATGATATTACGAACAATTTTTCCAACCATAATTTCTTTTCATGGCCCCATATAATTCGAATAATCACGGTTCAAAAATATGCCAATTATAACGAGTTAAATGTTAATTAGTTAATTAATTTTTGAATAAAACTGAATTTTTTTTTTTTTCATTTAAATGTCGTTACTAATTATGTACTTTAAGTGCAAAAAAAACAAAAAAACAAAAAAAAAAAAAAAAAACATCCGATTTCTAAAATGATAATTTCAACAAAAAAAAAGTTCAAGTGTGATTGTACATGATGGTGGAAAGTGTGTGTGTGTGAGTGGGAGGGGGGGGGGGAGGGGGGCTGTTGTGAAGTCGCATGCTCGGCTGCACTAACATTTTCGACCACGGACCGCCATTGCTCTGCTCAAGTAACGTCATATACAACTGATTACAGGATGGTCAAAAAGAAACTTTGCCGATATATGAACACCTCTAGAAGCCGCCCCGTTCAACAGATCGAGATGAGATTTCGGGTATAGTTATATTCAGAGGTATGAGCTCGAGATTCAATAAATGCCAGCAAAATGGTGCTCATGATTACAGTTACAGGTACAGAAACTCGAAATTTTTGAATGGCAACGACCACTTTTTTTTTTTTTTTTGTCGCAAAATGCTCAGGGCATGCGAAAACCCTAAAGAGAGTTGGAACAGTACGTGTATCACGAAAAACGGACACGTTATGCACACACACAAAAAATGCTCTGCTAACGGCCAACAGAAACACGATCGACAGATATTCAGCGTAGAAAACCGATAAAATTGCCAGTGATGGCACCCATGTGGAAAACGTGTAATCCCAATATGTGTTGTCATCAATGATTGGTGTCCGTCATATGCTAATTTCCTCCATGAGGACCAATCGTGTTCCTGTTGAACGTTCACATAACTTTTTTTTTTTGTGCGTGCATAGCGTGTCCGGTTTTTGTGATACCACGTACCGTTACAACGTTCTGTAGGGCTTTCGCATGCGCTGAGCATTTTGCGACAAGAAAAAGTGTGGGTTGCCATTCGAAAATTTCGAGTTTCTGTACCTATAACCGTAACTGTGAGCGACATTTTGTTGTCGTTCACAGAATCTCGAGCTCATACCTCTGAATAACTATACCTGAAGTCTCATCTCGATCTGTTGAGCGGAACGGTAGCTAGAGGCCCATATAACAGCAAAGTTTCTTTATGGTTTTCTTTTTAATTGAAAATTATTTATGACCGATACTACTAATAACGTGTGAGTATCCTATTACCAATTATTCCTTGGAAAAAGAAGACAAAAATTATCTGATAATCTGGCAACTTAGACACAAGTTCTATTGTATTTCATAAAAATGTTCTTTTTAAATCCTTTATATTACCATAGCTTTGGTGTGTTTGTGGCGGACAAATTTTCGGAGGGTAAAATTAATCCTCTTTCCTTTATCCAATCAAACTGAAACTTGACAAATAGACACTCTCGGTAACAATGCATTTCATTAAGCTTTGGGGGCTGTCACTAAAAGGCTACTTTTCAAATGTTTCTGTTGATTCTTAGGGGTACTACAGAATGTATTCATGCATTGGCGAGGGAAAGGGGGGGGGGATATTAGGTTCAATCTCTTTCTAAAATATTTATCATTATACATGTAACGTATTCTCATTGGAATCTTCAATTTCGCATTTAAAATAATTCTCTAGTATTTTCCGGTGTAGGCTAGAGACGCCTTGAATAATCGAGCGTCACTGGTAAACCTATAAATGTTCTGTATTTCGATTTGCCACGCCTTTTGATATAATCAACTCTTGGAGCTAGCCACACGTCATCCCGTTTCCTCCCTTGTCTCTGGAAATAAACTTGTGTGCAACTCATCCACGATTGTTTACTTATAACGGTCAACATCCAAGGTACCGTTATATATATATATTATACACTAAACTTCATTCATTAAAACAATAAACATGAAATTACTATATGACATTAAACTACTCGAGAATGTAATTACGAACTTCTTGATAAAAACTTTGGAAATTGACTGATGGTTGGTGTTTCACAACTTATTCCATTTTTATGTGGAGGAATAAAAATATTTTTTCAAATGAAAGTCCAGTTAGAGCCTTAGAGGACTAATGTCACTGTCGCCTCGAACCTGTCAGAGGAACTTGATGGCAATGTATTCTATTAACTTTTGGGGGCAAGGAAGATCTAGTACATGGCACTTTTTCGACGGTTTTCTTCGTAGTGGTCAGACACCATATAAAAGCTAGGATCTGAGCTCAAAATCGCATAAATAAGTTTCAATTGAAGATGAAAGTTGGCAATGCATATAAAGGATTTATATTAACCCTCTAGTGCATAGTGTAGCATATATGCTATACAACTTGGGAGTAAAAATTGAGTAATAATTAATATATTTTATTGCAATTAGAAATTACAATGAATTATATTAATCACATTGCGATTGCTTATGCTTAAAAAGTATTTTCATTAGTTTACTTTTTGCAATAAACAGTATAAACACCAGTTCCATGACCTCTAATTGTATCATGAATAAAACATTCATTCACTACGGTTGGTGGCTTAATTTTTCAATCTATGTTTTTGGTCAGCATTTTAGGACCGTGGGAGGTTCTTCAACCGTATTCATACAGAATATTCATTAACAATGAAAAATATAATGTATTCTGTTCTTTCAAAAGAAATTCCACTTTGATCAGTTGTCAGTCGCAATAGATACAGTAGGGCTGAATTATGCCGAGGAATTTCGTTATACAACATCAATATTGATGTTGTATTACAACATTAGTATTTGAATTACTAAAGATATTAAGGGAAAGTTTACTGTTACAAAAGGTTTTTTTTTTAACAGTAAATTTTAATTTATGAAAATATATTGTTGCTTTGGTGTTTTTCGATTTTCTCGTTTAGTTTAAAATTTTGCAGAAGTTGAAATAAATGTTACGAATATGGATCTAGTATGTGATACACATTTCCCCTCAAAACACATTCTTCCTCAAAATTGATAAAGTCGTCGTCGATGTCTTATTCTAAGGGTACAGAAACGCCTTCATCAATCTCAAGTCTCTCTCAATTAGTTGAGGGAAGGTTCGATGTTGAGAAATGCGGAAACGAAAGCCATTCCAACTCTTTTCAAAAAAACTTGCTGAGCTGTCAGACAACGGTTAAAATAGATCCTCCTCCTTCTCTCGTGAAAACACCGTTGCCAACTGTCACTTTTAAGAGAGACCCTGCTTTGATGAACTAAAAGCACGAGACACCCAAAGATGTCAGGATTACTTTCGTATTTCGATGCAAAACGTGACTTGGAAAGAATCCCTGCCACTCACTTTAACAGGTTTAAAAAGAAAACTAATGCGTATAATATGAAACGAGGAGTTTATGTTAACCTTTGGCCACTTCTAATCGTAAAAATGTATTGTGTTGAACCTTTATATTTAAGAATAGAATTATTTCCATCCTTTGACTTATATTGGGCAGGAAAGAAAGTAATGTCGGATTTTTAGCGTGAAATAAAACTCAATTTCTTCTGTGCAAAAAAAAATGAGCTTCAATCTGTCAAATATTTTCCATTCTATTCGATAACCTTTTGCCATCTTTCTAGTAACTTTATGATCCCGCGCCATAGAACATCTGGTCCCTATCAGCCAAAAACTCAAGAAAGTGCGATTTGAGGTCATCGTAATTACTAAAAATTGTTTAAGACTTCGAAATAAATGAGAATCCTATGGTGCAAAGTTGGGGCTATATGGGAGATGCGATGTCACTTCCCAACAGTGATGTAGTGCTACCGGTACGCAGCGGAACGGCGTACCGGCACTTTTTTAAGAGCCAGTACTGGTACTTTTTGGAGATTTTTTATTAATAATAATTCATAAGTCTCTATGCATGTATTGTGCATTATCTGATATAAATTAGTGAGAAAATAAATACGCAAATTAAGAGTATTTAGCTCTTTTACATCGTTTACGTTGCATTGATAACCTTTCCAGCGAGAGAAACATGATGATGGATCTCCGCAAAGCGAGGCCACGCAGCTACTATGATAATAAAAACAATAAAAAACTGCCAACTTGAAGTTATTTTTATAACAAAACAAAACAAAACAAAAATTATATAAAAATTATAAAATATTTCGAATTTGCATTTTATTATTAAAAAATCCCAGGTTTCAGTTAGGGTTAACGCCACGATCGGAAAGCTTGAGTACCAGGTAAATTTTTTCTAGCACAACAACCTTGCTTCCCAACTAAGCTCCAATAATTTCGTACGTGTTGCTAAAGGTGTGTTAAGTTTCCCATTGTTGTGGTGTTGAGTTAGGTTAAGTCGCATTAACACGTTGAAATTAAGAATTTACTTCTTTTTTAGACTTTAATTTACTATTAATAAAAATTATTATTTTTTAATTAATTGATAAAAATAATCAAATAATAATTGTAATTTTATTAAGATAAAAAAAAAGAAAGAAAGGAAAAAAAAAATTCAGTTTAATAATAATTAAAGATACGTATTTAATTGTATCCGGTCCACGAAAAGCTCCAACGCAATTGATACGGCCCGCCTCTAAAAGTTGTGGCGAACGCTGCTGTAGACGATCCATTTTTCATCGCCAGTGATAATTCGTTTAAAAAAAAAGGGTCGAATAAATTAACGTTTCAAATGTGTATCAATAATATTGATTCGTTATATTTCAATTATTGTGTGTAGTACATTTTATTGTTTTGCATTCTCTGGCACAGTTATATGACTTATTTGATTCAATTATGGCTTTCATTTGGTCATTAAATTAAGAAGGTTGATCAGAACGTTGGTCATCTTTCTGTGCAAAATATCCACAGCGAAATTATTTTAAACCATTTCTGACACTTGCATGCGGTTAAACAATCAACACCTTAAACTTCACGTATCTTTTTAACCCTCTGAGCGTCAAGGGAATGGGCGAAATTATACAGTTGTTTTCCCTGCAATAGTTTTTAAATTTTATTTCTGATCCAAATATATAATTTTTTTTAATTATTTTTTATTTATTTTGTTTTAAGTAGGTTTTAAACTATCATCCTAATAAAAAGAGTTAAAAAATATTTTATTTTACATTTTATTTATAAATTTAAAAAGGTTGTGTATTGCTGGAAAAACTGGGGATCAAATGACGGATATATACGCCCGTGACCCTCAGAAGGTTAAGAGGCCCAGCCGCTTTTTTGCGTTTGTGAAAACAAACAAACAATGTGTCGAATATACTTACTTTTGCACTCCATGTTAAAACTGACCGCAAACTGACAGCTCTGTCAACAAAATTACACAGGATTTGTATCTATAGCAACCTAAAGGTATCGTCTTCCAAAACTCAAAAGAAAAAGAATTCTAATTTTGACAAACGATTAACGAAACAAACATAACTCTACCTACTGGTGAAAACCTAAAAATTACTTTTTGGCCGACCCAATAAAACCATAAATCTACGTTAGGATATAAAAAATGGAAGCCCGAATGTTCAAGGTGCAAACTTACAGTCTGGAAACACTCAACTTCAAAACTGGAAAGCTAAGAGTTGTGAAACGAAAGTCTATTCATATTGTCGTCATTAGTTAAAAGGCCCTATATCCAAGAAGAAAAGATTATTGCAGATTTTAACAGTTTTTGATTAGTCCTTTAGAGAATAATCGTTTTATTTCATAAATTTGCTCAAGTTCTTAGGTCATGCAAACTTATAAAACAATAAAAACTAGGGGTGTGGAACATCGCACAATTTTCAATTACACTATATAGCAATTTTTATTGAAATGAGTGAAAATAAAAAAAAAATTTACATCATGTCAAATTTTACTGGAATGACCAAATACCAATATGAATAAATGATCAATATAGTATTTGGTCATTCCAGTAAAATTTGACATGATGTAAAAAAAAATTATTTTCACTCATTTCAATAAAAATTGCCAGTTTAGTGATATTTGTGGCATTAATTTTTACATGAGTACATTGTCCTTTGCTTAAGCATAAAACGCAAAAAAAAAATAAAAAATTAAAAATTAAAAAATATCAATCGTTGATGGACGATGCTCAAGGACAGAGAGCCCTCTGTATTAAAGGCCCTCGATTTTCAACTTTTTACTCTTTTATCGCATTTTTATGGAAATTTCGTAGGTTGGAATATTTAACGCTTTGCACTCCAGGCCTTTTTCGCGCGGAGGAATCAGCAACTCGAGACATTTTAGGTTCGGCTGGTGTTTATGGATTTGCTTCATAGAAACTAAACACAGTCATTGACCTTGCATCGAATTTCCGCATCACACCTAATGGTCCTCTCGTGGTTTGGCATCCAATCGTGTGGGGCCTGAGAGGCACCACTGGAGTGCAAAGGGTTAAAACACTTTCAGAAGCATTACCACAGCGATTTTGATCAAAATCTTGGGAGCCATTTTTTAGTAATTACTGCAAAACATGTTTTGTTTTCAATGGCAGCTACCTTATGCGTATCCGCGATTTTGACGAAAACATCAATGGTAGGTTCCCTGTGCCATCACCAGACCTCACACCAACTTTGAACATCGTAGGTCAATTTGTTCAGGAGTTATGCTGACTTTATTTGGCACACAAACATTTTTTCTAGATCACTTTTTTGAAATCAGGATGTTCCAAAACTTGGAGAAATGCAAAAAAAAAAAAATCGAAATTTTTTATTGGACCGAATACTGTGCTTTCATTACCCTAACAGTCCGAGAGGCGACTGCAAATTTTGGACCTCATCGAACATCACTCTGAAACTCATATGGAATGTAGAGTTATGCTAGCTGATTAACAATCGCGTGGTCCGCCGAAGCGAATTTGGCCGGAACTGTCCGGCAGACCTATCCGAAAGTGCACTTTTTGGGTACCAAAATACCTGATCGAACATCACTCTGAAATTCACAGAGAATGAAGAGAATTACCTACCGAGTAAGAATCACTTGGTCTGCCGAACCGCATTTGGCCGGAACAGTCAGGCAGACCAATTCGGAAGTGCACTTTTTGGGGGCAAAAATACCTCATCGAACATCACTCTGAAATTCACAGAGAATGAATAGAATTACCTACAGAGTAAGAATCACTTGGTCTGCCGAACCGCAACTGTCCGGCAGATCAATTCGGAAGTGCACTTTTTGGGGGCAAAAATACCTCATCGAACATCACTCTGAAATTCAAAGCGAATGAAGAGAATTACCTACCGAGTAAGAATCGCTTGGTCTGCCGAACCGCATTTGACCGGAACTGTCCGGCAGACCAATCCGAAAGTGCACTTTTTGTGTGCCAAAATACCTCATCGAACATCATTCTGAAACTCACAGGGAATGAATAGAATTACCTACCGAGTATTAATCACTTGGTCTGCCGAACCGCATTTGACCCGAAACTGTCCGGCAGACCTATCCGAAAGTGCACTTTTTGGGTGCCAAAATACCTCATCGAACATCATTCTGAAACTCACAGGGAATGAAGAGAATTACCTACCTAGTAAGAATCACTTGGTCTGCCGAACCGCATTTGGTCGGAACTGTCCGGCAGACCTATCCGAAAGTGCACTTTTTGGGTGCCAAAATACCTCATCGAACATCATTCTGAAACTCACAGGGAATGAAGAGAATTACCTACCTAGTAAGAATCACTTGGTCTGCCGAACCGCATTTGGTCGGAACTGTCCGGCAGACCTATCCGAAAGTGCACTTTTTGGGTGCCAAAATACCTCATCGAACATCATTCTGAAACTCACAGGGAATGAAGAGAATTACCTACCTAGTAAGAATCACTTGGTCTGCCGAACCGCATTTGGTCGGAACTGTCCGGCAGACCAATCCGAAAGTGCACTTTTTGTGTGCCAAAATACCTCATCGAACATCATTCTGAAACTCACAGGGAATGAATAGAATTACCTACCGAGTAGGAATCACTTGGTCTGCCGAACCGCATTTGACCCGAAACTGTCCGGCAGACCTATCCGAAAGTGCACTTTTTGGGTGCCAAAATACCTCATCGAACATCACTCTGAAATTCACAGGAAATGAATAGAATTACCTACCGAGTAGGAATCGCTTGGTATGCGACGTCATTTCATGAAGCTTATTAAAAAATATATAGATATATCGTTTGGGCTAAATATTACAAAATCGTTTGCTCTAATGAAAGTCATATTCTAAAAATTGAATGATGTATTCCATATTTCTGATCAGAACTTTCTACATTGTATTGTTAAGCAGTTTCTGTCTTTTCAGCAAATGCCTTTTCAAAAACAATTTAATATATCAAAATGGAAGTTTGTTTATTGTGCAAAAAAGAAAAGAAATTGTTGGAACTCAACGAAGAATCATTCCAAAAATGCGCAGAAGTAATAAACTTCCCTAAACAGAAAAAGATCAAGTATGGAAAGATTATTCTGTCTCCATATCTTGTATATCATTTAAGATGTTACCGAACGATTACGACGTTAAAGAAAGAATATTAAAATGAATTGGACAACAGCACATCACCCAAAAAATGTAAGTAGAATTTGTTTAATTAAGTGATATACGATGATATCTTTACGTACCCAAAGCTGCACTTACGGGTTGATCTGCCGGACTGTTCCTGCCAAATGCGGTTCGGCAGACCAAGCGATTCTTACTCGGTAGATAATTATCTTCATTCCCTGTGAATTTCTGAGTGATGTTCGAAGAGGTATTTTGGCACCCAAAAAGTGCATTTTCGGATTGGTCTACCGGACAGTTCCGGCCAAATGCGGTTCGGCAGACTAAGCGATTCTTACTCGGTAGGTAATTCTTTTCATTTCCTGTGAATTTCAGAGTGATGTTCGATGAGGTATTTTGGTACCTAAAAAGTGCACTTTCGGATTGGTCTGCCGGACAGTTCCGGCCAAATGCGGTTCGGCAGACTAAGCGATTCTTACTCGGTAGGTAATTCTTTTCATTTCCTGTGAATTTCAGAGTGATGTTCGATGAGGTATTTTGGTACCTAAAAAGTGCACTTTCGGATTGGTCTGCCGGACAGATCCGGCCAAATGCAATTCGGCAGTCCAAGTGATTATTACTCGGAAGATAATTCTCTTCATTTCCTGTGAATTTCAGGGTGATGTTCGTCGAGGTTTTTTGGTACCCAAAAATTGCTCTTGCGGTCACGCTTTTTGGACACTTCCGGCCAAATTCGCTTCGGCAGACCACGCGATTGTTAATCAGCTAGCATAACTCTACATTCCATATGAGTTTCAGAGTGATGTTTGATGAGGTCCAAATTTTGCAGTCGCCTCTCAGTCTACAATGTAATACATAAGGGTAATTTTAAGTAAAAATATGCAATTTCAAAGTACGAATGCAAAGCGTCAAAATATGCATTGGAATATTTTTGAATATGGGGCTTTTTCACTTATTACGGTAGCATATGAAAGCGAGTATGTTAAGTCTTTTGAGAAGGGACTTTCCTTCTCACGAATTTATCCAAGATATTACGAGGATAAGTTTTTGATAGAAAATTCAAGATATGTGACTGTACTTGAAATTTCAAAAGTGTGTGCCTTCGGAAATATTACCTTTTTAAAGACTAAATATTAATTTTAACAGTAAATGATGGTTTAAAACTTATTATTGTGTGAAATGAAGTATTTTCAGTCCAAACGATGTGGAAAATCTTAAAAATTGAATATTTATTTCTTATTATCCAATTTTATAAATTCAATAATTTTTTTTATTATAAATTCCAGCTTAAGACTCTATTTTATACTACTTTAAAAATCAGTTGGTGGCAACGTTGTAGTATGGCAAGGTTATCTTTTGATAAATTGACAAACTTTGTTTTAATTTAGATAAATTTAAAAGATTTAATTTTTTTTATGCGGATTTTCGTAGTGGTTCGTAAATCCCAATAAGCTAGTTCCTGGCCTGATTAGCCGTTATGAGCTTAAAAATTAGGTCGCGTTTTCACGAATGAATTTTTTCATTATTTAAGGAGGATAAATTTTTGATAGAAAATTCAATATACTTTTTTGAAGTATTGGCTTTTAAGGACTAAATATTAAATTTAACAACGAAATTTTAACAAATTAAGTTTTTTAAATTTTAATATATTTTTTTAATGAACCAATTTTAGTATAGAACTCATTTCAACGCCATTCCTTAATATGGACTTATAGGATCTTCTATATACGTCTGTAGACGAAGTGATAGAGGGGAGTTGAACCAGGGATTCCTAGATCAATAGACAGACGTATTAACCACTGGACAAAAGTGACCTACTAGCGGGACCGCCGCGAAATGTAGAAACATATTTATATCGGGCCTGGTACAACCAGATGGTGCTCTTATCTTATGCGACGCTAACCGATGGATGAAAATGTAAAAAACTATTCTATGAACTGGATTGTACATACGGCATTGAAATTTATCGATAGCTAAAATGTTTCTTTTTACCCTTTTTTTATTTAATTAACAAGCTGAAATGTGGAAAGGATAATTCTATAAAGGAGTGACTTTCATGTTTGAAAACTTTACAGGTAAGTTGTATCATGTTATTAATGTATTGATTTCACCCTTTTACTATTCGAAGTTAGGCTTAATCCTATCGTAACTCAAACAATCTCTCATAAAAATTAAAAAAAGTTTTATTTCATAATTCTATTTTAAATATTCTTTTGAAAATATAATTTTGTAAAACTGATGATGATGAAGATGTTTGTTTCTTACTGAAACAACTATCATGCAAACATTTGCTGATTTTTTAATATCATTAAAAATAGTTAGAAAGTAATCTTTCTATTTATCACTTCATTTAAGTTGAAATTATATTTTAATGGCTATACTCGTAAACAAAACCTGATGATGTTTCTTTTCTTAATACCAAGGAATGTAACAAGAATATATGATACCGATGGAAGAATAGACCAGTTAGAAGAATAAACGATAAAATCTAAAAGAAAATGTAAACATTGCAAAAAAAAGACTGGTTGTTGTGTGTTCAAGAATACCGCATTATTTTTTATTGTCTGATCATTCAAAAAGTGCCAATATGTATTCGACAGAATATTTCCCATAGACTGTATTTTTTTTTTTTTTTTTTTTTGGAGAAGAAAAAAATAATCACGAATTAAAATGGCTTTTGAAATGTAATGCTAATAAGATGGTTCATAGTTTAAAAAGTATATAATAATGATCTCAAGTCGCTCTCTTCTGAAAAATAAAAGATGTACTTCACTACTTTTTATTTCAGTAGTTAGTTGCATTGATTAATATTGTTTTTTTTTTTTTTTTTTTTTTTTTTTTTGTAATTATCAATTGTATGAATGCTAAAAAGATATTTTTATAATTTTTTTACTGACATTTATTTGTAAATATATAAAAACATATTCCTAGGGAATAATTTTTATGATTTCATTTTGACACTTATTTTCAAATCAACGAAGTCTTATTTGTTTTCCCATCTGATGACTGTGGTTAGCTCTCTGGCCATGCATGCCAAAGGTGCCAGGTTCGAATCACGGATAAGGCATGTATGTTCATTGTGGTTCGGAATCAACTTTAAGCTGTATGTCCCATCCTCCTTAGCCGTCACTGTGTATAAGAATAGGTCGTTGAGCTCATAAACCAACCAACTTATTTGTTTAAAAATGAAAATACCCTATTTGAAATAATTTAGCATGTTCTTCTTGAGGAAATACATTGCTTAAAAAGGAAATTTTAATTAGAATATTAGGTACTAACACTTTACAATTTTTAAATTCCTATTATATTCAAAGTTGAAATACAATTTTTGTATAATAATTTAGTGTTTGTATTTTTGTAATGTTTATTCTTTTAAATACATATTGTTTTAATGTATTGCTTGTTATGGTATTGAAATTATTTAAGATGTATTAGTATATGAATATATTTCAGAGAATTTTCAACCCGAATAATCTACTATAAAAGGAATATTAGTATTATTGAAAAAATCTAGTTATAATTTCAAGAATTTGCCTTAGTGTTTTAATTTAAATCCCACTCTCGGTGCTTTTACTTCATGAAATTAAATAGCTATATCTGAATATTCTACAATTAAACACTTTAACGTATTAAAACATTTAATAACTCACTACGTAATATTTTATAGAAATTACCAAAGATGTTTAATTACATCTGTGGATTACGGACTACGGTAGACGCGGCCTTCGTGTTTTCATCCATCGCTTAGCGTGACGTCATCAAACTTAGTACTGGGCCCTATACAGAGTAGAGAGTATCATAGTTTCACGGCGGTCCCGCCACTAGTGCCTAGTTGTTGTATCTGTCATTCGTACACGAGACCACCACATAGCCCTTCCCAGTGAATCGCGAATAGGAGTTGATAGAAAATAGGGCTCCTGAGCCATGATGGAGCAGGGATGAGGGATAATGACGTCACTAGAAGTGGACGTGACCGGGCATGCCGTCACCGGAAGTGACATCATCGGAAGTCAAGTGACAGGAAGTGGTGTTGTGTTGTTTCCCCTGCTGCTGTTAGTTTTGGTTTCGTTATAGGCTGTTTGTGTATGACGTCACAGTGGGAATGACGTCATAATTTTTTTATATCAAAGTTTCGAGCGGTGGCAACACTTTTGGGTTTCGGTTTATGTTTCAGACGGAGTTGAGTTGTTCTAGGGCTGCTTCTTAGCGAATAAGTTAGAGTTATAGGCTTTTTGACTAGTGACGTCACAGTGGGTATGACGTCATTCATGATTTTACAAAGTTTAGCTTTAAGAGAGTGGTAACACTTTTTATTTTCGATTTACCTTGAAAGAGGAGTTGAGTTGTTCTAGGGCTGCTTCTAAACGAAAACATTATGGTGATAGGGTTTTATTGCGTTCCGTCATAGTGTTAATCTAGTGGAAATAATGTCATGGCATTCTGAACGTTAAAAGTTTAAGGTGGTGGCAACACTTATTAGTTTTGGTTTATCTTTAAGGTGGAGTTGAGTTGTTCTAGGGTTGCTTCTAAACGAATAACTAAGAGTTATAGGCTTTTTTTTTTTACTAGTGACGTCACAGTGTTAATGTAGTGAGAATTACGTCACGACTTGCTTTATGTTAGAGGTCGACAAAATGCTTGCTTGCGATTGGTCGGTTTTAGACACGTGATTAAATACTCTCTTCTGATTGGTCGATTTTAAACATGTAACTAAATACACCTCTCATTGACTATAAGGTTTAGTAAGGCAGTTTTCTACTAAGTTTAATGTAATTGTGGCGCCATTTAGTGGTAGGAATGAATATAAATTATACAGTTTATAACTTTTCATGCTTCACCATTAAAAAACTTCAAATACATGCAAAGATAATATATTAACACAAATGTGTACAGTTTCTGATTGAGTTGAATTTTTTCTATAAGTGCTTAACACCTTTAAACTAATTTTGAGTGATATAACCGCAAGACACTTTTTAAGGAATCAGGTTTAATAAATGTTAGACACATAGAGTCTCTTTTTTTTTCTCAATAACAGTATGAAATGTAAACATAAATTAAAATTTATGAGATAAAACAGTTTAAACTTTTCAATCTTAACGTGAAAATTTATTTTACAGAGTTTAACATGTCATTAAAAAGTTTTTTTTTATTGTTGTCATAGTTTTTGAGAGACAAAAGAACTTAATAGATTAGAGTTAATTTTTAATATTCAGCAATTGAAACCCATTAGGGAAATTTAAGCAATGATTTTACAATTATTTTAAGGTTGAGTTAGTCTGACCCTGTCGAAAGAATTAGTAGCTGTAATGTATTCACACGTGAGTTTGCATACTACAATATTAGTAATATACATTTCCAAAAAACGGAATATTTATCACTTTGAATAGAAAAATGACGAGTTTTATTTATGTAAGTATTATTCTCAATTTTGGGAATTTTAAATGTACTATCCATATTTTATTGAGGAATCTATAATTATTTTCTTCTTCTTTCAGAATGGTTTAGGAAAAACATTTCATTTTAGTGAGAACAATGTTTTCAAAGAGATGGAAATACATAACTTTACGATATACCAACCTTCAAATACTTTGAAATTGATTCTGTTTGCTACAGTTTTTAATTTAAAGCTATACTGTACTATGCGAGTGATATTATATATCTTAGCTACTTACAGGGTTTCCGCGCATATGGAAAATCAGGGAAAGTCATGAATTTAGACATAGGGTCAATTTTGTCATGGAAAGTCATGGATTTTGAACAAAAAAAGCCTAAAAGTCATGGAAAAACAGTGAATTGCATGGATTCCAAAAAATCTTACGCAAAATCACGTGACTATGACGTCATAAACACCATGATTGTATTCGTTGTTACTTCGACGATTCATAGATTCATCTGCGTTTTTATTTACTTTATTGATAGAAACAACGGTTACAGTTAAAAACTCCGGCCAATGAAAAGAATTTCTGAACTCCAAACTTATGACATCACGCAAGTAGGTCTCGGTGAAAAAAAAATTCATAATGTAAGAACTGAAATAAATTAATTTCATAATCTTTACTTTTGGTTTGACTCCGTATGCTACTGGTTTACATTGTTCATACCAAAACATTTTATTTTTGATTATTTAATTTACTTATATTTTCTTATTCCTTCTTCAAATATTTACTTATTATTAAAGATTGATTAGCTTTTTTAACATCTGAAATATCAAAGAATGGAAAATTATTTTTCGCTGTTTCTTCTGGTTTCGACGTATCGTCGTTACTGATTATTTGGTGAGTACCTATTCCTCTGCATTTATTGGAAAAGTCTCTTGCAGGCTCTAGGGTGGCGACTGAACAGGGAATTTCACTATTCTGGAAAAATTAAGGAATTGCATAAAATTTGAACTAGCTAACGCGCTTCATTCCATAAACATGGAATGTATTGAACTTCTGAAATCAAAGCCACGGAGATCTAAGTTCTTCTCTGCCATTTTTATCGGACGAGGGCTACGGAAACAGAAAGGACGGTGAACGAAAATTAATGTTTGGGGGTAGCGGTAAGATGTAGCGGCAAAATGTTTCACCCAGACGCTCATGTTCATCATTGCCGGCCGGACCCATACTTCCGTAGTAATCAATGTACACATTAACGCAAGCGGTGCCGCTCCTTTGTTCTACCGACAGTCGCTTACACTTGCCGTTCGTATAACTTCAATCTGACTTAATCCTTTACTAGCATGATTATTTTTAAACTTATTTTTTGTCAACAGTATGTATGAGAACCCTAATTATTTACGTATTATTTCTGTTAGATTTTTAGTTATTCTATAACTTAGCAGCGCGGCAGCTCGCATCCATATTGTTAAAAAGAAATTCTTCAACTTCAATCTAACTGCATCCTTTACAAACATGAATATTTTTCTTTTTGCCTTGTGTTTTCTGTTAACAGAATATATTAGAAGCCTAAATTCCTTAATATTTCAAATTGATTCCATCAGATTTTTTTTCGGTTTTATTTACCCTTAATAGCTCTGTTACACACCTCGCTCTGTTTTAAACACCTTTACTGTATTATTTTCCTATGCTTAGTTTACTTACATGAAACGAGGATTTTTTACTCAATATAAAACTTATAGTAATCATTTTACAATCATATACAATAATTTATTCACTAGGTTGCGTTAGTAAAATAATAAAATTCTTGAGTCAGGTTCAATGTTTTTAATGTGATTTCTTGAGTCATGGAAAATCATTTGCTTAAGTCATGGAAAGTCATGAAAAGTCAGGGATTTGGGACATTTAAGATTGGCAGAAACCCTGTACTTACTGTCTATGTTAAAATTTATATTACCAATAAACTTGTTAGAAATTAATCTGTCTATGTTAGTTATATTAATCAAGATAGTTTTTATTGTTCAATGATACTTAGTTAAGTTGATGAATGGCAATACAGAACTAGCTGCTAATGCTGAATAGTGATGTGATAACTGATTTTGGATACTCTAATGCCTAAATAAGAGAGAAAAAGTAACATACTTGAACATCTTACAACTAAGAATTCAAAAGTGAACGTGAAAATTTACTTTACGAATAAAAATCATGTCTTTAAAATGTGTACGAATATCACTAAATAAGAGAAAAAAAGTATCATACTTAAACTCTTTACGACAAATAACTTTAACATTAACGTAAAAAAAATTTACTTTACACATAAAAATCACTTTATAATGTGTAAAAATATCGCTAAATAAGAGAAAAAAATAACTTACTTAAAATTTCTAAGATAAATATTTAACCTTTACGCGAAAATTCCCTTCATATATAAAAATCACGACTTTAAAATATGACATGCAAGAGAAAAGTAACGTACTTAAACTTTCTATGACAAGTAACTTTAACATTAACGTAAAATTTTACTTTACACAGAAAAATCCCGACTTTAAAGTATGTAGAAATATCGCTAAATAAAAGGGGAAAAAATAACATACTTGAACTTTGTACGACAAATAACTTTGACATTAACGTAAAAAATTTACTTCACATATAAAAATCACGTCTTTAAAATGTGACGTGTAAGAAGAATTAGCATACTTAAAATTTCTACGCCAAATAATTTTAACATTTGCATGAAAATTTACTGCATATATAAAAATCATGTCTTTAAAATATCGCTAAATAAAAGAGAAAAATAACATACTTAAACTTTTGTACGACAAATAACTTTGACATTAACGTAAAAAATTTACTTCACATATAAAAATCACATCTTTAAAATGTGACGTGTAAGAAGAATTAGCATACTTAAAATTTCTACGACAAATAATTTTAACCTTTACGCGAAAATTTACTACATACATAAAAATCATGTCTTTAAAATATGTAAAAATATTGCTAAATAAAAGAAAAAAGTAACATACTTAAACTTTATACGACAAATAACTTTAGTATTAACGTAAAAATTTACTTCACATACAAAAATCACGACATTAAAATGTGATATGTAAGAAGAATTAGCATACTTAAAATTTCTACGATAAATAATTTTAACATTTGCATGAAAATTTACTACATATATAAAAATCAAGTCTTTAAAATATCGCTAAATAAAAGAAAAAAGTAACATACTTAAACTTTCTACGACAAATAATTTTAACATTAACGCAAAAATTTACTTTACACATAAAAATCACGACTTTAAATTTGGCATGTAGGAGAAAAGTATAACATACTTATAATTTCTATGACAAAGAATTCAAACATTGCCATTCATGTCTTTAAAATGTATAATGACAACTCTAACTTTTAGAAAAAAGAAACACTAAAAATTTACAAGGCAAAGAATTTAAAATTGAACGTGAAAATTAACTTTACATGTACAATCATACTCTTATATCAACGATAAATAAGATAAAAAAGAAGCTCTAAAAATTTATAAGGCAAAGAATTTAAATAATACGCGAAAATTTACCTCACATATAAAAATTATGTCTTTCAAATATGTAAGAATAACGCTAAATTAGAGGGAAAAAAATACTAAAAAAATTATAAGGTAAGGAACTGAAACAATACGCGAAAATTTATTTCACACATAAAATTGTTATCTTCAAAATGGTAGGAATAATGCTAAATTAGAGAAGGGGGGAAGAAAAGTAACTAACTCATCCAGTGAGAATGCGTTTTACGCCCCCTCTCTCTCCTCCTCCCTCTTTTTCTGGCGATTTTGCGCCAAGTATGGTTTCATTACAACTTGGCATCCATTTTGACAAACCTGTACAATTCAGTAGTATAGTGTCAATTCAACTTGGCGGCATTTTGAAAAGTTGCCAAGGGGAGGGGCGTATAGCGCATTTTAACTACTCATCCAAACAACCATCTAGAGATACCCAGAAATTGAACAAAACAACAGCACCGCCAATTCAACTAAAAAATCTCTTATGGTATCCTATACTGTTTCTGTTCCAAACTTACTACTGGTATTTGGATTGATATATATTCTCTAAATTTGGTGATTTCCAAGTAAACATACGCATATTAGTGCAGAAGAACTAAAAAATATTACAAACAGCATTTTTAATGTGCTGAAGACTGTTATCCATTTCTGATTATTATTGAATAGCAAAATCTCTTCCAATCTTTTTAATGTGAGATATTTCATGTGTTTTGAGTTCAATTTAATTGAGATAATCTTTCTCTTTGGGTAACAATATTGTTACGAATTTTTGTATATTTGTAAATATTTCGTAGTGTTAATTTTGTAAATAGATAAATTTCTATACATTTCGCATAAGGCAATGCAATAGTTTGTTTCCCTGCAATATGGGTATCGATGCTTGATAACGAGTTTTACAGAGGTAACTCTGGGAAGCGAGTTTTAAGGAGCAGGGCATTTAACGTTATGGTAATTGTAATCTCGCCAAATTGGCGAGATAGAGCCAAGTTGGCGACGGTTTTGGCGACTAATTTTTGTCGCCAAATTTGGCGAGAAATCACCAAATGTCGCTAAACTAACTTGGCGACAAATTGGCGACATTTTTGGTCCCCATGTACATGTATAGGACTTTTCGACTACGATCTGGAAAGTTCTCCAAATATCTATCTCTAGAAGTTTCAGGAGGTTTCACCTCCCCTATATAAGGAGTTAGTTTCTGACTCAGTTGATCTTGAGTCACTGAGTTAGCTGTTAGCTGAGTCCGTTAGTTGACTGGAATTACTGAATCTCAGTGAACATTCCGAGTAGTTCTAAAGCGAAATGTATTGCATTGTCTTTTGCGGCGATTTAGCAGTTGTCAAGTTTTTAACTGCTGTTTTGTGCTCTATTGAGGTGAAAAGAGCTGTATTGTGTCTACTAGAACGAGAAGTTCTGGAGCTGTAAGAGTTAGAGTTATATTGGAATAAATTTCTGCAAGTTTTGATCTGCTTTGGCTTCAAATCTTTCGAACCCGTCTACGCAACAATATATTTTCAACTTTTATTTTAATATCTTATTCATATTTGTGTTTGTCCTTTATCATTCAATCCAATTGCAAATTTTTACCTATATTTTAGCTTACTAACATTAAATCATCAATAGTGCATAAACTCTAAAAGTTTTTATTTTAGTTCTAAATACAAAATCTTTGTTTTTATTATGTTAAAACAATTTGATACATTCTAAAAATTAACCAGTATATTTCTACATCTTAATGAGTAGATGATATTTATAATAAAAAAATAGCATTTTAATTGTTATAAGTAAAATAATTTTCATGCGAATTTTGTATTTGAACACGAGGCAATCAAAAAACGAAACGTTCCTTAATTTTAACATTTTATTGAAAAAAAAAAAAAAAATCTTTAGAATAAAAGATTTATTCAGTTATTTTTTTTGGGAACAAAACTTTGCTTTGATGGCTTAATTTAACACATTTCGCAAGGCTCTTATTACCTCTTTTAAATATTGACTATCCATAATGCTTTGCTTAGAAGTAATGGTAATTTCCAGTCACGGTCTGTCTCTCCTGCTTCGATAAAACAAACAAATACTACCGCTAATCTTTCTGGTTTTGTACAGTACCCCCCCCCCCCCCCAAAAAAAACCAGAACGATGGCTATATCTTTGGTTCTAATTATCGTAGAATCTTACGGTTTGCACCAAAATGTTTTGCATACGATTTTCTATATATCTGATGCAATTTCTTTTTCTTGAGGGACCGTTTACTAAGTAAAAGTAACGTTATCTTCGAAAATTTCAATACGAACCCTTATTTTTTATCATTTCATTCGATTCAGAATACATCCCATTTACTATATATACTAAATTTCAATGCATTATGTTGAAAAACACGTCACTTATGAGCGAAAATGTTTCGACCATTTTTTGACCGATCTTCAGGGAGAATATCCATAAAACGAAAGGTATTTTTAAGGTTCTTCTTCACAGCGTGAGAATCGAACGGCGTTTCACGACGTTATAAAATACAAATATTAGTCTAAAATTGCATAAAAACTACTTGGATTTATAGTGACATGTTTAAGATTAATACAAAAATAGCAAGTAAACGAAAAGTGACATAATTTATTTACAAAGTTAAAGATGTGCATTCTTCACACGAAATAAATAAAATATCGAAAACTGTAATTGCAGAAGCATAACGTATACTACTGATAATTAGAAAATTAATATATATAAAATGTAGGCATTAGTAAACAGTATTCAGCAAAGTTTGATTATTTTACAGAAACATTTCACTGTAAACACAAATGTAACTTGATCGTTGAAATTATTTATAAAATGAAAAAAATCACCTGATTCAGTAAAATTTTTAAAGGATAACTTATTGAAATTGCTTAAAAAATGTTGTTTTAAATAAATGTAATTTAAGGAAGTAAATTTTTTTTTAAATAAAAGGACATAAAAGATTACTGTTGAAAACCACACAAAGCATATGTTCCACGATTCCAAACACGTTAGACAAATTAAAAATATACATACAAAAAATAAAACTGCTTTGTTTGTATAAAATAATTTTTTTTTTTTTTTGTAATCTCAAGAAATTCTGTTCCGATTCACCCCGCTGTCCCTATTCACCCTATTTTACGATAATTGAACGTTGTGCGATTTTCCACACCTCTAGTTTACCTTGAATTAATCTTTGATAGTTTTCAAAAGTCGTCTACTATACGGTCCCTTAAAGTGAGCGTTTTTTACATTTTCGCTAAAAAATCGAGAGCTAAAAGTCAAAATAAAAAGAAAAAAATTGTGGTGGGGTTTCAGACCATGGTGAATCTAATGAAAGCAAAAAAAAATATATGTTTCTATTCAAAAAAAAATTTAAATTGTTTTATTAATTAATAATTAATTATTAAAAAAGAAATTGATGCAAAAGTTGATTGCTATTTATGTTTGGCCATTTACAAACTATCTTTTGAAGAAAAAAAAATTACTGAAATATATCAATTATTTAAGTATTTATGGCCAAAAAAGCAACTTTTTTATTTAACATTAATTTATTATTTTCTTTTTATCATTTAAATTACAAACCATTCATTAGAAAATTACGAATTTTTGTATTTAGCATTCTTTTTTAATGCTGAATCCAAATATGGAATAATATTATGAGGTTGCTATTGAACTTTTTAAAGTTTGGTTCTGTTTTAATATGTAGATGACCCCTCATGATAAAAAAAAACTACGTACAATTATTAAAAACCTTCCACTATTTACAACGGTACCTTTTGTTTGTTATTTCAACAATTAGAACAAAAGATATAGCCATCGTTCTGATTTTTTTTTTGGGGTACTGTACCTGTCGTCATACGAATGCTCCATCATTATGCTTATACTTACACAATGAACAATACAAATAATCTTATCTAGTTCCTTGAATTAAGTTTATCCGTGGGTAGTCAAAGTTTTTGTAGATCATCAAGTTATTATTTCCGTGAAGGTTTCTTGTTGATATGGCTTCTCGAGATTTTGATGTTATAATATTCGGCGCGACCGGCTATACTGGTCGGTATGTTATTGAAGAATTAACCAAAACTGTCGGATCAACCGGTATCAAATGGGCTATTGCTGGCCGAAATGTGCAGAAATTAAAAGAATCGTTAGATATTGTCCAGGAATACATTGGCAATGGTAAGTGGACAAATTTGTTAAAGATATTTATTTTATACGTGTAATTTGGTATTGTGAAAATGTTAATTTAAGAAACTACGCAATGATTTAGAAATCTTTTCTTCAACTGCCCTAATCCGTTTTACTTCAGAACTTCCCAATGGCGGATCCAACCAGGGGGCGCGGGGGGCGCGCGCCCCCTCCTCAGGTGGAGCCTTTTTTTACAATTTACAGAAATAAATAATAATAATAAAAATATTTTTTTTTAAAGTTTTTTTCAATAAGTTCACGCAACAATTATATTTTAACCTTCATCTAATTTCCGAAAAAACCAACAAAATTTTTTTTTTGTACCAAGGTTCTATT
This sequence comes from Linyphia triangularis, assembly GCA_963978545.1. Classification (NCBI taxonomy): domain Eukaryota; kingdom Metazoa; phylum Arthropoda; class Arachnida; order Araneae; family Linyphiidae; genus Linyphia; species Linyphia triangularis. Next base: position 20,195,745 of record OZ021727.1, read on the forward strand.
TATAGCCTTCTCTCTTCCCATTCAAACGGATGTTGGAAGACTGTACAAGTATTCAAACCTCCACCCTCTTGACCTTGAAGATATCTTGGACACCTGATACCCGATCCCTTTTCTGTCGAGTGGGAGAAAGAGATTTTGACTCACATGCGTAATGTCCAACGCCAACCAGGGGGAAAAAATAATGAGAGGTTGACTATTATCGGAAATGGCCACCCCCATTCAACTAGACATGGTAATAGGCTAAACTTAAAACTTTTGAAAGAAAGGAAGAGGAAGGTTATTTATTAACTGGGGCATAAGAACTCGTCCAACTCTAATTTCTGCTTCGGCTTGTAAATAAGTGTCATATTTGAATTTCGATTAACAATCCTCTCTTGCACCACACTGGAAAGGTATGCCAATTGTTGTTGTTTTTACATAAAATAGACTTATAAACAATTTTGTAAGAAATATTATCTGTGTAAAGTAGCACTACAGTAGCAGAAATAATTATTTAAAAAAATATCGCTTTCAAACCCTGTACGAAATTAAACGAATGAATTAACAAAATAAATGTGTATGTTTTTTACGATAATTTGAAAAGTTTTGTACAAATATTCACCTGGACATACTTTCAAATTCTTTTTTTTTTTTTTTTCGTTATTGCAGAAGTAATGCAAGAAATATTGCACTTTATAAGTAATTATAATGCTTACGGCATAATATATATACATACTTTTAGAGAAGGCTAAGATTACTCTAATTTTATTCTAAGCCTATTCTTCCAAAACATATTTTTTATGAAACTTCTGATTCTTGTTCAAAAGTTTCGTGAAGGAAGTAAAATGATATTGCAACTCAAAATGAAGTTTTTAAATTTTTTTTAAATACAATGATCCTCCTACAATCTCTCTCTTCCAGTTATAATTGAAGAATTGGAACAAAATATTTCAGTATGCGATGTTTTTTTTAATTTGTCACGGATTGATATAATTTACCTATTTTGTTTTCATTATTTTAAAAAAATGCCCAGTTTGGCGATTATTCTAAAAAAAAGCGCCGCTGAAACGGTGAAAATTGTGATATATTTTTCAATAAACACTGCATTATCTTTTCTTTTGAGTGCAACAGAGCAGAAACAGCCGTTGATGGGCGGTCGCATTATCTCATTTCTACGGAGGTGGGAATGATTAGAACACTTTTAAAGGCATTTTTATAGCGATTTTAATCAAAATCGTTAAAACCACTTTTTGGTAATCGCTGAAAAACGTAATTTTTTCAAAATCAGCTACTTATTGCACATGTGCAATTTTGACGAAAACCGTAATGCCAGGTCCCATGGCCATCAATAACCTGTGCATAAAAATTGAACATCGCAGGTCAATCCGTTTTTTTCACGTTCTAAAACGTGTAGAAATGCAATAAAATCGATTTTTTTTTACCGAATTCAATACTTTTATACCATAAGGGTAATTGAAAGTAAAAAAAAAAAATATGGATGTATAAAATCGCACCAAATATATGTATTAGTGCTGGTAAAATAGTACCCGAGACCATAAGAAAAACAAAAAAATTGGTTCGTTGATCAAACTTGGCAAAAATATTCCATATTTGTCATGAAAATGAATATTCAAATGAGTCCATAAAAATATTTAGCAAATAAGGGATTTTGGGGGGGGGGGGGGTTCAGGGGGTTTTTGGCTGAAAAATTAATTTTGGGGCAATCTAGGCATGTGACACATGTTTCTAGAGTACTTTTTTTATGCTGAATCGAATGAAAAAAAGCAAAACGATATAACTAATCTAAAAAAAGTTACAGTTCTTTTTTATAAACGAAAACACATGTAAAATCCAAGGAAAGGTAAAATACGACATTAAAAAATAAAAAATTGGTCCGTTCATGAAACTTTGCAAAAACGTTTTATTTGTCATGAGTATAAAGAAACAAAGGAGTTCATAAAATATCTAGCATAGAAGGGTGTTTCTTGAGGAGTGGGAGGGGGAGGTTTTTTTTTAAACTGAAAAGTAATTTTGGTATAACCTGGGCATTTCACCTTACGCTAAGATAGCGAGTCAGAAATGTGACGAAAAAGGGGGAGGGGGAGGGGTCAATCAATGGATACGGATTATCTTGAAGTATATTTCTAGAACACTTCATAGATTTTTTTAAAAAACTTTTTTAAAATATTTGATTTCATCCTGGCTAAGGCACAGGTGTTGCGCCCCCCCCCCCCTCAGGAAAATCATATATCCGCCACTGGAACTTCCCTGTCCATTTTGAGTAATGTCTTGTAGCATTAATTAGGAACAGATGTAGTATAGGTCATTTGGCGATTAGAAAAATCGCCAAAATCAAATTAAAATAAAGACATAAATAATAATAAAATTAAGTTAAAACATAAATAATAAAATTAAGTCCAACTAAATATAAGTTCAAATTAAACCTGTTGCCAGGAATTGCATTTATCTGGTAAAAAAAAAAAAATGCATCAAGGAAATGTCCTATACTGTATCTGTACTATTAATTGTGTGATAGTTCATTATTGTTGGTGAATCTTCTCCACTTAAAGTTCTCATAAAATCAAGAACATTTGCTGTCAACAGATCATCCCTTATAAAATTCCTCTCTTTGTAAAAGTCTGAAATGATAAGGTTTCTTTTTAAGTTAAATACTTCGGGAAATATACTGAAAAATCGCATTGTGAAATTATTGAATCTGTAATACACTCTCTTGTAAATGCTAATTCTATCTTCTATCTATAGACATTTATCTGCTATCCTTTAAACTATAATTTATCCTCTAACCAGCGCCGTCGCTAAGAATTTTGGTTGGGGGGGGGGGGGCGAAGACACCCTTTTGCCGACTGAAATCAAGGCATGTCCGGTGTAAAAGTAGAAAATATAAATTAAGGTGTTACTAAATTGTTAACTAATTTTTATTAATGTAAAATTAACGTATAAATATTTTTTAATTAACATATGTGTGAGTAGTTGTCTTTTGCTTATGTTAGAAAAATAAAATAAGAAACCACATCCAGTTCTCAACGAACCGCCACTTTCCTTTATTTTTCGAAAAACTAAAAAACGATACCATCCAAATACATTTCATTTCTTTTTTTTTTTAAATTAAAATACTCTCTCGTGCAACAACGTTTACAAAATTATAAAAGCCGTTGGTTATCCCGTGGCTGGAATCTAGCGTAATAAACAAATGCAACCGCATTGTTAATTCAGAAACCTTACACCTCCCCCCCAAGAGTTATATTAAATCATAATTTAAAATAACCAAACCATATACACCCTGAATACCCACAAAATATTGATAAGATAAAATTATGTAAAAAGAAAGCTAAACAATTTGAATCACAACATCAAATGAAACAGCATAATTAGTTCACCTTGAAAGTCATTACATGAGATACTGTCTCTAGCTCCTTTAGATAATCGTTTTTGTTGATTTCCTTAAATACAGGAGTTTCATACAGTTCTCCAAACTCTTCATCATCTTTGAACACAATTCCCACGGTCTGCGCTCTAACTACGTATTCCCTGAGTTTATTGGCATGTAAAAGTCTCAAGTTATTCTCTGGCATTCTCACGTAATACGAGTCTGGATATTTTCTCTTCACAATTTCAATTGGACCAGTCCATCTAGCGTATAATTTGTTGGTGGAATCAGGGATCAAAGCCACTACAAGATCTCCCTCTTTGAACTCCTTGTAGCGTCTCCGCAGATTGTAATGATGCACATAGCTCTCCTGTTGCCGCTTTGTAATTAGTTCCGCTCGTTGTGTTGCAATTTCAAGTCTTGCCTTCAGCTCCTGCAGGTATGTGGTGCTCGACTTACTTAGATTATAAGGTACAGCCATTTCCCCTGCCCATGTAGACTTTAGAATAGCTAGGGGTCCTCTTGGTTCCCTTCCATACATTAAAAGGAACGGTGGTACTCCGCTGGTAGAATTTGGAACCTCTCTATAAGCCCATAATAGGAAAGGAATATGACGATCCCAGTCTCGCTTATCTTCTCTAATTACATGGTGTAGCATATTCTTGAATGTTTGATTCCATCTTTCTACTACCCCGTTACTTTCTGGATGCCCTGGAGTGCAAAAACGTGGGCAAGCTCCCATCCTCTCCAGCAATTCTTTAGTCAATTTTGATGTAAAGTTTGTCGCATTATCTAAGACAATTGCCTCTGGCACGCCCGTCCTGCAAAATATTTGTAAAAGGGCTGCACAAGTCGTCTTTGCCGTCAGAGATGTTAATGGGACTGCCTCTGGCCACCTCGAATGTTGGTCTACCAGGCAGAGCACATATCTGTGTCCTCTCGATGATGCTGGATCGATTGGACCTATTAAATCGACATTCACTACTTGAAATGGAAGTTCCGGACGATTTACCGAAGTTATAGGTATTCTATCAGTAGAACGAATCACTTTCCGCATCTGACAACTATGACAGGAACTATAATGTTCCTTTATATCTTTACACATGTTTGGCCAATAAAATTAGAATTTAATTCTTTCTGCCGTTTTCTTTGCTCCTAAATGTGCGCCAAACACTGATTCATGAGCTATCCCTAGAACTGCTTTCCGTCTAGCTAGAGGCAACACCAACTGTTATACCTGCTGCCCCATAATCTTTTCGTTATGGTACAATAAACCTCCCACAACTAGAAATCTGCCTTTTCCTTGTCTTGCAAACCTCCATTCTTTCACTAATGTTGCACACGATAGCTTTTCTTCTCTGAAGTTCTCAGCTTCACTTTAAACTTCTTTCCCTTTTTGACTTCCATCCGTACCATTCCTAAATTCTTGTCCTCTTTCTTCTTCGGAACATATCTGTTCTTCTAAGGAGTCTACCTCATTTGCTTCCTCATCAGTTATATCCTCTACATCTAATTCCGTCATATATACTGGGCACCCTGTCGTATAAGTTTTGGCTTGATTCATTAACGCTCCATAAGTTTCCATATCTAGCAAAACATCAGTATTCAAATCTTTACACGTTGCCACCAAAGCTGTGATAGTTAGAGTGATACATCCCACACCTTCTTCTGCTAAACTAATTTTGATTTCTGCTAGATTTACTTCTTTTGTTTCGCCAAATGCAGGTTGCAACCGAATTTTTCCTTTAACTCCAGCATTTTGTTCTTGCAACAAGTCTTCTCTTAAAACTGTAATCTGTGTTCCTGAATCCAGTATTGCTTCCAATATCTTTTGCCCATATTTAACCTTCACTATATTCACCAGTGCTATCTTTAGTCTTCTGCTTGTTTGCTTTGATTTTATTGACACTAATTCCCCACCGACTTTTGCTATAACTACTTGCGTACTGGCTTGTTTATCTTCTTCTGTATCGCTTCTTTTACTCTCATCTTGTGATCCCCTGTCGTTGCCACATTTCTGGAAACAATTCCTGGCTAGGTGTGATGTTCGTCCACATATAAAGCATGCTTGTGGTCTTGTTCCTCTGAAATCTTCACTTCTATAACTGCCCCTACGATGCAATGGTGGGCTGTATCTTACACTATTACTCTCAAAATTCACCTTATTACGATTTCTGTTCATGTGATATTGATTTCCACCACCCATTAATGACTTCCCCCTTGACTCAAAAAAGATGTCACACTCCTTACCTAACTTTAACGGTTTAAACCAATTCTCTCCTTGCTGAATCCTAATGAACGCTGCCATTTCTGGGTCTAGAGTTTTGAAAAGTAGATCTGAAACTATTAAATCATGTACAGTCTGCAACTCTTGTGCTTTTTTCTGATCACAATAGTACAGCCACAAAGCATTTAACCTTGATGCAAATTGAAAGAATGTTTCATTAACATATCGCCTAGCCTCTGTAAAGTTCTGCAAACACGCTTGTGGAGACGGTTCGTATTCTCGCAACACCATTTCCTTCACAGTATCATAATCCTTAATATCTTCTCCTTTGAGATAAGTCAGTACATTCAACGCCTTCTCACCTAATAAGGTAATCAAAAGTTCTGAGCGAAATTCTGGTGGTACATTTTTGGTTTCAAATGCACGTTCTAATGATCGAAAGAATAATACCCAATTTTCCGCTTTCGCCGGATCCGGCATTGTGAGTACACGAATACTTTTAATCAAACTTTCAATTCTCTCTCCTTCATTGCTAATTATATTAGTATAATCACTCAACCCACCGTCGTTACTTGTCCTTTGTCTTTGCAGCAATCGCGCCATCTGCAGTTCATGTTCTCTATGTTTTTCTCTTTCCATTTCTTCCCTTTCCCTCTGTTTCTCTTCCCTTTCCTCCCTTTCAGCAGCTTTCCGTTCTTCTATTATTGTAATCAAAAACTCTTCCCAAAATTCCGGATCTTCACTATAGCGTTGGTTACCTTCAATATCCTTCCGCAAGTCCACTACTTTCGCGGTAGCACTTGGTGTTTCACCCATTTCTTCCAACACCCGCCTTAAATCTTCTTTCTTGCTTCCTTTAATCGCAAACATTTCTCTTCTTCTATTGAAATCGGTTTCCCCGCACAAATGTGAGTCGTTGCCTTTTGCTTATGTTAGAAAAATAAAATAAGAAACCACATCCAGTTCTCAAAACGAACCGCCACTTTTCTTTATTTTTCGAAAACTATAAAACGATACCATCCAAATACATTTCATTTCTTTTTTTTTTTTAAATTAAAATACTCTCTCGTGCAACAACGTTTACAAAATTATAAAAGCCGTTGGTTATCCCGTGGCTGGAATCTAGCGTAATAAGCAAATGCAACCGCATTATTAATTCAGAAACCTTACAATATGAATAATTAATATATAATTAGTTATTAATACACAATTAATTGTTAATTAATGTAAAACTAATTGTTAATGCATTTTTTTTTATTTAATTGTTATTATTTTATTCAATGTGCAATTAGTTTTAATTACTTTTAAATTACCGTCTAAACAATTTTTAATATTTTATGGCATTTTATTAATACGCAATTAATGTCAAATTTTAAGTAAATTCCCATCACATTATAGTTAAAGTTCCTTCAAATTCATTTAATTTTTCATTTCTCTTTAGTAAATTACCCCTTCCTCTCCGAACAAAGGAGATTATTTTTGGAAGCGTTTTTATTTGGGGGGGGGGGGGGAGAAACATTTATACCTTGCAGATAGATCGAATTTTTCCCCACCCCACAGTATCAAACCAATTCAGTAATCTCTGTAGTACGAGTGCTTCATTTCGATACAACTTTTTTTTTTTAATTTTTAAATTGCAGTTTCGAAAAAAATTATTTAAACGTGTTAAAGTGGTTGGACTTTAACACGGAATTAAATAAATGAAAATTATTGATCAAACAAGTAACTTTTTTTTTACAAAGAATTGTGTAAAGGTTGATCGAAAAACAAATTCTGAAAAAATTCTTCTTTTTAAAATTCTGGCGGACTTTTTCTATTTCAGAAAATTCCCTACGCGAAGCACTGCAATTTTAATAATAGATACTATGCCAGGAACATAAGAAACATGCACTTGCACTCCCTCCCCTCTGGATTTCTAAAAATAAAGTAACGTGGGGAAAAAAAAGTGGGAAAATGTACAAGAAAAAAAATATATAGATATTAATCTATCAATTTGAACAGAACATTAATGCACAATTATTAACTAACATCCAATTAGGAAATCCAATTCCCATCTTCTAAAACTCAAGGATTAAACAAAACCCTTTTTGTCGCCTTACACCTCCCTGCAAATAATCATGTAGGAGCTCATGGACACTATAATTGTATCGCAAAAGACAATAATTATTAAAAAAACGTTTTGTTAATTATTTAATTTTTAAATACTTTTTAACACATTTTCCTAGCTAAAAAAATAAAAGATTTTGATTTTCTTGAAAAGTGTGTTAATAATAAAACTTAATTTTTTTGTAACATTTCAATCCAGGAACCTATTTCTTAAAAGTAGTTACTTCGAGTATATATTTTTGTTAAAATTGATGGATTTAATTAAATGATTTTTTTTGTGGTTTTTCACTGATGTGGTACTTGAAAATGCAATTTTTTTTTTTTTTTCCCCCTATGCGGAATTAAAATGAAATGGATTACTTTAGCATTAAACCAAACTAAAATATTTATATGCAGAAAGGTAAATTATTCGCAACTAATTGAACTTCGAATTTAGTGACAAAATATTCAGATGTATAAAAAAGCATGTCATACACACAACAATAAGGAATAGTACCTTAGGGGGGAGGTATTCAAATCTAGTGTTATTCTTGATGAAGAAGAAATTGCACATTTGATCTTCAAAGCAAGAGAAACGTCACTGTCAGCATGAAATTTCCAAAACCCACAACCATTTCCTTTACCCACAGGTAATGGTTATGATCCTAATTTGAAATTTATTGATCCAATTTGAGATATTTTTAAAAGTAATTAGACTAAAAAAATCTTAGTTTATCTGAAAGACAATTTTTTCCCAATGTTTCGAATATTAAATTGGTGAAATCCAGGATAGGTTGGTTGGTTGTTTTTCAAATTTATTAGGCGCAAGGGCAACACAAAGGCCAAACTGCGTCAGAAATCGAGGATAGGAGTGAAAGGATACTCACAATTTGCAATACACTGAACCTAGTTGTATTAGACAATGTCGGTCCACAGCTATTTGAGAACGGAAAACATTAAGAATTTTAGATAGTATTATAATAAACCTTTCAATACTTTTCCAAAGATTATTTTGTTGGAATAAATTTGATATCGCCTTCCAGTTTACATGTGGCATGCACTATTTTGGGAATGCATTTTCAATATATGAAGTAAAAGGTGGTCAAAAAGAAACTTTGCCGATATATGGGGGTCTAGCTTCCGTTCCGTTTAACAGATCGAAATGAGATTCCAGGTATAGTTATTCAGAGGTATGAGCTCGAGATTCTGCGAATTTCAACAAGTGGTGCTCGTGGTAATGGTTATAGTTACATACACTTGAAATTTTCGAATGCCAGCCCCTACTTTTTCCTGTCTCAAAATGCTCAGAGCATGAGAAAACCCTAAAGAGTGGTGGAACGGTACCTGTATCACAAAAAAAACGAACGCATTATGCACGCACAAAAAAAAGCTCTGCGAACGGCCAATAAAAACGCGATTGAGGCGCACGATGGAAATTTGCATTTGATAGAGGCCTAAGTTCACATGAGTGCCATCACAGGCAATTTAATCGGTTTTCTAAGCTGAATATTTGGCGAGCGGCCTCCGTTGCTCCGATCGTGTTTTTGTTGGCCGTTCGCAGATCTGTATTTTGTGCGTCCGTTTTTTGTGATACACGTACAGTTCCAACTCTCTTTAGAGTTTTCACATGCGGTGATCATTTTTCGATAGGTAAAAGCAGGCGTTGCCATTCATAACTATAACCGGTGTAATCGTGAGCGCCATTTTGCTGAAATTTACAGAATTCCAACCCCATACCTCTAAATAACTATACCTGAAATCTCATTTCGATCTGTTGAACGAGACTATCTCTAGATGTCCATATAACGGCCAAGTTTCTTTATGACCATCCTGTATAAAACATCATTTCTGGAGTTCTACTTGACATTAATTGCAATAACTTTGAAAATGCGGGTCAATTTTCATATACAAAAATTTTGGTGTTTTGATATTTTGTATAAAACCTTTAACTTATATGACGTACATTACATACTTTATATATATGACGTTTAATGTGTATCTCATGGTTTTTGAGGCGTTATCTGACGTACCACAAATATATCATCTACTGTAACACATCAAAGTTATCTAATGTCAGTGAAGATATCAATGATTAGATTATTTTAATGTTCCTATCAAAAAGGATATACTTACTCCAATACAAAATTGCCTACCATCAACTTAGGCTGCAGTGTGATCACAATTTTGTAATAATAATGATTATTTTAATTATTTGTACTTTATTCCATTCAATATGTTTTGTAACATCCGTCACTTGGCATTTTTAAAAGAAGGGATGAAATTTCGGAAATTTGCCAACTACCAGACTTTCTAAAAACTTTGACGGGGTGAGATAATGAAGATATTTATAAGGTAATATTTGCTTTCGGCAGTCCGTCATTGTAGGCGGCAAAAAAGACACACGACTCCCCTATAATATACTTCTATTGTATTAAAAATGACGATTCGTCAAACTCGTGTCATGCTGCATTCAGATATTTTTAATATTTTTGTTCATTTTTTTTCTTTCATTTAATTCGATTTTATTGTGAATCGACTTTAGAAAAAGAAAAATCTCGATAAAATTTTTGAAAATTCGCCGACTGTCCATCTTTCTGAAATTTTGGGGGGGCGAGTCGCCCCCTACGCTTCCCGTTCGCGTCGTTCCTGCCTCTAACCTATAATAAACAAGTACTATTCAAAATACTACCTAGCTTTACTTTGAATTATTTGTTTCAGATGCAGATGTCCGGAATATAACAATCATCAAAGCAGATGTAGAAGATGCTGCTTCTATTTTGGATATGTGCAAACAAGGAAAACTTATCCTTAATTGTGTGGGACCGGTACTGAGCTATTTTATATATATATATTTCCTACTAAATGCCTTACTTTTTTTATCATTAGTATATTTAAACCATGGGTACTTTCATAAGTTATGCCACTCAATTTAATTCACTTACTTTCACTTTTACAAGGCATTAATAAAGTTATTTATTTTAAAGTGTTTTTTTTTTTTTTTTTTTTTTTTTTTTTTTTTTTTTTTTTAAAGCAGTTTCACTCATTTGACCAAAAAATCATGAATAAAAGTTTATCTACAAGAAGTTGGACTTTAATTTGTTTCACTTAATTTCAAAATTGCAAACTACATTAAACATGCATTTTTTTTCATTTTTTTTTTTTTTTTTCATTTTCGAAACAGAAAAGATGGTAAAATTAAATTAATTTTAGGATGGAGGGGAGGGGGATGGCAAAAGCTTAACCTAATTTTATCAGGTTGACAGCGATTGATACTGAGTACAATCGTTAAAAAATTAATGATTAATGCACCAGAAATTGTGACTATTAACTGTTAGGATTTTTTGTTTACAATTAGCCTAATACATTTTGCAAATGCAAAATACTGTTACAAAAACATATAATTTTACCTTGATACCTAATATTTCGTGAAAAATAAAAATCGGTACTTGCATATTGTCCTGTCGATAATTTTTTTGGCAAAACCGAAACTGTCGCCAAAAGGCAACTTAGCACTTTTTTACCAAAGCAAAAAGGAAGGTCTTCAGGCGCTAGGGTAACACAGTTTGTTGTGATGCCACTGTTATTCATTATTGGTGCTAAAGCTGCTTTATGGCTGCAGTGTTATTTAATTAGTCAACTGGATAATATGTAAGTTCCTGATATTCTTGAAAAGCAGAAAAACATATTTTAGAAAGAATAGCTTTTATTTTGGTGATCCCAACTCGTTTGCAATTTTCTCAGGGTGCACAAAACTCTTTATTACGGTCTTGCTCAGTTTATAAAAACCATTTCATCTTAATCGTAATTAATCTTTACTTATTTGAAATTTAAAATGAGATCTTTAATTCATAAGTACACTGCATTTTTTATTTCTGTGTGCTTAATCTTTATATTTCCTTGTATTGATACTTCTAACACTGCCTATGTTTTTTAGTATAAATTCTATGGTGAAGTTGTGGTAAAGGCATGCATTGAAGCAGGTACTCATCATGTTGATCTCAGTGCAGAAATGCCAGTTAGTATCTATTTCATTACTGTCATTTAAATTTTAATATTAGATGCTCAAACAATTTATATTGATCTGTATATCTATATCTTGAAACAAGCCATCTCCAAAATATGGTCAAAGTGAGTTATGATTCATAAAAGCTCAGTTTTTAGCTTCTACACTTCACTAAATTATTGAGAAACAATGAATCGCTAAAGAGCCAAATGACTGAAATGCTGTCAAGTGGACAAAAACGAATTTTGACTGCATATTTCAATTCTAATCTGATATCTGTATTTGCAGCCAGGATGTAAACTTCCTCAGGGTTATCATGGAATCACTCATCCTGTTGAAGTAAAATTCTCATTAAACATTTAACTAACTTTTAATTTTTCCAAATTTAATATTATTCATTGTGGAGTTTTTTTTTATTTTCCAAATCTGATCAAATTTAGCGTTAAAATAGCAATTTTTTGCAGTGCATGTAGCTATATTATATAGACTGTAATAAAAGTTTTATTTTTTTTTTAAATGGAAACAATCCGGAATTTTGATTGCATTCCTGTGATGTTTAATTTTAAATATAAAACGGATGTTTAGAAATTAATAGGTAACAAGTAAATTACCAAAAAAATAACCCTAAATTTAACAGGAGGGCGTCGCAGTTACGCGTATCCAAAGGAAAATATTCTTTTTAAATTCTTAGTGTAAACATTTTATGGTTGTACACCTTTTACTAAGTTAATCAAGTCTTTCAAAATTCCTTTCTTCTCTATTTTGAAGAAGGCATGGTAAAAATCCTGCGAAATATGCTTAATCAAGACACGTACGAAATGGCCATCCAGATTTACTAATGAGCATTTGGGAAATTGTAAGACGACCCCCTACAATCCACCTACTATTGAGGCTTGTTATATGGACATCTATTCAATGATCTCAGTCTTTGATCTATACGTTGCACGTTTGAACATGAATGCGTGACAGTCGATTTCAGTAGGGCTGATCCACATATTGCGCGTTTTTGGAATTCTTGCAGGATGAATTTTTTTCTGAAAAAGGGCAGGAAGGGCGCTATTTTTAAATAAAATGGGCAGGCAGGGCGCGCCGCCCTTCGAAAAACGCCTAGGATGAACTCTGATGATAGTTTTGTCTGTGAATGTTGACCATATGGGACATTGAAATTTTTTATATAATCACTTTTTTAAATAACGTTTATTTTTAAAGCTTTTATGGTTTCGGCGCAGTGTAGCTTAGATGTTGCTGTTGTGTCTGTAAAACCAAACTAGATGGACAGAGAGAGAACATTTGTCTAAGCACAACACTTTCTATTGTTACATGAAAGCCTTCATAGGGATGATGTATTTACTGCAACATATGATGTAATTAAATAGCATTGTATAGTATAATTTTGCTAATTCTTATGAAAAAATGTATATGATGATTCAAATTATATAGGTAGCTCAAAATATCTATTTTCTTCCAGTATTTAGAAACTATGCAAGCTAAGTATTTTCAACAAGCTCGAGTAAAAGGTGTATACATTGTGGAAGCATGTGGTTCCTGTAGCATTCCTGGAGATTATGGTATTTCTTTGATGAAGAAAGAATTTCCAGGTAAAAATATTTTCAATGCATAATTCATAAAACATTTATTGTGATTATTTTTTTTTTTTTATAAATGTTATGCTAGAAGTTAAATATCTATACTTGTGAATGAAGGACATTTGTTTCTGTTTTAGAGAACTTATTTCATGTTGTGACCTTTATTCAATAAAGTATAGAAATAAAATATTTTTCTAGGTGATTTAAATGCTGTTGAATACTTCGTTGAAATCGGAACTGGACCCGAGGTACATATATGCATATTTATAAATCCTTTCCTTTATGTTAACTTCGATTATATTTGTCAATGGGAGGCAAATATGCGAACGGCTAATTAACTCCCTTGCAGTCATCCAATCGGGCTGAAACTTTGCAGATTGTTTTAATCAGAATAAATTAAAGCTATGTGGATGTGAGTGTGACGTTCATTTTTAATAAATAAATTTTGAAACGTAGTTTGCCGCACATTTTGCTGATAGAAATGTTTTTGATATTTAAAATTAAATAGAAACAACAAGCATGCACAGGCGCGGAATTAGGGTGGGTGAGGTGGGTGCGACCGCACCCCCCCCCCCCCCCATCAAGTATCTCGTCTAAATTATTTTTAAATGGCAGTTTCACCGAGTTCAAAGTAAATAAACAATAAAAGCAAAAATTGAAATTTCATTAATATTTGTAAGATCTATTTTTTACTTAATATCAATATCGATGGAAATCAGCAAACAAAATTAAGCTTTTTATGACATTCTTCATGCATCATTAATACAGATTATTAAGCCACTTAACCGAACTCCTTATTTCGTTACCCGTAGAAGGAATGGGCTTGAGAAGGGACGAGTAGATCGGGATTGTGTTGACCTGCAATGTACAGCTTAACGAATCTTCCCCCCTTGTGTGATTCTCAAATTAAAATATTGAATGACCATTGAAAAATTTCTAAAATTTCAGCACGATTTTCTCCTTGATCAGAGGTTAATTAATTATAAAGGTTTAATATCGGGGTGCCATCGCACCCCCTAAACTTCATTCGATGCATAAATAATCATGCACTAAAATAGCCTTAAAAAAAAATCCTTTAATTGTAATTGGAAAATAAAATGCCTAATTCATAATTAAGAAAAAGCTTTGATCAAATCGGCACTATAGCATTATTGCAATTCTACAGAATATTGCAAGAACTTACAGTTCCGATCAAGACGCTATCGCTAAATTAGGACCAAGAAGTTTCTCATTCTTTCGTAAAGATCTTAAGACAGCCCAGGGAAGGGAACATAATGACCCCTTCTTTGTGTGACCTTGAATTCGAAGGACACAAACAAAGTAATAAAATTTGAGGGGTCATACTATCCCCTCCCTTGCACGTGATATTGCCCCATATCACATGTGAGTTGCAAAATTACTAACATGCCTCTACTCTGGGGTGAAAGTGAATGGAATGGTCATTCTTGCTTGAGTTGGAGGGTGCATGCAATGTTTAGATTGTTTGTTTCTTCAATTGGTATGGCAGTGCAAGATAATTAACAGTAATATATAACCATGATAAGATTTTTTTAATGTTACTATTTATTTTATAAAATGTAATATAACATTAACAATTTGTTTTAGTTTAGACATTTGCTTTTTTTTTTCTAAATATGTTTGAATATATATATATGTCTAAATATATTTGAATATGTTATATTTTTGACTGAATGATCAGAAGTAGCGATTTATCCTACACACTCATATTTGATATTTTATGTAATTATCAACGTAACTCTCAATTCAATACCATCAGTATATGAATAGATTGTAATAAAATATTTAAATCTTATAAAAATGAACTGATTTTACTGGATTAACCCATTGTATCTGCACCTTAAAAACTTTTGAGGATGTCAGAAATAAAGCATACGTACCGTTTGGTATTAGTAGCTCCCTAACCAAATCAGAATTATATTAAAGTTTTAAAAGAAATTTATACTGGATTGATACAGAAAATCTTTATAGAATTTGATACTAATATTGTTGATGCGTATTTAACCAATAAAAAGAAGAGAAAGTTTACATAATAAATAAAAAAAAAAATTGAGAGAGCCATAGTAAAAACTATCTTATATTCGAAGATAATTTTTTTTTTTTTTTTAATTACAAAACTGTACACCCACGCACATTGAGGTCAACGCACTCACTCTTTTTTTACTATAAAGTTCGAATATATGTTAATTTAGTTAGAGCAGTCTTCGTAGTGCATCAATATGTAGAGTTAAGGTTAAGGTGACTAAATATAGGTAATTTTTTTTTTTTTTTTTTTTTTAATTTTACTTATTTCACAAAATGTAATATTTCATTAACAATATTTGTTTAGATCTTTGTTTTTTCCGAAAAATGTTTAAATATTTCATTTTTGTCCGAATGCTCCCTTTGACAATGACAAACGAAATTATTTTCTTAAATTATAAAAATGTAATTTATCCTTAACAGTTTAAAGTGAGTTCCATGTTGTTTTGTACTTCTTTTCAAAATATTGAGAATCATAGCCAAACACGTTTTTACCCATATGTTTACATAGGGCAATGAAAGTGTATAGCATTTAGTAAAAAAAATCAATTTTTTTTTCTTTTCCCCTGGTTTTAAAACATCCTGATTTCAAAAAAGTGGTCTAGATAAAATGTCTATCTGCACGTGGTCAGCATAACTCCTAAACGAATTGACGTACGATATTCAAATTTGATGTGCGGGTTAGTGGTAGTCATGGGACCTACGATTAAGGTTGCGCAATCGTCCCCACCGAAATTCCAATAGAAATCTGATAAAAGCGGAAAAAGCTGAAAAACGAGAGTCTTTAACACTCGCTTTTCAACCTTGAGCATCGCCCATCAACGATTGATATTTTTCTGTTTTTCGCACAAGGAAGGACAGTGTAATGTCTATTGAATATCATCCCCAATTTCCGCGTTTCGGTGTTTTTTTCCCATTTTTTTCCCCCTCCCTTCCCACGTAAAAATATCGCCAAACTCTAGATTTTCATTTAAATGAAGGAAAATGTGGAAACAGTAAATAATGCCGTATCAAATTTGAATGCCAGGATCAATATTATAGTGTATAGTCTCAAGTTTATGTAACTTATATTTTAATTTACTAATGTAATGTCAAACAGAGTTGAAAAGCATTGTTTAACTTTGGAAATTATTAAAACTTTATGAATATAGAGTTTAGCCTACCTGCAGTATTGTCTAAAGTTGTTAAAAGATCTGCCGCCTTTTTTCTGCATTAAATGATTTATGATGTTGAATATATTGGTTAGTTAACTTGCATAAAAAAGTTGAATTTTCAGGGTTGTTGAACTTTTTACACTTCACCTGATCTGCATGAGATATTTTTTTTAGCTCTTAAATATTCTTTATCTAATAAAAAATACTAAATATTAATAAATTAATTTTGTATTACATTTTCGGGGTAATTTGTTATATGGGACGCAAAAGAGGATGGTCAAACAATCTAATTTTTATTTTACATTGAACCCTGGTAGTATCATACTAATTGATGATACCCACTCCCCCCCCCCTCTCTCTCTCTTCCAAGTTGAAAAATTATAACCGAGACTGTAACCACTCACAGTCATAATCGCACCCCCTTGATTGACCTCTAAATCCGCCCCTGAGCATGCACTGTTTACAGAATCGGCGCTGTGTTATTGAATATAAAAATTTGGCAATGCATATAACGGATTTATATTAAAAACTTTGTTTTTTGAGGTTTTATTTCTGAAAGAATTATCTTCAACAGAGTTTTACATTTTGAAAAATAATATTTATTTTGCTATATTTACTTTTTAAAAATAAGTATGTTATTAAACAGGCAATTTTAAAGTAGTTATAGTATTGTTGCATAAATTGTCTGTATATAGTGTAAATAGTGACGTATTATTTTAAAATTCTATTGTAATTCATTTTTATCTTATTTTATTTCGGCCACCCCAAGATTATAGCGATTATATAGGTTAGAAAAAGGTGGCAACACCTAAAGCAATCGAGAAATTTCGAGATGTTTCTTTTTCGATGAATTGGCTGGAAATTTCGGGAATATTCTCACGCGCTTGCTATATAAAGACCCGAGAGCGGGAAAGCTTTCAGATTGACTTTGGACTTCGATGTAAGCTGATAGCTTTGTTTACTGAAGAGAGCTTGTATAATCGCTGTATTCGAAGTTGTTCGTACTGAAGCTTGTGTTGAAGCTTGAGATTGATTATACTGTTGTCTTTGGATAAATTTTGTGCCTATGAAGAGCGAATAAATAGTAGTTTTTATCTTAAAAACTGTGCCATCATTGCCTCAGCGGAAAAATTCATAACAGGGGTGTCAGAAGTGGGATCTTATCAGTGTGAATGCCGACAACGAGAGGAATGATGGAAGACCAAATGAAGCAATTAATGGAAATGATTGCCGGAATTAAAACATGCCAAGAAACCGCCGCAGCCGAAATGAAAGCCTGCCAAGAAACTACCACCGCTACAATTGCCACCGGTCAAGCCCGTCAAGAAATTACTAACGCCGAACTTTTCACTACGATTGCCGCCGGTCAAGCCCGTCAAGAATCCAACAATGCTGAATTCGCTGCCGCGATTACGGGTGACATTAAAGCTTTACAAGAAGCTACGTCATCGGACATAAAAGCTTTACAAGAAGCTACATCATCGGACATTAAAGCTTTAGCCGCCAAGTGTGAAACAACATCTGTAGCAGTAAATGAAATCAAAGAAGAAATAAAGATAGAGCTAACCTCAATGGTGGAATCAACCATAATAGAAACTACCTCAAACGTTCTGCAATCCGTGAAAGAAGAAGTATTCAATGCAGTAAGAAAGGAAGTTGATGAAAAGTTTGAGGAGTTTAACGAAAAAGTTTCCACCTTGCAAGAAAAAGTTTCCACCTTAAAGAAAGAGCAAGACAAATTCATTGACGTTGTAGAAGAAAGGCTGCGAAAAATGGAAGCGCGTGAAGCTGTGGCCATAGCGTCACCTAATTGGGATAACGCTTCCATCCCCTTTATGGCACCGCGCTCTAACATCAAAGTGGCCACTTTTGATGGGAGATCGTCTTGGCGAGTTTATCAAACGCAATTTGAAATGATTGCTTCTGCGAATGGTTGGGACGATACTTCGAAAGCATTCCATCTCGCGGCATCTCTTCGAGGTGAAGCTGCTGACATTTTACAGACGCTACCTGAAGAGAAGCGGGGAGAATTCGTGGCGCTGGCAAGTGCGTTGGAGTTAAAGTTTGGGGAGCAGCATCTAAAGGATTACAACAGACTGCAATTGAAAGTGAGACAGCAGAAGGCCAATGAAACTCTTCAAGAATTGCATCGGATGTAGAAAGACTGTCACTCCTCGCTTTCCCAGACTGTCCCTCGGACGTACGAGATAATCTGTCTCTTCAATAATTCGTGGATGCCATCAAAGATCCCGACATATAGCAAGCTACCAGGATGTCAGACAGCAAAGATCTGAAGTCCACCCTCGTCTATGCCATGAGAGTAGAAGCAGCACAGCAAGCTTCTAGAAAAGATCGGCGTTTCGTACGTGGAACATTGACAGACGATTCCTCTGAACTTTTCACGAAGACGTTTCAAGAACTGGAAAACAAGGTGGAGCGAATTATGAGAAGTAATCCTGGCTCAAGGGATCGAAAAACCAGAGTGGTTTGTTGGTTCTGTAACCGTGAAGGACATTTCAGACGTGATTGTCCTGAATTGAACAGGAGAGGGAACAGACCCTCGTCCGAGCCTCAGCAGTTAAACTAAAGAGCGGCTATCTCGCGAGGCGGAGGTCGCCGTGTAGAGCAGGTGGTGCCCCATTCAGCCTCTATCACATCTCATCCCTTCACGGAGGAAACCATGGTTTATTCGTGGAGGGCAAGATCAATGGAACTCCCTGTCGTCTAATAGTTGACTCAGGGGCAAATGTAACCATCTTACGGACGGATGTAGCCCGGCGCCTGGACAGCCAACCTCTTTACACGGCGCCTTCAGTTTCACTACAAACTGTGACTGGTGACAAAATTTCTGTGCATGGGAAATTAAATGTCAACATCTCTTTTGGATTTCACACCTACACTCACACCGTTTACGTCGCTGAAATTATTGACCCCTGTATTCTTGGACTGGACTTTTTAAAGAAAAATGGAATTACTTTGAATTTCGAGAAAGGCGAGCTTCTTACAGGGAAAGAAGAAGTTCCATTGTTCGGTTTGGACTCGGAAGAGCCGTGTGCATATCGAATAGTAGCTCTTGAAGACATCTCCATCCCCTCCATGACAGATTTGGTTGTAAAGGGTTCAGCAGAGCTCCCGAAGGCCTTCCGATTTGGAGTAACGGACTTCCCATCATCGAATAGCGTCCCGAAAGGAGTGCTAGTAGGAGCGACGGATCTCTCTCAGGAGGTGGTGCATGTGAGAATGGCTAACATCGGTGATGCTACCAAAGTTATCAAGAATGGAGAAGAAATTGCCACCTGCACACCTGTTACAAGCATCGAACGGGGATTGAAGGAGTTTTCGACCGCACCCTCCACGGATTTAGTGGACCAGCTTCTCGAGGATGCTCGGTTGGAAAGAAGTCAAGAGAAGATTGTCGGAAACCTTATAAAAGAATTTCAGGACGTTTTCTCCATGTCATCGAAAGATGTAGGAAGAACGAAGCTTACACAACATCGAATTGACACAGGGACCCACTTACCGATTAAACAACATCCTCGAAGACTTCCATTTGCAAAACAAGAGGAGGTCGGGAGATTGTTACAAGAAATGGAAGATAATAGAGTTATTGAACCCTCCTCAAGTCCATGAGCCCCTCCAATCGTACTCGTTCGAAAGAAGGATGGTTCCACTAGATTTTGTGTGGATTACCGGAAGCTGAATGAAATTACGAAAAAGGACAGCTACCCTCTGCCAAGAATTGATGACACTTTGGACACTCTATCGGGGAACCAGTGGTTTTCGACTTTGGATTTGAAGAGTGGATACTGGCAAGTGGAGATACATCCCGACGATCGTGAGAAGACTGCCTTCACTACCGGCCAAGGATTATGGCAGTTTCAAGTTATGCCGTTTGGCTTGTGTAATGCACCGGCTACGTTCGAGCGACTAATGGAGACTGTGCTTAGAGGACTTTCCTACGAGACCTGTCTGGTATATTTGGACGATATCATTATCACCGGGCGGAGTTTTGATCAACACTTGCAAAACGTAAAGAACGTGTTCTTGAAGCTTAGGGAAGCCCACTTGAAACTTAGCCCATCAAAATGTAAGCTCTTTAGGATTAAAGTTAGTTATCTCGAACACATCATCTCATCCGATGGAGTGAGCACAGATCCAGCCAAGATCCATGCTGTGCAAATTTGGTCTCGACCGCAAGACGTTCATCAATTGCGAAGCTTCCTAGGCCTGTGCACGTATTACCGTAGATTCGTGAAAGGTTTCTCCAAGATCGCCAGACCCCCTGCATCGACTAACAGAGAGCAAGCAGAAGTTCCTGTGGACTGCCGACTTTGACGACTCCTTCAATCAACTGAAGAGCGCTTTAACATCCGCGCCTGTTTTGGCTTTCCCCGATGTTAACAAGGACTTTATTTTGGATACAGATGCCAGCAATGAGGGAGTGGGCGCCGTTCTTTCCCAGGAAATTGAAGGACAGGAGAAAGTCATCGCTTATTTTAGTAAGAGCCTGTCAAGATCCGAGCGGAACTACTGCGTCACAAGAAAGGAGTTACTGGCAATAGTAAAGGCCGTGGAGCACTTTCATCATTACTTGTACGGGCGAAAATTCCTTTTAAGAACTGATCATGCGTCTCTGACTTGGTTGCTGAACTTCAAGAATACAGAGGGGCAAATAGCAAGGTGGATCCAGCGCCTGCAGGAATACGACATGGATATCCATCACAGAAAAGGAACGTTCCATGGGAATGCAGACGCTCTTTCTAGAAGACCATGTCCGGAGAATTGTCGATTTTGTTCCAATGCCGAGTCTAAGTTTGGGGTTAACGCATCGACCGTTCGGAAAATAACTACCAAGTCAATCACTTCAGACTTGGATCCTTGGAGTGACCAGAATGTTCGAAAGAGTTAGGTTGAAGATCAGGACTTGAAACCTCTAATTGAATTCATGGAAGCAGCTATCGGATAACCCAGTTGGCAGGAAATTGCACACTATAGTCCAACAATGAAGAGATATTGGGCTATGTGGGACTCTTTGCACTTGAAGAATGGAGTACTCTACCGCCGATGGGAGTCCGATGATGGCAAAAGCTTCCGGTGGCAATTAATCTTCCCAAGTTCTAGAGTTACCAGCGTTCTAGAAGGACTTCACAGCAGCCCTACTGGAAGACATTTTGGTGTGACGAAAACTCTTCAGAAAGTCAGGCAGAGATTATTCTGGGTAAAAGCAAAATCCGACGTGGAGAAGTGGTGCAAGTCCTGTGATGCATGCAATTCGCGGAAGGGACCGAAGACCCGAACTCGTGGAAAATTGCAACGTTACAACGTAGGAGCACCATTCGAAAGAATTGCTTTGGGCGTCTTAGGCCCCCTACCTCACACAACTAATGGCAACAAATACATCCTAGTTGTCATGGACTATTTTAGCAAGTGGCCAGAAGCATACGCGATTCCGGACCAGGAAGCCAAAACCGTAGCAGAAGTTCTCGTACAGAACTGGATCTCCCGATTTGGCGTACCCCTGCTGATACATTCCGACCAGGGGACGAGCTTTAACTCTGCTGTCTTCACTGGGCTGTGTGACTAGCTCGACATGGAAAAGACTCCTACGACTCCCCTGCACCTACAATCCGATGGAATGGTCGAACGATTTAATAGAACAATTCTGAATCATCTCTTCTTGTTTGTTTCCAAGAA
The DNA here is from genome assembly GCA_963978545.1 of Linyphia triangularis. Taxonomy (NCBI): domain Eukaryota; kingdom Metazoa; phylum Arthropoda; class Arachnida; order Araneae; family Linyphiidae; genus Linyphia; species Linyphia triangularis. The sequence continues at coordinate 20,217,901 of OZ021727.1, forward strand.
CCAGCAAGATTGGGATCAGAAACTTCCACTATTCCTTTTGGCCTACAGAAGTGCTACTCACGAGACTACCTGATATACACCATCTCAAATGGTTTTTGGAAGAGACCTTAGACTACCCTGCGACCTCCTCTTTGGACGACCACCGGACACTCCTTCCTCGCCTGTCCAGTATCTAGATGATCTCCAGGCACGTTTGGAAGCCGTACATCGGTTCGCCAGAGAAAGAATCAACATCATGACGGAGCGCATGAAGGTCCGCTACGATGCCAAGGCCACGGAACGTTCATTCCAGGAAGGTGAGAAGGTGTGGTTATGGAATCCTAAACGTCGGAAAGGACTCTCCCCTAAGCTCCAGACGAACTGGGAAGGGCCGTATGTGGTCCTTAAGAAGATCAACGACGTCGTGGTAAGGATTCAACGGACACCCTCCTGTAAACCTAGAGTTGTACACTACAATAGACTAGCCCCATATTATGGTAGAAGTGATTGAATTGCCTTTCCTCTTAAGGACTTCACTGCCCGGGACGTGCAGTCTTTAAGAAGGGGGAAATGTTGCACAAATTGTCTGTATATAGTGTAAATAGTGACGTATTATTTTAAAATTCTATTGTAATTTATTTTTATCTTATTTTATTTATTAATAGCGATTATATAGGTTAGAAAAAGGTGGCAACACCTAAAGCAATCGAGAAGTTTCGAGACGTTTCTTTTCCGACGAATTGGCTGGAAATTTCTCGATTGTTCTCTCGCGCAAAGTATAAATAATACTGTAGATCGGGAAAGTTTGCAGATTGACTTCGGTCTTCGTTGAAAGCTGATCGCTTTGTTTACCTATTGGAGTGAGCTTGTATAATCGCTGAATTCGAAGTTGTTCGTACTGAAGCTTGTGTTGAAGCTTGAGATTGATTATACTGTTGTCTTTGGATAAATTTTGTGCCTCTGAAGAGCGAATAAATAGTAGTTTTTTTCTTAAAAACTGTGCCATCATTGCCTCAGCGGAAAAATTCATAACAGTATTGTAAGTTCCAGTGTTAACTTTTTTTACCACTGTCCTCTATTAAACCTACAATAATTGAGAGTTATAACTGCCATTTTCATCTGGTGTTAATCTGTGATTGCTTTCAGTAATATTTTGTTGGTGATTTATGTTGATGAATTTATAAATTATTATCAGGACATTCATCAACAAAATTATTAAAAGCATCAAACTATCTAGGAAAATGGGAATTCTAGAAGTATCACAATTTTTTTCAATATTTAATGGTAAAAAATCAGGGAACTTAATACTTCCTCATTCAGAAATTAAACATTGGTGATAATAGTTTTATTATTTTTTCAAACAACATTTTTGTAAATTGTCTTATTATATTCCTAATTTTGTTTGTTATTTCCCTTTTCACTAAGTTTGTTATTATAGTATTAATAAAATTTTAAAGAATGTCTTATTTTGGGATTTTTATTGAACGTTTGATTAATAACTTTAATATTTTTGGAAAATGTGCCCTCAAATTCCCTTTTGTACAGTAAATAACTTTAAATTTAATCTTAATAATTTACCTAAGCATTATCTGAAAGGTCCGGATGACCCGGAATTGTGAAACAAATTCTAAATGTTTTCTCTGTGAATGCTCTTATTAAAAAATTCTTAATCGTACCATCCTCTAAATCAGATTTGTTTTCTTTGTCAATGTATTTGAAATCTATAACTTTTCTTTCACAAATAATTGAATTAAAACATTGTTGGCTTACAAGTGAAATACAATTAGTCAGTTTTTTAGATTTGGTGTTAATTGCTTATCAAGACTAAAATGTTATATTCTATCGAATAGAGAAATACACTATATAATGTTTTTCATTTATAATATCATGAATACTGTCTTAAATATACACTTTTTTTTTTTTTTTTTTTTTTTTTTTTTGAAACGTTGATTTTCTTGATTTAGTGTGTATCACTTGTGAGCTGATGATATTGTTTCGAATTTTTGTACATTTGTAAATATTTCGTAGTGTTAATTTTGTAAATAGTAATTTATGTACATTTCGCATAAGTCAGTGCAATAGATCGTCGTTAAATTGGCTTCCCTGCAGTGAGCATCTTGATGCTTGATAACGAGTTTTACAGAGGTAACTCTGGGAAGCGAGTTTTAAGGAGCAGGGCATTTGACATTATGGTAATGGGAATCTCGCCAAATTGGCGAGATAGAGCCAAGTTGGCGACGGTTTTGGCGACTAATTTTTCTCGCCAAATTTGGCGGGAAATCGCCAAATGTCGCCAAACTTGGCGACCATTTGGCGATATTTTCGGTACATGTATAGGTACATGTATCCCATGTACATGTATAGGCTTTTCGACTACAATCTGGGAAGTTCTCCAAATTTCTCTCTCTGGAAGGTTCGTGAAGATTCACCACTCCTATATAAGTCGGCCGAGGAAGTTAGTTAGTTTTTGGATTTTGAGTCACTGAATTAGTTGACTGGAGATACTGAGCGAACTGTACTGCATTGTCTTTTGCGGTGATTGAGCAGTTGTGTTGTTAAGTTTTTAACTGCTATTTTGTGCTCTATTATTGTGAAAAGAGCTGTATTCTGTCTACTAGAACTAGAAGTTCTGGAGCTGTAAGAGAACTGTGAAGAGTTATTTTGGAATAAATATCTTCTAGTTTTGTTCTGCTTTGGCGTCAAATTTTTCAAACCCGTCCACGCAACAATTGATGTCAGAAGTTGGATTTGATGCCGATTACCAGAGCAATGGCGGAACAAGATGAAAAATTTCAACAGCTTTTTGCTTTCATGTAAGAAATGAAAAAAGGCCAAGACGAGATGAAAAAAGCCAAGAAGAAATGGAGAAGAAAATGTCCAAAGGGCAGGAAGAGATGAAGAAAGGCCAAGAAGAAATGATGAAGAAAGGCCAAGAAGAAATGAAGAAAAGCCAAGAAGAAATTATGAAGAAAGGCCAAGAAGAAATGAAGAAAGGCCAAGAAGAAATGAAGAAAGGCCAAGAAGAAATGAAGAAGGAATTATCCAAAGGGCAAGAAGTGATGAAGAGATTTTCTCTGGTCAAGAAGAGATGAAGAAAGAAATTTTCTCTGGCCAAGAGGAAATGCAGAAGAATATTGCTGCGATCTCTGCCGGACAGGAGGAATTAAAGGGTCATCTTTTAGCAACAATGAAGAAAGCTTGAAACAAATAGAAGGCAAAAGGATTTTCTTTCGAGAATGTCGAAAAGAAGTTTATTGATTTAGAGAAGAAGATAGAGGTTCTTGAAAAGAAGAATCTAGAAGAAAATTTGGATGAGATAGAAGAAAATTTGGATGAGATAGAAGAAAAGATAGACCAAATGTTAGAGAAGAGACTGTCGACCAGAACTGTTTCGGAAGATTTTAAATGTGTACCAGTTACCTCCCGACCCTAAATTAAGCTTTCGACTAACGATAGAAAATCTTCCTGGCAAGTGTATAAGACCCAATTCACAAATGTCGCCAACGCCAACGGATGGGACTCTGTGACAAAAGCCTGCCAGTTAGCTGCATCTCTGCGAGCTGAAGCTGCAGATATACTACAAACACTTTCCGAAGAGCAACGCTTGGACTTCAACGCACTCTCAAGTGCATTAGAACTGCGGTTTGGCGAAAAATGTGTGAAAGACTACAGCAGGCTGCAGTTGAAATCTCGCCAACAGAAGGCTACCGAAACACTCCAGGAGCTCGCCACGGATGTTGAGAGGCTCTCCCATCTCGCCTTTTCAGACTGCCCTGCTGAAACGAGAGAAATCCTGTCTCTACAGTACTTCGTCGATGGCATCAGGGACGTAGAGATACAGAAGGCCCTACGAATGGCAGATGTCAAGGATTTAAAAAGTGCTTTAGTGTATGCCATCAAGTACGAGGCAGCCCAGCAACCAACTCGTAGAGAACGCCATCCTATCAGGACTGCTACTATACAGGAGCCAGAACACCTAATTGCTGCTTGTCTGGATGAATTGCAAAGACAACTGAGTAACTTGAGACGAAATACTCCGGAAAAGAAGCAGAGCCTGAAGTGCTGGAACTGCGGAGGCGAGGGCCACATACGGAGAAACTGCCGATCCCGCCAAGACACTGGAGCTAAGACGCTCCCAGAAGGGAGGAGGGAAACTAAATTCTAGCCATCTCGCGGGGCGGAGGTTGCCAGTTGTTGAAAAGCCCCATTTTAGAGCTCTACAAATTTCTGCAATGAGTGGCGGCAGTAATGGAATCTTCATCATGGGACACGTAAATGGAGTTCCTTGCAATATGATCATCGATACTGGAGCCAATGTGACCATCATCCGGAAGAATTTGGCCCAACAACTGGATGGAAGACTAATCTGGACACCGCCCTATGTTACCCTCCAAACTGTGCCCGGCGATAAAATCAACATCCATGGAAAAATGAACATCAACATCACGTTCAGGAGTGCTTCTTATCATCACACGGCATATGTGGTGGACATTATGGACACTTGTATACTCGGATTGGACTTTTTAAGGAAATATAATTTTTCCTTAGACTTTAAAAACAATGAGCTGCATTCAGTTTCTGAAGACATAGCGTTATTTGGAATCAAAGATAGTGAAGTTAAATCCGTACATCAAATAATAGCTCAAAATGACATCACATTACCCGCAAGAACAGAATTATTACTTCCTGGATACATAGCTGAAGATAAAAGTTTCCGATATGGCATAATGGTATACCCTGAAAATCACAACAGCCCCAAAGGAGTACTGGTAGCTTCAACTCTCGTCAACCTTTCAAGGACTGCCATACCTGTGAGGGTCGCCAATGTGAGTGATAAAGCGAAAGTCATAAAGAAAGGTGAAGTGTTAGCCACATGTACTCCAGTAACTTGCATAAATCGAAATAGAAATCCTCCAGTCACTGTGTCTTCAGAAAACTTAACATCAGAGCTACTGCAGAATGCACCGTTAAACAACGTAGAAAGAAGTGCTGCACAACTGGTCATCCAAGAATTCCAAGATGTCTTTTCCCGCACATCTTCGGATGTCGGATAAACAAGTTTGACGCAGCATAGAATTGATACAGGAGACCACCCACCTATCAAGCAACACCCAAGACGACTACCGTTTGCTAAACAGGAAGAGGTAGAAAGTCTTCTAAAAGAAATGCAAGATAGCGACGTGATTGAACCTTCAGCCAGCCCTTGGGCCTCTCCCATCGTCCTGGTTCGAAAGAAGGATGGTTAACTAGATTTTGCGTCGATTATCGGAGGTTGAACGATGTCACGAAGAAGGACAGCTACCCTCTTTCCAGAATTAATGACACTCTGGACATTCTTTCTGGAAACAAGTGCTTTTCGACACTAGACTTAACGAGTGGATATTGGCAGGTTGAGATACACCCTAATGGCAAAGAGAAGACAGCATTCACAACCGGACAAGGACTTTGGCAGTTCAAGCTGATGCCATTTGGATTACGCAATGCTCCAGCAACATTCGAACGCCTCGTGGAAACAATGCTAAGAGGTCTTTCCTACGAAGCCTGTCTCGTTTCCCTCGATGACATCATTATCGTGGGGCGAAGTTTCGAGGAACATCTTGAAAATTTTAGGAAGGTGTTGCGGAAATTAAAAGACGCCAACCTGAAGTTAAGTCCGGCCAAATGTAAGTTATTCCGACAGGAAGTGACCTGCCTCGGACATGTCATCTCTGCCGAGGGTGTACGCACAGATCCAGAAAAAGTGTCGGCAGTTAAAGAGTGGAGACGCCCCAAAGACGTACATCAATTAAGGAGTTTCCTGGGGCTTTGCACCTACTATAGACGATTCGTGAAGGACTTTTCTTACATCGCAAGACCCCTTCACAGACTGACAGAGAGTAAGCAGAAATTCTTGTGGACGAAAGACTGTGAGGATGCATTTGAGCAACTGAAAGAGGCTTTAACATCTGCACCTATCCTAACGTATCCTCAGCCCGATAAACAATTCATTCTTGACACGGACGCGAGCAAAGAGAGTGTCGGTGATGTTTTGTCCCAAGAAATAGACGGCCAAGAACGAGTCGTAGCATATTGGAGTAAGTGCCTATCTAAACCGGAGAGGAATTACTGTGTCACCAGGAAAGAGTTGCTCGCCATAATTAAAGCCGTAGAGCATTTCTATCATTACATCTACGGCAGGAAATTCCTGCTCCGTACGGATCATGCATCGTTGACCTGGCTTCTAAATTTCAAGAATCCCGAAGGTCAGATAGCCAGATGGATAGAGAGACTCCAAGAGTATGACATCGATATCCGTCATCGGAAAGGATCATCATATGGAAACGCAGACGCCCTGTCTAGAAGACTCTGCCCAGAGAGCTGCCGATATTGTTCCAGGGTTGAGGTGAGTTACGGAGTGATCAATCCGGTAATACGCCAAGTTACATCTTCAACTTCATCGGATCCAGACCCGTGGAATGACGGAGAAGTCAGAAAAGACCAATTGAGAGATCCTGACATCAAGCCGATAATCGATTTAAAGGAGTCTTCGAACGCGACACCTACTTGGCAGGACATTTCCACCTTTAGTCCTACAACAAAGCAATATTGGGCTCTCTGGGACTCTCTCCATATTCGAAACGGCGTGCTGTACCGAAAGTTCGAATCTGATGATGGAAAGACATCCCGATGGCAGCTATTGCTTCCAAGATCCCGAGTCCCAGATGTTCTTAAAGAACTTCATAGTAGTCCAACTGGAGGCCACTTCGGAGTAATGAAGACGTTGCAAAGAGTTCGAGAGCTGTTCTACTGGAGTAAGGCAAGGGCTGACGTGGAGAAGTGGTGCCGATCATGGGATGTCTGTGCAGCCCGGAAAGGACCGAAGAAACGCAGTCGAGGTAAACTGCAACGTTACAAAGTGGGAGCTCCTTTTGAACGGATTGCGTTTGACATCTTGGTACCACTACCACGATCTGCTGACGGCAACAGATACATCCTTGTTGTCATGGATTATTTTACGAAGTGGCCCGAAGCGTATCCTGTCCCTGATCAAGAGGCTACCACCGTTGAAGAGGTAATGGTTCAGAGCTGGATTTCCAGATTTGAAGTGCCTCTTCAGTTACATTCTGATCAAGGAAGGAATTTTACCTCTTCTGTAATGAAAAGACTTTGCGATCTACTTGGCATTGACAAAACACAGACGACGCCTTTACACCCACAATCGGATGGCATGATGGAGAGGTTTAACAGAACCATCCTCAATAACCTCTCACTGATGGTTTCCAGAAACCAACAGGACCGGGATCAGAAGTTACCTTTGTTTCTTCTGGCCTATCGCAGCGCTGTCCACGAGACTACCAGCTACTCCCCATCCCAGATGCTCTTCGGTCGTAACCTTCGTCTGTCTTGCGATCGGCCTGCGTTTGGCCGCCCTCCGGATGCACCTTCATCGCCAGAGGAGTACGTCGAGGATCTTCAGGCACGGTTTGAAGATGTGCACAGTTTTGCCCGAGAGCGGATTCACGTGGTAACGGATAAGATGAAGACCAGATACGACACGAAGGCTACAGGACATCAACAGTGGCGAGGCTTGACTTTTCGTAGTGGTCATCGGTAAATCTTTTCCTCCCCCCCCCCCATTGCCCTGTTCTCAATCGTTACTACAAGCATTTGCATACAATAGTGATTGACAAATGTTCTCAAATTTTACATGTATTAAGGGTGTGGCACAAAACTTCTTGTTAAGCTAAAACCCATTTTTCGAAATAAGCCCGACTGATATTTTAAATTTCATTCACTTCAATATTTTGCATTTTGCGCTTTTTACTAGTAATCTTCCTTTTACTGATAACTAGCCAACTTGGTTGTATAATTTCGCCACAAATGACTGAAATTATTGCTTATTTCTGTAGCTAAATGTAAGTAATTTTCAGTTGGATGTTATGAATAAAAATAAAGACATTTAAATGAAAATAATGATACAAAAGATTAATGGCATAAAAAAATGTATTTATCAAACTAAAACTTATAATAATAAAATACCCATAGTAAAACATTGTAAATTGAATATTATAATTTATAAAAATTGTGCGAGCATTTTTATTTATAATATTTTATATTTGGAGAGTGATTTAAAAACTATTAGTAAATGGTTAAAATAACCAATCAATATTTTGACACATATACATTGGGTCTGCCAATCCGACTACTATATTTCCCTATTGTAAAGTTTAAAATTAAACACTTATTTATAAATATACTCAAGTTTCGGGTCTTTGTTGCAAACTTTTCTATAGCTTGGTTATAAAAATTGCCACTTTTTCGAAGTGTCACCAACATATCTTTTTCAATCGACAAGAGAGAAAGGTGCTCAAACGATCTTGATTTTGAGTAGAGCGAGTTTTTCGTGATTCTGTCCCATTGGGAATCGGCAAAAATTACGATAACGAACCACGAACATATTAAGGAACAAATATTATTTGACTAGTTTTTTTATGTATTAAATAATTATTTATAAAGAAGAAAAATAATCACTGCTTGTTAAAATCTATAAAATAGTAACACATTTTAATAAATTAAATTCTGATACATAATGAAAGATAATTATAATGAATAATAAAACATAATTACAATAAATAATGAAAACTTGGACAATAATAATGTTTTTATTGTAATTTATTACAAGTCCTCACCCCCTCCCCCATCTTCGTTTTTGATCAATACATACTAAATGCATTTACATTCAATCATGATAAACAAATATACCCAAATTTAGTTGCCGTTCACGAGGGGATATGTAACCCTTCCTTTTTAACTTCTCAAAATAAAAGTTTAAAACGTAACTACACATTTTAATCCAGACCCAATTCATTCAATTGGAGAGTATGGAGTGTTGATTGAAATCGTGTCGCAAGCCTATATTATCAATGAAATTAAAAAAGTCACACAAGTACATAAAAACTTAAATGCAAACATTCAAACAAAGGTGCCCATGACAAGAATTTATAAAATTAAAAAAGAAGTATTAATTATATTCTCCCCTTCAAGTTCAAAATCAAATTTGATGAATCAAAGTAAATTTAAACTAATTTGAAAGGTTCACTGGCAGGAGACATAATAAACGTTCTAAAAAATGCGCCAAACCGATGTCCCGGTTAATCTAAATAAGTTTCAGATTTCTAATATTTTAATTATTAAAATACTTTCACCCGTATATTACCCAATCATATGTCACTTAGTAGTCATCTAAATTGTATATGGAAGAAATAAATTACAGGGGAAGTAATACATAGTATTACAAAAAAAAAAAAAAAAAAAAAAAAAAAAAAAAAAAAAAAAAAAACTTTAAAATCTTTTATCGCCGATTTGGAGATATCACGCCAAATGTCAGGAATACACCTACAAGATCTATCGAAACACTAAACGTATTCGGTATAATCTCCGATGACCTGAGAGCCCTGTAGACGAATCAGATTCGTTGATTGATGCCTTCACAAACAAAAAACTACAGAGACCACGGATTCGGAAAGATGAACGAATCTCATATAGAGGGCAGCACGAACGAAATTTCTTTTAATGGATTATTTATCACTTTCTTGTGTAACTTATTAGGAAACAGTTATAAAAATGTTTTTTTTTAAGAAATACTGCCCAGAATATTTAAGAATATTGTTATTAAATTGAAAAAAAACCTCCAAAAAAAAAAATTCAATTTTGTTTGCTTGGATTGTTAATTTTTTACATGAGATTTATGCACTCATCGCCGAATCCAACGATGACCGGACCCCTCGCCACTGGACATCAATTCCACGAACGTGACAAGGTTTGGTTCTGGAACCCGAAATGACAAAAAGGACTTTCTCCCAAACTTCAGTCCCACTGGGATGGTCCTTACTCAGTCCTCAACCGGCTGAATAATGTCGTGGTCCGAATACGTAAGTCACCAAATTCTAAACCTAGAGTCGTTCATTACGACAGGTTAGCCCCTTACTATGGCCATAGTTTGTAATCCCCCTAATGTACAAAGTGTATATAGTTATTAAGACCATGGTCACATGTGTATATAAATTTTTAAGTTTACTGAATAAATAATTAAATAAACAATAATGTTTCTGTCTTTAAATTAGTAAGTTTTATAGTTTAGTTATGAACACAGAGTGTTTGTTATTGCATTGAAAGTTAGCCTTCTTTCCGGGAACTGTACTGCTCTGGACGTGCAGTCCTTGGGAGGGGGCAATGTTACGAATTTTTGTATATTTGTAAATATTTCGTAGTGTTAATTTTGTAAATAGTAATTTATGTACATTTCGCATAAGGCAGTGCAATAGTTCGTCGTTAAATTGGCTTCCCTGCAGTGAGCATCTTGATGCTTGATAACGAGTTTTACAGAGGTAACTCTGGGAAGCGAGTTTTAAGGAGCAGGGCATTTGACATTATGGTAATGGCAATCTCGCCAAATTGGAGAGATAGAGCCAAGTTGGCGATGGTTTTGGCGACTAATTTTTGTCGCCAAATTTGGCGAGAAATCGCCAAATGTCGCCAAACTTGGCAACCATTTGGCGACATTTTCGGTCCCCATGTACATGTATAGGACTTTTCGACTACGATCTGGAAAGTTCTCCAAATATCTACTTCTAGAAGTCTCAAGAAGGTTTGACTCCTATATAAGTCGGCCGAGGAGGTTAGTCAGTTAGTTGTTGATTTTGAGTCTCTGAATTAGTTGACTGGAATTACTGAGCGTTCAGAGAGTTCCGAAAGCGAACTGTATTGCATTGTATTTTGCAGTGATTTAGCAGTTGAGTTGTCAAGTTTTTAACTGATGGTTTGTGCTCTATCGTTGTGAAAAGAACTGTGTTCTGTCTACTAGAACGAGAAGTTCTGGAGTTGTAAAGGAATCTGTGAAGAGTGATATTGGAATAAATATCTGCAAGTTTTGTTCTGCTTTGGCGTCAAATCTTTCGAACCCGTCCACGCAACAATATATACTTTAAATATAAGACATGTGTTTGTTCCCTCTTCAAATTGATATGCAACATTATAATGCTCTCTTAAATCTTTAAATCAACTGTATATTTCAAAAAATTTACATTTTAAAATTGAACATTTAATAATATTATATTGAATAGTGTATAATATGATTTGACTTAGCTACAAATACAATTTAGTCACAAATGAAAATTGAGAAAATTTGAGAATTACCTTTAATAATCTTGGAAATCCAAAAATCTAGAAAGAAAAGTTACTTTTATAATTCTCTCATTATAATATGAAATGCTTTGGATGCTAGCCTGGCTACAGAAATATGTATACTAAACTTCAACTTAACTAGACATCACTTAGACGGTAGATCGTCACAGTGCTCATAGGTATTTAATCCATTTTGGCGGCGTGAAAGCATAATATTCGCCAAACCACAACCCTATAGAGAACAAAAGGCTATAAGGTTTGGTGAGAATTATGTCTTCACTCCGCCAAAATGGATTAAATACCTATGAGCACTGTGGAGAACTATCGTCTAAGTGATGTCTAGTTAAGTTGAAGTTTAGTATAGTTATAAGTATCGGATTCCATCAATATCTGTAGTTTTTATTTATTATCTATTTTATTTTTATTACATTGATTTTTTTATTATTATTTTTAGAAATTTATAAAGGATTTTCAGAAAATTAATTCTTTTAAGTGGGACACTCATTATGTCTTAACCTTGTGTTTTGTGTTTCAATAGGGAAGAAAGACGAATATCGGAACATTGTTGTCTGGTATTCACTCATTTAAAGACATGCTTAATACAAAACAATATAAGGATGAATTGAAAAAGGAAGTTTTTAAGAAGGAAATGGTTAGAAGCTATTACCGATTAAATAAGAGGTATTTATTATTTGTATAATTAAAGTTTAGTTAGTTAAAATTATTTTTACAATCAAACAGATAAACTATGTTACAAAGCTCTTTTTTCTAAGTTAAAGTATTGCAACTTTAAGCTCAATATCAAGGCAAGTGATTTGCTTTTAAGAAAAGTAGTTGTCATCTGGAATTGTACTAAATCTTATGTGTATCAGAAAAAAACATCTATTGCAATTACATAGTCTTATTTCTTGTGATGAGTTTTTTAATGACAATGTGTGCTGTTTACCTAAAGATTTTAAAATATACCTGCTTTCTTGACTTATATTTAGTTTTTCAAGCTACATATGTAATGATTCTTTAAGTAACTCCTTGAAATAAAAGTTAGGTTCAAATATTTATTGTATATAGGTAGCTGGTGACAACATTCATAATTTGACCTTGAATTACAAAACGTACCTATTTAAAATGATCAGTGGTTATACTTGTTTATATTTTTTATTTTTTATAAAAGATTTAAATTATTAGTTAGAACATTTTTTTTTAAATGTTATTTTTGTTTTATTCGACAATTTTCTTAAAATAATTATTTTAATGCAATATGTTTTAAACATTTATTAATATTAAGAAAGAAGGTTATAGATTTGTCTTTATTCCTTTATAATTATACTGAAGTTTCCAAAGAAACTGTTGCTGTAATTAGAGATAAGTATATAAAACCTATTTAAAGTACTAAGCAAATCAAAGTCCTATATGCTACATGTTTGTTTTGAGAAGATATGGTATTTTTAAGCTCGTCTGGAGAAGTTTTTCTAGCTTTCCACTGCAGGTTGTTTACATAAGTAGTCATTTAATTGTGATCATATCATTATTAAAATTGCAATACTGCTATCTTTTAGGTTTCTTCCTCTATTCTACAGTAGTGAGGTGAAAGGCTGGTGCTTATGGTTTATGGGCCCTGATGAAAGAGTAATTCACCGAAGTCAACAATTTCGTTATGAATATTTGAATGAGAGGCCCGTATGTATTAACATTGAACTTTTCCTACATTTTTTTTTTTTTATTGTTTTTAACTTTACTATTCTTTTTTTTATGTTCAAAGAAGTTTCTTAGTCAATAAACATGTTTCTTAAAACAAATAATAAGATTTTTTTATTTCTAATAAATTAGCACATTGGTAGAAAGAAATTAATCTTAAGAAAAAAAGTATTCATATTTGGGACTAAATTAAAATTTATTTAAAAAATCTTATGTATTTCTGGTAGAAAATAACCTTTAACAGTAACAATAGTTAAAAAACTACTTTTTAATCAATCAGTTGTAAAAATAAAATGTAATATTTCTATCATAAAGTAGTGACATTTATTTTATTATTGTACCCTTTCTTTAACATCTGGGAGTTAACTTAATTCTTTTAGAAATTCTTATTATATTTTAACTTTAAAAAATGCATACCATTGTAACCACTCTGTATACCCATTTACAAGGGAAAAAATACATAAACAAATAATAGTTATTAAAGAAAACAATTCATAGTTGTAATACACATTTCTTGCAGTTTCAATGTAAAAAAAACTATTATTCGTAGCTTGATTTTATTATGTTCCTCTTCCATACTTACTTTTTTGGAATTATACTCTCTGGAAAAATCAAAGATCTCGGAGGAGTGGAAAACACCCCCAACCCATAATTGGTACAAGGCTCAAAACCGGGTTTGTCCCTTGACCTCCCGTGTGACAGACGTACCCGGACTGTTCTATCAAGGCTTGCTAGCGGTCACATCAAGTGCCTCACTTTCAACGAGGGCAGGAAAACCTTCGCCACCTGCACCAAGTGCCAAAATCATCAGGCCTCTCCTGAGCACCTCTTGGATTGCATGGGACTCTCTAAGGAGGATCTCTTTAGCAATCCTCTCCTAGTCTTCGACTTCCTTTTAGTCAACGAACTCGTGGATCTTGTCTGACTCCTTCAGACAGTGAGGATTAGCAACAACAACAACATTATGTTCCTCATTTTTTTTTTTTTTTTTTTTTTTTTTTTTTTTTTAATAGAATTAAAAGTGCTTTATTTTCCAATTAACATTTTTTTCCAGGTCCAATCCAATGGATATATTCGCCTGTCTTCTTTCTTTATTGCCCTATGTTACCTGTTCTTTGCTTGTATATTTGCATTCATGTCAATGTTTTCTCTTGGACGATACTTGCTTGGAAAGGTAGCTATATACTTTGTTTCTTTCAAAACCATAGTCAGTAAAATATCAGTCAGTAAATTTTTGTTGTGGCTCTATTGTCACAAGGTCGCAAAGATAAAAGAGGAAGAACAGGAGAAAAATCAACAGGAAAGCATTGGAAAACAGATCAAATATATTGTCCTCTTATTGTAACATTTATAATGCTAGGATGTTACAAATTCAAAATCAATATGGGAATCACATGAAGAATAATATAGTGGTTAACATTTTTCGTCGGAAAGCTTTACATACGAGGAAGATAAAAATAATGTCAAGACATATGAAACAGTATTTAGTAGAAACATAGTTGTAAGCAACGCAAAGTACTAATTACTTCAAGGTGAAGTTAGAGTAATTTTAATTGCCTAAATTTATCTTAGCAATGTAAGTCTTAAAAGGGAAACTTAATATAAACTAGTGAATAAGGAAAAATAAATATTTTGAAAAGATTTTGGAAGCCATAAAGGTCGAAATTTGCAATTGCCTGAGGCAACCAGATTTTTAAAAGGGCAGCATAAACAAAAACTTCAATTTTCCTTTGGTCAACCCTAAATTTAATTTATATTTCATAAGTGTATGTTTTGTTTTTATAGTTAGGATAAAAGTAATCAATTGGATTTTGTTAAAACTAATGAAGAGATATCTACGTTTTGAAACTTTATTTTCTCTACTTACCATTGACTATGCAAGTAAATATTACAATTATTCTATGAATTAACTTTTATGAAGTCATTCTACACTGTTCAAAAAAATTGTCCACCATGCACCAAAATTTGGTTCCCATTTAGCTGCCACCAACATTTGGTGCTTAGTTTCGCGATTTAATGGTGCTTACGGTCCGAGGTTGCACCATTAAATCGTGAAACTAAGCACCAAATGTTGGTGGCAGCTAAATGAGAACCAATTTTTGGTGCAAGGTGGAACAAAATTTTTAACAGTGTAACAATGGTAAAAGGAATTTCTAGTTTTCATGTTCTGTAACATTAAAAAAAGTAAGTACGACAAACTTCACTTGAGGACAATTAAGATCACTTTAGTGGTTGCCCTCAGGCCAAATCATAAAAAATCACAAGATTCGATCCTTGACTAGTGTAGAAAAGAGCGAGTACAAAATTATATCAATTGGTGATAGCCCAATGGATTAGTAAATATAAAAGGAATGGGAAGTAAAATAAAAAAAGAAATGGATTTTCTTACAAACTTGAAATTACAGTATATGATACACACTATATACTAAATACTATTTATTGTGTGTTTAAATTTAAGGAAAATTTCTTTCCACAATTTTTTGCAGTACCCTTCATTTTTCACTGCTGGTGCTTTTTCAACCGAAGGACCTACTAGGAAACAAGTAAGACATTTGACACACTTTTTTATTTAAAAAAAAAGGAAAAAATATTAATATTGTTTTCTTTTTTAATCAGGATTATATGGGATAATTTTTGCAACAAGAGTTTTATTTTCATAAAATTAATGCTTAGTTTTATTGCAAAAATAAGATATGTTTAATGATTTTTTTTTTATTTTTTTTTTAATAATGCA
This sequence comes from Linyphia triangularis, assembly GCA_963978545.1. Classification (NCBI taxonomy): domain Eukaryota; kingdom Metazoa; phylum Arthropoda; class Arachnida; order Araneae; family Linyphiidae; genus Linyphia; species Linyphia triangularis. Next base: position 20,233,472 of record OZ021727.1, read on the forward strand.
GAATAGTTTTATAAAAATATTTAGACAAGAGAAATGTTTTACTCAAAATTTTTAACTTCCTTTGAATAGTGACTCTGCTTGGTTTTTCAGAAAAGCGAAGTTTGGAGCATGTACTATTTAAAAAAATAAAATTAAATTCTGTTTGTAATATGATTAATTTTTTTAATAGTTTAACCTGTTACATTGTGTTAATTATTCATATTTTTAATATGAATTGTATTTTTCAATATAAACTTATTACATCCCAAAATCAACCTATCTAATGCTGTGAAGTAGTTATTAAACATACAATGTAATAACATATTTTTTTCTTCAGTGAAATATCAAAAGTGCTCCTAATTTCAGGTTAAGTATATTTTTTATAAATGTTGTGATAAGCAATTAATAGTATTTATGACTCGGATCTGTTGCAGTTAAATCTGTTGCAATGTTTAAAACAAAATTCTTAATACAATCTGCAATAATTAATATGTATCTTGGATATCTTTCAATGTTTTTTAAATTAAAATTTACCATTTTACTCTATTAGGTGATGGAAGGTTCGACCAAATTTACCTTATATGGTGCTGGTTGGTCTGATAAGTTAGCTGAACCCACTGACCAACATACAACTCAGCCCAATAAGAAGATGAAATTGACCATTTGTGGACCTGGTGAGTTTTAATATTAAGAATTATTACTAATTTTTTTTTAATTATTACTCAAACCTATTTTAAAATTTACTTTATGTGGTTTTAAAGATTTTTTAAGCAACTGTTTAAAATAGATATGTTGCAACCAAATCCCAAGAGACACTTTGTAAACTGAGCTTTTTATTGGTCAACTCAAGTTGGCCCTCATCCAATAATAAAAAAATTTCAGTATTTAATTTCTTTCCTGACCATTTCCTGAAAAATTAATTAAAGTGGCTATCACTTTAACATAGTTGTTAAATTTCAGTCATTATTCCAAACAGACATTTTTTCTTTGACCAGATTTTAATCTAAGCTGTCTTTCTTTTGAAACTATATTCATTGGATTCTGACAAAAAATGTAGCATTTGCTAAATACTTAAATATTTATTTATATTTGAAATTGTAATAGCATATTTTAAATTAACTAGGGGGCTTCGCCCCCTGCTCGCTAACGCTCGCCAACCCCCAAACGCCTCGCTGCGCTCGGATTCAGCGGCTTTACCGCTCGAATTTGTGGTTAAAACATCTTGCTGCGCTCGAATAGGTTTGCCAGCAATAAAAAATGTAACCAAATTTTTATAAATTTAATTTAAGGCCTAATAGAGAAAACACCCAAATCGCAAGTTTCATAATAGAAAGTTAGATATACTATCCTCCAACATTCTGACTTAAAACTTCATTAGCTATGCCCTTATATTGAAGTCTCAATATCTTTTATTTATTCTGATAAGTCGCCCCGTTAGAGAACGACGTCCAACGCGAAGTATTTTCTGGATAGAAATACTTCAAAATAATAATTACTCTAATACAAAAATGCTTTAAAAAAAAACAGAAAAAATCAACTTTGAAACGAAGAGTTTAAAAAGAACTTTAAAATTAGCAACGGGTTTGTTGTTTACATACGTAAGGATAGCTTTAAAATTAGCAACAGTTGGTTGGTTGGTTGAACCCCCGAGCAGCCGGTTTGTTGTTTACATACGTAAGGATGTTGCCAATCATATATTCAAAATCATTGAGGCTTTGTAGTAGCTTAATGATGAAAAATATTGAAATTTAACTAATTAATAAAGTATTAATAAATTATTTTGGCACGTTTTGGCAAATCTACAGCTTATTTCCTTTAAAATGACACCTTGGTCATTGAAATTGGTTGAGCAGTTTAGGCGGACGGACTAATCCCAAAAAACGTATTGCCTATTAAATATATAGATTTTAGTATGTTTTAATTTTCTGCTTTTATAGAACTTATTCTTGAATGATTTTATTCCATTATTTTTTAGCCTCCGACTAATCAGTCTTTTACTAGTTACTAGTTAATTTATGAAAAAGAAATAACTATTTTTCTTCCATTATTCCTACAGAGCCAGCATATGTTTTAACATCAATGTGTATGGTACAAGCAGGTTTAACAATTTTAGAAGATAAAGACAAGTTGCCTTTAGAGTAAGAAGACATTACTTTTCTGAATTTGTTTTATTTTAATTTTTTATTACTCCTAATATAAAATATTAAAAGTTTTTTAATTTTAATCTATTAATAGCAGCAACATAATTTGAATTGTAGAATTTTGTTAGTATCATATATAAAACATAATTTTTCAACTAATATATTTTCACTTATTCATGAGTTTTATGACTTACTGTAAATACTGTAGTCTATACTTTAAAATACTAATTATAGAATTCTTCTAATATTGCTAACTAGAAATGATAATTTTAGTTTTAGAGTGATCAGAATCGTGTAATTCAATCACATGTATAGTTCAATATTTTATAAATGGTCCTTGAATATTTTCTCCGAAAATATTATTTTCCCCCATTTTGTGATCAATCAGTCAATTTGCTAGAATTCCATGCATGATTTCCTAATGAGAATTGAGACAGTGTGAGTTTATATAAGTACAGAGGTCGCATGCAACCTAAAATTCCTCATATTCCTTAAATTTTTGTTTCTCCCTAAAATTCCTAAAATTGTACTTACATTTTTCGATAATTCCTAAAAAAAAAAAAAAAATTAAGATCTTTGAAAATTCCTCGATTTTCCTACTAAACCAGCGAAAAGACCAGATATTCCTCCAGAGAAGAAAATCTTAGAGAGATTTTAATTATTAAATTTTTTAAAAACTAGCAATTTTTGCCATTATTGAAACATGCTTTGAAGATTTGTGTTGGGAGACTATGTCTGCTTTAAAAGAAATATCCCTAAATTTTTTAGAATTATCCCTAAAATTTTTGAAATTACACCTAAAATATTGGATTCAACCCTAAAATTTTTGGAAGCACCCATAAAATGTTTAAGAATTATCTTTAAAATTTTTGGAATTATCCTTAAAATTCCTACCGAATTTTTTTAGAAAACTCACTGTGCCCCGAGAAGAACAGTGTAAAAATCTTATGAGATTACCATGCTCCAATTGTAGGGATTGAAAATTAATACTAAAATTCGATATACTGTTGCGTTGGACGGGTTCGAAAGATTTGAAGCCAAAGCAGATCAAAACTTGCAGGAATTTATTCCAAAATAACTCTTCACAGTTCTCTTACAGCTCAAGAACTTCTCGTTCTAGTAGACAGAATACAGCTCTTTTCACAATAATAGATCACAAAATAGCAGTTAAAAACTTGACAACACAACTTCTCAATCGCCGCAAACGACAATGCAGTACAGTTCGCTCAGTATCTCCAGTCAACTAATTCAGTGACTCAAAATCCAAGAACTAACTAACTTCCTCGGCCGACTTATATAGGAGTGGTGAATCTTCACGAACCTTCCAGAGAGAGAAATTTGGAGAACTTTCCAGATCGTAGTCGAAAAGTCCTATACATGTACATGGGGACCGAAAATATCGTCAATTGGTCGCCAAGTTTGGCGACATTTTGCGATTTCTCGTCAAATTTGGCGACAAAAATTAGTCGTTAAAACCGTCGCCAACTTGGCTCTATCTCGCCAATTTGGCGAGATTCCCATTACCATAATGTTAAATGCTCTGCCCCTTGAAACTCGTTTCCCAGAGTTACCTCTGTAAAACCCGTTATCAAGCATTGAGCGGCTCACTGCAGGGAAGCCAAACTAACGGCGAACTATTGCACTGCCTTAAGCGAAATGTACATAAATTACTATTTACAAAATTAACACTACGAAATATTTACAAATATACAAAAATTCGTAACAATACATATAGTATCCACATTTAACACAGCATACCTGAAATTTTTTTATTAATATGTGTAGAAGCTCTAATACAATGCATTTAAGTAACAAAATAGCTGGATTAAATTAGTATAGATATGATCATTGCTGAATAAGCTTAATAACATGGAATTTTAGTATTGAATGCTGGAATAGTGCATGAAAAGTGATTTTAAGCATTCAATATTTTTGGTAATGAGGATCAAGCAGACAACTCATCAATTGGAACAATGTAGTCTTGGAGTTTTTACTATTACCATGATTTTATGTTACAGATCTTAATTTAGCAGTATAGTAACAAACATAAATTAACAGAAGAACATTATTTTATTTCCCTAGGGGAGGAGTACTCACTCCGGGTGTGGCTTTTGAAAACACTTCCCTGCGTCAAAGATTAGAGAAACGTGGGATGATTTTCACATTTGAAACTATCAACTAAGTTTCCTTGGTTTATAACTGTATTATCTGTTTTGATTGTGTATTGTAATTGATTATTTTGTATCCTTAAGAAATATACTCTCCTATATTATACTACCAACAATAACTGTGTAGAATCTGTATTTAAAATATTTTTTTTTATATACTTAAGAAATTAAAGAGTTGTGAAATGCTCTGCAATATTCTCCAAATTATTATTCAATAAGTTCTTCAAATTATCAAGCTTCTGAGGCATATTAGGGGACTAGCTAAAGCTACCTTATTAAAATTTGAGACAAATGAAAATCATAAAGACAAACAATGTTTAGTTCCAAGTGTATTGCTTGTTGATCTTCCAAAAAGTTTACGCTGAATGATTAAGTTATTTTATTTTTAAAAATTCTAATTATCATCTCTTTGAAAACATTGTTTTCACTAAAATGAAATGTTTTCCCAAAACCATTCTGAAAGAAGAAGAAAAAAATTATAGATTCCTCAATAAAATATGGATAGTACATTTAAAATTCCTAAAATTGAGAATAATACTTACATAAATAAAACTCGTCATTTTTCTATTCAAAGTGATAAATATTCCGTTTTTTGGAAATGTATATTGCTAATATTGTAGTATGCAAACTCACGTGTGAACACATTGCAGCTATTAATTCCTTCAACAGGGTCAGACTAACTCAACCTTAAAATAATTGCAAAATCATTGCTTAAATTTCCCTAATGAGATTCAATTGCTGAATATTAAAAATTAACTCTAATCTATTAAGTTCTTTTGTCTCTCAAAAACTATGACAACAACAAAAAAAACTTTTAAATGACATGTTAAACTCTGTAAAAGAAATTTTCACGCTAAGATTGCAAAGTCTAAATTGTTTTATCTCATAAATTTTAATTTATGTTTACATTTCATACTGTTACTGAGAGAAAAAAAAGAGAGACTTTATGTGTCTAACATTGATTAAACCTGATTCCTTAAAAAGTGTCTTGCGGTTATATCTCTCAAAATTAGCTTAAAGGTGTTAAGCACTTAGAGAAAAAATTCAACTCAATCCGAAACTGTATGCATTTGTGTTAATATATTATCTTTGCATGTATTTGAAGTTTTTTAATGGTGAAGCATGAAAAGTTATAAACTGTATAATTTATATTCATTCCTACCACTAAATGACTCCACAATTGCATTAAACTTAGTAGAAAACTGCCTTACTAAACCGTATAGTCATTGAGAAGTGTTGTGATGCTAATATTTAATTTTATATGTATGTTTTTGATTTAAGTGCACTTTTCCTTCCTCTAAAGTTTTTGGTACTTTGATCATCTTGACTTTTGCTCTCCACTAATATATTTCCTTTCTGGCGAATCTGTGGGTAGTTGGATTACCTTTCCAATTGCGGAATTGACTTGCATAAACTCTAACGGGGATTGGAGAACTGCTACGTCAGCTACCTGAGGGAGAAAACGTCTTTCTGGTGGCGAGCGGTGAGTGCCGCGATTTTTGCTTGTGTGAAAAGGAAGTGAAGGGAGAAAAAGCGAGACGGCGGTAGGATCAAAATAAGAATCTACGGGGGCCAAAGGAGTGAAAAGAGAGAAGAAACGGGGTAGCGGTGAGAGAGGTTTTTGGGAGCTTGGAGATAGGAGATGAACTAACCGTGTGGCGGCTAGTATGGTTCGAAGACTTTGAAAACTCTAAATCGTGCAAGACTACTAAAGTAATCCACGCCAACGCCTGAGAAATCGTTGCATTATGCTCCCCTAACGTTATGCTGTGTTAATTCCTCACGCCGGAGCCTGTACCTTCATCGGAAGCTGTGACTACCTGTAGCCGGGACCTTCATCGGAAGCTGGGTTAATTCCTGACGCCGGAGCCTGTACCTTCATCGGAAGCTGGGTTAATTCCTGACGCCGGAGCCTGTACCATCATCGGAAGCTGTGTTAATTCCTGACCCTTGAGCCTGCAACTTCTCCCGACGCTAAGACTTTGCCTGATCCAGGAGCCTGAATCTTCATGTGCCAGTCAAACGCGCCTGGAATCTGAGACTTTCACAGATAAGCATTTCTAAAACTAATACAAAATGTTCTTACTTCACTGAAAAATTATTATTAATCAAGTATTTAGTTAATATCCTATGCCATTTCCCCGCTCTGTATAAAATTTTGTTGTACGCGCAGGTTATATATATATAGCCTCGCTAGGCCATTACTAGGTTAATTTGTGTGTTAAGACGTTTTGCTAGACTTGAATATTTGTTGTTGTTAATTTTAATTAAATTCCCTTACTCAGCAAATCTACATGCTTGTCTTCTTTAACACATGTGACACATCATTAATACATCTGACTGCATCCATTTTACCACAGTAGGGATGTAGCTGAATTTTGGGTTATGAATTAATGTTGAACACAGGCCTTTACCCTTTAGATTATTTTTGTTTGAAAGCTCTCAGGTGAATTTCACCACAGAGGTGTATTTAGTTACATGTTTAAAATCGACCAATGAGAAGACAGTATTTAATCACGTGTCTAAAACCGACCAATCGCAAGCAAGCATTTTGTCGACCTCTAACATAAAGTAAGTCGTGACGTAATTCTCACTACATTAACACTGTGATGTCACTAGTAAAAAAAAGCCTATAACTCTAAGTTATTCGTTTGGAAGCAACCCTAGAACAACTCAACTCCACCTTAAAGATAAACCGAAACTAAAAAGTGTTGCCACCACCTTAAACTTTTAACGTTAAGAATGCCATGACGTTATTTCCACTACATTAACACTATGACGTCACGCAATAAAACCCTATCACCATAATGTTTTCGTTTAGAAGCAGCCCTAGAACAACTTAACTCCTCTTTAAAGGTAAATCGTAAATAAAAAGTGTTGCCACTCTCTTAAAGCTAAACTTTGTAAAATCATGAATGACGTCATACCCACTGTGACGTCACTAGTAAAAATACCTATAACTATAATTTATTCGTTTAGAAGCAGCCCTAGAACAACTCAACCCTTAATTTCCCCATTTCAAAGTTATATCTCAAGATGCTGCCATTCCTTAAAAGATAAACTTTGTAAAATCATGAATGACGTCATACCCACTTTGACGTCACTAGTCAAAAAGCCTATAATTCTAACTTATTCGCTAAGAAGTAGTCATAGAACAACTCAACTCCGTCTGAAAGATAAACCGAAACTAAAAAGTGTTGCCACCGCTCAAAACTTTGATATAAAACAAATTATGACGTCATTCCGACTGTGACGTCATACACAAACAGCCTATAACGAAACCGAAACTAACAGCAGCAGGGGAAACAACACAACTACACTTCCTGTCACGTGACTTCCGGTGATGTCACTTCATGTGACGTCATGTCCGGTCACGCCGCCTTCCGGTGACGTCATCATCCCTCATCCCTGCTCCTCCATGGCTCAGGAGCCCTATTGTTGCACAAATTGTCTGTACATGGTGTAAATAGTGACGTATTATTTTAAACTTATTTTATTTATTAACAGCGATTATACAAGTTAGGAAAAGGTGGCAACACCTAAAGCAATCGAGAAGTTTCGAGATATTTCTTTTCCGATGAATTGGCTGGAAATTTCGCGAATGTCTCACGCGCTTGTATATAAAAGACTGGAGAACGGGAAAGTTTTCAGATTGACTTTGGACTTCGTTGAAAGCTGATAGCGATCGCTCTGTTGACCTATTGGAGTGAGCTTATATAATCGCTATATTCGAAGCTGTTCTTGTTGAAGCTTGTATTGAAGATTAATAGTGATTGCACTGTTATCTGTGAATAAATCTTGTGAGTTTTCTGAAGAGAATAAATACTAGTTTTTATCTGAAAAACTGTGCCATCATTGCCTCAGTGGAAAAATTCGTAACAGTGGTGTCAGAAGTGGGATGGTGATGTCTTCAAGAGCTACTATTCGATATGCACACGGCTCTTCCGAGTCCAAACCGAAAAATTGAACTTCTTCTTTCCCTGTTTGAAGCTCGCCTTTCTCGAAATTCAAAGTAATTCCATTTTTTCTTTAAAAAGTCCAATCCAAGAATACATGGGTCAATAATTTCAGCGACGTAAACGGTGTGAGTGTAAGTGTGAAATCCAAAAGAGATGTTGACATTTAATTTCCCATGCACAGAAATTTTGTCACCAGTCACAGTTTGTAGTGAAACTGAAGGCGCCGTGTAAAGAGGTTGGCTGTCCAGGCGCCGGGCTACATCCGTCCGTAAGATGGTTACATTTGCCCCTGAGTCAACTATTAGACGACAGGGAGTTCCATTGATCTTGCCCTCCACGAATAAACCATGATTTCCTCCTTGAAGGGATGAGATGTGATAGAGGCTGAGTGGGGCACCACCTGCTCTACACGGCGACCTCCGCCTCGCGAGGTAGCCGATCTTTAGTTTAACTGCTGAGGCTCGGAAGCGGGTCTGTCCCCTCTCCTGTCCAATTCAGGGCAATCACGTCTGAAATGCCCTTCCCGGTTGCAGAGCCAACAAATTACTCTAGTTTTTCGATCCCTCGAGCCAGGAATATTTCTCATAATTCGCTCCATCTTGTTTTCCAGTTCTTGAAACTTCTTCGTGAAGAGTTCAGAGGAATCGTCTGCCAATGTTCCACGTACGAAACGCCGATCTTTTCTAGAAGCTTGCTGTGCGGCTTCTACTCTCATGGCATAGACGAGGGTGGACTTCAGATCTTTGCTGTCTGACATCCTGGTAGCTTGCTGTATATCGGGATCTTTGATGGCATCCACAAAATACTGAAGAGACAGATTATCTCGTACGTCCAAGGGACAGTCTGGGAAAGCGAGGAGCCGGATGGGGATCTTTCTATATCTGACGCCAATTCTTGAAGAGTTTCATTGGCCTTCTGCTGTCTCACTTTCAGTTGCAGTCTGTTGTAATCCTTTAGATGTTGCTCCCCAAACCTTAACTCCAACGCACTTGCCAGCGCCACGAATTCTCCCCGCTTCTCTTCAGGTACTGTTTGTAAAACGTCAACAGCTTCACCTCGAAGAGATGCTGCGAGATGGAATGCTTTCGAAGTATCGTCCCAACCATTCGCAGAAGCAATCATTTCAAACTGCGTTTGATAAACGCGCCAAGACGACCTCCCATCAAAAGTGGCCACTTTGATGTTAGAGCGCGGCGCCATAAAGGGGATGGAAGCGTTATCCCAATTAGGTGACGCTATGGCCACAGCTTCACGCGTTTCCATTTTTCGCAGCCTTTCTTCTACAACGTCAATGAATTTGTCTTGCTCTTCCTTTAAGGTGGAAACTTTTTCTTGCATGGTGGAAACTTTTCTTGCACGGTGGAAACTATTTCTAGCAAGGTGGATTCAGCGCCTGCAGGAATACGACATGGATATCCATCACAGAAAAGAAATGTTCCATGGAAATGCAGACGCTCTTTCTAGAAGACCATGTCCGGAGAATTGTCGATTTTGTTCCAATGCCGAGTCCAAGTTTGGGTTTAACACATCGGCCGTTCGGAAAATAACCACCAAGTCGACTACTTCAGACGTGGACCCTTGGAGTGACCAGAATGTTCGAAAGAGTCAGGTTGAAGATCAAGATTTGAAACCTCTAATTGAATTCATGGAAGCAGCTACCGGGAAACCCAGTTGGCAGGAAATTGCACGCTATAGCCCAACAATGAAGAGATATTGGGCTATGTGGGATTTTTTGCACTTGAAGAATGGAGTACTCTACCGTCGATGGGAGTCCGATGTTATGGCAAAAGCTTCCGGTGGCAATTAATCCTTCCAAGTTCTAGAGTTACCAACGTTCTAGAAGAACTTCACAGCAGTTCTACTGGAGGACATTTTGGTGTCACGAAAACTCTTCAGAAAGTCAGGGAGAGATTCTTCTGGGACAAAGCAAAATCCGACGTGGAGAAGTGGTGCAAGTCCTGTGATGCATGCAATTCGCGGAAGGGACTGAAGACCCGAACTCGTGGAAAGTTGCAACGTTACAACGTAGGAGCACCATTCGAAAGAATTGCTTTGGACGTCTTAGGCCCCCTACCTCACACAACGAATGGCAACAAATACATCCTAGTTGTCATGGACTACTTTAGCAAGTGGCCAGAAGCATACGCGATTCCGGACCAGGAAGCCACAACCGTAGCAGAAGTCCTTGTACGGAATTGGATCTCTCGATTTGGCGTACCCCTGCTGATACATTCCGATCAGGGGACGAACTTCAACTCTGCCGTCTTCACTGGGCTGTGTAACTTGCTCGACATGGATAAGACTCGTACAACTCCCCTGCACCCACAATCCGATGGAATGGTTGAACGATTTAATAGAACGATTCTGAATCATCTCTCCTTGTTTGTTTCCAAGAACCAGCAAGATTGGGATCAGAAACTTCCACTGTTCCTTTTGGCCTACAGAAGTGCTACTCACGAGACCACCGGATATACACCATCTCAAATGATTTTCGGAAGAGACCTTAGACTACCCTGCGACTTCCTCTTTGGACGACCACCGGACACCCATTCCTCGCCTGTCCAGTATCTAGATGATCTCTAGGCACGTTTGGAAGCCGTACATCGGTTCGCCAGAGAAAGAATCAACATCATGAAGTTCATTCCAGGAAGGTGACAAGGTGTGGTTATGGAATCCTAAACGTCGGAAAGGACTCTCTCCTAAGCTCCAGACGAACTGGGAAGGGCCGTATGTGGTCCTTAAGAAGATCAACGACGTCGTGGTAAGGATTCAACGGACACCCTCCTGTAAACCTAGAGTTGTACATCACAATAGACTAGCCCCATATTTTAGTAGAAGTGATTGAATTGCCTTTCCTCTTAAGGACTTCACTGCCCGGGACGTGCAGTTTTTAAGAAGGGGGAAATGTTGCACAAATTGTCTGTACATAGGGTAAATAGTGACGTATTACACTATTTTAAAATTCTATTGTAATTTATTTTTATCTTATTTTATTTATTAACAGCGATTATACAAGTTAGGAAAAGGTGGCAACACCTAAAGCAATCGAGAAGTTTCGAGATATTTCTTTTCCGATGAATTGGCTGGAAATTTCGCGAATGTCTCACGCGCTTGTATATAAAAGACTGGAGAACGGGAAAGTTTTCAGATTGACTTTGGACTTCGTTGAAAGCTGATCGCGATCGCTCTGTTGACCTATTGGAGTGAGCTTGTATAATCGCTATATTCGAAGCTGTTCTTGTTGAAGCTTGTATTGAAGATTAATAGTGATTGCACTGTTATCTGTGAATAAATCTTGTGAGTTTTCTGAAGAGAATAAATACTAGTTTTTATCTGAAAAACTGTGCCATCATTGCCTCAGTGGAAAAATTCGTAACACTATTTTCTATCTACTAATAGGCAAACGCTTGAGTTGCTTGCATGTGAGTTGAGTGCTTTGCGTGTAGTAGTGAATCACCGGAGGTTGCTTTCTGTGTGGCACTGAGTCGCCAGATGTTGCTTTCTGTGTGGCTGTAAGTGTTCGGAGGTTGCTTTATGGCAGTGAGTCGCCGGAGGTTGTTTGCTGAGGTGGTAGTGTCAGTAGTTAGAAAGTGGGGCTCCGGGGCCAAGGCGGTGCCGGTGCAGGGATGAGGGATGATGACGTCACCGGAAGGGGGCGTGACCGGATATGACGTCACCGGAAATCACGTGACCGGAAGTGGAGTGGAGTTGTTTCCTTCCTGCTGCTGTTTTAGTTTCGGTTTCATTATAAGCTGTTTGTGTATGACGTCACAGTGTGAATGACGTCATAATGTGTTTTATATCAAAGTTTTAAGCGGTGGCAACACTTTTTTAGTTTCGGTTTATCTAGCAGACGGGGTTGAGTTGTTCTAGGACTGCTTGTAAATGAATAAGTTAGAGTGATAGGTTTTTATTGCGTGACGTCACAGTAGGTATGACGTCATAATTTGTTTTATATCAAAGTTTTGAGCGGTGGCAACACTTTTTAATTTTTGTTTCCAGTTAACTGGAGTTGAGTTGTTCTAGGGCTGCTTCTTAACGAATAAGTTAGAGTTATAGATATTTTTACTAGTGACGTCACAGTGAGTATGACGTTATAACTTGTTTTATACCAAAGTTTTGAGCGGTGGCAACACTTTTTAGTTTCGATTTACCTTTCAGGTGGAGTTGAGTTGTTTTAGGGCTGCTTCTAAACGAATAACTTAGAGTTATAGATATTTTTGACTAGTGACGTCACAGTGGGTATGACGTCATTCATGATTTTACAAAATTTACTTTTAAGACGATGGCAACAGTAGGAATATGCTAAGTTTTAGGCGGGATGGAGTTGAGTTGTTCTAGGGCTACTTTTAAGTGAATAACTTAGAGTGATAGGCTGTTTTACCAGTGACGTCACAGTGTTAATGTAGTGGGGATGACGTCACGATTTGCTTTATATCAAAGTTTAAGGAATGGCAACATCTTGTATCCTGATATAGCTAAGTCTCCTTTGATTGGTTGAAATAAAAGCTCACTTCTGATTGGTTAGAATATGTCACGTGATTTCAAATGCTCTTCTCATTGACTATACAGTTTAGTAAGACAGTTTTCTACTAAGTTTAATGTAATTGCGGCGCCATCTAGTGGTAGGAAGGAATATAAATTACATAGTTTATAACTTTTCATGCTTAACCATTAAAAACTTCAAATACATGCAAAGATAATACACTAACACAAATGCGTAAAGTTTCGGATTGAGTGGATTTTTTTTTTCTATAAGTGCTTAGCACATTTAAACTAATGTTGAGAGATATAATCGCAAGACACTTTTAAGGAATCAGGTTTAATCAATGTTAGACACATAAAGTCTCATTATTTTCTCAATAACAGTATGAAATGTAAATATAAATTAAAATTTATGAGAAAAAAAAATTTAAACTTTGATATCTTAACGTGAAAATTTCTTTTACAGAGCTTAACATGTCATTAAAAAGTTTTTTTCTTTTATTGTCATAGTTTTTGAGGGATTGAATACACAACAAAAGAACTTAGACTAGAATTAATTTTCAATATTCAGCAACTGGAACCCATTATGGAAGTTAAAGCAATGATTTTACAATTATTTTTAGGTTGAGTTAGTCTGACCCTGTTGAAGGAATTAGTAGTTGTAGTGTGTTCACACGTGAGTTTGCAATACAATATTAGTAATATACATTTCCAAAAAACGAAATATTTATCACTTTGAATAGAAAAATGACGATTTTTCTTTTATTTATGTAAGTATTATTCTCAATTTTGTAAATTTTAAATGTATTATCCATATTTTAATGAAGAATTTATATATTTTTTTCTTCTTCTTTCAGAATGGTTTAGGAAAAACATTTCATTTTAGTCAGAACAATGTTTTCAAAGAGATGGAAATACGCAACTTTTCGATATATCAACCTTCAAATACTTTGAAATTGATTCTATTTGTTACAACCGGTTGTAATTTAAAGCTATACTGTACTATGCGAGCGATATTATATATCTTAGCTACTTACTGTGTATGTTAAAATTTATTTTACCATTAAACTTGTTAGAAATTAATATGTCTATGTTAGTTATATTAACCAAGATAGCTTTTATTGTACAATGATACTTACTTAAGTTGATGAATGGCAACACAGAACTAGCTGCTAATGCTGAATAGATATGTAATAACTGATTTTGGATACTCTAATGTTTAAATAAGAGAGAAAAAGTAACATACTTGAACATCTTACAACTAAGAATTCAAAAGTGAACATGAAAATTTTTTTTACGAATAAATATCATGTCTTTAAAATGTGTACGAATATCACTAAATAAGAGAAAAAAGTAACATACTTAAACTCTTTACGACAAATAACTTTAAAATTAACGAAAAAAAAACTTACTTTACACATAAAAATCACTTTAAAATGTGTAAAAATATCGCTAAATAAGAGAAAAAAAGTAACTTATTTAAAATTTCTAGGATAAATATTTAACATTTAGCGAAAATTCCCTTCATGTATAAAAATCACGACTTTAAAATATAACATGCAAGAGAAAAGTAACGTACTTAAACTTTCTACGACAAATAACTTTAACATTAACGTAAAATTTTACTTTACACATAAAAATCCCGATATTAAAATATGTATAAATATCGCTAAATAAAAGAAAAAAAAGTAACGCACTTAAACTTTGTACGACAAATAACTTTGACATTAACGTAAAAAATGTTCTTCACATATAAAAATCACGACTTTAAATTTGAAATGTAGGATGAAAGTATAACATACCTATAATTTCTACGACAACGAATTCAAACATTGCCGTTCATGTCTTTAAAATGTATAATGACAACTCTAACTTTTAGAAAAAAGAAACACTAAAAATTTACAAGGCAAAGAATTTAAAATTGAACGTTAAAATTAACTTTACATGTACTATCATACTCTTATATCAACGATAAATAAGATAAAAAAAAGAAACTCTAAAAATTTATAAGGCAAAGAATTCAAATAATACGCGAAAATTTACCTCACATTTAAAAATTATGTCTTTCAAATGTGTAAGAATAACGCTAAATTAGAGAAAAAGAAATATTAAAAATTTATAAGGTAAGGAATTGAAACAATACGCGAAAATTTATTTCACACATAACATTTTTATCTTTAAAATGCGTAAGAATAATGCTAAATTAGAGAAGAAAAAAAAATAACATACTTAAACTTTCTTCGACAACAATTTAAACAATACGCGAAAATTTCATACACAATTATTTTCTTAGGTTAATGTTAAATAATGGGAAATTTAACAGAATAAAAATTTCAAAGATAAAGAATTTTAACCTTTACACGAAAATTTACTTCACATATAAATATCATGTCTTTAAACTTTAACGTGACAATTTACTTCTCATATACAATTAAACTCTTAGGTTAATGTTAAATAAAAAAAAAAGTAACATACTCAAAAAATTTCTAAGATAAGCATAACGTAAAAATTTCATATCATGTGTTTAAAATGTAACATATAAGAGAAAAAAAAAATAACATACTTGAACTTTCTATAGCAAAGAATTTAAGCGTTAGGGTAAAAATTTACTTTACATATAAAATACACGTCTTTAAACGGGATGATAAGCATGTGACGGTAATTAGCCAATCAGGTTAGCGGTAGGTGATACGCCACTTGCCGGCATTTTTAGACCGGAGGATGAGTCACGCTAAAACTTGTTCAAACAGGTCGGGAGACTTGTACAGCAAGAACAACAGCCTCGACGCGCAAGCAGCGGGTGATGCTGCGGTGTGTCAGCAGGTCTTCGAGATTATCGTTTTCCTACTTTGCCTTTTTCATAATGAAATGTTTGTGAAAACTTGGAATGAATGAAGTGGATTTCAAAGATACATTAGTAAGTGAAGGTAGAATTCGCATGGACTTTCTTCCAAAAAGTATGATTCACTTGGAGAATTTAAGATCATTTCTACTTGAAAACTTTTCTATTGTCTAAAACATTGAATATTGTTCAAACTCAGTGAGATTATATGCTACAATACGGGTAAAACTTAACAAAATTGTTACATAGAAGAAAAATAGTAAGAGATTTAAAATAAATACTAGTTATAGATACTCCAAGGAAAAAAATTCACCTCTACTTTTCAATCGGAAAATCAATGCAAGTTGGAAATTTATGTTACTTCAAGAAAGACTTAGACAATTTACTTTGTAATAATATACGTTAAGGTGTCATATTAACTCGTGCAATACATGCTGACTAAGGTTTATTTTACTTATCTAAGAAAGGTGAATTGGGGGAAAATATTAAATAAATTGTAGATATTAAATACATTGTAGATATGCATTTAAGTTTTGAAAATCACCTGCAAGACTTTTAAAACATCTTAAGATAAATTGAAAGAAACTTGCGAATTATATGTAAACTATATAACTTTTTATACTCTGAAAGGAAATCACAAGTAATTTAGTTAACTTTTTTCATGGTAACACTCATATTCAACGACATGTTTTTAAAATTTAACCTTCTTTACATGATAATAGTTATAAATTTTTTCAATCTCAGATGCGATATACTATTATTTCTAACATATATGTTACGAATTGTGTAAAGTTTTTAAAAGAGTATATGCAAATCACCAATCAGAAACATAAAAATCTAACATCAATCAAACAAACTAAAATAATAAGATATTTTCCTTAGTGGAAATAGTTAACTACTCATGTGATGGAATATACTTAGAATATTTAAATACTGAAAAAAGTTTGCTAGGCAAACTTAAAGAATATTTTTTTTTTCTTGTGAAAAACTAGCATAAATTTGGAAAATGTAGAGTTTGTTACTACGTAAAATTGAACATCATCTGGACAAACTAAATTATACATGATTTTTTTTTTTATTTGAGAGGTGCTGACAATATATCATTAATATAGAGATTTTTAACTTCCACCCATAATTTCTAAATAACTTATACATAAATTTCAGAAAACTGAAACGGAATGTGTTTTACAAGACGCTTATTTTGTAAGATGAGTATTCAATATTAATATAACTGAGCAAAGTTCATTCCGGAAAAAACATGTAAAAGATACTTATATTTTGAAAATAGTTTGAAATATCCTTTTAAATTTATGAATGCTCGCTTTCGAAAGACACAAATAAAACTGATATTACACATGATAATTAACACATCCATAACATTAGTCAAACAAAGTGGAATTTTTATTGCTTGTGACCGATAACTTTTCAGTGAAGTAGAATAACTTACATAGGAAATTTATGCAAACTTTTTCAACTTTTAAACCAAGTATCATGTAAAATTATAAATTACGATAGGAAATAGCACACTTCAGAATCGGAACAAGTCTTCTAGTTAAGCTAAATTTATTGCTCAAGGAATTGAAAGCATACCAGAAAAGTCCTTATCATTTCGCATCTTTTCTCATGTTGCAAGAAGACATACTTTGTAAAAGATCCTCGTAGCACTTAACAAAAATCAGTAAAAATAAATATATTTTCTAGGGCAAAGATAAAACTTCACAACTTAATACCGAAATTTAACTAAGTTGCATATGGTTTATTCACATAACTCGCATATGCTTCGAATGTTGAAATATATTTGTCAGTTGAAATCAAACTCATCGAAAATAAATGCTATCTACATTTTCAAGTCGGAAATTACTATTAAATAAACTTTACATGTAAAACATTATCATGTTAAAAAGAAAAATCTACAAAAATGTAAATGATAATTTTACTGTTGGTACATAAATGATGAATAAGTTATGATTTTATTCTAGGCAAACGTTTTATTGTCTAACAGAGAACTTAAACTTTAGCAGAAAAACGAAAACATACAATTTTTAAATCCTATCATGCTTGTTGAAAATTGAGTTTATTAGCTGTTGTAATAGATTTTTATTGTCCAAATTTCTATAGTTTTTCTTCCCAGTGCAATAAAATTAAGTTCATGTGTAATGAGTAGGTTTTTTTTATGAATCTTATAAATTTAATGAAATTATTATGACCTAAGAGATTGTGTGAACTGAATAAATCAATGATGTAAATTTAAACAGTGACTTGAACTGATACATACTATAACTGTAAAGAAGTATGACAAAGTGATAGATGAAGTGAAAATAGAAGTTGAGTGAAATGTGTTAAAAAAAAGTTGAAGACGACAAGAAATTCGTAAATGAGAATTATCATTGACTTATATTAACTTCGTTTTTCTTGCTTATGACAAGAAAATACACTCTTTCTTATTAAGAACCAACTTGATATCTTATCATAGAATGACAATGATGAAATATCTATACATTAAAAAAAAAAAAAAAATACCAAACTTAGACATAGCAAATTTCTTGAAATTCATGTATAATGTGAGAAGTTTTACTGGAAATATAGAAAATACAACATTGAAAGATGTGAATGTTTCGAAGTACTTTATCAGAAAAAAAAAATGCGCTGAGGTCCGCTACAAAAATTTTTAGGAGAAAGTTTAAACAAAATTTAAAATCAAACATGCTTTTAAGTGGGAACACATATATTAAAACTATAGCACATTAAACAATTTATGTTATGTCATCTCGGTATCAAACTGAATAACATGAAAAACAACGACAAACTGAATAAACATGATAATTATCAATATATGTGGAAAAGTTTCATTTTTTCACATATAAAAAAATAACACATTGACATACGTTAAGATCACGAAACATGCGTAATCATATGCCGATAAGAGCAAACAATGTTGCGGGGAGATATTCACTTGATGGTCAATATCCCATGAATAAATTGATTGACTGAATTTCTAATGCTAATTCCAATAGTATTCCATGTAACTTCAACTTGATATGTTACACTATAGATATATTTATTTTTCAAATATATTGACTTTCAAAACATCATCCTTCAATATAAGAATGATCATAGTAAGAATAAAAGAAAAGATACTAAGCATTGATTTAAAGTGTATTTATTTCGACTTAGCAACAAATCATATGCTTGAAACGAAAATTGCTTCGAACCAAAGTATAACTATCCAATTTCATTGATTCCTACAAGAAATTTTTTCTCATCTAGTAATTGAATTTTTTTTCTCATACACATTATAAGTGCTGTCCAATCAGGTGTAGAATAGTTGAAGATATCCGACCTCTTTCTAAATATTAATAAGTCACTGTTGAAAAACTTATAAAAATTTCAATTTAAACTTAAAGTTGTTTTTATATATATATATCAAAGAATGTTTTCAAGTCAATATATATATATATTTAAATACGAAAATTTATTCACTTCAATAAATGTATGTTTAAGTTATAAAACTTGTCGTAGGTATTGAAAAATTGTAACTTTTCGTCTTATTCGTATAAATCGATAACTTATACCACTAGTTCTTCCTCAATTAATCTCCTAAGTAAATCTTTCAAAGGTAAAAACATACTTATAGCTTTGTCTTTGTAACATGTTAAATTTTACATGTTTCATGTGAAAGTTACAAAACTTTATATATTTTCATGGAAAACATATAAAATTTTAATTTCACGAGAAACATGTAAAATTTAACATGTTACAAAGACAAAGCTATAAGTATGTTTTTACCTTTGAAAGATTTACTTAGGAGATTAATTGAGGAAGAACTAGTGGTATAAGTTATCGATTTATACGAATAAGACGAAAAGTTACAATTTTTCAATACCTACGACAAGTTTTATAACTTAAACATACATTTATTGAAGTGAATAAATTTTCGTATTTAAATATATATATATATTGACTTGAAAACATTCTTTGATATATATATATAAAAACAACTTTAAGTTTAAATTGAAATTTTTATAAGTTTTTCAACAGTGACTTATTAATATTTAGAAAGAGGTCGGATATCTTCAACTATTCTACACCTGATTGGACAGCACTTATAATGTGTATGAGAAAAAAAATTCAATTACTAGATGAGAAAAAATTTCTTGTAGGAATCAATGAAATTGGATAGTTATACTTTGGTTCGAAGCAATTTTCGTTTCAAGCATATGATTTGTTGCTAAGTCGAAATAAATACACTTTAAATCAATGCTTAGTATCTTTTCTTTTATTCTTACTATGATCATTCTTATATTGAAGGATGATGTTTTGAAAGTCAATATATTTGAAAAATAAATATATCTATAGTGTAACATATCAAGTTGAAGTTACATGGAATACTATTGGAATTAGCATTAGAAATTCAGTCAATCAATTTATTCATGGGATATTGACCATCAAGTGAATATCTCCCCGCAACATTGTTTGCTCTTATCGGCATATGATTACGCATGTTTCGTGATCTTAACGTATGTCAATGTGTTATTTTTTTATATGTGAAAAAATGAAACTTTTCCACATATATTGATAATTATCATGTTTATTCAGTTTGTCGTTGTTTTTCATGTTATTCAGTTTGATACCGAGATGACATAATATAAATTGTTTAATGTGCTATAGTTTTAATATATGTGTTCCCACTTAAAAGCATGTTTGATTTTAAATTTTGTTTAAACTTTCTCCTAAAAATTTTTGTAGCGGACCTCAGCGCATTTTTTTTTTCTGATAAAGTACTTCGAAACATTCACATCTTTCAATGTTGTATTTTCTATATTTCCAGTAAAACTTCTCACATTATACATGAATTTCAAGAAATTTGCTATGTCTAAGTTTGGTATTTTTTTTTTTTTTTTAATGTATAGATATTTCATCATTGTCATTCTATGATAAGATATCAAGTTGGTTCTTAATAAGAAAGAGTGTATTTTCTTGTCATAAGCAAGAAAAACGAAGTTAATATAAGTCAATGATAATTCTCATTTACGAATTTCTTGTCGTCTTCAACTTTTTTTCAACACATTTCACTCAACTTCTATTTTCACTTCATCTATCACTTTGTCATACTTCTTTACAGTTATAGTATGTATCAGTTCAAGTCACTGTTTAAATTTACATCATTGATTTATTCAGTTCACACAATCTCTTAGGTCATAATAATTTCATTAAATTTATAAGATTCATAAAAAAAACCTACTCATTACACATGAACTTAATTTTATTGCACTGGGAAGAAAAACTATAGAAATTTGGACAATAAAAATCTATTACAACAGCTAATAAACTCAATTTTCAACAAGCATGATAGGATTTAAAAATTGTATGTTTTCGTTTTTCTGCTAAAGTTTAAGTTCTCTGTTAGACAATAAAACGTTTGCCTAGAATAAAATCATAACTTATTCATCATTTATGTACCAACAGTAAAATTATCATTTACATTTTTGTAGATTTTTCTTTTTAACATGATAATGTTTTACATGTAAAGTTTATTTAATAGTAATTTCCGACTTGAAAATGTAGATAGCATTTATTTTCGATGAGTTTGATTTCAACTGACAAATATATTTCAACATTCGAAGCATATGCGAGTTATGTGAATAAACCATATGCAACTTAGTTAAATTTCGGTATTAAGTTGTGAAGTTTTATCTTTGCCCTAGAAAATATATTTATTTTTACTGATTTTTGTTAAGTGCTACGAGGATCTTTTACAAAGTATGTCTTCTTGCAACATGAGAAAAGATGCGAAATGATAAGGACTTTTCTGGTATGCTTTCAATTCCTTGAGCAATAAATTTAGCTTAACTAGAAGACTTGTTCCGATTCTGAAGTGTGCTATTTCCTATCGTAATTTATAATTTTACATGATACTTGGTTTAAAAGTTGAAAAAGTTTGCATAAATTTCCTATGTAAGTTATTCTACTTCACTGAAAAGTTATCGGTCACAAGCAATAAAAATTCCACTTTGTTTGACTAATGTTATGGATGTGTTAATTATCATGTGTAATATCAGTTTTATTTGTGTCTTTCGAAAGCGAGCATTCATAAATTTAAAAGGATATTTCAAACTATTTTCAAAATATAAGTATCTTTTACATGTTTTTTCCGGAATGAACTTTGCTCAGTTATATTAATATTGAATACTCATCTTACAAAATAAGCGTCTTGTAAAACACATTCCGTTTCAGTTTTCTGAAATTTATGTATAAGTTATTTAGAAATTATGGGTGGAAGTTAAAAATCTCTATATTAATGATATATTGTCAGCACCTCTCAAATAAAAAAAAAAATCATGTATAATTTAGTTTGTCCAGATGATGTTCAATTTTACGTAGTAACAAACTCTACATTTTCCAAATTTATGCTAGTTTTTCACAAGAAAAAAAAAATATTCTTTAAGTTTGCCTAGCAAACTTTTTTCAGTATTTAAATATTCTAAGTATATTCCATCACATGAGTAGTTAACTATTTCCACTAAGGAAAATATCTTATTATTTTAGTTTGTTTGATTGATGTTAGATTTTTATGTTTCTGATTGGTGATTTGCATATACTCTTTTAAAAACTTTACACAATTCGTAACATATATGTTAGAAATAATAGTATATCGCATCTGAGATTGAAAAAATTTATAACTATTATCATGTAAAGAAGGTTAAATTTTAAAAACATGTCGTTGAATATGAGTGTTACCATGAAAAAAGTTAACTAAATTACTTGTGATTTCCTTTCAGAGTATAAAAAGTTATATAGTTTACATATAATTCGCAAGTTTCTTTCAATTTATCTTAAGATGTTTTAAAAGTTTTGCAGGTGATTTTCAAAACTTAAATGCATATCTACAATGTATTTAATATCTACAATTTATTTAATATTTTCCCCCAATTCACCTTTCTTAGATAAGTAAAATAAACCTTAGTCAGCATGTATTGCACGAGTTAATATGACACCTTAACGTATATTATTACAAAGTAAATTGTCTAAGTCTTTCTTGAAGTAACATAAATTTCCAACTTGCATTGATTTTCCGATTGAAAAGTAGAGGTGAATTTTTTTCCTTGGAGTATCTATAACTAGTATTTATTTTAAATCTCTTACTATTTTTCTTCTATGTAACAATTTTGTTAAGTTTTACCCGTATTGTAGCATATAATCTCACTGAGTTTGAACAATATTCAATGTTTTAGACAATAGAAAAGTTTTCAAGTAGAAATGATCTTAAATTCTCCAAGTGAATCATACTTTTTGGAAGAAAGTCCATGCGAATTCTACCTTCACTTACTAATGTATCTTTGAAATCCACTTCATTCATTCCAAGTTTTCACAAACATTTCATTATGAAAAAGGCAAAGTAGGAAAACGATAATCTCGAAGACCTGCTGACACACCGCAGCATCACCCGCTGCTTGCGCGTCGAGGCTGTTGTTCTTGCTGTACAAGTCTCCCGACCTGTTTGAACAAGTTTTAGCGTGACTCATCCTCCGGTCTAAAAATGCCGGCAAGTGGCGTATCACCTACCGCTAACCTGATTGGCTAATTACCGTCACATGCTTATCATCCCGTTTAAAGACGTGTATTTTATATGTAAAGTAAATTTTTACCCTAACGCTTAAATTCTTTGCTATAGAAAGTTCAAGTATGTTATTTTTTTTTTCTCTTATATGTTACATTTTAAACACATGATATGAAATTTTTACGTTATGCTTATCTTAGAAATTTTTTGAGTATGTTACTTTTTTTTTTATTTAACATTAACCTAAGAGTTTAATTGTATATGAGAAGTAAATTGTCACGTTAAAGTTTAAAGACATGATATTTATATGTGAAGTAAATTTTCGTGTAAAGGTTAAAATTCTTTATCTTTGAAATTTTTATTCTGTTAAATTTCCCATTATTTAACATTAACCTAAGAAAATAATTGTGTATGAAATTTTCGCGTATTGTTTAAATTGTTGTCGAAGAAAGTTTAAGTATGTTATTTTTTTTTCTTCTCTAATTTAGCATTATTCTTACGCATTTTAAAGATAAAAATGTTATGTGTGAAATAAATTTTCGCGTATTGTTTCAATTCCTTACCTTATAAATTTTTAATATTTCTTTTTCTCTAATTTAGCGTTATTCTTACACATTTGAAAGACATAATTTTTAAATGTGAGGTAAATTTTCGCGTATTATTTGAATTCTTTGCCTTATAAATTTTTAGAGTTTCTTTTTTTTATCTTATTTATCGTTGATATAAGAGTATGATAGTACATGTAAAGTTAATTTTAACGTTCAATTTTAAATTCTTTGCCTTGTAAATTTTTAGTGTTTCTTTTTTCTAAAAGTTAGAGTTGTCATTATACATTTTAAAGACATGAACGGCAATGTTTGAATTCGTTGTCGTAGAAATTATAGGTATGTTATACTTTCATCCTACATTTCAAATTTAAAGTCGTGATTTTTATATGTGAAGAACATTTTTTACGTTAATGTCAAAGTTATTTGTCGTACAAAGTTTAAGTGCGTTACTTTTTTTTCTTTTATTTAGCGATATTTATACATATTTTAATATCGGGATTTTTATGTGTAAAGTAAAATTTTACGTTAATGTTAAAGTTATTTGTCGTAGAAAGTTTAAGTACGTTACTTTTCTCTTGCATGTTATATTTTAAAGTCGTGATTTTTATACATGAAGGGAATTTTCGCTAAATGTTAAATATTTATCCTAGAAATTTTAAATAAGTTACTTTTTTTCTCTTATTTAGCGATATTTTTACACATTTTAAAGTGATTTTTATGTGTAAAGTAAGTTTTTTTTTCGTTAATTTTAAAGTTATTTGTCGTAAAGAGTTTAAGTATGTTACTTTTTTCTCTTATTTAGTGATATTCGTACACATTTTAAAGACATGATATTTATTCGTAAAGTAAATTTTCATGTTCACTTTTGAATTCTTAGTTGTAAGATGTTCAAGTATGTTACTTTTTCTCTCTTATTTAAACATTAGAGTATCCAAAATCAGTTATTACATATCTATTCAGCATTAGCAGCTAGTTCTGTGTTGCCATTCATCAACTTAAGTAAGTATCATTGTACAATAAAAGCTATCTTGGTTAATATAACTAACATAGACATATTAATTTCTAACAAGTTTAATGGTAAAATAAATTTTAACATACACAGTAAGTAGCTAAGATATATAATATCGCTCGCATAGTACAGTATAGCTTTAAATTACAACCGGTTGTAACAAATAGAATCAATTTCAAAGTATTTGAAGGTTGATATATCGAAAAGTTGCGTATTTCCATCTCTTTGAAAACATTGTTCTGACTAAAATGAAATGTTTTTCCTAAACCATTCTGAAAGAAGAAGAAAAAAATATATAAATTCTTCATTAAAATATGGATAATACATTTAAAATTTACAAAATTGAGAATAATACTTACATAAATAAAAGAAAAATCGTCATTTTTCTATTCAAAGTGATAAATATTTCGTTTTTTGGAAATGTATATTACTAATATTGTATTGCAAACTCACGTGTGAACACACTACAACTACTAATTCCTTCAACAGGGTCAGACTAACTCAACCTAAAAATAATTGTAAAATCATTGCTTTAACTTCCATAATGGGTTCCAGTTGCTGAATATTGAAAATTAATTCTAGTCTAAGTTCTTTTGTTGTGTATTCAATCCCTCAAAAACTATGACAATAAAAGAAAAAAACTTTTTAATGACATGTTAAGCTCTGTAAAAGAAATTTTCACGTTAAGATATCAAAGTTTAAATTTTTTTTTTCTCATAAATTTTAATTTATATTTACATTTCATACTGTTATTGAGAAAATAATGAGACTTTATGTGTCTAACATTGATTAAACCTGATTCCTTAAAAGTGTCTTGCGATTATATCTCTCAACATTAGTTTAAATGTGCTAAGCACTTATAGAAAAAAAAAATCCACTCAATCCGAAACTTTACGCATTTGTGTTAGTGTATTATCTTTGCATGTATTTGAAGTTTTTAATGGTTAAGCATGAAAAGTTATAAACTATGTAATTTATATTCCTTCCTACCACTAGATGGCGCCGCAATTACATTAAACTTAGTAGAAAACTGTCTTACTAAACTGTATAGTCAATGAGAAGAGCATTTGAAATCACGTGACATATTCTAACCAATCAGAAGTGAGCTTTTATTTCAACCAATCAAAGGAGACTTAGCTATATCAGGATACAAGATGTTGCCATTCCTTAAACTTTGATATAAAGCAAATCGTGACGTCATCCCCACTACATTAACACTGTGACGTCACTGGTAAAACAGCCTATCACTCTAAGTTATTCACTTAAAAGTAGCCCTAGAACAACTCAACTCCATCCCGCCTAAAACTTAGCATATTCCTACTGTTGCCATCGTCTTAAAAGTAAATTTTGTAAAATCATGAATGACGTCATACCCACTGTGACGTCACTAGTCAAAAATATCTATAACTCTAAGTTATTCGTTTAGAAGCAGCCCTAAAACAACTCAACTCCACCTGAAAGGTAAATCGAAACTAAAAAGTGTTGCCACCGCTCAAAACTTTGGTATAAAACAAGTTATAACGTCATACTCACTGTGACGTCACTAGTAAAAATATCTATAACTCTAACTTATTCGTTAAGAAGCAGCCCTAGAACAACTCAACTCCAGTTAACTGGAAACAAAAACTAAAAAGTGTTGCCACCGCTCAAAACTTTGATATAAAACAAATTATGACGTCATACCTACTGTGACGTCACGCAATAAAAACCTATCACTCTAACTTATTCATTTACAAGCAGTCCTAGAACAACTCAACCCCGTCTGCTAGATAAACCGAAACTAAAAAAGTGTTGCCACCGCTTAAAACTTTGATATAAAACACATTATGACGTCATTCACACTGTGACGTCATACACAAACAGCTTATAATGAAACCGAAACTAAAACAGCAGCAGGAAGGAAACAACTCCACTCCACTTCCGGTCACGTGATTTCCGGTGACGTCATATCCGGTGATGGCACTTCCTGTGACGTCATATCCGGTCACGCCCCCTTCCGGTGACGTCATCATCCCTCATCCCTGCACCGGCACCGCCTTGGCCCCGGAGCCCCACTTTCTAACTACTAGTGTCTCAGTCGTTTAGTATTTTCAGAATGCGCCGATAGATGGCAGCAGGATTCTGTTGTCTGGTAATCAACAATGTAGGAGAAGTGCTAAAACGGAGAGTCGAACCATCAGGTACTCCTAGGTCAGTAGACAGGTGTGTTAAGCAATAGACAAGTGACCACTAGTGCCTATGCGTTGTATTTGTCATTTGTACACGAGACCACCACATGCCGATACAAATCAGCAAATTGCAACATTGTACTATTACATAATTCATTATAATAAATGCTAGGCTTTGTTAAAATTTAGATACATTTTAAAAGTTTTAGTTTGTTTTACGAATTGCACCACTACTTAATATTTGAATTTTTTTTCTAACCAGGAGCGAAAATCACCATCGCTCTTTTACTTTTACAAGGAGTTGTGTGATGTACTAGACAACTCAATAATTTTAATTAATATTTATATTGTTGCACAAATTGTCTGTATATAGTGTAAATAGTGACTTATTATTTTAAAACTCTATTGTAATTTATTTTTATCTTATTTTATTTATTAACAGCGATTATACAGGTTAGAAAAAATTGGCAACACTTAAAGCAATCGAGAAATTTCTAGATGTTTTTGTTCCGACGAATTGGCTGGAAATTTCGCGAATGTTCTCACGCGCCTGTTATATAAAGACCGGAGATCGGGAAAGTTTTCAGATTGATTTCGGACTTCGATGTGAGCTGATCGCTTTGTTTACCTACTAGAGTGAACTTGTATAATCGCTGTTTTCGAAGTTGTTCTTGTTGAAGCATGTGTGCGATTACACTGTTGTCATTGAATAAATTTTGTGCCTGGTGAAGAGGGAATAAATAGTAGTTTTTATTTTAAAAACTGTGCCATCATTGCCTCAGAGGAAAAATTCATAACAATATATTACATTTAACAACAAATGATGGTCTAAATTATATTATTGTGTGAAAATTATTATATTCAATTAAAAAAATTAGTAATTATTTGAATTTAAAAGTTTTAATTTGAATATTTTTTTTTTGTTTTTTATTATCCAATTTTAGTAAAGAACTAATTTCTCAGCCATTCTATGATTTGGTCGTAATAAGGTTCTATTATATACAACTATCAAAATCAGAAAATGGCAACATTTTACTATTGCAGGATATCTTTTTAATAACCGCAAAGTATGTTAAAATTTAGATAAATTTTATAGATCTGAATTTTTTTAAGTAAGAAAGAATTCCATCAATGTCTATAATTTCTATATTGTTGCACAAATTGTCTGTATATATTGTAAATAGTGACGTATTATTTCAAAATTCTATTGTAATTTATTTTTATCTTATTTTATTTATTAATTAATAGCGATTATACAATTTAGAAAAAGGTGGCAACACCTAAAGCCATCGAGAAGTTTCGAGATATTTCGTTTCCGATGAATTGGCTGGAAATTTCGAGAATGTCTCACGCGCTTGTATATAAAAGACTGGAGAACGGGAAAGTTTTCAGATTGACTTTGGACTTCGATGAAAGCGTATCGCTTTGTTTACCTATTGGAGTGAGCTTGTATAATCGCTGTATTCGAAGTTGTGTTTGCTAAAGCTTGTGAGCAATTACACTGTTGCCTGTGGATAAATTTTGTGAGTTTTCTGAAGAGAGAATAAATATTTTTATACTGTAAAAACTGTGCCATCATTGCCTCAGCGGAAAAATTCGTAACAGTGGTGTCAGAAGTGGGATCTCGTAATTTTGAATGCCGACAACTAGAGGAATGATGGAAGACCAAATGAAGCAGTTGATGGAAATGATTGTTGGAATGAAGGCCCAACAGGAAACCACCGCTGCTGAAATAAAAGCCGGACAAGAATCAACCGCCGCTGAAATAAAAGCCGAACTCGCCGCTACAATCGCCGCTGGTCAAGCCCACCAAGAAACGACTAACGCCGAACTTGCCACCGCAATCGCCGCCAGCCAAGAAGCAACATCATCGGATATTAAAGCTTTAGCCGCCAAGTGTGAAACAACATCTGCAGCAGTGAATGAAATCAAAGAAGAAATGAAGATAGAGCTAGCCTCAATGGTGGAATCAACCATAATAGATACTACCTCAAATGTTCTGCAATCCGTGAAAGAAGAAGTATTCAATGCAGTAAGAAAGGAAGTTGATGAAAAGTTTGAGGAGTTCAACGGAAAAGTGAACAACTTAGGTGACAAAGTTTCCACCATGAAAGAGAAGCAGGAAAAGTTTCAAGACGCTGTTGAAGAAAGGTTTGAAAAGTTTCATAATGCTGTAGAAGAAAGACTACGGGAAGTGGAAACTCGCGAAGCTGTGACCATTGCAACTCCTAAATGGGAAAATGTTTCAACTCCCTTCATTGCGCCACGTTCCAACATCAAAGTGTCCACTTTTGATGGGAGGTCGTCTTGGCGCATTTATCAAACGCAGTTTGAAATTATTGCTTCTGCGAATGGTTGGGACGATACTTCGAAGGCATTCCATCTCGCAGCATCTCTTCGAGGTGAAGCTGCTGACATTTTACAGACACTACCTGAAGAGAACCGGGGAGAATTCGTGGCGCTGGCAAGTGCGTTGGAGTTAAGGTTTGGGGAGCAGCATCTAAAGGATTACAACAGACTGCAATTGAAAGTGAGACAGCAGAAGGCCAATGAAACTCTTCAAGAATTGGCATCGGATATAGAAAGACTGTCGATCCTCGCTTTCCCTGACTGTCCCCCGGATGTACGAGACGATCTTTCTCTGCAGTATTTCATCGACGCTATTCAAGATCCCGATGTGCAGCAGGCGGTAAGGTTATCCCAAAACAAAAACCTGAAGTCGGCCCTCGTGTACGCCATGAGAGTAGAAGCCGCGCAGCTAGCTTCTGGAAAAGACCGACGATATGTGCGTGGTGCATTAGCCGAGGATTCTTCTGACTTTGTCACCAGTAAGCTTCGAGAACTGGAGAGCAAAATTGATAGAATGATGAGAAGCTATCCCGGAGCCAGGGATCGAAGGACCAGAGTCGTTTGCTGGCACTGCAAACGGGAAGGGCATCTACGACGAAACTGCCTTGATTTGAAAAAGAGAAGGGATAACACTACCACGGATTCTCCACAACTGAATTTAAGAAGATGTCATCTCGCAGGGCAGAAGCTGCAATGTAGAACAGGTGAAGCCCCGACCAGTCGTTTCCACGTTTCATCCCGACAAGGAGGAAACCATGGTTTATTCGTGAAGGGGGAGATCAACGGAACTCCATGTCGTCTAATCGTCGATTCGGGAGCGAACGTAACGATCGTAAGGACGGACGTGGCTCGTCGCCTGAACAGCCGACTCCTCTACACAGCGCCCTCTGTTTCTCTACAAACTGTGTCTGGTGGTAATATCTCTGTTCATGGGAAATTGCAAGTGGACATTGCCCTTGGATTTAACACCTACAAGCACACCGTTTATGTTGCCGAAATTGTAGATCCGTGCATTCTCGGACTAGACTTTTTGAAGAAAAATGGAATTACGCTGAATTTTGAGAAAAGCCAGCTGCAAACATGGAGAGGCGAAGTTCCTTTGCACGATCTAGACATGAAAGAGCTGTGCGTATATCGGATTGTAGCTAATGAAGACAATGTCATAGAGAATGCTGAAGAGTCCACATCTATGGAAAGTACCTCTCCAGCCTCGGAGAGAGAACCGAAGAAAGCGACGTTGATGAAACCCTCCCAGGAAGTGGTTCATGTGGAAATGGACTAAGTTAGTGACGAGGGAATCGACATCCGTACTCCTGTTACAAGCATCGAACGGAGGTCCCGGGATCTATCAGCTGCACCCGCGGATGATTCGGACGCAATCTCAAAATCATATAACCAGCAAGATGGGGATCAGAAACTTTCACCGCTTCTGTTGGCATACGGGAGTGCAACTCACGAGACCACCGGATTTTCTCCATCTCTAACGATGTGTGGAAGAGACCTTAGGCTCCCCAGCAACCTCCTCTTTGGACAACCACAGGACACTCCTTCCTCGCCTGTCCAGTATCTAGATCAGCGTTCGCCACTAACTTTTAGAGACGGGCAGCATGACTTATGTTGAAACTTTCCGCGGGCCGCAGATTTATACCAAATACGTCAATAAATATATTGCCTTACTACATATGTTCAATAATGTTAGAAATGTGATAATTACTAAAGATTCAACAATATAAAACAATTTTGAAAACTAAAACAATAATTTAACTTTTTTATGTTAATAAAATAACAATTGATATTTGATTCTTGTTTCAAATTATTAAAAAAATAATTGTCTTTACATCGTAAATCAATGTCATAAAATAAGTTAATCTTTTGTAACAATATTGTAATGTGACTTAACACAAACTCTTAATCAATAAAGATATTTAAACCATACCTTCTAAATCTTCCATTTTAGTCGATGTTAGTTGCGAGACGATGACGGCCGGTCCGCTTTCACTATCTACTTTACGTTTAAAACTAGTCTTCGAAGCCATTATTGCACTGGAGTCATAGAGATCGCGATACTTCCTTTAACGTCAAAACAATAGAGGCCAGTATATATGAATTAAAACACCCAACTCCTGCCCATCACACTCAGAAAAGCAGAAATCGAATTGTGCCATTCACGAATCGGGGGAGGGTATCATAAGTTCAAAAATAAGCAATGCGAAGAAATGCGTCATTGGTAATAATTCAAACTATTACTTTTTTTTTTATTTTTTCTCGTTGACGGTCTCGGAATTTTTTTTTTTTTCTTTTTTTTTTCAGACTCACTGAAGCGGGCCACTTAATTGAAAACGCTGTTTTTGGTAATAAACACATACTATTGTAGACAAATTAAAATTACTTCTGCAAAATTTGATTTTTGCTCTTCTGTACTGCCGGCGGGCCGGATCCGGCCCCCGGGCCGCCTAGTGGCTGACGCTGATCTAGATGATCTGCAGGCACGTTTGGAAGCCGTACATCGGTTCGCCAGAGAGAGAAACAACATCATGACGGAGCGCATGAAGATCCGGTACTATGCCAAGGCCATGGACCGTTCATTCCAGGAAGGTGACAAACGTCGGAAAGGACTCTCCCCTAAGCTCCAGACGAACTGGGAAGGGCCGTATGGGATCCTTAAGAAGATCAACGACGTCGTGGTGAGAATTCAACGGACACCTTCCTGTAAACCTAGAGTTGTACACTACAATAGGCTAGCCCCATATTATGGTAGAAGTCATTGAATGGCTTAAGGACTTCACTGCCCGGGACGTGCAGTCTTTAAGAAGGGGGAAATGTTGCACAAATTGTCTGTATATATTGTAAATAGTGACGTATTATTTCAAAATTCTATTGTAATTTATTTTTATCTTATTTTATTTATTAACAGCGATTATACAAGTTAGGAAAAGGTGGCAACACCTAAAGCAATCGAGAAGTTTCGAGATATTTCTTTTCCGATGAATTGGCTGGAAATTTCGAGAATGTCTCACGCGCTTGTATATAAAAGACTGGAGAACGGGAAAGTTTTCAGATTGACTTTGGACTTCGATGAAAGCGTATCGCTTTGTTTACCTATTGGAGTGAGCTTGTATAATCGCTGTATTCGAAGTTGTGTTTGCTAAAGCTTGTGAGCAATTACACTGTTGCCTGTGGATAAATTTTGTGAGTTTTCTGAAGAGAGAATAAATATTTTTATACTGTAAAAACTGTGCCATCATTGCCTCAGCGGAAAAATTCGTAACAGCGAAGCTATGTAATAATACTAGACTACTCAAGAATTTTTTCAAGATTTTCGGGTGGTAAATTTTTGATTGAATATTGTACTGTACTTGAAATTTCAAAATTGTGCCTTTTGATTGAAATATTGCCTTTTAAGGGCCAAATTTTAACTTTGACTGTGAATGATAGCCAAAAAATGTCAACTTAAATTTTTGAAAATTTAAAATTTGAATAATTTTATTTAATGATCCAATTTTAGTATAGAACTAATTTCACCCCAGTTCTAAAGGTGTCAACTCCATTACTTTTTACATGCAGAAATAATTAAAATTAAACGCTACTCTTTTTTTTCCTAATATCAAGTCCTCAAATTTTTATTTATTTAAACGGTTTAAAAGTAGCCCTTTTTTTAACTTAACACTTTGTTTTTCCAACTTTACGTCATTAACACATTTTCAATTTTTCACATTCTGTGAACCAATCAAAATACACATTTTCCGAGGATACTAGTAGCTGACTATGACGTACCAAATATAAGTTCGATTGGAAATTACATTTTAAACCAATTTTTAAGGCAACGAGTTATCAGATTTGTTTTGTTTGTTTTGAAATTGAATGTAGTATGTAGTCTGTGTCAGTTCAATTCTCAATTTATAACATAGAAAAGGACATATTTAAAAGAAGGTAATTATAATATTTCAACTATCTGTAGAGTAAGAGTAGACCACCATCAAAGTGGTAGTTTTATTTAGTTTTTAGTAGCATTTTCGATTATTTAAGAAAGAATAAATTCTCTTAATAGGTCAACTAAACTTTAAATACTTGCTCACTCTAATCAATTTATTGTAACATCATTGTTAAAATATAAAAAAGGCGAACGATTATCAACTCCAACGAATATTGTTAGTAAATTCAAATTCCATACAAATGTTAATTGAGAGAAAGACTCAGTGTTTGGCCCATGCCCCTTTAATCGGTGACTCACGATTAAAATAAAATTTAAAAACTTTACTGTTTGAGTGTAGTAAAACGATCGTTCAATATTTTTAGTTTTTGTGACCACAGTTACAGGTTTTGCTTAATAAACCGTGGGTGTAAAATGAAAAATATCTGCTCTTGTAAAAAATTCCGATAGGTTTTTTTCTTATCTAAATTGATCTAAGTACGTAATATTTGAGATTTATCTTTATCAACTAGTAATTATATGATTCTCTTGATATTATAAGTAAAAAATATTTTTTTAAACCTGCCTTAAGAGTTTGATAATTTGATCTGGAAACTTAATAACAAGTATGCCTATCATTGGTTCCTATAGTGGTTTGCGTTTCTTTGTTCGGCACCAATGAAGTACAGTGTGCAGACAGTAAAAAAATAATTAAACCACCCAGAAAAGTGGTCAAGGTCTAGATATCTAAGAAATATAAGGATACATTTTTTCTTTTTCATGTATTACTTAAAGAGGAATTTAATAAATGTCTATCAAGGAACTTTTTTTCCTGAATTTTGTGGCCACTCTGCTCTTCATCTAAAATGTGTTTGAAACCTTTTTTATGTACTAAAAAGATCAATTCTCATTATTTTCTTTTTTATAACCTCGTCTTTTGTAGAAACAATGGAATACAAGATGCCTCCTCGCCCTCACACCGTGGGAGGCTCTGTACCAAAGACCTGCATCAAGTCTGAATTCATATTGCAATTGCTACAAGAAATAGAAAATGAGGCAAGGGGTCCTGTTTCTAAGCCAAGTAAGTGACATCACAGTGAACACTGAACCCCCCTCTCCCCTTTAGCCAGTACCATTGTTGCTGAAAATAAGAGTTGTAGTAAAATATCAGTCATTTTTTTTTTCGTTTTGCAGCAATAGATATCCCAACACAGAAGTCGCATTCTTCCTAAAATTCCTTAAGTTTTTTTGTTTTTCCATAAAATTCCTAAATTCGTACTTAAATTTTTTGATGATTCCTAAAAAAAATTGAAAACCCCAATAATTTCCCAAATTTTCTCCAAAAATTTGTGAAAAACTCAAATATTCCTCCAGACGAGAAAAGTGAAGCCCAATTTTTTGAAAATTGTAATTTTTTTTGCGTGTTTTGAAACAAGCTTTGAAAATAATATGTCTGTTAGGGGCCTATAACAGCATATAAGAAAATATCCCTAAATGTTTTTGAATTATCCCTAAAATTTTAAGAATTGTCCCTAAAATTCCTACCTAAAATTTTTTGAAAATTCACTGCCCCCCTGCAAACGATACATTAATTCCACCATGTTATTTAAAAAAAAATTTACTGCTGCAGATGATTGAATCTCTATTTTACCAAATGCGTGTGTGTTTTTTAATTCTTCCAAAATAAACTCCAGCCCACAGAAAATAAGTTTGCCTTTTGCAATTGTTTTTAAAATTCTGAATTGCAAATTGAGTTATGGCTGGTGTTGTAAGATCCTAACTTAGCAGTTAAATTTCAATTAATAGAATACTATGATCATAGGAAGCTCTTTTGTTTGCAGATATGTTATAGCAATGATGTCAATGTCTTATGAACTTGGAAATGGATATGTGTTGTGAGTTTTAATAAAACAAAATGGAAGCTTAAGATATAGAAGAACTGGTTCTTTTCCATTTTGCGGTTGCAGGCAATAAAGTTGCTAAAAATGATGCAACTGACGCCAAACAGATTATCCCTGCTGGTAACCTCTTACCACATTTTCAAAACAAGTCACGGCCATTTCTAAAACAATTAATCTGCTTGGTGAGATTTGCAGCATTATTAACATTTTTTTATATGTGCCTACTGTGTGTTGTTACCAATAAAGTCTGCTTGCCGAGTTTTACGCCAGCGAAATGGAAATGTACCGAAGAACTTTATTATTAATTGAACTGGAACATTTCAATCTCAAACTGCTATCTATATAGAACATTGCTCTCAGTTGCCATCGCATAAAATAAAACGTACAGTACAAGTTCATGAATCATGTGTGTTATTATGTCAAATATGGCAAAAAGGTTTTAATAAAACAAAATACAAGTAGAAGAAACTGCACGAGGATGTATTTATCTTGTATAAAGTCAGTTTTCTAAAAAGTTGTCTAGGTTTCTGAAGTGTGAATCTAATTCTAAATTAAAGAAAAATTATTTCAATGTATACTGGTACATCAAGTTACAATGACTGAAAAGTAATTAAATTTGAAAAGTATAAATGAATCAATAAATTTAATTTATAAAATTACTTTTAAAAAATCAGTTTTATAAAATACATCTGTGCAACGACTTAATTTTTAATCTAATACGTTAAGCCATTCCTTATCAGAGTTGTTTAGTGTTTTGCAACCTTACCCAAATAATGCATTCAATTTTTTTATTTTTTGCACATTGCTTCCTGTATCTAATGGAAAGGTGTCGAATGCTTTCAGAGCCTCCTCAGAAGAATCACATGAAGGAGAATTTGAAACGATTGAAAGATATCCAAGCACAAGCCAAGCAGAAATTGGCTGAAAAGCAACCTTTGCAACCACTGAAGGTTCCAAACAAGTATTGTGAAGTACAGTCCAAAATTATACAATCTGTAAGTTGCTTAGCTTTTGTCTTTCAAACTTTATCTAATTATGCGAAATTGTATCTGTCATCGATATTGATTTTGATCCTCTGTCTTATTCGGCAATCTGAAAAATCGGTACTCTTCTGTGAGACGGGCTCCAGATAAGAATCACCTAATTGCAGCGATAACTCATCCAAACTAACAACCTTTAAACTATTTATAATTCCTATAACAAACCATAAATATTTAGGCATGGCAATATGTTTGCGCATCATTTAAACGTGTAAACTTGGCTTAGACTTGGCGTCAACTGTGCCAACAGTTATCTGTCTAACAGAGGAGTACCGAAAAATCATAACTAATAATATTGATTAAGGTAGGTTAACAGCCCCATTTTTATTCTATCTTCCAATTATTTTTTATGGTGGTGTGGAAACATGTAGGAAACATTTATACAACTAAATTAAATTCACATTAAATATTTTTGTTGTTGTTAAATGTAGTGTATTTTCTTCCATTTACAGAACATTTACTTTTTCTCTGGTTAGGGTAATAAGGGAAATTTAAAAGGTATTATTTTTATATTCATATATTCTGTCCAAATGTTACTAAAAAAAAAAAAATTTGAAATTTTTCAAAAGGGTTAGCCTTATCAGGTAATATTGAAAAAGTTGCAAATAAAAGTCAGGACATTTATTTTTTCTTATTTCATAATTTAAAAGTGATAAAAAGATTTTTTTGCTGGAAAAAGATATCACATTTTTCCAATCAATTTATTCCACTTCTCTTTTTATCATTTCGATTCATTGAAGTTTATTTTCTACTTTGAGTAAATTGTGGAAAAAAAATTATTTTGTGTTTTTATTCAATGTTTAATCATAACTGCAACATTAATATTTTTAGAAAATTTACAATCAAATTCACGTTAGATGTGATACATTCTTTTAATTTAATTTTTTTATTCATTTATGTGTGCTACGTCATAAAATTCTGTAGAACCAATAATTATTAAGGAAATTTAAAATATTTTCCTTCTGTGTAAACCCTGTAGAAAAATAAATGCAATTCCGATATATTAAAGAAAATAAATGTGAATGTAAAAATAAATTTTAATGTAGCAATAATACAAAATTTTAAGTAATGATTTGAAATATAAAGTAATGGTATCAAATATAAAAAAGTGATTGAAAAATATATTTATTCAATTTATTAATCTTTATAATTATTCAATTTATTAATCTTTATAATTATTTAATTTATTAATCGTTATAATTATTCAATTTATTAATTCTTATAATTAGTATATTTATTAATCCTTATAATTATTCAATTTATTAATCCTTAATGAATAAAAATCGTAAGGCTCTGTTTTTTCAAGTATTAAAAGTTAACAATAATCTTCATATTAATCAATTATCCTTTGAAACCTTTTCTAGATGCATCCTCCCAAAGAGAGGACCCTCCCCCGACTACAGCCACCCAAGACTGCTGGCCCCTTCCGTAGCCAGCCCCCCATGTTGACCCCCAAAACGTACAGACGTCCTTCTCTTCAGCCCTACAAATCCCTTCCACAACTCAACCAAACAGAATCGGATCAGGTACAAGTTCTTATTTAGTCACTTTGTAACTTCCTCTAGTTTTGAGCTAATAATTTGATAATTAACCTCTGGAAGGCGTACACTCTGGAAAGTAGTGTTCGGGTACAATACATAATAATCTTGAGAACCAGTTACCTCTACAAAATGCACTTCGTTTTAGAAAATATTGTATTGGCAATTTTTTCTGGATGATGCACGGGACTTTTTGCTCTTCTTTCTTCTTGTAAAGGGACTAGAATTGCAAAGTTATGACGAATCTAATTGTTATGTATTTGCTTTATATAAAATTAATTTGTGACAAAGTTGCATGGAAAAATTATTAGTTTAATTAAGTCAAATACTCATTTATAAGTCACTGACACAGATGAACGCTGACATGTCCCGTGCATCAGTGTTAAAAGATGCACATTTAACCTAGATAAAATAATTACTTTTCCATGTAACATTGCAACAAACTAATATTGTACAAAACAAAACTACTAGATTCATCAGAATTATAACGTGTTTATGAATAGAAAAAAAAAGCCAAAACATCCCATGCTTACAGCTGAGAATTACTCGTTTATTATTTGACTTCAATAACCCCCTTGATGATGAATTGAAAAGTCTTCAACAGCTGTAGTAAAAATGATTTGTGGTATTTCATACCACATTTTGGACCCTTAACAGGTTGACTGCCAACTATAAGATATCTCGTAGGTTGTTTACTTGCCCAGAATGCCTATTATGAGCTATCTTGTCCCTTCATTCCTTGCCATATTTGTACAGCTACGTGGAAACTTGTAGCATAACAGTGTAAATATGAACAGATGACCTCGGGATAGAGAATAAAAAATCAGGTTTATCTTAAATGAACAAAAAATACAATTATACAAAGTTTATTAAAAAAGAAAAGTTTATACAAGGAAATAAATTTTTATGTTTTGTGATAATTTTTAAAGCAACCTTCCACGCAAAGTGCTGGCTTCTCTTGGCAGATTGGACAAAAGTAACGTGTTTCATGTTGTATGGTTATACCACCAAATCGTGAAAAATTCCGTAGCTGTCAACGTGCTAAAAATCCTTTACCATCCAAAACAAGATTTCACCATTCATTACAAAAATAACCAGTCTTAATAAAATGACTGTATCAGACCATTTTGTAACCCACCAGTTTCATAATTTATTGTTATTAATTATTGGTTTAATAACATATTAAAATTTCTTAGTGAAATAACAGGATTTCTCATGTCTCAGGCTATAAATTGTTAAATGTAAAAATAGTTGCTTTTATCAACAACCTTGTAAACTTCTTTTTTGCTTTAATATGAACTGAGTTGCTTTTTTGTTGAATCAATGCGTGCAATTTCTTTTTATCTTCTGAATCCTTTTTATTTCTTATGATATTTAATTCTTTAATAAAACTTAACCTTTCATTATGCATAAAATAAATGGAAGCGAGTTTCAAAACTTGACAGAGATACTTTGCATTTCAAATCTTACCATTCTTTTCTGCAAAATATTTTACAGTCTGCAAATCAGCATAGTTTAATTTTGCTGTTTCGGTGCTCCGTATAATTGTATTTTTATAATGGGTTGATACCTATACAATTTTGATGTAAGGACTAGTTTAGTGTATAAGTAATATAATTGCTTATCACAAAGAGTATTTTTGTATCTAGTGTGTTATTTTTTAATTTTAAAGAACAGTTATCATGCATATATAAGATGCTTTTCTCATTTTTTGTATTTTTAAGGATCTTGATGCTCCATTGACCTCCAGAGATCTTGAAAGTGCCAGAAGTAGTGATAGTGCTAAGAGCGATTCTGATGTTAGTGCTCACAGCTTGGCCTGTTCAAAGAAAAAATCCGAGTCGAAATCTGAAATCCGACATCGACCAGGTCAAATTCCAAATTAGTAAGTTATCTTGAATTTGCTTTGCAAATCTTCACAATTTGTCACTGACTCAATCAACTATAAATTTGGTTATAATTTGAGATGAGTTATGTCCATGTTTGATAAACACTGATGAGCTATTTTTGGGTTTTCATACACTCTGCCCTTGTGGTTGAACAGAGGGGCCACAGAACTGGGAAAACCTGGAAATCAGGGAACTTTTTAAAATTTCATGAAAATCAGGGAACTTTTTTACATTTCATGAAAATCAGGGAAATTTTGTATTGTTTAAGGCACGTTTATCCATATTTTGACGCTATTTACATGGAGATTTGTAGTGGTAAGCCATTAGAAGTTCAATGTTACGGAATAATTTAAACTTTTCATTACCAGCAAAACTATTTTTTTAAAAATTGCATATTATCTCTTTAGCATATGTGTTCTATTTAATCAGGGTTTCTAGATATCTGGAGAACCTAAGAAAATTGGAGAAATTTGAAAAAAAGTTTGGCCTAAAATCAGGGAATTTTTTAGAAATCTGTCAGGGAATTATCAGGGAACTTTTTTCCTGAATTTTGTGGCCACCCTGTTGAAAGACAGATGGGGCAACCCAAGCCTTCTTGCTTATATCCACAAGAAAGAAGGACATACAGTCAAACCCTGTTAATGCGAAATTGATTGACCTTCCGAAATTTTTTTGCGGTAACTGAATTTCATGGTGACCATCAAAACTTGTTCATCTAATTAATGCAGATTTAAATTACTAACTATATGTGTAAACTTATTATTTACAGAAGTCTGTTACTGATTTTTGTTTTAAATTTCATCTTTTCTAAATTATTTAAAGCACATGAGGCATGTTGTCCTGCTGCATTAGGAAGCATTGCAAGGTTTTTCTCTAAAAAAAAATTGTGTAAAGAGCGTATTTTTTTCATCTTAAGCGGGATTGCGTTACGTGAAATTTTGTGTTAAAGGAATAAATTAAGTTTAAGCTTCATACTTTGCGTTTAACAGGATTTCGTGTTAAGCACTCTTGCGTTAACCGGGTTTGACTATTTTTTTCTTTCATTTTTCTAAGTTCATTGAATTAAGTCCTCCGTTATAATACTGATAGTCATGAACAGAAAACTCAGATAAGAATCAATTTTAAACTATTGTCTGTTTGCATCAAGGGATACTTGTGACGGAACCACCTTTATTGTGACCGAGTGATACTAGGTGCAACCGTTTAACTAGTCGGTGGCGCTGCTGCGTATGTATTAAACATATAAGAAAGCAATGTGCTAGTTTACGGTCTGTCTCGCCTGCTTTCTCCTCGACTCTTGTTTTTTTTTATGCCCTCCTCGAGAAGTGTGTGTTCAACATCCCTGCCGCCCGACTGTCTCATGCAACGTAATATGCTTTAACAACCACAGTCTTGTTGCAAAGTGGCCACAGAACCTGGAAATCAGGAAAATGTCGGAGCTTTCTGATTCTGGAAAATACCAGGGAGTTTTTTAAAATTTCACAAAAATCAGGGAAATTTTCTTTCTTCTGAAGGCACGTTTCCTCGTTCATCTGTATTTTGGCACCATTTAACCGGAGAATTGTGGCTGTAGTCGTTAGAAGTTTAATGTTACGGAATAGTTTAAACTTTTCACTACGGCCAAATTTATTTTTAAAAAATTCGCATATTATTTCTTTAACATCACGCATCTGGAAAAGTTGGAAAAATTTGAAAAAAAGTTTGTCGTAAAATCAGGGCATTTTTTAGAAATCTATCAGTGAACTTTTTTTCCTGAATTTTGTGGCCACCCTGTGTTGTGATCGCTTGATGTCCACTATTGAAGAACCCGGTACTGTCATTTCAATTTAACTTTCTTAGTGGACATGTCATAACAAACTGACAGGGGACTCTTTGTTATTGTGCTGTTTCATAGTTCGTACGTTTTTAAAAAACCTTGAAAAGTGCTTGAAAAATAATGTCATTTTCAAGTTCTTGAAAACCTTGAATTCGGTAAAAATACGTTTAATTTTCATTTTATTTTCTAAAAATGTGAGTAAAACCTTTCAAATTAAGTTAAGCCAATCATCAACTAGAAAAACATCGCAATTGAATATACAAAAATTTCATCAATCCCCCTTCGATGAGTACAGCGCTATGCATGCCCAACATATCTGGAATATCCGATCAAGTCATGCGATCCCTTTTTACGTTTTTATATCGTGTGTGCTAATTTTTTGCTCACTGTTTAAAAATAGCAAGGAAATGGATTTTCAATGCAAGCTGATTAGAAAAGCCAGAATATAATATTGAAGCCTATGTGTTAGATTTGCACTATGTACTTTGTGTGTCAAAAATGTCATGATAGTAGAGAGTGCTTTAAAAAACTATGCAAAGAGTAAAAAATAGATTTAGTTTCTTTAAGAAGTTTGATGGGGATTATTCGAACTATTTCTAATGATAAAAAATACCCCAAAAACGGATATATTTCACAAAAATCAATGTCGTCAGCTTGATGGAGGCGCATGTAATTGAAAACAAAGATTTTGATACTGAAATACTATGGACATTGAAAATTATATAAAATCACGGCTCTTATGAATTAAATGAAAACATTGATAAATTATGTAATTTCATGTTAGTCAATAGCGTGATTGCATTTAAATTCTAAATTTTTGGGTGGAGAAAAAAACTGCTTATTATACAGTATTTGTAATCAAGCCTTCAGAGTAGATTGGAAGACAGTTTAATCAATTAGACTTTTGTATTATTATTTGAGACAATTAAATGAAGGTTCACATATGATATTGCCGTAATTATCAAGTGAGTACTAGCTGCTTTACTTCTGTTTTTATGGGACATAGTACTGCTTCTGATGTATTGGAAGGTTTTTTTCTATTGTAACCTTAAAATTTTCTTTTAGGTGAAATCTAAAAATAATTTTTTTCCCTACATACTCGATTTTAACATGTACCGTTTGCCAATAAAAAAAAAAAAAATTGGATTTTTTTTAATGTGTTTATGTTGATAACGCCATCCTTGAAAAATGCTTAAAAAGTCCTTGATTTTTTTCTCCTTCAAGTATATGTACCATGTGTTTAGAATGTTGCCATTTTGATTCCAGCCTTTAAATTTAGTGGTGAGCGGTCAGCCAGCCAGTTATCATTTAATATACCTCATACCACAAATGAACTTCTGCAAATTTAATCTTTTGCATTGGACTCTGTCTGTTTATAAGTGACTTGTACATTGCTTTCCACGTCCACAACAATTGCGACGTTATATACTATGCATTATTGCATTTCAAAATCGAGTGTTACGAAGTTTTCACAATATATTCTGTTTGCGGGCCAACACTCCCATTTCCAAAGGCATATGTTTGTTTATCCAGGAAAGTTCCGATTGATTTCTCTCGCTGTTGAGTTTGGCTAATGTTGTCTGCTTTTCAGCCTGACAGAAAGGAAGCGCCAGTGGGACCTGGAGCGAGAAAAGGAGATGCAGAGGAGGGAGAAGGCAACCGTTCCTGAGGGGTACACCCTGCTTCCCGACGAGGAGAGGGTGGAGACGTTGGACCTACTTAAGAAAAGTACTCTATTTGTTATTAACGATCTTATTCTCAGTCTATTATCACCATTGTAGTTATGCTAGTGGTCGCATTCGACCTATTATTCGAATTCCTTACATTTTTGTTTCTCCCTCAAATTGTACTTACATTTTTCGATAAATTCTCAAAAAAATTAAAAACGCGTAATTTCTCAATTTTTCTTCAAAACCTGCGAAAAAAACTCTATATTCCTCTAGATAAAAAAAAATGGATGAAATTAAATTCACATGTTTGTCAAAATGTTTAATTATATAACTTTTATTTTGCTAAAATTTTTGAAAATCGTCAGTTTTTTGCCGGTATTGAAACAAGCTTTGAAAAGAATATTTCTGTTTGGAGCCTTTGTCAGCTTCAAAAGAAATATCCCTAAATGTTTTTGAATTATCCCTAAAATTTTAAGAATTGTTCTTAAAATGTTCCTGAAATTTTTGAAATTAACCCTAAAATTCCTACTTAATTTTTTTAGAAAACTCATTGCACCCTCTGTTATGTTAAACACTTCTATGTTGTTGAGTATATCCGTGTTCGCACAGTCCTTAAAAGTCCTTATGAACTACTTATTTATGGTAGGTCCTTATATACGAGCCCTTAAAGTCATTATTTTTCATCTTCAGTCTTTAATTTTTTATTGCAATTTTTTTTTTCTTAAATTTTTTTTGCCAACCTAAATTTGATTTTCCTATTTCACTATTTTACCAATTTGGACCTACTTATATTAGATTTGTGGTGGAATTTTTTCTTTCAAGTTGCTTGGAAACTT
This sequence comes from Linyphia triangularis, assembly GCA_963978545.1. Taxonomy (NCBI): domain Eukaryota; kingdom Metazoa; phylum Arthropoda; class Arachnida; order Araneae; family Linyphiidae; genus Linyphia; species Linyphia triangularis. The sequence continues at coordinate 20,277,278 of OZ021727.1, forward strand.
ACAAGAATATTTAACTTCTTTTTAAAATTCAAGTGTGGATGGAGTTTCGATAGTTTTAGAAAAGAAAATTGTGCTAGTTATAAATAATGTACTATTTAAATATCATTTAAATTGCTTGTTTGTAAATTTTCTTAAAGTGGAATGTTTTGAATTTATGCCTTAAGAAAACAATGAGTTTTTGTTGTTACAAATTTAAAAGGTCATTAAAAAGTCCTTAAAGACTACTTATTTTTCACTTTTCGAAGGCTGCAGGAATCCCCTCTGTATTTGAACTCTGCAATCATTAGCCTTGGACATTGGTGTTGGCAGAATTATTTATAGGGGAGTGTAAGCTAGTATTTTTTTTTTTTTTTTATTTTTTTTTCAAACCTTGATTTTTCAGAAATGGTCCTTGGTTTTGCTGCTGAAATATTGAGTAATAGTGCGTATTAATTTTCTATTCAAATTAATAATTCTATCCCCCCACATGCATTATTATTTGGTTTTACGTGATATTTTCTCCAATCTATCTTTAGTTTTCAATTGCAAGTTGCAGCTCCCTGTTGGCATACCATTTTCAACAATAGTTGGGGGAGGGGGTCCAATCTTTACTTAATAATTAGAATTCTGTGAGTTATGGTATATACTTTCAGATATATACCATATGAAAACCTGCCTTGACAAATTAAAAAAGTGCTTGGCATATGAGATAAGTTTCTTTAATCAGATTTTATTTCTGAAACTTAACTTGATATCAAAAGAGTAACTTCCTATTTATTATAAGTGAAGTACTTGAGACTCATACAAGAGAATGTAAATTCCATTGATCTACTGCGAGAAAATAAGCTTGTATTGAAAAACCTGGAGGTGAAGAGTTTTTAGAGGTGGAACAAGGAAATAGAACAGATACAATTGTCATGATATTGTTAATTTGTGCTTCATTCATGTGTGTTTGACATTGTGTAAGCCGTACTTTTTCATGAAAGTAGAAAGTACTCTTAGAAAGCGTACGAGGTATGGTGTTCCAAGATTTTTCAGCAACAAATTCTATTATGTATATTTTTTGTTTTAAATAGATTAAGAAAAGAAAAAAGTTTGCCTCAAACTTTATTATAAAGTTGTAAAAGTGAAAAAAAATTATCACATGGATTATCAAAATTTTATTCCAAAATTGGTCCTAAAACATCCATTTTATAGTCAACTGAGATTTTAGCAAAAATTTAGTCGAGTCAGGCTCAATAGCAGCTATTATCTATTTCACGTACTGAGCTCTTTCATATTGAGTTAACCCAAAATCATTTCTTGACAAGCCTTCTAATAATTGCCAACTTTTCTGCAATTTTTTTTAAAAAATCTGCACATAATTATGAGTTGCAAAGAAACTTCCAATAGAAAATTTTAAGCATGAAAAATGCCTTTCCGTTTGCAAACTGTCTTAATATAAAGTAATTAGGTACACAGTTTGCAAAATTTCATACCTTTGTATGTTTTATGTAGTTATAGATCTGCAATTAAGGATCTAGGCTTTAAGATAAGTTTTGATATTAGGTTGTTTTAATTACAATATTTATCTTTAAAAAGTTGCAACCATTTTTAATCTTATCGCTACTCATCGATATTTTTGGAAGTTATAAAATATGTAATTACACTAAAATAAATCACAGAAAAGATGAAAAGACAGTTTAATTTATACCTAGAAAGAATTGTTTAATTTACATCTAGGAAAAAAAAATTTAAAATCATTAATTTGGCACGCTTGTCTTTCAGATCGAGAAGAATTAATCCAAAGCCTCGCTTCCCTTCCGGTGAGAAACGACACCATTCGACTCCGAAATTACAAGGAGGAACTCGAACGACAACTTGCAAAGGTGGAGGAAGGAATCAAGATATTCTCTCGCCCAAAAGTCCTCATTAAACACGACACTTAACTAGGTTAGTTAATTATTGAACTAAGACAGTGGAATATTATTTTCCATCTAGACAAAGAAACTTTGTTGTTGAGGTGATATTTTGTGCTATATAAAACATGCTTTGTGTTGTTGGTGTTATATCTTAGTGAACTGAATGCCGAGTTTATTAAATAGAAGTGAAACAAAAGAGGAATCAGTAGAAGATAGCAATAGCATTCATTCTGACTTGAAAAAATTTTAATGAAAAATAATGAATTTTATATAGGTTAATTTTTAATGAATTGATTGCCAACAACTTTTTATTTTCAGTTACCCATATGTTAACATAGGGTATTAAAGTATTGTTTTTTGACATTTTTTTTTCACAGTTCTCTAAATATTGGAACATTCTGATTTCAAAAAGTAGTTTAGAAAAAATTTCTGTCTGTGTGTACATGGTCAGCATAGCTCCCAAGGAATTGACCTACAATGTTCAAATTTTGGTATATGGGTTAGTAATGACCATGGGACCTACCATTAAGGTTTTCGACAAAGTTGCGATGCGCATAAGGTAGCTGCCATTGAAAAAACATGTTTTTCAGTAATTGCTAAAAAACGTTTCTAACGATTTTGATCGAAATCGCTGTGGTAATGCCTCTTATGGGGTTTTAAACATCCCCACCACCGAAACTATTATAAAAATGCTTTAATGGCACAAAAAGTTGAAAAACAAATGTCTTCAACACAGAGTTCTCTTTCCTTGAGCATCGCTCGTCAACGATAATTTTTTCTCCTCTCCTCAATTTCAGTTATAAGAAAGGATAACATAAGAATTATCTAAATATATATCTCCATTTTGGCAGAGTATTTTTTTTAAAGACCCATATAAGAATAACCGAAAAAAATATAGCCAAACTAGCCATTTTCTTTAAATGAATAATTAAAATATAAAATGGTAAATAACACCAATTCACATCAATATAATAGTGCAATTGAAAGTTATGCAATGTTCCACACCCCTAGTTCTTCAAGTGCCAATTGACTTCAGTTAAACATAGAAAAAAAGTTGTCGAAATAATAAATATAATTCTTTTTAAATGTTATTTAAATTGTTTGTCAGTTTTGTGTACTATAATGTAATGTTTTGAATTTATTTGCGAGAAAATAACTGGATTTTGTCGCTACACATTTATTAGAAGTCCTTAAAAATTTTTAAAAAGTAGTTAAAAAGTCCTTAGGAGCTACTTATTTTTGACTTTTCGAAAGTTGTATGAACCCTGTCCATTGGCAATTTGGGCTATAATTGACCATGTATATAAATTTAAAGAAAATATCTAAAAATTATTAAAATTTTATCTACTAATAACAGCTTGTAAGGTACCTTAAAAAAATATCTCTCAGTGTCGGGTTCATTTAGATATAAACACCATTCAATATAATGCAATTTAGAAACAGAATATATTTTTCTAACTTTTATTTCAATATTTAATTTCCTTCACTAATATTTCTTCAGAAAACTTTTTATGCTAATGAAGATTTTAATATAATATGTTAGAATATTGTAACATAGTTAAATTATGATGTTAATGTAATATTTTTAAATGTTGAATTTCATTTGTGGAATATTATGCATCCAGAAACTTGTTTAAAATATATTAATTTGATTCTTCTTTATGCAAATAGTAAAAGAATATTTTAATAGTTATTAGATATTATTAATTAATAGTGATCAGATCATTAATAGTGAAATCATTCAAGCAATGATTCTCTTAGCTTCTTAAAACAGAGTGGTCACAGAACCTGGAAATCAGTCCAGGATAGGGGGTACGATAAAAATGTCAGGGAATTTTTTCAAATTTCATGAAAATCGGAGAAATTATCTATTGCTATGAAGGTACATTTCTCCTCATTGGCACCATTTATTCGGAGAATTGTGGTGGTAATCGTTCGAAGTTTAATGTTACAGAATAATTTAAACTTTTCATTACCATCAAAACTGTTTTTAAAAAAAATGCCTTATTATCTCTTTAGCATATATTTTCTATTTTATTAGGGTGTTAGCACATTTGGTAAAGTTGGGGAAAATGGAAAAAAGTTTGATGTAAAATCAGGGAATTTTTTAGAAATCTATCGGGGGGGAATTTTTGCCCCTGAATTTTGTGGCCTCTGTGTAAAGTAACTTGGTTTTAAGTTGTACAGAAATAGAAATAAAAAAATTACTTTTTATTAAATTTAAAAATATTTTCTTAAAAAAATAACTTTTGCTTCGAGTAGTTTTGTTTAGAATGTATTTTAACAAGATTTTAAATCTCTATTCTTAAATATAGCTACTAGAATGTAATAGGTGGTAAGGTGGCTGTCTATGCGTAGTGATTACCAATAATGGAAAATTTAAGAAGTGCTGTATTTAAAGGGGTCTAAGACTCGGAAATTATTTAAAATCTCAATTTTTTTATTATTTTTATTATTGTAAAAAATAATAAAAATATTTCTAAGTAAAATGACATAAAAATTTTGTTTCTATCATTAGTAGAACTTGAAATATTTAAGTTTTTGTTACATGACAATTGTATCTTGGATGCGTTACCTTGAAACTGTTTATCTTGGTGATGGCTTTTTTTCTTTTTTCTGAATTTCTTCTTCTTCAGTGGCACAATAGCCCCGGGCGAGTTTAAATGGATATAACTTAAAAACTACTTGTTATAAATATAATGAAATTTCCACAATTATTTTTCAGTTATATTTCTTTGTTTTCAGAAATTGTGTATTTGGAATCAACTTTTTAAAAAAAAACTTTTACCATATTATGGGTTTATTATAGTTTTTGCAATTTTTTTAATTTTTTCTAGATATTTTATTGAAAAATCCTGAAGACGAATTATGACATGAATTATTAGAATTAATTTATTGCAAAAATGAAGTGATTAAAAAAAAAAAATGCATTAAATTTAAGAACTGTCAAAATATTGAAGTTTTTTTTAATTTAAAAAAAAATATATTTTAAATTTTAAAACATAATGCAGTACTGCATAAAAAATTTCAGAAAAATAATTCTAAAGATTTTAGAATTTTGAGTTTCTGGAGTTCTAGATAAATAAAAGTTTATACTACATCAGTTTTATTTACTCACCCTTTTTCTTTACTCTTTGGCATTGCTTACAAGTAATAAAAACTCAGTTGATCTAATTTTTGAAGCTCATTGCCTTTTTGTGTTATTAGTCTTGTGATCTATTCAGAAAATTACTCTATAGTAAGATGCCGTTGTCATCTGAATGACTCCGCCCTTACAGACTATTACACTCAGCAAAAAGTGCTATGGTTCTTGTTAGAAGAAAAATTGTTCTAGTCATGTAAAAAAGTTTGTATCAATTGTTGTCTCTTGTCATTAGGTTGTGAAAGAATTCCCATGAGTTTTCTTACTTGTACACTGTGTCTATATTAAGAATGTATAGGTGTGCCTCAATTTTTTTTTTTTTTAATGCACTGCCAGTGCCTTCCTTTGTTGAATACACTGCCTGTGTTTTTATTTTGTAGGATTTTATACACATTAGTGCCTTAAATCAGATATTAGTATAATATATCTTAGCTGACTTGATTAGCAAATAGTGGATTTAGCCATTTATTTATTTAAAGCTCTGTAATTGGCAAATTTGTGTAATATTGCTTTATTGATAAATGCAGAAGCACTATCTTGATATTTATTTCTAACATAATTTTCATTTTTACAAAATGTTAATAAATTAAGTTTGATGTTATGTAGTTATATAAAATTATGCTAGTATGGAAAATAATGTACTATTAATGCCATGAGTCTTTTTGCACATTTACAAATTCTTTCTGTAATTTATTAAAACTGAAAAAATAAGTTTTTGTATAAAGCAACTGATTTATTTTTAATAAAGGTTCTTTTCTCCTATTTAAGTAAAACTTGATTGCTAAACTCCATTGTTTATTAACAATAGCTTTATTTAGTTTTTGGATTTAACTTCAATTTATGTAGTACTCTAAAAATATCCTGTGCAATAATGATGCAATTTTTTCTTTTATAGTACTTGGGTGGTAAACAAAAACATCTATTTCAATTTTGTTTTGAGGTTTAGCAAACATAACTTACCTTTATATATATATATATAAAAAAAATTGAATTATAAAATCTTTACATGTTGATCTAAATTGTAGCAAGTTCAGTCTTCTATATACAACACTCTTTATTAACACGTTCGCTGCCGATCACGCGCCAGCGTGGAATGTCGGGTTGTTCCCCAGTAGCCTGTCCTGATCAGACTGCACCCGATCGGAGTTTCCGTTCAAGCTGGAATTTAAAAAATATGTCATGTGACATAAATATGAGACATATCTCGTCTTCCTCCATAAGGTTAGCCAGAAGCTTGTGTTTTTTAAACACAGTTTCGGGTAATTCCAGCAAAGAACGGCAACTGATTGGGTGCAGTCCGATTTGGACAGGCTACTGGGGAACATTTCGTACTGGCGCGTGATCGGCAGCGAACGTTTTAAGCCGTGTGCTGACGTTTTTGTTGGAGATAAGGTGTAGTAACAATATTTACAATAAAAAACACAATAAACAGTATATAAACCCATTTTATTAATTCACAGTTAAATCTGAGAATAAGATTAAATGAATGAGATGATTTCAAACTATACAAAAAGCATTTCGAATGAAAAGTGTTCACAAAAACTTCCAAATTCCACACTTTGCAGCACGTTCGACCTATCCATGAGAATGCTGCTTTTGGAACACAGAGGGGACGACAAAGTCAAATAATTTAGGGTGTGGAGATTTTTCTCACAGAGGAGGAAAAATAAAATGAGACCAGATCTATGATCACTTTTATGTTCGTGTGCATTTTATAAGCAAGTAACACATGTCCAATATAATTTGAAGTGCTAATTCTAACTTGGTGCTTGTGTTGGTTACTCTGTACTAGACACTTTTTTTTTTTTTAATTTTTTTTACAAAGATGAGTCGATAACAATGAACATATGACAGTAATGGTTACAGATGAGTCAAAAATAATTAATCATGTCATAAATTTACTATGAAAAAGTGCCTCACAATAAAATAATTTACAAAAATATTACTTTTTACAGCTGGAGAATCGGGGGAGAGGGGGGGATAAGTATTGGCTAATAACTATTTGCACAACCTCAACACTGCGATGCACAAATTTAGAGAGATGACCACTTTTATTTATATATCAAACATTTAGGAAATGAATTTTTTTCTAACTCTTTAGTTAGAAATCAATACAAAATAGAAGTTTTAGTTTAACGCAATGGGTTGGAAACTAATGGATCACAACTATCCAAGATGAGCGACAAAAATATTTAAGTAGATTTTATATATAAACCTTTGCGACATGCAATCACATAAAAGTTTTTATCATTCAATCCAAAAGGATACTGTTCCTAATAACTTATAATTAAAACTCTAATGCAACAGGCAATGAATGCGGAGAAATATTTCACAAGGCTATTTCCATGCTTTCTATTTATCTTGACTATTGACGCTAAAATAGAAATATATTCTCTTTAGTACCAAGTCTATGGGCACAGCATCGTCTCGGATGCAAAGTCGTCTTCAAAAGTTAACAATGCTAAAATAAATTTCAGTTCAACGCAGCGGAGTTTCGTTCCCAACTGAAATTCAGTTTTGGTTCTGTGTTTAGTGGCTAACGCATGCACGAATCAAAATTGAGTGTTGATCAGCTATTACAAAAATATTTTTTAGAAATATACTGCAGCATGCGACCCTATTAAAAGTGCAGTTAAAAGCTAAGCTAGACAGTGTTTTTGGCATAAATGGGTAATTGGTTTTTGGACCATAAGTTTATATCACTTGATGGACAAAATGCTTTGTAATCATTCCTTCACTTCGTAATGATGCCATTCACATTTATCTAACTTACAAAGCTGACTATAGCTACTGTTCCTGTATGAAAGGTTAACATTAAGCAATAGCGGCTTAGAAAAGTTGTGTTTCAAACTAATTTTTCGATCTTTTTTTTGCAAAGGCTTAGCTTATTTCTATAAACATGAAGCAACTAAAACTTAATAATTAGAAAGGTAATTAAATCGAGATAATTTTCAGAAAATAAATTCAATTTTGAGATAAGTCTGGTTTTTTTAAAATTGTTCAAACAGGCTGTTCAAAGATATCAGAATGTTACGATATTGACTTTTTAAAATTATTTAAGAAGCATTTTTATAAATTTGAATTGATGCTGCATCCAAAATAATTGTTTATTTAAACCATGGGTGGGAGGAGATGATTTAAACAAACTGAAGATAAAGACCATTTTAACCAGTAACATTTTGTAAAACGGACTAATACAACAGATTTTTTTTTTCAAAAATATTAATAGATTCAATATGTTTGGTTAAATATCTATACTCATTACAAATAAATTTCATTGGCATAAACTATTTCACAGTACTTAAACATCTAATATGGAAATTTAACATTTGAAGGGTACAGAGGATAAAGGCACCATGTAAAGTTTTTATCAATACTGAGATTCTAACACCATCTAAAAGCATATGAAGGAAAAACTATTAATCATAAATTTAATTTTGCAGGGTTCCCCACTGAAATCACAGAATGAAAATCAAGGACTTGAATATTATTTTTAAGGACCTTCAAAAATTTGTTTTTAGGCATGTCTTTAAGGTGTGATTTACTGCTGCCATGGCTAATACCAAAATCTTTTATGCACAATTGGCATTTTGAACAGACTGATGATGTTGCAATTCATGGGAACCCTGTTTTGGAATTAAGACGTAGATTAAAAGAAAATGGTCCAAAAAGTTTAGTTTCACTGAGGAAAAGGCATGTTATCAAAGCAAAATAACTTGTGTTTTACTTTGATCGACTTGTCTTCATCCTCTGTACCATTCATTTATAATGGATCTGCATCTAAAGCACTATGATTTATTTAAAAAATACTAATTCAACAATGGGAGTAGGTGATTCATTTTTAACATGAAGCATGTTTTTATTTATAAACTAGTGAAAGCCTGTTGAAATATACTTTAGTTGGCTCAAATAAATATATAGGAACATAAAGCCAATGCAACTGAGCTGTCATAAATATTCGATTATTGTAACTATTTTTAAAACCTTTTAGAGTTCATCTTATTCATACTCTGAAATTGATAATAGGATTTAATACTATTTTAAAAACCAGTTTAATTAATATTAGGAGTTAGGAACATTGGAAAACATTTGTAATGCTCTAACAAGTGCTTATAAGAATCAGCAACAGTATTTTAAAAAAATACAAAAATGATAGGGGGTACGATAATAACTTATTGTACATAATAATTTACATTCTAGACATCAACAATGTGTACCTTATATAGTAGGAAACAATCCATTTAAAACCATTTCATAGACATTTGCACTTCAATTTCAATACAAATTTGTCGTTTCTCTCATGAAGCTGATAGAATGTCAACACATATTTGTACAGACAATTACAAACAATTTTAACAAACATATTACTATGTATAAATTTATCTCCTTTAAAAATATTTTTAAGTTACAAACAAAAATGAAGTATTAATAAATTACCACGTAGATTAAAGAGATGGAAATGTTCAGTGAGTTAATGTGTAAAAATAAAAATATTTGCAAGAGGAATAAAAATTACGAAATCTTCCAATTTTTATTACATACTACGATAGTAAACAATAAAAATAATTTTAAAATAATAAAATTAATAATTTTGCAAACAAAAATTTCAATTGGCTTATAATTACAAAGTATTATGTTAATTAACAAAATTCACGCTGGTATAGTATTTAACCACTAAAAATAAGTGTACACATCTAAGTACCACACAGGATGCATTTATAACAAGAATATCTTTCAAATAAAACGATTCTCACTATTTTGTTAAGCTTCAAGTCGAGTCTATTTCCTATTCGATTTCCTTTTTACTAACTAATTTGTACATTATTATAAACATAGTGGAAAAGAAGTTTTTTTTTTATTACATTTACTTCATATTCAACAAATTATCTTCCCTATAGCTATTTCCTTTAAATTTATTAAAAGCGCTAATAAACTAAACGACAGTTATTTTAAAAAACTTTAGGCACTTTCTAAAGTAAAAAAGCTATAAAACATAAACTTTTGTTGTAACAAATTTTTGTGTGACCTTTAATGGACATTAGTAAAATCTTTATAATATAAATGTAATAATATATATTTTATTATTACTTTCTTGTATCTAGTGTAGTTAGGAAAGGTGATTTATTAGTAATTATTTATGCCGAAATACCCAGAAAGGTCATTAGTTATTTTGAGTTTTAATAAAATATGCATTTTCATACAAATTATCGTTATAATTTGTAATCAAATGTTGCTTATTTAAATAATTTCTTGTTAAATTTAATTACATAAATTAAATTCTCAGACTAGCTTCACATACATAAACACATATACACTTAAGTCCTGGACAATCTCTGCAATAAATATCACGATTGCAAACAAATTTGGTTTCATCTTTGTTTTCTCAAGACTTAAGAACATAATAAATCAATAATTTTTATAATATACTCAATATGCTGCTCGGATACAATTGTAAATTAATCTTTAAATATGTTTAATTCTCTCACTTTCAGGGAATGGATAATAAAGTACTATGTTTAAATATAAAACAATTTTTTGACAGTTTCTATAGGTTTTTTTTTTCATGTACAATACATACAATTTAAAAATATTAAACTAGAAAAATAATTTCGATCTAAATTAATGAACGCTTTACAAAAACCTTTGTAGCATGTAAGCTAAATTACACTTTTAAGAATGAAATATTTTTGATTTGAAGAAAATATAACACGAGATTTTATGAAAATATTTTGCGAGTGTGTTTGCCGAAGTATTTATTTAAAAGTGTAGTACTGGGCCTTATACAACATAAGAATCATATTTATCCATTCCCTTAAAAAAACTCATACACAAAATACATTTAATATGCATATTGTATCACTAAACAGCATAAATTTTATTCTTTGTTATTAAAATTATAAATATTTTTTGGTTAAAATTTAATATAATTTGTCATGTAATATCTTGTAGTTATCTATACATATATTAGTTGGTGGAAATGTTAAATAATTTATCTTTCAAAGTTATAAAAACAAGAACCATAAATAAAACATCAAAGGACCTTAATTTGAAAGGCACACAACCTACATTCTCAAATTTATACCTCTATTAGACATTGCAACTTCAATAACTGCAAGTTGTAATTTTGAATTCTATAAAATAGTAATTTAATAATCTGTAATCCTACTGATCAAAATATATTACTTTATTTGAGTTGGGATTAAAAATAAAAATCACTCATTAATAGAAATATTTATTTTTTGATGTTGCAAAATTTAAAGAAAAACGTGTAACTACGGAAAAATAGTTAGTATGTGTGTTTTAATGTCAAAAGCAACAAAATTTCTCTCCTTATTTCATAAGATCAAACAGAAAAAACACAGATTAAAACTTTAAAAAACTCTAGCAATAACCCAAGATTAAACACAGCAAAAAAAAACAAAAACAAAAAAAACCAGAATACTTTGTAAAAAGTTTCCTTTTATTACTTCCATACATTATTTTATAAAATAGTAAATTAATCTAATATTTTCCATAATAGTTTGTAATGTAATAATGGTATTTAATCAACTTCAATGCTTATTAATATTATAAATGTATTCTACAGTTAAGCTTTCTTAAAAAATTAGGAATTTTCCATTAATGAGCGATTTCTATTTTCAAGCCTCATGTGCATCAAACAAGAAAGATATTAACCGGGCATAATCACTAATCATCTCTTTCACAATACCAAAACTTATCACATGAATTTCTTTCAGAATCATATTTAGTCTACCTTTTCCACAAAAGTATTTTTTTTAACGTATCTCAGTCAGGATTCACAGTATATAACTTAGATGGAATGTTTCACTCTCTTAACAACAATCTCACTCCATTTCATTAAATTAAAACCTTTCTCAAATACTCTTCCGAAAAAAAAAAAGGATAATTTCCATAAATAATTATAGCAGAGGAAAAAAACTCTACCCCATACAAAAATACGTTAATAGATTTTGTAACAATCTATACAAGCAAAATTTAATACAACTTTATATTATTTTTTTTTATGTATAATGTAAAATATGGTTTACATCCTACACATCCTCTACACTTTTTTTAAAATAATTTGTTTTCAGGCTAAAAATCTTCGTACAAAACGACAAATACAAACTAGATCACAATATTTCCCTATAGTCTTCCTCATGTTGAACACAGGCCAAACCACACAGAAACAAGTCTTCCAACTTTCGTTATGAACTATGCAAATACAATATCTCTATATTAATGTGTATATATAATTTTATTTATATATATTTACACGACACTCATGCATACAAACACAAACACACTGTACAAATTCAGGCAAGGTTGATGCAGTAAGCAAACCCTTTCCGTAGCACGAGTTTTGCCGCAAATCTCGGCGCATAAGCATATGTACAATGACGTCGGTTAGTTCGGTTATAGCCTACGACTTTCGAGTTCGAACGATTTTCGAATCGCCCTTCGTCGTCGAGAACCTAGAAAAACAAAGAAAGAGCACTAAAGAGCACATCACATGCTTCTTTCCTGAGAATGGGAGATTTTGGAGGTGGTGAGTTTTGTGGCTCTCCAAATAAGAGGGTGAGCTTTTGTTGTTGTGTCAGAGAATAGTCCTGTATACTTTGGAAAACAAAACTTAAACAAAATGTACAATCTTCTCGTCTTGGGAAAAGAGTTTATCCTCATTTCAGGGTGGCTCGGACAGCAATTGTTGGAGGAGAGATTTCTTCTGTTCGGCAGGACGCTCTTCTAACTGGAACTGCAGTTGAAATAACATGAGAGGTGGCCTCAAATAATAATAAACAAGTAAACAATTTGTATTTATGACCATAACTGTCAGAAAATCCAATTCCTTTGTGATTAATTCTACTAAGTGGAATTTGATTAAGGATTACTCCATAAATACTGATTTTATGAATAATAAGCTAAATATCTGCATTAGAAGCCCAGATTAAAGTCTAAGGTTTGACAGCATTCAGTAATAAAAATAGCCTCAATACTAATTAAAAACACTAATTTAACCAATGGGTAATGTGCCCTTATTTAACAATGATGTTGCCAAGCTGTGTAATTTGATGACTAAATTCGTCACCCAATATCCAAATTTGTTACTATCTAAAATACATATCCTTGGTTCTGAAAATTTCTTGATATTAAATTCATTGTACTCTTACTAATCTAGCAAAAGCATTCCTGTTGACTGACTGTAGCATTTGTAGTTTAAAATATATAAGTTGCAAATGCAGGGAGCGCAGTAAGTTTTCTAAAAAAAAATATGTAGGAATTTTAGGGATAATTCCAAAAATTTTAGTAACATTTCAGGGATAAATCTCAAAAAGCTTAGGAATAATTTTTAAAAATGTAGAAGTATTTCTTTTAAAGCTAGCACAGGCACCTAACATACGTTCTTTTCAAAGCATGTTTCAATACTGAAAAAAAAAAAAATGTTAAATTTAAAAATTAAAATCGCAGAAAAGATTTTCTCCTCAGGAGGATTATCTGGGATTTTCCGCTGGTTTTCGAGAAAATTGGCGAATTTGAAATTTTTGAATTCTTTTAGAAAGTATCGAAAAATTTAAGTACAATTTTAGAGCGAATGCGATCCCTGCAAATGGGACAAACGTGTTTGACAAATGTTAGCCGAAAAAATCTTTAAAAAGTGTATTCACTTACCCTGGGACTGCCCGTTCTTTGCTGTCCGTCGTTACTGTTGGGACCCCCAACACTGTTTAGAAGTGACTGTGGATAAAGGGCAGGAGATGTGGGCTGACCATCTAAACAGAATAATGGACATTTATTTACACAAGCACTTTATTCAATAGCAAATGGCACTTTATATAATAGCAAAATGGCTATTGGACAACATCACACCAGATCTTTGTAATACCTACATTACACCCTAACACTTTCGCTATTAGTTATCTCCGAATGTCTACGGGCTATTGTCTTAAGCATTACGTGACATCATCTATGTTATAGTAATATTATACACGTCATATTAATTGTGGCAGCAATCTCTTCATCAACTACATTCTCCTTCGCATTGAAAGCATTTTCTAACCAGGACTTCAAAAACTTTGGGCACATTTCTCAAATTAAAAATGGTAGATAAAACTAATGATGAGGCTAAAGTTCACATTATTTTAACACTTTTGACCAAGATTTTGCTTGTTTGAAATTTAATGAAAAGTACTTGAGTAATTCTCTGGCTGATGCCATTTCGGCTCTTTTTTTCTACTCGTAAGCAAACAAGAATAATAAAATTAAGATAATTCTAAAGGTTATGTTTTTATTTTATATCATATTACTTGGCGACAAAGTTATATGGAAAACAAATTATTTTAAAAAGGTCCAATATGCATTTATATCGTCTGACGCATGGGACACGTCAGACCATATAAATGCATATTTGACCTAGTTAAAATAATTATTTTTCCATATAACTTTGTCACCAAGTAGAGCTATATAAAACAAAAGTAAAATGGCTAGATTCATAATAATTTTAGAATTCTAATTTGTTTATGAGTAGAAAAAAAGAGCCCTGCTATTAGGATATATTTCTGTTGTGTACACAAAAAAAATTCAAAACATTTTAAATCAGATATTCAAAAGGCTAAATTATTCCTTAATAAGAACTATTTGACACCAAGCATGCCATATATATATGTAATAACAATCTCTATTAGAATCAACATTAATTTAATTCACCCTTTCAAAGCGCATACCCTATTTTTTAAATCTTTCACCGATTCATTCAATAACTTCCCACGCAACAGCTACTTATGCGAGAATTGTTTAGGTCAGAGCTTTCTAACAGCGAGTCTAATAATTAGAATTCAGGATTGCTTGTTCCTGTGTCGGATGCTTTTATAGTTTCACACGCTCATGGCACTTCATTTTCCTCTCAGCTCAGAACAATACCCCCGGTTAGATTCCAGTCCATTTGTCGGGACGATTAATTCATTCGTCACTTTCTAAACGTAAACGACGTGTTTTTAATCCATCTCTTTCTGTCTAAACTTTCAATTTAGCTCATGTGAACATTACATATAGTTGTGCTTACAGTAGAATCAAAAATTGAAACTAGAATTCGAGTGTTGAAAAACATAAGTCTACTATTAGCAATCTGGGAATGTTGCCCACTTTCTTTAACCATATTTTTATTCCCTAAAACACTGCAAACATAAAAACCTATGTAACAACCTCATCTCTGAGGAATATTAACTAAAAGTGTATTGCTCTTACCGTTTCCCATGTCGAGTGCAAATCCGAGTGCGTCGAAATCAGCTTGACTAATGGACTGATTGGTCGACTGAGATCCCGTTGCTGTGGGCATTTGCTGAACAAGCTGCTGATGCATCTGAAGAAGAAAACATCATTATTACTCACAATAAGTAGCCTAAAATAATGACGTAAATTATCTTATTTATTTTTTAATTTTATCTACAATATTCTTGTTCTTTTAAATGTACTTTTTATTCACGTTAAAAGTTAATCACAAATATTGCCACTGCACATTCTCCTTAAAATAGGGGAACATTCTTAAAATTGAGCATTATCTGAATATGAGAATTTAACCTATTAACGATGGTTGGTAAGAAAATTTGCCAGTTGACATTTTAGTTTTTTTTCCTTTGCTAATAAATTGTGATTGTGGTTGCACTTAGTGTTTTTGAAAAATCATAAAAATAATTTTCAAAAAAATCTGACAAAATTCAAAATATACTTTAAATGATCCAAATAAACAAGGTATAGGATTAAAGTTATTTTTTTTAACTACTTCAAAGTCATCTTTAATGGGTTAAACATTTGCAAAGCTGTTGTATTGTATCAGTGGAATTAAACTTGGCATTGATGGCAAATTAATATACAAATCAAAAATATACATAGAAGAAGATTAACATTATTTTATGTTTTTGATTTACTTCAAACTATGCTGATTTTCTTAAAAAGAAAGTGTAGAGATCCAATACAAAACCAAATATTTAACGGATTTGAAAGCAAGAAGTGTAAACTTGCCCTCTTTTATTGCTTTTGCCCGAAAAATTTTGAATCTTACTTTACGACACTTCTCTTTTAAATGAACAATACGAAATAATTTTAACATACATTTAACATTCTTTTTTTAAAGAAATTTCAAAATCATTAATCATCACAAGGAATCTGAAAAATTCCCAAAAATTCTGCAGTAAATGGATTGAGAAGTAGGTCATAAATATACTGACATTTTAAGCATTTTGCTAAAGCACTATTTCAAGCAAAAAAAAACACCTTGTTTTTGGCATAAACATTGTATAGATTACATGTAGTAGGCTATTGAGAAAGTTTACTTACTTGATGCTGCTGTGTCCTGGCTCCCACTTTCGCTCGCAGCTCTTGTCGGACGTACTCCGATCTTATAGCACCACCGCCGTTGCCGCGACTCCTATTTAAAACAAACGACATCCTCATTAAATAAGATTTATTAAGAAAGCGAAAATACATAATTGCATTTTAAATGTTCAACTCCATCAGGTATATATAATACATAGATAGTTTTTTAGACAATTACAAAACTTTCCCTCTCAAATTACAGGGGATAGAGTGAGTTTTAAAAAAAAAAATTAGGTAGGATATTTAGGAATAATTTTTTAAATATCAGGGACATTGTAGGGATAATTCTTACAATTTTAGGGATAATTCTTAATTTTAGAGCTAGTTCAAAACGGAGTTTGCCAAAATGCATGAAATCTGCATGATCACGCTTTGAAAATCAATATCACCCCATAGAATTAACCTCATGCGTGAATTCACGCATCGGCACATCATGGTTAAATTTTTAAAAGTAATCCTCTTTTTTATAAAATCAGATCATCCTAGTCATTTTTTGAAGGTCGATTCCTTGCCCTTTTTCTTTGAAACTAGCATCCTTTTCTGAAAAAGTGCAAAATTTTCGTTTATTTTCCCAACGGAATATACGACCTCCTCCAAAATTGCCAGTTACGCATGCGCATTTATGTTCAAACGTGCCTCGCACAAACCAATGACTGACTGAAGTCATTAAATGGCTGCTGATACCACATGCGACACTAGTAGGTGGATTGTAGGGGGCTGTCCCACAATTTCCAAATCTAATTTCCTATGTTCCTTATTTGTGTTTTGCAGGCTTTTTACCATGCTTTCTTGCACAAAATAGAGAGAAAAAGGTAAATTGCAAGTGTGAATTCATGGAAGACGTACATTAACATTATGTTTTTCGCACGTCTAATCAGGATTCTTTTTGTTTAGCGCCGATAAGACTGGTTCAGGAGTTCAGATCATTTCGCCTATGTCTATTTTTCGAAATTTTCAGGATATCGTAAATAGTCAAGTTTTACTTCTCCGTCATTTATGCGATAGTTTTCGTAGTGTTGTCAGCATTTTTCTGATAGTTTTCGAGGAGTCGCTGGCATTTGCCCGATAGTTTCGCTGAACAACGTGGTGTCACCGAACGGCATAGTGTTAATAGTTAGTTTAAGGTTGATAACCAGCAAGTGTTTTTAGTAAACATTTAAAAAGTATATTTATTCTCTGATATGCGAAATCGCAATCATGAATCACTGTAACTGTTGTAGTTAAAAAAAACTTATTTTAATTTAGTTTTGAAAAATTTTAAATTAAAAAAATACTCCTTAAAATTTAGAGAGGGCTGAAAATACCCTTTGGAAATATTTTACTGGCGAACAATGGTTCAAAAGCATTTAGAGATATATCTTTTGAAGCTGAGATAGGCTCCTAACACAGACATATTCTTTCCAAAGCTTGTTTCAATACCATAAAAAACTGCCAATTTCCAAAAAACTTAATGTCAAACAATTTTTTAGCAAAATAACAGTTAAATAATTAAACAATTATACTATTTTGTAAAACATACAAATTTACATTAACTTTTTTCATCTGGAGGGATATTGATGTTTTTCGTGGGTTTTGTAAGAAAATTGGGGATTTTCATGTTTTTAATTTTTTTTTTTTAGGAATTATTGGAGCATTTCAATACAATTTTAGAAATTTTAGGGAAAAACAAAAATGTATGGAATTTTAGGGGAATGCAACCCCTGCACTTGCCAATGTTGCTGAAACCTGCAAACTGATACATGGGATCTGCCTGCAGTATTTATACTTAGATAGTACAGGTTGCAAACAGACTTACAATTTGAGGGCAAACATTATGGTTGAATTTTGATATGGAAACTCATACCAACAACAACTCTCATATGACATATATCACATATCTATAGAATACAATGGGAATGATTACAGTCTAGAAGCTTGTACAAATGTTTTGTTGTCATTAGTAAAAATAAAAAAGCATTTATAAAAGACTTCACAATTTTCTGCTCACCTGTCCATGATCGCCTGTGGGTAGACCTGCTGTTCGTACGAGTTGAAATTGTCCAGCTGGTTGTAGTTGGAGTTGTTGAAGTTAGAACCAGGGCTGTTGTAGTTGCCAGGGGAGGGCTGAGGGGAGAGGAGGGGGTCAGGGAAACCTGCCGGCAGGCCTCGAGGGGAGTTCACTCGATCTGAAAAAATGGAGGACGAGTTTAATACGAATACAAGTTTCACAGGGATGAGTTATAAATCTATCTTGCTTGATACTGTTTTTAAAAAATTAAACTTAAAAAGGATTTTGAAACTAAGAACCTCTTATGAATTTGTACAAGGCTTAAGCTGTAGCTGGATTTTTTAGCAAAATGCTCAAGAACTTTCTTGAATGCTAAAGTTTGAAAGTGAGGTTTTAGCTCTTTTCCTAAAACATTTTTACACAAAATTTGCAAATTCACCATTTTTGTTATCCCAAGGTTATTCATCAACATAAAAGAACAAGTAACCTGAAGAGTGAAAAGTATTCTTCCAGTTGATATTTGGTATAAAATAGCTTTACATTTCTAGCTTATAATGAGTTTTTTATAAAAAAATGTCATAATTGTGTTAAGTTAAATATCGTAAATGATGGAACTCTTAATAATTTTAGCACTTTGCTAAAATAGAAACGAAGGTTTTAGCTTTTTTGCTTAGAGAAATTTTGAACCCCACTTAACCCTTTACCTAAGCATCCTGCGATTTCTGCCGGCATTGTAAAAGTAGCAAAATATGTGCAGCCCACGATTTCCGCAGGGATTTTTGCCGTCTATTTAAATGTGCAACCCACTCTTTTCCTGTTCGTGGCTTGATTTTGGCTTTTCTGCGATGTTTAATTGTTTATTCAAATCTAGGTTAACAGGTGGCATTAGATGCCCACATTTCTGCGAAATATACAAGCATTTTTTGCAGTATTTTGTATGTTCTTTTCAAAGTTCAAAGATGTCTGAAGGAAGAGCTTCGCACAGCGACAGGGTTAAACACCAATTTGTAGTGATACAAACTCATTGTTTTTAGACATAAATTCAAAAAAATACATAAGAATCAAAAGTGGCAAATAAACAAATTATATAACATTGAAATAAAGTTTTATTTATAACTTGGACCACTTTTTTTTGTCAATGTGAAATGGAAGTCTATCCACGCTGGAAATAAAATGTGTTGTTCCTGGAAATCAACGATTTCAAGCAACTTGAAAGATAAAACTGTTCCATCAATAAAGATGGGTCCAAATCGGTAGATGAGAGAAATAGGAAAATCAAATTTAAGATAAGTTAAAAATATTTTTAAAAAATTTCACTAACAGAAATTAAGGATCCAAGATAAAAAAAAATAAGGGCTTTAAAGATCCTTATATAAGGACCTAACAAAAAACATAGATCTTAAGGGCTTTTCAGGACCAGGTCAACTCTGTAAAAAAATCAATATTGCGCTTATCAATGTTGTTGTAGATAATCAATATTGCTGTGGATGTTAAAAATCAACAAGGACACACAACCAATACTAAATCCAGATAAATCTAATAAACTAGATTGACAAATTGTAGCGATTGTTTTTCCCCCAAGTTGGAAATTAGTGGTACATATGATGGTTTCTTCTCTACAAGGTGATTTTATTTTCATGTTTTATTTTTGTCATGAAGATAATCACATAAACAATGTTTAGCAACTATAATAGATCATTAGCCACTGTATATACTTTAACCCACTGACGGTCATGGAAATGGGCGAAATTCCCCAGTTGTTTTCCCGGCAATAATTTTTAAATTATATTTCTAATTCAAATACATAATTTTTTTTATATTATTTTTTATTTATTTGTTTTAAATAGGTTATAGACTATCATCCTAATAAAAATATCTAAAATATATCTTATTTTAAATTTTATTTATAAACTTAAAAATTTTGTGTATTGCTAGAAAAACTGGGGATCCTAAGACATATATATAACTGCATGACCGTCAATGGGTTAAGTTTGTTTCCTTTGCCGCAATTTATCGGTTTATATTTTACGGCAAAAATGAACAGTGTTTCAAAAAAAAGTTTTAAATTTTGTAGTTTACATTAGATGTATCAAAGACTATCTTATTTTAAATATAAAAAAAAATTAACTACCATATACAGGGTTCCAATGAAATCATACATTAAAATCAATGACTTTTAAAAGGACCAAAATAATATTTTTTAAGGACCTTCGAAAATCTGTTTTCATACATCAGGTCTTTAATGTGTGACTTAACAGCTGCTTTGTCCAGAGCGTTAATATCAAAATCTTTCATGCAGAATTTGAATTTTGCCTTATAATCAGACTTTGATTACGGTCTTTTATTTTTTGGCTCACAAAATGTAAACACTAATCTCACAGGGTACAGTGTATAACTAAAACCATTCGATTTCTACTCCGCCAATTAGCAAATATAAACAAAACAATGTACAAATTGATGCACGAGTTAATACAAATATACCAGCAACAAAATTTGATGCGGTGTGGATAAGTAACAAAAATTAGGTACTTTTAAGAACTTATAAGCATTTTTAAGTACATTAAAGACCTTTTAAGCATTTTCAAGTACTTTTTAGGCCTGGAAAATCAGTTGAAAATATTAAGCACTTTAAATGACCGTAGGAACCCCGATATATACGTAATAAAAGAATCGCATCAAAATATAATATAGGAAATATTTTCTCAACGCTGAACTATCCTTTTAGGATGGACAATATACACAAAAACTAGTTTACTCACTTGGAATGGCGACTGCCCTCTGCATTCTTTGTTGGGGCTGATAGAGGGCACCACTGGGCGACGGAGGGTGGAAGGGAGAGTCTGGGGGGTTAGAGTAGGGGGAATTGCGATTACCCCCCTGAGGACTAGGCAGGGAGTGGAGAAGGGGTTGACGGGGTTGCTGAGAGTTGAACCTTGCTTGCTGCTGACTGGCAAACTGTTGCTGCAAGAAAAACAGATCTCATTGAAAGTTATGCGCAATAATAAGGTTTATGGGTTGAGTAAAAGTTTACTTTATAGTAGGGATTTTCTTAAGATACCAGTATACATTGGAATTAATAGAAAAAATAACCTCTTTTTTTTTTTTAATTTTAAGTACTCTTAAACATGGTAGCTTTAAAATGGTATTATGTTCTTCATGATATTCAAAATACTCTTTGAGCAACATTAATTTTTTAGAAGGTACTAAGTGTTGAAAAATCACTACAGCAAATTTTAAAACTCGATTTGTCAGGAACTAGTTTTTATCAGGACAGAGCTTTTTTTCATCACAGATAACTTCAGTTTTTTAAAAAATTAAAGTAATTTAAAGTGTAAAAGTAGTGAACCAAGTAGGATGTAATACATCTCTGCAAAAATAAAATTTTAACTAGTTTATAACTTTATATTTTTACAAAAATGTTAGTAATTTTAAATACTACTAACAAAACAAAATTCTATGAAAAAAAAGTTATTTAACTTAGTTCTAGTAGGTTTCCTGTAGCAAATCATCGTATATCATTTGAAATTAAAACTAAATTACAAGTTCAGTTATGACTTGTTAAAACTAAATTACAAGTTTCAGTTGAACCTTAATAAGGTAATTAAATTTTAAATACTCAATCCGGGTTCATACTCAATTACAGAAAAAAAAATCCCCGAGTTTTCCATTGTCATGTGCTCCATCGCAGAGTTAATTATTTTTAGCTAGATAAATATAGTCAAACCTCAATTACACAAATTCTTCCGATAACTCAAAAAAGCCCCCTCCCCCCTTTTTTTCTTTAAGAATGACTTCCTGCAAGTCAATATTGTCAAATAATTCTGTAACTTCAATTTTTCAAGTTAGGGTTAAACAAATAGCACCAAAGAGTAGGATTTCTTTCCAGAGTAACAAATAATATTTCCAGGTTTTAGGTGCGGATTTTTCTCTTTTCTTGATTTTAAGGCCGATTTATTTTCCCCGAATTTTCCAGGTTTCCCTGTTCCCCCTGAAGCATACAAACCCTGTCAATCAGATATCATCAGATGACAAAATTGTTTCATGCAGATATATTAGTATTCTAAGACTTGTTAAGTGTGAAAAAACTTGCGAGTCTAGTTTAAAAATTAAAGAAAAAATAATTATTTTATACATTAGAACCTTAAGGAGCAATGAATGTAAAATATAGTAACACAGTTGACATTGAGAATGAAACAAACTTTAAGCGATTTTCACATTATAAGCCTTACTACAAAATCTTTCAATCAACAACAAATCAGACAAGTTACCTGCGACAGCTGTGCATTGAGCATAGGGTTTTGCTGTTGCAGATTGGCCTGGCTTTGCTGCCTCACCCAAGCTTGTGTTGGACCACCTTGAGGCTGAACATGAGGCGAGAGTCTGGATGGTGGGGGGTAGTTGTTGGGGGGATAGCCCCCCTGTTGAGATAGAGGGGAGAAAGGTCCTCCCCTGGGACTCAGCTGGGAGGGACTGGCTGGAGGTCCCTGTTGCTGGGAGTATCTGGGAGACAGTTGGGGCTCAGGCATGCTGGCAGAACGCTGGAAAGAAAAGAGTGGATAAAATAAGATGACCCAATTCAACACAATCCCATGAAAAAATTCCCTAATAATTATAGATACCAATGCCTGATTTACAAATTTTATAATCTAAAAACTGAAAATACTAGCATGTAGTTATGATTACACTGAATGCACTTATGGGAATGAGAAACTTGTTTTTTTAGACAGATTTTTACAAATTTATCTAAATTTTCAGTAATATTTAAATATTTAAAATATTCCTTAACAAATCCCTATACTGTGACTTTTGTTATTACTCTGTTTTAGTAAATAATTTGCAATTAGTTAAATTTCACTTAATTTAGTTTCAGTCAATTTCTATATCAATCATCAAATGTTAATTAAATATGTTTTCATTGAGGGAAACCTTTGTCATGTAAAAGTTGCCTTTATCCAAAACACCTGTTACCATACATTTTTAAAGTAGCTACATACAATTCCTTAGAATAAAGCAGTAAAAATATTTTGCTTATGAAAAGGTAATTTCAATACAGTAAATTGAACAAATAAAACATAAAAAAAAAGATAGAATTTCTGCAAATTTGGAGTAAAATAATTTACAAACAATTAAAACACTTTAGAAAAATTAAAGTACAATTTACTTTCTTTCTTAATATTTTTTAAATTACCAATCCGCTATAAATACAGACAAAATTCTATCAGCTTAATCTCCAATATAGGAGTTAAAAATTTAAAAGGGAATTAGTAACTACAACAAGAGATCTTTAAAGTTACCTGCAAGGTGACATTTGGCGCCACAGAATTGTTGATGAGGTCGTTAATGTTGTCTCCGAAAGGGCTAGAGGCTGGAGACTGCAGATTGGGAAGGTTTTCTGGCAACCTGTTGTTCATGGTATTCAGTGCCAGTTGCTGTTGCTTCTGTTGCAACAGCAGTTGTTTTTTCTGGTTGAACTGCTGGAAAAACACTTTTTGTTTATGCTGCTCCAGTAGCTGACGACGCATCTAAAAGTAAATGCTTAAACTGTAAATACGAAGTATTAACACAAACTGATTTGACAATTAGTTTAAATGTAGTGACTAAAGGTAAGCTCAAACGAAGAAACACTCCCAAACAATTGATGTTCCCCATCTGAAACAGCTTACTGCTTATTTATGCAGGGATAAAAATATCAAGGATATAAAATATGCAGGAATATAAAAAAAATATGAAATATATAAAATAAGATAAAATTTTTTATGTTATTTTAATTTATTAACAGCGATTATACAGGTTAGAAAAAGGTGGCAACATCTAAAGCAATCGAGAAATTTCGAGACGTTTCTTTTTCGATGAATTGGCTGGAAATTTCGGGAATGTTCTCACGTGCCTGCTATAAAAAGACCGGCGATCGGGAAAGTTTTCAGATTGACTTCGGACTTCGTTGAAAGCTGATCGCTTTGTTTACCTATTGGAGTGAGCTTGTATAATCGCTGTATTCGAAGTTGTTTTCGTTGAAGCTTGAGAGTAATTAAGCTGTTGCCTGTGAATAAATTTTGTGAGCTCTTGAAGAAAGAATAAATATTTTTATACCGTAAAAACTGTGCCATCATTGACTCTGTGGAAAAATTCCTAACAATATATTACTTCAAAATACTATTCCATGCAATCACCTCCATAAAAATCACCCTAAATGTTGTTGTTTCTTAAAATCGGTTGCAAAACAAAGTTTTTAATAATAAAAAAATATCTTGACTTTTAAATTACTTGCAAATGTGAGTTAGAACTTCATTCGTGAATTATATAGATTCATAATAAATTGATATTTTTATTTACTGATTGATATAATCTCACTGTTGTTAAAATATTGCACTATGTCTTGTAAAACTACAAAACCCACTTTGCCAAAAGTCACCCAGAAAAATTTTAATAAGAAAAGCAAAGAAAGCTTAAAAAAGTTCATAAAAAGTAATGAAAGTTTGATATAAGCAGGTAAGACTGTGGAGTTTAACCTAATCCACAGTGCAGTGATTTCTGAAAGATAGCTCAATGTAGTAAGTTTTGGAGGAAGCTTCAAGCAGCCAAAAACTTTTGATGTTATGCAGATTACTTGTGCTATATAAGCAGAACCTGAAAAGTAATGAGCAAGGTGTAGAATTAGAGCTACGTGTCTAATTCAACACCTTAAGTGTTGCATCAATTTCGAGTTCTAGTTAGACAGTGTCGCTTCAGTTTTCATTTCTTGTTGTAACAGTTATTATGAGTTCGTATTTATTATAAGTTGTTATAATTTAACCCAGCTCTCTCCTACTTATTTCATCGAAGAGTTAGTAGTTTGGGTGCAAGTGATGTTACGAACAATAGTCTAGAATTAGAGAGTCCTTTAGTGAAATAGTTATTATGTAGGTGATGAAGGCAGACCTGACACTTCAACACCCATAAGACTAACTAACTGGACACTTATTTAAAATGAAACTTAACCATAATTGAAATAGACTTATATGGATTTTTAGTTAAAGGAGATTTTTTTCTAAAGTTATTAAAGCCAAATTTTGATGTTCAGTTGTACGATTTTGATTTTTGCTTAAGAGTGAAACTTCAATAAAGAATACCAAAAACCCTTATTCAAGAATTCTAAAAGCGGTTTCGCTTACGATATCTCCTAAAAGTCCTCTCACAAACTTTATTATTCGCAATGGGGAAAAGTTTAGCATAATCACGAGATTGTGTAACAAACCAACTTACGGGTGGTGTGAGATCGTTGAAGTTTGTCCCTGCTCCTCCATACTGAGGCAGACCCCCTTGCCTGTTCATCTGTTGGGTGGTGATATTAGGGGGGGTCCTGCCCCTCTGGGGATTTGTATAGGCGGGGGGAGCACTCTGGAACTGCTGGCTGGTCCCCCCAAGGGGAGAGGAGTAGGAACTGGAAGGGGGCTGGAATCGTGGGTTGTTGCGGCCAGGCTGAACCTGCAGGAGAAAGGTATGGAAAATATGAAACAAGAATGATTTTTGAACTCTTGAGTTATAAATAAAATCTTAAAGATACTAGAATCACTAATTATAGATATATGTTAAAAAAAAAATTATTATTTAATAATGAATGAAAGGAATTTTCTCACACAAAAAATATTTAAGTTTTTAGTAAAGGATTTTAATTTTAACTTATCGAATCTTGACACACATTTAATAAGATATCAAGATTGGATTTATAAAATTTATTAGACTTGGTAAAAATTGCATGTACAAATGGTCATGACAAAAATGTTGCTTATAATTTACTAACTCTTTGTACTATTAAAAGTTCCCAGGTAAACAAGGGTCTCGTACAGTCACATATCAATGAAAAGAAAATTGCATTTGTTTAAAAATTATTTTGCTTCTTAAAAATTCCACATATTATACGAACACTGGAGAAAACAGTATTGGCAACTTATTGCATCGTATTTTCCCATTTTCATCATATACATATATATAATACAAACAAAATAAAAAGAATAGAACATGGCAGAAATTTGGAATTTCATCAAGGTTGTGTTCTTTTCTTTTCATTTTGTTTGTATAATTATTATTATATGCAACTTTTTAACCTAGCAGCTTAGCACACACACACATAATTCAATTAGCAAATTATAACGAGGAAAAATAAAATTAAAAAATCAAAGTGTTTTGGGGACACTGCATTAAGAAGAACTTTTACCTCAAAGCTCATAAGCTGCTTCTGTATGCTCTGTATGGCCAATTTTTCCTGGGCATCCTGAGCGGAGGGGGGACTACTGGCCACTGGAGGAGCCACCTGGCCAGTCTCCGGCAGTTCCTCCAGGAGCTTGAAAAAGGCAAAGTCATCCGTGGCCATATTCATATCCTGCTCCATGCTCCACACCTGAAATGGGCATTTGAGTCAGATCAATCTAGAATGCTAATTAGCAACTATGCAAAAGGACGATTTTAATGAAAAGACAAATTCATTCTATTCCTCAATTTATTTTCACTTTTCCACGGTATATTTGAAAAGTTTTGTTCTGTTTTATGTTAATAAGTTAAGAAAACATAGGCCCCTTATTGGAATAAACAGTAATCTATGAATTAACATTTTGCTTTAGGCACTGTTTAGAAAGAAATACGCATTTCTTGTTAACTCTTTTTTGGCTAGATAGTCAACTAAACAAATGTCTAGTGAATATTTAAGTTGGCATTTAGCTCAGATAACTAACTTTTGCATCTAATTTTGGGTTTGTGTAAAAGAAAAGTGAAAACTCACAGCCTTAGGGAACACAAATAAATATTTTTTTGTGTTTTATGGGGAACATGAATAAATATATTACATTATATACTACAACTCTAAAGCAAAAACAAAACAACAACAAAAAAAAAAATCATACAGGATGAAACAAAAAGACAAATATAACAAACCTCTTGACAAAAATAAAATAAATATCTAATCAATACAGATGTGCAAGAAATGGGAAAAAATTTAATTGATTCAATATGTTGGAAGTTTTCCAATGTTGTCTATGGGGGAGAACAATAACCCTTCGTAGTAAAACTAAACCATTACTTATTCATCTCAAGCAGTTTAACATTTCTTTCACTTTAACCCTCTGAGAGTCCAGGGAATGGGCCAAATTATACAGTTGTTTTCCCTGTAATAATTTTTTAATTGTATTTTTGATTCAAATATATAATTTTTTTTTTTAATTTTTTTTATTTATTTTGTTTTAAGTAGGTTTTAAACTATCATCCTAGTAAAAAGATTTTAAAAATATTTTATTTTATTTAAGGTTGTGTTTTGCTGGAAAAACTGGGGATCAAAGGACGTATATATACACGCCCATGACTCTCAGAAGGTTAACAATACATTATCAAAGCTCTTTTGATCTATAGCTTCATAAAATAAACATATCCACTGACCTGGTCGAGTATATCTGATAGCAGTGGGTCACTCGCGCTGACCACATTATTAGGGTCCCTGGATGCCTCTGCCAATCCATCTATGAGCAGATTGGCCGTGTTCTGAATCGAAGCCTGCTGCTGGGAGCTGGGAACCAGGTTACCATAGTTACCCAGTTGGATGTTTTGGTTGGACTCGCCAGGAGACAACATACGATTCATGAAGTGGGTCACCTGCAGAGGATTAATTGGATTTTGAATACATTAAGAGATGCAAGGAATTTGGAGAAAACATGTGACGTAAATAATTTTTGCTCATAAATAATCAGTTTGCTTTTTTGAAGTCAATGATAATTCGTTATATACTAATTTTTAAAACGTAGTAAACATGAAAAAAACTTCTTTTTTTTTTTGACTGCCAAGTACTGGTAGGCAACTATTACTTCTCAATTGTTTAGTTAATCACAATCTAATTTATTAGGTTCAAGCAACCCCAAAGAAATGAAACACTGTTGCTTGGTGACAAGCATTTAAAATTCCCAAACTTTTTATGGCTGACAATTTTGCTCGGCAGGCTTTTTCCCAATTTATAGTTTTTTGGTAATAAGTTATATAAAAATAAATAAAAATTTAGTGTTCCTTGCACACATTACAGACACTGAAAGCAAACTCTTATGTAGTGCATACTTAACAATATAGCAGAAATGAAAAAAAAAAAAATCAGCCAAACCTCACTTTGTAGATGACGATACAATTTTGAAAATTGGTAAAATATTTTTTTCACAGTTCAGAAACTAATTAAAATTTTTCTGCCATGCTGGTTTGCTTTCAGAGGGAAAACGATCAAAACAAGTTATTCACCTGGTTAAAGCTAGATTGCTGTTGCGGTGCTAGTGTGACATGGCCACGGGAATCTGCCGTCACAACCTCTTGTTGTAGCGAAGTTGAGAGTAGGCTCCTGGCCCCGACATGGCCAGGAGCAAAGCTGTACTGGCCAGAAGCACTACTAGTACCACCGGTGGGTGGAGCCCCTGTGTAGGGGGTGTGCACCTGTTAAAAAAAAATTATTTTATGTTAGGCTGGTGGAATATTAAAAATTTTAGTGAAAATGGATAAGTTAGTGAATCAGTGAAAATAGTGGTGAACAGCAAAAACAATTGGAATTTCCCAATCACATTTATATCCAGTCTACAAAGAGAATACCCCCGGCCAGAAAGTTTGCATGGTGGTGGTTACTACAGAAACAAGATTCCTCAATTTGGAATAAGGGTGCTGCATGGAGGATATAGGAGACCTAAAAGGTTACGATACTGGATTCATCTTTGGTGATGAGAAATAGTTTACTTGAATCAATCTATGTTAATACAGTAACGAACCCTTTAACCGGCAAGCTCGACACCAGCATCATCTCGATTTTCTGAATTTGCCCCCCCCCCCCAAAAAAAATAAATTACAATTGTGACACAGCTATTTGAGCATATTGAAAATACATGCTTCCTCCTTATCCGTCACTTCCCATTCACGAAAGATGAAAAGTTATGAAAACTTCATATTCCCGATTTTACGAAGCGAAGTGCAAACATTGCCTACTTCCTCCAAGGTAGTTATAACATTCCCTTTGCTAAAAATAATTGTACATGACCAAAGATTGCGTCATCCACAGTAAGAGTGTTCTGGGACACCGAAGACCAGGAATTAGCAGAGTTAAAGAAGGCCACTCGGAGTATTCCTTGTCCTTCATGAACTGCTAAATGTTGTTTCCGGAATTGTATGATCTTTGTAGCCTCCTTAGGAAATCCTATTTGTACAGACTTTTTAATTTGGTGGTAAAAATACCATGCTGATGTTGTCTTTTCTGCAATATCTCAGCATCAGAAGGCATAGGACCAACTAATGACAAAAAACATTGGTCTAAAAACCAGTTTGCGATGTCAGAGGAGGAGCGGAATGGGCGCTCTTTAGTTAAAGAGGCCAACTGTCTTGGCCATCGATCCTGGAATGAAGGATGGGGGCTTTCTTGTCTCGGCTTGCATATGAAACTGACTGCAATGTGACATCAAAAAGTGACGCAATCGCTCTTTTGACAGCGAATTTCGAAATTAAAAAAAACGAAAACGAGCCTGTTTTTGGGTCATTCCGGATTTTGGGTTGCCAGATAAAGTGTCCGTTACTATATATGAAATACCGTTGGGGGTTCAGCAAGCCAATGATGATAACTTTCTCCTGGAATCCCCCGTGAAAAATTGGACTAGTCTTGTTTCCATAGCAATAGACAATGCTAGAATTCTTGCCGTGGGCTATACTTCTGATAGACAAACAGTAACAACCTTGTTATGATTCCACCAAATATCTTAAATTCTCTAAACACAATAACAAAACACTTAAAAAATACATTAACACAATTAAGTATTACAATCAACCCACCAGCTTCTTCTCGAGGTTCTTTGGCAGTCGTTCTTGAGGTAGCTGTGAGACAATGGCATTGGCGATGCTCGTGGGGACAGTTGGCGCCGTTCTTGGCGTCTGGGCCAACATGGAAGCCAGCATCGGATTTTGTCCAGCCAGATGAGCCTATAAGAAACGAATGAAATTTAAAAGGGTTCAAAAGTAAAGAAACTTCACATTAAATTAATCAAGCTACAATTGCATAATATTAATGATTTAGATTCAATCATCAGATAAAAGTGAAAATACATGTTTTAACTTGACATCTGCATGATAGTTTAAGTCACAAGTATTTTAAGCAGCTGTTTTTTAGTTCATAAGTCATTAGGAACACCTTATAATACACTTTATTAATTTCCACTGCAAATTTAAACAAAGAAACTCAAGTAAAAAACCCTTTACTCTTTAAAGTATAGAATAACTTACAAATATTGTTATGACCAAACAATCAGTTGATCCTCAACAATATTAAAAAAGATGCTTTTTAGGACTATATTGCACATTTCCAATATTAGTGATTTAATTTAGACAGAAGCATTATATATCAAATTGAAATTACCAAGTTGCAATCATATTTTTAATATAAACTAAAATAATAATAATAAAATATAAATAAACAAGAAAAATAATAATTCTTAACTTTGTGATATAAAAAAATATCTTATTATAGGGCTTTTGAATTTTTTTAATAAGGTTCCAAACATTTCTTTTCAAATCTAGCCATTTGAAATAATTTCTGAAATTTGACTTAGCTTTATACAAATCTCTGCAGAATCAAGAACTTTTAAGTTATCAACCCCTGCAGTAGAACTTGTTGGCCTTTAATATAACTATCATAATTTTCAGATATCAAATTCTTATGGCAAACAAACAAAATTTTCGAAAAATAATAATTATTTTGTTCTGGAGGAAAATTTAATTAAAAGTTAGGTACTAAAAGCATTGTACAAATATGACACTTAATCTAAATTTAGAATTAGTTCAGCAACAATTCATTAAACAAATTCAAAATTTCGACACTCACTCATCAGCTACTACAGTCAATTACATTCTAAAGCTACTATTAAAATTGCTAAAAATAAAACATGCTATGGATAGTCATTTCATTTTATCATGTGTAAGTTAAAAGCATTTCATTTAAAGTATAGTGAAGCAATTCAAATTATAGGGACAGTAAAAGATTAAAAGTTCCCTAATAATTTCCTGATTTCCCTAATAGATTTCTAAAAACTTTCCTGATTTTACGGCAAACTTTTTTGAAATGTTACCAATTTTCCAGATATGCAGACACCCTTATCAAGTATAACATGTATACCTTAGACATAATATACCAATTATTTTTTTTAAATAGTTTTGGCGGTAGAAAAGTTTAAATTATTTCATAACATGACATTTCTTACAATTACCACCACAATTCTCCAGGTAAATGGCGCCAAAATACAAATGAACGGGGAAACGTACCTTCAAAACAAAGACAACACTTTTCCCTGACTTCCGTGAAATTTTAAAAACATTCCTCGACATTTCCCTAATTTTTGCAAAATTTTAAAAAATTCCCCGATTTTTTTTCAGAATCAGCTTCCTGACATTTCCCTGATTTTCAGGTTCTGTGGCCACTCTGTAAAACTTAAAATTTTTATAATATGGTAGTCAATGATTTCAGGCTATATTACATACATGTGGTTGATTTTGATGAGGTACAGGCCTCTTGGCCATGGATTCTTCCATGGGGGTGTCGGGAGATTTCCTCTTCGCCACATTGTTCATGGTCACATCCATCACTGAATTGGACATTCTGGACGGGCCACCGGGTTTGGACACTGCAGATTGGAGGCTGTTCAAATCGCCCGAGACCTGAAAATAAAATGGAGACTATGTTACAGGGCTGTCAAAGTGCATACAAGCAAGAACATTTAGAAACTTAATTTACAGCCACTTGGAGAGCAGTTGTGTATTTTTAATCGATTCTTTGAATAAAAGTTATGGTAAGTACTGTGTCTACAAAGAGAATAGCTCCCGTCAGAAGGTCTAGACGATGGCAGTCACTATAGAAATGAGACTTATCGATTTAGAATAAGGGTGATGCATGTAGAATATTGACGATGGTTGATGAGAAATTGTTTAGTTAAATCCATCCATTTTGATAATCTATGAAATACGACCAATATGTCGTTAAACAAGCCAATGTGTTGTTGTCTTCCTCCCTTAGTCCCCTGTGGGAAATGTGGTCTTGTTTCCATGTCAACAGACAAGGCTAGACTACTTGGCGAGAGGCTTTTCTAGTGAAAGACAGACAGTATGTATTTTATATAGTTATTTATCTATCTTATGATGTAGAAGTTATAGTGTTGTTAATGCTTTGTTCGTTTTTGAAAATTAGAAGTCACCATTATGTTCGACTAAAATTTCCTTAACAGCAGTGATAAATGCTTTATTGTATAAATGCATGATTTTTCTATGCATTTATTTATCCATATCTACTTGGCAAGAGTATTTACTTGTAAAAATATACTATATCTAAATGCTGAAACATAAATTTATAGCTTTTTTTTTTAAATAAAATAACTAATGTCTGATGGAAAGTAAAAAGTGTACTTGAGTATATTAAACAGAATAAAATAAACCTTTGTCTGTACTTTGCAATTACTACAGAATTTTTGACAGAGTAAATTATTATGTCTTCAAAATGAAACATTCAATAATAACGATCATAATCCCTGCAATGTCAGCATAAACAAAACAAAATGGTTGTAAGCATGTCTCACCAAAATTACATTTCACTAAGTTCTAAAAACATTTCAACTGTTTTCCAAAACTTTCATGACACTTTCAAGAGATTTCAGATTTCGTAATTTTGAGTTAATTATTAAAGTGATTTTTCACCAGTCAATACTTCTACAACTGTATAACCAAAGCCAAATTTATTCCGTTTATGAATGATAACAAGTAAAAAAGTATCAGTGTATAACTGGCTTCATAAGTAGGCTATTCAGTTTTCGACACCAAAATAAAATCATTTTTCTAGTGCATTGGTTAACAAAGTTAGCAAAAATTATTATTATATTAAAGAGAATGATTTTGCAAACGTTTTAACTGCAAAAACTGGACTACTTTAGAAAATAATTCAATTGTAAAATGCATGGTATCCATTTGAAAATATGCTATCTACAAAAACGTAAATGTATTCAGTTACAGTTATTTTTTTATGTCAACCCAGTTAAGGCAAAATAAGACTGGTTGGTTGGTTTATACACTCAACTTATTTTTATGCACAATGACGCCTAATGAGGCCGGGACCTACAGCTTAACGTGGATTCCGAACCACAACGAACATCCATGCCTAATACAGGATCTGAACCGGGCATCTTTGGCATGCGTGAGCAGAGCGCTAACCACACAGCAAAATTATATGGGGGAAAAACAAGACTAGAAAAGCTTGTAATTTTGGGATACCATAATAACTATATCAATATATTAGGATAAAAATGCAAAATACAGATATAAATTGTACTTCTCACATAACATATAGCATAACTCATACACACAGCTTCAAATGATAAATATCATGATTATTGCCAAATACAGAACATACTTGGAAAATTTACTAATATTAGAAGACATTACAGATAAATGTTTCTTTTAAAGAGGCAGACTAGAATTAAGTTGTTAAATAAGGCTAATTAGGAAACTAAACAAAAACTACATTAGCTGAGATTAATGAGAAACTAACAGTCTTATATTTTTAATAACATGCATTAATCCCTTCTTTTACTATTACTAGTTAGTTTTTTAATGAAACATTTGTTATTTGTAACGCATTAAACACAATAGGAAATATTATTCAAACTAAATGTGAAATTAAAAACTACAATGCTTTTTCTAAAGATTACATGTATTCTTCAAATATTTTGAGAAAAGATTTCTTTGCTTAATTCATAAGAAATGAAAATGAGAAAAATTCAATTTGGATGACGACTTCAAACCAAAAATAAACTATTTTACAATCAAAAAAAGATCCCTCCTTAAAAAAAAAAAAAAAAGAGTTCAAAAAGAAGTAATGAATGTCACCCACTTTTCCTTCTGTCTTCAAAAGTTGTTGAATTAGTTGATCTTGATTTCTCTTAAAGCTTTTATCCTCATCATTGTTAAGAAGCTAACAAAATGAAATAGTTGTAGAAAAACGTAATACTGGCATGACTCATTAAAATCTTTTCATTAGTAAATACAGAATTTAATTGATGCATGCAAAATATTTTGAAAAACAATTCTTAATTCCTAAAAAAGGGTATAATTTATACTTAAAAAAAAATTAAAAAAATGTGGTGGTTGACTAAATCAACAATTTGTAAGCTTTGATTTGGAACTGGATGCTATCAAGTAAAAATTTGGATAAATATGAAATCCAAAATCCTTCATGGAAGGACTGAATTGTTTTTCTAACAACATGCTAGAATTCAATTTCAGTCTTCAATTAAAATTCACAAAATGCTGACTTAGTACTTTTTTTTTTCATATTTTGCAATTACTCCAAGAATAACCTACATCAAAACTACTAACAACACATATTAATCACAAAAAATATAGGGACAAAATATGATTTCTTGTGCTAACTGAAGTATATCTATCTAGACATTTTTGCATACTCGGTAAAAGTCAAATAATCCCTTTTAAAAGATAAAAAGAAATTAAATAACTGAATAACAACATATATCATTTCTAGTTGCAGAAGAACTATATAAAGGGAAGACATGTATTGATCTTGATACTATTCCCAGTTAACAGCAAAGTTATAATTGTCCTATTTTGTTACAAGTTTCAAATACTATACAAAATAATTAGAAATATTAATTTTTGAATTTATAACACCGGTTTTTTCCTTAAATGATGCAAATTTTATCACACTGTACTCAATATTCAATTAACTATTATTAAGTGACTTTCTCGGAGAATATCAAAACATCTCATAAATACATAATTTTGAAATTATTATATTAAATAAAACCAAGGATGGTTTTACTTAGAAAGTAAAAAAGGTTTGCAATTGACTAGAAATTAACAGAAGATGTAATTTACTTATAAACTAAGCAGTTAAGAACTTATTAACTATATCAGCAAATTGTCAAAAACTCTTCAATACAAGTTTGATTGAATTATAATGTAAAATGGCTTAATAAATGCTTTGATTGACTGTAAGCATTTATAACCAATTAAAGCCTCTGTCGAACCCGTATTCACACTTTTCCCGATGTCTTTATTGCTGTCCCCGCAAATGCCAAAATGCAACACAAAACCATATCTACGTAAACAATAATGCACCTCAAGAAGTCAAACACGTCAATCCACCTACCTTCCTCAGCATGTTATTATTGTTACTCAAAGTTCTCTTCTGAAGGGCGTCATTCCCACACATCTCCGCTGACATATTACAATTGGTATCACACGACAAGCTTTTACTCACATCATCTCCCATCTCCTCGTCCTCCTGATTCAGGAGTTCACGGAGGATAATATTCTCATTGTGGACCGGATCGGATCCGTTGGATCCGAACCCATTCTCAGTTACTTCGTCCATCTTTTCACTCTTGGCTGACGAGTCTGCCTCCTCCACTCCGTGCGTTAGCAGGCTCCGAAGCTTCTGCGTTGCTGACGAATCCATCCCTGACATGGGGCTCATAAGTGGCTTCGAGCCTCCATTACTCGACATCAGTCCTGACATCGGGCTCATCATCTGCTGTTGCTCCGAGCCATTACTTGTCCCATCCTCTCTCTTCACAAGATTCGACATCAGTCCCGACATCGGGCTCATCAACTGTTGTTCTGAGCCGGACTCGTCACGTTTGCCAACGTTGCCCATCAGTCCCGACATGGATCCATTGCTCGTCATCAATCCCGACATTGGGCTCATCATCTGTTGTTCCGAGCCATTACTCTCTTCCCTCTTGACGAGATTAGACATTAGTCCGGACATGGACGATCCATTACTCCCCATCAGTCCCGACATTGGGCTCACCATTTGCTGCTCACCACCATTATTGGCTACCTCTTCCCGCTTAACGGCGGGAGCAGGCGAGGAAGTTCGAGAGACTGTCTGGGGACTGAAAGGAAAGTTGTTGGGGAACGGGGCCGGAGAGCTCCCTTGTTGTGCCGGGGAGCGATCGTTGGTGGTCCGAGGAGGATCATCGTTGGCGGATCCTCCAAGGTGATCCCAGCTGGAGGTGGGAAGGAAGTCAAGGTCATTGAGGTTGAAGTCCTGCGGGCTAAAGGAGTATCCTCCGTTCATGTTGGTCAGGGAAGGATTGCTCGGGGGAGCTGCTACACTGTTGCTGTCTAGACAACGCTCGCTGTCCCTGTAAATGAAAGAGGACGAATAAGTGGATGACTAGAAGTTGATGTATAATAGAGTACAAGATTATTTTGAACAGTAATTTCACAAACCAGAAGTAGCAAGAGAGGTTAGTTTTTCAATCATCATCAACTACCAATAAATGCTATTTTAACAGATATATTTCGAAGGTCTTAAAGAATTGCTAAGGCAATGTCCCAAATAAACTGTGACATCACACAAAAGGTCAATTGAAACGTTATGGGTGCAATATGATGAAGGCTTAAAATTGAACTAAAAGATTAGTTTGTTTTTGTACAAAGTGGTCTTATAATTAAACTGCACTTTAAAACCTGTAGCGACAAACATATTTTAAAATTTAGAACAGTTGTTAACCATAGGAAAAAGATCTCCAGCAATTAAAAATAGATTCAATTCTTTTTAACCCACTGACGGTCATCGGAATGGGCGAAATTCCCCAGTTGTTTTCCCTGCAATAATTTTTAAATTATATTTCTAATTCAAATACATAATTTTTTAAAATTATTTTGTTTTAGATAGGTTATAGACTATCATCCTAATAAAAATATCTAAAATATATCTTATTTAAAATTTTATTTATATACTTAAAAATGTTGTGTATTGTTGGAAAAACTGGGGATCCTAAGACGTATATATACGTGCATGACCGTCAATGGGTTAAATACATCATTTCACTATGGTCTCAATAATAAGTTTTCCAAACTTCATAGTCATTAAAATAGGTTCTAGACAGCTTTAATTTAATTATAACCATTCCCTATAATGGTAAAACATAGAATAGTGAAAGGTGATCGAGAACTCTTAACTTTACAAGACCCAGATTGAATTATGGGCATTAAATTATTTTTTAAATATTTGGATCTATCCCCATTTTGGAATGAAAATATATATATATATATAATAATAATGAAAACACATATGTTGGTCTATTTTGCTTCAAAATTCTTATATTACTATTTAAGAACAATGAATGGCACTGATCAGTGTTATTGAATTCAAATGACTTGAAATGAATTTATGAAAAGCATCAAATATACACAAACGCTATAATATGAACAGAATCTAATGAGAAATTAATGTTTCTAATGGGAATCTAATGTTTAAAGTAGAAGACATTTTTGAAATTGCTCTTGCATTGATCAAACTGGAGATTCTACTAAATTATAACATGGTCTTGCACTTCAAAATTAACTAAAAACTACAAGAAAAAATTATATTCATAATGTACAGAATTCATTGCTTGATGAAAAACACAAAATTTAAATCTTTTATTCAAACGCCAAAACCTAACTTTGTAATATTACAACCATCTTATGAAACAAAAGCTCTGGACATACAAAATACCACAATAGGAACATGTCAAGTTCTTACATTATTCAGTTAGTAAATTGAAGCAATCTTAAAGAAGTTAAAACAAGAAAATTAACAAAAACTTTTTTTTTTCATTAAAAATAGATATGTGACAGTTGTACTTTCGAATAAATATGAGCTACTTACAATATGATGGTATGGCTAGCTACTATGACTTCTTGTTCACTAGCCATAGGATTATAGTTCGAACGTTTGCTTCTCGTTTGTACGTAAATAATTTTCTCGTGAGCTAATCGTAGTCTGTATATGCCACTGGTGTTGCTACCTTGCTGGAGGGCTGAAAGATCATTTCAAACATAAATAGATTATATAAAACAAAATATAAATAAACAATATAACATATACAATAGTTAACTAATTTAGGAATATGCATGAACTCAATAAAAAAAAAAAAAAAAAAAAAAATGCTGAAACTTTTATCTTTTGATTTGTCATCAAGTGAAACATAGAATATTAAAAAGGCACAGAATCTCATTCTCCAATAGTATGATTCCTTAATTCCTCTTGCAAAATTTAAAACCACAAATGAAAGTCGATTGAAAGAAAGAAAAAAACTAAAAATACTCTTCTAACAAAAGTATAATGCACTTCAGATTTATCAGGTAAAAAGCTCCCACAGCTAGTCTATTCGATGGTGGTTGCTATAGAAACAAAGACTCGTCAATTTAGAATTAGGGTGATCCATGCATGCAATTGGTGTCCAAAGCCTATAAAGTAGATGTCTTTATGTAGTCGTTCTTTCTCTAGTATTGTTCCCATGGTACCTTCAGTCATAGCTAGACAAGTTGACAAGAGCTATTCTTGTCACACATAGGATATATCTGTAAAAGCTTCTGAAGCATTTTTCACAATTAATAGGAAGTCTAAATAAGGATCATTCCCTATACTCCTATGTTACAATCTTTTAGCCCAGTGCATTTAGAAAAGACTTTGAATAAAACCTTGAAATTTGGTGTTTAAGTAAGAAAATGATCAGTAAATGAAATAACAGAAATTAAAAGTTCGAAAATAGCGTCTAATATATTTTATTTTATGTTTGAAATCCTCATGTCAATGCATTTAAAATGTCAATGCATATGCAGTGGGTCCACCTGGTACTGTATATGGATATTTTAATTTTCAATTATAATAGATGGGTATTAAATGAAAACAATTTAGGTTATTTCATCAAGCGATCTTTTTCGTGCCTAACTCACCAAATTTCAAAGTTTTATAGAAAGTAGTTTCTAAATGCACTGGGCTAAAAGATTTTAACATAGCGAGTATAGGGAATGGTCCTTACTATGACTTCATCTTGAAAGGGAAGCATTTCAAAGTTAGTACGAAAAATATGGATTTCTCGGAGCCATCATTAAATTAATGCATACCTAAACAGTTACAAGTTGGTGCATGAGTAATACAAATACGTCAGAAAATTCTGATACAGTGCAGATAAGTGGCAGACACACGGGGATAGCGAGTCTGAGTTGCATTTTTGTAAATTTTTCAGTTGGATAACATACATAAAAATTAAGGACTTTTAAGGATCTCAAAGCATTTTTAAGGACTTTTAAGCACCTTTAAGCATTTTCAAGTACTTTCAAGAGGTTCAAAAATATTAAGCACTTTTAATGACTTTCAATGACCATGGGAACCCTGGTAAAGTGCAATAATCCTGGCAAGAATTTACACAGCAGTTGACCAGAAAAGAACTTTAGGAGCACATGCAAGCATGTAGAGTAGCAAGAATCGTGTCAAGCCTAGTTGTAGAAAGTAAGAATCATGTCAGTATATCGTTTGCAACAAATATCAGTGTAAGAGTGACCCAATAGGAGCTGTATTGAGAACTTATCAATGATAGGAATTGAAGTTTAATATTAATGTAGCATTTTTACCAATATTTCAGAATATTTCTTACAGATAATTTAAGAACAAGTGTCCATCATAATGAGTTTCATGATAATAAGTGCAAACATGTGCTAACTCTACTCACTCTCTTTTAAATGCTGTGTAAGCTTTTGAAAATCCTCTGGATGACAAATTTCTTGTATGATGCATCCAACAAGATCTTTGTTTAGATACTTAGTGTACGCTGCTGAAATATTTCTGAAATAAAAAGTAGAAAATATATCAACAATGATTGCGAATGCAGTCTCCTTATTTCATTTTAATTTATTAAAAATACATATATATATATATATACATGAAAATTTGTTTGTTTATAAACATGCTACAAAGCCACACTAAAACGGGTTACTGGATTTCTATTAAACTTTCAACATAATGCACCCTTGATACATAAGTGATACAACTCAAAATTCCTCATTTTTTAGTTAAACGATGTACACAATCACAAACTACATAATTGGCATAAGTCAGCATTCAACTTGCTTCAAGTACATGCAGTTTGTCCTTCTTTTACCCAAATGAAGAATTTTTAGTTGTGTCGCTTTTGTACCAAAGGTGCAATATATTCAGAAGTCAAAGTACTATAAATTACTTTCGCCATAAAAAAGTGAAATTCAAATATCCTACCATAGTTTAAATACAGAAATAATATTTTTCCAAACCTGAATGCTTAAGATATAACCAGGAATAAAATCATCAATAGAGAAAGATTTTTTTTTCCAATAAGCTAGCCTTAATATCTCCAACTTTAATTTTTAAGAGGCATAAAACAAAAGTAGTCTCAATAAGTACTTTGTGATCATTGGTAAAATAAATTGGAAATTATTCAGTTAACTTTTAACACAAAATGAATACAAGAATTTGAAATATTATAACTATAGATCAATCAATTGGTTGTTAATACTGTTCGAGTTTAGTAAAAAAGCAGTAGAATTGAGAAGTATTCAGGTAGTAGAAGGCAAATAGATCGATCCTGGCGAGATTACTTACGTTGTGTCGACTGATATAATTTTTCCCCTTGAGTCAAGTCGGGTAAGGAATTGTTCGGAGCCTGGAGCAGAGTTCTTTTCGCCCGAAGGCAAACGTCTCGCAATACACACCAATCGGTTTTGAACTTCTGTTAAACAAAATATTCATTTGATTAGTTTCAAATATCAAGCAATCATAATAAAGTTAGGATACAGCCGCATTCAAATGGGGGTTTTTGTCTTCTGCAATTTAGAAAAAGGCACATATCTAAAGAGGAAGATTATAGGATAACAAAAAGATTAAATATTAATTCAACAGGTGAATCAAATAAATTTTATTTTCAAAGATTTAACTCTGATCAATATGGGAAAAAAATCCCACACAGCAGCACGTTTTGTCAAAAAGTTAGTTATCAAAAAAAAAAAAAAAAAAAAAAAAAAAAGGCATTATAAATTATCTTAATCAATGTTAGGACTGATCAATGCAAGTATTATGGAAATGCTCTTTCTATAATAAGGGCTCTATAAAGATCAGACTACTGTGCCAGTTTTTCTGGGATTTCACTATATTGTTGTCATGAATCTTAATTATGCAAATTTATTTCTTAAGAGTGCAACAGCCTTGGGGCAATGTAGAGTTAGGCAAATTTAAAACTTTTATAAATTATAATCTTCTAGCCCAGTTGATTTAGAAACTACTTTGTATAAAACCTTGAAACTTGGCGAGTAGTATGAAAATGATTGATTAAAAAATGACAGAATTAAAAACTAAAAATTAGCGTCTCATATGCTTTTTATGCTTGAAATCTTTACGTCAATGCCTATGCAGTGGCTCCACCTGCAATAAACTTTTGCTTTTTTAAATTTTCATTAAAATTTTTTTTAATTTTTATTAAAATAAAATGTATTCAGACGCTATTTTCGAGTTTTTAATTTATGTCAGTGATCATTTTCTTACCTACTCATTAAATTTCAAGGATCTATAGGAAGTAATTTCTAAACGAACTGGGCTAGGAGATATAAATTTAATAAAGTTTATTCTACCAAAAAAGTTACTAATTGGCGCATAGATAATACAAATACGTCAGAGAATTCAGATAAGGTGCGGATAAGTGGTGGTCACGAGGAAATAGCAAGTCTGAGTTGCATTTTAAAAAATTGTACCGTTAGGTACACATCTTCCAAAGTTAAGGACTTTTAAGAACCTCTCAGCATTTTCAAAGACTTTTAAGGACCTCTAGGCATTTTCAAGAACTTGAAAACAAGTTCAAAAATATTAAGCACTTTTAATGACTTTCAATGACCGTGGGAACCCTGGTATAGGGAATGATCCTTACTAGGAGTTTTTCTTTACAAGACTTTCATTTGACATCAAATCTTAAGCATTTATAGTTTTTTCTGTGAATGTTGAGCTCAGACTCGTAAAGCTTTTGTACAAGCATCTTGCTTCATTAGTGTAAAAGCAAAAATGAACAATAAGAATTACCATATTTCTTTTCTTGATTCATTATACGATTCCTTATTTTCATATTCTAGCACCACAAAATCAAGCAATGCCCGAGTTGCATCCACGAGCACTTTTAAATACTTAATATGGTTTCATGTATAAAAAAACCACCAACCTCCCTGTGATTCTACCATGTCCTGTGAAGAACCCTTGTTGTTATGCGGCAGTAGTACAGCGGAGATGTGCATGTTCTCGTATTGCGATATTCGTGTCTGCTTCTCCTCCATCGTCTCCTCCTGATCCTCAGGAGGTTTCACCAGGAAACGGCAGTGGAAGGAGCTGTTCTTCGTATTGGGCTCGCACCAACCAAACCCATTACCTAGAATGGAACATTCAAAATAGAGCCTTGACGATGTTTCTAATTTTGACTGATGACAGATTTTAAAATAATGGAGTGTAATTGACACAAAACACTCAAAACAAAATAATATTTTGTAAATTTAGAATGTTTCATAAAATAAGATAAAATTATGTGCAAACAAAATTTATCACTTTACATAACAAAACAGTTAAATTTTAGAAATAGTTTGTTGAAAAACAAAATAATCTCGACTATACACTGCAAAGTTATATTATAAAAATGTTTCAAGAAAAAAAATAATTTCTTTTATCAGCTACATGTAGAACAAAGTTAAGAGAATAATTTTAAGTACATCAGAAAAAGTCTCTTACCTATAGACATAGGTAATAGGTTGCTGCTAAATCTAGCGTGATCGCCGACGTGAATGATATTGTAGATGCTATTGTCAGTTAAACTTTCCTGCAACAAAATTTATCATCAGAATAACACTGTGACATAATAATCTATATAAAAGAATGCTTAAGTTTAAAAGAAAATTACACACAAACCAATACAGCACTAATTCAGACATGATACAGCTCCCAAGCAAAAAAAAGCATAAATTAAAAAAACAAATATATTTTTAAAAAATGTAAGAAGTCCAACAACTTCAAACAATTGACAAACAGGTGAATCTAATTAAATCCAGTATTCTAATTTTCAAGCTAAAGTGTATTGAAATTTTTGTGTTTATGGTATTTTTTTTAACCCACTGACGGTTATGGGAATGGCAGGGGTCAAAGTGACAAAATAAGAATATATAGGATTTTTAAAAAAAATATATAGGACAATTTAAAACATCAAATAACTGCACATAGTTGCTACTGAACTTAAAAATTAACTAGTTATACATTTATAAACTCGTTATACTGTATTTAAGAGAATATAAAACACACCTTAAAAAAAAAGAAATCGCCTGATCCTGAATATGTCATCCGTTATTGCCTCAATATTCCATCCCTAAATCAAGTTTTATTAATTACATTATTTGCAATCTTGAGTCTTTTGCTCCCAGTATCTATAACTGCTTGAACTGCTCCAATTTCTTTAAGTATTTTCTTTTTATCCCTGTTTGCAGTCTTTTGTTGGTTCAGATTTACTGTTCAGTGTCGGTTGGATTGGCGGCGAAAAGTGGGAGATTTAGCGCCGAATGTGGCGAACTGGGGATTTGGTTTTCCGGAAACCCTAATGACCGTCTGGATTTGACATCACAA
Source organism: Linyphia triangularis (assembly GCA_963978545.1). Taxonomy (NCBI): domain Eukaryota; kingdom Metazoa; phylum Arthropoda; class Arachnida; order Araneae; family Linyphiidae; genus Linyphia; species Linyphia triangularis. The sequence continues at coordinate 20,321,137 of OZ021727.1, forward strand.
CGTATTGACGTCATTTTCAATTTTGGCGACTTTTATGAAAAAATCGTGGCTAATATTTCGAATCCGATACGGATTCTGCGCCAAGGTGATTTTCGCTAAAAAATGGCATTCCGTCACTTTTTTAAGAGCAAGAGAACTACCTATGGTTGCCCTAATTAGGTGCCGTTTAAACAATTCGTGGCGCAGAATCCGTATCGGATTTGGAATAAAAAATCGTCATCCGACATCATACAGTAATTCTTAACCCTTTTGTTTCCTTCATCAATTATTGATTGAGCACTCAAAATGTCCTTTAGTAGCCCTGCAAGTTAATCACAAGTCGTTTTCATCCGTTTTTCCCGAGGCAGAGTTATGTTGCTGCATCTCTCTCTCTGTATCCAATTAATTTACTACGTTGGAGGAGAAAACAAATCAGAAATTCAAGACCGCGTACTATGAAAAAGTTCACATGTTTACAACTCCCGCCGTTCCAGTGGAGTTGAGTTGTAGGTTATACAGCACGTGACGTCACAAGAGATAAAACGCCGCCGTTACAAGCATTGATTTTGTCAGGTGTTTTTACCTACGATCGCGGCAAAGAATCCGAAATATAAAAAATGGCAACTAAAGGCACCGTTATTACGAATTCGAAGAAAATATAGATCGAATCAATATAGAAATATAGGATTTATAGGACAATTGTAAAATATAGGACAATATAGGACGTTTTTGCCAATTTTTAAAAAAATATAGGATTTATAGGACATATAGGACGTCTGCGACCCCTGGAATGGGCGAAATTCCCCAGTTGTTTTCCCTGCAATAATTTTTAAATTATATTTCCAATTCAAATACATAATTTTTTTTTAATTATTTTTTATTTATTTTGTTTTAGATAAGTTATAGACTATCATCCTAATAAAAATATCTAAAATATATCTTATTTTAAATTTTATTTATAAACTAAAAAATTTTGTGTATTGGTAGAAAACCTGGGGATCCTAAGACGAGCATGACCATATATGTATAGCCATATACGTGCATGACCGTCAATGGGTTAAAAACATATAGAATTGAATAAAAAAAAAATGTGAATGCAGGAATTGTCCATTCATATGTATTTATAGTTGTTTTTTTTTTCATGTTAACGTTGACATCAGTTTCAGAAAGTTTTCTTACAAGCATTTTACTACAATAGTGTAAAAAGCAAAAATGAGCAATAACTGAGAATTATTCTACTTACGTGATGGTAATTTATAAAAGATTCCACATTTTGCGTGATAAATTCTATTTTGCCATCTGTGTTAACCATGAACAAAAAACCATCTAAAGCCTGGAATGAACAAAAAAGAGAAAGGTTTACAAATACAGAACTGTTTCAAAGGAGTACATGGAATAGTAAAAATTGACTACGTCGATGCACATACATTGAGTAGAAATGGAGCTATAAGTTCACTGCCGAGATAACTAGGCTTGCTGGATGATACCTCACTCTTTTGAAGGTCATCACCTGAAGGACAATCTGGAATTTAAAAAAAAATAATTAGAAAACGCAAATTAAAAACATGCATTGTTAATAGCCATTCATTAAATAAACTTGTAAACAATTCTTACTCACATCTTATTAACTTAGTTGGTTTCTTAATTGCGAATAAAATAAAAAGGGTATTTAATATCAGACAGGTTAAAAACATTTTTTAATTATTGGAGCATTATATAAAGTATGCTCTTTATGAAAAACTATTTATACTGGAAAATAAAATTGCTCTTAATTACTTGTCACTTTACTTCAATAAGGAAATACTTATAATTATTGTTGAGCAAGTTATTCTTTAAAAATAAAATAAATCATAATTTATAGATAGCAGGAATTATTGCGCAACAACATTCGGAACATTAGGTTCATTTAAGTAGAAGCACGGATTTTGATTTTAATGACATTTAATATGGGACGCCTTTATGTGTAGAAAAGTGATAGAGTGTACTTCCTTTTTGCAAAAAAAATATTTATTTTAACTGTTGTAAGTGGTTATGTTAAGAAACCAACAACGCAAGAGACAGTGAACACAAATGACATACCTAATCAAATTTTTCTGCATAAAAAAAATTGCACTTTGTTTCAGCTCATACAAAATCTAAAAAATTACATAGATTATTTATAATATGTAATGTGGTTTCGCTGTAAAACCAGTCAACGTATAAAAATAAAAATTTAAGTGATTTCTGTGCAGAATCACAATGCTTCGAAAGGTTAATCAAAATGCCAATGAAGAATGATTACGATTAACTTATTAAAAACTCCAAACTGTACATTGCTTAAAGTTTAGCACAACAAGAAAGAAAAACAAAGACAGTTATAAGAAGTTTTGTTGTCTTCTACACACAAAAAATGACTTGATGGAGAATAAATACAATTCCACATGGTAAAGTCTGTACCTATTTTGCATTGACTTAAATGGTTGACTGCTTCCTGTATTATGGCACACTTCTCAGGATTAGCGGAGAGGGAACACATGTCAGACGCGCCAGAGATGTAACCTGCCAGTTCTTCTAGGTAGTCCTGGGTAGACTCCCTGCGCCACTTATCATTAAGGCACTTATTACTGAAATATATTAATTTGTTAGGAAAACATGAAAAAATGCTTACATTTGGTTCATTACATTATATTTTTTTATAATTACATATGAGGTTCGGTACTATTATGTAGAGTGTATTTTGGTACTCGACAAGAGGGAAGTTTACTCAAGAAATATAACGACTCGGACCAGCAATGAACCCCTCTTCTTCAGTTGTTCTTTAAATTTCAATAAATAAATGCATTGCTATCTTAACCCACTGACGGTCATGGGTATGGGCGAAATTCTACAGTTGCTTTCCCTGCAATAAGTTTTAAATTATATTTCTAATTCAAATACATTATTTATTTTTTTAATTATGTTTCATTTATTTTATTTTAGATAGGTTATAAATTATCATCCTAATAAAAATATTTAAAAAATATTTTATTTAAAATTTAAAAATGTTGTGTATTGCTGGAAAAACTGGGGATCAACTGACGTATATATGCGTGCATGACCGTCAGTGGGTTAAAGACGTAACTCTCCATGTAATTACAATTCCCTTAATTATATGTTGATAAATCCAACTTAAATGTCAAAAAAAATTTATAGGACTCGTTATGATGAATAAGCAATATGAAATGTACAGGCTGCGTATGAGTATACTAGCACTAACATTAATGTTTAAGAAAAGTAATTTTATTCACAATTGTTAACAAAAACTTTCTTCCTAAAAATGAGTAATCCTCATTTCAATAGGCTGTGCTCTTCTGTGCTACATTTTTTGGTACTTGCGTATTAACGCCACAGCAGCTACAGATTTGGCGGTTTTTAAGTGCCACCAATCTACACCTAATCCAAGGCAACAAGAAATCCAAAAGATAACTGCGTGCACGTGCAAACAACAAGATTGCTCTTTATTGGTGGCACTTAAAAACCGCCAAATCTATAGCTGTGGTGGCGTTAATACACAAGTACCCATTTTTATTTAAGATTGTTGTAACAAATATGAATCTGGTATTATGAGAAGAGACAATTAAATTTTTTTATGGTGTATTGTGTATGGTTATGGTGTACTAATCAAGTAATGTTTATTGACACATGCAATATTTGAATACGTAATGTGAAGCACATAACTTTTTTAATTACTGACATCATGACAAAAACTTTCTTTGTAAAAAAGTCACTAACATGCTTTTCCATAGATGGCGCCTTTGTACTTCAAATATCTGTAAGGCATTAGTATTTCTTACCAATCTGGTAAATGTGCGTGGTGTGATATACGTCTTTGATGTTTCGGTATCCAGTACATTTTATTTCAACTGTAAGCAAACCGTGGTATACAAGTACTTTTGTCGCAGAGATATTTTATGAATTTCATTTAATGGAACTGCTTCGCTACTGTTACAAATTATGAATAACCATCAAACATTTATACATACGTTTAAGCAGATAGGTTAAACGTTGGTCAGTTTCAAATATTTTTTAAAGACATTTCTTAATAAATTTTGATATACTATAACAGGCTTCCCCCTTTTATTAAAGAAAAATTACATACTTTCAAGGACCTTTTTAAGAAAATTCAAGGACCATAAAATTTCATACTTCAGACATAAAAATACAAAACAGAGACAGTGATTATTGGTAGTCACAGACAAATACAAGGACTTCATCCTTTTTTCAAGGACCAAATTTTATTTTAAAAATTTTAAGGACTTTCCAGGACTGTGGGTACCCTGTGTAATACTAGATTTAGCTGTTAATAATAAGGATTGGCAGAAGTGACAAATTGAAATCGGATTCACATTAACTGACATTAATACAGATAAAGTTATTACAGTGGCACAAGCAAAAAAGTAAACATTAGTAATACTTTGATGAAGATCTGTAGTAGAAAAATTGACCAAAGAACTGCATTTTGCAGTAACTCTTACATGAAATAAAGTATAATTTTTTTATGCAAGACAAGGCCAACTTTGTTGAACAAAAACGTAGGCCACAACCCAAAAATATTCTGTTTCTCAATTATCACAAAATAATTTTTGAAAAAATTTAAAAAAAAGTATTTAAAGCTTGCCAGTAAAGTAATATTAACAATAATGAAATGAAAAAAAGCTACTTAATTTTTGTAATTAAATTATGCTCCTTTTAATTGATAGAATGAGATTTTACTTTTTGTTTTAATTAGTTTGGCATTTGTATCAATAGTTTTAATTTACAAATAATGTGTATAATGGGTCACAGAATAAAGTTTCCAAGGATTCACACTGAAATCACAGAATGGAAATCAATGACTTTTCAGGGGCTTTAAAGGACCTACGAAATATTTTTAACGATTTGTTTTCAGGCATCATGTCTTTATATAAATTTTCAATAAAGGATTCTTAACCCAAAAAGTTACAGAATTTTTCAAAAATATGTAAGCAAAATAAAGGAAAAATTTAAAATAATATCATTGAATATTTTAGTAAATACAGCGGTTAATTATTTATTAGCTACGAAATAAATAATAGAAACTGTAATTTCGAGATTAAAAGATATTTTTCAAAAATGTGAGTAATTTTTAAAATCGTTTGTTTATGATCATATTATACTACGCGTTTGTTCCAGGAATTTTTTTACAATTTATCACTAGGATTTTTTATAAATTTTGCATCCAGGTACACAATATCCACGAAAATTAAAGACTTGAAAGAACATATAAGCATTTTCAAGTACTTTTAAGGCCTGTAAAATAAGTTAAAAATACTTTTCAATGACTTTCTGATACAAAGAATTACAATAAAGATTCTGTGGATAAAAACTATCCAAAACATTTAATAATAAGTTGAGAAAAATTAATACAAAGGTTATTTTGCACAAATGACAATACTTTAAACAAGCCTAGTTAAGTATGTTAAATTTTTAAAAAAATCATTACATCTTCAAGTGCGAAAATAGTTTTAAAGGCTTACAGTTGAAATTGCAGCTTGAGGTCAGCTTCGTCAATCCTTTCCAATTTGACATTAGGGGAAATGTTCATCTCAGACAACAACAAAAAAATAGAACTTCATTGGCTGGGCCTGGAAAACAATTGTAACTTTAGACAAATGCAACTATTTACATATCAAGCCATAGTGAGAAGCAAATAAAATTAATGATGCAATCTATGTAGTATAAAATATGGATTAAATTACATTAAAGCTGGCAATAGAACCAATTTTTAATTTTCAATGCAATTAATAAATTTAGGACTGGGATTGAAATTTTAGTGAAAAATCTTGCAGTGGAGACATATAAAAACCCCCCTAAAGAAAAATGGGGGATAATTTTTATAAAAACAGACAGCATAACTGGGCAAAGTAAGTTAAGACTAGAAAGTATGGTGCCTTTGCAGCAAAACTGATATCATGCCAGTTTTATTCTGAAAAAAAGGAATTTTATAAAATTATGGATTTTTAATGGATATTTTTTTAATCTGCAATTTTGATTCAGAGATGTTTCTATAATTCCATTTTTGTCATGAAGTTGGCGAGAACCGGCACCATGTTCTTTAGTTTTACTGCAAGCTAATATTACAAACACTAATATTTCGAAAGAACAAATATCTAAAACTTTGTATTACAACATTTACAAAGGACATTTTGACAAATAAAAAAATAGGTAATTATAAACATGAATGTAAATGCAATAACAAAGGAACTACCGCGAAAGTTTATTAAAAATAATTGTTAGGATATGCAAAACTTAAATATCTAACCTTCAGATGAATTATGAGAGTTGCATCTTCTGCGAAGAAAAATCATTTTTGTTGCAGATTGTTTTACTTTTTTTTTTATTCTTGAGACATTAAATATGTTATCACAACCTTTAAAAAAACAGTCGACATTTGCCATTTGAAAACAAAAACAGTCAACGCGTTTGTAAATAAATAACAGAAATGACATTGCCAGATACAAGGTTACTTTCTTGTTGCCATAGAGTAACTATGTTTAACTAAAGTTTTTAATCAAAACACAAATACACACGATTTTAGTTTGTAAAACACACAAAAGTTCGATTAATTACAGGAAACAACCTGGAATAAAGAACGCCCATTAAAATAATAGAAAAGCCGGTTTTAAATGCTGAAGTGTGCATCGAGTAGTTAAACGCATAATAAACCAGCTACAAAATAGCAAATAATCGTCAAGGAATATAGCTTTCACACTCTCGTCCTAGCCACAGCCCCTCAGTGAAAATAAGAGCAAAATATGCATCTAAATAAACTATTAAAAATAGAATCCTACCTTTCTCAAAGATCGACACCAAACCGCACATTCTTTTGTGTATTCCAAGTGTATGCATATTCCGAAAGGGCAACAACACCACACTATTCAAACCGTTTCGAGCACACAAATGCATCGCTGAGGTATTTTTCGACACTTTTGTAATAGAATGAAACTCATCCTGAGCGCAGAGATTGACCCGAGAACCGTCTACGTCACAGTTGGGGACGTTCTATTGGCGCGGGATATACATGTACGCAGACTATCCGATATAACTACCCCTACACCGATGGGCATTCATGAGACTTTTCCATAATCAAGTCAGCTGAGTGTCATCACGGCACCTACCTGTATGAGGCCCAGCACACCTCGGGAACACCATTTCAGACTATATTCCACATCGTGCGTCGTCTGCTTGTGATCGCGAAAACAGCACAACTCAGCCAGGCAGTCGGAAGAACGAAAACAAAAACAGCGGAACATCCGGGCAAGAGCTGTCCTGCATTTCCCGGCGGGTTGGAGTTTTCGAATGAGGGATCTTTCACATGTCAGTTTGTTTGGGGTGTATTCAGGGAGGGTTTTGAGAATAAAACGATGGAACGGGGTCTAAAAATGAGGAGCTGGGAGATTGTTGGGAGATGTTTCGAGTATAGAGGGCTACGGCGACTGCGCAGTGCGGTGATCACGTGGTGTCCTTTACAGGTGCTGTGTGTGTGCGGCAGAGGGGTGAGTGGCCTGACAGTTTTGCGTTGCGCACTTTTCGGCAGGAATTCGAATTGAATTCCACCAACGAAGCCGGGAAAGCACGAAATCAAGCTTAGCTTTATAAAGAATTTTTTTTTTTTTTTAAATATTATTCCAAGAAAATTTACTTTAATATTTCGCAAGAGATTTGTAGATCTTTGAAAATAATCGAGGGGTGTTTTTTAAGAAAATTAGGCACTAACAAACACTAGAAAAATTTTAAAACCGAAAAGGGACTAGGTATATACGGTTGTATAAATTCTATTTTTCAATGTTTATGCTCAGACTAAATATAACGATATAACACATTACAAACTAAAAGACTAATTACAAGGAAAATAATTGCACTAAAACATTTCAATAATTCTAAAGTGGATGTTTAAAAATATACTGCCGAATTTTTGTCACTTAATATGTTTACATTGCGCATATGTTTAAATATATATTTCAGGAAAAACTCACAAGAAATATTAACTTAGACACTTTAAAAAAAAAAAGACGGTTGCGGTATTAAATGGTGGGATGTTAAGCTGTCAGTGACTTTAAAGTTTCCAAATCTGATATTTAGTTCAGGGTGGAACTGCTCTACATTTACCTAATGTATTGTAAGGGGGGGGGGGGGGGAGGGAACCAAGTAAAACTTGACGCGCGTAGAATTTTTTTTTTGGGGGGGGGGGGTATTTTGTAAATATTCAGTAAAAAGAATCAATTATTTTCTAAACAGATCTGTTATAATGCCAGTTATACCTTTGTGCCTTTACTATATTTTATTAATATGGACGATTTGTTAGTATTTGCAAAGAAAAAAAAAAAATTATTTCGCTAAAACAAATTTGGAATGAGAGTGATTGTTAGAAAATTTCATAACAAAAATTCGTGTCACCAAAACCTACAAATTTACTAATCATCAAAAGGTTCTTTATTAGATATTATGTTTTTACTGCAAATCATTTATAATGTTAATATAAAATCATTTAATATAAAAGAAAACTATTAAAATAATCATATATGAGAATATTTCACTTTGTACAATATTAAAGGTGTCGTCCTGTACTCGATGGCACATAAATATTCAAGATAATACGCGTCTGAAACTGCAAATATAAGTTATCTCTTTTTGAAAACGACTACTACATTTTTAGATTCTACAGCTCCATACATAGTAAAAATATCCTTACAACTTGAGGCTACAGTATATTTCTTACTACAGCGTCTTCTGCCTCTTCCCTCCATGAGAAAATATCTCCTTCTCGATAATGTGCGCACTTAAATAGTGATTATCTTAAAATATACGAAAGATGTCCGATTCACGCCTAAATCTTCCGAGTATAGGTCATTACGTTTAAAATATATCTTGGTTGTATTCAGATTATCTGGCGCCGTCAGTAACACGAGGGCTATAATGCGCCGAAACATTCGTCATTAGACAAGCCAACATACATTTACAGACACCCGGGCCAACACGGGACTCGAACCCGCAACCTCGCGGTCTAGAAGGTAGCACGCTAACCACTATACCGTTTGGTCCGGCTAAAATATGTCTAATCAGTCTTCCAGGAAAACGTTTTCATCTGAATTTCGGACTATTCTCTGAAATACAGAGGTGCAGAAATGGTATAGCACCCAAGAAGGACCTCCCCTTCACTAAATATTATATGGTAAAAGGATCAAGCTCGGTAATGAATATTTTGTTCTAAAAACAGAAATGCGAGTTACCGTTGAATTAATGTACCTTGTTAGCATGTGCGCTTCTTAAATTTTCTGAAGCGAAAACACAAAAAAATAATAATAATAATAATAGTAATAATAATAAAAATCCAACAATTACTTCCCACACAAAATTCCTACCGAAGAGAAGCTAAACGCCAGCAATTTTGCCCAGTCTCACCAGAGCATAAAATTCCCTGGTAAGAAAAGATTACCAAAAGTCTCCGCACCAAACAAATTCGTGGATTGATATTTTTTGACATTGATTGTTCTAGTTTCAAGCGACAGATTCATACAATAAACGCAACATTTGGATTCAATATTTCTTTTCGAATAGCGTTCTGGATGTTCGGCAACGTCCATCCAAGGATACATTTCCATCCATTTATTACTGCTTCTCGGCCAAGCGTCGTCGCGTCGGTTGTGCGTTGATGATCCGCATCGTTTCTCGATTCGGGTGTTCGGTTTTTGTTTTGTTTTCAGAGGCAGCGGCTTCAACCCTCAACCAAACGAAAGGGGGTCGTCCACGAATAGCTTTTCGTTTGAAAAGGAACGCGTCTTTTTAGGCTTAACTCAATCATTAGACTCGTGAAGTCAATCGACACTGGATTTCATTAACTAAACTCGGAGGGAAAGAACTAAAGTGGGTTGCCTTCCATGAATAAATACCCACATCACGTGACCTACGAAATCAGTCACTTTTCTTGCCACACGAATTAAAAAAATTCGAAGCCAATTTTTTTACCAATAAATAAATCGTGTTATAAATTTCATGAATTTTTAATCATAACCCATACATAAAATTTTCTGTTCGTTGTCCCCCTAAACAATAAATTCCATATCCAGAAGAGTTATAGAAAGTTTATATTTTGAAATTCAGGTAATCTATAGACTAAATGGTTGCGCAATTGTAATTTGGAAGATAAAATTCCTCAGGAGGGAAGAGGAAGTGTCTTTTGGAATGCCGAAAGCACCGCGCTTTCGCAAAATCGTTATTTTAAAGCTCAGGTCACTTAGCAAGCTGGAATTCGGGATTCATGTAGCCTAAAGACCACAAGGGTGAATAGAAATATTTTAAGACAAAGTACTTTAGGAACACCAAAAGAACGCGTATTCACAAAAATTCCTAATTTGAAGTCCTGAAGATATTTCAAGCAGAAATTAAAAATCCAAGTACTCAGTCTGCATAATTACGATTATATTTTGAAATGCGAAATACCTACGGAGCACAATGTTGTAGTTTTTAACCCATGAGACAGACGCTGTCCAAAAGTTCATAGCGAATTCCGCTCTTTTTCCGAAAGAATAGAGTGTTAAAATCGGGAATCATTTAGTTCAATTTTTTTATATCATTCAATTAGAAGTTCAACACCAATTTTCTTAAGTAAATTACATTTATTTGCTTTTGGAGTCTTATATACTTTCTAGCTATAATCAAACTCTCACACTTTCCACCTGCCCACAATCATAAAAAATAAAAAATAAATAAAGTGGGCTGCCTTCCATGAATAAATACCCACATCACGTGACCTATGACATCACTCGCTTTTCTCACACAACGCTCTACATTTACCTTTTCCCCATCTTCAATTAAAATATCGTTAGAGGGTTGACAGTGCGAATTCGAAGAGATTTCTGCCGCCATGAAAAACGACGGAAAAACAATGGTCTATGTATAAGCCTCATTTGAGTTTATTCGGGAACTTGATATTATTATCCACAGAAGCGATTGTTTTCGTAAAAACAACGTAACTGGTGATTACAATTAAGTTAATTTTTAAGTAGTTTAATTGCTCTTCTTTGTAGCCATTACTGAAAATATATATTTCCACAATAATAATAACAACTAAAATATTATCCAAAGAAATAAGTTACGACTTTTCGTAGCTGAGTGATTCCCCAAAAGCATATTTATAACCAAGTTTTGCATCGTTAGGTATAACTTAGATATAACTTAAAGTGCTCACATTTCATGTGTAAAATAAACACTAGTGTATGGGGTAATTGTAAGAGATTTTTTTTTTTTTTTCAATGTTCCATCCAACAGTATATAAAAGAACTTGTATAGTAATGCTCCCCTTTAAAATTAGCCAAATAGAATTGAAGAAACGTTTAGAGTATAGACTGTTTAATCTCGACTTTTTAGATTAGACATTGAAAAAAAAAAAAAAAACTATTTGCAATCCCCTATGCACTTACTCATTTTTTAAAAGTAAGGGAAAATTACTAAAAATTATTAAATACTGTTTTGAATAAGTTTTTAGAAAATATTACCAATTATATTCATTTTTTTTTTTTTCCTTTTTTTTTTCCTTTTTTTTTTTTTTTTTTTTTTTCAAATTTGGATTCTAAATTTTTGTTAGGGCAGCTTGAAATTGCACACATTTTGTACATCCCCATCACTATTGAAATTTTTGCAGAAAATTGTACTTTAGATAAATACAGAACTTTTTTCCCGGGACAAATTTTTAAAATTTCCACTTCACTTTTAATAATAGAAAAGTAAATCACAGGACAGAATTCATTCGAATTAACTAGGAATATTATTATTTAACCGAATCGTGAAAATGTCTTTCTCGAGTTTATTGTGATACCAAAATATAACAAGTCACAAGCTTTTATCTCCATCTTTTGGTCACTGGTTTCGACAATAGACAACACAAGCGTAAAATCATGGCAACTGTTTTGCTTGTCTCAAAATGCTACATACTTTTAAATAGGTTTAGAGGACCATGTAATTGTTCCACACAGATAAAACAAACCGTTGAATATCTTCCAACCGGTTCGACATTCACTTCGGAATCGAAAAACAACTCCTGGCTTTCGAAAACAACCCCAGGATTCGAAACCGAAAGCCCAGAACGGACACCAAACATCCCAAAACACTACGACTCGGTCACGAAACATGTCGGAAAAAGAAAACCAAGTCACTGCAATTAACCAGAAACGAAAAAAAAAGAAGGAATATAGGTGTTTTTGAATCCCCCTTTTTTTTTTTCTTACAACAACAACGACATTGCGGCGAAGTAAGAAAAGAAAAAAATCCAAGTAAATAAAACCGAGATCGTCAAGCAGCGCCAAACACAGAGTTCCAAAGAAACCAGTTTTTTATTTTTTTTCTTCTACTTCTCTTCGTGAAGAAGGAACTGAAGTGAGTAGATATGAAACCAGTCTCTAGCAGACGATCGGCAAGATCATGGGGAATGTAAGGGTTAGAAAATAACAAAATAAGTAAAAAAAATAAATAAAATAAAATAGAAAGCCCAAAAAGTAGAAGAGGGGTGTGAGTGGAGAAAAAGAATAATAAAAAAAAACTTGGAATATTAATATGCAGGCTGTGGGAATAAGAAGTTGGTGGTCACGGGCAGAGGGGAAGGTAATTGAGGTTAGCAGGTAAGGACGGGTTTTCTAACGGATGTGTGAGGTCGAGGGAGATATAGGAAGTGTGTGCACTTACGCCTTTCGCTACTATCGATTTCAGAAAGGTGTTGCACGGAAGGAAAACATCTCTTCCATAAGGGTGCCTATGTAGAGGATGGCCATAATTAACCTGTTAGGGTGTCCTAAAGCCTAAATCATATAAACATAAAATTTGACGTACATATGATTTGGATAATTGGAAATTAATTCTTGTATCAATTTTTCGTTACCGGATGGCCACAGAGCCTGGTGAATCTGGAAATCAGGGAGATGTCAGGGAGCTTTCTGATTCCGGAAAAAAAAATCAGGGAAATGTCGATGAATTTTCTAAAATTTCGCAAAAATTCGAGGAATTTTTCTACTGTTTTGAAGGTACGTTCATCCGTATTTTGGCGCCATTTCCCGGAGAATTGTGGATATGGTTGGAAGTGTCATGTTACGGTAAATAAACGTTTCACATTACTTCCAAAAAAATAAATAATAATAATAATAAAATAATTAAAAAAAAAAAGCCATATTATCTCTTTGGCATAAATGTTCAATTTTTTGGCTTAAATGTTCTTTTTGATCTACAGAACTGAAAAAATTGGGCAAATTTGAAAAAACGTTTTCCGTAAGATCAAGGAATTTTTTAGAAATCTGCCAGGGGAAAACTTTTTCCTGAATTTTGTGGTGATGTGATGTGATCCCTGTGATGATGACACTCAAAAAGCTTATTAGGAAGCTAACTTTACAGACTGAACAAATTAAACGTTATATTAAATTCTGGACACCAGACTGCACTTTAAGGCCTAATGTGTAACCATATGGGAAAAAATTGTGAATGAAGTTTTAGACCATAAAGATAACAACACAATACTAGGAGGCGCAGTGAGTTTCCTAAAAAAATTAGGTAAGAATTTTTGAGATAATTCCAAAATTTTCAGGAATATTTTAGGGATAATTCCTTAAAATGTTACAGATAATTCCAAAATTTTCAGGAATATTTTAGGGATAATTCCTTAAAATGTTACAGATAATTCCAAACATTTTAGGGATAATTTAAAAAAAAAATTAGGAATATTTCTTATAAAGTTGGCATAGGCTCTTAATACAGGTATTCTTTTCAAAGCATATTTCAATACCATAAAAAAAACCGCAAATTTTTAAAAAATTGAATAATTAAAATCTTAGAAAAGATTTTCTCCTCTGAGAATTATCTCCGTTTTTTTCGCAGATTTTGAAGAAAAATCAGGAAAATCTCGAGGTTTTTAATTTTTTTTGTTAGGAATCATCGAAAAATTTTTGTTCAGTTTTAGGGAGGAACAAAACTTTAAGGAATATTAACAATTTTAAGGGGAATGCGACCCTTGCTATAACACACACACACACACACACACACATACATACACACACACGAGAAGATATTTAAGGCCTTAGATTATAAAATTGCACTTGAAACATTACCATAAAAAATATTCTTATATATCATATACAGTGTGTCAGTAAAGTCACGGTGCACTGGAAGGGGTTGCGGGGTCACAGGAAATCAACGTCTTGAATATCTTTTAGATATGTGTGGGGCAACAAATGGAAGCCATATCGAACTGCACTGAATAGGTACGAAATTTGGAAAGTTTTCCTTTCATTTGGTGAAGATTTCGCATTTCCATCTCGTTTCGTTGATTCCCTGTGACCGGTCAAAAGTGCACCATGACTTTACGGACACACTGTAGTTAAAGATAAGTCCTGATGCCATTTCAAAAATACAAATAAATAAATAAATAAAAAAAAAAAAAGATCTCTAATTCTCTTTCCATCCCGTTCATTTTGGCGTCTGTCCAGAGCGAAAGAAAGAAGGAAATCTTCGTTTTCCCAGGGATCCCACTTCTACTCGGTGGTTTCAGCTGTTGCCATTTCCGTCGCCTTAATACTGCAGCAGCAACAGCAGACGACAGCTGCTTCTTTCCAGAGAAGGGGTGGTGGCGTTCCCATGCAGCACGTCGAATTTCTTTTTCGAATACAAAAAGGAACCCACCGTTTCATCATAAAAGGGGGACCGGAAACCACTGTGGGGCGATTCCTTTATTTACCCGATATCTGCACCCCTATAAGATTTGGGGGAGGGGGGATAAAATGTGTTCCACTGGTGCAAGAGATCAAACGGTCGACCGAGATCGGAAGACGAAGGTAATTTTAAAAGCACATGATGCCATAATGGAGAATGATACTTAAACAATCACTTTTTAAAAAGATTTTAAATGGATATAAACACACTTTTATGTCATATGATATAGTAAATGTAATAATAGTAATTGCAATAATGCTAAATGTGATACATAATAGTAATTGAAAAAATTAAAATTAATAAAATAATAATAACTACCATGATATAATCCTACCATTTATTATAAAACAATTATAATAATAATAATTATATTAATTTTCAATTAATTAACCCATTAACGACTGTTGATAAGAAAATTTGTCAATGGACATTTTAGTTTTTTTCTTTGTAAATAAACTGTGATTGTGGTACCACTTAGTTGTTTTTTAAAAATCATAAAAATAATTTTCCGAAAAATCTGAAAAATTCACAATATACTTTAAATGATTTAAATAAACAAGGTAAAAGTTAAAAACAATGACTTTTTATACATTTTGAAGTGTCTTTAATGGGATAATGATATTATTAGTAATAATAGTAATTATAATAATATTGCTATCATAATAATAATAGTAACTATAATTACAATACTAAAAAATTAATTTTCAATTCATTAATTATATTATTGGTAATAATAGTAATTATAATAATAATAATTTCATAATAATAATAGCAACTATAATAATTATTAATATTGATTTTCAATTCATCAATTATATCTTTAGTAATAATAGTAACTATAATAAAAATAGTAAATATAATAATAATAATAATAATAATAATTCCATAATAATAAAAGCAGCATAAAATAATAATAGTAATAAAATTAATTATAATAACAGTAAAGGAGAATCATAATAATTTTAATAATAGTATTAAATTAATCATAAGAATAACGGAAAATTATAATTGTAAATATAATTCCAATAATAGTAGGCAGGTATGTTTTGACACTTTTGAATTTATTTCTTGTTGATAAAATTTATATCAAGCAATAACTGTTAATCTTCATTCCATTTGTCCAACTAGCTCCCGTGTTATTCGAATATCATTGTTTTGGACGGCCAGACACCAAAGTAATTCTATAAGTGTTACGTGTTTAAACTTGAGCACAAAAAACAATGTCAGTTCTAGTATTTTATCCGAAAGCGGTTTAACATTTCATCGTTGCACGTCAATGAACAAAAGCCAAAGGGACCAGGACCAGAGTCGGCGTTTGGCCTGATGCCACCGTCTTTAAAAAAAAAAAAAAGAGTTATAAAGTGAAATTTATTGCATGTCGTTTCTTGTAACACAAGGCATATCTGCCTCTTGGATGGGAATCGTAAATTACTCCCCTGTGATTCGCACAATGCCCTTTTACAAATATGTGCTCATTTTATTAATTCGGAAGAGAGGAATATACAAATAAAAGGCCAAAAAAGGACTCCACAGGGGTCAAAGTGACAAAATAAGAAAATATAGGATTTTTTCAAAAAAAATATAGGACAATATAAAACATCAAATAACTGCATACAGTTGTTACTGAACTTCAAAATTAACTCGTTATACATTTATATACTCGTTATATTGAATTTAAGAGAATAAAAAACACACCTTAAAAAAAAATAGAAATCGCCTGATCCTGAATACGTGATCCGTTATTGCCTCAATATTCCATCCCTAAATCAAGTTTTATTAATTATTTGCAATCATGAGTCTTTTGCTTCCAGCATTTTTAACTGTTCCAATTTCTTAAAGTATTTTCTTTTTATCCCTGTTTGCAGTCTTTTGTTGATTCAGATGTACTATTCAGTGTCGGCTGGATTGGCGACGAAAAGTGGGAGATTTATCGCCGAATGTGGCGAACCTGGCACTTGGTTTTAAAGCAACCCTAGTGATTGTTTGGATTTGACAACACAACGTATTGACGTAATTTTCAATTTTGGCGACTTGTATGAAAAAATCGTGGCTAATATTCCGAATCCGGTACGAATTCTGCGCCAAGGCGTTTTTCGCCAAAAAATGGCAGCCCTGCCATTTTTTAAGAGCAAGATAACTAACTGCCTGTGGTTGCCATAATTTGGAGTGGTTTGATGTAAACAATTCGTGGTGAAGAATTCGTACAGGATTCGGAATAAAAAAAATCGCCATCCGACATCATACAGTAAATCTTAACCCTTTTGTTTCCTTCATCAATTATTGACTGAGCACTCAAAATGTTCTTTAGTAGTCCTGCAAATTAATCCAAAGTTGTTTTTATCCGTTTTTCCCGAGGCAGAGTTTGTTGTTGCATCTCTCTCTGCATTATGGCCAATTAATTTATTACGTTGGAGGAAAAATCAAATCAGAAATTCAAGACCGATTGTTATGGAAATGTTCACATCTTTACAACTCCCACCGGTCCAGTAGAGTTGAGTTGTAGGTTATGCAGCACGTGACGTCACAAGAGATAAAACGCCGTGCCGTCGTTACAAACATCGTTTTTGTCAGGTCTTTTTCACCTACGATCGCGCCAAAGAATCCGAAATATTTAAAAATGGCAACAAACGGCGCCGTTATTACGAATTCGAAGAAAATATAGATCGAATCAATGTAGAAATATAGGACAATTGAAAAATATAGGACAATATAGGACGTTTTTACCGATTTTTTAAAAAATATAGGATTTATAGGACATATAGGACGTCTGCGACCCCTGACTCCAGGATAAAGTTTGCAGAAATTCATCTATACCTTGTATTTAGGTACAGGGCCTTTCAGAAACGACTATCTCACTTTGAAAATAACATAAATGAGAAATAATGAGAGACAGAAAGGAGACAAGAGGTGTGTTGGATAAACAGGTACGGAATTTAAAATATGTCGGTGTACAAAAATGATTGATGGGACTAAATTTGATGGCGACTGCATATTATTTATATATGAATATGGAGTACTCAAAACCTATCCGTGTGACTTATCAAACCATCGCATTCCGAACTAGGGGTGTGGAGCATCGCACAACTTTCAATTACACTATAATACTGACGTTAATTTGTGTCATATGGATAGTTTGGCGAAATTATATGCGATAATTCTTGAATAGGACTAAAAAAAAAAAAATCCCGCCAAAATGATGATTTTGGCGTTATATTTATCGATAATTCTTACATTATCCTTTCTTGTAAGTGAAACTGGACAGAGAAGAAAAAAAGATCGTTGGTTAGCTATGTTCAAGCAAAGAGAAACTCTGTGTTGAAGGCATTCGTTTTTCAACTTTTTACGCCATTAAGGCATTTTTATGGCATTACCACAGTGATTTTGAACAAAATCTTTAGAACCGTTTTTTAGCAATTACTGAAAAACATGATTTTTTCCAATGACAGCTACCCTATGTGCATGGACATCATCAACCATCACACAAACTTTGAACATTGTAGGTCAATTTGTTCGGGAGTTATGCTGACCACATACACACAGACAGACATTTTTTCTAGATCACTTTTTTGAAATCGTGTTCCAAAATGTGGAGAAATGCAACATAAAAAAAAAAAAAAAAAAAAAAAATCGATTTTTTTGTGTGTGGACCGAATGCTATACTTTCATTACCCTATGTATACATATGGGTAACTGAAATTAAAAAATAACCGTTTGGGCTGTGCTATCCAAAAAAAGGGATCAGAGGGTTCTTTTTTCATGAAGGATACCATAATCTCTTTCCGCAATATTCAAATTTTACAATTTGTAACCCCATTCCAATAATGAAACCAATTTTGTAAACCGTTGTACATAAAATTCTATACTTGTCTATCCAACATAATACTTGTCTCGTTTTGTCTCTCACTGTTTCGCAGTTATATCATTTACAAAATACGAGAGTCCCTTCTGAAAGACCCTGAAAGTGTAAGAGAGACTTACATGAATCTTGCCCCATTTATTTCCTCGTTTGAACTTCAAAGACGGTCACCGTTAAAAATTGCGCATTGCATAAGCTCATTTCTGCTTGTGAAAAAAAAAGTTGGAATTTTTAGTTTTTACTCGTCCTCAAAATTGTGTGCTATATGGGAGGTATATCTATTATTTTGACAAACAAAACCATATCAGTCTTCCATTTTGTACTAGAGAAAGGAAAAATTTTAGTGACTCTATTTAGCAAATACTTAGGGAAGAAGAATGTAAATGCGCTATCATCATAAGTTTTTCGATCACTATATACACGATCACAGCCCCACACCATCATTAACAACAACAAAAACCCCGCTTTTCAAAGCAATAAACCCGCATCGAAACTATGGTTAACGTGACAGAAAAAGAGAAGAAAAATACGTGTTGGAATCTAAATGCTTTTTGGTTTTTTTTCCCCCCCAAGGTCGAAACATGGTGTGATGTACAGAATCATTTTTTTTTTTTTTTTTTATTGTTCCGATGGGGGTGACTATACATTTTTTATAATTATACTGGCGTCTGAATAACCAGTATAAATTCGTATTTACATCATACCATACTGTTCACCACTAACAGGTACTGTAGTTAATAAAGAGTAAAGTACTTCAAAATATGTCATCAAAAATAGTATTCAATGAAAAATAAAAACAAATAACAAATCATCAGAGAGAATATTGATTTACCTAAAAAATATAAATATTTGATACGATGTCTCTCTTTTGGATATAAGATACCAATGTAAATTCATTAGATTTTGAAACTAAAGGCATACGCTATCTACATAATTATGTACGTTATACACAGTACAATTGACACACACGTCAATTCACATCAAATAACATCGTCTAAATTATACAACGGTTTAATTTACGCAAAATAACATAGAAATATTTAAAAAAAAAAAAAAAAAAACTTACGAATGAAGTGAGGAAATCCAGCTTGTATTTTAGATGAGATTCTATCTGAAAAGAAGAAACAAGAACATTACACTTGATATCTTTTGAATATCATTTTGAAACAAGTTTTTTTTTCATAATTATTTATACAAATTGTGTAAATTAAATAGAAACTTAAATGCGTTTTCAAAAATTGTTTATCAGTGTGAGGTATTTGATCTTGTCATGCCTTAAGATATCATTTTTTCCCCAATAGATCTCCTACATTCTAATATGCAAACGTACAACTCTTTTACTTATTCTAGAAAAATTAAATGGTATGGTATGTGATTCTATCGCATGTTTTCAAAGTTCCTTGTTTCTCAATCCCAAGAAAACCAGATCGGTCCTTCATATTTCAAGGCAAAGGCAGTAAATTTCTTAAAACATACTTTCCAAGAAATAAAAGCGTTTCTTCAGGAAAACCTCATCTCAACTCCACATCTTGTTTCCCCATCACAAATCCCCTAGGGCCTTTCCATAAACCCTGTTATCTGTAACCGTTAATGGGTTACTTAGAAGTTCTTTTTTTTTTTTTTTTATTATTATTTTCTTCAACACGTGGAGACGATTTCACATTTTTAGAAATCCATTCTGAGATAACATGAACGAATTATAAGGGAATAACAGTAGATAAAAAGGCCAATTGGCCAAGATCTTTGAATGCTAGTTTATCTTTATTGCGAAATGTCTTTAATGAATTTCAAATACATGTTTTGGTTTTAAAAAAAAATAAAAAAAAAAAAAAAAAAAATGGGCACTTGTGAGTTGAAACTCGTTATATATTCGTTCAACCAATGTTCTATATTCGTTCTTAATTATAAACATCATAGATAATAAATACGATAAATGTTTGTACGACAAGACATTAACATAAAACTATTTTAATTCCTAAAGACTATCGATCAAGTATGGTTACTTGTATTTCGCCTTTAAATTCCACAAATATTTCATTTTCATAGTTTATTGAATATATATGATATAAAATAAATGAATAAACAATAACATACAAGTACAGATAAATTTAGATAATTACAGAAAATTTCAGCAGAGGGAGGGGAAATACTAATAAGGGGAGTTTATAATTATTCTTATTGGGATATTAAAACTTTATAAATATACATATTAAAAGGAATACGTTATTTTAAATTTCTACGCGCTCAACGTAATTAGTCCACAAAAAGACCCCTAAAAATAAACATGGATGGTACTATGAAATTTTGAAGTTAGTGAGTATAGGAGTAGTTTGCTAAGAAGTTTATTGTTAAACACAATTACAAAGAACATCAAAGTTGCTTTAATTTTTTATCATTTGCTTTCATATTAATTCCCTACCTCCAATGCAAATGCTTATCGTAAATGAGCAAACTCAATTTTAATAATTATGGCAATCGTTTTTGAATTTATAGAAATTTTTTCTTTATTTCTGTGGTTAGGTGTTCACACCCTAATTGCGTTCTAAGCCAAATTCAATTGCGTGTAAAAGCAAAGTGGTACGTGTTTCAGTCACGTGATTTACAGGTGATAAAAGACACGAAATCACTTTTCCTCCATTTCTCAGTACCTCTTCGTTGGACGAAGAAAAAGCACCATCTCCAAGTTTTTAACTAAAAAGAGAACTTGCAGATGACGTTTCTGCCACACGTTAGACCAAACAATATTCCCTAACGCCCACCAAAAAAAAAAAATGAATCCAATTTCTGATAAGTATCACTTTCAGTACTCAATAGCAATGAAACAAAAACCAAAAACTCCCCCAGACGTAAAAACCCTAAAACGGAATTCCACGAACCAACTGTCATTTTTGTCGCTGCATGGCCACCGTATGATGATATGCAAAAACCAAGTCAAATACCCCCCTCAACAGCCCACCCTGTCATCAACTCAAATAATCTCTACCCTCCACACCCAACCGCCTACATCCCTCAAATAAATCAACCTCAAGCACTAGTTAGTCCGATTCTGACACTTGTAGATCTCGCCAACCCCCTTGGGGCGACTTATTTCCATCATCTGAAACCCACCTTCAATCTCCCCTATATTTATCCCATCTGAAATTCTACACATCTCCATTTCTTGAAAAGCAAGGATCTATCTCTTTTGCAATGAAATCAAGTCTTGGAACGGGCGAGGTCTAGTCATCAAGAGATAGGCCCGTGGTCTCCTCGACTTGGGCAACTTGATGCCATTACCGCAATCGTAATAATAATCATAATTTGCGGAAAAGGAAAGGTGGCAGTGCCGAAAGGATACGTCTTTTCGGGCGGTTATTAGACGTTCAACATCCGTCAGTCTCTTGGATTTTTAGGAGGGATATGTTAATCGAGATTTCTGGAAACTTGCTGCAATTGAATGTGCTTATCTATGGAATGGTTTTGGCATAGCAATGGAGCAATTTCTTTTTTTGACTTGTATTTTGTCTGAAGGTTTAGGGGAAAATATTCTTTATAGTTTAAAAGTGAATGAATTGATAATTCTATAGCTTTAAAAAGTTCGAGGATAAATTGAAATTCGGAATAAAAAATAATTCAAAGTAATAAGCCACCTGCTCATCGAATGAGGATGGTAATAAAATTCACATTGGATCAAGTTTGGTATATTTCAAATGGAAAAAAACGTATCAAAAGAGAGGGATAAATTTGATCATGATAGTTATTTTTTATTATTAGAAAAACATTTTTATTGATTGGACCACATGGTGTTCCAAATATGCAGGGCGTGCGATTGCAAGAAAGTATAATTAATCAAACTGCATGTAGTACCCGCAAGAAGACCTAAAATTACATTGATTGCAAATCCTTCTTCTAGAATAGAAAACATATTTATCCAAACAGGTTATGTAATCGAATCTTCAAGGATAAAGGTTATTGAATTGTTAGGATGATTAACTTCAAATATATATGCTGTACTATATTGAATTTTTCTTCCATGTTTCTAAATTATCAATCATTAAAAAAGTCTGTAAAATAGCCAATTCGTGTATCATATATTATGTTATGTATTTATGTGGCGTAAATTGGCCATTTCAACTCCCAGTCAGTTGAAACGAGAAGAAATTTAGAATGATTAATGAAAATACTAGTTAACGATATTAGGAGAGATTTAAAACGATTTCAACAGGTTTCAGTTGGCCTGTTTTAATGATAATGTCCTTATCTTAATCTACAAGACACATTTAGTTTATATTGAATGATAAGATATTCCAGTAGTAGAGTATTAGTTAGCGGGGCGAAATAGCATTTAGAATGATCCCAACAGGTATAAGTTCACGTGTTAACAATGGTGGCATCATCTTTTGAGCAAGACCAGTGGAAACATTAGGTGGTTTCGGACGGTCAGATTATTATATAAAAATAAGAAAAAATAGAGTGAATAAAAAGTTAATCTCTATAGGGTGTAAAAATGGATATTTGCACAAAGTAAATGAACTTAATTTCATAAAATAAAAAAAAATAGTGAATTTCAATCATTCAAAATGAGAAAGTCAAATTAGAATAACTTTCCCTCATACAACATTTTCAAGCCAGTAACACCAACTATCTCAACAGCACTTGGCATATCCGAAATGGTCCTTACGCCTGACATGCAAACCTATAATTGATACTTCCAAGAGTGTGAAACCAGACTACCAGACTGAAATCGGTGTCAGGTTCTCTAGTCTTGTCACTCCAAAGAGAGAGAGAGAGACGACTTATTTCCGCGTCGAGGTCTGCTCACAGAAAATTCTTCTTTTTTATTCTTTTCGAGTGGACCGCTGGCATTAGGTCAATGCCGCCAGACTCTGCTGCAAGGGACACTGGAGCAGAAGAGCATTTTTATGGACAAACATCTGACCAAAAAGGATACACAGACGGAACTGATTTGGGGATGAGAGATTTCAAAGATTTAAGTGCTAGTTATAGCGATGTGAGGAGAAATTTGAAACGACTTCAACAGGTATCGGTTAGCATGTTAACGATAATATGTCATTATCTTAATCAGTAAGATGCTTAAGGTAATACAAGGTGATCAGATATTCCAGAGGTGGTGTATTAGCGGTGCGAGAAGAAATTTAGAATGATTAATGAAAATACTAGTTAATGATGGGAGGAGAAATTTAAAACGGCTTCGAAGGGTATGAGTTAGCATGTTTTAAATATGTCAATATCTTAATTAACAAGACAAGTTTGGTTTATATTGGATGATGAGATATTGCAAAAGTAGAGTATTAGTTATAGATGCGAAATGGAGTTTAGAATGACCCCAACAGGTATAAGTTCACGTGTTAACAATGATGTCATCGTCTTTTGAACAAGACATGTAGAAACATTTGGTGGTTTTGAAAGGTCAGATATTTCACAGATAAAATAATAGTCAACGATTCCGAAAGAGAATTAAAAACTCTTCTTTGCGAACAGGTTAACAAGTTACAAATAAAGTTGGGATAATTTGGTTATTTCGGAGGATCAGAGATTTCATAGGTAAAGCATTAATTCACAGTGCCGAGAAGATATTTCAAGTACTGCATATTAGCGTGTGATCATCTTCATAAACAATACACGCATTGTTGTATAGTACTCGAAGGTGATACTTCGCCAAGAACATTGTTAGAATAAGTTCTTAACTACTGACAGTTAAACAACAAAAAGAGAGAATGCCTATCGAAAGGTATTTCAATGGAGGTACGTCTGAAAATAGGTAATGAAGTCACCGTGTCCACTTAGGTAACAGTACGTACAAAGTCGATAAATAGGCAATGTATAATATTGTTTTCGCAGTACAAAAAATTGTTTGAAAATATCTTTTTTTGTATTTTTATTTCTTTTCAAACAGAATATCGATGAGGACTGGGGGGTGGGGGGGGGGGAATAATACCATACTAATTCATGGATCATCGCCTCTGCTGCTAACTTGAACCACCAACTCTTACGAGAGGAGTTATACGTTAATTGCAAGAAGCTATGTTCCATATTGTAGCGTGTATCTAGAAAGACCACCCATAAAAGATTTCAAATGTACTCAACTCATGGATAAGTGAAATGTGTTTTTATCTATAGTTAAGAGGGACTTAGAAGACAGATATTACAACTTCAGAAAAAAATTTGAGGGGATAAAACCTTTCACTTAAATTATAGTAAAATTGTTTCACCAGGAAGTAAGGCAAGTGATCAACAACAAGTAACTATTACCCACACGTCTGCAAGTTTATGAAAAGAGTTCACAAATCCCCAATGGCAACAAAACCCGGAACGAATAAGCACGAAGTACATGCTTTGTAGCTAAACCTCAAGCATCAATCAAACAATTTGTCCAATAAAGGATAAGCTTTGAAGTCCGCTGAATTGCATTGGCACGTCCGGATAGTTGCAATCATTCAGATTCGGAAATAATACTCTTCCCGAAGGTTATTTTTCCAATCCTTCCTATCGATATCCACCATTAAAAAAAAAAAGGCGAGCCCCACCCACATGATTCATTCGATTGAGACAATGAATATTTAACTCCGTTTTGAAAGGGACCCGCTTCCAGACACAATGACTTTTATACCGACTGACAACATTGATAAGTGCGCCGGCACGTTTCCAACACCTGTGGGGCAAATAATGAGGATTTGCATATATATTCCCGCACCTGTTCGGGAAGCTGTTGTCGAGGCAAATGTGTGGCATACAAGAAGGAAAAATAATTCATCGCTTTATATCAATTTGGAAAGTAATTGAAAATGGATACCTGCGAGTTATGTTTTGAGAGAGGAAAGTGTAATGGGTAATAAAGCAATTTAACAAATTGATTTACGGTTACTTCATTAATGAAAGCGTAGTATTTTGTGAAGAGGGATAATGGTTTGGTGGTTTTTCCTTCAAATTTACAATTTTAGTTTGATACTTTTCAAATAGAGATTCTTACAAGTATGTATTAACTTTTATTAGCCACGAATTAGCACTTGCTTTTGGCAAGAGATTCTTTACCCATATAACACACATCCTTAAGGGAGGTTCGTAGGAAGTCATTCGGAGTCCCGGGAATGCCTGGGGACTTTCTCTGGATCTCCCTAGGAGGATGTGTACTATATAGTTATTTACGTTGGCCATCTGTTTCAATATATGAAACATTTTTTTATGAAAATTTATTTATAATCAGTAGAAACTACAAATTATATATATATACATATGTATGTATATAATAAAAAAATTCCCATGTTTAAGTAGAATTCAATGTAAAGTTTAAATTTCATTTTTAACTGTCAAACTTGAAAAATCGATTATTTCGAATATACATTAAATTAACGCAAAAACAACATTAAAAAATGATATTCATTCCAAAATATTAGCTGTTAATTGAGATTCAATATTTTTAAATAATTAACACGACAACAATCTTTACTCTAATTAAAAAGAAAATGATTCTAATAGGGCTACATCTCTGAAATTTTCACCATAAGTAGTTTTGGCCTTCTAATCGGACATTTGAAAAATAGAATTTTAAAATTTTGATGAGTTTTTTTTAATTAATTAATAAATATTTTACTAAACGATTTCTAATAGGACTACAGCTTTGAAATTTTCAACGTAAGTATAGTTTTAGCCTTCTAATTGGACTTTTGAAAAGAAGATTTTAAAAATTTGATTAGGTTTTTAATTAATTAACAAATATTTTGCAAAACGATTTCTTAACTGGGCTACAGTTCTGAAATTTTCAGCGTAAGTAGTTCTGGCCTTCCAATTGGACTTTTGACAAAAAGAATGTCAATATTTTAATTTGTTTTTTTAATTAATACTTTCACAAAAAGCGACTTCTAATAGGCCTAGAGCTCTGAAAATTTCAATATAAGTAGTTTTGGCTTTCCAATTTTGTTTTTCACAAACACGTGTTAAAATATTCTCAAAGGAGTGTTGTATTATTGTATCAACTTTCACAATTATTTTTGCTCCTCGACAGGGAATGGGCTTCTAATATTAATGGTTTACGCAGCAATTAGGAGTGAAGCGAGCTTATGCTTACGCAACAATGTTCAACGAGCGAAGCGAGCCCAAGATTGCATAGCAATGAACCTTTCAAAGAGTGAAGTAAGCCTGTGCTTATGTATCAATGAACTTGTTTGAATAGAAAAGAACATTCCTGAGAGCGAAGCGTCAAAAGCTGGGACCTAATACACCAATAACGGATCTCCGGAACGTGGGGGCTATACAGCTAACTAAAAAATTACACATAGTAAAATTTCGTAGCGAAACACGGGTATTCAGCTAGTATAAAATATGTACTTATGTAACATAGCACATATAAATTTCCTTCCGCGTATGAGTAAGCGATATTTTACAAAGAAGTTTTTTTATTTCCCCATATGCCGAAACTACGGAGCACAAACCTGCAAAACATATATTTCCACAGAATGCAACAATACCGTTCTAAGATATGGACCAACCCAATTAATCAGATACTTTATTCTTCGATAACATCTGTGCAGATACCTGGAATTTCACAACGCAACGCGGAGTCAACGTACAAATGAAGGAACGGTAATTGGCAACCACTGACAACACACCAGGCGGATTAAAGAGTGGCCCGAATGATTACGAAGAAAAGACAAAGACGAATGATTTCAACAACTTGACAATGGGTTTTGCGACCGAGTAATTGTTGTCCAGTAAGGAAACTTTTTTCGGGTTTTCATGGGTAGATACCAACAATGGCGGAAAATTGCGAGTGAAAACCGTTTCTGTGGTTGAATTTGTTTTTCTCGGTGTTTCCAAAGAAGTCTTACCGCTGTCATCAAGTTGATTTTTCAGAACTCAGGAAAGGACTGTTAAATTATTTGGTTTAAGAAGAAGTCCTAGTTAAGATCATTCCCTACACTCGCTATGTTAAAATCTTATAGCCCAGTGCATTTAGAAACTACTTTGTACAAAATCTTGTACTATGATCCTTACTAATAATTAAAAGTCCTTCCATTAGCCGCTTCGGATAGGGACCTGATGCCTGATCAGCCTTGGTGCTGCCGCATATGAAAAACGCATAAAAGAAAATTAAGTTAACACTCTGAGCGGCTGTTCCGGATTTTATCGTCCCTTGATCCCCAGTTTTCCAGCAATACACAACATTTTAAAATTTATAAATAAAATTTAAAATAAAATAATTTTTTTAGTATTTTTATTAGGATGAAAGTTTAAAATCCATTTAAAACAAAATAAATAAAAAATAATTTTAATTAATTATATATTTAAATCAGAAATATAATTTAAAAATTATTACAGGGAAAACAAATGTACCCATTCACAAGACGCTCAGTGGGTCTATTTAAAATTTCAACGAAGTAAAGAAAATTATACTGCAATTAAAAGTTATGCGATGTTCCACACCCCTAGTTTAAGTTCAGAGATAAAAAGCACACATATTACAGCAAGGACAGCTTTTGTGTTTGACCATCGCTTCACCATACGTCGCCTCGGTCGGAACAGGTTAAAAGTAAATAGTCAGAGAATTAACGGAATATGTTGTATCAAAATGAAAACGAATTTAAAGGGGTGCCACACCCATAATGGTAATGCATTGTTCTTTTTTCCTGGACATTAATGACTAAAGCGCATATCTCCCACCCCCTTCCCCCTCATCCTGTATAAATGCATATTTAAAACAATGGGTGGGAAAATTGGTTTTATGCTAATGGCAAAGCACTCCATCCAAATGGGAAGGCATGTCTCTGTTGCCAAGTCCATTTAAAATAAAAGTCATTTAATTGTGATTTGTTTAACTAAAATGCGAGTATAATTGAATCAGCCGTTGATAGAAAGAAAATGAAATTCCCATTTGTTTTCCTAGTGTGATTGTTTCCTTTTTTTTTTTAAATATATTTTGAAGCTGCGTAGGTGTAATTATTTTCAGAATTTTCAATTCCTGATTCCTAAAATTGGGCACTGTGCAATGGCATTGGGTTATCTGGAATTGTTGAAAGAATCAAAAGAGGTATTTTAGCAAAGTAAAGTTAATTCATACACATAACCAACTTCCAATGAAATGCCTTTATTTATTTTTCTAATGTGGTAAACACTAAGTTAAATTAGGATTTATACAATGCTGCTTAATATCTATATGCGTAGCATACGACTAATTTAGTAAGGAGTAGAATATCAGAATTTTTAAGCAGAAAGAATGAGTCTTTATTAAAATATGAATATACTTTTTTATATGAAATGTAAAATTACGACGTATGGTTAAGACATTTATGACACACGCAATTACAGTTTTCAATATAACCACAGTGGGTGTTCTACCATGCCTAACCTAGAAGCACACCTGTAGTTTTGATATAAATCCGAGAATAAAAATTAAACCCAGTAAGTCTGGACCACAACCACAATATCAACAACATATTCACATATTTTAAGTTAATATAGCACCAGGAGGACAACGTATGAATATCTTCTAGAAATTTCAATAATTTCGAACATTTGCTAAAAAAATGAATCGTCACTCGAGGTTTGGTCTTTTACAAATATGCAAAATTAGTGTCTATGTTTCAAAGTTTCTTTAGTGCGTATGAAACGTTTTATTGCTCATGGGCTGCAATAATGACACATCACAAAAATTGTGGTTTTTGAGAAAGGTACGTTAGTTGAATGTGGGAAAGCATGTCCTTTTAATAAGAGAACAAAATCTTTAATTTAATAAAGAAATGTCAGATGGTTTAACTCTTTGAAACATTGTGGTTCCACACAGAAAACACTTAAATATTTATTTCGATACACAGACTGGTTTTACAGCGAAACCTCATAACATATATCATAAATAATTATGTAATTTTTCGATTTTGTATGACCCGAAACAAAGTGCAATTTTTTTTATGCAGAAAATATTTGATTAGGTATGTCATTTGTGTTCACTGTCTCTTGCGTTGTTGGTTTCTTAACATAACCACTTACAAAAGTTAAAATAAATATATATATATTTTTTAAAGGAAGTATACTTTCTACACATAAAATGTTATTAAAATCGGGAATAGAATCGAAATTCGTGCTTCAGAGGGTCAAATACACCCTATTGAACAGCTTGTACCTTCATAGCCATGAAAAGTTGAATCCACTTTATCTTAAAAATGTTATTTTGCAAGCACTTCCACTATTACAGCCAGTGAACATTTTCGAAAAAGTTCATTTAGTTTTCAAACACTCTGTCTAACATGTTTCACGAACCTAGAAGGTTATAGAACTCTCGCCTGAGTAAACTGTGTATACGCGAAGAATAATAGTGCTTCTTTCCATCGTTGAAGCTCCTTCGGGTAGTTTATGATGCTTCCCAACAATGAGCAGTAAAGACAGTGTCATGCAAATTCGCATGTCGTCGACTGCCAGAAGAGATGCCTAACAGTTAATATCCAGCGCACTGCGAGAACCATTGAAGTTGGGTTGATGACACTTCCAGAGGAATCAAAGGAACCATGTCTCGGGCATGAAAATAACCTGTTTTGAAACGAGCAGTGAAGAATCGCAAGAGATGTTTCCAAATTTGTGGAATTGAACTGAAGGGTGGATTTACCTAGATTATTGCTGGAAAATCCAGCAATCCTTTGCTTTAAAAATAGATCAAACATAAGCTAAATGGACATATTAAATAGTTAAAAAGAAGCGAATCAAATTATTTAAAAAATTTAAAGATCGTAAGTAAGAACAATGTCATGTGTAAAAACAAAAAATCATTAAGTTATTGTTTTAAAAATACCACAAGAGAGCCAGTGCCTTATCCAGAGGAGAGGAGGCGGTTTTAGGGTTCAATCCCCCTCGGATGTCTTATGTTTTTACGATTATAACTTTATTTTTTGTTCTTTCACATGACTTATAAGGTGCAACCCCCCCCCCAAACAAATATATCCAATTAACTAGGCATTTTAATTGAATTAATTTCTATAAATCGCGCAAATGATTTCGAACTTCTTAATAAAAACGATGGGAATCGACTGGTTGATTTTCACTACTTTTTATAAGTTAGGATAGATGGATAATATATCACTCTCCCCCCTTCCCCCGAAATGAAAATCTAGTTACGGTCTTGACAAGAACCAAATAAGTAACTCAGAAGAGAACGAAAACAAGTCATGATAAAATCGACTATTACGAAAATGTCTCTAATCGGAAAGTTCTAAGGACAAATTTTCACGTTACAAACCCTCGAAATTAAATTTTAAATACCACTTGCAAAATTGCTGCAGTAAAGTACTTTGTTAAGAGAGTCGGTGATTTGGTTTGGTTTGGAACTTAGAAAGTGCCAGCCATATAAGTCTCGTAATTTTGAGCATCTAGAAGAATACGAGATCGAAATCTTCTAGTGTAAACCCCTCTCTCCAACCCCACCACACCAACGAGAGGACATTGAGGCCACGATAGATTTAATACGCCCTAGCCGCCATTAGGTACACACCGATATTTGGTGGGCCTGGAACCGAACCCACAACCGTCCGGTCATGAGCCCGATACTCAACCGCAGGGTTGTCGGAGCCCGTCGGTGTTTTTCCATAGTGGCCACCAAAATATTCACTTTTGTCATGTTCCATGTCTTTAAGAGTCGAGACATTTTCGCAATAATAGTTGATACAATTGTACAAATTTACAAAAGATGTCAAAATTGAATCATACTATATATAACTCTGTTATATCCTTCCCCAATAGCTCTACAATTTTTTAAGTGAATTATGGCTTGAAAGAAAACACACTTTTAAAACCTAAACCGCAATAAAACAAAAATCGTTAAATTCTAATTGGGTTTGCACTAAGGTATACAGAAACAGGGAATGAAAACGATAACGGTGTGCTTTGGAAAATAATTTAACGGAAAAGACTCAACAAAAGTGATACTGTACGGCTTTAACTAGTTATAGTACAGTACCTGTTTTCAAGCCAAACTAGCCTTTAAAAAGTTATATCCGTCTCTCTTTTGGTAATTCCTACAGACGATTATTATATTAACGAGTTTAGGAAAAGGACTGCCGAACTAAACTCTGCACCTGATTCGAAATGAAAAGGTTTTCTTTCTTCACCTGACTTTACTTGGAAACTAAGTTTGTTTTTAGCTTTCTCTTGTAAAGAAAGCAGCAGAGATCCGATCCTGATTTGGCGGCATTTCAGAATAGGGACTCGGCGATGAAATTTAAGTATTATGTGTAACACACACAAAAAATCTTTCACTAAAGAATGAAATATTTCCTCGAGGAATAGATTATTAGAGTAATGAGGTCCTTCTAGTATATCTTTTGCATAAGAATATTCCTGATATTAGCGTGTTGATAGCTATTGTGTTCAATCTTAGTTTTCTAAAATTGGAAGGAAAAAAAAAAAAAGGTAAATATATATTTACTAGTGAAGTCGCGTACGTAGCTTACGCATTTAAGAATTTTTTTTTTTTTTTAATTGCTTGGGAGAATTTTTTTTTTGGAAGTTAATCACAGTTCATATTGTATTCTACTGCTGAGAGATACATAATAAAACTTGATTTGGAAAGCAGAACTTAGTACAGCACTATTTTTGTAGCCGATTGTTCTGGTGATAAATCGTATCCTGTACACCCGTAATAGAGTATCCAATGGAACTTTATTTATTCATTGTAGTTTAAACTACGTCAGTAGGGATCATTACCAGCCGTGTCGACGCATCCCCTACAAAGATTTCCCTTTACGGAGTTCAAAAATACCCCCTGCATAGAGTCTTCTCTCATAGAGTTCCATAATAGCCTCTACATAAAGTTTTACAAGCTAGCTTATAAAAACTTTAAAGGAAAATGAATAATAAAAAACTAATTAGTTTCCCTTCAAACTTTGTTAATAAGCTTTTATTGTTACGATACATGACTAACTATTTGAAATGAAAATTAAATATTCTATAGGGTATGGGAAAAATTGACGATTTCTTTCTCTAAAGAGCAAATCCTGGTAAGGTTCATTCCCTATACTCGTTATGTTACAATCTTATAGCCCAGTACATTTAGAAACTAGTTTGCACCAAACCTTGAAATTTGGTGATTGGTGCGAAAGTGTTCATTTAATGAAATGACATAATTTAAAACTTAAATATAGCTTGTAATATATATTTTATTTTATAAATGAATATTAAAAAAGGGCGAAAGGTGTTAGGATTTGAATTATAAAATATATTAGACGCTATTTTTGAGTTTTTAATTTATGTCATTTCATTAAGTGATTATTTTCGTACCTACTCACCAAATTTAAGGGGGTCTGAAATTCAAAATTCTAAAATCTTTATTTTTAGAATTAGTTTTCTGAAATTTTATGTGCAGTAATGTATAATGCTTTAAAACTTTAAAAACTATTTTAAATTTTCAATTTTTTTTTTTTTTTTAATTATAAAACTTCAAAATTTTGATATTTCTTAAATTTGATATAGCTAAAAACTTTTTTTTTAAAAATCCCTTCATTTTTGCATAAAACTACTTTTTTTTAATTCATTTCAAAAAAATTCTTCGTGATTTTTCAATAAAAAATTTAAAAAAATATTTTCTGCAAAAACTGTTAAAATCCATAGCATGCTAAGCTCTAAAAGCTTTTTTTTTTTTTTTAAATTAAATAAAAAAACATAATTTATGAAAACAAATTAAAATAATATATATGAAAAATAATTGGGGAAGTTTCATAGATTTATATCCAGTAATTTTTAAGTTATATCAATTTAAACTCAAAAAAGGGACTAAAAGTTATTACAGAGAAAAACAGTTTCAAAGTTTCAAGACAGCATGTCTGAGATACAGTTGTCATGGAACAAAAACTTAAATATTTCAAATTCTACTAAAGATAGAAGAAAAAAAAATTATGACATTTTGTTTCAAAATATTTACATTATTTTTTACAACAATAAAAATGTTTTGATAATTTTAAAAATTTTGAGTCCCAGAGGTTAAAGGTTTTATACAAAGTAGTTTCAAAATGAGCTTTGCCAGAAGATTGTAACAAAGCGAATATAAGGAATGGTCCTCACTAGGACTTCCTCTAATAGCATCTCCTTGTTAATTCTTAAAAAGTTAACTAAAATATTAAAATTTTACGCTTCAATTAAAAACCCCCAGATATTTGGAAGTTTATAATGAACTTATTAGGCATTACTGATACGTAACACTTCCTCTGTTTTCTTAATAGTCCGAAAGGCGACTGCAATTTTTGGACCTCATCGAACATCATTCTGAATTTTTTATAGAAATTGGAGAAAAGTGAGTAGATTACGAATCCACTGGTCTGCCGTGTCTAAAATGGCCGAAACTGATCAAAAAACGACTCGTTGAACTAAAATTCGATTGCCAAATATGTCATAACTTGCCAAAAAGAGAACAAACTTTTTCGTCTGGCAACCCGCTGCATTTTGAATTTCAATAAGAAAAAGCGCAAATGATTTCTGATCTTTGGCTCGGAAAACTAGTATCTTTTAAAAGTAAGCCAAATTGGCGACATTAGTTGCGTCATCAGTGACGTAATGTTTATTGCCAACTTGGCTCCCTTTTAATAGATGCAAGTAGACCGTCGCCAGATATCTGAATCGTCTGCAACCTTCTTAATTGAAAATTAAAGAGTGAGGGTTACCAAATAAAAAAAAAATGCTCATTATTTGATAAGTTATGGCGCATTTAGCAATTGGATTTAGTTCAACTTATTAAAAGTCTATTTTTGATCAGTTTCGGCCATTTTTGCCACGGCAGACCAGTGGATTCGTAATCTACTCACTTTTCTCTAATTTCTATAAAAAATTCAGAATGATGTTCGATGGGGTCCAAAAATTGCAGTCGCCTCTCAGTCTGTAAGTATGAAACCACAAACGAAACATAGGCAAACATTTAAATATCCTATAACGTTTCTGTGTAAAATTCAAAACAAGGACCGCATGACCCATCCAAACATATCCAGTTGTTAGTGACGCTTAAAAAAAAGAAAACAATGGCGAATCACTACATTCCAGGAGATTCTCCAACAACGGGTGAATAGGAAGGAACAATTGGCATCTAATTGAGTCAAATAAGTGGCAGAGCAACAATGTAATTGGATAGCCCACTCAACGGCATCCGATCGGAAGAGGTCAGGCATGTGAGGAGGAGAACTCATAAGAGAACTTGCTTCTTTCGCTATCGGCTTGAAGTAGCGCGTGGCTTTTATGGGGATAATAATTTTGTGTCCAGAATTCAGGAAAAAAAACTAGAGGTGAGGAACATCGTACAACAATTACCCTATAATAAGGGTCGCTACATTTTAAATTTGACGTGGAATAGTGTTATTACCATTTTAAGATTTTTATTCATTTGAAAAAAATTGCCGTTTTGAAGATATTTCTTACATAGGGGAAAAAAAATAAAAAATATCGCCAAATTGGAGATATACTTTTCGATAATTTTTACATTATACTTTCTTGTAAGTGAAACAGAAGACAGGACAAAAACGGTCGTTGATGAGCGATGCTCGAGGGAAGATAACTCTCTTAAAGACTCTCGTTTTTCAACTTTTTACACCTTCACAGCATTTTTAAGGGAATTTCGGAGGTGGGAATGTTTAGAGAACCCTAAGAAACATTGCCATACAGATTTTGATCAAAATCGTTAGTCTATTTTTAGCAATAACTGAAAAACATGTTGTTTTTTTTCATGTTTTCGCACGCGCAATATATTGGCGAAAACTTTAATGACAAATTCCATGGAAACTACTAACCTGCACACACAATTTGAACATTATAGGTCAATTCGTTCGAGGATCATTCTGACCAAGTACACACACAAAGAAATGTTTTCTAGACCACTTTTTTATAAATCAGGATGTTCCAAAACATGGAGAAACAATCGATACACTTTTTTTTTTTTACCGAAAGCAATACTTTTATTACTCTGTGTTAACATATGGGTAATTGAAAGTAAAAAAAAAGAACCAGCACTCCGCTGCTGTACTATCAAAGGCTGTATCAGCATTTTCTGGCCAAACTAACCTAATGTTACCAGGAGGTTTCCTGTAATTTGTTTTACATGATGGTGAAGTTCAATGATCGTATCTGCATGGGAAGTTTTTAAAAAAAGTAATTAAGTAAGTCAATAAGCTAGCATCAACTAAATGAAGTTGTTAAACTTTAAACTACCATTTTTCATTTTGAACTCAAATGCAAATACGACTTACGAGCTTAACACGGCAATAAATCATCGCTACTGATTTTAGTTTACTATGAAGACCATTTAAGTTTCAACAGGTGGACACGTGTTTATAAAACAGATGTATCAAAACTTGTCAAACAGCTTATCAGGTGCAAAAAAAAAAAATTTAATAAACAAATATTCTACCATCCTTTTTCAATTTACATTCGGTTCATAGTATCTCGTGATGACTATCATTCGGTTCACAATATCTCGTGATGACTATCATTCGGTTCACAATATCTCGTGATGACTATCATTCGGTTCACAATATCTCGTGATGGCTATAGCAAACCAGGTGTTGATATCTCAGTGAGTACTTTGCTGTTGATGAATTGTAGCCTACAGTGACAAGTTTTGATATATCTGCTATACACTGCAGGTTACAACTTACACACAGCAAAATACTCACTGAGATATCAACACCTGGTTTGCTATAGCCATCACGAACCGAAACGAAACGAACGAAAACCGAATATAACTTGCGAATGGTAGATTTTTTAGTTTATCTAATTTTTATCTTTTTTACTAGAATAGATGTTTGATCGAGCTATATAAATCGTCAATATATTGTTTGGAATTTTGATGTGGAATTACTAAGACATCATATTTTATTGGTCGGTTGGATTTTGTGGCGCAAAAGCTACAGAGGCCAAGCCGTCAGCGCCAAACATTTATTAAGACCATACACATCATATTTGCAGTCGTTGGAATATCAAGGCTTCCAAACATTATCAGCAAGAGTAGTCAATTTAAATAGGGATCTATATGTTTGGTAAGTGCCTTAAATATTTTTTAATGTCTTGGTTACAGTGCTTGGTAAATGGGTACAGTGCGTTATTGCATTTACAATGGTAGACATATCCGAAGTTTTTCAGAATTCAAAACAAATAATTTCTTCAATAAAGATATTTATGAGAATACCCCTTTGCTTATTATACACAGAGCGATTTTATAACAGAACACATCAGAATTCATAAAAGACATTCACGATATAAATTTCGAATGGAAACACAACACAATAATTATTATAGTTAATTTTTTAAAAATAAATTTTGCACAAATAAATTGAAAAAGTTGCAATACCGAACAAAATAATGAAATTTCGCATTTGTCTATGATAGTTTATTATTATTTAAAGCTATAAAACCGAAATATCATCTAGTCGAGAAAGAAAATACCCATTTTATTTAATGGCTTGGTATGGTGGGAAGGAAATAAAAGTATGAGCTCTACTAAAACAACACAATCTTCTTGTAAAGGAGCCTTACGAAATTATCTACCTTTACTTCCAAGGTAAACTATGGTGACATTTCCGCAGTTTTTCAGAATTCAAAACAAATAATTTCTTCAATAAAGATATTTATGTGAATACCCCTTCGCTTATTATACTTAAAGCGATTTTATAATAGAACATATCAGAATTCATATACGACATTCACGATATAAATTTCAATACAGAAATATTTTTATAATAAAACTTATCTTTGTTTGTGCAATAACTACTACAAGGTGGCCACAAAATTCAGGAAAAAAAGTTCCCTGATAATTCCCTGATTTCCCTGACAGATTTCTAAAAAATTCCCTGATTATAGGGCAAACATTTTTCCAAATTTCCTCAATTTTCTTAAGGTTTTCTAGATGTCTAGACACCCTGAACAAATAGAACATGTATGCTAAAGAGATAATATGCAATTTTTAAAAAAATAGTTTTGCTGGTAATGAAAAGTTTAAATTATTCCGTAACATTAAACTTCTAATGGCCTATCACTACAAATCTCCATGTGAATAGCCCCAAAATATGGATGAACGTGCCTTAAACAATACAAAATTTTCCTGATTTTCATGAAATTTTAAAAAGCTCCCTGACATTTCCCTGATTTTTTCCAGATTCAGAAAGCTCCCTGACATTTCCCTGATTTCCAAGTTTTCCCAGTTCTGTGGCCACTCTGTACTATCATCTAATACTTTGCATGTTTAAAATATATCGGTACCAGTATTTTAGTTAAAATTCCACACTTAAGGGCATGATTCCGATTCTCCAATTAGTATCTCTTTACCATTCCGCACACTATAAAAAAATAAAAAAAATGTGTGTTGGATTGGTTGCAGGTATAATTTTTCAATTATCCATAATGCTCAAGAACCAAACCTGTTGTCTGTCGGTCCATGGCCGATATCACATGACGTTCTTCAACAAGCGTGGAAATCGTACCTCGGACAAAGAAAAGAAATATACATAACTTTCCGAGTGGTTCCACTGGAGCGAGCACGCACAGTGGAGGGCGAGCCGACAAATAAAACCATCAATTGTTGCTAAACGTCACGTAACTACACTTAAAAAGCATAATGAAACACTGATTCTTGGTAATCAATCGTGAATATGCGGGGAATGCTATAATCCTTCGCAGTGTCCTTTTGAGCCTCCATACACCGGACGGTTTTGCTGTCGTTAACGTCGACCGCGAATGTTCACTTCTTTTTTGCACCAACCACAAGAAGGGCGTGATTAGAAGAATGTGAAATTAGCCGATCAACCAGTAGAACCTCAAATACGAAAATATTTAATTTATATTTGGTAATCAACCGTTAATATGCTGGGTATGTGATAATCCTCCTGTAAGTGTCCTTTTGGATCCATTTACACTTTTACACCGGACTATTTTTCTTGTCGTCAACGTCGGTCACAAATGTAGCCGTTTTGACTTATAGCACAAACCAAAAGAGGGCCGTGATTGTATTAGCAATACTTATATGAAACAGAAAAATACAAAAAAAAAGGGGGAGTTAATAATTGGGGGTCGAGAGGAAAAAATCCCAAGCCTGCATATATTGCAGTTGAGGTAACGTCATATTTCTTAAATGACCCAACTTATTATTATTATTTTGCAAATGGTGGTAGATGTATCACATTCAGCTTCCTACTGAAGTACTTAATAATGTCATAAAAACGGCATATTTTTTACTTATTACCGTGAACTGCTATCCCAAAAATTTAAACCCTTATATAGTTTTAGTTGCAGAAGCGCAATATGGATTATTAAGGGAGAAATCTCAATTTATGTAATTATTGTTGTCATGAAAAGAACTGATCACGTTATTTATAGATGGCGTACTAATATTTGGTTCATAAAACGTGGTAATAACATTCGAACGAGATTCCCTCTCACAGTGACATGAAATCAAATATAATTTGACATCTTATTCTAATCTTACGATGTACTAATAAATTTATGGTGGTATGTTACGTAAGTGTTGTGTAATTTGTACAATCATTAGTCCACACTTACCCGTATGGTATAAATATTTGTGATAATATTCATTCGAGGATTAAGTCAAGTTTTGCAAATGTGTCATTGTATTTTACGACCAGAATTAATAATAAATTGAAATAGTTGTATTTAAAAAATAATAAGTCATGCCTTCAGTGAGGCTAATACCTTTAGTTTTCGTATCCATGTACTGAAATTCTAGCATCGGCTGACACAGATTGTTATCAATACCGAATTTATATCAGTTTATTCTTTCAGGTTCATATCATCAAAGTATCATATCTTTCAGATTCATTATCAACCTACAATTCTATAAAATTCCCTCTTCACACCCTCAATCTCTACAGAAAACGTCAGCAAATAAAAAAAAAATACAAAACTAAGCTATACTTTTAAAATAGGATATACTTACCAAAATTCAAGTTTGGAACTTTAGCTCAATTCGGTACGATTGAGTTATCTGTGACTTTTCTATAAAGAAAACTCCCCCCCCCCCCCACCACTTCTCAATCGCACAGAATTAAGCTAAAATTCCAACCTTGGAATTTTGAAAAGTTATACCTTTTTCAATCAATCCGTTCCACTTTTAGTTAAAGCAAATATTTCTGAAAAAATGCAGCAGTGGTATTTGTACAAAAGCGAGAGAGATTTACGGGTGTCTGGGAATAAAAATCCTTCCACGTCACTAAAAGAAGAAATATAATCTGAAAGAAAAGAGCCGTGGCCGTACAAAAATGGGTCATACGCCTGCCTTGAAAAGCCGCTACATTGTTAATCAACAAGGCATCAACCATTTCTGACTCGTTAGCCGTTGATGCCTTCCTTTCCCCCTTTTATTACAGCAGACGAGTTGCTGCCGGTTGCTAGGAACTTTTTTTCACCGCGTTGCTTCTCTGGATCTTTTGTGCGGATCTCAGGGGCGCAGTGAGTTTTCTAAAAAAATTAGGTATGAATTTTAGAGATAATTCCAAAATTTTTAGTAAAATTTTAGGAATAATTCTTAAAATTTTTTGAACAGTTCTAAAAATTTTAAGGATAGTTCTTAAAATTTGTTGGACAGTTCTTAAAATTTTAGGGATAATTCTTAAAATTTTAGGGATAATTCTTAAAATTTAAAGGGAAAAATTCTAAATTTTCGGGACAATTCTTAAAATTTTAGGGATAATTCTTAAAATTTTAGGGATAATTCTTAAAATTTAAATGGACAAATTCTAAATTTTCGGACAATTCTTAAAATTTTAGGGATAATTATTAAGATTTTAGGGATAATTCTTAAGATTTTAGGGATAATTCTTAAAATTTAAAGGGATAAATTCTAAATTTTCGAGACAGTTCTTAAAATTTTAGGAACAATTTAAAAACATTGAGGTATATTTCTTTTGACGCTGATATAGTCTCCTAACACAGACTAACTATTTTCAAAGATGGTTTCAATACAGGCACACAAAAAAAATGCCAATTTTGAAAAAATTTAACTTCAAACAATTTTTTAGCAAAATAACAGTTATATAATTAAACAATTACACTATTTTGACAAACATACGAATTTCATTAAATCCATTTTTGTCATCTGGAGGAATACCGGTGTTTTTTCGCGGATTTTTGGAGAAAAATCGGAAAATGTTTTTTTTTTTTTTTAAATTTTATTTTAGGAATTATCGAAAAATTGAAGAACAATTCTAGGAATTTTAGGGAGAAACCAAAATTTAAGGAATATCAGGAATTTTATGGCGAAAACGACCCATGGGATGACTGCTGCGTTTTTGACGGTTAATACAGGCAGAATAAATGACAAAGTGGCGATAAATTAGCCGCAGAAAAGACAATAGTTTAGAGTTATTAGGTCATTAGAAACATATTTTTTTACTTTCTATTACCCTACGTCTGTGATTTGGTAAGACATGGCTTCAAAAGATTGGTCTATAAAGAGCTTACATTTTTCTTTCCTTCAATAAAGTCTTGGAAATGCGTAAAATTATAGGAAATTCGTTTCTCACGTCGAATATTCTCATTCTATTTTCATACAAAACTTTTACTAAAATGAAAATTGAAAATTTTAATTGAAATAAACAGCTTTTGGACAATATCACCAAAGTTTTCTTATTAACATCTACATGAATATCTGATGTTTAAACTAATACTTACTTCGCTCACCATTGATAAACCATAAGAAATTATCAATGAAGTAGTTGCCAATACCATACTACATTGTACTGTACAAGGCTACAATATCATGTTCTCCTATTTTTAAAAGTTTTCTTTTAAAAAGTAAGGGGAAAGTTGTTTTGGTTTTAAGTTTATTTTAAAACAATTAACATATAATACTCATATATTTGTTATTCTATTTTTTAAATACTTTATTCATTTCGCTTGTCAACACAAAATTGAATTTTTTTTAGCAAACATAAAAATATGATCAAATTCTGAAAGTTAAATAAATTTTATTACAACTTTCTTTGTACTCTTAAGTGAAGCATGACATGTATAAATTTTAAAACATTGTTTCTAACTCTGTACACTCCTTCCAACAACAAAAAAAAAAAAAAGGGTGACATTTTAAATAACTATTATTGGTTTCACTGAACATAAATAGCCATTCGTCATAAAAGGCCTCTTTCAAACTGTATCTTTCATTAACTAAATTAACGTACATCGTTTAAAAATATTTTGACCGCTACACTATAAA
This sequence comes from Linyphia triangularis, assembly GCA_963978545.1. Classification (NCBI taxonomy): domain Eukaryota; kingdom Metazoa; phylum Arthropoda; class Arachnida; order Araneae; family Linyphiidae; genus Linyphia; species Linyphia triangularis. Next base: position 20,362,869 of record OZ021727.1, read on the forward strand.
CCAATCTTTTGTACCACAGCAAATAATTAAAAACATTGGAATAAAAGAGCTTTATCCAAAATACACGCTTCGAAGCCGACCACAGATACTTAATTACACTCCAACCACGAGACAATATTTATGAATTCCAGGATCATTAATATGCGTTAAAGAAACCTTTTTTCTTTCTTTGCAACGATTCTTTTTCCACCCTCAAGACTTTGAACCCCAACATTTTAATATTCATCGCCAAATGATTAATTATCTTTCCACATTGTTGTTAATTTCCTTTACTCTTTGCGCCACGTTGGCCGGAAAAAGACAATTTGACTCGAGATTATTAAATGCATCTTTTGGCGCGCGCTCCTTTGGGGCAGAGTACAAGGGTAAGGAGTAGAAAAAGAACATCGGTATCTCTGATTTGGAAACAATGGTGATAAATACAATAGGGGTGTTGGATTCTTTTCGGTGTGTCGAGTTGGCGTGTGTCATAGCGCCCAAAGAAAACCTGAAAGATATTTCGAAGAGAGATGTGTTTGTTCCTTTGACACATCTTCAAATGGATTTTATTTACCATGGAAGTAATTTGAAAATGGAATTGGCCACACTTTTAAGCTATCACGTGAAGTTAACACGTTCAGAAGATTTTGTAGTGAAATTATATCACTGTCTACATATAAAATAATTGAAAAAAAAATTTAGTAAATTAAATGGTCCAATTTAAATATGGTTTCATATTAGTTCCATAAAACATGGAGAGAATTTGAAGATAATAAACTTCTTTAATCCAACGCAAATATACCAATTCAGGAACATTGCGATTGTTTTGCGGATGCCATCATAATTTTTAAAAGAAAACATGAGATATTTCCTTACGTTTGAATGCATAAAAATAAGGTAAACAATATTAGAGTGTAAATTTACTGTACATTACACAGAAGTGACCATAATTATTTTGCACCATTAGTTTTGAGTATTTTTACTTTCATACCCATATATATTAACATAGGGTAATGAAAGTATTGCATTAGGGATTTTTTTTATTATTATTTCTTCACGTTTTGTAACATATCTAGTTAAAAAAAAGTGGTATAGAAAAAGTGTCTGTGTTATGTATATATGTGGTCAGCATAACTAACGCCCGAACAGATCGACCTATGATGATCAACTTTAGCGTACTGTCAAACATACGCCTACTACATACGTAAAACATACTGTACTACATACGTCGAAATTGCGCTTGTGCACAAGGTAGCTGCCATTGAAAAGAATTATATTTTTCAGCGATTGCCAAATAACCGGGTTTAGCAATGTTGATCCAAAACTCAGCGGTAATGGTTTTTAAAATGCTCTAAACTACTCCACTTCCGAAATTCGATAACGGCACAAATAGATGGGAAGGGAATAATGTCATTAATACAGTTTTCTTTCTTTGAGCATTTCCCATCAACGACTGTTTTTCCTCTGCTATTATTATTTTTTTGCTAATAAATATCACCAAACTGGTCTTTTTCTCAAATTAATAAAAAATTGACAGTAAAGTGAGTTAACCCATCTCAAATTTAAATGCCGAGTATACCAGTATTAAAGTGTATTCGAAAGTTGTGCAATGTTTCACACCCTTTGCTTTTTTTAACTGTTGGGTCAATTCAATCAGATGCCTTCTATAGAATTTAAATGTAAAACTTGTAAATCATGTACAGCCTTTAAAATGTAACGAAATACAATACCAACCTTCATAAGGCATATTAATATTCCAAATCACGAATCATAGGAGTAACGATCGTATCTATACGGCACTGCCACGAATAACAAAATCTGAAACCCTCCAAAAAAACATAACCCGATTTAAATTTTCATCTAACGAAAGAAAAGCAAACACTGTAATACAACAATAAAGTATCGCCTTTGGACACGCAATTTCAACTCTTCTAGAGAAATGAATTCTATTTCCTTCCCTCACGATTCCTCCATTTGGAGACCCCCCACCAAAAAAAGACATCATAAGACGAACCCTTCTTGGGGCCCTGCCTGCAAATCACACAACCCCAACACATAAAAGCACGGACAACAATGAGCCAATATTGCCTGGCGCACAGCAAGAACATGTTCGGAAGAAGAAGAAGAAAAAAAAATTTTTAAGGCACGAAGAAATAAAAAACCAGCCATCATCGTCCCAAATGGAAGCAAAGCCCCATAACCCAACCCCTCCAGCTGTGCATCAAAATGGACAAGCCAGATTTTCGGGCCTAGGAGGAATTAAAGGCTTATGTGTAATATTCTCTCAGCGGGATATGGCTGGAATAAAAACTTGGCAAAGAAAAACGCGTTTGTTAATGGAATGCGATGGCGGCCAATAACAGTCAGAATGCACTTAAGGCCTTTAGGAAAACAGAAACACTCGATGTCTCGAGGAATGGGTTTTTGCTGCTCTGGAGCTGAGGGAGTGATGGGTGCAAGAAGGAGAACAGTGTTTGATGATTTGGTGAGAAGAATTTGGACCGATTGTTCTGCTCATCAGGGAATTGTGTTGGGAGATTAAATGGAAGTGTTTGCATCTCGGGAAAATAGAGGCGAATTAAGGAGTTTGAGTTCTGTCCATACGAGACTTCAAACAGTAAGAAGTACGAGAGGAAAAGAGACCACAAATGCTCCAGTCGTCCCTGTTGACTCAGAATTTAAAAAAGGCAGAATTATAACTATTCAAGGTAAACACATATTTTGGAGTAATTGTAGATTATCTTTTAAATCGTCTTTTTGGACTTCTGTCGTTTTCATTGTCTTTTACTGAGATATAATATGCACTTTTTTTTTTAGCTTGAAATGAAAATTAACGTATGAAACAACTGTGATGTGTAACAATCCTTCATTAATGCTGACACTCCTATGCATAGCAAGTATCTGAAATTGGTACTTTGAGTTCAGAATGAACGAAAAAGAATTAGTGTTTTTATACAGAATGTATTCAAGCAATTTTATCAATCATATAGTAATATATTTTTATGAAAGCGGTTTTCGGTTTCGGCTAAGCAAAAAATCCTTCAGAATTGCTAATATTCTTAATTTAAATAATACATTTATAAAAATAATGTCAATAACGTTATTAATTATTTTGGTAAGTAATTACTTTCCACAATAATTAGAAACCAAAGGTCTTGGCGAGAAAAGAGCAATTTGAAACTTTTACACAAATAAATTGCAATATATTATATACCCATTATGCATTCTCACTAGATTTCGTCTTCCAAATACTGATTGACAACACATCTTCTACACAAGACAACTGTGGCTGTAAACTTCAAAGTCAAGGTATAATCAGTTGTCTTGCTCACTAACTTCACCTTTTGACCATTGCTCAGTCTGAACGGAACGGAATTACAAACACCAATGCAACCCCTCATCAAAAGATCACCCTCCCCCACCCACTGGAACGGACTGTTACATACAGTTTCTCTACCAATTGCAAAACCATCTTCGTGAAGCAGAAAAGTTTCGCAAAAGCCATCCCTGCGCACAAGTAGAGAATTCGTTCCGCATCAGTCCTTTAGCCAGAGACGCATACCACACACACACAAAAAAAAGGGCCTCACAAAGAAAGAGCTTCTCCCAGAGCGAACCGGTCTTCTGGAAGCCCTGTCGTCCGTACAAGAAGAGGTTTCTTTTTCCGGTGTATAGAAATTGTCGCCCAAGTGTTTGCATCCAGCAAACACAGGTGGTGAACGTGAAACTTCCTTGTCGTCGGTTGGGTGACGTCGAATAACTGGACATTGTGATAATCTCACACTGGAGGTTATTTAGTGACTCCCTCAACTGTTTGCAAATATTTTTATCCCATGTACAAGGTTTGTATAAAGTGACAAAAGAAAATCGCGCCAAATATAAAAAGTCACAAAAAAACCCAAATAAACCTGGTTATTGAAATGCTATCCATACAAACAAGAAATAGGTATATATTTAAAATTTAATTAATCACATGTTCGGTGTCTGTTATTCTATAACGCAATTGATTCCGGTTTTTATTTCGGACGATTCAGAGCAGTCACACTATCATGAAAATGCTTTTCAATCACAGCTAAAACCAGCGATGCAATAATTTGGCCTAATAGCGCCATCTTGTATGAAACGGAATCGCTTACATCTTGCGCTTATTTGCTATAACTTCGAATGTGATGGCATTGCAACTAAAGTTTTAACACAAATGATTAGATTGTGTATAATATATCTGCGAATAACATGTTTGGAAGTAAAGTTCTAAAAAAAACAACAACCATGGAGGTTGGACAGAACCGTGGTTGGACAAACGTGTCAAGTCGTTAGTTATGCGCTGCATATTACGAAATGCATGGTACAAATTTTAAATAAAACGCCCAATACACGGCGCATTCCACGAGAATTGAGTAAAATGTATCGAAGGATGACTAATATACACAAAGTTTACTGCAGTAGAATGCTAATTCTGTAGTCAATCGCCAATGAACTTTATTACCAACATTAGAAGAAAAAGTGATGTATAAACCTCACACGTATACTATCGCACTTGAGCAGTAAATAGTTCACAGTGACTTATTGGCAAGACAAAAGAAAAGTTATGTATTTTCTGTGCCACTAAATAGTTGGGAGTCAACCAATCATGTTGATGACTATTATTTCTGCATGGCACTACTAACTTATCGAGGCATCACCAAAAATAAAAGAAGTCGACAGTTGAATACCCTAATACAACATTTGCTCTGCGTTCTGTTTCGCATGGCAAAGAAGTCCCTATTCCAGAACTTCCTACACATTTTTTAATCACTTCAGACTAGGAGGATTGCCATGTGTCAACAAAATCGCCTAAACTGACCCAATTAACTTGCATTATAATATATATACACGGTGGTAAAAAAAAAAACTTTGCCGATATATGGACTTCTAGCTTACATTCCGTTCAACAGATCGAGATCAGATTTCAGTTATAGTTATTTAGAGGCATGAGCTCGGAATTCTGTGATTAGCAACAAAATGGCGCTCACGGTTACAGTTCCAGGAACTCAGTTTTCAAATGGCAACACCTACTATTTCCTGTCGCAAAATGTTCAGAACATACGAAAACCCTAAAGAGCGTTGGAAGATTACGTGTATCACAAAAAACGGACGCCTTACGCACGCACAAAAAACCGCTCTGCGAACGACCAACAAAAACACGACCGGGGTGCACGTTGTAAATATGTATATGACAGAGGACAAAGTTCACATGGGTGCCATCAGTGGCAATTTTATCGGTTTTCTACGCTGAATATCTGACGAGCGACCTCCGTGTGTCCCGGTCGTTTTTTGCCGTAGTCTTTCAATTGTGACATAACCTTACAATTAGGAAACTGATAGCTCGTGGTATAAATAAAATTTCGTCAGCTGTAAGACCTGATACGATAAAAATGCATCATTTGTTTGTTGACAATTATAAAGCACATGACACGTTCGTCCATACCAAAAACTGCACCAAGACTCTACTGCCACCGGTCACCACGTGTAATAAGAACCATGGTTTCAAAACTCTAATTGCGGCACCGTATAAGAAATTAATATGCACCACAGTTAATTTCTGCCCAGAAAGCTTACCCAAATTTATCAGACGCAATGACCAAACATTTTAACATCGATAAAGAACGAGCTTTGAGTCGCATTCGAAAGTTGCAAGTCCTCGCAGGAAAGGTTAAGAACCCCTAGAGGTAAATTAATTAGCATGCAAAAACATGGTTATAACTACCGGTTCCTAGTAAAAAGATAAAATTAAAAACTTTGTGAGGGAGGGAACATTTTTTTTTTCCTTTTCTTTCCACCACAGCAGTTGCTGGCCCTGACCTCTTATGAGAGTTTTCTCTAGCATGCCGACATCCAAACACGGATTTAAGAAGCACTTGGCCTACTTATACGAGCAAAGGTATGCCTGAAACACATTCTACCGAGAATAAGTACCAACCGCATCTTTATAGAGAAATTTATAACGTTCTTTTTATATAAATATTTATAACCCCCAAATAAATGAGGGTTTCCGTTCCAAAGCGTTAAGAAACGATTTGATTCATTATTCTTTGGAATACTTATCATCTAATATAACAGCACTGAAGTAAAATTTTGTAATGAAACTGCATTATCGTATAATTCGGGATTCTAAACCAGAAACTAATTGACTGTATTGTGACACTCCATAGAACCTACGTAGAGGATGTCGATGAAGGATACGAGGATGTCGATCTACATGTCGATGAAGAATCCTGTGAATCCTGTTCATTTAGTCTTTGTAAATCTACAGGTTCTCGATATTTGCATTCAAAATAATATATATTAGTTAGTTCAACGGCCAAGGCATAGCTTTTAGATTATTTTCAAATGTATTCCGAGGTAAATAAAAAAAAAAACACTCTTATAAATATTACAATACTGAAAGAGATTAATAAAATATTAAATAAAATAAACGATAGTAGTTGTTTTATTTTTAGCCTTCCATATCATCAGTATCGATAATAAGAGCACTTTGATGACTGTTCGTCCGAAATATTAAGGGGGTCTGGGACTTAAAATTCTAAAATCTTTATTTTTAGAATTATTTTTCTGAAATTTTTTATGCAGTAATGTATGATGATTTGAAACTTAAAAAACTATTTTAAATTAAAAAAAAAAAAAAAATTAAAAAAAAAAAATTAAATTGATATTTCCTAAATTTGAAAAATCTAAAAAACTTTTTTAAAAAATCCCCCTTTTTTTTCGCATAAAATTACTTCTTATAATTCATATCAAAAATTGTTCTCATAATTTTTCAAAAAAGTAATTAGAAAAAATTAAAAAAAAATATATATATATTTTGTGCAAAAACTGTATAAAATCCATAGTATGCTAAGCTCCAAAAACTTTTTTTTTAAAAGTTAAATAAAAAACCATATTATTCCTGAAGACAAATTAAAGAAATATATATGGAAAATAGTCGATGAAAGTTTCATAGATTTATAACAAGTATTTTTTTAAATTGTATGCCATTTTATTTATAAATATTTGTACTATTTTTTACAACAATTAAAATTTGTTTGAGAATTTTAAAAAATTTGAGTCTCAGATTGTCTTAAAAATTGAATAACGTAAGGAGCTGGTAGGATGACTTAAATGTAATTTGATGCATAGCTAGTTAATATCCAAACATAGACCAGTAATAATATATATTTTTTTTTTAATATTTTTTTTTATCGTTTAATTCTGAAAATAAATTGCTTATAAACTGACTTCCAATTCTATATTACGTTTAAAATCGGCAATGAATGATTGTTCATTTGCACTGTAATTGCCGTGTGGATATTCACAATAAAGAACTTAATAAATAATATTTAGTCAACTTATACAACCATACTAGAAAAGATTCCGTGGTTAATGGATAGCTCTTAGGAAACTTTTTTAACCTTCATTGATATTTAGGATATTTAAATAACGTTCTATTTTAATCAAGTGAAACTCTAATTGTAATATGACAAAACAAAATTCGTCCAATAAACACAAGAATTCATAAACGAAATATCATAACTAAAAATAAAGAAAGCAATCCTTTGTTCTGGTACAAAGACCACGTAAAATTCAATCAATCTTTATATTTCCACACTGTAAAAAATTCAACAGTCAAAGCAACGCTTTTTCTAAAATATTCAGCAAAACCATAAAAAGCACAAAGCCGCGTTCAATGCACTTTTAAAATTTTCTAACATTCCAATCGAAATAAGGGAAGATCATACAAATGATATTAATTATCTTCCTGAGGTCTCAAAACCAAATTCTTCCGATTACTCTTCAATTCAAAAACAAATCTCCAATCACTCATAAAATTCAAAAACAAATCTCCAATCACTCTTAAAATTCAAAAACAAATCGCCCTATGTCAAAAACACGGAAAACAATCCGTGAGTACGTTTCGGGTGAAAACACCTCATTAAATTCAGTTAAACTCTATATACACCCTAACTAGAGAAATTTCTACAGCCAAAGCAATGCTTTTAAGACGTTCTGGTAAGAAAAAGTACTGCTCAAGCACAAGTACTGCTCAAGCACATTCTAAATTTTAGAACATCTTAAACTCATTCTTAGGAACAGATCAAACAAGCGTTATTAATTATCTTCCTTATGTCACCAAACCAAAATTCCTCCAATCACTCTCAAATTCAAAAAAAAAAAAAAAAAATCAATCATCCCATGTCAAAAAATAAGGAAAACAATCCATGTGTACGTTCGGGTACAAAGACCCAATACATCATTTCCTGTCAGCGTCTATGCACACCAACACGAGAAATAGAAAGAAAAGCTACATGGACCGCTGCTGAAGAGAACGAATTACGCAATTTCAGTGGCAAACAAAAAGATAGCTGAATCATTCATTACTTTCTTCTTCTCTCCCTTTACGCTTTACGGGAAAAGTCATCGCTCGCGACTTCGCAACAACTTAGAAACTTGCAGCATTCCTCCGGATATGGTGTGAGTACGGCGTAGGTTTCCGCTCAAATTGGTGAGCGGAACTCCTTCATTGTTAGATTGGGTTGCGACATACCCATGCATACCCGTATTTAGCCTTCTAACGAATCGACTAATAATTTAGAAGAATTAGTGTTGTAATGTTACGACAGGGTGGTCACAAAATTCAGGAAAAAAATGTTCCCTTATAGATTTCTACAAAGTTCCCTGATTTTCTTTTTTTTTTTAAATTTCTTGAATTTTTTCAGATGAGTAGACATCCTGATCAAATAGTACATGTATGTTAAAGAAATCCAATGCCAATTTTTTTTAAAAAATAGTTTAAGCAGTAATGAAAAGTTTAAATTATTCCGTAACATTAAACTTTTAACGATTACCACCACAATTCTCCAGGTAAATGATACCAAAATACAGATGAACAGGGAAACATCTGTTCAAAAACAATGATTTCCAAATTCTGTGGACACTCCGATAAGTATAAGTTCTTGACTATCAAAGAGCTATCTTTGTATGGTTAGATTAACACAGAAAAAATGCAGAAACTCCCATAGATCACATATCTATGTTTCTAGGAGTTAATGAATAACTCCTTAGAATAATAAAATAGTGAATAACTTTTGGAAAGCATTGTTATGTAGAATGTCAAGACATGAAATTCCGCAACATCGCATCAAAATAGCATCATGATGGAACAAGGAAAATAACGTGATTGGCATTCTATGAAGTATACGAACTCTACAGAAGTATATGAACTTTATAGAAGTATACGAACTCTACAGAAATAGATGAACTTTATAGAAGTATACGAACTCTGTGATAAAATTTTTTTATCTAAAAATAAACAAAATGCATCTAGTTAGTGCTACCTACATAAACCAAGAGAAGGTGCAGCGTTACTAGGAACATACTATATTGCATTACATCACATGACACTTTAATGCTAGAAGTAAGGAAAGGAGACTGACCATCAATGAGCCATCTTTGTAGGTTTAAGCAATGGGAATTTAATAGTGGGTATTTTTTTGAAAAGCACTATTATGTAGGATATCAAGGAATGAGATTATGCAACACCACACTAAGAAGGCACTTTGATGGCACAGCGAAAGCCACGTGATTGACATTAATGAAATATACGAGCTCTGTGATTAGGACTTTTAAACAAAGGTAAACAAATGCTCCTCAGAACGAAAAAAGTAAACAGCTACTAGTTGCCATCCGCACGAATGGAATAAACAAGAGGGAGAGGGGCGGTGGGAAGTGCTTCCGTCACAGTTGGTGACCAGTTTGTTGACCGATGACCAGACGAGTGTGACGAGAAGAACACACGCACACGCTTGTCCAGAGATGCCCACCAACGACGGTCGGACTGACGGACTGACTCACGCACAGAGTAGAGGGAAATTAGGGGTTCAGTTCCGTGTGGATGAAGAAGTTGCATTTTCCCACAAATTAATGGAACGATAACTTGTTGGGAATGTGATTTGGGTGGGAAGTATGGGTTGATCACTATATTGTAATTCTGTAAAAGGTCCTTTACAGAAACGAATGCTGGTGGTGCAATGGATGGGTGGGCAAAATTGAAACTGTGTCTTTGAAACATATCTTTTAAAATTTTTTTTTTTTTTTAAGCTACTATAAAATATTATGATTCTAAGAAGGTATTACGATGTTTATTTTCAATCATAGCTTTTACCTTGAAAAATAGCATTCAATTATTAAAATAACAGATGTAAACACTCGACATGACGATGCATATGACCTTATACGAAATAAATAAGGAGCTGTAATTGAATATTATGACCCATAAAAGGCAAATCGGCGCCTTGTCACTTAGCTTTAATTTTTATAAATTAACAGAATGGAGTCACTTTTTAGAGATCGCGAAACAAACCATCATATTTTCTAGAAAGAGCTAGGGCTCTTAATATTGCAAGAATGATCCCATTCGGTAAAAAAAGACTTCCGAATCCCCAAACTCAATTTCTTACAAATACTAGCATACAATGTCACAATTTTCCTCGAAATAGCATCGTTAAAAGGCATATGTCTTTATAAGAGATCCTCATTAAAAAAAATACCAAAAAAAGCCTTGCCACACCCACAGGAAGGTGCAAAATAAGGAGCTGAAAACCTTCATCACCTTCACAAAAAACTCGAATAGTCCTATAAGAATGCATTTACGAGGACATTTTCCCTTAAGTTGGACGCATAACTCATAATTTACGGGCCATACTGACACGCGCAACAATGACAAACCCATCGCTCCTTATTGGTTCCTTATGACGTGGGTGATGGTTCATTGGCAGTTTTTTTTTTTTTAGTAGTAAATGCTCGCCAACCTCTACCAGGGGTTTCCCTTTAGCAACGGATAGGTTCTTGACCGAAAATCTTGATCGTAAAAACGCGTATTGTTCGGCTTGCCAGATGACAGATATGGAGTCAATATCTTCTGAACGGTTTAGTGCTTGTTGTTAAGATGTGTCAGGTATAGGGGAATGGAATTTCTACAGCTTGAAAGAGGTAAGAAAAAGAGAAAGGTTTTGATATTGTGGTGTGGATGTAAGGAAGGAAAATAGATTGTAAAGTGGAATGTTCTTAAGGAACAAAGATTGCAACTTGAATGTTCTTAAGGAACAGAGATTGGAATGGTGAGTGTTCATGAGGAAAAAGGATTGCAATGCAAAGGTTCGTAAGGAACAGAGATTGCAATGCGAGTGTTTATAAAGAAATGGGATTGCAATGTGATTGTTCGTAAGGAAGGGATTGCAACGTGAATGCTTCGAAAACTGTAATCCTTGCAATCAAGTTCGTAAGGAACAGAGATTGCAAGGGGGATGTTCTTAAGGAACAGAGATTGCAAAGTGAATGTTCTAAAGGAACAGAGATTGCAATGTGATTGTTAGTAAGGAAGGGATTGCAATGAGAATGTTCGTAAGGAATATATTGCAAAGGGAATTTTCTTAGGGAACAAAGATTGCAACTTGAATGTTCTTAAGGAACAGGGATTGCAATGTGATTATACGTAAGAAACAGATATGGACAGGTGAATGTTCGTAAGGAAGGGATTTCAATTGTTCGTAAGGAACAGATATTACAATGTGAATGTTCTTAAGGAACAGAGATTGCAATGTGAGTGTTCATAAGGAAAAGATATTGCCAAGTGAATGTTTTTAAGAAACAGAGATTCCTAGGTGAATGTTCGTAATGAACAGAAATTGCAAAGTAAATGCTCGTAAGGAGTAGACAATAATGAATTTTCGTGGGCCTTTAATGACAAGATTTATAGCCTAATATTATACACCGTTAGATGCCATTTTACATATGCAATTATTTAGAGAAAACTAATGATTAAAATTTGCACAATGTGTAAGATAAAACAATACTTTTATAAGGTTCTCCTCTGTCTTCGGAGACGCGATACATAATCTCAATCATGTTTATCTTTTCTGTTAGTAATCTATAAAGTGTAACCGTTGCAACTCAAATCCTGTAGATTCCTTATGAAACGTTAATCATAGAAAATTAAACTAGATTTTTTTAGTATCCTAAAGTAAAATGACTATTATATTTCATTACTTAACTTTTAGGACATAAAAAGTCCACCGCCTTTGTAAAAGCTAGTAGACTTTTAAGATTAATAAGATGTATTCAAAACAATTGCAACATTTTTAAAAATGCCATAAGAGAGGATTACTTTCACAGATTGCAGAAAACGACGTATATCGCCTTATTTTAGGTTATGATAACTGATATTTTATTAAGATCCCTTTTCTTTTTTTAACATTATCATTAATAAATCATTTACAATTTTATTAATTTTTATTTGCCAATATTCTGTCTCGGATTTATTACTAAAACCAGATTTGGTTTCTCTCATAAAAAATAAGTTAAAAAGACATACAACCTAGTGTGCTATTTATAAAGGAATTTAGCGTAAAAAAAATGAGTCACACCCATTAGTTTTAAAAACAGAAATCAAAGACAACTTAGGAAAACAAATAGCAAAACAATACATTAAAATGCTAAATAAACAACTTGAATTTGATCAATGAAGTGACAATTTGTGATTTCAAATTGATTCAGGTTCTACCAGGAAAAGTATAGACCACACCACAACGCATGAGTGGACAGTCAAGAGCAAATAAATATTTAATCCTATTTCCAAAACAGAACCTTGAAGAATTTTTTTTATTAAAATTATTTACTAAACACTTATATCAATCAATAAGTGTTAACACATAAATTAGTCAACAAAGTAAAAAAAATAAAATAATAATGATTGTCACAGAAGTGTTATTCATAATGATTTGTTTTTATTGAAGTTGTGGTGTGTCGTTTAAATTTAAATTGTTATCTTTTGCCATAATTCTCGATTTCAGCGTTACTTTCAGATATTAAATAATAATAATAATAAAAAGATGTAAATAAAGGTAATCATAAAATGTTTTGAAAGCGATAAATAACGGACACGATCACATAGTATTATTGTCAAAATCAACAACGTAATTAGGCGTCAACGAAAAAACAAATATTATTTCGATTGAAAGGGAGTGAGATTAAGGTCACTCTTGAATTCAAAATCAAAGTTTAGTTCTATGGTCCTTATATAATAATCATATTTTATCGTCTGATATAATGTTTTTTTTTTAAATAAGTAGAATTTTGTATAAAATATATAGTTCAGAACTTTAAGTTATAACATTTAATAATAAAAAATATAGCATGAATTAATTGAGAATTATGTTTTTAAATAACACTTTTGAAAATTCGGATATTTTCGGATCATGTTCAATAGTTTTCGAAGCAGAAATAAAGGCTCACTTCACTTTGCCTTCAGATTTAATTATTTCCCATTGTTGGATATGGTTCCAAATTTAACAAGTTTTGAAGGGGTATTTCGCCAGACAATGTGTTTGGACACTTTTGTATTCATCTTGGCGTAGAAACGACTGAAGACATCTCTTGAAAGACAGAAATTGGTATTTTAAACACCGTTTCGAATTGTTGAATTAAATACAATTGTAGCGAAATCCGATAAATTACTTTTGAGTATTTTTTACGCCGATTGATAAACATCCAAAATTCATATATCAATTTAAAAAAAATAAAAAAAAATAAAAATAAAATCACTCAATTTATAAAAACCAGTACAAAAACCGACTTAAAAAACCATCCAAAATAATCTGACAGATAAACATTAAACATCTTATTTTTAAAGTGTTTTGTATTAACTTCGAATTTGTTTGTTCGTGGAAAGCAAATTGTTTAGAAGGCTAATTAACACACTTGAGGTCATCCAACATTCTATCAAGGGGATGTAACTAAAAGGACGCTTTTACACACATATCCAGATACCAAGCAAACATAAATAAGGACGTACAATTGTGGTCATATTTAATGACTAAAACCCTCTTTTGTTAAGGTTGATCTATCGGATGCATTCTATCAAGATTTTGGGATAAACAAAAAGTTAGTCGATGACATGGAATTGCTATTTTTTTTGTAGTGATCAGACACTATGAAAATTCGATCTGATCTCGAAATACTTAACTCTTTATTTACTGAACGGTTGGTTGGTTGTTTTCAGATTATCTGGCGCCGTCAGCAACACGAGAGCTATAATGCGCCGAAACATTCGTCATTTGATAAGCCAACATACATTTACAAACACCCATGTCTTACACGGGACTCGAACCCGCAACCTCGAGGTCTAGAAGCTAGCACGCTAACCACTATATCGTTGTATTTACTGAACGGATTTACAAGTCCGTCAGTTTCCTCCATCGATATAGATAAACAACTGGATAGACTGCTCCATTGTCAATGCAAAGAGAAAAACGCGCCGGGAATTGCGAAGCTGGTGGGAAGATTAACCAATCACAGTTCACTTTTATAGTTGGATGGGAATGCGAAAAACCTTGTAAAATGCTAGAGTATATAGTTTTTTGCACATTATTGGTAATTAAGGTCTACTATTTAGATTTCTGCTGTGTACAACCCCAAATTTTATTTTCAATCCTCGGCAATCCGTATTTTTTATCCCACCAAAGGCATCTGGCAACGGCTTCATTTTCCCACCGTTAAGCAGTCTATCCAGTTGTTTATTTATATCGATGGTTTCCTCATGGCTCTGTATTAACACATTGTTGACCAGCAATTTTTCTGAGAATTTATCTCATGTCACAGGCTATTATTTCATAATTGGACAAGCTTGAGGCCTCGAAATTGTGAGGGCCCCAAATTTTTTGAAATTGTTGTAGTTAAATTGAACAATGGGTTCTTTTTTTGACATTTTTAATCACGTTTTGAACACAAACAATAAACTTAAAATGATTTTAAGTAGCAGTCGTTAAAAAACTAAATCTCAGGTCGGGGGGGGGGGGGGGGGGAGAGTAATATTAAGGTGAATTACATTTTGGTTGCTTTTTTTTTTCTGTGATTTTGAACTTTAGAAAATGATTACCAATAAACTGGCAGACTAAAGACGAAAATTCTTCCAGCCAACACTATTGGGTTCCCTCCAAAATTTTGTATAGGGACCCGAAAACATGATGTGCTTTGAGCTACGAGGGATCCAAGTCAGGCCTTGAACAGCGCACTGAGAAAACAAAGATGATGCAGGAAAAGAAGAAAAAAAAAAAGAAAAAAAAAAGAAGAAAAAAAAACAAAAAACATCACGAGATTACTCGTGGCCGGTCGGGCAACGTTTGGCCATCAAAACACGAGTTAACTCGTGACCGGTCAACAATATGTTAATTTAAACTCTTTGAGACCCATTGGGACTTTGAAATCCACTTCTATGAACTGTAGGATGGCAGCGCACGCTTATTTCTCTTTAGAATTATGTCAGAGACAAGTATATAAAACGATGTAAGGTCAAGAAAAATAATACTTAGAAGATTGAAAATCGTCTATAAGTTTGCATATAAAGAGCAATAAGCAGGTGCTGCCTTTTCCAAAAATTGGAAGAACGAACTTCACAGAAGTGGCTTTCAAAGTCCCAATGGGTCTAGCAAAGCGTTTAAATTAATAAAGTATACTGTTAAAAATTTTGTTCCACATTGCGCCAGAAATTGGTTTCCATTTAGCTGCAACTAACATTTAGTGCTTAGTTTCACGATTTAAGGGTGCTTGCGGTCCGAGGTAGCACCATAAATCGTGAAACTAAGCACCCAATGTTGGTTGCAGCTAAATGGGAACCAATTTCGGGTGCAAGGTGGAACAAAATTTTTAACAGTATACGATGAGAAAACTGACCGAGGCATAAGTTCGGTCAGTAAATAAGGGGTGAAATAAATTACAATCGTTCATAAACGTAGGCGATGCCATATAAAGGATTTGTATTAATTACTTTGTTTTTATGCGTTACTTTTTATATCTTAAAAACTATTGACATGTATCAAATGTAGAGTTTTTTTGTACCAACGATCCTCGAGTATTTTAATCCTAAATTTCTCAACCCATAAACATTAGGCTGTAAACCGAAGAACTGCATATTCAACCTAAAGATAAAACCAAACATAAACATCGGACGTTGAAATATTAGAAACACTAAATTTTAGTTGACCTGAACCCATTTTATGGCGGACTCAAACGAAGACAGCAAACAGGAAGTTTCCAAGGGTCAGAATTCTTCCAGCGGTTCTTGGAATAATCAAATTACACCCTTCCTTCTGATACTTTTTCCTTGTACGGGTTAAAAGGCGTCTTTTCACATTGTTAGGATAGATTTGGGTTTATCCTGCAGAGGGATTGATACCTATTATTATTCCGAGACGTTTCAAGAAACGATGATTGAGACCAAAGAAACTCCTGGTAAAGGTGCATTGTACAGCATTAAATTGCTCATTTCAGTTTCAGCACAACCTCATTAAAAACAAGAAATGTCCCAATCAAAAAGCAAAAAGTCCACAAAATCCAGGAAAAAAAGTTCCCTGATAGAACTCTTGATCTCTCATTCCTGATTTTACTGCAACCTTTTTTTTTCAAATTTCCTCAATTTTTCCAGATGTGTAAACGCCCTGATCAAATAGCCATGCATGCCAAAGAGATCCAATTGTTTTTAAATAGTTCTGGCGCATAGACTTATTATTATCAATAGACTGCGCGTTCCCACTTCAATCATACAACTAGAATGAAACCAAAATGAATCACAAAATTCGTCTATCAGTCACGTGGTTTTTAATTTGGCTACGTCGTAAAATTAATCCTTTATCTAATAATCTTATTATCCTTTATCGCCTGAGTGAGGAGAAACCCGCCAAATCTGCAACCCTGCTACCAAAAAGTTCCTACTCATGTGATTCATTTTGGTTTCATTCTCGTTGTATAATTGAAGTGGGAACGCGCAGTCTATTGATAATAATAAGTCTATGTTCTGGCCGCAACGAAAAGTTTAAATTATTTGGTAACATTGAACTTTTAATGATTCCAACGACAATTCTACGGTAAATGGCGCTAAAATACGGAAAAACGGGGAAAACGCACCTTTAAATCTATTATTTCCTTGATTTTCGTGAAATCAAGAACTGTGCCATTTCCCTGATTTCCAGGGTTCTCTGACCACTCTGAAAATTGAGCACTCATGTGATTTTAAAACTGAGAGTGGCGGTAAAAGAAATATAAAACCCAGTTCCCACCTTAAGAAAACTATCTCATTTGAATTTTTTTTTAATTGGATGAATTATTCAAAGGTAAATTTTTAAATATTAGCAAATGACGCATTCGGTC
Source organism: Linyphia triangularis (assembly GCA_963978545.1). Taxonomy (NCBI): domain Eukaryota; kingdom Metazoa; phylum Arthropoda; class Arachnida; order Araneae; family Linyphiidae; genus Linyphia; species Linyphia triangularis. Next base: position 20,380,062 of record OZ021727.1, read on the forward strand.
AAATTAACTACAGAATTAAATAAATTATAAAGTTATACTTATAGACATCTGTATATAAATAAATGACAAATTTCACATAAATCATTGTCTGGTTCTCTTATGGGTTGAGAGGCGAATGCAAGTTTAAGTACCTCGTCGAACATCATTTTGAATTATTTATAGAATTTATAGAAATGCTATAAGATTAAGAACGTACTGTTAGGCCACGACAAAAAATTGTCAAAAATTGACTTTGAATAAGTTGAACTAAGCCCGAGAGCCAAATATATCGTAGCTTTCAAAATAATGAGCATTCTTTTTTATTTGTTTAACCCATTGCTCTTTCATTTTGAATGGGGAAGAGTACACACACGATTTCATTTCTCAGGAGCCAAACACTTGCATCTTTTTAAAAGTGAGCCAAGTTGGCGGTAAATATTGTTATGGCTATAATCTACTAACATTTATCTACATTCTATAATCATAAAAATAGATAATTTGCGCCCATTACGAAGCTTTATTTTTATCCGAGTTTCGTTGAGTTCTTTTTTTTTACTTCGATTCATCAATACAACTGAACAACATCAGAATACATCTCTTTTTATCCAGGCAGTTGGAGCAGGCACATGCGCACACAATGCCTCTCCTGCGCATGCCCAAACGTTATGTGGGGACGGACACCGGATCACACTTTTCACCAATTGAAAACAACACCTTTGAGCCCAGAGTAAAAAAAAAATTAAAAATTTTTTTAAAAAAAATCAGAATGATGTTTGAGGAAGCACGTTAACTTCCTATCGCCTCTTGGTCTACAAAGCTTACACATAAAGCTGCTCCGAAATATTATATAATGCTACGTTCTGATGACACAAAACAGCCTGTTCATAAAAAGGTATCAAGAGCAATGAAATAAAAATATGTTTTCAACCAGAGAGGAAAGAATCACGTCTTGGCTGTGTTTCAAAAAAGTTAACTTTCCGATTTTCCGACAGGGTGTGTCATAGTAACAGAAGCACCTCAAAATGGTTTGAGAACGGAAACTAAAAACAACTGAGACGGTTTTGCTTCTGGAGTTCTAACCTAAATTATTTTCATTTTAGAGCAAGTTCTTTTTTTTTTCTTCTTTTTTTTAAGTAAAACACATTACTTAACGTGAACTTGTCATTTTAATTTGGATAATAGTATATCACACGATTTGATAATTTGTTAATGTCTAGGCAGTTTATGTCTGATTTATGCAAGTATACTTTGTATTTGTTACTAACAGTTTAAAATATTTTGTAGCTGGTTAGTTTGGTTAGTACCAATGTTCTAACTATCAACATTTAAGTTTTTTGATTAAGTTCCATAAAGAGACTGGGAATTACCAATCATTTATATGTTTAATGATATAAAAATCCGTTTTCAAGGAGGAAAAAAAAAGCTGCAAGACTTACATAAAGACAAAGATATTTTAGCATAATGAAAAGAAAAAAAAAAAAAAAAAGAAAAAAAAAAACACTCTGCCATTTTCAAACATTGTATTAAATACATTACGATAGATATCCTATGTATACACAAAACGGAATTTCACATCGACAAAACAGTTTCTTAATTGTGTTTTGTATTTATTATATTTTTTGTATTGAATATATTACAATTATTATAAAACACACTGTGAACTAAAAGGAACAGTTTACTCCCGAGTTTCGAAAATTTTTGTGTAATTTGTTCTTTTTAGTTTGCGAAGTCTTTTATAATAATTATAATATATTCAATACAAAATTATATTCGTCACCTAACAGCAAAGCGATTGTATTATGGATTTCGGGTAAATATTTGGAACACCAAAAATAGAAACTGGAGCATTTTAAAGCGCAGTAGATATAAATGCCATTTTGGAGCTTCACGTCATAGTATTGGCGCAATCGAATTTGAACAATGTTGAATAATTTTAGAATACAATACCTCCTTTACAAAATAGTTTAAATATTTTTTTAAAAAAAGGTTATGTAGATAATTTCACACTTTGAAAGTAATTAAAAATAAATAATATTAAAAGTATAAGTTTAGAATACACATCTCTTGTATCCAAACTAGCCAATTTGGCTACATTAATACTTCAAACTATTTTTTTTTTAATCGTTTTCTTCAAACAAAATTGCTTTATTAGTAACATAATAAAATTCAATTTAATTTTAAAGTATAAGCTTAAAATACGCAACTAGCCAACTTAGCTACATTTTTAATTCGAACAATCGCCGAATTGCAGCTACTTTTTTTCCAAAATTCGTTTCCATGACAAAATTGTTGAAATGGTGCAGTTTTCCAACAATCTCACTGAAAGTGTGTTCTGGCCATCGATATAGATAAACAACTGGATAGACTGCTCCATTGTCAATGCAAAGAGAAAAACGCGCCGGGGATTGCGAAGCTGGTGGGAAGATTAACCAATCACAGTTCACTTTTATAGTTGGATGGAAATGCGAAAAACCTTGTAAAATGCTAGAGTATATATATTTTTTACACAATATTACTAATTAAGGTCTACTATTGACATTTCTGCTGTGTACAACTCAAAAAAATTTTATTTTTTTCAATCCGCGGCAATCCGTATTTTTTATCCCACCAACGGCATCTGGCAACGGCTTCATTTTCCCATGGTTAAGCAGTCTATCCAGTTGTTTATTTATATCGATGGTTCTGGCGCAGCTTGAAACGGTGAATCGGTGCAATTTGGAGAAATCGGAGCATGCGCAACAACACCCTGTCCAACAATGTTACACACAGAAACAAACTTCACTGTACAACCCGTTTTCCAATGCATCGAGTGTACACGAGGAAAAAACCACACAACACTCTCATCAAGGCATTCTTTCGAGGAAAAAAAAAATGAAACTGCCCCAAAGTGTGAAATCTTCTTATCTGCAAGTGTCGGCAGAAGTAGTACAAGGTAGCCACTTACACGAACTTGTGCAGAATTGACAAGTGCATGGTAACCGGACCGCTGCCGTCGCCAGGGTGCTCCGATTATAACGGCACCCTGACACACACACACACAGCTTATCGGCAACGAATTTATCAGCCAATTCTCTACACACACGTGTTTACTAAGCTCAGATTACAAAAAAATAATATCAAATGAAAGATATGAGACTTGCTTAGATTTGTTTGAAAATTGTCTAAAAATGAAATTTGTAATTCAAATTTGTATTTTTGATTTAAAAATAAGGTACTTACTTTTCCATTTAGGAGAGGGGGGGGGTGGCGTTGACAATATGTATAATATGGGTAAAACTTCCAAGTACGGTACGGCTTCTGCGGCAAAGTGATTTTCGCCACTAAATAGCAGCAGTTGACATTTTATAATAACAAATGAAATGCCTATGATTGCCATAATTTGGCACAGTTTTATGTAAACAATTCTTGTCGCAGAATCCGTACAGTACTTGAAGGTACTAACGAACCCTCCCCCTTTGACGTAAAAGTACCAAAAAGAATTCATTTAAATCGATGACTAGTTCTCAAGCGTGCTTTTCAAAATGTAAGTTTTTATTTGATATTTGTGCTTTTTCAACCACATGTAAGGATTGATGGAAAATGGGATATTATGCGCGTGACTAGTTCATTAAATAAAATTATTTTATTGAAAGAATACTATTTGAAAAAGTAACTTTATTAAAGAATACTAAAGTTACTATTTGAAGGAATAAAGAAGTTTCAGGGAATTAATCAAAGGCTATATAGAGTCTTCTTTTTACACAACTGTATATTAAAATTAGCCAACGGAAGTTATTTATCCTTTTAGTAGTCATTTATGAAGAAATGTGATTTTGGGTATTTAGTCAAAAACGTAAGATTGTTATTACTTAATCATAAATACGAGAAAGTTACAAAAAATACTAAATTAACAATTTATGAATAAATAATTCTCTTTGACAAATTAATATTTTTTTTCTTTCTAAATTATGTACATGGAAAGCCACATAATATTTCGAAAAACCACCACCTCCCCCCCTTTTCACCCCTTAAATGGTATGACCAGCATTTGAAATCTACAATTTTATTACGCTCTCGACTAGATTTTTCAAACACAATTTTTGAAACAAGTGGAATGGAAGGTAACTTGAAATTTAGAAAACTTTCCCCACTTCCCACCCCTTAAGAAGTATCATTATTATCATCCATCCATTAACCCAATTTTTATTTATAACTTCATGAATAAAGTTTCTATAAAAATGTTTAAATCACCAAACAATTAAAATTGTGTTTCAAATTATAAAATGTATTCAACTGTCACAAGCAATTTTTGAAAAATTGTAAATTCATGCAAAAACAGATTTTAAGCAAATAATTTTAAACGGCCTTTATTCTAAACCTCATGGCTTGTCATTTTCACTTCTAACTTTCGATTTTTACTTATAGAGGACGCAATGAGTTTTCTAAAAAATTTAGATGGGAATTTAAGGGATAATTTAAAAAATTTCAGGAACATTATAGGGATGACACTCAACAATTTTAAGGATAATTCTTAAAATTTTAGGGATAAATCAAAAATCTTTAGAGGTATTTCTTTTGAAGCTAATATAGGCTCATTCAGACATATTCTTTCTAAAGTTTGTTTAAATATCGGCAAAAAAAAAAAAAAAAAAAATTGCCAATTTTCAAAAAATTTAAAGTCAAACAACTTTTTAACTAAATAGCAGTTATATAATTAAACAATTATACACTATTTTAGCAAACATGCGAATGTAATTAAATGCACTTTTCTCATCTGGAGGAATAGTGTTTTTTTTTTCTCAAGTGGCTTGGAGAAAAAATAGGAAATTTTCGGGTTTTTTTAATTTTTTTTAAGAATCATCGAAAAATTTAAGTACAATTTTAGGAATTTTAAAGAGACAAAAACATTTAAGTACAATTTTAAGAATTTTATGGGAGACACAAAAATTTAAGGAATACTAGGAATTTTAGGGCGAGAGCTAACCCTGCAGTTATGAAATGAAATATTTCACAAACAAATTAATCCCACAGTTCCATCGAATCGTGTGCCGTCCAAAAAAGCGTCCCGACCAAAGAATGAAAAGAATTCACGTTCGAAAACACAGGTTTTTTCCCCCTCCAAGGCGCCATTCTTACAAACGCTTAAAAACCGTATAATTAAAGCAGTCTACAGCTTTCCAATTAATTACAAGTCGTCCTTTAATATTCCCTGAATGGCACTTACACGACAACCTCCAGAAAATGACATATAGTAATAAAATGATGAATAGATGGACAATAAAAAAAAAAAAGTCTTGTGAAACCCAAAACCTGTTTTCCAATCACAGGTGATATAGAAATTGGAAATGTTTGGCTTGGACATGAAAACACGATTCGCGGAAACAATTGCACAATTTAAGGTCGGAAAATGAATCCGCATGTTTGTGCATGGACACGCCTTCGTTTGTACAATCGATATGCGGAAGCGATGCCCATAAAAGTTGCGACAAGCAGAATTTGATGGAAGACATTGACACCATGTCTATTACATTGTAATTTCTATTGCGACTTTTTCTATTAGCTTGGTACTGATGCAATTTGAAACGGATCAGGATCAACGATTTTGCTTCAGTTAAAAGTCTTGAGATCGAATAAAACAGCACGCTTTTATAAAGCGTTATGTTATTTCATTATACAATCATAAACCAACTTTTGGACACCTTTTATTAAAAAAAAAAAATGCATTCGAATGTTAAACTAAACAGTGTTTAAAGCGGAATACACGATTTCATGAAAAAGCTCAATTTAGAATGTTTTTTATCACAAAATGCTAAAATGGAAGCATTATTTTCGATTTTTAGTCTTAAAAGAATTATTAACAATTAAAGAACCATTTTGCCACACTAAAAAAAAATATTTTATGCATCAACAGGATAGGTACTTTTCGGTGAATAAATATATTAGCATAAAAGATACATTGCATTTTTATATAATTTTGGCATCCCAGAATAGTTATTTATACAGCTAGAGTGGAAATTAATATTTTTTAAACGATGTAAAACTCTTATTTGACAAGTGTGATAGTACTTTAACAATTACCGAGACAATTATTTAACAATTACCAATAAAAGTTAACAATTTACCAAGTTTTAAAAAGTAATTTCCCACGTGTTGTATACAACATTTTTAATAATCACGTACAAAAAATATTTTTAATACGTATAATTATTAATGTTGCCAACTAGAGTCAATAAATTGCTTCTGAAAATATGTCATTTCAATGCCAAACTATTAATATTTGAGCACGAGGCGTGCGAGAAAGTACTTTTTAATACTAATGCAAGAAAGTTACTTTCCCGCACTCCTCGAGAAAAGTGCTACTTTCGTCACGACTTTTTACTCAAAAAAGTTATTTATTTTGCTAAGACAGTGCATACAGCGTAATCGCTGCTAAACTAAATTTTAAACGTTTAATAATAATGTTTTAAAGCAGCTGGTGTTCAACAGATTTAAGCTAGCTACATGTTTAAGAAATCTGTTCCATCAAACTTTATCGTGCATCATACTACATTGCTATAATAAGCTATAACTTCCGAAAGACTTACGCAATATAAAACTTCAAAACATTGTAGGACGAAATTAGAGCACAAAAACGGTTGTACAACGAATGTTTGACAACTGATTCTTATCTTTCCGACAATTGCATGAAAGACTTGTCAGTAAGTTCTAGAACTAAAATCAATAACATACATATTTTTTGTAAAATTTTGTGGAATGCAGGTAATTAATAATAATGTCGATAAAAGAAGTTGAAGAACCAGTTGTAAAGTGTAGTGGAACGCAGCAATACTATTCCGTTCAGAATCCGAAGTTGGGGTTATTAAAAGTTCAATTTTTATAGTAAGGGCATAATAATATAACCCATAAAAACAAAGTTTTAAATACAGATCCTTTATATGTATTTTCCACCTTTATATTCATTAACTAAGCGCCATTTCTGTTACCAGCGTGTGCTTCCTTTCTGAAAAATCCGTGTCCGTGAAAATAACTTCCTTTTCTGAAAAAATGCAAAATTTTCGTTCATTTTCCAACGGAATGCAATATGCGGGCTCAGTGTACCCCCTCCGAAATCGAAATTGCCTGTCACGCATGCGCATTTATGTTCAAGCGCGCCTCCCGCAGACCAGTGACTGAGTGGTGTCATTGAATGGCTGCTGATACCGCATACGTTATAAATATTTGGATTGTAAGGGTCCGTCCCACAATTTCCAAATAACTAGCTATCACAAATGTCCATTTCGTAAGTTCCTTGATTAAGTATATTTCGCCAGCTTTTTACCATGCATTTTTGCACAAAATAGAAAAAAAGTTAATGGAAAACGTAGATTAACAACATGCCGTCCGCACGTCTAATCGGGATTTTTTTTTTTTTTTTTTGGACTGGTTCAGTATCATTTTGCCTATCGCCGGCGATTTTTTGAGGTTTTCGGGATATCGTATATCGCCGTCATTTGCCCGATAGTTTCTGCGTGACACCAACGTGGTATCACCGGACAGCTTAGTGTTGATAGTTTAAGGTTTATAACCATCAAGTGTTTTTAGTAAGTATAAAAAAAGCATATTTCAGTTCTGATACGCGAAATCGCGATCGAGCATCACTGTTATTGTTGTAGTTATTAATTTTGTGAAAAAAAATATATATTTTTTGCTTTAGTTTCAAAAATACTATTTGGATTTCAAAAATACCCCTTAAAATTTAGACAGGGGGTGAAAGTACCCTTTGGAAATATATTTAACTGATGAACACTGGTATTCCATAAAAGCGACTTTTTAGTAACAGTCCCCAAAATTTGATAGAATGCATTGTCATCGAATCTCTCTGCCAAGTTTCAACCCGATTGGATGACGGCATGGGGGGGTTAATTAGTCCTCCGCGGATTTTCCAGCCATCGACATACACAGCCAGCCAACTACCCACCGACACAAAATCGAAGTTAATATAAGGGATTTAAAAATACATTTCATTTTATTTCCTAAAACGGAAGGCTATCATCATCAGAATTCACCATCCAAATTGCCATTAAAAGTCACAATAGTGGTTCCTTCCCGGAAATGAATAAAAGAGCAATTTACTATTGTTTTGTAAATTAAAAACATGACAAATAAAATGTTTTTTGAAAATGGCGAGTCATCCCGCAGACTTTTTTTTTTATACACCATATTTTTCCCTCTCCAGTCGACAGATAGCTGTATCAGTGAAATATCCGTAGTCTCTGAACTGGGATTCTTACTAACATTTATGCTGACGCGGCAGATGCCTTATCTGGATAATTCCTGACTTTGCGTTCCTGAAGATAGGAGGACCAGGTTCGGGATCGGGAAGCCAAAAAAAAAATCGAAATATTTAATAGATTCAAGGGAAATTTTGTAGTGTGCGTTAAGTCGAAATTTTACGTAATAATATTTTCAATGTATACTGAAATTGTTAAAATCCATAGAAGTTATTTCAATTGATTTATAAAACACCATATCTGTTACTACGTTGAAATTTTTTTAGTATTTTAGAAAAACAAAATCGTTTGAAATATTTCATTAAAAATAATCTATTGAAATTAAATAAATTGATTTACAAAACACCTTATCTATTTCTACGTTGAAATTTTTTAGTATTTTAGAAAAACAAAATCGTTTGAAATATTTTATTAAAAATAATCCATTGAAATTAAATAAATTGATTTACAAAACACCTTATCTATTTCTACGTTGAAATTTTTGAGTATTTTAGAAAAACAAAATCGTTTGAAATATTTTATTAAAAATAATCCATTGAAATTAAATAAATTGATTTACAAAACACCTTATCTATTTCTACGTTGAAATTTTTTAGTATTTTAGAAAAACAAAATCGTTTGAAATATTTCATTAAAAATAATCCATTGAAGTTGATTTAATTCGATTTTTAAAACACCTTATCTATTTCTAAGTCGAAATTGTTTAGTATTTTAGAAAAACAAAATAACTTGAAATATTTCTTCAAAAATAATCCATTGAGGTTAGGTAATTTAATGGATTTTTAAAACACCTTATCTATTTCGACGTCAAAATTCTTTAGTTTTTTTTAGAAAAACAAAATCATTTAATCATTAAAAGTAAAAAAAATATCATAACCTTAACTGTTGCTTTTTTTTCAAAAATACCTTATTTTCTTTAAAAAAAATAAAAAATATTTTTATCAACTAAAAATCGATTTAAATACTTAGCAACACTCAATTGCGAAATGCAAGTTAAAACAACCGAAAAAGAACGTTCTGTTATTTTGTTATCTTAACCAACAAAGAAAATGTTTTTAATTTAAAACGAGGTAGAGACAAATATATTCTCCAATAAAATCCGATTGGAACACTCGCACACAAAATATACAACGGGAACCAAAATGATTTCATTTAAATATCCTCTACAAAATATACAACGGGAACCAAAATGATTTAATTTAAATACCCTCTACTATATACTGGTAGACATGCGCATTTTATAGGTTATAAGAATACATTAACTCTAATATATTCTCAAACTCAATGTATAAACTACTAAAAAAACTATTTTAAAGTCTTTATACGAATAGCGTTTATCATAATATTGTGCAGTAACCAAGTCCACACGTAAATATTCCACACGCGTATATAGTTTTAAAGAGTGATAAGGTTTTATGAAAATTTGTTTTAAAATAAATGCTGTGCCCATTATTGTGTCATACATGTTACGCTATCAAATGAAATTTTTCTGCTTTCATTAGAAATGACACGACTTATCATTTAAAAAAAATTGAAAAACCAGAAATGTATTGGTAATTAGGTATCCCCCCCCCCCCCAAAAAAAATGCAAATGAACTTATTTTCTCGCCCTTACAAACTATTCAATTATTCCTTAACTCTTTCGGGCCCAGATACTAATTGCATGACAGCTGATTTATCAGACATTATTTTAATAAGAAAAATAAACATCAAATAATGTCTTTAGCGTTAGGATCTGAAAATTTACTTATTTCTCAATAATTTTCATAAAAAATAAATTGTTGAATTCTAAACATTATAAGAAGTAAAAAAAATCTTCTGGAAAACTGAAAATTTGGATGTTATTTTGTATCACTGCTACCAAATTTGGTTAAAAAAAAATAATAATATACTTTTATAAAAATATATATTGCACTTACCCTTCAAGCCAATTCACAAGATTTAAAACCCACCACAATTATATTCTCCACAACAATCCAATTAAATCCAACTCGACTGAAAAGTATCAGTACTCTGTAACACTTGACCAAAAAAAAAAAAAAAAAAAGTAAACACAAAGCAATAATCCGCCAAACAAACACAATTGAGCTAATTAATCCAAAACGCGCACATGTTCAAAGTATACACACAAATCATCCCGTTGTAATCCAACTTCATCTTTTCTGCGTCCACGAGAAATCCTCATGCTGATTTCGTTTGGGTGTTCGGCGTACTCACGATTGATTCCTTTAGCAAACTCAAGAAATATATCCTCACCGGTGTGTGGCACGGCGATGTCCTTGGCAGAGGGGTTACTAACCCGATTGAACGACCTTCGAAGACTGATGTCTGAACGGGAACGACCAAACAGCTGCTTGGAAACGGGTGTGTGACGTCATGAGGAGGAAGCGACATCTAGCGGCGGGTTATATATGGCAGAGGTGTTTTGGTTTTGGGGATTAAATGGGAAAGCGGTAGGTTTTGTTTACAGAATATAGAGATAATATTTAAAAGAATGTTTTAGAATGACAAAAGTTTAAATTTATAGAAAAGTTTTTTTTTTTAATCCCAACAATTAATTTAACTTCCAATTTTAATTAATAAACAAGGAAAACTAAAATCAAATTCAATTGATTTTTTTTTCTATTTTATTTCATTTTGGTATGAAATCCATATTTTTTTTTTTTTTTTTAATTCCTAAGCAAGTTAGAAAAACTATAATGAATTTGACTATAGTTTTTTAGCTTGTTTTGGAAATTAGGAAAAAAATATGTATTTCACCCAAAAATGAATTGTAATAGAAAAAAAAAATCAAATTCAAATATTTTCCATATTCAAACGTACATAAGGGCTTTTATTACTCTTGTAATATAGTAAAAAAAAAACTTATGCATATTTGGATCTGGAAAATATTTTTCAAAAATTACTAAATAATAACATTTAATTTTTATTTTTCCCACATAAAAAAAACTCATTTTTTTTTTTTTTTTTCCAACGTGGAAAAGGGCAATGTCTATTTTATATACACAGTAGCGATTAATTTAAGAAAATATTGTATGAAGACAACATTGTATGAACATTTGGGAACACCAAAATCACAAAAAGTTGTAATTTCTTTGAAATAAAAATGTGTCTTTTTTACTCAGTATTAGGTACCTAATATTATAACACAGAATACAATAACTCACTTTAAAACTTTAAACAAAAAGAGAAGGGAATATCAACTAGTAGAACTCTGTTTTTTTTTACCTTATGCATAAAACCGAAAATGCAAATCCTAGCAACGGATGGACTAGTGTAGTGTAGTCGTTACGACCTAAATTTTGCAGGAGAATACGATGAACCCGAACAGCTTTCGGATAGAGCGATGTACCCAACACGCGTCCAATGTTCAATGAATGGGATATTCTTTTTTATACAGGTTTTGTTAAAAAAAATGGTAGGATGGTCTTTTTTCTATTTAACAGAGTTAATTTTTTTTATTTAACAGAAGTTTTATTTAAGAGAGCTTAATAACAAAATTGTGGTCATAAATGCTGAGTAATTATTCCTATATTGGAATCACAATAAAGAAATTAGTGGGTCTACTAAAACAATCTTTTTTGGGACAGTTGACTTTTTCTTCTATATTGGTATTTGTGTTTTCAAATACAAATATTTGAGTGAATGAAGGCAATAGAAATTTCATAAATGTTTCAATATCAATTATTGAGTGAATGAAGGCAATAGAAATTTCATAAATATTTTAATTACAAATATTTGAGTGAATGAAAGCAATAGAAATTTCATAAATGTTTTAATTACAAATATTAGAGTGAATGAAGGCAATAGAAATTTCATAAATGTTTTAATTACAAATATTTGAGTGAAAGAAGGCAATAGAAATTTCACAAATATTTCAATTACAAATATTTGAGTGAATGAAGGTAGTAGAAATTTCGCAAATATTTTGATTACGAATAATGAATGAAGGCAATAGAAGTTTTCCAAATATTTTAATTACACATATTTTGAATGAATGGAGGCAATAGAAATTTCACAAATCTTTTAATTTCATCAACAAAAAATAAACTTTTATCGTTCAAATGGAATTAGAGATTTTCAAAACTAAAGGACAGTGAATGCTAGATCGAATAAATTATTTTTTTAAAAAATAAAAATCTTTAAATGATTGGCATTTGAGCTGGCTGTGATATTAACAAGGGGGTATAACACACAGGAAGAAAGGCGGCTAAATTCTTTCTTAAAATCATTAATTTTAATTTTTTTTTTTAATTTGTATTAAATTCCAAATGAAACGCTAATTAATGGTTATACATAAATTTTCTGTTAAAATGAACTATTTTAAAACTATATTACATTTCTTTTAAAATCTATTAGAATAACTTCCATTTTGTTTGTGCCTACCGAAGGTCCGAACAAATCTTTGAAAGTCTAATTAACTTTTTTCTGTCATCCTATCAAGCTGAAACTTGGATAACAGACTGGTTGTCGACGACAACAAGCTCTATCATTTTTTAAATGCATTCAAAAAGAAATTCGTGAGAAAACGAGAGGAAAAGTTCAATACAATTGCATTGAATTTAATATAGGCTTTGCCTGCTTAATATAAACTTAGTACTTTTAAAGATTAGTTTTTTTTTCTTGCGTAGTTAACACTTTTATTTTAAATTTTTGGGGGTGTAAGTACACTACCATTTGACATTCCCTGACGGCTCCCTTACTGATAAAAAATGTATTACATACTTCGAATATTTTACATCATTTGATTTCATTTTAAAATTACCATTGTTTTTTTACGTAACAATAACATATTATCAGTAAATTTGTAGCTGTAGTTTTGAAGATAAATTTTCATTATCACAAAAGAATAATCAATGATCCCAGAATAAAATAACTATTAACAAAACAAAACCATCATTTTTATTTTACAAAAATAACATTATTATTATTATTATAATTATTATTATTATTAAAATTATTATTATTATTATAATTATTATTATTATTATAATTATTATTATTATTAAAATTATTATTATTATAATTATTATTATTATAATTATTATTATTATAATTATTATTATTATAATTATTATTATTATAATTATTATTATTATAATTATAATTATTATTATTATAATTATTATTATTATAATTATAATTACTATTAATATTATTATTATTATTATTACTATTATTATTTTTTTTATTTTTTTTGGAAAAATAACATATTTTTTTTTTACAAAAATAAAATTTTTTGGAGGGCTTCCCATCTTATAGTAAAATAAAATCAAACCATCAGTTTTTATTTTTTTACTTCAAACAATTCAAAGTAAACCAACAGTATTTCACATAGTTCTCTTAAAAATCACACTCCACAGGTAAAAAATTCAACTTCGACCTTTTTTTTTAACCAATGAAAGGATGTTTGAAAAACCCATCTCGAAACCAAACCACCCCTGGAGCAGAAGGTGTCGGGATTTCGAGAGGATGGTAGAAAAAAAAAAAGGGGGGGGGAGGGATGAGAATCAACGTACGCGGGGCCAACACTCCGAAGAAAATAAGGGATGCAACACAATGCACAATGAAAAAAAAGGGTCCGTTTCCTCCCCACGAGCATCAACAGATGGGGAGGACCAGAAAAAAAGGGCTTTTTTTTCCCTCCATCCCCGACCCCTCACGAAAAAGGCTCCCTGCACTCTTATCCATTGCTATGCATTGGGGACAGAGTCAGAGAGAGTTTAAGCCATAGAAAGTTACACATTTCCGTTTGAATTTCAAACTAGTAGGGACAGTCAGGCGCATTTGCGATCGGTTAACGAAATTTGCTTTTTTGGGGGGGAAATTTATCATAGTTAGATATTGCATTCTATTGATGAGAGATATAAAACTCCTTGAGTTTTCTCAACGTGCTTAAATTGCAGTTTTCTCTTTTCTATAGTGCTGCCATCTAGGGCATACAATTAGTATTCCTCAACACTGTGGATTTATATTTTCATTCACCCTTATGTTAGTATAGGGTAATGAAAGTATTCGATTGGGTAGGGGGGGGGGGGAACGATTTTTATATTTATTTTTTTATTTTATTTCTTACACGTTTTGGAACTTGCTGAGTTAAAAAAAAAGTAGTCTAAAAATATACGTGTATGTGGCGACCTACGATGTTCAACTTTGGCATATGGGTTAGTGGTGGCTATGGGAACTGTCATTAAGGTTTTCGCTAAAATTACGCATGCGCACTAGGCAGCTGTCATTGAAAATTTTGTGGTTTTCAGCAATTGCCAAGAACGGCTCAAATTATTTTGATCAAAATCGCTGAGCTTATGCTTTTTAAAGTGCTCTAAACATCCGTACTTCCGAAATTTCCGTAGAAATTCCATAAAGTCACAAAAAGTAGAAAAACGAATGTTTTAACACGACGTTCTCTTCCCTCAACTATTGCTCATCAACTAATGTTTCTTCTCTGTTGCACTTATAAAAAATGGTAGTGTAATACTTATCGTACATCATATCGTCAACTTCGCCGTTTTAAATGTGGCTTTTTTTCTTCCTTTTTTTTCCTTTTTCGCCAATGTAATAATTTTTGACAAAAATATCACCAGACTGTCCATTTTTGTAAATAACCGAGAATATTAAAACGAAAACGGTAAAATATACCAACCCAAGGCAAATTCGAATACAAGTTATCAGTAATTAAGTGTATTTGAAAGTTGTACGATGTTTCATACTCCTGCTTAAAACTCAGATTTGCAAGAAAATAATACAGTGTGCAGTTGTAAATAAATGATTCGTCAGAAGAGGAGGTATTAGCCTTTAAACTAGTATATCATTCATCAATTTCGGTTATGTATAAAGAAAGAAAAAGATATCGACCAAAAAAAAAAAAAAAAAATATTTTAGAAATAATAAGATATTGTTATAGGGATTTGAAAGTGTGATGAAAATGATCAAATGCATTTATTTCAACTCTTATATATATGATTGTTTATAGACTATAGATATATAGATAATAATAAAATTTCCACACAAATTCCGTGACAATTGTTGAACTAAATGAAACTTAAAAAGAAGTGAGGAAATTCTGTGTTTGGATCACAGAATATACGTTGCATGGAGTTCCAGATATAGAGCTTTATCTAAATCAAATAGGTTTTTTATGATTGTTTTAAAGAAATAATAATTGCACATCAGCGAAAATTCCGTGGCAATCTCTGAGCATCATATAACTTCTATAAAAAGCGTGTAAATTATGTGTGTGTTATGGAAATTTTTAAAAATCGAAAGTTATAAGCTTACGTTTGAATGATGATGGTTATAGCGATTCAGATTTTTCTAACAAAAATGCTGAAATAAGTAGTTTTAATTTTTCTTTCAACGATTGTTTATATGTACTAATAGCCCAATTGTTGCAAAGCCCCCGTAGCAATCCATTGGGGGTTGTAAAAAATTCCAAAGGAAGTATGAATTTTTGAGAGAAGAGTAAGGTATACCATCTAAGAATTAAGCTACAACATAGGATAATAGTATACATTTTATAATAGTGTAACTTATATAAAATATGGTACGACTTTATAATAGATATACTAATTCTTTTAGGACTAAATTTTACAAAATATGTAATAGTATATAATAAAATTTAATTACCTTGATTTGAAGATTTGTTTTCAAGGAGAACGACATTGATCCTAAAAAAAAAAAAAAAGTGTTTCAACATTAGTTATTAGCCAAATTAATATTTAAAATAAAAAGTGTACATATGGAAAAATAAATTAAGAAAAAATAGGTAACTGGAAGTAGTTAAAATCTTATTTACAATGTAAAAACAGACAAAAAGTTTTAATATATAATGGTCATTGCAAATTAATTATAAGCAATAAATATCACAATGTTTTTAAGAGATAAAAAAAATTTTGCCATTAATATTTATAGCGAATAACAATTTGTTTGAACTTTCTTTGTTTAAATGAAATTCTTCTTATTCATTCATTCAGATGCAAATGCTGTTCAAATATCAAAAGAAATTTGACGTTCGAATGTTTCTGATTTCATAAAAGAGTAGCTTATTATCTAATGATGTTTGTATGGAAAGATTTCAGATAAAATGATGAATTTTTAGAAATTAATTTTTTTTTGTCATTAAGTTTTATAGCGAATAACAAAAGTTTAAATTGCAATTTCTTCATTAAAATGAAGCTCGTATCAATCATTCATTAAGATGTAACGTTGTTCAGATATAAAAATATTTGTTCACAAATATCAAAAGAAATTTAAAGTTTGAACGGTTCTGGTTTCACAAAAGAGTAGTCATTATCTATTACTATTCGTAAGAAAAGATTTTATTTCAATAGATAAAATAAAGAATTATTTAAACTGAACTTTCTTTATTAAAATAAAGTTCGCATCAATCATTAATTCATGTGATAGTGTTGCTCATAAAAATATTTGTTCACAAATATCAAAAGAAATTTAACGTTTGAACGTTTCCGATTTCACAAAAGAGTAGTCATTATCTATTACTATTCGTATGGAAAGACATTATTTCAATAGATAAAATGTTATTTCGTATTGGAAGTAAATGGAAATGTTCCTTTTCTGACTAAGTAAGAGAACAAAAACGATTTACTGAATGTAATACCCACTGGTGGAAATAAAATTCCCTCTTGCTTTTCTGAAACTAAAAAAAAAATATCAAGAATGTCTGCTCAGCACGTATAAAGAAGTTTATGCTTTTAACGATCAGGTAAGGTTTCTAAAATAAATAAGACTTTAAGAAGCGTTAAACGGAATAATAGGGCATGATTCATCATTCGAAAAATTATTTTAAGAAAAAAGATATTGAATTGCAGCGTCAAACAATATTGTTCACGAAACTTCATTTTGTATAAGAATACTTTGATGTTATTGTGACGATCATTCCTAACTTTCAGAGTTCAGCTGTGCGCTTTTCAGAAAATTTAATACCTTCAAAATCACGTTTCTCTCTTCTTTGTTTTTTACTTTCAATCAAATAAAACACAATTGCACCACAGGAAAAAGTTGTAAACAAAAAGGATATCTTCCAACAGAGTAAAAATAAAGCCTTTCAATTGTATCTCGAAACTCTATTTTAAAAATTCCAATGTAGTGTTGAAAATTCCCAAACAATTTTAGAAATGCGATGGAAAGTATTTTTTTTTTTTTTTAAGCTGGATTAATATAAGTCATAGGTTCAAATACTACTGCGCTTTTTTTTTCTTTTTTTTTTTTCCAAAGCATACAAAACATTTTGTTATTCAATCGCTGTTTATTAATACTCTTACAACTATGAAAAAGAATAGTAAATATTATGCCACAAAATATATTTCTTAAGTTTTTTTTTTTTTTTTTTTCCCCAGCTTCTACAATTTCACTTAGAGCGACTACGCGATATGGTCTTTATAAAATGGACTCCTTAACGATGAAATCACAGTAACTACGAAACGGTGAGAGACAGAAAAAAGAGACAGGTATTATGATGACTAGACAGGTACGGAATTTTGGCAACAAATTGTTTTATAATCTAAATACGGCCGAATAAGTTTATCGTTTCCTTCATAAATAATATAATACTTTGATGTTTGGTAACGAATTTAATAGTATGGACGAAAATTTGAATTTGGGGGACATTTGCCCACCACGCGGCTAACCGCGGGACAAAAGGTAGCGCGCCTAACAAAGGGTTAATGACATATATTACTGAGTTCAAGTATAATACATAAAATTCCTCATTTTCATTGAATTCAAACACACATTATTTTAATTATAAGTACTTATCGTGAAGTTGGGGTTGTACTTGTGGATAAGAAAATAATAAATCGCCATCAAATCAATGTTGCTTTATTTTAATAACATACACAAATCGTGCTATTTTCTGGTTTAACATAAGAATTTACGGTGTTGGGATATATTCTCAGTACCAGATATTCTAACCTATCATCATCCAGTTGTATCGAAAGACAAGTCTTTTTATTGGAATGACAGGTAACATTGTTGCTGGACAGACAAGTACGCAAAATGTAACATGCTATTCAATCATCTACTTCACTCTTTATTAAGTTAACACGCGATGTTGCGATGCCAGACAATTCCGTATCTCCAATCTAAAAAAAAAACATCCGGGATGATACTATAAAAGTAAATTCAAGTATGACGTAAGCAGGCACAGTCTATTTCTTGACAGATTCAATAAACTGTTGTTTTCAGTAATCTATAAACTCAAAAATAAGTAAACTTCTGGCTTGGTTGATTGAAGTTCAGGGTGGTCACAAAAGTTTCCTGATAATTCCCTGATTTTCCTGACAGATTTCTAAAAAATGCCCTGATTTTAAGGCAAACTTTTTTCCAAATTTCCCCAATTTTCTTAGGATTTCCCGAATGTCTAGACACCCTACCCTGATCAAATAGAACATGTGTGCTAAACAGATAATATGCAATTTTTTTAAAATATAGTTTTGCTGGTAATGAAAAGTTTAAATTATTCCGTAACATCAAACTTCTAATGGCCTACCACTACAAATCTCCATGTAAATAACGCCAAAATATGGATGAATCTGCCTTAAACAATACAAAATTTCCCTGATTTTCATGAACTTTTAGAAAGTTCCTTGACATTTCCCTGATTTTTTCCGCCGACCAAACGGTATAGTGGTTAGCGTGCTAGCTTCTAGTTCACGAGGTTGCGGGTTCGAGTCCCGTGTTGGCATGGGTGTTTGTAAATGTATGTTGGCTTGTCTAATGACGAATGTTTCGGTGCATTATAGCCCTCGTGTTGCTGACGGCGCCAGATAATCTGAATACAACCAACCTGATTTTTTCTAGAATTAGAAAGCTCCATGACATCTCCCTTATTTCCAGGTTTTCCCAGTTCTGTGGCCACTCTGTAGTTTTATATTATTAGAATGCATCGACATCGATTCTATCTGCCAAGTTTCAGACCGATTGGATGACGGGAAGTGGGTTAATTAGGCCTCCGCAGATTTCACCCGCCATTGACACACAAAATCGAAGTTAACATAAAGGATTTAAATAGAACGATTGTTTGCGAAACAATGAACAAGTTATTTATAAACATTAATTTCCATTTAAACAACAACAACAAAAACATTCCAATGAAGACTTTTTGCTAATTACAATAACATCCTAACACAAGTGTCACACGAGAATAATAATAGCATAAAAATTAAGAATAATAAACTATAAAAATTGCCTTTTCTTCCCAAATAAAATAATCACTTCCATTTTGACATTTTTATCCGCATAAAGAGACGGTGACGAGAAGATTAAATAGGAAACTTAATAATGGCGCAATCATGTCCAACACCAGAACACTTCCAAAAAGAAAGCGATTAAGTTGTCAGCTTGAGTATATAAACGTCGGGCAATTAACGGAAATGCGAAAGAGAAAAAAAAAAGAAGAAAAAAAATAGTTTAAAAATTCATTAGTTGCAAGTCAATTACGTTTTTAAAACTTAATCGAAATACATTTAATTTAAATGTTGTGGGAAATGCAGAGACATAAATATTGTGTTTTCATGCTTGGATTGCTTTTTGTAAATATTTGCGGAAAATAAAATTCGTCGCCTTCATTTTTAGGGAATGGACGCGAAATGGCGAAGGTTTGTTTCCCAACGTTAGAGTCGGCAATATCTAATTTCGAAAACGAATAGACACGTCAGAGATTGCGACAGATAGTCTGGTATTTCTCGTTAAGTTTTCCATGTTTTCTCCCATTGTTGAATTAAATGCGGAGAAACCTCTCGCAAAAGAACATGATCTATGTGTGTAATGACAGTATGTTTTAGTATCGCATTTTAATTTCATTTTCCCTTTCAAATCGTATCCTCTATTTCTTTTCCTTTTCACCAATCATTACTATCATTATAACTTCCCACGTTTTTGACAACTTCTTGAGTGAGAATTGTTTATGTCAGCGCTTTGCCAACAGTAAGTTCCTAACTTAATATTCGTTAATGCTCGTCATTGTGTCAGCCTCATTAGTGTCCCCCACCCATGGTATTTTCATTTATTGCTTAGCAACTCACTATCCCATGGTTCCATAGAAGGCTTGTTTCCATGAGACTACAAGACTATAAATTCCTATTATTGTCATATCTCGTTTGATCAACACTTGAACGTCTTTCTCCCAAGAAACTTAAGCGGACCAAAAGGTGTAGTGGTTAGCGTGCTAGCTTCTAGACCGTGAGGTTGCGGTTTCGAGTCCCGTGTCAAGCATGGGTGTTTGTAAATGTATGTTAGCTTGTTTAATGACGAATGTTTCGGCGCTTTATAGCCCTCGTGTTGCTGACTGCGCCAGATAATCCGAAAACAACCAACCAACCCAAGAAACTTAATAAATACTTACAATAACTGCAATTAAAAGAATTGAGAACCAAAATACCATTTTAACCATCAATTAAGGGTAAGACGCAAAAAAAAAAAAAAAAAAAAAAAATGTTGATAATTTGAAAAAGTTGAAGTTTTGCATTTTTGAATTAATTATGGCAAACTTAAACGCGGAATTATCATTTTAAACAACAATTAAGGGTAGTAATGGGTTTGGGTGAATTTTTTAAAAGTATTTCGGCGAAAAAAAAAAGAAGAAAAAAAAGAAGAAAAAAAAGAAGAAAAAAAAAAAGGAAAAAAAAAAACACGTGAAAGACTTTTTTTTTTTTTGACTCGCACGAGTTACTAACTTTCTAAAATGATTTGAACATTACATGTATTCTAAAGAAGAGTGTACTGGGATATGTGTGAGTGTTTTTTTTTTCATTATCGACACCAGTTTTATTCGGATCTTTTCGAAACGAGCCGCTAAATGAACAGTGGCTACATGAAACTTCCAACAGAGCTCCATTACTGCTCCTTTTCTCAAATCAAAAGGATCATGATCGTAACTTGAAATATAATTTCATTTCGATCTTGATAAAAATGTTGCGCACTTAACCCGCGAAACAAGTGGGAGGTAACTGGCAACAAGGGAAAACAACCCTCATTCCTCCCTTTCCAACCCCTGAAGGGGTATGATAATGAGATCTACTAAACCAATTTGAACCGGATTTTTTTTTTACAGGGATCTTAACTAAATACTGATTATCGGCAACACAATTTCGTTTCAATGTTTTGTTGTTAAAGTAGAGAAATCGAGGATAGGACATAGAAGGGCGTGGGGCCGTAATTTGAAATCGTCTGAATTAATTATAACAAGGTTGTACCGGGCGACGCCGTGCCACAGCTAGAGTTGTTTATACAATCAGGCAATTTCTAACTTGAATTTGAGAACACGAAAATATTAATGGAGGTGACACAAAAAATATATCTATATTAAATTTTACAATCGAAGTACCGAATTTCGTAGATTAGTCCAAAGAGGACCGCTTACAAAAACTGCAAAACCAGAAGTCGAAAAATATAATCTAATAGACTGAGAGGCGACTGCAATTTTTGAACAACATCGAACATCATTCTGAATTTTTTATAAAAATTAGATAAAAGTGAGTAGATTACGAATCCACTGGTCTGCCTTGGCAAAAATGGCTGAGACTGATCTAAATTCGACTTTTAATAAGTTGAACTAAATTCAATTGCCAAATGCGCCATAACTTGCCAAATAACGAGCATTTTTTTTAAATTTGGTAACCCTCACTCTTTAATTTTCAATTAAGAAGGTTGCAGACGATTTGGATGTGTGGCGATGGCTTACTTGCATCTTTCACAAATGAGCCAAATTGGTAATAAACATTACATCACTGATGTCGCTGATTTGGCTTACTTTTAAAAGATACAAGTTTTCCGAGCCAGAGATCAGAAATCGTTAGCGCTTTTTCTCATTGAAAATCAAAATGCAGTGGGTTGCCAGACGAAGAAGTGTGTTCTCTTTTTGGCAAGTTATGACATATTTGGCAATCGGATTTTAGTTCAACTTATTCCAAGTCGATTTTTGATCAGTTTCGGCCATTTTTGCCACGGCAGACCAGTGGATTCGTAATCTACTCACTTTTCTCCAATTTCTATAAAAAAATTCAGAATGATGTT
Organism: Linyphia triangularis; assembly: GCA_963978545.1. Classification (NCBI taxonomy): domain Eukaryota; kingdom Metazoa; phylum Arthropoda; class Arachnida; order Araneae; family Linyphiidae; genus Linyphia; species Linyphia triangularis. The sequence goes on from OZ021727.1 coordinate 20,402,321, forward strand.
CGATGAGGTCCAAAAATTGCTGTGGCCTCTCGGATTAGATGTTTTAATTTCCATTTCTTACAGTAACATTTGCATGTAAAGAGCAACATTCAGCAGCGGAACCAGAGAACAGATTTATGAGTGGCACTCCATAACTCTAATACACATAATATTAATTTCCAATATGCTAAATACTCCGTTTAAATACAATATGGACCACTACAAATTAGGTAGAAAATAATATAACTCATAAAAACAAAGTTTTAAAAAAATCTTTTATAAGCATTGGTAATTTTTTATATTCATTAACACAGCGTCGTTATTAAAATCATTTCTATCAGCAAATGTACGGCAAACTATGTTTCAAAATTTATTTATTAAAATGAGCGTGATTTTATGCACTCACATCCAAATAATTTTTATTTATTCTGCTTCAAACAATTTTACTACTTATTTATTAAAAAAAAATTTGGCAAAAGGAAAGAGATTCTTCAAAGGTCGGTTAAATGCTATTTTAGCGCGATTGGATGACGACAAGATGGTTTATTTGTAAAAGCGACATTTTAGCAACATTTACAGATCCAAAATTTGATAGAATGCATTGTCATGGACATCGAATCAATGTGCCAAGTTTCACCCCCATTGGATTAAGACAAGGGGGTTAATTAGGCCACCGCAGATTTGCCCGCCATCAACAAACATACACACAAACATATATACACACGAAATCGAAGTTAAAGGATTTAAAAATAAGCATATTTTATGGATTATTTTCATGAGATTATTTTGAGAAATAAATATCATATATTTGGTTAAATTATCTATTGAAAGAATCAATTAATACAAATAGTTTAAAAATCTCCGTTCACCTCTCCTCGGTAACAAGTTTTGCGTCCAAATGGACATATTACCCGGCGACAAAACTTTTTGTCTCCCATCTGTTGCCGCAGTGAAAACACAAATGCATAGTTGGCACTGTGTCGCAACGAGTTTTAGAAATGTGGGTAGGTCCATCCCCCCCACTTTTCAATATGCGTCTCCTCCCACTTCTAAAACCACTAAAATCTATCCCCCCACTTTTATAAACACTCAATCCATCTAAAAATTACTAAAGAAAAATAAAATTAACGTTTAAATGTAGTGACACAAAGAAAAAGTGATTTAAAGTTTTCAAATGTAAAAAAAAAAACTATTTATGGTGTAAATATATCATACTATTATAAAAATGTATTATATTACTTTGTATAAAGATATATGTATTTTTATTAACAGATACTGTTACAGGAGGAACTTTCTTTAAAGTTAAATTTTTATTCTTGTTTCATATAAAGAAAAGCTATGAGAAAAAAAAAAAGAAAAAATTAAAATTATCTATTAATTTAATTTCATGAAAGTATGCACATTTGAAAGCACTATTTAAATCTAAATAACCCGTTGAGTTTATAAAGTTGAATTATTACTTCACTTTTTCTCTTACTTCCAAGTAAAATAAAACTAAGTCGCAGAATATTCATTAAAATAACAATAAATTTTGAACGCTTGTTCAATATTAGTATTAGGAAATATAAATTATTACCTTATTAGTCAAGAAGTTATAAAATTTGTTGTTGAAGATGAGGGGGGAGTGCACTAGTCACCAACCCCCCCACCCCCTCTTTTCTTGTCCCACCTTTATCACTGGAGGCAACTTTTTGTCAATAGAGAACACATGGATAGAATCGAAATCTAGCAATACCATTTTAAAAAGTCGTGATGCAAATATAAAATGCAACTACATTTTTTTTTTTTTTTTTAAATGTTTTCAAACAGACTCCCTGTCAAGCTCCCGATGAAAAGCTTCTCGAAAACCCGGTTTGAAGTCCCCCTCGTCACATCGAATCGTCTGTTTTTCCGCCGGCATCTTTTTCAGACGAAACATTTTTTTTTTTCCCCCCAGATTGGTGGGCTTTCCTCTGTCATAATCCACTTGCTCTGGCTACATGCCAGAAAGAACCAGTTTTTATTTCGGAAAACGGAGATGAAATATGCGATTAGATTTATTTTTTTTAAACCGTGGCATATTACCTCTTGCGTTCACCGCCTGTACACTACGCGGCCAGCCGAGTCGCCAGCGACGTCTGATGTATTCGCGACACGAGCATACCGCGAGCGACCAGCGAATCCTTCGTTCGTCCAACAAATAACTCCCTTCACTTGATGAATAACTCATCGGAAAGACGTTTCCTGTCTGATTGATTAATCTTGACTTAATTTTTTCTATTTAACTAGAATGTTGTAAGGCGCCCGTCGAAAAAATGAGGAATATAACAAACATTTTAATATAATATGCACGAAGTATTAATTAAATGCTCAATTTTCATTTAATATTATGGAAATAAAAATAATTTCTAATATACGTATGAAATGATAACAAATATTTGACAAGAAATTTTTTTGTATTGGAAAAGTACATCGTGCGTAAATTCAACAGGGAAATTGAGTACATCATTTGGATCTTCCACTAACAACATAATAAAAGAGTTGAGAGTTACCACCAATCAAAACAATTATCTTCCTATTCATGGACATAAAGTCGATTCTGTTTGCAGCGTGTGCTTGATGTTTGCATCTAGTGTTAAGTAATAAAAACATCACTAACGGCAATATGTGTTGCTATGTACGTTTCAAATTTATGAATTAAAAATGAACGTGACATTATACATTCACTTTTAAATATCTTTTACCTATTCTGATTCAAACAATTTTCGGAACAGGAAAGGGTTTCGACTATGATAGGTTAAAATTTAACTTACAGCGTTACAGATTGAATCAGCCAGTCAGACAAGTGAGTAAGTCAGTGGATCAAGATCTTTCTATTAATTAATAGATTTCTACAAAAATTTGAGTTTGCCAAATTCGCGATAAAAGTTTAAAATAAACTAAATGTGCAGGGGCATCTGAGAATGAATACAGGGCAGTGGCTAGGACCTGTCTGTACGTAGACTTTACCTTTGAAAAATTGAGTATTAGATTAATTTTAACAAAACACGCCAATATTTTCAGAAACGTGAAGAGATCAATTTTAAGGAATTTCTGAACAACAGCACAGTTAAGGTTTAGTTTTTTATAAATGGGTTTTATTGTTGTATGAGTGGAATTACTGATTCTGGCTCTGTTCCAGATTTGTTGATTCAGCTGCCAAAATACAAATGGACAGGGCAAACTGTGAAATGTTGGAAAATATCTCCGTCTAAAACAGTAAATGTTTAAAAAGTCACCTAATGGCCGGTACTGTGAAATACACGTTCGATTTGTTTAATATTGGTTGGTTGGTTGTTTTCAGATTATCTGGCGCCGTCAGCAACACGAGGGCTATAATGCGCCGAAACATTCGTCATTAGACAAGCCAACATACATTTACAAACACCCATGCCTAACACGGGACTCGAACCCGCAACTTCGCGGTCTAGAAGCTAGCACACACTAACCACTATACCGTTTGGTCGGCGTCAAGAGTCTTTGAAATTCTGACCCAACCCCGCAATCCGATTCGATTTCAAAAGGAATCGTTCTGAAAAAGGCTTACACAGAAACGAAGAACATCGGCTATATTGCCAGTTATTTGTTTGGAAGCTTTCATATTTTTTGTCCCGAGTATTGTTTTGAACTTATTTCCAGGAAATATACAGTTGCAGCAGTTGCGCCACTGAGCTTCAGTATGTATGCATTTTACTCAATCTGAAAAAGTTTTAGCTTAATAGAAGTTCGTTGACTTTACTTTCGTTAAAGTGGATGAAGAACACATGCTTAAGATTATAAAAAGAATGAACTATCTTACGTGGATGGAAGCGGGATAGGCTTTATCACAGTAAAGATCCAATTTCAGCATTTTATCTACGATGGTAGAGGATTTGAATATACATACTACACATATCAGCTGAATGTAAGAGTCCTCAATAAGGAAAGTAAGATATTTAGATATTCAATATTTGTTTATACTTTCAATTACCCATATGCTTACATAAGGTAATTAAAGTATACCATTCAGTCAAAAAAAAAAAAAAAAAATGGGGGGAATGGGGGGGGGATGGAAAAAAAATTATTATTATTATTATTTATTTATTACTCCACGTTTCGGAACATCCGGATTTAAAACAAAAAATGATCTACAAAAAATGTCTGTCAGCACGTGTTCAGCATAACTCAATTGACCAACGATGTTCAAATTTGGTGCGCGGGTTCCAGGTGACCAATCATTATAGTTTTAGTCAAAATCGCGCATGAGTATAAGGTTGAAATCTCGAAAAATCATGCCAAAAGTATATAGGCCATTTTGAAATAAATGAGTGAAAATATGAAAAAGGTAAATCTTATTAATTGAAAGTTGTATGATGTTCCACACCCCTAGTTTTCAAAGTGAAAGTTGTCTTGTGAAATAAAAATATTCCATAGTGTTGAGACTTCCATAATTTATACGTGCCTTCTGCAGAACAGCCCCTTCAGCTGAAAGAAAATTTTCACTCTCTGGAAGCTAACGATCAATAAGTGAGGTTTATATATTAATGAAATGTGCAATGTGTATGTATATCACTCCTAATATCATTGATCAAGGCAAAATAGTTTACTTTTATTTCGTAGTAATTGTCAACGAACTCATTTCATAGGAAGGGGCCCATCTGATGGCGGTGGGGTTAGTGCTCTGTTTTCGCACGCCAAAGGTGCCGGGTTCGAATCCCGGGTTAGGCATGGATGTTCGTTGTGGGTTGGAATCCACTTTAAGCTGTAGGTTCCGGACTGATTAGCCGTTATTATGCACAAATATAGGTTTTTGAGCGCACAAACCAAACCATATGGAAGAGAATGACTTGCGAAGTTTGCAAGAAATGGTAAGATTTGTAAAAGTGATAATCTCTAGACATTAGGCTTATATTATACACAGCCACAGCGCTCGCTATAGTTTCAGACACTCAGACAAGCCAATCAATGCTATGGAGCTTATTATACTGGGCCACAGCTGTAGACAGCCCGGACGTCTTTGCTGTGGCGATCGTTCGCCACATAAGTGGCTCTGTAGTATAATGGCTTTAGCACAATTGATTGGATGGTTTAGTTATGAGAAGGTTGGTTGTTTTTTTCAGATTATCTGGCGTCGTCAGCAACACGAGGGCTATAATGCGCCGAAACATTCGTCATTAGACAAGCCAACATACATTTACAAACACCCATGCCTAACACGGGACTATAACCCGCAACCTCGCGGTCTAGAAGCTAGCACGCTAACCACTATACCGTTTGGTCGGCAGTTATGAAAAGGACTAACGTGAGGGTGTGAAACTATACTTTCTTAATAGGAGGATATAAGGATAGAAAATAAAAGGATAATAAATAAGGATAATAAGGATATAGGTAAGGTATAGGTAAGATATAGGTAAGGTATCTAAAGGATAAAGATAAATAAGGATAATTATAAATAAGGATAATTAAAATAAAGGTAAATAATAAGGATCGAAAAAAGAATTGTAGAGAACTCCAGAAGTAGATAGTTATAAAATCATTACGTCCAAGGAGTTTTCGAAAAGAACAAATAAAAGTCACAACCGAAACAACCAAGAAAATTGCCCATGCATTTCAGAACTAAATCATCATTATAAAAATGGAATAACCAGAATAAACATCTTTAAAAAAAAAAATACCTCATCAATAAATAAACGACGATTAGAAATAATTCTATCTACGTCACCATCCCCCCCCCCCCTTTTTCCGGCATCCCTCAACAATCGCCTGAAAGCGGGGCACTGTGCCATTGCCAGATCATGTCGCGTTATTCAAGACGTAATTACATCATTCCAGTAGGCTCATGATGTTCTTGCTACGTCACTTACCTCTCCATCGAGACTGAAGCGAAGAACCAGTTGGAGCCGGTTTGTTGAGAAGAAAAAAACGCTCGCGGTCTAAATTTAAAAAAAAAAAAAGGGGACTGCCGTGTGAGATATCAGGGTTTTGGAAGAGGAGCAGGCCGGATAACAAGCACTTTAAAAGTAGAAGCAATATTTGGTAGTTTTCGGACTATTTGATTTTCGAAAATGCCAACTTTTTTTTTTTTAGCGTGTATTATCTCTGCTAACAAATCAATTGAATAAAATGAAACTTTACAATACCAGAGGTTTCCCACAGAAATCACAAATTGAAAATCAACGAGTTTTCAAGAACTTTTTAAGGACCTAAATAATGTTTTTAAGGACTTTCGAAAATTCGTTCTTTACAGCTGCTTAGTCCAGAGCGCTAATATCGAAATCTTTCATGCACAATTCTATTTTGCCTTATAAACAGACTTCAGGGTTCCCACTCAAATCACAGAATGAAAATCAATGACTCTTCAATGACTTTTAAGGACCAAATTAATGTTTAAGGACCTTTGAAAATTTGTTTTCAGGCATCATGTCTGTATATAAATTTTTAATAAAGTATATTCTGCCAAAAAAGTTACAAGTTGGTGGATGCGTAGTACAAATATGTCGGAAAATTCTGATATGGTGCAGATAAGAGGAAATCACGCGGGGATAGCAAGTCCCAGTTGTATTTTTATAAATTTTGCAGTTGGCCACACAACATCAGCAAAAATTAATGACTTTTAAGGACCTCCAAGCATTTTTAATAACTTTTAAGCACTTCAAAGCATTTTCAAGCACTTTTGAAAACAAGTTCAAAAATATTAAGCACTTTTAATGACTTTCAATGACCGTGGGAACCCTGGACTTTGATGACGATCTTTGATTTTTTGTATCGCAAAACGTAAACACTAATTTCGCATGTTTGTCTTAAACCATTCGACTTCTTCTCCACCAATGATCAAATTAGAACCAAACGATGTACAAGTTGATGCATGCTTAATACAAATACACAAAAAATGTGTTGGTACGGTGCGGATACTTGACAAAAATTAAGGACTTTTAAGGACATATAAGAATTTTCAAATACTTTTTAAGGACCTTTAAGTATTTTCAAGTACTTTTAAGGCAGTTAAAACCATCGATATAGATAAACAACTGGATAGACTGCTTAAAGCTGGGAAAATGAAGCCGTTGCCAGATGCCGTTGGTGCTATAAAAAATACGGTTTGCCGAAGATTGCAAATAAAATTTTGAGTTATACACAGCAGAAATGTCAATAGTAGACCTTAATTAGTAATAATGTACAAAAAATATATATACTCTAATACTTTACAAGGTTTTTCGCATTCCCATCCAACTAAAAATGTGAACTGTGATTGGTTAATCTTCTCACCACCTTCGCAATTCCCGGCGCGTTTTTCTCTTTTCATTGACAATGGAGCAGTCTATCCAGTTGTTTATCTATATCGATGGTTAAAACTAGTTAAAAATATTAAGTACTTTTAATGATCATGGGAACCATGAATGCGTCACTATTTACAATTAAGTAAAGAAAATTAGTGTAATAATTCAAAGTCTGTGGATTGGAAAAACAACTCACAGTAAAGCTCATTCCCTATACTCACTATGTTACAATCTTCAAGCCAAGTGCAATTAGAAACCAATTTCTATAAAAACTTAAAATTTGGTGAGTAGGTAAGAAAAAGATCACTTAATAAAATGATATAAATTGTTTGCATTTAATGTCTATCTTTTATAAATGAAAATTAAAACAGTAAAAAACAAAACTAGATGGAGCCACTGTATATGCATTGAAGAAAAGATTTCAATTATAAAACAAAATATATTAGACTCTATTTTCGAGTTTTTAATTAAACTCTTTTCATTCAGTGATCATTTTCGTATATAGTCCGAGAGGCGACTGCAATTTTTGGACCCCATCGAACATTATTCTGAATTTCTTAGAGAATGTGGAGAAAAGTGAGTAGATTAAGAATCCACTGGTCTTTCGGCCGACCAAACGGTATAGTGGTTAGCGTACTAGCTTCTAGACCGCGAGGTTGCGGGTTCGAGTCCCGTGTTGGGCATGGGTGTTTGTAAATGTATGTTGGCTTGTCTAATGACGAATGTTTCGGAGCATTATAGACCTCGTGTTGCTGACGGCGCCAGATAATCTGAATACAACCAACCACTGGTCTGTCGTGGCAAAAATGGCCGAAACTGATCAAAAATCGACTTGAAACGAGTTGAACTAAAATCCGAGTGCCAAATATGTCATAACTTGCCAAAAAGAGAACAAACTGTTTCGTCTGGCAACCCACTGCATTTTGATTTTCAACTAGAAAAAGCGCAAACGATTTCTGATCTCTGGCTCGGAAAAATTGTATCTTTTAAAAGCAAGCCAAATTGGCGACATCAGTTACGTCATCATCAGTGACATAATGTTTATTGCCAATTTGGCTCATTTGTGAAAGATGCAAGTAAGCCATCGCCACACATCCGAATCGTGTGCAACCTTCTTAATTGAAAATTAAAGAGTGATTGTTACAACAACAACAAAAAAAAAAAAAAAAAAAAAAAAAAAAAATGCTCATTATTTGGCAAGTTATGGCGCATTTGGCAATCCGATTTAGTTCAACTTATTAAAAGTCGATTTTTGACCAGTTTCGGTCATTTTTGCCACGGCAGACCAGTGGATTAGTAATCTACTAACTTTTCTCCAATTTATATAAAAAATTCAGAATGATGTTCGATGGGGTCCAAAAATGCCTCTCAGTCTAATACCTACACGCCAAATGTCAAGGTTTTGCAAAAATGCAAAGTAATTTCTAAATCAACTGTGCTAGAAGATTGTAACGTTGCGGGTATAAGGAATGATTCTTACCGGGACTTCCTTCTAAGCTCCGCCCACCAAACCGAAGCCCCATCAGTGTTGCCACTCTCCCCAAAAAACAATTCCAACCCTATGAATTGACGTGAGGCAATCGTATCCGGAGTTTATCTTCCATCTTCGCTGATGAATGGCAACAGAAGCGGCGAATGCTGCGCGGACAGAAAGAATAGGATATACAGAGATAGCATCAGCTATGCGGGAGTGTTATCTTTCATCTCTCTCTCTTGCGACATCTTTGTACAATGCGGTCGGATCAGTTCTTGCACAACCTTGCTGTGTGCAACTAGCCTTCTTGATGTGAATTGTTTACTTCATTAAATATCGACGAATTTTAAGCACCTGATACTATCATGGGTGTTTTTTGATGCTGGAAATGGTGTTGTTTCGCCAGTTCTTGTTCTAATGATGTTGTAGAGGTATTATTAGGTTTTCTTTCCAAAAAGATATGTTTTGATGGACATGGCTTGATCGCTGAGAGATTGTATCATGTTGAAATCTCAATAAAAAGTAGCCATGTTGTCGATTCGAATCTTTTATTGTTCCAACAGAAATTTTTTCTGATTGATCACACGCCTGGGAACTTTTAAATACAACTGCCTCCAGGATTAGATTTTGATTACACGGTTAAAAATTTTGATCCACCTAGAACCTAAAATTGGTTCCCATGTAGCTGCAACTAACATTTGGTGCTTAGTTTCACGAGTTACTGGTACTACCACGGACAGTAAGCACCATTAAATCGTGAAACTAAGCACTAAATGTTGGTTGTAGCTAAATGGGGACCAATTTTTGGCGCAAGGTGGAACAATATTCTTAACAATGTACCAAGACTAAAGCGCGAGACAAGAGCTGCACAGGTAACACAGCTAAATATCTGGTCATTAATTCAAAGTGAACATGCATTTAGGGTTACTTACAATTCATTTGTAAAATCATAAATCTTTTTTTCATATTATGTTAGGAATTTTTGCAAAAAAATATACAACCTAAAAAATATTTATATCAATCGGTGCATAAACAGTTTGAAGAGTTCTAGAAGTTTTTTTAAAATTAGATACGTAAGTAAATCGTAAAGATATTTAAGAAAACAGGAAAAGATTTACTTGTAGAAATTTATGTAGGCAATATAAACTTTTCTTGAGATTTGATTTAAAGTTTAAAATTCTCAACAAATTCACCAACCAAAAAAGAAAAGAAAGAAAAAGAAAAAAAAGAAGAAAAAAATGAGCATAAGGTTTCCAAATTGCATGGTTTGCAAGCAGAAGGGACGTTGCCATTCTTTGAATATTGCAAGTTCTGATAATGATGTCAGAGAAATCTTGGGTTCATACAATAAAGAAAGAAAAAATTAGTTTAAAACAATATACTTTTCAAAATTTGAGTTCCAGACCCCCTGTTTGAAAAAGTTTTAGTAGAAAGTTCTACATAATATATCAGTAAAATTGTTTTTTAAATAGCTTAACAACCATGTACAGAACTATGATAATATCAAAGACCTTCCAGGCACTTCGTGCCAGTTATAGAACAGCGTTAGCAAACTACGCGACCAGCAAAAGATTTTTTTCTGGGGCTCGCCAGCAACACAAAAGAAGAAAAACAAATAAAGCTTATAGTATGGACTTTTTTTTCCCCCCTTTGCATAACTTTAGTTTGCCCAAAATAGTATATGTTAACTATGCAGAACAGAGTTATTCACTATGCAACCGAAGAAACTACATGAAAAATCTTTCAGTAAGAGAGTTTTCGTCAAGAATAAATACAGGAACAATTTAACTGAATCTCATTTGATTTATTAAGGGGACATAGGACACTTTTGCCAAAATTCTTTAGTTTTGCCAAGAATTAAATAAAATTTGGCATAAACATAGAAGATGTGACTTTAAACAAAACAACACAATTTAAGCAGATAATATAAAATAGATAGTAAATTATTGAGAAAAATGCATTAAAATAACACGAAATTTTAATTTTTTTCAAAATGCTCCTCGCGACACAATATTTTGACAAACATGAAAGAAAAATTTGAAGTTGTTTATCAATATATTATAAACATTTTCAAACATGCTTTTATTTTTAGGTGCAATAGTTGAACAGAAATAAAATTTCAAACTTGGCGCCAGTGATTTCTCATTAAAAAATGCACATACTTCAAATTCCCAACATGAAAAAAAAATATAAAAAATTATGTGACATAAAAAAGCATGTGTAAATTTCTTTATAGTACATTAAAAATTATTAATACAAAAAAATTAGGTGGATTTATCAAAAAATGAATCGCAAGGAATTTTTCGAACATAAGTAAAATGGGAAAAAGCAAAGCTGAGAAAAACGCATTTTTAGCCTTTGCCAACAAGTGTGCGATGCGTTAAAATAGTTAGTTAAAATAAAGATTTTACCACTTAGAAATCATCGGATTTCAAAAATTCAAACGCGAAATTAAAGCTAGTGGCATAAGCAATTTTTATAGAATGAAAACAAAAAACGTCATTTTTGGTGATTTCAGTGTCCCATGTCCCCTTAAGATTGGCTGTAACTAATACTGTGACAAATAGTGACACATTCATAAAATAAGCTAAACGATTTCGACCGTCATCACCTCACAATTGATACCTACAAAACAGGGTAATCTGGAAGTACAGTTTAAATACTTTTATTAAAAGTTAGATCAGCTCGCATTGTCAGGTTGGAACGAAAGATTCACTTCTTTTCTAGACATTGGTTAATTAATAATGAAAATTGCTATTTTTTAATTATTTGAAGAAAAAGAAAGAAAAAAGAATAAGATATAAATTGTAATTTTACCACGATAAGAAAAATTGCATTTTTTTTTTCTTTTCAGTTTTCGGAAATGCTATACATTGTTAAATGGATAATAATGAAAATTGCTATTTTTTAATTATTTGAAGAAAAAGAAAGAAAAAAGAATAAGATATAAATTGTAATTTTACCACGATAAGAAAAATTGCATTTTTTTTTTCTTTTCAGTTTTCTTAAATGCTATACATTGTTAAATGGATAATAATGAAAATTGCTATTTTTTAATTATTTGAAGAAAAAGAAAGAAAAAAGAATAAGATATAAATTGTAATTTTACCACGATAAGAAAAATTGCATTTTTTTTTTTCTTTTCAGTTTTCGGAAATGCTATACATTGTTAAATGGATAATAATGAAAATTGCTATTTTTTAATTATTTGAAGAAAAAGAAAGAAAAAAGAATAAGATATAAATTGTAATTTTACCACGTAAAGAAAAATTGCATTTTTTTTTTCTTTTCAGTTTTCGGAAATGCTATACATTGTTAAATGGATAATAATTAAAGATTCTATATATTGGTCTATCCGGCTCGCGAAAAGCTCCAACGTAAGTCATACGTACCGCTTCTAAAAGTTAATGGCAAACTCTGTATATAGAGGTACACTGATCTCTATGTCAGCGTACACAATACACTTACGCATGCAGTATAAAAATGCGTCAATGTACACCATATCACAGTGTAATACCAAATTTCAGGGGGAGAAACACCCCAAAATGATTGGTGTGTGGCAATTCTAAGCAGAGAGCACCTCGCTTCAAAATGCGCAGATGCGACATCAATAGCTGTAGTTCCGAGTGTGTGTTAGTATCTGTACTAAAAGTAGTCGGCTTAAGTAGAACACAACAGCGGAAAGTCACAATGTTTATTGCACAATGCCGAGGAAAGTGCACAAAGTCCCGGGTTTGTCAACAAAACCAGAAAAAAATAAATAAAATCCCGCTGTCTTTTTAAGTAGGCTGCTCCAGAAACAAGTCTCCGCCATTTACCCAATAAGATGGAGAATTCGTGCGAAACCTGAAAAATAAGCAATTTGTTTACTCTCCTGTCGTCGTCAAAAGGCTCGTAAATCGCGCCGAATGTGTCCATAAAATCCAGAGATAAACTGTCTTGCATAGCAAACAGCGAAGAATAGCCTCTTGTATGAAGTGAAACTTGGCAATTCTTATCTATGACGTAGGGGAGGGGGAGAAGATATCACTTTTGAAATTTGCATATTTTTTTTTTTTTTATATATATATATATTATAGACGCCTGTTTTTGAAAGAGAAAATTGAATGCATGTAGACTTGTAAATAATTGGAAATATTCAGTTGGAAATGGATGAAAATGAAAGTATGTCGAAAAGATAAAAATTGATAGGAAAAAAAAAATTACTTTCAAGAGGATATGAAGGCGAAGTGTAAAGATAATTTTTTTTTCATGTGATAATACTTTGAATGTGTTTATTATCTAAATATAGAAAGCGTGCAATCAGTGTACGGTTTCGAAATTCTACCGTTAAAAAGAAATGAAGATTTGGAGTAAGAATATTTATACTAAATTTGAATACGTGTATGTTAGTACGAAAGAAAGATGTATAGCAAACACAAACATGACTCCTTATTCTGTGTGACAATTTAGATATTATATATTATGGTCGGTTGTTTTCAGATTATCTGGCGCCGTCAGTAACACTAGGGCTATAATGCGCCGAAACATTCGTCATTAGACAAGCCAACATACATTTACAAACACCCATGCCTAACACGGGACTCGAACACGCAACCTCGCGGTCTAGAAGCCAGCACGCTAACCACTATACCGTTTGGTCGGCATTTATATATTATGTGTATTACTAAATGAATTATCAATATGAAATGACCTTTTTTAATTTTAAAATTGGCTGGAAATAAATAGTCACCTCTCTATTATTTATTCCGGTGTTTGATTATTTTATGTTTAATAACTCGATTATTTTTTTTTTTTTTTACTTTTTAAACCTAATGTTATTAGAATCTCAATGTTGATTAAAAAACCTGCACTGCATTAAAGTGATAACCTGTGCCACAAATTTGCTTTGAAATTTTTTTACCATTCGGTTGCAGTGTTCACAAGGTTATCGAAGTGTTTTCAACACTTCGATAACCTTCTGCAACCGAATGGTAAAAAAATTTCAAAGCAAATTTGTGGCACAGGTTATCACTTTAATGAAGTGAAGGTTTTTTAATCAACATTGAGATTCTTTTCTTTTTTGATTTTGTTTAAGATGTTGTTAAACAGTTGAATACAATCGAATAATTGAATGTTATTGTACAATAGAATATTGTTTAAAAATCGAATATTGTAGAAAATTGAATATTGTTAAACTATTGAATATTGTCGAAAATCGAATATTGTTAAATAATCGAATATTGTTGAACAATCGAATATTGTTGAACAATTTATTAGTGTTGAACAATCGAATATTATTGAAAATTGAATGTTATTGAACAATTGAATACTATAGAACTGAATATCATTGAACATATTCCTGAACAATCGAATATTGTCGAAAATCGAATACTGGTGAAGAACAATTGAATATCGTTGAACAATTTTATATCATTGAATATATAGCTGAACAATTGTATATTCTCGAACTATTGAATGTTGTTGGACGTATTAAAAAATTCAACATTGTTAGACATCTGAATATTGTTGAAGAATCGCAAACTGCTAAACAATTGGATACTGGTGAATAATTGAGTATTATAGAAAATATTGCCGAACACTAGAATATCTTAGAATATATCGCTGAAAAATTGAATATTGTTGACCTTTTTAACATTAACAATAATTATCTCTACAAACGCGGCGCTTAAGTAAACCATCAAATGGCAAAATTCTGTAGACACCGTGAACAAAAAGCGAGCAGGGACAGAGCCACGAAATTCCGACAGTCACAGTTTTTACGAGACCGGTAGTTTTAATTGACTCGTGCAGGATGTTTTGTCGGGTGGAAACCTGTTCGTTGGAGTCTCTCTCTCCTATTTGTCATGCACCTCGCGGATCCCTCGTCTTCTCTTTGCCTATTTATAGGCTGCATCCAGATTCCGTCTAGGCGAGGATTTAAGAGACGAGGAGATTAAAATTCCGAGGTGTACTTACTCAACTTGTTGAGCTGTCTGGTTGTTGAGTTGGAAAATCAGGTCGAGTTGTTCGTTACGGTAACGGGAGTAGAGTTTTTTACTTGATCAAGACAATTTACAGAAACGAAATGATGTATAAGTCACGTGTTCTAAGTTTAAACAACATCTTATCATGGTAAAATGTTTTATCATTGCCAAGGGGGGGGGGGGGGGAATCTAAAAGGTTGTAGTAGGAAATCGCACAGACGATTTTTTAATAAACCGTTTTTTTCGGACTCAATAAATGAACTCAAAAGTAACTTATTAAATCCTTTATGTTAAATTTCGATTTTGTGTGTAAGGGTGGTTGGTTGGTTGACTGGGTATGTCGATGGCGGGAGGCCTAATTAAGCCCATTGCCGTCATCAAATCGGACTGAAACTTGGCAGATTGATTCGATGTCAATGCTTTCTATAAAATTTTGGCGGCTGTCACTGTCACTAAAATTTACTGAATACTAATAAATCAATTTGTCGTCATTCAATCGCGCTGAAATAGCATTTAACATTGAAAAACCTCTTTCCTGTTGCCAAAACTGTTTTAATAAATAAATAATAAAATTGTTTTAATCAGAATAAATAAAATATATTTGGATGCGAGTGCATAAATAAAAAAAAATTAATTAAAAAAAATTCTTAGTAACATTTTCATTTGGGAATATCCTCACTAATAATAAGAAAACCATCAACCCAAACAATCCTTTCACCACAGTATTCTCAAGAAAACTCTAAATTTACAAACATTTCTTTTAATTTCGAACTTCAGAACATTCACGAACTTCCTATTCAGTCACAGGTTTCCACTTACAACCCCGTCTAATTGGCGCGAAATCGCCCACCGCAAGGAATCGATGCCACAAAAAGGGCAACGCCCCAACACCTACGTCACGTGGGTTGGTGACGCAACACACGGAGCAAACACACGTGTGCTTTCCCCCCACTTTCCCTCTACTGGCATGGACCGACACGAAACAGAATTTAACTACAAAGATTTAGCTTATTCGCTAATAATGGGCTAATGGGATTATTACTATGGATATAATTGTCGGTTTGGAGTTAGACGGTGTCAAAGAAATGACAGAAGCGATAGGCGTAGAGAAATTAAATAAAAGATATTACATTTATGTCGCTACAAATTTCAAGATTTCTACGTAGTTCTACTTTCGTTTTCAGGTGAAATATTTACTTTAATTGTGAAGTGATAATTGAAACGTACTGTGACGTACTGGTACAACGGATTGAGTATAGTGTATGTTCACTAACAAAGAAAAATAATTTTAGTTTTTTGTTTTACATTTTAATGTCCGATTTTGCCTTTTTTTTATGTGCTCTATATTACCTACGATTTTGTATGTTTGTCGATGGCGTGTAAATATGGGGAGGCCTAATTAACCCCCTTGTCATCATCTAATAGAGCTGAAGCTAGGCAGATAGATTCGATGTAGATTACAACGCATTCTATCAAATTTTGGCTGCTGTCACTGTCACTAAAAGGTTGCTATTTTGGAATTCTAATAAACCAACTTGCCGTTATTCAATCGAGCTTAAATAGCATTTAAGCGAACATTGAAGAAACACTTTCCTGCTACCAAAATTGTTTTAATAAATAATGAAATTGTTTTAATCAGAATAAATAAAAGATATTTGGATTTGAGTGCATAAATTCACATTCATTTTTAATGAATATATTTTGAAAAGTAGTTTACCACATATTTTGCCGATAGAGATGTTTTTGATATTTAAAATTCGATGGAAAAACCATAAAAAAAATTAAAAAAAAAAAAAAAAAAATGGCGCTATCTTAATGAATTAAAAAATTGGCAATGCATATAAAGTATTTATGTTATAAACTTTGTATTTAGGGGTTATATTATTTAATTCAGATTAATATTTTTGGTAGACAATTAAATACAACTAATATAGTGCAAACTATATAAATGTTTTTTCCTTAGCTACAACACAAATAATACAAAAATAGAACCTCTACACGAAAACTACCCGTGTAGAGAAAGCAGTTTTATAGCTGACAAAACATAATTAAGAATTGGTCAATTACTTAAATGTACTTTTTTACCTACCTTTTTTAAAAAAAAAAAAAAAAACGAATATTTTAAGATGCATTATGGGACATCTCTAAATTCCAGGTATAATTTTGAAGAAATAGATTTCCAATGTTTAGATTTGGTTCGCTGAATTGAATAACGTTTAATTTGAGACAGCTTATTCAGCTAAACATATAGCTTAAAATTTTTGTTTCAATTTAGAGTTTCTCTATTTTTTATTTTAATTTTTTTTATTTTTTTTGCAGCAAGAGAGAGATAGAGAGAGAGTTATATCTTTATGGTCAACTTGTTTATGCAAACTAACATTGTGGAACAAATTTCTTACATTTAAAATATCAACAAAAAATAGTTTGTTATTTTAAATTTTAGAATATATTTTTTGCATACTCGAACAATACTATGCGTTATATCAAAACTAAATGCACACAAGGTACAAATAAACGACCTAAATTTTTATTACTTGAAAAAAACTTTTTTAAGCCTTCATAGATTATTTTCACCAAGTGATTTTTAAGTCAACGGCAAAACATCTCTGTTCAAATTATTTACAAAACTGATTGTAAATTTGACAACAGTTTTACCAAAACACAAAGAACATTAAAAATAAACAGATTTTCATATGCATCGAAGGCACATATTATAAAAAAAAATCCAGTTTTTATTTTATTTTTAGAAGAAAAAAAAACGTCAATTATATCAGTCAATAGTACATAAAATAAAGTCTTTTCTAAGTGGCACAATTCAACCACTTGCCGCTTTATGTACCGACAAAAACAAAATGAAACGATCCTATCAAAAAAGTAACGATTTTTTCATTAACATCTCTTATACATATTTTATAACTTTTTTTCCCCCACAGAATCTTCTGATGCAATTTGAAACAAAGGAAAACATCCATAAGAGGTAGGGGAGGAGGGGGCTTGAGAAAACCCCCCTCACACTCCGTTTATCGAACAAAGAATTTTATAGGGGGTCGTCAATAAATTGCGTCAACATTGAAAAAAGGAAGATGGAGATTTTGATAATTAGAGGCTGCTTTTTACCTATTTTTGGTAGAACTACTAAAGAAAATCAATCACTCATTTACCTATCTGTTTATTACTTTCAATTACCTATATAATTATATAGGATAATGAAAGTATAACAGTCGGTAAATATATATATATATATATATTCATTTTTTCTTGCCCATTATTTTGAAATCAGGATGTTCCAAAACGTGTAGAAATGTTAAAAAAAAAAAAAAAAAAAAAAAAAAATATATATATATATATATAGAAATAGAAATGTGTAGAAATGTAAAAAAAAAAATTTAAAAAAAAAAAAAAAAAAAAAAAAATATATATATATATATATATATATATATATATATATATATATATATATATATATATATATATATATATATATATATATATATATTTTACATTTCTACACGTTTTGGAACATCCTGATTTCAAAAAAATGGGCAAGAAAAAATGTGTGTGGTCAGCAAAACTCTCGAACAAATTGACCTACGATGCTCAAATTTGGTGCGCGGGTTGTCGGTGGCCATGGGACCTACCATAAGGTTTTCGTCCAAAATAGCTCATGGAGTTCAAATCATGAAAAATCATTTTTTTTTTTTTTAGGCCCATGCAAAAATCATGGCCAAAAACATCGCCAAACTGAGCTTTTTCATTTCATTGAGTGAAAATATGAAAACGGTAAATAACACCATAACAATTTTTAATGCAACGACCAATGTTATAGCGTAATTGAAAGTTGTGCGATGTTCTACACTCCTAGTAATTAATGCGTACAGTGAAACGACTGTTTAGGTAAGCAGGTGAAATACCGTCCAGTAACGAAGAATTTAAGTTTGGCATAGCATGTTGTAATTTCTTTTAATTGGTCTTTCAACATGATTGACTATTTGGGTTAGAAAGTCTGATTCAGGCAAACCCAACGAGGACGATACCCACCGCTATATTTCAGGGGAACTGCCTTTTTCCATACTATTTATAACCCCGACAAGCCCCCCACAAAATAGTTTATAATCATTCATATTATGTCTAGCATTCTTGATGAAAGCGTTTTGTAGAATGCTCATACTGGAAACGAACCCAAAACCGCAGCCTTGTTAGTTTCCAGCAAACCGCGGATGAGACTATGGAAATGTTAGATACCGTTACGAAATGGTAAGAGTAAGATTTATGTGCATAAAAATTCTTTCAACTTAGAAGGAGAAGTTAACAAATACAATCAAATAGTGATAATTTGGGGGCTTTCATAATAATATAGCTTTTGGTTAACATCAAAAAGGAGATTTAAAAAAACCCTGGGGGTATCGCACAACTTTCAATTACACTATAATACTGACGTGGATTTGTGTCAATTACTGTTTTTATATTTTCATCATTCATTTAGCAAAAATGGCCAGTTTGGCGAAATTTTTGTGATAAATCTTAAAGGGGTCTTAAAAAAAATATCGCCAAAATGGGAATTTTGGCGATATGCTTATCGATAATTATTATATTATTCATTCTTGTAAGTGAAACTGAGTAGAGAAAAAACGATTGTTGATGAGGTATGCTCAAGGAAAGAGAACTCTGTGTTAAAGGTATTCGTTTTTCAACTTTTTACTCCATTAAAGCATTTTTACGGAAATTTCGGTGATGGGGATGTTTAGAACATCTTAAAAGAGGCATTACCACAGCAATTTTGAACAAAATCGTTACAGCCGTTTTTTAGCAATTACTGAAAAACATGATTTTTTCAATGGCAAAAACCTTACTCCCATGCGCGATTTTGACGAAAACCTTAACGGTAGGTCCCATGGCTACCACTAACTCGCACACCAAATTTGAATATCGTAGGTCAGTTTGTTCGGGAGTTATGCTGACCACATACACACATACACAGACAGACATTTTTTTTATATCACTTTTTTTTAAATCAGAATGTTCCAAAACGTGGAGAAATGCAAAAAAAAAAAAAATCAAATTATTATTTTTTTTTTTTACCGTATACTATACTTTTATTACCCTATGTATACATATCGGTAATTAAAAATAAAAATGTAATAAAACTCATTCTCTATTTATGAATAGTTTAAAATCGATTGGATGTAGGGCAAGTGAATTAATTATTCCCAAGAAGCAGTAATAGTAGCATATGTAAAAGCGGCCTTTTAGTGACAGTCCCTAACACTTGATAGAATGCATTGTCATTGACAATAAATCTACCTGCCAAGTTTGAATTTGACTGGATGACTGAAAATGGGTAAAATATCCCTTTTTCAATTTACCCGACATCGACTAACATACAAAATTGAAGTTCATATAAAGAATTTAAAAATGCAGTGCTTTTGATGTTACGCACTTTCTGCATGCCCCCCCCCCCCCCCTTGATCAACCAGGTGTAACGGTCGGCGCTTCATTCTGTATTCCGAATGAAAAGGTAGGAAAATACTCCGTATTATCTAATCCTTCCATCCATGTGTACCGACATCATTTCCTTTTCCTGCTCCGGTCCCTCTCTAAAATAAACTCTGTTTTCACGAACAACAACGCGAAAAGGGAGTTTTGGCCCCTTTTCCACCTGAAGTTGGGATGCTTGAACTGTGGTAGTTAGTCATTTTGAAATTTTCTTGTTTTAAGACTTAACAGGGGGCGAGGTGAGGTTTTTTTTTTTTTTTTAATTTTGGTAGGACTTTTAGGGATAAAAATTTTCAGGAATATTTTAGAGATAATTCTTAAAAATTTAGGGATAAAAAAATTATCATTCAAATGTAAAAAAATTTGAGTGATAATTTTTTAAATTTCAGGGATAATTTTTTTAATTTAGGGATAATTTTTTTAATTTCAGCGGTAATTTTTTTAATTTTAGGGATAATTTTTTAATTTTAGGGATAATATTTAAAATTTTAGGGATGATTAAAAAATATTTAGGGATATTTCTATTGACGCTGATGTGGGCTCCTAAAACAGACATAAAGACATCCAAAGCACGTTTCAATACCGGCAAAAATATGCCAATTTTCAAAAAATTTGACATCGAACAATAACAGTTATATAATTAAATAATTATGCTATTTTGGCAAACACGTGAACTTACTTAAATCCACTTTTCGCATCAGGAGGAATATCGCTGTTTTTTCGTGAGTTTTGGGGGAATGTCGGGGAATTTTCGGGATTTTTTTTTTTTTTTTTTTTTTTACGAATTATTGAAAAATCTAAATACAATTTTAGGGAGAAACAAAAATTTAAGGAATATTAGGAATTTTATGGTGATTGTGACCCCTGCTAACATGACGGCTATACAGTGCCGAAACAAAATAGTTTGGCGATTTCATGGTGATAAGGCTTTCAAGGAGGACTTTCGAGGGGAACGGGTCCGCAGAGATATGGTCTTAGGTATCCAGAAGGTATTGGTTTCATTAAGTGTTTGAAAGAAGTGTCTCATATTAATAATTATTCTTTGCAGCATTTTAAATACATGTTAAATATAATTAAATGGCATTAAGCAGAAAAAATAGCTCCAAACGATTTTAACATCCGTTAGCTAAACGTTAAGCTTCAACGTTAAAAAAATTTAGTAAAAGTCGTTTCATCGAGGTATAATGAAGTTTGGCAATTTTAGAGCACTCTATTTAAAGTTGAAGAATCTAATCGTAAAACAAACAAATGTTCATTGTAAATCGAATCTTAAAGAAAAATACTTTCCAATTTTAATGATGTGTCAAGAAGTCGAGAATATGCCATCTTTTTCTTTATCTTTTTTTTCCCCCTTTGCCGTCTAATCGAGAAATAAACATTTGCATCATAATAGAGGTATAGATAAGCGTTGCTATTGTATTTATAAATTAACAATTACAAGGGAGAGGGTATTATAAACAATTCATAAATACTTCTTTAAAAAAAAAAATTTAACGCATTTTTGGAGTAACTTACTATTATTATTTTTTTATGCATCCACAGCCATTAAAATTTCAATCATACGTTCTTCTTTCTATAATAAAGACAGAATCTTTCAGGAAGGGAATCCCTAACTTTAAAATGTCATAACTGCGAAACAGTGAACGATTGAAAGAAGAGACAAGTGATAGGGTGGATAGACAGGTACAGAATTTTAAATACACCGGAATGCAAAATTAGTTACAATATTGAAATGTACAACACATTTTTGCAAAATCTCAAATTTTGAAGAATATGTACGCTCAACGACAAACTAACCCATTTTTAAGCACAATGACGGCTAGTCAGGCCGGGACCTACAGCTTAAAGTGGATTCCGAACTACAACGAACAACCATGTCTAACCCGGGATTCGAACTCGGCGAACTAACCCCATAGCAATCAGATGGGCCTTTTATCTCATGACTCTCACCTTTACTGGATTGTGAATCTCCAATCACTTTTGCAGAATGCAATAGATTTGTAAAACATAGAGATGGCTTTTCAGTACCCCATTTTCCTCAGTTTTATTTATTGACAAATCCGTTAACATGAAAATAGGTCTTATCCGTGAAAAATACGCAGTCATCATCAAGTTTACTCCTAACCATCAACCTTGCAAATCGCAATATTAAAAATTCCGCCCTTGTCTATCCTAAAAATTACTGGTCTCTTTCTTTCTCTCCCTGTTTCGCACAGTTACATCATTTCAAAGTTAGTTATTCCTAAGACTCTGTAAGTACACACGCAATAAAAAAAAAAAAAAAACAGTTCCAAGATTTCTTTGTCGAAAAGAAGAACAATTAAGCACAGTGATACATGCACTAAAGTTACTGAAAACAATTCATTGTTCAACATAACGATAAGCACAATTAAAGGACAAGAAAAAACGATAACGGAAATTTCCGTTCTTCCTGAATCCTATCCTTCTTCTTTAAGAAGCCGTCATCTTTAATAAGTACATTACCGTTTAAATGCAGTTGGGCTGATTAAGTGCTCTATTCATCTTCCATACAACTGGTGGAGACAGTTATAAATCAAGTTGTCATAAAAAAGCAGAAAAGGTTATCAGTAGCTATTCTCTGGTAGAAATGGCGAAATAAAATATAATATATTGTATTGACCAGCAGCTGAATATTAGTAACGGTTCCATAAGTTGATTGACAATTAGGTGTAGCCTTTGTACGCGTTATGTTTGAGGTCTGCATTCCAAGACAAAACTGTTCATGCTACAGATACGTGCGATATAACAAATTAAAGATCTCGTCGAAACGAGCTCCTATACCGAAATTCGACTTCATTGGAAATAGAGACTAAAAGTAAATTTGAAGTTCGACAAGTCTTAAATATATAAGCTACAGACAATTACCATACATAAATTAGAAAGTCTTCAAAAAGTTAGCAGCATTACATACAATCAAACAGCAAGTGCTTGAAAGTTCGAACCGGAAGAGTGAATCTACGAGAAGCTTGCATTTTGGCTCCAAATAGAGATATCAGATTAAAATTTGGAAATTCTTTAACGAGTTTTCTCGCATCATTTATCGTTAATTAAAAATGGTTTTCGTTAAAAAAAAAAAATGGCTGTCTTTTTATTATCATATATTGTTCAGCTGAAATGGACTAAACAGGCGTAAAGGTTTGTATATAGACATGATGTACCGTAATCCAAAGATAAGTACTTAAATGTAAAAGATAGGGTACAGAAGCGATCTTTTAGCGACATTTGGGTAACTGTATCTGGAGTTTTACTTTTCCAAGAGAATAACATGCAAACATTTTAGAACTTTCTTCCATTTCCTGTATTTACTGTTCTATTTTTCCTGATCAGTCCAGTACTCTCGAACAGAGCCGAACCCTCATTTTTCTACTACTCGGCAACTGTGTTCTTTACGATGGGAGGGGGTTCTGCTCCCTTTTTCTCGTAAGGGGTGTTGTAATTTCTATTTTGTTCATTTTTGCGGAACAGATGGTGTGGTCGGAAAGGCCCAGATGGAACCAGGGATTGTGATGGTGGGACTGTGACGTTAGAAGACCCCGGGTGGAGATCGGGGGACGTGCCGGAATGGAGAGTAAATAGATAAACGACCCCACATGGATGCATAACGGCGGAGTTATAAATAACATAATTAATCTATCTAAATTATCTGAATGGGTACTGTTTACGTCATAGACATTTTTCTAATCAATTTACTTACTCAAGCTTTTTAAAATGGGTAGACATTGCGACGATTGTGACATGTATTTGTTTGCGGCGGGCAAAATCACTGAAAAGGTAATTAGTTAAACGATTTTCATCTGAACTTAAAATTGCTTAATGAATATAAAAATTACCAATGCATAAAAAGAGTTTATATTTAAAACTTTGTTTTTATGTGTTATGTTATTATGGGTTAGCGTTCCTCCTTTTTAATAGTATCTGTATTATTATTGAACAACTGAATGCAATCATGAACATTTCCAGGGTTCCCACTGAATTCATAGAATGAAAATAAATGACTTTTCAAGGATTTTTAAGGACCTAAATAATATTTTTAAGGATTTCCGAAAATTTGTTTTCATTCATTCATTAGGATCTTAATGTGTGACTTATATTATAGACAAAGTAAAGTATTAAATATTGAACTGGAGACTCCGACTGGTTTCTCCTCAAGGGGTTCAACCAGCCGGAAACCCCCAGGAGGCGTTTCTGAAAGAGTACGACCAAAAAGGCACAAAATGTCATTCTTGAACCCTGACACCTCCACACCAGAACAATGAGAAATCAAAGAAATGCAATAAAGAAGTATACAATGCAATGAAATACATAATAGTCCCGAGAACTTACCCCTTTGAATAATACCCGATAATACAATAGAAACTACGTAAATAAATACTTACGTAATATAGGTTTCTACGTTAATAAATGTGCTTGTATTATACTTAATGTGTGAATTTACAGCTGTTTTGCCCACAGCGTTAATATCAAAATCTTTCAAGAACAATTTGCATTTTGCTCTACAGACAGACAGACTTAGATTATTGTCTTTAATCTTTTGGCTCATAAACACTAATTTCACGTGTTTGTCTCAGAGAGTACAGTGTGCAACTACAATCATTTGATTTCCACTCCTAACAATCAGCACCTGTGAAGAGATACAAGTTGGTGCATGAGTAATACAAATGCATCAAATAATTTTGATGCTGCCTAGATAAGTGACAAAAATTAAGTACTTTTAAGGACCTCCAAATATTTCCAAGTACATTTAAGGCCTGGACAACAAGTTAAGATGTATTAAGCACTTTTAAAGTCAGCGTGAAACCTGATTTTACACACGCATAATCTCAAAGGTAGTTCAGTATGAATACGGTCCCTTCCAGAAGAAGCGATTAAAAGGAGCCATCCATCTTGTGTTACAGTACAGAAAGGATTGAGGGCAGAAAGAAAGAACCCTTTTTTTCCCTCCCCTTTCCTTCTCCCCCCACTGTCTTTAAAAAGCCTCCGGATTTGCCGCCATCCGTGGAAGTGTGTCAGTGGAGAGAAAGACGTCGTCCAAGAAAGTGTTTACTAAGTGTTACACATAAAACTAGGAGGGACATTTAAGAGCTAGGCAAGATAAACTTGTCACTTGGGTGTGGTAGGAATAGAATGAAAGAGAATGGTTTATAATGAAGGGGTTTTAGAAGAAAGGTGGATTTTTTTTTTATTGAATCTTGGAGGCGGAATTTTTAATTCTTTTTAACCCTTTGAAGCATAGTGGTTACACAGAGAAATCCCTAAAGGAGAACGGCACATGAAACATTGTCAGATTATTAATTTTGAGTTTATTAATGTTTATTAAAATTTAAATACTTCTCTTTAAAATGATGCCTCGTTTGTAATAATATCTGATTTTCAAGTATTTTTAATAATTTTTTGAAAGAAAAAAAAAAAAAAGAAAAAAAAATGTAGGTATTTAACGCATGAATTTCTTAAAATGCTGTTTTTTGATGTTTGGGGGGCATATAGTTTAAAATCTATACGACATAAATGCTTGAAATTTTTTATACATGTTTCTCTAATGTAATTAAGTACTTTAACGCAAAGAATAAATGGTAAGTAGCATACTTAAAAAAGAAAAATAATAATAATAATTAGTCTAAAATTTAAAAAAATTCTAAGAAATATTTAAAAAAAGTCATGATTATTTTAATTTTCAAAAAATAAAAATAATCCCCCAAAAATAATACATAAAAATAATAATAAACAATAAAAATCTCGTGTTAAAAGCATTTAAAAAAATTCTAAGAAATATTTAAAAAAAGTCATGATTATTTTAATTTTCAAAAAATAAAAATAATCCCCCAAAAATAATACATAAAAATAATAATAAACAATAAAAATCTCGTGTTAAAAGCATTTAAAAAAATTCTAAGAAATATTTTTAAAAAGTCATGATTATTTTAATTTTCAAAAAATAAAAATAATCCCCCAAAAATAATACATAAAAATAATAATAAACAATAAAAATCTCGTGTTAAAAGCATTTAAAAAAATTCTAAGAAATATTTTTAAAAAGTCATGATTATTTTAATTTTCAAAAAATAAAAATAATCCCCCAAAAATAATACATAAAAATAATAATAAACAATAAAAATCTCGTGTTAAAAGCATTTAAAAAAATTCTAAGAAATATTTTTAAAAAGTCATGATTATTTTAATTTTCAAAAAATAAAAATAATCCCCCAAAAATAATACATAAAAATAATAATAAACAATAAAAATCTCGTGTTAAAAGCATTTAAAAAAATTCTAAGAAATATTTTTAAAAAGTCATGATTATTTTAATTTTCAAAAAATAAAAATAATCCCCCAAAAATAATACATAAAAATAATAATAAACAATAAAAATCTCGTGTTAAAAGCATTTAAAAAAATTCTAAGAAATATTTTTAAAAAGTCATGATTATTTTAATTTTCAAAAAATAAAAATAATCCCCCAAAAATAATACATAAAAATAATAATAAACAATAAAAATCTCGTGTTAAAAGCATTTAAAAAAATTCTAAGAAATATTTTAAAAAAGTCATGATTATTTTAATTTTCAAAAAATAAAAATAATCCCCCAAAAATAATACATAAAAATAATAATAAACAATAAAAATCTCGTGTTAAAAGCATTTAAAAAAATTCTAAGAAATATTTAAAAAAAGTCATGATTATTTTAATTTTCAAAAAATAAAAATAATCCCCCAAAAATAATACATAAAAATAATAATAAACAATAAAAATCTCGTGTTAAAAGCATTTAAAAAAATTCTAAGAAATATTTAAAAAAAGTCATGATTATTTTAATTTTCAAAAAATAAAAATAATCCCCCAAAAATAATACATAAAAATAATAATAAACAATAAAAATCTCGTGTTAAAAGCATTTAAAAAAATTCTAAGAAATATTTAAAAAAAGTCATGATTATTTTAATTTTCAAAAAATAAAAATAATCCCCCAAAAATAATACATAAAAATAATAATAAACAATAAAAATCTCGTGTTAAAAGCATTTAAAAAAATTCTAAGAAATATTTTTAAAAAGTCATGATTATTTTAATTTTCAAAAAATAAAAATAATCCCCCAAAAATAATACATAAAAATAATAATAAACAATAAAAATCTCGTGTTAAAAGCATTTAAAAAAATTCTAAGAAATATTTTTAAAAAGTCATGATTATTTTAATTTTCAAAAAATAAAAATAATCCCCCAAAAATAATACATAAAAATAATAATAAACAATAAAAATCTCGTGTTAAAAGCATTTAAAAAAATTCTAAGAAATATTTTTAAAAAGTCATGATTATTTTAATTTTCAAAAAATAAAAATAATCCCCCAAAAATAATACATAAAAATAATAATAAACAATAAAAATCTCGTGTTAAAAGCATTTAAAAAAATTCTAAGAAATATTTTAAAAAAGTCATGATTATTTTAATTTTCAAAAAATAAAAATAATCCCCCAAAAATAATACATAAAAATAATAATAAACAATAAAAATCTCGTGTTAAAAGCATTTAAAAAAATTCTAAGAAATATTTTTAAAAAGTCATGATTATTTTAATTTTCAAAAAATAAAAATAATCCCCCAAAAATAATACATAAAAATAATAATAAACAATAAAAATCTCGTGTTAAAAGCATTTAAAAAAATTCTAAGAAATATTTTTAAAAAGTCATGATTATTTTAATTTTCAAAAAATAAAAATAATCCCCCAAAAATAATACATAAAAATAATAATAAACAATAAAAATCTCGTGTTAAAAGCATTTAAAAAAATTCTAAGAAATATTTTTAAAAAGTCATGATTATTTTAATTTTCAAAAAATAAAAATAATCCCCCAAAAATAATACATAAAAATAATAATAAACAATAAAAATCTCGTGTTAAAAGCATTTAAAAAAATTCTAAGAAATATTTTAAAAAAGTCATGATTATTTTAATTTTCAAAAAATAAAAATAATCCCCCAAAAATAATACATAAAAATAATAATAAACAATAAAAATCTCGTGTTAAAAGCATTTAAAAAAATTCTAAGAAATATTTTTAAAAAGTCATGATTATTTTAATTTTCAAAAAATAAAAATAATCCCCCAAAAATAATACATAAAAATAATAATAAACAATAAAAATCTCGTGTTAAAAGCATTTAAAAAAATTCTAAGAAATATTTTAAAAAAGTCATGATTATTTTAATTTTCAAAAAATAAAAATAATCCCCCAAAAATAATACATAAAAATAATAATAAACAATAAAAATCTCGTGTTAAAAGCATTTAAAAAAATTCTAAGAAATATTTTTAAAAAGTCATGATTATTTTAATTTTCAAAAAATAAAAATAATCCCCCAAAAATAATACATAAAAATAATAATAAACAATAAAAATCTCGTGTTAAAAGCATTTAAAAAAATTCTAAGAAATATTTTTAAAAAGTCATGATTATTTTAATTTTCAAAAAATAAAAATAATCCCCCAAAAATAATACATAAAAATAATAATAAACAATAAAAATCTCGTGTTAAAAGCATTTAAAAAAATTCTAAGAAATATTTTTAAAAAGTCATGATTATTTTAATTTTCAAAAAATAAAAATAATCCCCCAAAAATAATACATAAAAATAATAATAAACAATAAAAATCTCGTGTTAAAAGCATTTAAAAGTATCCAAATATTATACTGAATCGGTTATGTAATGAGATGCACCCAAAATTGTTGAATTTAACATGGACTTCTATGGAGGTACCGGAATCCCTTGCATTTTATTTCTATACGCATACTGGTTTTACAGTGAAGCCACAAAACATATGATAAATAATCTATCCTATGACTATAATCTATTTGTGTGACCTGAAACAAAGTGCAATTTTTTAATGCAGAAATTTTTTTTTTATTAGGTATGTCATTTGTATTCACTGTTACTTGCATTGTGGTTTCATAACACAACCACTTACAACAGTTAAAATATTTTTTTTTTTTTTTTTTTGAAAAAAATAAGTATATTACATAATTTTTCTAGACATAAGGACGGTCCATATGAAATGTCATTATAATCGGAAATAAAATCAAAATTCGTGCTTCAAAGAATTAAATTTTATGTGTTACCTTCGATCTTGTGTGTTTGTGCGTGGCGGAAAAAATCTGCGGAGGGCGAATTAACAACAACTTTTTTAACGCCAACTATTTGGCAGGAACCTCACGATGATCATAGAAACGACAGAATTACGTCACGAATTTTGTTGACTGTTTTGATCGGACTGGTTTGGGCTCGGTTTTGGGGCATTTTCTTTTCTTAATATTTTAATAACTAATTTTTTTTAAAGAACTTTTGTTTAAATACTTGGAATCCGAAAGAAATTCTTCATAAATATGTAATAATTTCACTCGTTTTTAAAAAATGCGGGAATCGTCCATTACACAAAAAAGTTGGTAATGCATATAAAAGATTACAAAGTAAAACTTTGATTTCATGGTTCGGTTTTTATTTTCAATGCCCTTTGCGGACCTTTTCCCCCAGATTTTGTAAAGGTTACCTATAATAAATACTTTGCTGATAATTTGAAATTGATAACTTTTAAGTAGTTAAATTTAAAGTGATTGAAATAATACTTATGAATTGGCATGTTACAACACTACCGAAGATCTAGATCTAGCCCACTCAAATGAACATCATTGGGATTAAATATTACCAAAATGATATAAAAATATCGCATACACTGCATAATTAATAAAAACATATTTTGCAACATATTTCCAACCACCACCACTATCAATTAACCTAATGATGATGGAATTCATTCGAGCCTACTATATTTGAAAGTATTCCATCTTTACAGACAGTAGAATCGTATGTTTCCATCGGATTTCAAATTTATTGGATTTTTCTGCACGACAGACGCTACATGCCCACTAATAGATAGGGGCTACGTCTATTGTCGAAATGTTAAACCTCCAAGCTTAAATAAGGTCTTAGACTAGCATCCTCATCTAAAAGTTTATGTCTTTTGATAGATAAAATCTGAAGGTCAAAACCTCCAATAGCTAATGCATCTTTTAATTTTAAAATAATTTTTCTAAAAACTATACATCAAACTTTAGTTATCACTGTTTAAATGAAGTTTAATGCACCAAATAAAGGATTCTAGTTAACGAGTTTAATCTTTTCAAATTTATTTTTATAATAGTGCTTTAAACTAATAAAATAACTCTTTAGATTTAAAATGATGCCATTAAAGCGTATGCAGCTTTCGTTGCGGGAGACGGGCCTCGATCGCGAGACCATTGGATCTCGAAACATATACTTTACCGCTGTGCAAAAGAGTACTCCAGTGCACAGAAGCTTTATCTGTTATTTGAAGTCACCACACCATTATCCCGCAAAAATTCCATCTAGAAATTATTTTAAAGCAAAGAAATTTAAATCCCTTTCTGGCCTATTTTCAATTGTTGCAGCGCGTACGTACACCTCGAAATCTTGTAACATTATGGCATGTCAACCTACTAACTCAGATAACTCTTTCAAAAATGTACAAACTAAAAAAAAAAAAAACATAAATTAACAAAATTCCCTCAGACACTCAATCTCCAAGAAAACCGATATCTTACCATCCATCACATCAAAAAGCATTGGAACAAACACAAAGCACCAACAAATACCCCCCCCCCCCTTCCTCAAGTAACAGCCAAGTGAACAATTCCTTTCATTTTCTGGAAGTAGAAGCCCAAGAAAACGAAACCATTAACCCCCTATACGCTGCCAAACAAAAGTTCTGCGCGTTCGGAATAATAAAAAAAAGGAACTTTCCCAGGAATAGAGAAAAGCTAGCAGATTACTGGTACGGCTTCTCCGTTTACCTGGATCCTCCGCACCTGCCCTCTTGGATAGGGTTGCTCGACAACATCTGGTAACTGAAGTTAGGGAGGCCTACTGACACGCATATGGGATAATTCGGTGCAGTTTTGTTTAAAAGTGATTGCCAGGCATTTTAAATCCTTTACATTAACTTCAACTTTGTATGTTTATCGATGCTGCGGAAGCCTAATTAACCCCCTTGCCATCATCCAAGTGGGCTGAAACTTGGCAAATAGATTCGACACCGATGACAATGCATTCTATCAAATTTTGGCGGCTGTTACTGCCACTAAGAAGTCGCTTTTTAGGAACACTAATAAACCAATTGCCGTTATCCAATCGCATTAAAATAGTATTAAACCGACCATTCTTGAAAATCTTTCCTGTTGCAAAAATTGTTTTAATAATTAAATAATAAAATCGTTTTAAACAGAAGAAATATAAGATATTTGAAGATGAATGCATAAATTCCCATTCAATTTTAATAAACACATTTTGATTTTTAATAAACACATTTGATAGTTTGCCGAATATTTTGATGATAGAGATGTTTTTAATACTTAAAATTAGATGCCAATACCAAGCACACGCTGTCAACAGAAAAGGTGCTTTATAAGTATTGGAAATGCATATTTAAGATTTATATTAAAAACTTTTGTATTGGTAATATTGTTAAATCCTTTATATTAACCTCGATTTTGTTTTTTTGTGTGTATATGGCTGCAGGGTAAATCTGAGGAAGCCTAATTAACCCACTTGCCTTCATCTGATCGAGTTGAAACTTGGCAGAGAGATTCGATGACGATGCATTCTATCAAGTTTCGGGGCTGTCACTAAAAAACTGCTTTTACACATGTTTCCATAATCGTATTGGAATGAATCCCATTTAACAGATCTCTTTCCTGTTGCCAAAATAATTTAAATCAGAATAAATAAAATATAATTTGAAGTAAATGGAAAAATTTATTATGGAGTGTGATCCAATCAATTCAACGTTACGTTGCCATAGTAACGTTACAAATAAAAAATTTCTAACCGATTATTGTTGAAACTCCTTTCATATCGCCGAAATTGTCTTAAATCCGAATAAATAAAAAAATATTTGGACGTAAATGCATAAATATTTCGGAGATCAATACATAATAAGTAGATAATTTCAAAATAGAACCAACAGACAGACATACAAATGATAATATTCTGTTTTCCCTACTTATACGATACATTAAAAAACGAACGAACCAACAAGAAGTGATAAATCGCCAACCTGTATTCCCCACCTAACAAAAGAATTATAAATCGCCACCTATCGAAATGCATTAGCGTCTCTATGGCATGAAATCCACGAAAGGTTTCCGTTCTTTTTGTCTGATCCCCCCTCCCCCTTTCTCAACAGTTTTTAGTATTTTTTTTTTATTCGAATTCTATATTTTTTCATCACTTTCTTGTGTTGATGTCGTCTGTACCACACTCATTCACACACCATCCTGCTCTTTTCATCTAAGAAAAAAAAAGTTTAGGGAGAAATTACAATTACAGCTGGAAGGAAGTAGTAGGGAATGATCGGGGGTTTTCATCCAGTAGAAAAGAAAAACTGGAAGAAAGAAAAAATCCTTACAAGAAATTAGCTGCTAGGTATGGGATGGATGATAAATTGTATTATGTAAGGTTGTGTTTTTGGAGCGAAACGTTCATCATCATTATCGAAAACGGAATAAAAAAAAATCGATTTATTGTTGAGGGTATCGATCAAACTGTATGATAGATGAGCATGTATTTTTTTTATTATTATTGATTTGATCAACAGGCAACACATCTCTAGGTCTTCCTACTATGCATTTGTTATCTTTGGTTCATACGTATTATCCTGTCGATGTTTTTGTCAAACAAAAAGTTCTCGCAATTAATCAATTTCTTTCCTATGTATTTGTATTGTTACTTTATCCCTTTTTTAAATCCTTTATATTAACTCCGATTTTGTGTGAATTTATGTTTGTCGATGGCGGAGGAATCTGCGGAGGCCTAATTAGCCCCCTTGCCGTCATACAATCGAGTTGAAACTTGGCAGATTGCAATGCATTCTATAAAATTTTGGGGCTGTTACTGTCACAGAAAGTTCGCTTTTACGGAATACTAATAAATCAACTTTCCGTCATCCAATCGAGTTAAAAAAAAACATTGAACCGACCATTGTTGAAACTCCTTCCTATTGCCAACATTTTTTTAAATAAATAAATAATGAAATTATTTTATTCAGAATAAATAAATGATATCTGGATGTGAGAGCATAAATTCAAGTACATTTTTAATAAATAAATTTTGAAACGTAGTTTATTGCTGCACATTTTGCTGATAGAAATGTTTTTGATATCGGCACTGCGTTAATGAATACAAAAATTGACAATGCTTATAAAGGATTTTTTTTAAAAACTCTATTATTATGGGTTATATTTCTATCCGCATTTTCCCGTCGACGTTTTTATTGTAATGAAAAGTTCGCTAATTGTTGAATTTTATTTTTCTATTACCAATATTTTTTCATTTATTGAGTGCTTGGCAATGACGTCATTCCCACTCGAAAGGGCTGTAAAGTCAAGCGCATTATTAAAAAATGTATTCATTCCATCGACCTTTGGCGACTTTTTTGTTGGCGATCGACATCGCAAACAATTGGATTGGATCGTTATACTTCGAATGTAAATTACTTGAAGTTAAGAAAGTTTAAAATATATTCTCAACAATAAAGTATGAAAAAAAAATTTGTAACAGTGTTTTTAAAACAGTAATTTTTGCACAGTGTGAAAGAGATTTGTGTCATTGCAAAAAACATTCGTAACAGGGAAATACATTCAGCAATCAGCAAACTTTTGTGGCTAGTCAAAAGTTCGCCAATTGTCGACAGGATAATAAGTAAGTACAGTATCTTCTTTCTGAGCTCAGAAAAGAGGATCTTCATGGGCCATTTTATTAATTCATTAGATGAGGGCCATTAAGGGCCTTCTCATTAACATAGTTTGGTAATGATTCGGAATTTTGTAATTGGGATCTCAAAACAACAATGCTTGCTGGAACTTATTGTAATGTATTGATTTAAATATTTGTCCCGTTCTTTATTTAATTTTTTTTCTGTTTGACATTTTGTGAGTAGTAAATTGGAATAGATAAATATAAACAAAATAAAGTTACTAAGTAAATTTTGAAAAGATCTTGTTGTAAATCTAAAATTCCGAAAGTTAGGTATACAAAAATGTATCATCACTGCTTGGCCGCAGTTGGAGGAATAACCGAGTGTAGTGGGGAGAAGAGGAAGGAAGGTGGCGAAAGGGGGGGGGGGAGTAACATGATTAAGTGAAATATACGCAAAGGAAGTTTGTAAGACTTGAATTATGTACTATGATAAATTCAAATGATTTGAATCAACCTTCTGAATAATACAGTTCATCCTCGTTTTGATAAGTTCAGCTAAAATACCCCCCTTGATCAAATCTATTGAATTAATTTGAAATTAAATCTTTATTTAAACCTGCTGAATTCATTTGACAAATTCCATTTAAAATTGACTATCACAAATTCGATTAAATTTCTCTTGTTGGGAGGGGAAAAAAAATACATCCGTTGAGTTTCTTCTTTCCTAAAACCCATTCAATGTAATTCATTCAAATTCAAATTACCTCTTCTGATAAATTCCAATGCTATATCCCACTACTAAAAACTAATTGGAAATTTTCTTCTCCAACTACTTTCTTATGCAATTGAAGCACACTAAAGTAGATACAGAGCAATTTTTCTAACATCAATCCCTCCATATTCAATCGAATCTTTCCTTCATTGAAAACAAATTGAATTTCCTCTCCGTTACAACCAATTCCATTCATCTTCCATCATTGCTCAAATATACAGATACATACGATTTATCTTAACATCAGACCATTCACCAACAAGTAAAACAAAATCTCCCTTTCAAACTCTTACCTCCCTCCATAACCCTTTGGCCGAATTCCCCTCGCAAGAGTCAATTTAATAAGAGGTAGGACGCATTTTAATCACTTTATGCTCGATTAATGGGGGCTCCGAAGACAAAGACCGAAAACGAGAGGCAATTAGTGAGAGATAAATTAATGATCTTTGGGGCACATCTCCCCGATAGCCCCAAATATCGCACTTGATAGAAAAGAGTTACCGATAAATCGAAAAATGAATTGTGCAGCGCCAATTAGGGACTTAAAAAGCATGAGTAACGTCGAGGATTAGAGATGATGATTTTTAGTTCCAGAACTGTGGCGTAATTATGTTTAGCGTTTGGCACCTTTTCCACCAAACGATTTTTTTTTTTTTCCCTTTCTTTTTTTTTTTTTTTCTTTCTTTAAACCTAGTTTTTTTTTTTTTTTTTTCTTACGATTGTGAAACGCAATTAGGATAAATAATTGACGGGCTAATAACAAAGGGAAAAAAAATGAATGACTAAGTGTCGCAAAAACAAGAGGTTATTACTGGTTAGTCGTTAATTATAGACTTTGTTTGAATAGTTTTGAAAAGGAATGGGGTTCTTAGTTTGAATTTGAGCGGGGTGTTTTGTTGATGTGAAAAGAGGTTTTTTTTTTTTTTTTTTCAATTTGTGCTTCTTTTCAGTTTCGAAAGAGAACAAAAAATATGTTTGTTTTGCTTTATCCAATCAAAAGAAATATTTCTCAAAGACCTCTTGTTTGTCTTAAAAAACGTAAACTTTTAAACAAGTGTCAAGCAATTTTTTTTTCTCTCTGAAACTGATAAATTACTTTGCACACTGATGAAAATTATATATAAAAAATTCCATACCTACGAATTAATATATTATAACTTCGGGGAACCAAAAATGAGAATTACTTTTTTATAGTGAACTTTTATTAGATAATTCCTAAAAATTATAGTCCCGTGTTAGGCATGGGTGTTTGTAAATGTATGCTAGCTTGTCTAATGACGAATGTTTCGGCGCATTATAGCCCACGTGTTGCTGACGGCGCCAGATAATCTGAAAACAACCAACCAACCTAAAAATTATATTCCTAATTTATAATCCAATTATATTCCTTCACATTATAGTATAAATATATATATAGAATAAATATATATAGTATAAATATATATATAGAATAAATATATATAGTATAAATATGTATATAGTATAAATATGTATATAGTATAAATATATATTGTTTACATTATAGTACAAATATATATAGTATAAATATACTATTTACATTATAATCTTTTTTTAATTTTCAGCACATATGTATTTATAAATATGTTACGGCTAATTTGATTAATTTGAATATTATACAGAATAACTGGTTATTTTACAAAATAACTATCACTATTCGTTAACTAAGACCAAATATTAACAGTTTCTTCATATCTATCACATTAACCAGTTATTTTACATAATAAAAAACAATAACTTCTTAATATAACAGCTTATTCATTTATCTCAAATTAATCACATTAACCCGCTATTATGTATAATAACTGTTAGGGCGCGGTTAATATGATAAATACTGGATTCTGTACAGTTGTGTTATTTATGTTTTCCTCTCTATTATGCTTGAGCATTCGTTCAGTGATAACGCAGATCTGGGATTTTTATTTTAAAAGTTTTAATTTTTCATCTAATTTTAATCCATTAAAGACGACTTTTAGATAGATAAAAACAATGAATTTTTATCCTATACCTTATTTACATAGATCATTTAAAGTACATTTTGAATTTTTCAGATTTTTTGGAAAGTTATTTTTATGTTTTTTGAAAAAACACTAAGTAAATAACACTATATAGAAAAAACTAACCCCAATCTCAATTTATCAGCAAATTAAAAAACAAACTAAAGTGCAGATTGGCTAATTATGTTAATTTGCCAATCGTCGTTAAGGGCTTAATTGAACCGACAGTTATCATAAATATGAAAATTATTTATAATAGCCGAAGTGGTTTGATTACTAAATAAAACAAGTTATTATAATAAATCCAATAAAATTAATCATATCAACTGCTTACATTGGGTATTTTATAAAATAACCAGCTAAACTAATGAATTTCTTTTTAATTTGCCATATTAACCAGTCTTTTTAGTTATTTTATAAGATAACCCATTAATTTTACATAATAGCAGATTTATCAACTTAGCCGTAACATATACTTAATAGACTGAGAGGCGACTGCAATTTTTGGACCCCATCGAACATCATTCTGAATTTTTTATAGAAATTGGAGAAAAGTGAGTAAATTACGAATCCACTGGTCTGCCGTGGCAAAAATGGCCGAAACTGGTCAAAAATCGACTTTAAATAAGTTGAACTAAATCCAATAGCCGAATGCGCCATAACTTGCCAAATAATGAGCATTTTTTTTTTTTTTTTGTAACCCTCACTTTTTAATTTTCAATTAAGAAGGATGCAGACGATTCAGATACCTGGCGACGGCTTTCTTGCATCTTTTAAAAATGAGCCAAGTTGGCAATAAACATTACGTCACTGATGTCGCCAATTTGGCTTACTTTTAAAAAATACAAGTTTTCCGAGCCAGAGATCATAAATCGTTTGCGCTTTTTCTCATTGAAAATCCAAATGCAGTGGGTTGCCAGACGAAAAAGTTTGTTCTCTTTTTGGCAAGTTATGACATATTTGGCAATCGGATTTTAGTTCAACTCATTCCAAGTCGATTTTTGATCAGTTTTGGCCATTTTTGCTACGTCAGACCAGTGGATTCGTAATCTGCTTATTTTTCTTCAATTTCTATAAAAAATTCAGAATGATGTTCGATGAGGTCCAAAAATTGCAGTCGCCTCTCGTACTATAACACATGTGATTATGTATACATACATTATATATTTTTTTTCAATTTTCATCTTACATAAATACATTACATGTATATACATGATATATTTAAAAAAAAATTCATTATATATTCATTATGTATTCGCATTGGAATCGTCAATGTAGCTATTATATTGCTCTAGTAAATTCTCCAGTTAGCGAGAACCACTTAGAACATAGTAGAACGTCACTCAAATTCATATAAGCTACGTAATCCGTTTCGACTCCGCCTCTTAGAGTATCAAATCTTGACTAGTGATTGCATCACCCACTTCGCTCAGAGCCTCTCTGACAGTAAACTTTTATATTTGTTTAATCTCGGCTGCTTTTTTTTTATATCCTAAGAGTGTCAA
Organism: Linyphia triangularis; assembly: GCA_963978545.1. Classification (NCBI taxonomy): domain Eukaryota; kingdom Metazoa; phylum Arthropoda; class Arachnida; order Araneae; family Linyphiidae; genus Linyphia; species Linyphia triangularis. The sequence goes on from OZ021727.1 coordinate 20,440,588, forward strand.
CACTATTTTACAAATACATACAATATATATTTTTTTAAATTTTCATTATATATATACATTATATATTTTTTTAAATTTTATATATATTTTATGAGCCAAATTTCACTTACCAAAAGTATAATTTTAGGTCAGAAGTGGGAAAACTATTTTCATTTCCATTTTGTCGCGACCTCTGGATACATGATAGAAGTTTTATAAAATCGTCAGTGTAGTTGAAGTTTATTTTTTGTTTTGTGTCTACCTTATTAGATTTCTGAATAAAGCACATTAATTTGAGCACCATTGTTTAGGTAACTTAATACAACATTATTTCTGTATAAAAGTGCAGAAATAATAATCTTATTTTACTTTACTTATTATGTAATACAGTCAAATCCCGTTAACGCGAAGTCGATGAGTCCGCTAAATTTGTTCACGTTAACCGAATTTCGTATTAAACGAATAAATTAACGTTAAGTTTTAAGTACAGGGAACTGCTTTTACTTCGTGTTAAACGAGATTTCACGTTAAGCCATTTCACGTTAAAGGGGTTATTCCATTCAAAATATACTAAATTATTAACAACCAAACTGATGAACGGAAATTTTGAATAAATGTTTTTATTTTAAAGCTTACTTTTCAAACTGAAGTGAAAAGCGAAATATCTCATTACAGAAACATCGATGGAAACAAAAAGCGAAAATCAAATGAATAGTCAGTTTTCAATGAGCAACAGAAACCCAATTATCCGATTCAAGTCATGTTGACTATTTAAGGTTCCATTCAAAAGACGTAAACACACACAAGAAAACGAATGAATAGAATGGGCGGTACTCATCTCAATGACTAATAATGATTGAATAACCCTCTCCCCCCACCTCCCATTTTTTTTTTTTTTTCTTTTTTTTAATGTTTTTAAGCAAATTTTTTTGAAGTAATAGGAAAACAACTTCCCCAGCATGATAGCATGATGAATCGAAACACGAAAAAGGATCATTTATTTTCAGTCGTTACGAAATGCATGGACAAACTTATCGAAACGAAACGCTGAGACCGAACTGTTTAAATTTCTCTTCCAATTCCAAATGTCGCATACTACCAAACGCTACTCGCTTAGAATACATGGATAAGAAAAGAGTACTTTCATTGGTTGTTCAACTGAAGTAGTGCAAGAGAGTAATGACTTTTTGCTGACGATGAAAAATTAGAAAATTACCAATTCTGTCTTCAGTTCAAAAAAAATATTTTCCTAAATCAAATAATATGCATCCCATTCATTAAATATAATATGCCACCGACTTTAAATCTCACTTCCTTGCGCCTTAATATCATTGTTAACTTTAGCTAAACCACCAAAGAAAGTACTCCTCTCCCCTATGTATGTTCTAAGCAAGTAGGGTTTGGTAATATGCTTCATAGTCAATCCTAATTTTATAATTTTGCAAACGCAAAAGATTAAAAACTCAAATTTTAAAAAGCGTACACCACAAAAAGTTTTTAAAGTTTGGGAATCTTTTAAAAAATAAAGAAAACATAAAAATACAACTATTGAAAAACACTATCTTTTAAAATTTTATCAAAACAAAAATGAAATTTTAGTGCCAGAAATTACATCACAAAGATAAAGTGCGGAATAACATGTTTGAGAATATATATATATATATATGTTAATTTTGAATATCAAGTTTTTTAAATATATAATTCCGTATTTATTGCTATTTTAGAGAAATTCCCCGCTTTTCACCCATTACTTGTATTTTTCCCTATTGCAGAACAAAACGCATACGTCACATGGTTGGATATCTTAACTGCACTAAGCTCTTGAAACGGACTGAAGAACACGCTAAGACGAGATCGCAATTCTTCAAACAATTTACATAACCATTAACGAGAAAAAGGTTTCAAACGAAAGCTCTTTTCTTATCGTTGAAGATCTTAATAGTCTGCTTATCCATTCAACGGCATAAGGAGGTATTTTGGAATACATAAAGATTTGCCGAAAGGTTTTTCAGCAAGCAAATTTGTCTTGTTTCCAATAATGTAAAAAAGTATGTTCGATTTGTTCAATATTTAAATGGGCGCCCTTCAGCTTTTCAAATGACAGATAAAAGGAAATTTTACACTTGAACAAAGAACAAATCTATGCTTACTTAAACATGTATTCAAGACCTGACTTGTATCACTTCGAGCCCAAAGCACAGCATGTTTTTGAAGGTTGGAGATGATTAGAACACATTAAAGAGGCATTAGCAAAGAGATTTTAATCAAAATCGTTAGAGCAAATTTTTAGAAATTTCGGAAAAACAGGATTATTTCATGATTTTTCATTATTTCAATCTTATGCTCAAGCGCAATTTTGACGAAAACCTTAATGGTAGGTCCCATGGCCGCCACTAACACGCCTATCAAATTTCAACATCATAGATGAATTTTTTCGGAAGTTATGATGACCACGTACACACAGACATACACTTTTGCTAGACTACTTTTTTGAAATCAGGGTGTTCCAAAACGTGGAGAAATGCAAAAAAAAAAAAAAAAAAAAAATCGATTATTATTTTTTTGATCGAAGGCTTTACTTTCATTACTAGAGGTCGGCGATATATCGATACGACGATATTTTTATCGATATTTCTTTAAAAATATTGATAAAAGTCACAGATATATCGATATTTTCAAGCATTATTAATTTTTCTGATGATCGTTTTGTAGTTCTATGTGTTTTTCGATTTTCTTTATTCCCTTTTCAAAACTAAATTTTGGACTTGGCTGAGAAACAGCTAAAATAACACCAATATTCATTATTTTGTTATACACTTAAAAGCTACTGAAACGTATCTAAATTTTTCTCAAAATCACTGCTCTAACTAAGCGAAAATATAACTTTTCTTTTTTATATAAATAGATCCATTTCAGTTGGAAAAGTAGTAACTTTACAAAAAGCAATCATGAAAAGAAAAAATTTGCCCTGAAAAACTTCGTTGAGGGCAAAATTGAAAATCGAACAAAAAAAAAAAAATCATGTATCGATATATCGATATTTTATCGATATTTTTTTCTATGCAACGATATAATATCAATATTTATTTTGATCGATATATCCGATCTCTATTCATTACTCTAGGAAAACATATGGCTAATTCATTATCCTATATAAACATAAGGGTAATTGAAAGTAAAAAGTCAATATAATAATAAAGTTAAGGTAAAATGTAAAGTTGCTAGAAGGAACTACTATCCAATATTCTAAAAAACCACAAAGACTGACCACATATATGCACAACTATCACAGGCTTATGAAGTGGATATGCGAAATTTACCCCGTTTCCTACCAATCGAATCGGACATTCATATCAACCTATTGTCAAACAAAATATGACACAAGAGAAGAGACGATAATCCGGGGTCTTCCCTCCACCCAAATGATCGCTGACAGTTGCCACTTCAGGCGCGGCGCATACTTCATTAATTAGCAGCGGTGGGTTGGCAACACGCCGTGGAGTGACGTCATATTGGGTTGAATGGAGGGAGGAATGGCATTCCTTAGAATCGACGGACCGTGGAATACAATGGAATTAGACATTGTTGCTGAGGATATTGTATGAGAAGGAAAGAGTGAGGGGGCAGATTCGAAGGTATGTTGGTAAAAGAAGTAAGAAATACTTGTCGTAATATATATATTTACACTTCATACAAGAAAGTTGTATGGCGCTTGAAGAATGAAAAATGATGAAAATACACGAAGTATTCATTAAAAATTAAATTTTTAATTTAATATTGTGCAAATAAAATTATTTCTAATATATATATATATATATATATATATATATATATATATATATATATATATATATATATATATATATATATATATATATATATATATAAATAAAGAAGAAATTTTTCTATTTCCAATTCCTCAGAATCTTCCAAAATAATAACAATAATAATAGTAATAACTTTTTTCTCAAGATATTTTCTTTCTCCCTTGTTGCCTCTTTCATTATAATTAGGAAAAAAAAATTGCGTTGAACATTCCTCTAAGAAAATTTGTAATAATATTAATGTAATTTTCATATCACGTGAACAGAAATAAATGAAAAGATGCAGCGTTACAGAGTCAGTTAGTCAGCATAACTGTTATAGTAATGGAAAATCCCGCATCTTTTGTAATAATTTTTTTATTCAATTCTAAATATTTCGAAAAGGCCATAAACAAAAAAAAATCTGCTCAATTAGCTTTTTTTTTTTTTTTTAATTTGCAATAAAAGTTCCCCTGTTACACATCGGCGATAAAACGATTCGTACGGCTCGAATTGAATGCGACGTCAAGGCTTCCCAAACATCTTGGCTTGAAATACGACAGCGGAAACCAGGTTTGCAAGTTTCTCGCAAATCGTGCCAGCCTGTGCGGGATATGGCAATGGTCTACGAACGCCAACTATTTGGCAGAAACCTCACGATAATCATAGAAATAGAAGGAAGCTTTGACGTCACATATTTTGTTGAGTGTTTTCAGGGGACTGGTTTTAGGTCATTTTCTTTTCTGAATATTTAAATAACTAATTTAACTAATTTAAAAAAAAAAAACCTTTCGTTTAAATATTTGGAATCGGAAAGAAATTCTTCATAAATGTAAAAAAATTTCACTCGTTTTTAAAAAATGCGGGAATTGTCCATTATAAAGTTTTATACCATGTGATATGCATATGCTTTTCTTAAAATGAAGATATAAATTTACAAAGTACAAAGTCCTTTTAAAAGGACTCACTAACTTTGAAATGACATAACCGCGATATAGTGAGAGATAGAAAGAAGAAACGAGTTGTAAGTGAGATAGACAGGTAACGAATTTTTAACACACCGGTCTTCAAAATTACCAACAAAATTTAAATATGCAAAAAAAAAAAAAAATTAGATAGTTGTAACAGTCCAACTGTGTTAAAAATCTGGCACACACATTCAGGCAAGGTAAAAAAAAAAAAATACTTGCCTCATCCTTAAAATTTAAGGGTAAAACGACGGGATACTCTTTTTAATTGATCACTCTGTGTTATTAATAGGGTGGGAGTTTGATAAAATTATTTTAATGGGGTATGGATACAGCGTTGCTATTTTATAAGATTAAAAACTTTAAGATCGGTAATTTTTTTTCAAATGACCCATGTTAAAATTTTAAAACTTATAAAAAGCATTTCAGACACATAGTTCAGTTTGTAATGGTATTGTATATTACTGCCCTTATCAAATTAGTTATTTGTATAATAATTTAAAAATTATACTTAATGGAAATATTAGTGTGAGAAAAATAGCATAATTAAATTTTAAATTTTTATACATGACAACTTAAATGACATATCAGATACAGAATTAACTATTTTAAAACAGTATTGTAACTATATTTTATTACAATATTAAAATTATTGTAAAAAAAAAAAAAAAATTTTTTTTTTTTTTTTTTTTAATATTGAAACTTTTTTTCAGGATATTAAAATAATTTGCAAAAGAAAATTACATGGCATTTAAAAAAAAAAAGAAAAAAAAGGGAAAATAACTTCAGATATTTTTTTTTTTTTAAGTATATAGTCTTACCTTTATGTAGCAAGAAATTTATTAGTATTTAATCCTTTCGTCTTCTCCATTGCGGAAAGATACTTCCTGTAAAAGATAAAGAAACACAATTACCTCTTTGTTATGTTGATGTCTCTATTACACTGACATAAACGTATTCTTCAAAAAGAGAGATAAACTAAAAGATTCATCAGGTTATTTGATTACAATAACAATGATTACGAAAAGTGCAATTTTATCTTTATATAATCATTCTTAAAAAATAAACAAATCATCTAATTAAGAACAAAATAATGATGATAGTTTTTTTTAATCATAAACATTTTATAATTTAAAAAGCTGTGGAATTTTTTTTTTTTTTTAAAGTCGAAGGGTTTTTTTTTTTTTTTTAAAGAATGCTTGCATGAAGATAACATTGTACTTTTCTATAATATATAAATATTATTATTATATAATAGAATATTAATATTGTTTTAATTTGAGAAAAAAAAATTACGACAGCTTTTAAAATTAAATAACAAAGGAATATTATAATCAATGGAGCATTTGGAAATAAAACAGAACAAACCTTTGAACTGAAACTAAATGACTCAAGTTTCAAAATATCTCAAATATTAAAGAAAATAGTCATTTTAGCTACGTTTGAAAACATTTTAGGAAACGTTTTGTAATCATTTATGAAACGTCATTATTATCAAATGAAAATACGATTGTATTCATGTCTAAAAACATTAAATGAAACTTATTACAACCGTTTATCATTAAATGGTTTTCTTACAAAGGGATTAAAAAAAAAAAAAATAATAATCAACAATATTCTATTTTGTAGTTAAAGGATTTTAAAATAACTTTTACCAAAAAAAAGACGATACCTCGTCTTACCATAAAAACACATCTGTATTATTCATTTTATAAAGTTCTAAACATTTTTATCACAAAATTTATTTTTTAGTTCTAAAATATTTTAAGCAAACATTTTTTCCTTTCAATTACTCATATGTATACGTAAGGTAATAAACGTAAAGCATTCGGTAAAAAAAAAAAAATTGTTTTTTTTTTTTTTTTTTTAATTGCATTTCTCCACGAATTGGATCATCTTGATTTCAAAAAAAGTGGTCTAGAAAAACTGTGTGTACGTGGTCAGCATAACTCCCGAACAAATTGATCTACAAGGTTCAATTTTGGTGTACGGGTTGGTTATGGCATAGGGACCTACCATTAAGATTTCGTCAAAATCACGCATGCGCATAAGGTAGATGCCATTGAAAAAATCATGTTTTCAATGATTGCTAAAAAACAGTTTTAACGATTTCGATCAAAATCGCTATGGTAATTTCTCTTAAGGTGTTCTAAACACTCCCACCTCCGAAATTCCCGTATAAAAGAGATAAAAGCGTGAAAAGTTTGAAAACGAGTGCCTTTAACACAGAGCACTCTGCCCTTGAGCACAGTCTATCAACGATTGATATTAACTAATGTTGGAGAGACCTTCTATTAAACATATTGCACATATCTGTAGCATTTATAGTTTTGTGTGAGAATATTGACTACAGACAGACACAGCCTTTGCGTTAACTCCTCACTAAACTGGTGTAATATAGAAGATAAAATTATGCAGCTATAATTGAATGGATGAATAAAATAAAGAAGCTGAAATAATAATAAGAAATAAATGATTAAAATAAAGAAGCTAGGATTTAATTTTTCTACATTTTTTTTAAAAAGAAAGCCTGGATGGTATTATTAAATTTATGTGAAAACTCTCAATATTGTAATTTTTCATTAATTTTTTTTTTTTCATTAAGATATTTTTTATATGCTGCTATTAGACTGATATTACTACTTAATATACATATATTTATTATGTATTTCTTTGTTCCCCAATTTAAACATTTCTTATTTATTTTTCGTAGTGTTTTCTGTAATATTTGTTATTCAAACTATCTCAACACACACAACCTCAAAATTAATAAATCTTGAAAAATTACTTCAATACGTTTTAAAAGTAGCATCCCATTTCAACATCCCATGCATAATTCCCTGCAAATGAACTAATGCAATCTCAATGAATTTATTCACTAATTGGTTAAATAGTTACCATCCAATAACCTTCAATTTAAATGCACGTTCATTTCGAAATACACTTTTTATAATTTTTTTCTAGAATGATCTTAATTGAAAACTGATGAAATATCAAAGTCTTCAGACAAAAGATTGAACTCCTCCGTTGAATTAAACTTCTTTAATGAACGAATAAATCGAATTCTTGAATCTAATCACTGGTTGATGAATTCTTTGAAAGCAAATCACTGAGGAGACGTTTCAAATTAAATTTGTTCATTTGGAAGCGAGAATGAAGGATTTCAAAAATGCGTCATATAAGTATGTAATTTTGACTACTCGCGTGATCTTTTAATTAAAGTAAATTAATTTTAATTAAAACTCGTTCCTCTTCGTCAGTCGTTTTGTCCACGTTCCTAACCACAACTTTGTCGTCCTTATTTTTAGTCAAAAAAATACAAGATTAGTTTCGCGTATTTTTCAAGATACTAAAATAGCGTCAGGCAAGGAATTTCTATTTCTATTGAATAGGAATTCATAGAAATTTCGGTTAAGATTTACTGTAAGGTGTCGATTGAATTGGTGGAGAAAATTTGGCGATTTAATACCGAATGTGGCAACCCGTTGGCTTGGTTTTGCAGCAACTCCAGTGACCGTTTGGATCAGGGGCAACACAGCGCCATTTTGGATTTGGCGACACAGCTTTTTGTATATATCGTAAGAATTGATTCCGCCAGCTTATCTAACATTGCACCTTTCATATTACCAACAAAGTGAAATATATGAAATTTTTTACCCACTTTGTTTCATAGATGAAAGTTAAGTTTCTAAAGTGGAGATATGGTAAGTTTAAATAGGACAAGGATTAAACTATTTCTATCTTTATTTTTAAAAAAAAAAAAAAAAAAAAAAAAAAAACTTTAACGTTACAAAAATTTAAATTTTTTTTTACAGCAACAGATACAAATACGGACGTTGTCTTAGTAAAATACTAATAAAATAAATAACTGTCGTTGCCATATAAACTAAAAACGTAGACAACTTCTTTTTCAGGCTAGCTGAGGATCAAAAAATCAATTCATACAGAATAACTCTTCGAAGATGACGAGCTGCATCATTCTCTGAAGAGAGGACGCGCAGCAAAAAGATAGAATCCTAGGTTGGTTGGTTGGTTTGTACGCTCAATGACCCATTTTTATGTACAATAACGGCTAATCATGCAGGGATTCAGAATCACAACGAATATTCATGCCTATTCGAGATTCGAAACCGGCACTTTTGACATGCCATGCCAGAGCTCTAACCTTAGAACCATCAGGTGGGCGATGAATTCCGAGAGAGGTTCGAATCGTTAAATCACGTAAGTTTCTAAGAGCAGTTAATTGATAATGTTTCATAAATACTTATCACCACGTGATCTATCTCATACTATCCGTCCAACATCACAATTAAAAATCATGACTAGTTTCAGTGCAACAGAAGTTATTTAAGTAAGCAATTTTAAGCACCATAATATCTGTTTCCCCCTAAATAGTGCAAAGTTACCACGATGGACTAAGTAACTCTAGCCTCATGGTATAATTCTCTACAAAATAAATACCCGCAAAAAAAAAAAAAAAAAAAAAAAAAATATTATAACATGTACATTATGTAAGTTGAATATATTAAAATCAAAAGTGTTTAATGTTGAACACTGCATTACTAAAAAAAATACAAATTTACCACTGAGTACATTTATTTCTAGCAGTGAACCACCCAATTTAACCAAAGATTATTTTACAGAACAAAGCACTTTTCTTCGTATCACTACACCAAACAATACTTCAAATCCACCTCAAATCCAAACATGACTTCATAAAAATGCCTCGGTGCCATTATACCAATATGTTGTAATTTAAAATGTATATACTCCAAAACCAAAAGGTTCAGCAAAAGAAACACTGCCTAATCAGACTGTCTTTATATTTCTAATCATGAACTACTTTACAGAAAGAAAAAAAAAACATACACCACAAACTGTCCCAAAATCCACCTCATGCTCAAATCCAAATACAACTTCATACCACAGATAAGAGCTTACAGTCAAAGATAACACTTTATATCACTGATAAGACCTTACATCACAGATTAGATCTTGCATAATGATAAAACATTGCATTGGATATGCGTAAGAATGATATCCTGAAACCAGAAGTTCGCCAACTTGAAAAAGAAGCAATAAACCTAAGCGTATCAGCTTTAAGTTACAACACTTTTCTTACAATAAACAAATTATTTTACAAAATAACACACATCTCATCAAAAAATCTTCTAATATTATCCTATACACTCAATTAAAACAACCATGCATCACAGATTAACACATGGCCACTTTCCCCTCCAAAATCAAATGAACCATAAGTGAGAAGTGTCCATACCGATATTATCACCTCAATGACACAGGTTCCCCAAACAATAACCATGGAACATAACCAAAGTATACCAGCTTTAAGTTACAACAATTTTCGTACCTTGATTCATTCACATTACAAAATAACACACACCCCACCAAACAAAGCTTCAAATTCCATCCAATACTCAATTTCAAACAGCAACCTCGCATCATCGATTAATTAACACATGGCCACTTTCCCCGCCAAATGACATCAAGCGAACAGGAAGTGAGAAATGTCCATTGCTATATTCTCGTCGCAGTGGCACAAGTTCCTCCAAACAAAAGCCATGGAATAAAATTCAAATATAATTGAAATATAACAGCTTTAAATTACAACAATTTTCGTACCATAATTCATTTTACAAAATAACACCCCCCCCCCCCCCCCCTCACCATTCAAAGCTCCAAACTCCATCCTATACTCAATTCCAAACACCAACCTCCTTTCACAGCTTAACACATGGCCACTTTCCCCGCCAAATGACATCCAAGCGAACCACAAGTGAGATGTGTCCATAGCTATATTCTTGCCGAAATCGTATGAGATGACTTAACTCGCTTTGACGCAAGGAAGTTTCGGCGATTGTCAATTAGGAAAGAACGGATGAAGTGTTTATGTTGTTGAATCCGTCGTCAAGGGAGACGGGATGGTACACATCGACGCTTCAGCCATCATCTGGTGGGAAGGGAGAAGGGGAAGATTTTTGGGATGGGTTTTGTGGTTGTCAAGAATTGTTTTCCCTTGGACAACGTGATGGCTGGCTTTTTTTTGTTAAATTATATAATATCCTGGCAGAATACTAATGTATAACTTAAAATACACAAAAGTGAATTAAAAAAAAATCTTAATATGTCCCTTTAATTTTAGAGAAATGTTAATTTTGTTAATAATGTTTATGTATAGCTATAAATTAACTCTTCAGATAATTAAAAATGATTCATAATGTATGTATATCAAACGATTTTAATACACATATTACAAGGTTGTGAAAGTTGCCTTAGGATATAAATTTAGCTCAGAGTGTAAGTTGTTTAGCTAATTGAGATGAGATATTTAGTTGATTGTATTAGTTGTTCAGTTAGGCTGACAGCAAGATCAGTAAAGTCTGGCTAACTAAAAACTTAAACTGTCGTTTGGAAATCATTTATTACAAAACACGCGTACTTTAAATGTCCGATTACTATATATGAAATTGATCCAACTTCAGTATTTCAAATAAACTTAAATTCTACATTCTACCGTACTATTATCTTTCAATACTCTTAACATATATTCCCTACTTTAATACATATACCTAATAAAAAAAGAAAAAAAATATATCTTCAACCAAGGAGAGAATCAAATGTATGCTAAGCTAGAATTTTTATTTTCACTGTAACTGAATTTATGACCAAATGCTTTCACTATTTTGGGTGTATATAAGATAAAAGTTAGCATTAATACTGTCGTCACAAAAATTAAAAAGTCCGAAGGAAAAAAAAAAATCAAACGCATATTTTGACACTATTGCAATCTACCTTTGAAATTACACATTTTTGTTGTTGTATATGTTTGTATGACTTAAGAACTTGAACTATTAAAGGAAACTAAAACATTATTTCCTAAAGACTAATCAGAAAGTGTCAAAACCAACATTTGAAAAAGAGCGTTCATTTGAAACGAACATTACCCACCAACGACTATTCCCCCTCCGTTTCACTTACCCGATTGAAACATTATAATAATTACCGCCAAATTATCCAAGTTGGCGTAAGTTTGGATATTAACAAAAAGTTGTGGGCGATTTTCAACAACCATATAGTTTTGTGGTGTTCTGCATCAAGAATAACCAGAAATAATATCAGTATTGGCAATCCTTCTGTCCCGTACAGCACATTCTACTCGACAAAGCACCGAAAACTTACAACTCTAAGCCAGGGAATTGTACTTTAATGGATGGATAGGTAGTGGAGTCTGTTGATGACAGCCATTGTAGACGGATCACAACAAAATTCTATTAAAAGACTAAGATGAATTCGGTAGAAGTTTCTAGAAATACGCTGAAGTATCTATACTTATTTTATCGATGATAGGCATGTTTTTATTTCAATATTTAACTTTTTTTATGTCAGTTCTTATCAATTATTTCAATAAAGTTGTGTTTTTTTTGTTCAATTGCCAAGTACAGATTTTGAAAATTTAAGATATTATCGTATATGGGTATTGCCACTATCAGTATCAAGGAATGCTCAAACTCAGTTTTCAATTTGAATTAAAAAGAAAATAAATTTCAAGAAAATATCTGTTAATAAAATTAATTATATCTTTCCTATAAAAATTCAGTTATTTATTTTTTAAACACATTTAAATTAACCTAGCTCCAATACCTAATATGAATATGTTCCTAAACCATTTACAGCCCATAAGTAACCCACTTAAGAATTACTTAATGTACTTAAATATTACTTAATAGAAGATATCTTACTACTCAATGCAAATTAAATGTTAATCTTTTGAAATAATCTTATGCACTTTAAATCCTTCCAAAGAGCAAACTTTTGAATAGAAATCTCATTATTTAATATGCAATCAGAATACATTCATATATATTACCCAAATATGCATAATTGTATATAACAGTTCTATCGAATAAATATGCAAAGTTCAATTAATCTTGTTTTTTAATTTGACTGAGTGAGTCGAAGTTTAACTAAGCGAATCTAATCATTACAGATACATCTTTAATTGATTCCCAAGAAGATAGTCAGTATGTCATATCGGTTGTACTGGTTATTATTTATTAATAAAATAATAAATAATAACCAGTACAAAATAAATGGTAGAATCCGAGCTGCTGTTAAGATGACGAAATTCTTTTTATAATTAATTTGACCGTTACGTTAGATAAGTTCAAACAATTCTACATTTTCATTTTGATTATTAGCCCATTTACAACCACAACCATTTGAATGGTTGGTTATATATTTTCAACCAACGTATACCATACTTGAAAATTGGACACGCGCATTTCTACGAGAGTAAAAATTAATCAAACTATGGGTGTGAAACATCGCACAACTTTCGCAAATAAAATAAAATAAATTGTTTTAATAAGAATAAATAAAAGATGTTTGGATGTGAGTGCATAAATTCACATTCATTTTTAATAAATGAATATTGAAACGTAATTTGCCGCACATTTTGCTGATAGATATGTTTTGAATTTTTGAAATTAGATTCAAAAGCCAAGCACACGTTGTTTACAGAAACGGAGCTGTGTTAATGAATATAAAAATTGGCTATATATAAAAATACTTACTTATATATAACTTATATATAAAAAAAACTTATATATAAAAAAACTTATATATAAAAAAAACTTATATATAAAAAAAACTTTGTTTTTATGGGTTATATTATTATTGATGAATTGAAATTCTTCGATAACAATATTATCTTAAATAGGAAAAAAAAATATTGAAAATTATACATCATATGTGATTAGAATACTTAACAACGAGTTCTTATAATAATTTATATCGAACATTTAAATTTATTCAAATATTGCAATTATAATAATTTAAGAAATGTAAATGAAAATTCAATTCACACCAAGGTGTTTACATCGCGCAATTTAACCATCATTTAAATTCAAGTATTTTGTATTTTTAAGTGCATTGACTTATTCATAAAATTTTGTCCGTTTTCTATTCAAAATGGCATTGCAAGATGAAATCTTTACGATCAATGCGAAGTCAGGCTCTTTTGACAGGACTTATATCCAGAAATCAAATGCAATTCGTGATGTTGAATAAAAACACGATTTCAAGAAAGAAAATCTCAGTTCTGAGATGGCTCAAGTACAAATAAATCCCAAGGAAAAATATATACTTGTGACAAGTTTATGTACAATTTCAATGGGAAAGTTTCGTATGTAAAAAGAAAACGCTCAGAGTATTTTGGCTGAAAATATCAACAAAGTTTGTTTTTATTTGATTTTTTATGATTTAAATTGTTTCTATAGAGAAGGAATTTATAAAATTCTTTAAACGTAAATTTGGTAGATATATATATTTCATATCTTTTGTAGATACAACATTTTATTACTAGTGCTTCTTGTTACAGATTTTTGTCACATCTTTTGAGGATTTTAACTTTTGGATACTATAATTTTATACTAAATTCATTATATAAAATGTATCTTTAAAAATGAAATTTTAAGGTTTTTTACGTCTTATATAATGCTTGTTGTTTGCGATAAATATCGTCTGCTTGGATTGAAATATAACCCATAAAAGAAAATTTTTAAGAAAAATCCTTTATATGCATCTCTAATTTTTATATTCGTTAACATAGCGCCATTTCTGTTGTCAGCGTGTGTTTGGTATTTGCATCTAATTTTAAACATTAAAAACATTTCTATCAGCAAAGTTTGTATCAGTAAACTACTTTTCAAAATTTATTTATTAATGATGAATGTAAATTTATGCACTTACATTCAAATATCTTTTAGTTATTCCGATTAAAACAATTTTATTATTTATTTATTTATTTATTTATTTATTTATTTAAAAAATTTGGCAGAAGGAAAGAGTTTCTTCAATGATCGGTTAAATGCTTTTTCAGCGCGATTGGTTAACGGCAAGTAGGCTTATTTATATTCTTTAAAAGCAACTTTTTTACTGACAGTGACAGCACCCAAAATTTGATTGAATACATTGTGATCGACATCGAATCTATCTGCCAAGTTTCAGCCCGATTAGATGACGAAAAGGGGGTTAATTAAGCCTCCGCAGATTTACCCGCCATCGAAATACATACCCACACACAAAATGGAATTCAATATAAAGGATTTAAAAAGTGATTACTCTAATTCGTCAAAGTTTTCAAGGAAAAGAAGGGGGGAAAAAAGGAAAAAAAAAAAAGGAAAAAAAACACTAAAGTATATAAATCCAACATAAACTTAACTTTTTTACGTATCACACATTTATAACAAATTTATTTTAGTGATCAAATTACAGATTATAGTGATAGATGGATCTTCTCTTTATGTTTCTATGTATATCAAAAATAATTTGAGGCCAAAAGTAAAGTTAGCACATTTTCGTTCTAAGCCGACGATATAAGTTTTTAATTTTTTTTTTTTTTTTTTCTTTGTGTGTGGTTATAATACACTGTAAACGAAATAGGCGCTATTGTGAATGAAGCTTGAATTTTTAGTAGTGTTTGTTACTTTTCCGTTTTTTTAACATTACGACATTTTCCAAACACTATATCCGATGTAAAATTCTATACTTTACTTCACATTACTTTGCATAAGCCTATTCTCCAAAGAAAAACCTTCTTTGCATCGATAATTTAATATTCATATAAGCATCCATCCCTTTGCGTTATCTATTTTACACAAAAGACCATCCACCACAAAAATACAACGAACTTCCCTTATCCAGAGAACGTTTACTCAAACTTAATCAAGCAATTGTACTCTTATGAATAATTTATTTTCTTCTCCAAAATGAAAGAATTCCTTCAATTTAAAATCTCAAAATCTTTCCCGCACAATACCGTCATCAAAGCACGAATGACTTATGATCAAACATGATAAATTACCACGTATTGATAGAATCTATTTTGGTCCCTACAGGGCAAGGTTAGAAGACCTTAAAGGAAAGTTGTCTCATAACTATATTTCGAAACAATCTCATTCCGACCTGATTGCATACGCTGTAGGATGGATCCTTCCGCGCAAAAGATATAGTTCTGAGAAAATCACAACTCATTTAGTAATAATATTGATAACCTGAGCAGATAGTTTTGTATTAAACTTCAATATATATTGATAAAGAAAAAGAAAAGAGCGCTTTTAAACTTTAATTTTACTTATAATCCGAGAGGCGACTGCAATTTTTGGACCCCATCGAACACCATTCTGAATTTTTTATAGATATTGGAAAAAAGTTAGTAGATTAAGAATCCACTGGTCTGGCGTGGCAAACATGGCCGAAACTGATCAAAAACCGACTTGAAAGGAGTTGAACTAAAATACGATCCCCAAATATGTCATAACTTGCCAAAAAGAGAACAAACTTTTTCGTCAGGCAACCCACCCCATTTTTATTTTCAATGAGAAAAAGCGCAAACGATTTCTGATCTCTGGCTAGGTAAACTTGAATCTTTTAAAAGTAAGCCAAATTGGCGACATCAGTTACGTCATCAGTGACGTAATGTTTATTGCCAATTTGGCTCATTTGTGAAAGATGCAAGAGAGCCATCGCCAGATATCTGAATCGTCTGCAACCTTCTTAATTGAAAATTAAAGAGTGAGGGTTACTAAATAAAAAAATTAAAAAAATGCTCATTATTTGGCAAGTTATGGCGCAATTGGATTTAGTTTAACTTATTAAAAGTCGATTTTTGTCCAGTTTCGGCCATTTTTGCCACGGCAGACCAGTGGATTTGTAATCTACTCACTTTTCTCCAATTTCTATAGAAAATTCAGAATGATGTTTGATGTGGTCCAAAAATTGCAGTCGCTTCTCTGTCTATTAATACTTTACTTTTCCAACCAAGGTTACTATAAAACTTTTAATGAATGACAGGGCTTTGACCGAGCTATTTCATGACATCACTTCACTTGGCGAATCCTTATTGGCTAATACGGCTAACCTTGTCTCCTCTCAGTTCAAGACATCACAAGTAAGATTATTGAGCAGCCAATCAGCGCATATTAAACAGGATCGCACATCACTGTAGCGTATTCAAGAAGGTCAGGATGTTACGGCATTAGATGGATTTGTTGCACTGTAAATAGTACCTCTGCTAAAAACGACGACTTTTTTTCTAAATGCTTTGAAATCATGACAATTGTAGAAAAACTATGGATTTGGGACATTGCAAGACGTTCAATTACACTTAATAAAGTGGTATTTTAATTAAAAACACAACATTATTGAACCGAATAAAGTTATGTGAAATATATATATATATATATTATATATAATAAGGTTTTGATCATGGGCTGCCATTTATTGAGAAATTGATTGCGGGGGACATTTGTCAACCACGCGACTAACCAAGGGTTAACTCAGGACGTGCCAAAACAAGTAGGAAAAAAAAATTAAAAAAAATAGATAAATAAAAATAAAAGACCGAATGAAATTCTTTCATCGTACTCGAGAAACAAATAATTTTCTTACTTAAAAACTTATTCCTTGAAGAAAGAGAATGTGATATTTAATTTCATATATCTTGATTTTGAAACCAAACGAGCCTAAACTATATTGCGGCAACTTTTTATTTTAGTTTCATGTAATTACTTTTCTGTCCATTTTTCTAAACTCACAACTGATGGCATTAAATCTTGTAACCGTTTGAAATAATCATACTATTTAAAGAAGTAAAAAATTTCATTCCAAAACGAAATTTCATTACTTAATCAAGCCCTGTAAGTGCGTGTTGTTTACGAAAAATGAGGCAATATTTTCTCCCTCCTTATTAACTCTACTCACAGATCAGTATCTTGTTTTCTCCCGCGAAAAGGTAACGCAACAAGAAAGGTATCAAATTAAATTACTTCCTCCACAAAAAAACAACCCCGATTCATGGGAATAATAAATACATCCTTGCGACATCTTTGTCAATCTGAGACGGTTCAATCTCGTTAAAATATAATATTAGGTTGGGGGATTCGTGGATGAAGCAGATGTTCTTATAATAGTAGCGTGGTAGAAGGGAGTTTTAACATCAATAGAAACTTAATTTGGGACCACAATGGAGAAGAAGGGATGGGACCGTTATATCAGAGAGGATTAGTGGGTCTTTTGTGTTGTTAAATAGATGAGGACTGGAATCCCGATGTAAACAAATTCAATTTTGCTTTATTTGAAAGAGAGGGTGCATCAGATTTTTCGTGTATATTTTGGTGTATATATATTACATGGGAAAGATCAGAATGGATGTAACAAACTTAAAAATAATGTACGATAACAATTGGAAAAAATTACGAAAAGTTTGGAATTTTTATTCTGGTCCATTTGAATATTTTTTTTTTTTTTTTAAATCTCACCGATGTTTTCCAATGTATTAATTTTTAAATTAGTCTAACTGCCTTTGTTGAAGTAGTTGACAAGTTGAGGTCTGATCTTAAAACACATCGACATTATAACATTAGTGAAGAAAATATTGGTCGTAATGCAGAAAAGGCCATTTAGTTCAATTACTAACACTTCTCATACTTGCGATCTGAAGATTTAAATTAACTAATTTTTAGAATTGAGGTATAATGCATGATATATTACAGGGTTCCCACTCAAATTACAGAAAGAAAATCAATGACTTTCAAGGACCAAACTAATGTTTTTAAGGACCTTTGAGATTTTGTTTTTAGGCATCACGTCTATATATAAGTTTTTAATAAAGTATATTCTGTTAAAAAAGTTACAAGTTGGTGGATGCGTAGTACAAATATGTCAGAGAATTCCAATACGATGCAGATAAGTGGAGGTCACGCGGGGATAGCAAGTCCGAGTTGTATTTTTTTAACTTTTGCAGTTCTTACAACATTCGCAAAAATTAAGGACTTTTAAGGATTTCTAAGCATTTTCAAGGACTTTTAAGCACCTCTATGCATTTTCAAGCACTTTCAAGGCCTTGAAAACAAGTTAAAAAATATTAAGCACTTTTAATGACTTT
Source organism: Linyphia triangularis (assembly GCA_963978545.1). NCBI lineage: Eukaryota > Metazoa > Arthropoda > Arachnida > Araneae > Linyphiidae > Linyphia > Linyphia triangularis. The sequence goes on from OZ021727.1 coordinate 20,459,304, forward strand.
CAATGACCGTGGGAACCCTGTATTAACATGGGGGCCACAAAATTCAGGAAAAAAAGTTCCCTAATGATTCTCTGATTGATTTCTAAAAAATCCACGATTTTATAGCAAACTTTTTTTTTAATTTCCCAAAATTTTCCAGGTGTGTTGGCATCTTGATAAAATACAACATGTATACCAAAGAGATAAAATGCCATTTTTTTTTTGTTTTTGTTTAAACTAGCTTTGGTGGTGATGAAAAGTTTAAATTATTCCAGAACATGAAATTTCTGACGATTACCTTAATTCTCCGCGTAAATGGTTTTCGGGTAAAATACGGATGAACGGGCAAACGTAATTTCAAAACAATGATTTAAAATTTGCCTGATTTTTTCCAAAATCAGAAAGCCCCCTGACATTTCCCTGATATCAAGGTTCTGTGGTCACTCTGAATTATGAAAATAAAGTTTATGTTCGGCTGTTCGAATGTACGATTTTGTTTTAAAAAGCTCCAAAATATTCTGCTATAGAACTATTATAGATTTTTTTTTTTTTTTTTTTTTGTGGCAACATTCAAAAATGGCCATACTTGGATATATACCCGAAATATGTCAAAATCTAAATACCATTTAAAAAGAATACGAAACAAATTTTCTTGATGTAAAACACTTTTTTTTTTAATTGATAAATTCGGAAAAAAATATTTTTTGAAATGGAGAAAATATTTTAGAATTTGTCCTTGGAAAATTAACGAAAACAAAATATGCTTTAGTAGTTCAGGAAATCAATCATGGTTGATAGATTACCCTTGAAATTCATTGTTTACAATCAAAGGCAATTTGAAAATAGTTCTTTGCAATTTAAGGAATAAACAACAACATCAAGTTTCTGTTTTTTTTTTTTTTTTCCTTTCTTTTTAAATGCAAGTTTAATTCTATAAACAATAAAACTAAATAATTTAACAATAGAAATTGAGTAGTAAATTCCGTATCTTTTTTTGAAAAACAACGCGTAGCGTATTTAAAAAAAACAAAAAAAAAAAAAAAAAAAAACGCCAAAAGTATTACGTAACTTAGAAAGTCTAAAATAAAAATTCGAAAACAACTAGTTTTAATGAGATGCAAATCAGGAGAAATACTTCCGTTAACAAAACAAGAAAAAAAAACAAAAAACAAAAAAAAAAACAATAATGGCTTAACTGTTATCATTCACCGCTTCTAAAAGGAAATGAAAGAATTCATTCAACGGCGTTTCAAGAAGTTTAAAGGAAAAACATTAACTAGTTTAGATCAAGTTACTTATGTCTACTCATGATCTATTAGTGATAAGGCGACAGATGATAAAAATCCGTGTGATAAGAGACAGAAAAACGAATTTTGATGCTACAAAGATTAATTATGATAGATAGACAGTATTGGGTTACATTGAAAACTAATACTTAATGGGTATTTAAGACGGATTGCTTGCATCAAGTTGCTTAGTTTAAAATATGTATCTGATTTTATTGAGACATTCAAGTCGGTTTTGATGCTGCAGGGTGGCCACAAAATTTAGGAAAAAAATTTCCCTTATAATTCCCTGATTGATTTCTAAATAATATAATCCATAAAAACAAAGTTTTTAATATAAATCCTTTATATGCATTGCCAATTTCTTTATTCATTAACACAGCGCCGTTTCTGTTGCCAGCGTGTGTTTGGGTGTTGGCACCTAATATTAAATATTAAAAACATCTCTACCAAAAAAATTTGCGGTAAATTACTTTTAAAAATTTATTCATTAAAAATGAACGTGAATGTATGCACTCACATTCAAACATCTTTTATTTATTCTGATTAACACACTTTTATATTATTATTTATTAAAAATATTTTGGGACCAGGAAAGATTTTCTTCAATAGTCGGTTAAATGCTATTTTTGAGCGATTGGATGACGTCAAGTTGGTTTATTAGCATTCCGTAAAAGCTACCTTTTAGTGACAGTTACAGAGCCAAAATTTGATAAAATGCATTGTGATCGACATCGAATCTATATGCGAAGTTTCAGCTCCATTGGATGACGGCAAGGGGTCAGTTAAGCCTCCGCAGATTTTCCCGCCACAGACATACGCAATCGAAGTTAATATAAAGGATTTAAAAATTCAATGATTTTATGGAAAACTTTTTCCAAATTTCCCCAACTTTTCCTGATGTGTAGACGAAGAGGTAGCTAAAGAGATAATATGCTAATTTAAAAAAAAAAAATTAGTTTTGGCGGTAATGAAAAGTTTAAATTATTCCGTCACATTATATTTCTAACGATCACACCACAATTTTCCGGGTACATGGCGCCAAAGGACGGATGAACGGGGAAACGTACCTTCAAAGTAATAGAAAAATTTCAATGATTTTCGTGACATTTTAGAAATTTCTCCGATTTTTTTTCCAGAATAAGAAAGCTCTGTGACATTTCCCTGATTTCCAGGTTCTGATGCCACTTTGTATTGTGTTACAGAGGAGTGAAACAGGAGAAGAAAAAGGAGAGAAATTATCAATTTACGTCATTTATTTAAGCAAAGTAGATGGAAATGTCATTGAATGTGAACCTTAAAATGACGTAGCGAAGAAATTAAATTCATTTCATTATTCCTTATATCGAGAGGAAAACAAAATTACTGGACTATTCTCCAGTGTCTCATCTACACTATGATGATACCGCTCTTTGATGACCATGTTTCACTTCTCTCGAGAATTTAAGCATTCACTGCAGATACTTGTGTCTTAAATTAAGACACTATTTGGCGTCTGAATCCAGCGCCACTTATGTTTTTTTTTAAAGACATTTCAAATTTCAATTTGCAATGATAATGGAACATTAACTAATTTCAGTCTGCCTGTTTGCAAGAATCTTAACTTCAGAATTTCGATTTAGCATACATAATGGAAATCTTTTTTAAGAGGGACGATAGCGAAATATAAAAAAAAAAACTTTATTTATAAATATATTTATGTCCGCTTTAAGGCGCTACGCCCATTAGTGATGTTTAAATAAGAGGTAATCTCACTGCGTTCTAATCACCGGAGGAATAAGATAAAAACATAATTCTCTTCTGGAATGGACAAATCCCGCATTTTTTTTAAAAAACGAGTGAAATTAAGTTTATATTTATAAAGAACTTCGTACTGATTCCAAATATTTAAACCAAAGTTCTTTTAAAAAATTAGTTATTTAAATATTAAGAAAAGAAAATGCCTAAAAACCGAGCCAAAACCAGTCCGATCAAAACACTCCATAAAATCTGTGACGTTAAGGGTTCCTACCGTTTCAATGGTTATCGTGAGGTGTCTGCCGAATAGTTGGCGTTGAAATAGTTGGCGCTGGTAGACCATTGCCATATCACGTACAGGTTGGCGCGATTTGCAAGAAATTTGCAAACCTGGTCGCCTTTCAAGCCAAGATGTTTGGGAAGCCTTGACGTCACATTCAATTCGAGCCGAATGATACGTTGTCTCGCCAACGTCAAACAGGGAAACTTTGATTGGAAATTAAGAAAAAGAAAAAGCGTATTGAGGAGAAATTTTTATGTTCATGGCCTTTTCGAAAAATTTAGAATTAAATAAAAAAAAAAAAAAAAAAATTAAAAATGCGGGAATTGTCCATTGCGGGCTAAGCAAAGTGTTTTAATTTGGTTTTGTATTTCGGAAAAATATTTTCATTTCATTTCAAGGGATCGTTTGGAATCCTTCTTATTCCTATAAACTGACCACTCACTCATTTCTGAAAGTCATTGAGCCGACTAAACGGTATAGTGGTTAGCGTGCTAGCTTCTAGAGACCGCGAAGTTGCGGGTTCGAGTCCCGTGTTAGGCATGGGTGTTTGTAAATGTATTTTGGCTTGTCTAATGACGAATGTTTCGGCGCATTATAGCCCTCGTGTTGCTGAAGGCGCCAGATAATCTGAAAACAACCAACCAACCAACCGAAAGTCATTGTCTTCATCCAATCACAGATAATTTCCTGAACGGGATGACAGACCATTGTAAGGGATAATGGATGATATTGTTTGATTGCTAGCGGATGCACAAAAATGAGAGAGAGAAAGAGAAAAAAAGAATGAGAATATACCCGTTGCATACAAATAAAGATATAACTGTTGAATCGTTTTTGGTTAGGTCAAACACATTTTGCTAACTGGGGTGCATAATTATCAATCGCCACCAAAAAGCTATCTTTTTTTCTAAAATGAGATATCCATATATTGAAGGATGTCCGAAACAAATCCCAAAACAATAAACGAAACAAAACCCATTCCGCGTTTCAAGTTCATTATTTCACTGGGGCAGCAATTATCGAGGAACGCTTGCTACGAAGCATCCGTCGTTAGCATAAAAAAAAAAAAAAAAAAAAAAAACTCGCCAAAAACAAAACAAATTCAATTACAAAAGCGGCGAAAGTCGAGGTACATAAATGAACACGATAATAGCCAGCTTCCCCGCTTACCTATTATGCAAAGTGAACGGAGTTTTATTAAAAAGAGAGAGAAACTTCAAACTAATAATAAAGAATTGAATAAAAATAAACTAATAATAATAATAATGATGCGGGACAAACGCAAAACGGAGTCAAGGTCAGCTTGTCGGGGGAGAAAAAAAAGCTTTTGAAAATGGATGTCTGACTGGCCCGTATCGTCATCATCTGTGAATCATCCACTTTTGTTTTCGCGTCGCGGTATAAATAAAACAGTCGGCCATTTGGATTATGACAGTCGTGATTGAGGTATTTGTTTTGATTTCTTTTTTTCCCTTTTCCACAAAATATGCACTGGCTGGTTGACAGTGCGTATTTAGGTGCGTCATCAAATCAGTGACAGAATTTCGCGAAACTTACCAAAATTAGAAGTGTCCCGTCAAGATAAGTTATCAGTTACCGATAAGTTTATTTTTTGTTGTAAAATTTAGATTAGTTCGTGGTTGACTGCGAGTTAGAAAGTACAAAAAGATAACTTGATTCATCCCTCTTATTAAAACTATGTCAAATCTTAAAACAAGATTCAATTACAGACGAGTTCAAAACGAGTGGTGTACACGAGAAAAGCTCTGGTTTTTAAAGTTTTCAATGCCAGGTTACCGAGTTCTTCAGTATGTTGCAAATTATCTTGAAATAAGATTCAATTCCAAGGTTGGGTGTTTTCAGATTATCTGGCGCCGTCAGCAACACGAGGGCTATAATGCGCAGAAACATTCGTCATTTGACAAGCCAACATACATTTACAAACATCCATGCCTAACACGGGACTCGGAACCCGCAATCTCGCGGTCTAGAAGCTAGCATGCTAACCACTATACAGTTTGGTCGGCATTTTTTTTTTTTCAATTCCAAGGAATTCAAAATGAGTTACATCCAAGTGAAAGGCTCTGTTTTTTGGAGTTTTCAATGGCAGGTTTCCGAATTCTCCAGTATCTGCAAATTATCTTGAAACAAGATTCGAATCTACAGTATTTTGAAAATTATTTAGTGCATAAGAAATAAAGCTTCCATTTTCAATTACTTTTTTTTTTTTTTTAACTGAATACTTTAATATTGATGATCGTAATTCTAAGGCACAGATAAAAACATACACATAAACTATTCTCCACATCAATTATCATACTTTCCTCGTCTTTAAACTAGAAATAAGATTAAGACAGACAAAATTGTGTGGTGGTTATAAGACATAAACAAATAATATAACCCATAAAAACAAAGTTTATAATAAAAATGTTTTATATGCATTGCCAATGTTTACATCCATTAACACGGCGCCTATTCAGTAAACAGAGTGAGCCTGATGTTTGCATCCAATTTTAAGTGTCAAAAACATTTCTATCAGCAAAATGTGCGGCAAACTACGTTTCAAAATTTATTTATTACAATGAACGTGAATTTATGCAATCACATCCAAATATCTTTTATTTATTCCGATTAAAACAATTTTACTATTTATTTGTTAAAACAATTTTGGCAACAGGAAAGAGTTACTTCAATGATCGGTCAGAGAGATTGGATGACGACAAGTTGGTTTGTTAATATTCCTTAAAACGGCCTTTCGGTGACAGTGACAACCTCAAAATTTGATAAAATCCATTGCCATCGACATCAAATCTATCTGCCAAGTTTCAGCCAGATTGGATGACGGCAAGGGGGTTATTTAGGCCTTCGTAGATTTACCCGCCATCGGCAACATACACACAAAAAATCGAAGTTAATATAAAGGATTTTAAAAAAGGTAAACATTAGTTGAGAGGTCAATAAAAAATTTGTTTGGTGTTTCTTTCTTAAACACTTTGAAATATAAATTATAATTACATTACTTATTTAGTAGAAGCAGTAGTTTGTGAGAACTTGAAAGAGTTAAATCTTTTCTCCTTAGACAAGATTAGATCCTAAATAAATAATCCTTCATATTGTCTGTGGCAGAATATTATTTTTGATGTTAAAACTTTATATTTAAACTTACAAATGTAGTCTTATTCACATTGTATTATTGATATTTTCCGCATAAAAGTGAACGAAATAATTACATTATTGCAGGATTCATATAATTTTCAACATCAACTTTTATACTAAAATCCCTAGTGGAATAAATAAAAATAACTCGTTTTTTGAGTAATTTTAAAAGCTTTGCGAAATAACTGTTTAAATTTTGTGTTCCAACACAACGTAAGTCAAAATAAAATATTATTAAGATTAAAATTTAACTTCGTAGTATAATTTATATATATCTAGATATATCAAAAAGTAATCTTATTATAAATATTAAATAAAATAAAGAATGGAGTTTGTAAGTCTTATGGGAACATATATATAGTTAAAATATATGCAGTATAATTTGTTTCTTTTCAGCTCGATAAGTAAAAGCTTGTTTCTTTACTTAAGTACTTAAGAATTTATAAGAGAATGTTCAAACAAAAAACAGTTTTGATTTTGCAAATTTATTTTTCATTTAATTCATCTTATCTTAGATAAAATTAATTTATTATTAAAGTTGAAAAATAAATAAACGCGATGAACACATTAAACATTATTTAAATATTTAGTTTTTCGCTAAGAAAATATTATACGAATATTGCGAACTTTTGTGTTAACAGTATGAGCGATATTTTATAGAAAAATTAAACCTCGAACTATGCAACTATAGATAAGGAGAAAAAAAAATGCAGGCTAATAAAAATGTATACTTTAAAAAGAAAAGTTAATATAAATTATTAACACACTACTTTTCAATACTATGTAAATTCTGTGCTCAGCAGTAAAACTATCTAAAGTTATTAGCTTAGCATTGCACTTACGACAGCCATGGAATTGTTCTAGTAAAAAAACACTCAATATTGTATCAAATTTAAATTTTGGGAATTTGTTACGGCTTAAAATAAGTAAGCAATAGTTAGTTCAAATACAAATATAAATACTTGAATCAAATTTGAAAATTTAATTCATTTGTAGCAACTGTAATTGGCATTGCCACTGTCTAAAAACTATAATTAATTGAACTAAATATATCAGTTACAAAATTATTAACTTAAATAGAAATTTTTATCTAACCTTACTAATTTTTAGACTTAAAATAAACACTTACTTTAATAGAAATTAAAAAATAAATAAAATTGACTTCTAATTGCCTCAAAGACAACGGAAGTTATGTCACTTAATACATGCGCAACCTTATCAAATTTCAACAGGGATATTCAAACTAAAAATTTTCTTGATCTGATGGATCCACAAAAACTCCAAACATAAGTCCCCATCCTATTAGCATACCCTTAATACGTTATTTGCATTTCTGCTTCTAACATGAAAAAATACTTAAAACTTTTCTTAAAAATGACGAAACTCTTTCAAGCGAGTTTAACAAACAACTTCAAGCCATTCACGAACAAACAGCCACGTCAAAGTATGAAATTACGACAAAAAGAAGCTAAAAACGATCATCGTGTCGCATCGTTTTCTTCATGGGAGGTCCCCCATTTCTCCACGAATCGAACAACGGTAATTGCAAGGGCTTCTTTTTCCATTACTGTCGTCTGCAATGTTTTATTACTTTTTTATCTTTTTTTTTCCACAATCGTTTGCGTGACATTAGAAGAAATTGTCCACAATGAGGGAAATGTTCTCATCACACAAAAGGTTACTTGCCTATATCGAGGAAAGATGGTTCGGGTGAAGGGAGCCATGATAAAGCATGTTTATTGTTATTTTAGGTAGGCTTTTTTTTTTCGATTATTTTTATACTCCCCGAAAAAAAGTTATTTTATTAAATCCTTTATATTAATAACTTTCAATTACCCATATGTTTACATAGGGTAATGAAAGTACAGCACTAGGTAAAAAAAAATCATCATTATTTTTATACTCCCCGAAAAAAAGTTATTTTATTAAATCCTTTATATTAATAACTTTCAATTACCCATATGTTTACATAGGGTAATGAAAGTACAGCACTAGGTAAAAAAAAATTCTTTATTTTTATACTCCCCGAAAAAAAGTTATTTTATTAAATCCTTTATATTAATAACTTTCAATTACCCATATGTTTACATAGGGTAATGAAAGTACAGCACTAGGTCAAAAAAAATTCATTATTTTTATACTCCCCGAAAAAAAGTTATTTTATTAAATCCTTTATATTAATAACTTTCAATTACCCATATGTTTACATAGGGTAATGAAAGTACAGCACTAGGTAAAAAAAAATCATCATTATTTTTATACTCCCCGAAAAAAAGTTATTTTATTAAATCCTTTATATTAATAACTTTCAATTACCCATATGTTTACATAGGGTAATGAAAGTACAGCACTAGGTCAAAAAAAATTCATTATTTTTATACTCCCCGAAAAAAAGTTATTTTATTAAATCCTTTATATTAATAACTTTCAATTACCCATATGTTTACATAGGGTAATGAAAGTACAGCACTAGGTCAAAAAAAATTCATTATTTTTATACTCCCCGAAAAAAAGTTATTTTATTAAATCCTTTATATTAATAACTTTTAATTACCCCTATGTTTACATAGGGTAATGAAAGTACAGCACTAGGTCAAAAAAAAAATTCATTATTTTTATACTCCCCGAAAAAAAGTTATTTTATTAAATCCTTTATATTAATAACTTTCAATTACCCATATGTGTACATAGGGTAATGAAAGTACAGCACTAGGTAAAAAAAAAAATTCATTATTTTTATACTCCCCGAAAAAAAGTTATTTTATTAAATCCTTTATATTAATAACTTTCAATTACCCATATGTGTACATAGGGTAATGAAAGTACAGCACTAGGTAAAAAAAAAATTCGATGGTAATTTAAAAAAAAGTGGTCTAGAAAAAATATCTGTATGTACGTGGTCAGAAATGTCAGCATAACTCCTTAACAAATTGACCTACGATGTTCAAATTTAGTGTTCGGGTAGGTGGTGGGCATGGGACCTACCATTAGGTTTTTGGTCAAAATCGGGCATGCGCATAAGATTGAAAATCATGTTTTTCAGCAATTTATAAAAAAAATTCTCTAATTATTTTGATTACAATCCTCTCTACAAATGTCTCTTATGATGTTCTAAAGTTTCCCTCCTCCGAAATTCCCGTAGCAATGCGACAAAAGCATAAAAAATTGGAAAACGAGTGCTTCTAACACAGAGTTCTCTGCCCTTGAGCATCACCCATCAACGATTGATTTTTATCTGTTTCACGCACAAGAAAGGACAATGTAATGTCGATCGAAAAACATCGTCAATTTTGCCATTTTGGCATTTTTTTTTTTTGCCTATGTAAAAATTATTGCCAATAATATCGCCAAACTGTTCATTTTTATTTTAATATGTGAAAATATAAAAATGATAAATAACACCCCAAAACAAATTTTAATGTAGTGACCAATATTATAATTGAAAATTGTATGCCACAGCCCTAGTTGGTTTTTTAAAGTTTAACTTGGCGGTAAAAATTATACTGAGCATTGAAAATTTAAATGTCTTAAAACAAACTGGATTCAGACACCAATTGGAGTCTTTAATTCTTAGTGTATTTCTGAGGTCTGAAATTAAGGGGGATTTTCAGACAGTTGAAATGTCTGAATGGGTTTGTTAACCATATTTATACCTATCAAATAATGCTGGAATGGAGAAAAAAAAAAATCGTTACATATAAATTTAAAAAAAAAAAAAAATCGATTAAAATATGCTTAATATCACAAATTAAGTATTTATTCAAATGTAAAGTAAAACTAATTTTTTGTTTTCTTTTACTAGTACGATAGATATACACTGTGATGATACTATTCTTAATAGGTCATGCTCTAATGCCTAGAGAATTTGAAAATCAGTAACACAACTCCCAATTAACAATATAAAGGTCAGTAATGAAATAAATTCCCAAGGGCACAACAACATTTTATCATCAGCATATAAATTTACAGTAAAGAGTTTTTCAAAACCATTAGTTATAAGATATGTTACAAAACCAATACAATTTTACTCGAATGCTACACAGAAAATTTAATCCTAACCAAAATGTGAAGTTTTAAAAATTTCTTACAAAAGCTAGCTTTTGTACGCTCAACGACCAATGTATTTAAAAAACGAATGGGTAATAAGGCCGGGGCTTACCGCTTAACGTGGATTCCGAATCACAACGAATATCCGTGTCTAACCCGAGATTCGAACCCGGTATCTTGGGCATTGGAGGCCAGAGCGCTCACCACACAACCATCAAGTGGGATTAAAATTTCATTTTTGAAAAATCCAGTTCAATCCAACACAAATTCTTATCCGTTCAACTTATGTCCAAGTCATTTCCCAACATCATGAAGCAATTTTTTAATTGACACCAAACACTCACGAAAAAACAACAATAAACAGAAGAAAAAAAAAGAAGGAACAAAAAAAAAAAAAACACTTTCCAGTCTTATATTGGATTGCATTTTGTCACGTTAGACATAAAAATCTGAAACAAGTCATTCACGGTATTTCCAAAGACCCCGAAACTAGCGATAAAGATAAAAGTGGTTATCAAACACCAATCAGAAAATATTACACGAAACGGTATATAGTTCCGGTATACAGTTCTTAGCTATATAGCCTGGATTTTTGATTTTTTTTTTAGGGGAGGGAGGATGTTAAAATATCGTGAGCTCACGGCATTTCGTGTGAGGGTATTATTAATTCTCTGTGTGAAGTGAAGTTATTAAAAATTCGATTCATGAGGCAGTTTCAAGATGGCGGAGAGTTTATTTGCATACAAGATCCGGACTATCTTCGTGTAGTATTTTTATTAGCGTATTTATTTTATGGGAATAGCGAAGGTAAGAGTTGGGAGAATAAAGAGACAAATTATTTAATGTAGGGAAGAATAATTTAAGTGAATAAAAAAGTGGAATGTGTTTGGGTTCCATTGTGTGGGTTGGTTATTTATGGGCAAACAGGCACGATTGCTGTAAAAAAAAAAAATGTCGGCGATTTAGTTTGTTATGACTCGTTATTTTTAACGATTTTTTTTTTAACCAAATACATTTAAAAAAAAGGATAAAGCCTTTTATCATAATTACGGTGATTTTAAAGAACGTATTGTAAAGAAATTTATATATTATATATGTATTTTTCTGATATACAAGTGTTTTCAAGAGAAAATACACACAGTGAAAATCTCAGTGAATAAAAAGCCCCTTCTGTATTATTTCCGAAATTAGATGCCAAGCTCGTCTCGAACTATTTGGCGACATTTAATGATCGAAATTAATCCCAGCTCAGATTGATTACATATGCACAAAAAAAAAAATAGAGGTGTGGAACATCGCACATCTTTCAATTACACTACAATACTGGTCACTCCATTTAAACTTGACATGGAAGAGAGTTATTACCATTTTTATATTTCATTCGTTTGAAAAAATTGCCAGTTTGGCGATATTTTTGGCGACAATTCTAACATGAAATAATAAAAAAAAAAGCATTACCAAAATGACGAATTTGGCGACATCCTTTTCGATAATTGACAATATATTTTTTTCTGAGTGAAACAGGGGAGAAGAGAAAAACGGTCCTTGATGAGCGATGTTCAAGAAAAGAGCACTCTGCGTTGAGGACATTCATTTTTCAACTTTTTACACTTTAATAGTATTTTTACAGGAATTTCGGAGGTGGAGATCCTTAGAGCACCTCAGAGGGAATGTAGCATTACCATAATGATTTGATCAAAATTGTTTTTGATCAGAGCCGTTTTTTAGCAATTTCTGAAAAACAGGATTTTTTTTTTCATGTCTTGCGCATGCGCAATAATAACGAAAACCTAAATGACAGGTCCCGTGGCCACCTCAAATCGTTACACTAAATTTGAACAGCGTAGGTTAATTCTTTCGGGAGTTATGGGAGAAAAAAAGAAAAAAAAGGAAAAAAAACTTCTTTTTTTCTTCTTTTCTTTTTAAACGAAAATAATACTTTCATTATTCTTTGTTAACATATGGGTAATTAAGTAAGAACCTTCCTATTAAGAATAAGAAATGTTACAATGTTGGCGAAGATACTTATAATCTATTAAACATGTTCCAGCATCTCTTCTGTAAATTTCATTCAATCGTCTAAGTTAAGTAAAAAAAATATATAGAATTAATTTTTAAATCCTATATAGTAATTTCGATTCTGTGTCAGTGTGTGGGTGGCTGGCTGTGTATGTCGATGACGTGCAAACTTACGGAGGCCTAATTAACCCCTTTGCCGTCATCCAATCGGTCTGAAACTTGGCAGATAGATTCGATGATAATGCATTCTATCAAATTTTGGGGGCTGTAATTGTCACTAAAATATTTCTTTTACGGATTACTAATTAACCAACTTACCGCCTTCCAATCGCGCTGAAATAGCATTTAACCGATCACTGAAGAAACTCTTTCCTGTTGCCAAGATTGTTTTAATAAATAAATAGTAAAATTGTTTTAATCAGAGCAAATAAAAGAAATTTGGATGCGAGTGCATAAATTCACATTCATTTTTAATGAATAAATTTTGAAAAGTAGTTTACCGCATATTTTTATGAGTTAGCTTTTAGTTGTTTTTAGATAGTTAGTTTTTACTTCCAATTATCCATATGTATACCCCCCCCCCCATAGGGTAAATATAGCATTCAGTACAAAAAAATTATATTTTTTTTGCATTTCTCCAAGTTTTGGAACATCCGGATTTCAAAAAAGTTATCTAGAAATAATGTGTGTGTGGTCAGCATAACTCCCGAACAAATTGACCTACGATATTCAAATTAGGTGTGCGAGTTGGTGGTAGCCATGGGATCTACCGTTAAGGTTTTCGTCAAAATCGCGAATGCGCGTAAGGTAGCTGCCATTGAAAAAATCATGTTTTTCAGTAATTGCTAAAAAAAAATCGCTGTGGTAATGCCTCTTAAGGTGTTCTAAACATCCCCACCACCGAAATTCCCATAAAAATGCTTTAATGGCGTAAAAAGTTGAAAAACGAATGCCTTTAACACAGAGTTCTCTTTCCTGGAGCACACCTCATCTATGATCGTTTTTTTTTTTTTTTTTTTTTTTTTTTTTTTTTTTAAATCTCTGCTTAGTTTCACTTACACGACAGGATAATATAAGAATTATCGATAAGTATACCCCCAAAATTCCCATTTTTTCTATTTTTTTTTTTTTTTTTTTAAAGACCCACATAAGAATTATCACAAAAAATTTTGCCAAACTGGCAATTTTTTCTAAGCGACTGATGAAAATATAAAAATTATTACATTAATCTATATCAGCAATATAGTGTAATTGAAAGTTGTGCGATGTTCCATACCCCTAGTTAATATTTAAAATTAGATACAATCACCAAGCATACCCTGACAACAGAAACGGCGTCATATATTAATGAACATGAAAATTGGCAATGTATATAAATGATTTATATTAAAAACTTCGTTTTTATTGGTTATGTTATTAAGTTTTAAACAAGCATGCTTGAAAATAGCTTGAAATGGGTTCCGGGTCTTTAAGGGTACGAAACAAGATATATGCAAATGATTAAGAATCTCTTATCCAACTACGACTTTTAGTCTCTGTTCACAAAGTTCACAGTCAAATATAAACAGCTTTAAGTAAGTCGCTATGCTCTTTAAAAAAAAAAAAAAAAAAATACATAAATCCAATTTCCTCACACCAATGAACATAAAAATCATCTCCAAAAAAGCATAAAAATGGGATAAAATAATATTAAAGCTATAAAAGCAGATATTGCGTGTCGGAATGCAACGACTGCAATTCTCTATGTATGGCGAAACTAGACATGGATGAAAGAAATTTATATCACTTCAATTTGATCTCAGATTAAACCATTTATAACGAACTTTTCTCATTTTATCTTTTTCCACAGCAGTTGAGGAAGCATGACATTCTATAGGCTTCTTAATTGGGAAGCAAACGCTGATTTGCAACTTGAGGAAGGTGTTGATTAATTTGGATTTATTACTTTATCGTATCGGGAATCGTTCTTGCTGATAGAGTACAAATGTCGAAATTGTCTTATATTTGTATCGAAATTATTTGTATTATAGTTGGATATTTTTTTTTATAGTTTCGACAAAAATAGAACCATTATTTTTTAATGAATAAATTTTGAAACGTATTTTTACCGATAGAGGTTAGTCCTAGAGGCGACTGCAATTTTTGGACCCCATCGAACATCATTGTGAATTTTTTATAGAAATTGGAGAAAAGTGAGTAGATTAGAAATCCACTGGTCTGCCGTGGCAAAAATGGCCGAAACTGATCAATAATCGACTTGGAATGAGTAGAACTAAAATCAGTCATAACTTGCCAAAATTAGAACAAACTTATTCGTCTGGCAACCCACTTCATTTTGATTTCAATGAGAATAAGCGCAAACGATTTCTGATCTTTGGCTCGGAAAACTTATATCTTTTAAAAGTAAGCCAAATTGGCGACATCAGTTACGTCATAAGTGACGTAATATTTTTGCCAACTTGGCTCCCTTTTAATAGATACAAGTAGACCGTCGCCAGATATCTGACTCGTCTGCAATCTTCTTAATTGAAAATTAAAGAGTGAGGGTTACCAAATAAAAATAAAAAAAATGCTCATTATTTGGCAAGTTATGGCGCATTTGGCAATTGGATTTAGTTCAACTTGTTAAAACTCGATTTTTGACCAGTTTCGGCCATTTTTGCCACGGCAGACCAGTGGATTCGTAATCTACTCACTTTTCTCTAATTTCTATAAAAAAAATTCAGAATGATGTTCGATGGGGTCCTAAAATTGCAGTAGCCTCTCAGTCTAGGTGTTATTAATATTTAAAATTAGGCCGAGCACACTCTGGCAATCGAAACGGCGCTTTGTTAATGAATTGAATATAAAAAGTGGCGATGCAATCGTCATATACCACTGACTTTCGATCGTTCAAATTTTATTCGAAAAGAACTAACTAATGGGTTATTTTTTCGCAATATCTCATCTCCCGACGTATTTCCCAATAATGGCGTCTGCTCGCTAAAAAAACCCCGCAATTCTCGTTACTGTTTACAGCTAAAATCTTTTAGACCATTTATTTGGTACCTGGAATTGGAGTTGAAAACAACTAAAAGACATTTCTGCAGGTGTAAAAAGAGACATGGTGTGTTTACAAACATGTTTTGGTACCTGGGCCACCTGTTAGTAAAGGCAATACGACAATCATAGAAATATATGAAATTCTGTTTTATTTATATTTAATTTTATATTATCACGACTTATTATTCAGTTATTAAACTTCCTTTCGAAAATTAGGATTTAAGTTTCACCACACTGTTGTTTACTCGTGAAAACTTCAAAGGAAAACATAAGAAACTCCTGCAATATTCCGACTTGTCAAATAACCAACTTAACAGGAAAACAAACGCCATATATTTTTCAAAGTTTCCTTTTTAATTGATGCCAAATACTTTAGATGGAACTTAAAACTTTGAAGAGATAAAGATTGAAAAACTGTATTTTAAACATATAAGAAGGCAAAAAATTCACTGACAAAAATTATTTTAAATCATTTTAATGAAGGAATTTTTGATTTTTTTTTTCACTCTTTACTTTTCCAAAGTTGCTGGAAATTCTTTGTAGTAACAACATTTTCGCAAATGAAGTGCTATATGTTATATTTTAAAATTGACTTGTTAAGTAACATAATCAAGCTTAATTTAGCTATATTTTCAGTACAATTAAGTATTAGGAATAAACAATTGTTTTAACAATTATAATAAAAGCAGTTAACCATTTCAAAATGCACTTAATGCTAAAAAAAGCTACAAAGTTATGCTTTCACTCGCCGCAATGATTATTATGTCGATTTCTTAAGCCTAAAAAAAATTGATAAAGTGCTCATAAATCATTCAACACTTTAATAATATAACCCATAAATTTTTTAAATATAAATCCAATTTTTATATTAACAAAGCGCCGTTTCTGTTGCCAACGTGTGCTTGGTTTTAGCATCTAATTTTAAATTTTTGCACTCACATCCAAATATCCTTTACTTATTCTAATTAACAATTTTATTGTTTATTCATTAAAAAAAATTGGTAACAGGAAAGAGTTTCTTCAATGGTCGGTTAAATGCTATTTCAGCGTGATTGGATGATGGCAAGTTTGGTTTATTGGTATTCTGTAAAAACCACCTTTTAGTGACATTGATAGTCGCCACAATTTGATAGAATGCATTGTCATCGACATCGAATCTATCTGACAAGTTTCAGCCCGATTGGATGGCGACAAGGATATTAATTAGGCTTCTGCAGATTTTGCTGCCATCGGCATACTCAGCCAACCAACTACCCACCCACACCCACACAAAATCGAAGTTTACATGAATGATTTAAAAAGACAAATTTTACAAAGTATAGTAAGGGTATATATAAAAAATCATGTACTTTATCCTAAAAAATAATTGCCTACGTGTTTTTTTATTATTATTTATTGAATTTTATCGTCTGCTTATAATTTTATCGAATTTTTTAATTTTGTCTTTTGGTTTTCTTCTAGCTCTAGCAGCATCTTGAAAACATCTTTTGTATTTTACAAATTCACGAATCGCTATCCGAGAATTTTTTGGACAAAAAAAATCTTAGATTAAAAATAATTTCGAATACACACTTTTTAACCAAACAGCCAGGCTTTAAAAACAACAAACAGCAGTACACATTTATAAAATTAATTCACACGAAATTATATTTTGTACTAGGAATAATTTGTGTGCATTTATAATAAAGGAACGTTTTGAAATGAAATTAAAATATTTTGGCGAAATACAAAATCAAATTAAAACACTTTGCTTAGCCTTCAATTCCCGATCAAATTTTTAGTAATCGAATAGATATTTTACAATTGGATTTACTATCTTCCTTAAATAAAATAGAAGAAAAAAAAATACTGTGCACAATGAATCCGTATTTTTAATTGCTTCAGATTGTTTAAAATGAATCAACAGAAAAATAAGGTATTAACTGTTGTGATAATTACAAATTTCCCCCCCAAAAAAAAAAAAAAAAAAAATTATATATATATATATATATATATAGAAGAAACTTTCGTATAAAAAAATTATCGAGCAATGATATACTATAAAAAAATTACTTTAGTATTATTTCAAGTCCTTTTTTGTAAAAAAATTACATTAAAATAAAAACATGAGAATTTGTTTAAATACATCTGTACCGCATTACATTAAAACAAAGTTAGATAAAAAAAAATTAACTATTACTCTGCTATTGTCATAGTTTCATCATAGACAGTTGAAATGTAAATACAGTTTATATTATTTTTTTTCTCAGTTTCTCTCATTTTGAAGAATTTGTTTGTGGTTTTTCTTTATAATATAAACTTTTCACCTAAGTACAAATTTTTCATTATTTTTTTTTTCTTTTAAACTACAATTGTGTTTTATTTTAAAGACGCGAGAGTAAATTTCTTACCTTTCGTAGAAAAAAAAAATCATCAAAACATCATTTAGCTACTCTCTTACTTAATAGTTGATATACAAACTAGAATCAAAACAAACATCAAGAAACAAAACAAGCTTACCTCAACAAGCAATTCTAAAACTTCCATAAGAAAAATCAGCTGCCAAACATGTCCAAGTACGAATGAGATATTATTACAACGAAAACGATCCACTACAGAATTACAACCGTTCTCTGGAACTGATGATGAGGTCGCATCACGCGTTGCTAGGCAACCATCACAGCGTCGTTTCCACTGAACACTTTTCAGAAACAATCGTTTGGCGTTATTATTATTCCATTTTTTATTATTTCCGAACGAATTTAGTTGTATCCAAAAAGAAGGGGTCCATAAGATGAACTTTTAGCTGTGGCCGTTATCCGTAGTTTTTCACGTCCATGCTTTTGTTTTGGATGTGATCCAGAAAATACGATTGCAATTTTTGCCCCTGATAGCTGTGGAAAGTAGGACATGACGTAGTTCGGCAGCGGCACTACGTCACTTCCTGTCTTCCGCTAAAGTGATGTTTATTTTTGTTTTAAGAAATGGAAAGTGACTGTTCGAAAGTGAAATTATTCGAAGTTGGAAATGCCAATTGTACCTTAAGAATTAATACAATCTTTCAAAGTAATTTTAAAAAAAATATGTATTTTATCGTTTCTTCCAAATTAGATTTTACAATGCACTGTTAAATATAACGAGGTAAACTAAATTGAAGCTGTAAATTATTTTTAAGCTTAAAATATAGTAATTAAAAATATATTTGACATCTTAAAATTCTTCTCCTTGGTGGTTTAGTTTCATTCAGTCAGCTATCAAGAGTTTGAAGTGAAATTATCTTGTAAAGTAGTTGGCGGGAAAATTAAATTGTTTTCAATGATACAAATGTTACAATTGTGTTTACTAAGTTCATAACTGTCTACGTATTAAAAGCATTACTTTTTATTTATATACAAAAAAAAATATTATTTCAGAACAACACGTTTTCCATTTAATAATTCTTTTCAATTGTAATGAGTATTTTTACATATTTTTCAAATTTTAAGAAAGTTTCATTGTATGTATGTATCATGTTTACATGTCATGTTATTCATCCATGTTATACATATTTGGAACATAATTACTATAGAAATCAAAATAAGACTATTTAGACTATTCTCTACAGATTGCAAATTTAAACATTGATGGAAAGTGTTTACTTTTACAAGAAACATTTACTTTTTATAAGAAAAAAAGATATGTTAGAGAGTAAAAATAATATTTCAAAATCATCTGTATTTTAATAAGATGCAACAAAATTGTACATTTCAACACGGTTTAAAACAACATGTCAAACTGTTCGGGTGATAAGATTAAAACTTCATTAAAAAATATTATTTTAGAACAATTACTTAAAGTTAATTATTTCTCTTTTATCTGTCACCTTATTTAGACTGTAAATTAAGATATTATTCTGTGGATTTCGAAATAAAATATAATCCGAACACGAACATAAATACTTCACGACATAAAGCCGCATTAACTAGAATAAAAATGACTTCCGAATCAACAAAACGTACCTACTTAAAAAATACGATAATTAATACTTTCATTGCTAAAATTTGACGACTTTAAAATCTCTTTCAGTTGCAGAGACTAAAAAACGCGTAATCATGGGGATTATTTTGTCACGAATGACGTTAAAAGAAATAATGTAAATCACTTTAATTTTCTTTCCATAATTGCCCTCAATTCAGAACTCAGATTGCCCTCACTCACAGAAAAAAAAGAAGAAAAAAACAGCCGCTCATTCATTTTTACTTAGAAGCTACTTAAGAAAAAGTTTGAAAGTAACAATTCTCACCTTTTAAGTACAAACAAAACGACGTTTTCAACATATTTTTATTGTTGTTTCTCTTTCGTTTGGCAATGGTTAAAAAAAAAAAAAAAGAAAAAGACATTTACATTATTCCGAAAAAGAAAATGGCAACAGAAAGGAACAGAAAAAAAAAAAAAATGTCTCCCCACAAATGAGCATCACGTGTTAGGAAATATCGCCAGAACTGTAAAAGGAAATGTTTTCTTTGATAGCCGCTTTCTAACAAGTGTACTTTAAAATAGCGAAGTTGTAGTTAAGGCACGAGTGAAAAAGATATTCAAGAGTTGTGACCTAAATCATGGAGTCCCGGTGACCTACTAGCCCAGTGGGCAGCTTTAGAGCCGAGAGACCTTTACATTGACACTACTACTACTATCAGGATGTTAGACAAACAAGGAAAATCGTTTTGCATGCATTTCGGAATTTTTTTTTTTTTTAAAGTGTTTGTTTTGCAAAATGCTTGTTGTTATTAGAGGAATGATAATAGATTGGATATTTTTGTTGATGTTTTGAGATTCGGATTAAACTTTGGATAGTTTCTATTGGCAGAGATCACGTGGAAATAAATTGTTGTGTTTGTTTATCGTCTGGAGGATGTTTAGATGATGGTTTCAATTTCTGATTGGTTTTTATGATTGTTTGCACTGTGACATTCGCGACAAACAGACAAGAAATTGTAGTGGAAAGTTTATGAAAAAGCTCAAAATTCTATTCGAGTTAAGAATTAATGGAATTTAATTCTTTTTATATATTTTTTTTTTAATTATTTTTCTGTATTAGTATGAATTCCAGGAAAATCTTTCAAATTATCGTTTGGTTTTAGTCACTAGGCTTCTGTTATAGAATGATTTGTGCATGCATAATGATCTTAAAATATTCGTAATTTCGAAACTGGAATTAAAATTCAAACCATTTATCACACCGTCCGCATTGAGTTATGATTGTTTATCATTACAACGACCTCATGACTAGTTCTGAAGTTCAAGTTTTCGGAACTCCTTCATTAAAACTCTTACTTAAAAAGTCGAATTTTGAAATATTTTAATGAATGCACAAAATTCTAAAATCAATACGGAGACGGACCAATCCACGCAACTATAACACCTCAACCATCACCGTTGATGATCACAAGATCAAAATTAAGTAACTCCCAACCAAAACAAACCTCTCAATTAACAAGACATAAAAGACGCCTTTCACCACCTACGAAAAAAACAAACCCCAAACTCATTTGAATAAAGAAAACATTCAGATTGCATCACTCACTACATCTCGATTCTTTAGATCCGACAAGCCCAATTCTATTTTCGTCTGCAGCGGCAGGTGTTGCCAACCCCAGAATACATATATAAAAAAAGAACCCGGCCACCTGAATCGAAAAACACTTGCTCCACCTGTCGGGGCCCGGTCATACTGATTGCCAACTAACCCAATACCCCATGTTTTATATATTATTTTCGCTTTCTAACAATTTGCCCCCTCTTTTTTGAGAATAATCGTCCCCCCCCCGCCCTACCTTGAAAGGGAGAGGGGGGGGGGGGAGGTTGCAAGAATGGTGGGAAGATGCAGACAGAGAATTGTGGAAAGAAGGGAAGTGGATTATAAAGGCTGTTTACTGCTTCATATGGAATCGTTTGCTAGTGGCAGCTGCTTTTTTCGGTAGCACTAAGAAGGATTTCACAGGCAGAAAGGGAAGCTACCTGTAAGGCTGGTTTGTTTGCCACTTTTTTTTTCTTCTTTTTTTTTATGTTTGGGGTGTATTTTGTTTAAAAATCGAACGGTTGTGATCAAATCCCTTGGGTATTCTTTTTTTTATTGATTTTTTTTTTATGGTGTTTAGTTTTACAAAGGGGAAAAAAAATCGGAAATAAAATTTCTGTCTGCTTATCATGAAATATTGAGCGAGTTGACATGAATTTATAGAGTTAGGTAATAAAATAACCTTAGATGCAGACTTTGTGATCTGGAACGCGTTCAACTGCGGCTTGTTTGGTTGCGATGATGATGCTGGACGTCAGGCAGTAAATTAATAAGTAGAATCCTCCCCAAACTGATGTATGGTTCATATGATAATCGATATATAGCATTCTTGACCTAACTTAAATTAACATGAAAGAGTATATATACAGGGTTGTAGTGCTAAAAAAAAATTCCCCTTTTACGAAAGCTCCCCGATGGTAGGGATAAACCCAACAGAAGCCGGGGATTTTTTAATTATAAAATACAAATTCACAATATTTTTGCATAAAAAAAAATAAAAAATTACTAATTAATAATTAAAAAAAAGATAATTACTCTTAATTTGCGTATCCATTTTCTCACTAATTTATATCACAGTACATGCGTAATGATTTATGTTATGAGTTATTATTCTTAATTCTAATTATTATTCTAATAATTCTAATTCTAATATATTCTAATTATTATTCTTAATTAGTTATTAATAGGAAGAAAAGAAAAAGTGTACAGGGTACGCCGTACCTATTCTCAAAAAAGTGCTGATCCCACTAATATATATGCAGTTGCGGTCTATTTTAGTGTTGCTCGAGTTTCATTTGTTGGCGCGCTTTCTCCTTTTTGGCTTGGCGTGGTTGAGAAGACCATCCCGCTAGATACACTATAGTTAAACACTACACAGGGTGGCCACAAAATTCAAGAAAAAAGTTCCCTGATTTCCCTGACAGATTTCTTAAAATTCCCTGAATTTAGGGCAAACTTTTTTTCAAATTTCCCCAATTTTCTTAGGTTTTCCAGATGTCTATACACCCTGATCAAATAGAACATGTATGCCAAAGAGATAATATGCAATTTAAAAAAAAAAAATAGTTTTGCTGGTAATGAAAAGTTTAAATTAATCCGTAACATTAAACTTCTAATGGCTTACCACTACAAATCTCCAAGTAAATAGCGCCAAAATATGGATGAATGTGTCTTAAACAATACAAAATTTCCCTGATTTTCATGAAATTTTAAAAAGTTCTCTGACATTTCCCTGATTTTTTCCAGAATAGGAAAACTCCCCGACATTTCCCGGATTTCCAGGTTTTCCCGGCTCTGTGACCACTCTATTACAGTAAGTTTTATACAATGCAGATAATTATTCTATAAATAGTTATATTTAAAAGTAGTTGTACATTATATAATTAGTTATACGTATGCGTTGTACTACTTTATAATTTATAAAGAGAAAATGTCCAGTGAGATATTATTTCATTGAAATACATAATTAGTAGTACTGAAATGCTTTAAATACTAGCTTGTTTAAACAACCATCTATTTATACTTTTATCGATAAAATACAGAATGTCTAATAATAGGAGTGTCAAGTGTAAAATCGACCAATTATTTAAAAATAATGAGATTCAACATCGTAATAAAAAAACTAACTTCTCTTTTTTTTTTGTTTATTCAGATTATATATTAAATGGTAGATAAGGACATTTCTCCCTAAATAGTAACCAAGTGCTAACTTCCTAATAAGTAAGAAACTTAAAATCAATTCTTGGGAAAGCCAAAAGAACGCCATTTGATAAAAAGTAGAAGTTAAAAATTGTCATTAACTTTAGATATATTAAAATTAGAATATATTTTTAATAACGCCATGTTAATCGGAGCGTAAAAAAAATCTTACCAACCAATCACGAATCTATAATATAAAGACTGTGTGTCAGTGCGGTTATAACAAAAACTACTTTCAATAGGCGTAGAGCTCTGAAATTTTCAACAAAGGTAGCTTTGGACTACTAATTGGATTTTTGAAATGTTTTGGAAAATCTAAAAAATTAATTAGTTTTTTCTACTTATTGGACTTTTGACAAACAGAGCACGTGTCAAACACATGACATCACGTGTGAGACGTTTCAAATACTATAAATGTTTTCAAGTAAGGAATTTTACTGTTATGACTAGAAAATGATTTAAAACAAAATAATAGTTGATAAGTTAGGGAAAGTCGATAAAAATGGGCCGCATATAAAAATTAATTAAAAATAATTAATTAATAATAAAATTTAAATTGAACAAGGGAGTTTTGAACGGAGTGGGTAGTGATATAAAGAGACTTTCACATCAAAAGATGAAAAGCCACGGTGAGATACATACACTGTCCAATCTGTCAAAGAGTTTGCTAATTTACGAAAAGTACAATCTTCTACATTGGAAATTATCACATAGAGAAGAAAGAAAAACCCACGAAACAGTACATAGTAACGTAACAACGCAGGGCCACGCAGCTAGTAGCTAATTTCAAAGGCTCTTACAAATTTTTGACCTACAACAGTGCAGTCAAACATTATGAAAACAATACATTGATTTAAATACTTGATATTTGTATTTGTGTTGATGCGAGTCAAATTGTGTTTCTCTTTCTATACGTATTTTTACTTAAAAGAAGAAAAAATCCAATAATATTAGCATATTTGTTCTTATTCTGTCTGTCAATATATATTATAATAATAGTTCAGTACTTTCATATTAAAATAAATTCTTGGAATTGATGAAAGCACAATATTTTTATTAAATGGAAAATAAAATCACACAATGTCTTACACGTGACGATTCCCACACGTGACATTTGTTTATAAACTAGGGATGTGGAACATCGCACAACTTTCAATGACACTATAATACTGAATGGATAACAATAAAAAATAAAAAAATAAAAATAAAAAAAAATCACATCGCCAGAATTGTGATTTTGGCAATGTACTTTTCAATTATCCTTATATTATCATTTATTATGAGTGAAGGGGAGAAGAAAAAACGATCGTTGAAGAGGTATGCTCAAGGAAAGAGAACTCTGTGTTGAAGGCATTCGTTTCAACTTTTTACACCATTAAAGCATTTTTAAGGAAATTTCAGAGGTGGGGATGTTAAGAACACCTTAAGAAGCATTAGCACATCGATTTTTATCAAAATCGTTGGAGCCGATTTTTAGCAATCAATGAAAAACATGATTTTTTCAATGGCAGCTCCCATATAGGCATGCGCGATTGTGACGAAAACCTTAATGGTAGGTCCCATGGCCACCAGCAACCCGCATACCAAATTTAAACACCGTAGGTCAATTTGTTCGAGAGTTATGCTGACCACAGACACACATACATACAATACAAACACACAGACATACATTTTTTCTAGAATACTTTTTTGAAATCAGTGTGTTCCAAAACGTAGATAAATGCAAAAAAAAAAAAAAAAAAAAAAAAAAAATCGAACGAAAAATCGAATTTTTTTTGACAGAATGCTATAGTTTCATTACCCTACGGGTAATTGAAAATAAAATCTATTTGGTATGAGCTTACTTTTTCCCCAAAAAACATTTATGAATAATTAATATGAACCTAGGAGATATATAACAAAAATGCTGAAGTCACATAACTATAGTAGAATCAGGTACACTTTTGTTAGGAGGACATATAACGAAAAATCTTGTCCAATAGTGTGTCCTGGATGTGACAGTTAGGTTTAAATACTAAACTTGGTTTTTAAAAAGTTAATGAAAAAATTCTTGCGCTTATAAAATCCCCATACTCAAGTGCTTTCATCAGACCATAACAACTTCTAAAACTTATTTTTTTGCGAAAAAGATCTTCAAGAAAATATAGTTTAAAAAGTGGTTCGAATGCCCTGTACGTGACGATGGAATGACCCAAAAGCGGATCTCCGCAACCCGGGGCCACGCAGCTAGTATTTTAATATAGGGCGATTATAATTAAAAGACTTAAAATTTTGGCGTCAGTCGTCAAGGCTTTTAAGAGGGAGATTTCATCCAGTACATGCTGCCAAATTGTATATGTTTGGTATCTCATCCTAATGCACCAATGTAAAACTTGTATCGAAGCAATCTTATGGTGACAGTTAATGCCACAATATTTCTCTTTTTCAGATTTTAATTCAATAGACTAAAGAAGAAAACTAAGGGTTTGGAACATCGCACAACTTTCAATGACACTATAATTATTGGCCATTGCATTAAAATTAATGGTGTTATTTACCGTTTTCATATTTTCACTTATTGAAATAAAAACGGCCAGTTTGGCGATATATTTTATAGTAATTTTTACATAGGCAAAAAAAAAACCACGCCAAGGTGATGAAATTGGCGATGATATTCGATAGATTGTCATTTTTATAATTGTGCATGAAAAAAAAAATCGTTGATGGACGATGCTCAAGGGCAATATCTCTGTGTTATAGGCACTCGTTTTTCAATTTTTTACGATTTTATTGTATTTCCACGAGAATTTCAAAGGTGGGGGCGATTAGAACACATTAAGAGGCTTTAACACAGGGCTTTTAATCAAAATCATTTGAGCCGTTTTTTAGCAATTGCTGAAAAGCATGATTTTTTCATGAATTCATGCGCGATTTTGACGAAAACCCTAAAGGTAGGTCCCATGGCCACCACTAACTCGCAGACCAAATTTGAACATCTTAGGTCAATTTGTTCGGGAGTTATGCTGACCATATACACACAGACATACATTTTTACTCCACCACGTTTTTGAAATCAAGATGTTCCAAAACGTGGAGAAATGAAAAAAAAAAAAAAAAAAAAAAAAAATAATGCTATACTTTCAGTGCCTTATGTGAACATAGGGGTAATTGAAAGTAAAAATTTACCAAACGTAACTAAGTCAACCTGACGGCTGTAGGGTTAGCGCTCTGGCCTCGCATGCCAAAGGTGCTGGGATCGAATCCTGGAATTAGGTATGGATGTTCGTTGTGGTTCGTAATCCACGTTAAGATGTAGGTCCAGGCATGATTAGCCGTTACTATGCACAAAAATAGGTCTTTGAGCGTACAAACCAAATCATACGTAACTGAAACATTTCTTTCTTTCTTGTACACAATGACACCACTGCTTATAAAAATATACAGGGATTAAACATTAAATGTCAGCTGTCAAAATCAAAGCCTATGTAAAATTCATTTCAAATGGTGTACGTCAAAGCTAATGGATATTGTGAAGCTTAGAGTATAACCACAAATTTATTTTTACGGAAAACTTCCAAAGAAAATATTTATTTACAGATAAAAAAGATAGTTTATTATTTCGTTTCGAGTCACTTAGAAAAATAATTAATTAGAAATGTTGCGAATAAAAAGCAAAATTTAACGTTTAGTTTAATTAATAAGAAATTACAATATGGTAGGAAAGTTAAGCACGGAAAAAGAAATATCTAATTTTGAGAGACACTTAACTTATTTTCCCAAACGGGTTTTCTTTCCGAATGAGTTAACGCCAAACCTAATAACTTTTTCTTACGAACTAAATCATTTGATTAAAATAAAAGAAATGATCTCGGGACTTGCAATGAAAATAAAACGACGTCATCAGAGAAAACAACCCAAAGGGCATATTTTTCCCAAATCCTCATTCAAGTTAAATGAATAATGATAAAAATGCAGCGCCCCCGGAGCAAACATTCAATTAACCTCTGAAATACGACACAGATCGCATTAATTGAAATGATTTAAACACAAACCAAAAGCTCTTAGTCAGAAATCAATTAAATTTTGCACGAACTAGTAGAACTGATCTACGTTTTCGTATTTCGACTTTTCAAAGAGAAGGTAATTGGGAGAAAAGATGACTGAAAAAAAAAATGACTAACTTTTAATTTATGAGTGTTCCTTGGGGCCAAACAATTAGCATATTTAGTGTTAGATTCTCAGGTTTGTTGTGAATTATGACTTAAAGTTTCTTTAACCTACTTGGAGTAATCACGTAAAAAATTAATGAAAGTGAAGAAATTTGATAGTTAAGTGACTGTAGACCAATTTTTACCAGAAATCGCATCTAAAATAGATAAAAAATTAGGGGTGTGGAACATCGCATAACTTTCAATTACACTATAATACTGACGTGGATTTGTGTCATCTACAGTATTTATATTTTCATCATGCATTTAAATAAATGACCAGTTTGGAGGTAATTCTTGTACGGGTCTAAAATAATAATGGTGCTAAGAGGAGAAGAAAAAACTATCGATGATGAGGTATGCTCAAGGAAAGAGAACTCTGTGTTGAGGGCATTCATTTTCCAACTTTTTCGCCATTAAAACATTTTTACGGGAATTTCGGAGATGGGGATGTTTGGAACACCTTAAGAGGCATTACCACAGTGATTTGTGACCCCTAATTAAATTACTCTTAAGTGATCGTGATCGCTTAATAAATAAGAGATTATGATTAAATATAAAATATTCATGGTTGAATGTACAGACTATAGCAAAATAGGCTTTGATTAATCAATAAAAATAAATATATTCTTTTTCTCTTCAATAGTTGAATAAAAATACGATACCAGTTTTTACTACAGCTAGAAGTATACTTCATCACAGAAAAAAAAAATGGAAGATATCTACTTTATTACAAACACAGAATCCCCTTCACCCATTATAATATTAAAAAAAAAAAGGGGGGGGGGGGCAAACAATAGCGCAGCCTGTATAAATTGAAGGATGGGAGACACAGAGTAAATCAAGCGAAGGGAAGGGGAAAAAAAGATACAAAAAATTATATACAAAAGCCGAAACGATTTCTAAACGATCGTTTTCTTCCATGCCATTTTATTTTTCTTTAAAAAAAATAACTTTTTTCTGAAACTTTCAATAACATGTACGCGTGTTTTGTCTACGAAATTGATGACCAGCCGAGAGCCAACCAAGCGAGGAAAGGAAAGAATTCTTTGTGAGGAAGGAAGTTAAGAAGGGAGGGAAAAAAAATGGCGGCACTAAATTAAAGCTGAAATTGGGGTTCATTGGAGCATGTAATACACTCATCCGGATGGCAGGCATACTCTCGTCATCTTTTAGAAATTATTTTCTTTTCCATTAGGGAACGATAATTTAAAGAGGGGGTGCTTTCTGAAGGTGTCATACGTCACCCCTCCCCCCTTCCCCGGTCGCCATCTTGCATACTTTATTTATTCATAATCGCTGCTCGTGTCTATTTTTTTTTTTTTTTTATTTATTTCTATATAGTCTCCGATTCAGTTTTCAGAGGCGTAGAAATCGGTTGGTGGTTAGATTTATTGGAAAGATGAATTTATTGGATGTTCTACCAAAAGCACCATAACTTTTATTTTAAGAAAAAGTCCTAGTAATAGAGGTCGGAAATATCGATCAAAATAAATATCGATACTATATCGTTGCATAGAAAAAAAATATCGATAAAATATCGATATATCGTTACATGATTTATTTTTTTCATTTGAATTTGATTTTGCCAGAAACAAAGTTTTTCGGGTCAAATTTCTACTTTTCATGATTGTTTTTTCGTAAGGTGACAACTTTTTCAACTGAAAACGATCTATTACAAAAAAAAAAAAAAAAAAAAAAAAAAAAAATTATATTGGTGCAGTGATTTTAAGAAAAATTTAGATAATTTTCAATAGCTTTTAAGTGTATGGAAAATATTGAATATTGGTGCCATTTTAATTGTTTCTCAGGCAAGTTCAAACTTTAGTTTTGAAGTTTTTGAAAAGAGAATAAAGAAAAACGAAAAAACACATGAAACTACAAAACGATCATCAAAAAACTAAAAATATTTGAAAATATCGATATATCGGTGACTGTTATCGATATTTTTAATATCGATATTTTTTTCAGAAATATCGATACAAATATCGTCGTATCGATTTATCGCCGACCTCTACCTATTAAGATTCATTCCCCATACTCACTATGTTACACAATCTTCTAGCCCAGTTCATTTAGAAACTACTTTGTATAAAGCCTTGTAATTTAGTGAGTAGGTACGAAAATGATCACTTAGGAAAATGCCATAAATTAAGAAAAAAAAATTACAAAAAATTAAGGTTTAATGTGTTAGTTTATATTTAAAATCTTTACGTCAATGAATATGCAGTGGCTCTTGATTTTCATTTATAAAATAATAGTTATTTATGCAACCAGTTGGGAAAATAATACTTTTTCAAACGAGGTGAAATGCTTATTTGACAAGTGCTTTAGCACCATCGATATAGATCAACAACTGGATATACTGCTCCGATGTCAATGCATGGAGGAAAAACGCGCCGGTGGTTGATGATGCTGGTGGGAATATTAACCAATAACAGTTCACTTTTATAGTTGGACTAGGGAGCTCCGCCCCCTGCTCGCTGACGCTCGCCAACCCCCTGGATTGCTATGCAATCCCCTTGGCTCGCTTTGCTCGCCTCAAAGTGAAGCATTAAAATATGCCCTAGCAAAAAGCTATCTCAGCTGCATAATGCCATGAAATTGAAAACATTTTGTTAATTATGAAGAGCCAGAATACTTGCCACGTCATTATACTACTGCTGTCGAGACGCGTTAAGCAGGGACAGTGTGACAACGTAGTAGAAAGTTCTTGGAAAACAACAAAAATAAACAGTATCGTACATATATTTAAAAAAGATGGTTATTTCATTGAACAATTAAAATTTACGGGCTGGTATCGTATGAAGCGCTAAAATATTTAAAGTTGTTTATAGAAATTTCTTAACGAAGCAATCATATGTTCGCATAATCTTTTTTGCGATACTTAGAAAATAAAATAAACAGCCAATTATCCGGCATTCAATCAACAGGCATTTTTTGAAAATCAAATTTGGCGAGAAAATTAACCCTATTCCGCCAAAAGTTTTTTTTTAATATCATATGAGATTTTGAAGTTGAGTGGGTGGTTTTGTTCGTTAATTTGATAGTTTTCAATTCGATAGCTGAATTTGCACTGATTAGAAATGAATATAGGTTCAGATTTACTGCATAATGTCTCTCAGCGACTTTTTGAAAGTTGGCGATTTAGCGCTGAATGCAACCCGGCGACCTCCGGAACATGTTCAGCAGATAACTTTTCCGAAAAGTCTGGTTTATCCGAAATTCTAATCCAAAAGAAATGTACACACCTTGGATCCATCTATTCTTATATCATCGTAACTATTAAATCAATACGTTTTAAATAGGCAATAATTTCTATCTGTAGACTGTAATTAGAAAAACAAAATATAGCGAATCCAAGTTGTTGCTGTTGCCAGTTGTATTGGTCAAATTTCAAAAGATATATTGTGATTGGCTGGATTGCTGAATTTGGAAATTCGTGCATAAAGTACATTTAGAAGATCATTGCCATTCTGCTCACAGAAATACAGCCGAATTTGGACGTTACGCAAGAGAATTATATATATAGATGGGAATGCGAAAATCCTTGTAAAGTGCTAGAGTAGATATTTTTTTTGCACATTATTACTAATTAAGGTCTACTATTGACATTTCTACTGTGTACAACTCAAAATTTTATTTTCAATCCTTGTCAATCCGTATTTTTTATCTCACCAACGCCATCTGGCAACGGCTTCATTTTCCCAACGTTAAGCAGTCTATTCAGTTGTTTATCTATATCGATGGTTAGCACAAGTCAAATGTTTACCAAGTTTGAAAAAGTATTTTTCCACTTGTTGCATACAATACTTTTTTATAATCACGAGTAAGAAATATTTTCAGTAAAGATGTCTATTCATGTTGGCAACTCCAGCCAAAGAATTTCTTCTGAAAATATGTCACTTCTATGCCAAAACTATATAGTTTGGCGTCCACTATCGCTGAGCAGAGCAGAGCGGAGTGGACTAGGCTGCCAATTACAAGGCTGCCAACGTCTACTGTAGCATGAGCATAGTGCTATAATGGACGTTGACAGCCTTGTAATTGGCTCTAATCTAATCCACTCCGCTCTGCTCTGCTCTGATCAGCGATAGTGGAAGCCAAGCTTATAACATTTGAGCCCGAGGCGTGCGAATAATACTTTTCTCACTACTGCGGAAAAGTTACTTTCTCTCACTCTTTGTAAAAAAAGTTTTATTTCCCACCACGATTTACGAGTGAGAAAAGATAACTCTTTTACACGTTGTTACAAAAATATATATATTAGACCCTGTTTTCAAGTTTTTAATTTGTGTCATTTCATTAAGTGATCATTTTTGGACGTACTCATCAAATTACAAGGTCTTATACAAAGTAGTTTCTAAATGAACTGGGCTAGTAGATTATAACATAGTGAGGGTAATGGTCTTTACTAGGAGTTCCTCTTCACAAATAATCTATCCAACAGTCATAGGCCTAAGATTCTACAGTTGTGATTGCATCGCCACTTGAACACCTCCTTCCCTCTTGTATCTTCTGATCTCCGCCACTGTTTCAGTACATCTAACTATCGACAACAATATGGTTCAATATTGCAGTAGGCATATTTCGATTTGAATTTTAAATTTTATCGCTTCAAAAAAAAAAAAAAAAAAGCGTGAAGGGTATAAATTTTAGGATGTTGCGTATTGAATATTTAAAGAGTTTCCTTACCAGAGAGAATTTTCTGTATTGGAATTGTGCTTGTATATGTAAACCCTAAACGACATTTTTATGCGGCACATTTCGAAAATTAGATTTTCAGCTCCTTAACTTGGCACCGAATGCAACAAAGAAACTTTGCCAAATCACCAATCGCGTGTGCAGAATTATCAACAGCGCTTCAGAATGAGGTAGCGATCAATCATCAAAACAAAAAGAACTGCGGTGAAATATTCTGTAAAAATTTTATTACAGTATATTTCACTTATTTTTTTTGTATTACGTATCAAGAATAGAGCATAGATATGGTGCACTTTCATGAACATCAAGTCATTTCTATAAAAGACCAGATAAGTATTCAAAGGAATTTAAAAAAAAAATCAATTTTATTTTGACAAAACATACAAAGAAAGTTTATTTGGATTAAAAATATTGGTACTATTTCCTTTTTATTTCCAAAGCAAGGCGGATAAGTTGACTGGCTTGTACTCTCAAAGACCTATTTTTATGCACAATGACGGCTAATAATGCCAAGACCTACAACTTAACGTGGAATCCAAACTAGAACGGACATTCATGCCAAATTCAGGATTTACGTATAAGCTAGACAAGCTGTAGCTTAGGGTCCCTCGACTTGCTTGGGGCCCCCAAAAAAATTTCCAAGTGAGCAATGGACGATGTAAGTGGTGACGTCACGATCGTCAAGTGAGGTTACACAATTCGTTGCTATGCAAAGTTCTATGCATTTTTTTTTTAGACTCACTTTCATCGAGTGAATTTAGAATCGTGATTTAAATTAAAACAGCCATATTTGATATTTTAAAACCTCCTAATCGCATAAATTAGAACTCGCATTATGTAATGGTTACTTTGAGAACATTATTTTAAAATGTAATTAAATCGTGCTTCTGCTATCCTGTGCTTGGAAATCGAAGACACTTGTTATCGAAATTTTTTATCCCTACAGCTGGTATCTTATAATAGAATCGAGGTAAATATAAATTTTATCTGCATTTTTATATTGAAAAATAAAATATATTTTATTTTTAGTTACTTAGTTGTTATATACTTATTTTTACTAGAATGGTGAATGTCTAGTATTGTTGTCATTCTTCAAAGATGATTCAAAAGTTCCAAAGTCTTTGTCAAAGACTAGATGGGATAATTTATGCATTGCATCAGCTGAATATTGATACTACAAAGGAAGGCGAAACAAGAAATCAGTCATAAACATTTTGAATAAAATGGAGGAGTTTGAATTTATGGTAATGTTATATTTGTGGAGTTACTTGCTGGATGAATTTCACAAGACTAGTCAATATCACTGCGAGACCCTCAAATCAGTCTAGATGTATGAAGGAAATTGTATGCTTCACTTTCGGATTTTGTTGAAGGTTCCAGGGATATGTTCGATCATTTTGAAGAAAAACAAAGGAAAAATTGCCTGATGTTGATTACAAGAAAAGGAAAAGCAGATGCAGAAGAAGATGATGAAGATGATACTTTAGAGAACCTTGAGCCAAGAGACAAGTTCAGAATCAAAACATTTATACCTGTGATGGATGCATTAAAGTGAAGTCTGGCACAGAGGGCCTCAGTATACAATGATGCTGTAAAAAAGTTTTTATTCTTAACAAAATTAGAAGTTACTGAAGAAGAGATTCGTGAAGGAGTTAGTGCTTTATGTCAAACATATCTTGAAGATGAGGACATGAATCTTGTAGGAGAAATCAAGCATTTTCATCAATATGTTACACGTAGTCAAGCCTATGGTTCAGCGAAACATGATAGTCTGACACATAAGGATCTGTATACAGTAATATTTAACGATCGTGTCCAATCAGCATTTCCTAATGTAGAAAAATTTTTGAGATTGTTTCTTAGTATAATGGTTACAAATTGATCTGGAGAAAGATCTTTTTCTCAATTGAAGAGGATAAAAATGAATTTAGAACAACAATGACTCAAGATAAATTATGTTCCCTCAGTCTCATGTGCATAAAAAGTGACAAACTACGCAGTTTATCATTTGATGATGTCATCAGTGACTTTGCTCTGGCAAATGCAAGAAAGAAAATATTTTAGTTTAATATAATTCCTAAATCCTTATAACATGTTTCAAGAGATTAGGTAATAAGCCTTTGTATATTGTGCCTTTTAAAAGAACTTTTGTTTCTTTTTACCAGAGTTTGCATTTTAAAGTTTGTCATGAATAGAAATGATTTTAAGTTAAAGATTTATTATTTCACTATCTATATACTTCTTAAT
This sequence comes from Linyphia triangularis, assembly GCA_963978545.1. Taxonomy (NCBI): domain Eukaryota; kingdom Metazoa; phylum Arthropoda; class Arachnida; order Araneae; family Linyphiidae; genus Linyphia; species Linyphia triangularis. The sequence goes on from OZ021727.1 coordinate 20,493,726, forward strand.
TCTATTTCAGTTTAGCCCTCTAGGTATCTGAAAATCATATCTGGCACTGACATATAATATCTGGACTTGTAAACGGCCCCATATCTCAAATAGTTTAGGGTCTTATCAAGTCTGAATCAGGCCCTGATTTGAACCCGCGACTTTTGGCATGGGAGGCCAGAGTGCTAACCACACAGCCATAAGGTAGATCATGGTAAAACAATGATCCAATATGGACGTACATATATATATATATAAATCTTTCTTGTTTGAACTCTGAAAATTGTCTTAAGCCTTTAAATATCAAGACTCGTACTTTACAAATTTTAAATATATACCTGATTAGAACATCGATATAGATAAACAACTAAATAGACTACTCCGATGTCAATGCAAGGACAAAAACGCGCCGCTTTTTGATGATAATGGGTGGACGATTAACCAATCACAGTTCACTTTTAAAGTGGTACGAATGCGAAAAACCTTGTAAAGTGCTGGAGTAGATATTGTTTTGCACATTATTACTAATTAACGTCTACAATTGACAGTTCTGCTGTGTACAACCCAAGATTTTACTTTCAATCATCGGTAATCCGTGCTTTTTTGCCACCCAAGGATTTGGAGATGACGTCATTTTTCCAGCGTCAAGCAGTCTATCCAGTTGTTTATATCGATGGATTAGAATGTTAAAAATGTTAACATAATATTCCGAACCCGAACACTAACAAACCAGTAGGGGCGCCGTGACGTCAGATAACAATTGATTATGATGTCACAGGCATAATCCTTATGTTAAACTATTAAACGACTATTTTTGATGTTGGTACCGTTACTATGGCAACCACGAGTTGAAATTATAAAGAATGAAATCTGATCGTTTCGTAAACGGACTTCCTATCTTTTATCGGTTTCCTTGGCTACAATTACCTGAGAGACAAGAGACCCACCAAAAATATCAATTATCTTCTAATAGACAATTATTTTTGTGAATCTCCTTCAACAAGTAATTTTGTTCTATACCTATAGCCAGAAATAAACGATTACGTTACAACTCATTAACAGACTCCGTTATCCAATAAGCATCCAGATAATAATGAGTATTTCGAAATGTGACCTATCAAATGACGCGTCACAATGGAAAAACCGTGACGTTTCGAAACTAATGAGTATACCTGTCTCAAGTGCGTTGGGAAGCCAGATAGGCGATTTTCGGAAGTAGGGAAAAAATGTGTTTTAAGCGAACGTGGCGTAAGGCTTTTACCTCGTGATTTCATCAGTAAACTGATATTAGTCAGACTTATACGACATATGTTTTCCCGCAAAAACATATGAGTAAATAATGAGATATAATGATTACGGAACCAATGGGTAATAAGCGGTTTGGTAGTAAATAAAACAAATAGTTGATGTTATGAAGCTTCAAAGCAATTGATGATAATTGAAGGACTAAAAAACTAATTTACTACATTATTTTATCAAGGAACCTTATCAGTTTCTAAAGAGATGAGTCAGTAGTCATAGAAACCAATATTGATCAATTACCTATCTTAATTCAAACGTTGTTTATATTGATTTGCAGAAAGCGTTCGCTAAGGTTACGCACTACCAATTGATTAACAAGTTAGAAAGAATTGAAAACTTGATTAACTTGAAGAGTCCTTATTAATTTTACAGTGAGTTTTTGGATGTAAAATTAAGCAAGAACTTGATCTTCAAAGCAGATGATGATGCATAATTAAGGAACTAAATTTCTCATTACAACATTTTGTATAGGAACTGTGTTCTCTTCTAAAGATATGTCAGTCGTTACTGAAGTAATTTTTAGCCAATAACAAATCGTTAGTAGTTAATATAAAATTCAATTATTGTTTATATTGATTTTGACTAAAGGGTTTAGACAAAGTTGTATACTACGAATTAACAAGTTAGAAAGAATCGGGATTAATGGAAATTTGACTAACTTTCAGAAATCGGAAAGCTCTAATTAAGGTCCTAGTGGGGCTTGAAAGTAAATACAGCAAGGAGTTCATCTTCAAAGCAGATGATGATACATAAACTAACATTCTTATTACAACATTTTGTCTAGGAACTGTATTTCTTTCTAAAAAGATGCGTCAGTCGTTATAGAAGCCATTTCTGGTCAATTACCAATCGTTGGTTGTTAATGTGAAATTCAAATGTTGTTTATATTGATTTGCAAAGAAGACGCTCGACAAGGTTGCACATGATGAATTGGTTTTAATAAACCACGTTAAAAAGAGTTGGGATAAATGGAAACTTGATTTACTTGAAGAAATCAAAGAGTCCTACTAATTAAGGTCACATTGGGTTTTGGAAGTAAATTAAGCAAGCAGTTGATCTTCAAAGCATATGATGATACATAGTTAAAGAACTAAAAATCTTATTACAATATTTTGTCTAAGAATTGTATTTTTTTTTCTAAAGAGAAGAAATGTGTCAGTCATTACTGAATCCGTTTTTGGTCCATTACCAATCGTTGGTTATTAAGGTAAAATTCAAATGTTGTTTAGATTGATTCGCAAAAGGCGTTCGACAAGGTAATGAGGAATTAATTAACAAATAAGAAAAAGTCGAGATTACAGGCAACTTGATTAAATTGAAAAGAGCAAAGAGTTATAATTAGGTTTCAGTGGGTTGAAATAATAAGTGGTGTTTCACAGGGATCAGTTTTAGGACCAATTCTGAATTTTTTTTTATTTTCATCAAAGTTAATTCCCAGTTTTTAAGCAAGTTATCTGACTGGGAAGTATGTTTTTAATATTGATAAGTTTCAAGTCAAACACTTTGATCACAGGAAAATAAATGTTACCTATAATCCAAAAGTGGCTGAAACCAATGAGGATCAGGTTTTGAATAACCTATGGTGAGCACTTGAACTTAAGTTTCCGAATAATTTTGGTGAATCATGCTAAACAACTATTAGGATTTCAGGATTCATCAGGAAGACAATTTCATTATCCCGACGACCGTTGGAAATATAAAAAAAATTCTTAGTGGATCGAAACAGCTAAATCATTCCAAGTGAAGGGACCAACGCTGGTCCAAACCAAACCCGACCAACCGAGGAAACCAGGCGGTTTGAACTTTTTGACCTAACAATAAGTTCGCTAATGGTCGACGGAATAATACGTAAGCCCCAAATTGCTTTCTACAAAGTTTTTTCATTTTGTCTTATAGTTTTAGTTATCGTACTCTTTATTCTCAATGTATACTTATGAAAACATCGACATACATATATGATTAAATTGTTTAGCAATTTTATTGAAATTAGTTTGAACCTGTAAATCACACCAATAATAATAAAAAAAGCATTAATGGATAAAGGAAAGAAAAAATTTCAAAATTTTCGGATATGTGTTGCAATAAAATGAACAATAGGAAACTCTTCCTCTTGAAAAAGGATAGAAATGCAGATTTGTATAAATAAAATAGGTTTTTGACAGTGACAGTTACATGCTAAATACACTCACTTAGCACAATGTGTTATTACTTCGCTATCTGAAATAGTGTAACGTCCATACAGAATTAGATAAAAAATATAAAATTAAATATGTATGCGAGTAAAAAGGGGATGCTTAAAATGGTGTTATGTCTTTACAGATTTAATTAAACAATGAAAAAAAAAGTATTTAAGTGATACATGTAGATAAAGAAAACTAATTGGTTTTAAATGTCATCTATAACAAAGGAACCAGATTTTATTCTATAGGCTGATTTATTTAATTAAAGTGTACTAATTAGAAAATTCGGCTGTCAATTCAGCTAGATGTTTGAGACGATTAATTTTATCACAAGAGATGTTTGAAAACAAATAAAACAAATTTCACAAATAAATTCTACCAATAAAAATAAATATAAATACCTAGTTAATTAGATAGTTTTTTCAGATCATGAGAAACAATAGCTTACCTGTAAAAGAAATAAATTATTAGTGAAAAAATAAAACAAATCCTTATATAATTCTTATCAAGAGATAAATAGATAATTAATGCGTCATAAATACATTGTCAATCAGTTATTTAAAATTGACATGTCATTCATGTGTCATTTAAAAAGTTGCAGGTGTAAAAAATATTAATAACTTATTTAAAACAATCATGCACAAAAATAATTTATCATAAAAAATAAATTATTGAAGTATTCCTTATATTTATTAAAAACTGAATGTTTAACAATGATGTATTTTGTTTATGAGACTTAGAAAAATATAAATTGAAAATATTTCATGCGACAGACTTAATTTTTCCTTCTGTCTTTAACCAAATTTGTATTAAATCATCAAGTTTCATAATTTTCTTTAAAACTAGCACATGGTAAGTAGCTTTCCTAAACATTAAGTTTATACGAACAATTGCAAATTTCTTTTATTTCTAATTGGGTACTTTCTTCTTTTTCCGTTTGAATAAATGTCACTTAATAATATATACTGCAGTTTTTGTAAAATCAATCTAAATTAAATGCAAAATAAATGCAACGCATTATTGAACAAAACAAATATTTTTATGCTTTACATAGTTTTGCAATACATTTATAAAATATGCGACAAATTTTGGAACTTTAATTTTGTTTAATGTACACAAAATAAGTAACGTTTAAAAAACTATATTACATTTTAATGTGCTATGTATATTACGCTTCAATGTACTATATAAATTAAAATGTACATAATACATTATATTCTAAAGTAAATCAAACGGTTCCAAAAGTTTGAAAAATATATAAATTTACCACTTTAAATGCTACTGCGTAATATTCAAACAAGATACTTGTAAATTTTAAAACTTTAAATAAAACTGCATACTTTTATAGATGTGATAACTGTACTTCTTTTAAAAATGATATAAACGCTTTTTTTTTTTTTTTTAATATTTAACATATTTTTGTAAAGATACATATTTTAGATTTATACTTTCAATTACCCATACGCATACATAGGGTAATGAAAGTATACTATTAGGTCAAAAACAAATTTTCAATTTTTTTTTCTTTTTCTTTTTCATTTCTCCACGTTTCGGAACATCCTGATCTCAAAAAAAATGATCTAGAAAAAATGTATGTCTGTGTGTACATGGTCAGCATAACTATCGAACAAATTGACCTACGATGTTCAAATTTGGTGTGAGGGGTTAGTGATGGCAAAAGAACGTATCATTAAGGTTTTCATCAAAATCGCAAATACACATAGGGTAGCTGTCATTGAAAAAATCACGTGTTTTCAGTAATTGCTAAAAAATGGCTCTAACGATTTTGTTCAAAATCGCTGTCCATCGAAATTCACATAAAAATACTTTTTAAATATTTTTCGATAAAATATCATCCCTGAAATTACCCGTCTGCTTTGTACTTTAAACGCTGTTTTCTCAAAATGCTATTTTTTAATACGAATGTACCATTTTAATGTTGTCAGTACAAAATTTTAAAGCAATGCTATGAGTAATTTCTGAGATAAAGGTACATAAAAAAGGCCCTTTTAACATGGACTAAATAGAGCTTTGCGACCCCCCCCCCCCCTTAAAAACGCCGGTCATTATATAAAATGCCTAGGTGTTTTATCACCCGACGGTTGTGAGGTTACCGTTCTAGCCTTGCATGCCAAATGTGCTGGGTTTGAACCGTGAAGTGCGGCATGGATGTTTGTTGCGGTTCGGTATCCACGTTAAGCAGTAGGTCCTAGCCTGAGTAGCCGTTATTGTGCACAAAATTAGGTCGTTGAGCGTACAAACCAACCAATCAACCTACTTATTTTATAGATTACCGGTTTTTCATCCATTGCCGTTAACATATACAAATCTGAAAACTCCTTATTTAACCTATCTTAAAGTTTAATTTCTAAACATCAACTTCCATAACGATACGTATCATCATCAAATCAGAAAATACAATATTTCTGCCTACGCAATGCACTTAGGCATCACCTATGTAGCTGCCCCAAACCAGTATCTATCTAATAAAATGCACTCTGCTTCAACGCTTCGGCGACCAAGTGTTAAATTTTAAACATGGTGTGGCCTGGGAGAGTGCGCAACGGCGAACAGAGCAACGCATTTGGTGCATAATTGCGGTCTCGCAATGCCTGCAACGCCTGAAATGAAGCTTAAAGGTTGTTTGGGACTGGATAGAAGTAATTATAAGGGGTGATTAAGGAGTTTACTTGTTTTGGGGGCTATATTTTTTTTTTTTGTCGAGAAATGTTAAGTTTTTCAATTGAACATGAATTTTTTCAGTTTCTAAAATGGGATTTTTTTTTTTTTTTTTTTTTTTTTTTTTTTTGTGAAGTGTAAAAGAAAAATAATAAAATAATTTTAGGTTGCGCAAATTTGAACTTTTCAGGGTTTTTTCCAGTTAAATTCTATAACGTGTTTTTTTTTTTTTTTTTTTTTTTTTTTTTTTTGTAAAATCGAAAAAAGAAGTATTATAGCTATAGATTTAATAAACAATAATACTTATAATAATACTATTCTTATTATTAAAAGTATTAAAATATACACAGTAGAATCTCGATTAACCGACCTAATTCGGACCAAATTTAGGTCGGGTAAGCGAAAATTCCGGATAAAAGAGAGTTGTAAAAAACAATAAAAAATAAATGATTTTCGTTTATTGAATACAGGACTTTTAATGTTTTTTTTATGACATAATTGTTGGAAATTAGTTTTTGTTGCAATAATCTTGATAATCTTTGTTTCGCTGCTCTATCCCGGAGTCTTTTTGAAGGCAATAGTTCAGTTTGATCTGCATCCGAAGGTTGCTCTAACCATGTCAGTTCTTTAGAAAAACAGTCAAAAGCCTCACCATTACTTATGTAACTTTAGAGCAAGGGAAAAGATTACGGTTTATAAAGGAACAAATGATTTATTACTCATTTGGGAGATTTTTGATGTCGACTAAATGATTGCCGGTTAACAGAGAGTTCTGGATAAAGGAGGGACGGTTAATCGAGGTTCTACTATTATAGAAAACTTGAAAGTTAATTTTTGCGGAACGAAACTAAGCCTTCAAGTTATCTTTTAGCTAAATTTTAAAATGATTGTGAAAATGAACCTTCAAGTTTTCTTTTAGCTGAATTCTAAAAAAGATTTTTTACAAAACCTGAAAAAAGGTATTTTAATTTTAGATTACGAAAACGTGAACCTTTCAGTTTAATTTCGAAATTTTTTTTTTTCTAAATCTAAAAAGTCTAAAAAAAAGGTATTTTAATTTTGAGTTGCGCAAAACATGACCTTCAAGTTTTCTTTCAGCTAAATACTTAAATGATTCCTTTTGTATAAAATTTAAAATAAAAAGCTTTTTAATTATACATTCCGCAATTGTTACTAACAGGCAATAAACAGCAAGACACAAAATTCTAACAAGGGATAAAAATGTTTTTTAATTGAGCTATATCGGTATCGTTTGATTTTTTTTTTTTTTTTTTTTTGGAAAGGTCTGTAAGAAACACATTTTAAAACACTCTATTTAAAATTGAACTAATCGCAAAAAAAAAAAAAAAAAAAAAAAATTATAAAACTTAGAATTGAGTTAAAAACACGTTTTTCAAATTTTTCGTATAAATTCCAACGGGATCACAATACGAAATGCTTATGTAAATTATATCACAAATGAAAAATAGTTTATGACTCGATTATTTATATTTATAATATTATAAATCGAAAAATAGGTGTCGTTTACATATTTTTATGAAATATACGCTATTATTAATGTTTATTATATTTTTTTTACTTATTGAACCAATCAAGTTCGGCGTGAATACGAACAAGTGCAATGGCGCATGACCGCCAATTTAAAAAAAAAACTCTATTCAAGAACATGGAAGTTAAAACAGGGAAACTTTCACATAAAACAATCTAATAAAGCTTTTCGAAGAATCGGTAAATGTTTGAATTTAATTTTGGTTTTACACGCATGCGCGAAACGCGAGCTCTGTTTAGTAGGTCATTCATTACACGAACATGCGATTTTATCAATGAAAAATAACCTTTGGTAAACAGAGATAGTGTGAAATAGTGGTTAAAGCTGACATTGTAAAGCTTATTTTCTTCAGAAGAAAGTATGATTATTCAAGCTAATAAAAAAAAATTAACGATACAATCAGAAGATAATAGTTAAATCACGTGGTTGAAATTTACATGAATCAACTTGAAGCTGTAATTCCTAGGTATTTCTAATAGTTCTTTTCATGAATAGCATCTGAAAAGGTAATAATATTGCCCATAGAAACAACACAGTTCTAAATGTCCTTAATATGCATTGTTAATTTTTACGTGCAATTATGTACCTTCTCTAGGTCCCTGGTCACTGTGCCTTTGAAGGTAATAAAATGGCACACCAATTAGCAAAACATGGCTCTGAAATGTCTTTTGTCGGACCAGAGCCTGTTTTGAGGTCTGCCTCATAATGCGGTCAGGAAAACTATTAAAGGTTTATTAATGACCGAGACCTATCAAGTTTGGCTTCAATCTAAAGATCAAAGACAAACCAAAGAGCTCAATCAACAGTCACCCTGGGCTAGATCGAGGGAACTACTAAAATTGAGAAGAAGAGAAATAAAGGTTGGTGTAGGCTTTTTAAATGGACACTGCACCTTAAGTAGACATCTTAACGTGTTAGGTGTTGTAGATGACCCACTATGCAGAGGTTGTCCTATGACAGAGGAGAGCTTTATCCATGTTTTGTGTGAATGTGACTACTACTCTGCCCAACGCTTTGAACATCTGGGATCCCACTGTATCAATCCCTGGGAACTGTAAAATGTTCCAATCAGGTCTATACTGAAATTTATTTCGGCAACCGGTGTTCTTTAGATTAGATAGGAGGTTTCAGTACAATAGACTTCAGTAGCGGTGCTGGTACTGGGTAGAGTCACTCCTAGTCATAAGTCATACGTGCAATTACAACTTCTTGAGCTCAGATCCAGTTTTCATAGTGTTTGACCACTAAGAACAAAAGATACATTCCGAACTAACTACTAACTTCTGCCCCCTCTAAAAAAAACTTGATTGAATACATTGGCATCTACAACGAGTCGACGACCTACGAAAGTTGATAAGTCAGACGTAAGGCAATAAAAACACAAATCTTTCATTTATCTTGATTAAAAGAAAAATTGGCATCTGGAAAGTGTTTCTGATGATCGCTTAAATGGGATTTATAAGTATTCCGAAGCGAATCTATCTGCCAAGTTTCTGCCCGATTGGATGACGGCAAATGGGGTTAATTGGGCCTCCGCAGATTTGCCTCCCCATCGACACACATATCCACAAAATCGAAGTTAATATAAAGGATTTTAAAAAATTAACCCATAAAGAAAAGTTTTTACTGTGAATCTTTTGTATGCATTACAACTTGAATCGCTCAGATCCAAGTTTTCATAGTGTCATACCACGACGAATAAAATATCCATTCACCAACTTTCTTACTCTGCATAATTACATGCAAATGTTTCTTTTTGTTTCCCGATAATTTTTTGAATGAAATTTTATGCCATGTAGGTTTTTCAGCATGTCAAATATCTTATTCACTAGGATGCACTAATCGAAAGGTTTCGGTGTTACTAGTTCATAAATATTCAATATCTATACATCTTAACTTCATTTTTTTAGTTAAGATATTTCCAGTGGTAGAAGTGGGAACAAAAAAGTGGGAGCGATGCCCAAAAGTTGGTGAAAAGTGCAACCCCCTTTCCCCCCCCCCTTTCCCCTCGGTACATTTTATAATTCCCTATCTTATAATAAAAATATTAACTAGTAAGGAAATAATTTATACTTCCTAACACTGAACAAGAGTCCAAAATTTATTGTTATTTTAATAAATATTCTGCGACTTGTTTTTTTTGTTTTTTTTTTACTTGGAAGTGAAAGATAAAGAAAAGTAACAATTCAATTCAACATTATATGCATAACTGTTTATTTAGATTTCAATAGTGCTTCTAAATGTGCATATTAAATTAATAGAGAACTCTAAAATGTTTTTTTTTTTTTTTTTTTTTTTTAAATAGCTTGTTTTTTTATATGAAACAAGAATAGAAATCTAACGTAAAAGAAAGTTCCTCCAAAATTAAAAGTTGACCAAGCGTAACAATATTTCTTAATAAAAAATATTTATATCTTCATATAAAGTAGTACAATACATTTTGATTTTTTTTTTCCACTTTCGATAACTTTAAATCACTTTTTCTCAGTGTCACTATACTTAAAAGTTAATGTTATTTTTCTTTATTAGTTCTTTGACGGATTGAGTGTTTTTAAAAGTGGGGGGACGCGTTACCCGGCGTCTTACCTACACTTCTAGCACTGGATATTTCCGCACATCAAAATTCGATTTACTTTAATATTTAATTATAAAATGATTGCAGGAAATGTAAAAAAACAAAACAATTATGATTTGCAGATGCTTATACTGATATGTTTAGATGAAATCCTAGTAAGGATCATTTCCTATACGCGGTATGTTACAATCTTTTCTTTCATTAATTCATTTAGAAACTAATTTTGTATAAAATCTTGAAATTTGGTGAATATAGGTACAAATGAAATGACACAAATCAAAAACACGAAAATAGAGTAATATATCGTTACGAATTTTTGTGTATTTGTAAATATTTCGTAGTGTTAATTTTGTAAATAGGAAAATTTATGTAAATTTTGCATAAGGCAGTGAATTAGTTCGTCTTAAGTTGGCTTCCCTGCAATATGGGTCTCAATGCTTGATAACGAGTTTTACAGAGATAACGCTGGGAAGCGAGTTTTACAAGAAGGGCATTTAACATTATGGTGTGGCCAAATTGGCGACGGTTTTGGCGACTAATTTTTGTCGCCAAATTTGGCGAGAAATCGCCAAATGTCGCCAAACTTGGCGGCCATTTAGCGACATTTTCGGTCCCCATGTACATGTATAGGACTTTTCGAATACGATCTGGAAAGTTCTCCAAATATCTACCTCTAGAAGTTTCAAGAAGGTTCGCCGCCTCCCCTATATAAGCCCGAGTGAGTTGGTTAGTCAGTTAGTTGACTGAGTGAGTTGACTTGAATTACTGAGTTGAGATACTGAGTCTCAGTGAGCATTCAGAGTAGTTCCAAAGCGAACTGTATAGTATTGTCTTTTGCAGAGATTTTAAAAGTTGTGTTGTCAAGTTTTTAACTGCTGTTTTGTGCTCTATTGTTGTGAAAAGAGCTGTATTGAGTCTACTAGAACGAGAAGTTCTGGAGTTGTAAGAGAATCTGTGAAGAGTTATTTTGGAATAAATTTCTGCAAGTTTTGATCTGCTTTGGCTTCAAGTCTTTCGAACCTATCCACGCAACAATATAATATTTTACATTTATATAAAATCTTTAAGTCAGTCCACCACCAATAATCTTTGGCTTTTTTAATTTCGCTACAATTATAATAGTCGCTATTTTCGAGTTTTGAATTTATGGCATTTTATTAAGTGAACTTTTCCGTTTCTACTCGCCCAATTTCGAGGTTTTATGCTAAGTAGTTTCTGAATGTACTGGGCGAGAAGATTGTAACATAGCGAGTATAGGTGATGATATTATTAGGAGTCCAGTCACTTTAGTCAAACACAGTCGATCTTTCAAACTTTACTTTTATGGAATTTGATCATAATTCCCAATACGGTAAGCCTTTCGGCTTAGTCAACAGTCAGTCGAACGGGCAACAATTGTACAAAAACAAGCAGGACAACTAAACTCCTATTGAGCTTGAAGAATTTAAAGCAGAAGTAATTGACCAGCGCGAAATGGCCTCGTGGCAAATTCAAAATGTCTCTCTCCATTTCCATTTTCTTAGGAAAGTTCTTTATTTTTTATGTTTTTTAAGGTGTGACGAGCTCGCACAAGCACTTCAGAAAGAATAAATTCACCCCTCTCCCCCCCCCCCATCCCACTCTCTATTTACATATATATTGCAAAGGCCGGTTGTAAAAGTTAAAAAGTATCCCTATTTCGCTGTGCTGCGATTTCCGCCATTTATTCTCTTCTAAACGGTTTCGAAATAGTCGACAGGATATTTATTCTTGTGCGCGTTCTTTATTTTCTTTCCTCTTTCTTTTCAGTGATTTGAAATTCGTCACGGGCGCTTTGTCCTGGATTTATTTTCCTGATCCCGCTGATCCCTCCATAGGATTTGGCTGCGTGATTTTCCGAATTCCGTGGACGGTGTCTGGAACAAGATAGAGGTGGTTTTTTTATCGTTCGAAATTGCATTTTCAGCCGATGGAATATATATATTCCTTTAACTAGATTACGTGTCAGAAGTATTGGGCAATACAAAAGAGCTCACGGCATTGCGTTGGCTGCAAATTACCGTCACAGATTTTTTTTTCGGACTGTAGTTGCATTTGCAATGCAAATTTATTCAATGAAACGTTTCCCACCATATTGTTCCACTGAGAACTGACTGCTTTTTATCTTTTATTCAGGGGCCATCGTGCGTTATTCACAATTTTAACACAAAAACTATTGCAATCGAATAAGTAAAAAAAAAAAAAAAAGATAGATGTTTTGTTACGTAAATTTAAAACAAGCACGATTTGTAGCATGTTTTTGAAGCTGTTTTATTAAAAATCTTAGCCATAATAATCCAACACAATTCAAGTTTTTCTTTGAAGGGAAATTCGTGATATTAAAGAAGGCCTAAATAATATTAACTAACAACTTTAAAATAATTTATAATTTCTATATTTAGAATCGGAGATACCTTTACGCGCCATTTATATGGGTAAACATTTAGGCTTGGCGCCAACTGGTAACGGCCAAACGGAAGAGTACCCTTAATATTCATATTTTAACTCAATTTTATTATTATTTAGGGTTTAGTTTTCTTTAAGGGGGTCCGGCACATGAAAAATTTTCAGATTATTGATTTCGAGTTTATTACTGTTTATTAAAATATAAATTTATGTCTTTAAAATGATGCCCCATTTGTAATTATATCTTATTTCAAAGTATTTTTAATAATTTTTTGAAGTAAACAAAATGTAGGTATTTAATGCATGTTTCTTACTTCAAAGCCGAATTTCTCAAAATGCCATTTTTTCATGTTTGGGGGCACATAGCTTAAAATCTATATGACATAAATGCTTGAAATTTTTTTGACATGTTTATTTAATGTATTTAAGTACTTTAACACGAGGAATAATTGATAAGTAGCATACTTTTTTTTTTTAAATAATTAGTCTAAAATTTTATAATTTTTCTTAAACATTTTTAGAAAATCATAATTATTTTAATTTTTAAAAAATAACAAAAATCTCGTATTAAAGTATTCAAAAGTATCCAAATATTATACTGCGAAAGTTTCATAATGATTGAAGAATCGGTTATTAAATGAGATGCCCCCAAAAATGTTGAATTTAACATGGGCTCCTACGGAGGTGCCGGACCCCCTTAAGTTACTGTGTTTTTGATTTTTGCGATTTTTCTGATCGTTAAATGAAAAAAATCGCAGATGTCCTTTCCTACATCGTAAATGTAAACTCCTATGTCTTTCAACGGGTCCCCAGCAGAGCGGGGCCACACAGCTAGTAATTTATAAAATTTATTGTGTTCGTTGCATCCCATTTTTCTTCTAAATAACCCATCAGGTAAGTATACATAATTCCCAGCAGTTTTATATAATGTAGTTAAAGTAATGTATTACCATATCGTTAATTTAACCCATTAACGACAGTTGACAAAAAACTTGCCGATCAAAACTTAAGAGTTTTTTTTTTTTTTTTTTTTTTTTTTTTAATAATTTAAATAAATAGCAATTGTGGTTTCACTTAGTGTTTTTTAAAAATCATAAAAATAATTTTCCAAAATATATGTAAAAATTCAAAATATGTTTTAAACGATCTAAATAAACAAGGTAAAAGTTAAAAGCAATAACTGTTTATCCATTTCAAAGTCGTCTTTAATGGGTTAAAGTTGCACTGAATTAAAACTTAGGTTCATCACTCTTTCTTGTACCAAGTTCTATTCTAATTGGTTCACTTTAACAATACAATATATTGAGTGTCTTAAGAGTTATTTACTATGAAACACTGAGCCCAAAATTAAGATTTACATTTTAATTAGTCTTTTTTAGTTTCTTTCTTTCAATATAAAATTAATCCTCTCTTTTATTCAATAATCTCGACTTGAAACAGTTCTAATTGTTTGATTATATTAATAATACAACAAATATAATAAAGTAAAATTACCTCTTTTCAATAATTTTTGCAATAAAGTGTTGATCCCAATATTTAAGTTTAAAATAAATATTCAAAGGAGACAGCTTTTTTAAATTCTTTATATTAACTTCGATATTGTGTGTATGTTTGTCGATGAAAGGAAAATCCGCGAAGCCCTAGTCAACCCCCTTTCCATTATCCAATCGAGCTGAAACTTGACAGATAGATTCGATGTCGATGGCAATGCATTCTATGAAATTTTGGGGCTGTAACTGTCACTAAAAGGTAGCTGTTATGAAATACTAATAAACCAACTTGTCGTCATCCAATCGCGCTAAAATAGCACTTAATCGACCATTGAAGAAACTCTTTCTGTTGCCAAGATTGTTTTGATAAGTAAATAATAAAATTGTTTTAATCAGAATAAATAAAAGGTATTTGGATGCGAGTACATAAATGCACGTTCATCTTAATAAATAAATTTTGAAACGTAGTTTGCCGCTTATTTTGCTGATAGAGATGATTTTGATATTTGAAATTGGTTGCAAACACCAAGCACGCGCTGTTTACAGAATCGGCGCTGTGTTAATGAATATAAAAATTGGCGATGGGGTTATATTATTTTAGTTCCTTCCTTTCAGTATGAAATCCCATCCATCCAATTATACAAAATCCCTGTCATCCGTTCATTACGGATAACAGACGCACCACCCTATCAAGAAGAGATAACCAACCCATGCGGAAAATTCCAGCCCATCAATAAACAAAAACAAAAAGAAAATATTCTCTCATCTCTTCCGCGTACCGCAAAAGAAACACACACCTGTTAATTGTTCCCAACTTCCGTCACGAGTAGAAACAAAAAGAAAAAGAAGAAAAAATCGTTAAAATATAACGAACGAAATAATAATAATAAAAAAAATAATAAAAAAAGCACACACGAGGGGTTGGTAGATTTATTGACCTGTGCGCGGTTTCATAGATATTCGCGAGGGCGATTTCGCCTCTACCTTGATGTCAGGACTTGTTTTATTGGACATTTCGACTGCAATTTATAGGAACAGTCACACGCCTATTGCAGTGATTCAGCGTTACTGTGAAATGGATAGAAAGACACGCGAAAAAGAACCACTCTATAAGGCTCCTTTTTCGGAAAAAGGATTGTTCGCGACACATTTAAATGTAAGAACAAAAACTGTAATTATAGCAGCTTATTAAACTGTGTGTGTGTGTATATATATATATATATATCGACTACAAAACTTTCTTTCGTACAGAATTAAAACAAGCCAGATTTGTGTAGATCAGCAAATAACCATAACATTTTATGTGAACGTTTTCAAGGTGAAGATTTTTCCAGCATTTTGATTCGTAAGTTTTTAAATTTCTCTTTCGTTTTGTTTCATCATTTCTCAAAGTTTTTTTTTTCTGGCGAGGGGAGGGGGGGGGGGGGGGAGACGTTTGAAAAAATATCTACTACATAAAAAGCTTTGGTTTTGGAAATTTGGACTCCAACCCCCTCATGAAATTTAATATTTCTACCGTTTTTCATCTTCATATGTATTTGAACTTTGACTGTGAAAAAAAAAATAGTTTCAGGGATTTTTAAGTCAATAAATTCAACTCGCAGTTGCAGTTAAACATTTCAAAGTTAGGAAATCTTTTCTGAAAGACTGCAGATACACAATAAACTTCAACCACAAAACGAACTGAAGCATCTTTTGGAGAGTTGGATCCTTTCAAAATACCAAATGGCGGTTGTTTATTAAATTCTCTCATTTAAAACCATTGTGGATCGCAGCCGTTCGAATGGTCACGTTTTATTATCCCCTCCCTAAATTGGAAAGCGAGATTTTCATTTATTCTGCATAAATCAATCCTACAAGGAAGTGGAACTTTTCCTATACACATTCCAATGAGTGTCAGAGGAAAGGAGATAGAAAAGCTTTCCTAAGCGATGAATAAGCAATGCATTGAACGTATGGACAAATAAGAAAAAGGTTTATTTATCAGGGGTGAAAACAGTCAAAACATTAAAAAGAGGAAAACATACGCAACGTTATTTTGAACTACAAAAATAGCTGAATATGAATACAATTGTGTACTAATGTGCGTACAGATCAGTGGTGCAGTCAATTTTTTTTTTTTTATAGCAGTTTTAGGTAAGTTGAGTCTGAAAGCCATACTAAGTCCACTACAAATAATAAAATAATAGAAATAGTGGAACTTCTCAGAGAAAAAAAAAAACGGAAATCCGCGTAAAAGCGGAAAATTTTCACCCTTGATTTATAGCGTTTGTGTACACATTCTGAAAGCATTTCAATCATTGAAAAATCATAATGACACGCTTTAGTTTGAACCTTTCATTAGACAAGTGACAATCCCTATGTCGAAACAATTAGAAAAAATATCAATATAAAACTAATTAAAAACTAGGTTAGGCATTTGAAGTAATTTAGTTTAACCATACTTTAATAACTTCCATTCCTTTTACTAATTCATAATTAAAATATAATTTGGTCCTAAATTTTTACTTTATAAATCGATTTTTAAGAGTTCAAGGTAATTTTACTATCAAACTTTCAAAAAAGCGTACAAAATTAAATCAAGCGTGAGTATATAATACCCAGATAATTACTCGAAAGAGAAGATAATCACTTTAAATTAACAGAAGTATAAACCATTAATCTACAACATTTTCTTTGCAGTTTTGAAAAAAATTAGTAAAACATGGCACATATTTTTAATAATAATCTACTTTACCACATCAAAGATAAATAATATTTCTTATAATTTTCGATTAATACAAACAGTAATTATTCAAAAATGTTTTAGAAGTAGAATACGCAAATTTTTTTATTATGTGTTATTTTGGAAAGGCTGGAGGGCTGCCATAACTTTTAAACTATTTCACAAAACACTTTTAAGAGTTAGCTCGAGGCTGATGTAACACTATAACAAAGTCCTGTTAATTAATATGGTTTTCAGGTGTAATTCGAAATATAATTATGAACCTAAAGAAGAAGAATTTTCTGATAATTTTCAACAGGCAAATTAGTTCAACCGCCATGACATCCAAGGAAATCCAAATTCATTTATTAGCAATTACTATGCTTTTTTTTTTTTTTCCTCAATTATTTCCGTATATTTTGATCCTGACTTTTATTAAAACATTATTGAAGGATTCAGTATGGTATTCATTAGAAACTAAGGGTGTGGAACATCGCACAACTTTTTAATTAACTCTAAAATACTGACATGAATACGTGAATTTAGGCCATCAAACGTATTTATATTTTCATAATTCCTTTAGAAAAAATTGACAGTTTGGCAAAATTTTATGCTATAATTCTTGTATAAGACAAAAAAAAAAAAAAAACTCCGCTAAAATGATGATTTTGGCGATATACTTATCATAATTCTTATATTATCCTTTGTTGTAAGTGCAATTGAGCAGGGTCGAAAAACGATCGCTGTTGAGGTATCCTCAAGAAAAGAGAAGTCTGTGTTAAAGGCATTCGTTTTTCAACTTTTTACGGCATTAATTCGTTTTTAAGGGAAATTCTGATTTGGGGATGCTTAGAACACCTTAAGAGGTATTACAACAGCGATTTTGAACAAAATCGTTAGAGCCGTTTTTTAACAATTACTGAGAAACATGATTTTTTCAATGGCAGCTACCTTATCCGCATGCGCGATTTTGACCAAAACATGAATGGTAGGTCCTTGTGCCATCACCAACCCTCACACCAAATTCGAACATCGTAGGTAAATTTGTTCGGGAGTCTGATTACGTACACACATACAAACATTTTTTCTCTATCACTTTTTTGAAATCAAGATTTTCCAAAACGTGAAAAAATGCAAAAAAAAATTTATTTTTTTTTGACCGAAGGTTATACTTTTATTACCCTACGTATAGGTATGAGTAATTTAAATTAAAAAGTTTGTCCAACAAAATACAACTTGGGTATTTTTTCTTTAAAATGTAAATAGACCTAATATATTAATTCTGGACGGTATTTTTTGTGACAATCTCTTTTTCTTCCTTTACACAAAATCCTAATAAATGATCTACCAACTTAAAAACTCAGGCCACTGACGACTATACTAAACTTCAACTTAACTAGACATCACTTAGACGGTAGATCGTCACAGTGCTCATAGGTATTTAATCCATTTTGGCGGCGTGAAGACATAATTCTCGCCAAACCTTAGAGCCTTTTGTTCTTTACAGGGTTGTGGTTTGGCGAGAATTATGTCTTCACTCCGCCAAAATGGATTAAATACCTATGAGCACTGTGACGATCTACCGTCTAAGTGATGTCTAGTTAAGTTGAAGTTTAGTATAGCTTATTTTCAATTGCACATTACTGTGCAATTGCAAATAATCTATTCGTCAGCTTAGTTTGTTTGAAAACCGAAGTTAAGGTAATCAGAAAGAGTCCATTTTTGGAAAGTTGTAATGGTAAACTGTACATGGCAGCACAACAGAGATTAAATAATCTCTAATTAAGCACGTTGAGGTAATCTCATAAAATTTATATCTCTGAACAATAGAACACAATATCTAATTCTGATGAACTTCCAAAAAAATTAATTTCTTTAAGCAACCTTCGATGCACAAGGGCCCACTAGTATTTTATTCTTGTTTCATAAAATTACACAGAATAAAATTGCATAGAAAAGAACAGCGATATAAGGTTTGCGATAGAGGACATCTAGAATAAAAAATAGAAAATAGAACAACAAATTTATTTCTTTAAGCAACCTTCGATGCACAAGGGCCCACGAGTATTTTATTCTTGTTTCATAAAATTACACAGAATAAAATTGCATAGAAAAGAACCGCGATATAAGGTTTGCGATAGAGGACATCTAGAATAAAAAATAGAAAATAGAACAACAAATTAATTTCTTTAAGCAACCTTCGATGCACAAGGGCCCACGAGTATTTTATTCTTGTTTTATAAAATTACACAGAATAAAATTGCATAGAAAAGAACAGAGATATAAGGTTTGCGATAGAGGACATCAAGAATAAAAAATAGAAAATAGAACAACAAATTAATTTCTTTAAGCAACCTTCAATACACAAGGGCCCCGAAAGTATTTCGTATTCTTGATGCATAAAATTACATAGACTAAAATTGCATAGAAAAGAATCGCGATATAGGGTTTAGAAAACAGCCAGTAAAAGCTAAAGCCCGAATGTCAGCCTCTATCGCACATCCACTAATGTGCCACTACAACGGAGTGACTGGTATCTGTGTTGATTCGGGATTTCTTTCATTTTCATTGAAGAAGCTGGCAGGCAGCCCAGTACATTATTAGAGCTTGTTGTGTCAGATGTTACAAAGGCATCTCTCCTCTTCGTATAAAAAAAAAAAACCTTCCACGGGCAATACAGCTCTAACAACAAATACAGTAGAACCTCAATTAACCGACTTAATTCGGACCGATAGGTTCGAAGATAGGTCGGATAAGCGAAAATGCCGGATAATAGAGAGTTGTAAAAAATGATAAAAAGTAAATTATTTTCATTTATTGAATGCAGGGCTTTTAATGTTTTTTTTTTTTTTCTTATGACATAATTGTTGGAAATGAGTTTTTGTTGTCGTAATCTTGATAATCGTTGTTTCGCTGTTCTATCCCGAAGTCTTTTTAAAAGCAATAGTTCAGTTTGATCTGCATATGGTTATTGCTCTAAACATGTCAAGTCCTTTTGAAAAACGGTCAGAAGCCTCACCATTACTTATGCAAATTTAGTGTAAAGGAAAATATTCCGGTTTTAAAAAAGGCAAATGATTTATTACTCATTCGGGAGATTTTTTATGTCGACTAAAGGATGGTCGGTTAACAGAGAGTTCCGGATGAAAGAGGGACGGTTAATCGAGGTTCTACTGTAGCTAGATAAAGAGTTTAAATACCTTTTTCAACTAGGGGTGTAAAAAACATCGCACAACTTTTACTTACACTAAAATACTCGTCACTACATTTAAATTTGACGAAGAATAATGTTTTTACCATTTTCATATTTTCATTCATTTAAAAAAAAAAAAAAATTGCCATTTGGGCGATAATTCTTACATGTGGGAAGAACGTTGTTAAAATGGTGAATTTTGCGATACACTTTGGATAATTCTTACACTATTCATTCTTTTAAAAGTTGAATAGAGTAGAAGATAAAAAATAGTCGCTGATGAGCGATGCTCAAGGGAAGAGGACTGCGTGTAGACATTCGTTTTTACAACTTTTTACACCTTTAAGCAGGGGGTGTTTAGACCACCTTAAGAGGCATTGCCACAGCGACTTTGTTAATAATCTTTTGAGCCGTTTTTTAGCAATTGCTGAAAAACATGATTTTTTCGACGGCACCTACCTTAGGCGAATGGGCAATAATGACGAAAATTTTAATATCAGGTCGCACGGCGGCCATCACTAATCCACACACTAATTTGGAACATCGCAAGTCAATTAGTTTGGGAGTTATTCTGAGCACGGATAAAGATTTTTTTTTTCAGACAACTTTTTTGAAGTCAGGGGTGTCCCAAAACGTGGAGAAATGTAAAAAAAAAAAATCCGAAACATTATTTTTTTTTTACCGACAACAATGCTTGAATTGGCCTATGCTTACATATGGGTTGAAAGTAAAAATCAGTCAAACGAAAGGGCGGCATGGTTGGGGAGGGGGGGGGGGAGGTATAAAGTTAAGTTAATTATAAATAATATGTCCTCTTTTGATTATATTATTGGAGCTAGTTATGTCAGTAGGCATTGCTTCTCCACGTACATTAATAATATTATCCATAAAAACATAGTTTTCAATATAAATCCCTTATATGCTTCACCACTTTTTATATTTATTAACATAGCGCTGTTTCTGTTGCCAGCGTGTGCTTGATGTTGGCATCTAATTTTAAATATTAAAGACACCTGTATCAGCAAAATATCCAGTAAATCGGTTTTCAAAATTTATTCATTGAAAATTAATGCGAATTTATGCACTCATTTATTTATTCGGATTAAAAGATTTTATTTTTATGTTTTATTTATTAAAACAATTTTGGCAACATCAAAGAGTTTCTTCAATGATAGGTTAAATACTATTTCAGCTCGATTGGATGCCGGCAAGTTGGTTTGTTAGTATTCCGTAAAAGCGACCTTTTAGTGGCAGTGACAGCCGCCAAAATTTTATAGAATACATTGTCATCGACATCGAATCTATCAGCCAAGTTTCAGCTCGGTTGGATGACGGCAAGGGTGTTAATTAGGCTTCTGCAGATTTATCCACCATCGACATACCCAACCAACCAACCAAACAACCACGCACTCACACAATCGTATATAATATTAAAAAAAAAAAACTTATCACTCTGATTGTGCTATTCTGTACCATGAGGGACTCGTGGAACGGAGGAAAAGCCAACGTTTAGCGTGTGGTTAGGAAAGTGATCAAGAAAAAAATGTCTGTGTGTGTGTGTATGGGGTCAACATAATTTCCGAACAAATTGACCTACGATATTCAAATTTGGTGTGCGAGTTGGTGGTAGCCATGGGACCTACCAATAAGGTTTCCATCAAAATCGCGCATGCGCGTAAGGTAGCTGCCATTGAAAAAATCATGTTCTTCAGTAATTGCTAAAAAAACGGCTTTAACGATTTTGTTCAAAATCGCTGTGGTAATGCCTCTTAAGGTGTTCTAAACATCCCCACCATCGAAATTCCCGTAAAAATACTTTAATGGCGTAAAAAGTTGAAAAACGAATGCCTTCAACACAGAGTTCTTTTTCCTTGAGCATACCTAATCAATGATAGTTTTTTTTTTTTTACCTCTGCTCAGTTTCACTTACAAGAAAGGATAATATAAGAATTATCGATAAGCATATCGCCAAAATTCCTTTTTTTTTTTTTTTTCTTTTCTTTTTTTTTTCTCCCAAGGATCCATGTAAAAATTATCACAAAAAATATCGCCAAATTGGCAATTTTTTTCTAAGCGACTGATGAAAATATAAAAATGATAAATTACTCAAATCTGCAACAGGAATATAGTGTAATTGAAAGTTGTGTGATGTTCCACAGCCCCAGTTTTTATTGTAGATTACTGCGATTATTTTTTAATCCTTAATATTAACTTCGATTTCGTGTGTATGTTTGTGGGTGTGTTGATGGCGGAAAAATCTTCGGAGGCCTAATCATTCAATCGGTCAGAAACTTGGCAGATACGATATCGATGATAATGCATTATATCATATTTTGGGTTGTAACTGTTACTAAAAGGTTGCTTTTATAGAATACCAATAAACCAACTTGTCATTATCCAATCGCGGTAAAATAGTATTTAACCGACCTTTAAAGAAACTCTTTCCTGTTGCCAATTTTTTTTTTTTTTTTAAATAAATAAGTAATAAAATTGTGAAGGCATAATAAAATGTGAGTGCATAAATTCACGTGCATTTTTAATAAATAAATTTTGAATTGTAGTTTGTCGCACATTTTGCTAATATAAATGTTTTTGATATTTATAGTTAAGATAGCAAAACTCTCAGCACACGCTGTATACAGAATCGGCATTGTGTTAATGAATATAAAAACTGGCAATGCGTGTAAAGGATTTATATTAAAAACTTTGTTTTTATAGGGGGAATTACTTACGCTTTTTTTTCTTCTTCTGTTTTAAATAAATTTGCTGGTAGAAATTCTTTTGGATATTTGGATAAGAAGTTCTTGTTGAAACGGAAAATGGTACACCTCACGAAAAGAAAAAACGGAAACGCGAAGTGATACAGAATGTTTTTATTCCTTCATTCGCGTTTTTCTCTCTCTTGAATAAGTCTACAGCTGAATCTTTCAAACAAAAACACCAGTTAGTTAAAAACTCCGACTTCGAGCACAAAACGACAATTCAGCCCCAAAATAAACAACCACTGATAGTTTTAACTCTTTCCCATGAAGGCGATCTCCTCCAGTACCTGGATTCTTATCAAGTGGAGGTAATCACCTGGATTCTTATCAACCCCCTACTTAAGAGAGTCTTCAATAACATGCAAGAGCTGCTGTATAATGCCTCGGTGAACTCAAATCAACAACCGTCGTGTTTATTTTGCAACTAAAGAGGACGTCCTTTTTTTGTTGTTGTTGTTTTATAACCTTTTAAAGGTTTTCTCCCGCTGGAACGCTAAACAAACCCCAAGTTTCAATTGCGGAGTTGGCAGCAAGTTAGGAAGACAGACGATGTAGTTCAATCTGGCTACGATGAGGCTGTTTGTGGAAGAATCCCATCGTCGAAACGAATTGCAGGGTGTAACGCAAAGGATTCCTTGATTTGGAGTTGGGCAATAGCAAAATACAACGAAATAGGAAACCAAACATATACAAGCCTGGAGGGGGGGAGGCAATTTTTTTTTTATCAAGTCTAACTCATGTCAAATCAAGCAAGGCGACCACCATAGCAGTTAATGAAATTTAACTCACTTTCTTCCCTCAAGATTAGAGGAGAGTGAATGACTATCACTGGTCTGAGGACGAAATAGGGCTACCGGAACTGTCAGACGAGTAAAACTTATAATTGAAGATTATCGGGTAGATCCCTAGTTTACGTGTATGGATTGGCGCGATTTTGAAAAGTTGGCGACAGGGCCAAAAACTTTGCGGCAATACACCAACACCGTTAGACAAAAGCAAATTTCAAAATGGCCACCAAAAAAATATCTCCTCTCTTCCTACGCATTTCGATTAGGGTTACCATTAAATCGCTGTTACACATGCGCGTAAAAAGAATTGTGGTTGCCTAATGTGGAACTTCATTGTCTACAAAAAGGCGCCAAATTGGCTTGGCGATATTTACGCATCAACTAGGAATAGACCGATTATCGAAAAGTAAAAACAAACTTAAGTTACGAAAGAACAGAAGACATTTCATTTACAGTAGAACCTCGATTAACCGTCCCTCCTTTATCAGGAACTCTCTGTTAACCGGCAATCATTTAGTCGACATAAAAATCTCCCAAATGAGTAATAATTCGTTTGTTCCTTTTTAAACCGTAATCTTTTCCCTTGCTCTAAAGTTACATAAGTAATGATGAGGATTTTGACTGTTTTTCTAAAGAACTGACATGGTTAGAGCAACCTTCGGATGCAGATCAAACTGAACTATTGCCTTCAAAAAGACTCCGGGATCGAGCAGCGAAACAAAGATTATCAAGATTATTGCAACAAAAACTCATTTACAACAATTATGTCATAAAAAAACATTCAAAGTCCTGTATTCAATAAACGAAAATCATTTACATTTTGTTTTTTACAACTCTCTTTTATCCGGAATTTTCGCTTAACCGACTTACCTTTGATCCGAATAGGTCGGTTAATCGAGATTCTACTGTATTCAAATTCCTCAGAAATAAACACTTTCCTTTTCCTCTCGCGTCAATTTTTTATCGTTCACAGTTGCTACTCTTCATGGTAGTAAACAATTTACAAGGGGTACGGTAGTATAGCAAATATATACATCTAATTAAACAATTTTTAACAGTCTATTAGTAGTTATGTATCTTATTTTCTTAAACACGACCACTTTATAGGATATAGTTCGTGCCGTAGACTGGGGCTGTTAAAGGGGGAATATCTCTGCAAAAAAATCCTGTACTATTTCACTTGCAACGTCGGCGGATGGGGCAACAAAATCACCTGTGCCTGTTTTAACAAATGCACCCGACGTAAGGTTAATCTTCTGTTCAAATTATAAGTTTAAAACATATTTTACACACCGTCTCTTTCCTGTAAAATTCGAATTTCCCACTTTTTATATATTTTTCAAAGGCCATAGGAATGCAAGAGTATTCAAGAAATAGTAGATTCAAGAAAGATAATGCAAGCTGTAGTTGTGTGATGCTTCAACCTTTTCCGCGAATGAGCGCAAAACAGACCGGAATGTTCTAATAACGTCCTGGAACTTCCTGTAAGCTACAACACACAATTATGAGACGCAATAAAACTGAAAGAACTAGAAGGCTCTAAAAAACATGAAGAATTCAGAGTTTCGTCAAATCTAATCTACATCATCTCTGCTCACCAAGAAGTCCTTATCTCCGAACGCAGAGAAAAAGACCACAAATATCATTCAGCCCATCACCGAGTCGGTGAAATCTCTAAAGTGAAATCACAGAATGAAAATCGATGCCTTTTAAAGGACTTTTAAGGACCTAAATAATATTTTTAAGGACCTTTGAAATTTTGTTTTCAGAAATGTCTTTAATGTGTGATTTTAGAGCTGCTTCGCAACTATACTAAACCTCAACTTAACTTGATATCACTAGAAGGTAGATCATAACAGTGCTCATAGGTATTTAATCCATTTTGGCGGCGTGAAAGCATAATGTTCGCCAAATCTTATAGCCTTTTGTTCTCTACAGGGTTGTGGTTTGGCGAATATTATGTCTTCACTCCGCCAAAATGGATTAAATACCTATGAGCACTGTGATGATCTACCGTCTAGTGATGTCAAGTTAAGTTGAAGTTTAGTATAGAGCTAATATCAAAATCTTTTATGCACAATTTGCATTTTGCCATATGAACAGACTTTGAGGATGTTGCAATCCATTTTTCATATGCACTCTACTTTGGCCATATCATATTAAATGTGTCCTTTTTGGGTATAGTATTCGTAAAATGCTTCTGCTAAAAAAAAAAAAAAAACGAAGTATAAGTTGACGTATACGAAATACTAATATACCAAACAATTCTGCAGCAGAGCGGATAAGTGGCGGTCTAGAGGTAATAAACAAATAAGATTTGAATTTTCATAAAAATTGCCGTCGAGCACACAACATCAGTTAAAATTAAAGATTTTTAAGGAGCTCTAAGCATTTTCAAGTACTTTCAAGGACTTATTCTAAGCATTTTCAAGTACTTTTAAGAGGTTATTTGAAGCATTTTCAAGTACTTTTAAGGGGTTATTTTAAGCATTTTCAAGGACTTATTCTAAGCATTTTCAAGTACTTTTAAGGGGTTATTCTAAGCATTTTCAAGGACTTATTCTAAGCATTTTCAAGGACTTATTCTAAGCATTTTCAAGTACTTTTAAGGCCTAATTCTAGGCATTTTCAAGTACTTTTAAGGCCTTATTCTAAGCATTTTCAAGTACTTTTAAGGGGTTATTCTAAGCATTTTCAAGGACTTATTCTAAGCATTTTCAAGCACTTTTAAGGGGTTATTCTAAGCATTTTCAAGGACTTTCAAGGACTTATTCTAAGCATTTTCAAGTACTTTTAAGGCCTTGAAAACAAGTATAAAAATATTAAGCACTTTTAATGAGTTTCAATGACCGTGGGAACCCTGTTTGATATAGGTATCTGGAGATTGTAAAAAAAATATATATATATCATGGAACGCTACTGGAAAATACTTTCGCAGCGTTCCATTTCTGCCCGCGAAAACAAGCACTCCCCCCATCCCCAAAAAAAAGAGGCCTTCACTTATCCACACTGCCATCCCACGCACGGTTGGTTGATTTTTAATTACCGAGTCGGTCTTCATTATGGACTCCTTTTAATTAGCAACGTCGAACTGGAACATTCCGCGGTGGGCAAAAGTTAATAAAAAAAAAAAATATTTGCGTTGTTTTATCCCTCCGGGAGGTACCAACGAAGTGGAGAACCACTGTGGAGGGAGGAAGCGCATCCCACAGAAGGCCCCTGCTTTTGTGGGTTTTTCCCCCCAAGAGGGACGGACGATTTAACAGGTTGTGACGCAGTGGGAAACGTAAGTGCACAATAGAATGAGAGGCGACTACAAGTTTAAGTACACCATCGAATATCATTCAGAATTTTTTTTTATAAAATATAGAGAAATGTTAGTAGATCGTGAATCCACTGGTCTGCCGAGTTAAAAATGGCCGAAACTATTCAAAAATCGACTTTGAATGAGTTGTTCTGAATCCTATTGCGAAATAAATCATAACTTGCCAAACAAAAAATAAATATCCGTTTTTTTTCTCGTAACCCACCGCTCTTATATACCAAAGTTAATAAATGATTTACCATTTCAAGAGCTAAGACTTTCACTTTTATTTCTGACAAAGTTTATTGAATATCGCACATTGTGCCATTTGTTTGAAAATCGAAGTTAATATATTATAAGATTTTTTTTAACTTCAGGTGAATTTTAATTTCTGGACAGTGTTGCTTTTTTTTTTTTGTCGATAACTTTTTTTTTATATATACGAAACCAAAGTATATAAATGATTTACCAATTTAAGAGTTAAGAGTTACACTTGTTGCTGACGAAGAGTTTATTTACAATTGTACATTATGCCAATTGTTTAAAAACGAAGTAAAGAAATCTTATATAATATAATATATATTTTTAAGGAATTATCAATAAATGTAAGTACAATTTTAGAAATTTCAGGAAAAACAAAAATTAAAAGAATATTAGGAATTTTAGGGCGAATGCGACCCACTGGTAAGTCTATGAAGTCTAATATATAAAGGCTTTTCCTACGTTTATATTTAGAGATATTTCTGAGACTTCTCAAAAACTGTGATACGTTTGAGATTAGAAACAAATAATGGATGATAAAGTGAAACTTTCAATGTCCAGAATTCGATCAGTACATTAGGAAGAAACGGATTCCTTCACGTTGGAATCCTCTCCAAAGAAATGATGATGAAGTACCAAAGAGCTCATGTGTAAATGATGAGTATGATAACACTAAATTAATGCATTTTGCATCTAATTACACGTTATTATAAATAATGATTGAGTATCAACGTTTGTCATCACCATTTTGATACGATCTTATAATTCAAATAAAGGTTCTAAGACGTTAAAAGTTAAAAACAAAATAAGATGCGAACGCAACGAATGAAGTGCCTGGAATGTGGCTTTGTTACACTCTGTGTGAGAACGAGAATTATTAAATACTTTATATTAACTTCTATTTTGTATGTCGATGGCGAGATAATCTGTGGAGGCCTAATTAATCACCTTGCCGTCATCCAATCGGGTCTGAAACTTGGTAGATAGACTCGAAGTCGATGACAGTGCATTCTATCAAATTTTGGGGCCGTAACTGTCACAAAAAGGTCACTTTTACGGAATGCTAATAAATCAACTTACAGACATGAAATCGCGCTAAAATAGCATTTAACCGGCAATTGGAGAAACTTTTTCCTGTTGCCAATTTTTTTTTTAATTAATAAATAATAAAATTACTTTAATCAGAATAAATAAATGATAATTGGATGTAAGTGCATAAATTTATGTTCATTTTTCATAAATAAATTTTGATACGTCGTTTGCCGCACATTTTGCTGATAGAAATGTTTTTGATACTTAAAATTAGATGCAAACATCAAGCACACAATGTTTATAGAATCGGCTAAGCGTAGACGAGTACAAAAAATGGCAATGCATATAAAGGACTTACATTGAAATTTTGTTTTATGAATTATATTTAATTATCTTATTTAAATTAACACCTATTCGGATGGAAATTTATGTCATCAATTGAAGAGTCCAAGTTAGAGATTTTTTTAACATCCTTTCGATAAGAGTTACTTTAATTTTAAGATGTTTTTTTTTTTTTTTAAATTAAGGAATGCTTTATTCGAAAAGAAAGTTCATTAGTTTAACAAGTTAACGTAGCAAATTAAGAACAAGATAAAACGATGACATATATTTGTAAAACAAATAAATAACATACCGCTAAAAACTTTTTTTTAGAAATATGTTGTAACATCCTTTTGTTTAATTTTATGATTTTTTTTTTTAAATTTCGTAATATGTTTTTTAATTTAACTTTAG
Organism: Linyphia triangularis; assembly: GCA_963978545.1. Taxonomy (NCBI): domain Eukaryota; kingdom Metazoa; phylum Arthropoda; class Arachnida; order Araneae; family Linyphiidae; genus Linyphia; species Linyphia triangularis. Next base: position 20,522,683 of record OZ021727.1, read on the forward strand.
GGGAATTTTGTGACATCCTTTTTTTAAGATTGACTTTGTTAAATTTTAGGATTTTTTTTTTTTTTTTTTTTTTTTTTTTAAACTAAGAAATACTTTATGCTACACAGTTTGCTAATTAAACAAGTTAAGAAAACAAATTGATATAAAGCTAATAAAAGGGAAGACATATTTGTAAGACAAAAGAGTAACGTATTTCTAAAAATTACAAACAATGTATTTTTAAACAATACGAACGAAAAAATTAAATAAATAACTTATTTTGGTTTTAATGTACTATATTATTTTCTGTCCTTTCATAATATTAGTATGCTATTTAAAAACAAATTTTTTTATTTAAACGAAGGAAATTTTGGTTTTTGTAGTCAATGGAAAATTCCCGCATATTTAAAAAATGAGTGAAATTAGTTTATATTTATGAAGAATATCTTTCTGATTCAAAATATTTAAACAAAAGCTCTTTAAAAAAAATTAGTTATTTAAGTATTAAGAAAATGCCACAAAACCGAGCCAAAACCAGTCCGATCAAAACACACAACAAAATATGTGACGTCAAGGGTTTCTACTGTTTCTATCGTAAGGTTTCTGCCAAATAGTTGGCGTTGAAACAGTCGGCGCTGGTAGACCTTTGCCATATCAAGTACAGGTTGACGCGATTTGCAAGAAACTTACAAAACTGGTTTCCGCTGTTGCATTTCATGCCAAGATGTTTGGGAAGCCTTGACGTCACATTCAATTCAAGACGAATGAATCGTTTTCTCGCCAACGGCTAACAGGGAAAATTTGATTGTAAATTAAAAAAAAAAAAAAGATAAGATAAAGCGCATTGAGGAGAGATTTTTCTGTCTATGGCCTTTTCAAAACATTTAGAATAATACCCCCGGGGAATGTGTATTGTCCATTGTCATGTGAGAAGAAAAATCTACCTTAACATAACCATTTGGTGTCGTGGCATTGGCGTACAGCTAAAATATCGTGGCTTTAGGGTACAATGCGTTACATCGCGTATCTTTGGCGTACATTATCACCTGTGAAGGAAGGTAACCAGGGAGAAAGGGAAAGGGGGCGTGTCACTTGTCAATTTTACACGTGGGGACTGTCCCATCCCTCCATAAACACAACATTTCAATAAAATAACTTATTATTAAAAACTTGCTGGTTTTAGGCTTACCCTAACTGCTAATCCATAAAAATTATATTACTAGGTTTACAAAACATTAAAAAACAATAACGTTAGCAAAATAATGAAGGATATTGAAAATATAGAAAGGTACTTACTTTTGGTGTAGCAAAATAGCTTTTTTGGTACATAACCTCATAAAAACCTGCAACTAAGGTGATTCCTAGCTAGAAATATGAAGATACTTCACCCGGTGAAAGAATCAGAAATTTAAAAAAAAAAAAAGTCTTATTTAGAAGTGTAATTGCTGGTGTCCCATCCCTTCCTACTTTTATCTGACTTGAAAATCGGCAATCATATTAATTTATTAAAAAGAGACTTGTATCAATCATTTCAGAACTGTAATTATATTTCAGGAATAACAGCAATTCCAATAGTAGTTATTGGATTTCTGTTACTCCTGAATATCGAATGAAGTTGCAGTGACTTCATTCGATAATTGTTGTAGTATCTTCCTATCGATATGAATCATCTCCCAATACAATAAGTACCACACTTTTATATATATTTTACACATTTTTGTATTGATATAAAGTTACACAAACACTTCAATTAAAAGTTTAAAAAAGCGATATTGGAAGAAAATTATGAAACCACGGTTTTTCCAGACCAATAAAAACAATCATAAAATAACGATATAAGTTTATTTCCACCACGTGTTTCTTCGACAAAAACAAAATTTTTTCAACAACTTATTGGTCTGACATTTAGAGTGGAAACCTTTTGAACAAATCATTCAAAGAGGCTCACTGAAATTCCCAGGTTGGCCAATGTGAAAAACAGGGGTTTTGGGAAGAATGGTCAGTCCATGCCGAAAGCTCGAGCATCGTTCCAAAATACACGATTTTTTTAAATTGCACAATTCAAAATCATCGCAAAACATGTTTTTTTACCCCTTCGTCCTTTCTTATGACACTATATTTCGAATTTTAAACTCTGCGTCAATATTTCAAAACTTCCAGTATATTTTATCCAGCGCTGGTCGAGATCGACCATCAAGATCCGTAGCAACGGCCAATTTACAACGGTCCACATCGGAATTGGCCAGTGCGATATTGGCCGGCGAATTTGTGTTACTGGGGCAATTTCAATTCATCCATAAACATTAAAATCAAGAGAAATGGTCAACTTAATCTTTTTGAAATGACTTGTTTAAAGTACTTGACCACCTTATAAATTTTAAAAAATCGACTTTTTTTTTTTACATTTTCTCAATCCTTATACTTTTGAAAATGCGTGCGCTTCCAGCATTCCATACTAGCGAGTAAAAACTTTAAACGCGTTTTTCTACTTTTTTTCAAATGGCGGACACTTAATCTCCGAAACTACTCGACCGATTTCAATGATTATGGTCTTGTTTTGTTCGTTGAGATGTTTGGTATGCCAATTTACCACATTTTGCCAAAAAATTAATTATAAAATTGTTTTTTTTTAGCAAAGTACAATGAAAAACAGAAGTGTTTTTCCAAAAAAAAATTTTCAAACATCCGCCATTTTTTTTTTTTTTTTTTTTTTTTTGACAATTTGTGGTAAATTGTCACGTAAGGAATCTTCCTTTCGAAGATTCCGGGGTTTTTTTGGGGGGGTTTTCAGATTCACCAAACCTGAGATTAACTGTCCACCGTGGGAAACCATTTTTTTGAGCCCTCGACTTTGGCACCTTCTGGATAGTTGTTGAAAAATGAAATTTGAAAAAAGTCAAGTATATTTGTATTCTATAAGCTTCAAATAAAAGTTAAAAAAAAAAAAAAAAAAAATCATTGTAGTATAGGACATTGTTAAACAGGACCAGAAAAAAAATATAGAAAATTTTGTATTTTTTAGCTTTCCAAGGTAGTACCTTAATAGAGTTTGAGTCAAAACCTTTGGAAGAACAATCTACAATCAAATTTTCCAACTCTGACGGAACTACTCCAACAACCATCCTGCCATGAAGTAAGAAACGACTTCAGTGTCAAAGCATGAATTTCTTTCAACCTATCCCGATTATAAACTTGAGACAATAATCTTTGAAAACATTTCATAAACATCTATATTTTTTATAGCGAGGACTTAACTTACAACTTTCCAATGCCAAACTGTAAGCAACCATCTGAAGTAAAAAATTAAAACTGTATAACAGCGATGTTTGGAGAGATTTCGAATTTCATTGTCATTTAAAAAAAAAAAATACCAGAAAATATAAATATTTCCCAGCAAGAACCACATAGAGATATCAAGCCCATATCTTGTTGAATGTTCAAGAACTAGAAGTCGAGACAAAGAATCTCGGAAAAACAACTTTACCCTCGTATTATGAAGAGGAAAATTCTAAACAACACCGACAAAGTCCTTCCTTTACTTATAAAAAGAAGAAGAAAAAAAAAAAAAACCTGTGTTTTCATCTTCAGAAAGAAAACTGTCTATAGTGGTGGTGGGGGCTTCCACATCAGACGCATTTCTTTGCTATGAATAAAAATCTCCATCAAACGACAGGACAGTGGCTATAATCTACTTTTAAAAAACAATTAAAACAGACCACACCTTGTTGTGACTTAGGTAAGGTATGAAGATCTCGATAAAACAACCCATATCTGACACATGACAACGACTGCACTCTATATGTTCCGGACTACCCCTCTTTATTTAAACACAAAAGCTCTGCCAACCATCTACATTCGAAAGGGAAAACCGCCTCAAATGGTGAAGCCCTTGTTGTTGTTGTGATTAAACATGTCGAACTTCGCGAAAGTGGAGTGGTCACAGTCTACCACTAACAAAATCGAGACATCCCGATGCCTTGTTAAAATAGAATTTGAATAGGCTTTAAAGACAAAAAAAAAAAAACTACGAAGAATACTTTAACAAATTCTGGAGAGAACATTTTCAAACACGTTCTTATGCTGACGAGCAGATAACTTCCAAACACACATGACATCCCGCCCTTCTTATATTAAAAACCATTCCACAGAAAGACAGATCTTACATAGACACTATTGGTTGAGGATGTTCTATCAGCAGAATTTCGGTTGTTGTGATTTAAAAATAAAAAAAACATCCAGCAATGGCAAGAAAGGGCTGATCACGTGAGCGTGGCAGTCGAGGGTATCCATGTGTGACTCGGGTCACGGTTCTGTGACTGGGAGAGCAAGTGACAAGTGGGAATGCGGTCTGGATGGTGTAGTGGCAGATGCGTAAGTACCACTTCCGTGCATGCAAAAGTAGTTGTCATTTTTATGAGCAGCAGTTCCGTACTAGACTTTAGAGCCAGAGTTACTAGTTACGGCATAGAAATCAGTATACTTAGACGCATTTTTAAATCCTTCATATTAAGTTCGAGTTTGTCGATGGGGGAGGAATCTGCGGAGGCCTAATTCACCCCCCCCCCATGCAGTCATCCAATCGGTCTGAAACTTGGCAGATAGGTTCGATTTCGATGACAATGCATTCTGCCAAGTTTTTGGGGCTATTACTGTCACTAAAAGGTCGCTTTTAACGGAATACTAATAAAATCGCGGTAAAATATCATTGAACTGATCATTGTTGAAACTCTTTCCTGTTGCCAAAATTTTGTTTGATAAATAAATAATAAAATTGTTTTTATCAGAATAAATAAATGACACTTGGATGTCATTTTTAATAAATAAATTTTGAAACGTAGTTAACCGCACATTTTGCTGGTAGAAATATTTTTGATATCGGTGCTGTGTTAATGAATATAAAAATTGACAATGCCTATAAAGGTTTTTTTTATAATCTGTTTTTATAGGTTATATTATTAAGTATTCTTTTACAGGTACATAGCACTATAAATATCTGTGCTCTTAACAGGTATAGGGCACTTCTGTCAAAAGTAATGGAGATTTTTTAGTGATTGGCAATTCCGTCTGAGCCATTAACAGCAGGAGTACTCATTAGACTTAGAGAGATTTGCTTTTCGGTTGCAGTAACAAGTAGTGGCGATTCCATATATATGATTTAAACAAAAATTAAGTGGCTGTTTGGTATAAGAACTTTTTAATAAGTACCAGTTCCGTTCAAGGGAACAACGCCAGGGTTACTTATTTAACTATAGATTAGCTTCTTAAGTTTTCGAGCCTATCATAAAATTAGTTTTTTGGAATATTGTTGCCCAACCGTGTAAAGTTGCAGGGAATGGGAAGGAGAGTACTTAACTACGCTACTGTCAGTGACTCCTACTATAATATATATTCAAGTTGAAAAGAAAATTTATAGACACCCAACTTTAAAAGAGTAGATCAGTAACTTTTTTAAAAAAATCATTAATGATTCAATAAACGCGATGAGCTATAATAATTCTTTTAGTTTCATCTTATATTTCGTCCTCAAATTATGTATTGAAGAAATTGTATCTACTTACATGGAAAATTCCATTAAAATCATTCTAATTAAAAGATTTAGCATTACCTAATCTTAAAAAATTTCATTTTAAAATATTACATCTTAAAGCAATTATACTTTTGAAGTATATTCACATATCAAAGTATGATATTATTGAGTTGATGATGCGAAGATAACCCCACTATGATATGAAATGAAGGTTACGTTGGTCATATGGTGGTTCTTCATTTGTTTCTCTGTACATTTCATCCTCAAATTAAGTATTGAAGAAATTGCAAATATTTACATGGAAAATTTTATTCATATCATTCTAATAAGATATATGGCATTGCCTCATCTTAAAAAATGTCAACCAAAAATTCTACACCTTAAAGCAATTATCCCTTTGAAGTATATTCACTTCTAAAAATATGATGGTATTGAGTTGATGACACAGAAAAAACCGCACTACGATATGAAATGAAGGTTACGTTGGTCGTATGGTGTTTCCTCATTTGTTACTGGGTGTGTTGAATTGTATGTAATGCAGTACATCTGATGTAACAGGGCGGTTGCAATATATCGCCGACCAGGTGAGAATGCTGATTGTGGAACACTTTAGGTCGGTCAAGGTCGGAAATGACGCCAAGTTCACGGGGAAAGAAAGAGAGGGTGTGGACATTTACGTCCATTGTGAAACATCACTTCAGATTATTGGAATTTAATGTATAAATACAAAATGTCGAGAGATAAGAAATTCAAATCATGAGTACATTTTGATACCGAATTTATTTAAACGTAAAGCTTCAAAGAACAATAAACCTTTTCATATGATAATTGGCAATGAGTTCGGATACATTCACATAACAAAACTTCAGTTTAGGAAACGCTAAATAACAAAGCTAAATAGCATATAGTTTTGGGCAGATTAAATAACATATAAAAGTAGATTATCTGTTTAGTAACTAAAGAAATTAGGAATGGCAGGACAGTCCATAAAGTGATCAGAAATTTCGGGAATAAAGTACAGTAATAAATATAATTTTGATCGGCTTTGACCATTTATTTTGACAAGTGCTGTGAATTAATTGGCTAAAACCATAGCATACATTTCCACGATAATTCGATAAAATTATTATTTATGGTATTATTAATGTGTATTATTTGTGATTTTGACCAATATGACATGAAGCTTCATCTCAATGTCCAACCAATTAGCGGTTTAGATACACTTGGATTTCGAACAATTAATTCAAAAAGCATTAAGCACTCGTTTTAATAACTTGATTGAAACCAGTGCTTAATGCTTTTTAAAAACTGTATTTTTCTCAAAACAGTTTAAAAAAAATAAATTTGGAGTTGAAAAAATTTAAGTCAAAAATATTGGAGACGTCATTAGGAATCACTGGTTTCTAAAGGGTTAATATAGGAATAGCAGGGACATCTCAAATAGACTTGTACTGGATGGCTAAAATAAAGAAAATAAGTTCCAGAAGTAAGTAAATTAAGTGCTAAAATTAAAAAAAAAAAAAAAAAAAAAAAAAAAAAAACTTGTTCTATACAATTTTCTATATCTACGATATCTCGATATATCTGTTAGATATCAATCAAACTCACTTATTTCTAAAAGAAACTTCTGGTTCTTGCTCAATTCATTGTACTTCAAGTCTTTTGATAGCGAACTCTTAAACCGACAATTGTGCATACAAACGTTCAATAAATCCTGGAAATAACTATTAATTTTTTTAAATGTTTATGTAATTCAATAGATCAATCTAGACATCAACAAAACTCTCTCAATTCCCGATAATTTTTTTTTCCACTTAATCTATTATAATTCTGTAATAATAATCAAAAATTCTGGAGTTAGTAAACTCTGAGGTGCGTACAGGTGCTTACACGAATTGCAGCACGCATGAGCGGCCAGCATGGCACCATGCTGAGCGCAAACTCCAATGCAAGTTATGTGACCAGCAGGGATTCTAAACGCTACATGCTGAGAGGGGTACGACCAAGTCAACATTGAAGGCACAAATGCAGGAAAGCTCCCATCTAATATATCCCTCGCTAGAGAAAACCTGGATGAGGATGGATGAGCTGATGTCTAGTTTGGACATGGAAGAATTGCATGTCTGCGTAGGGTATTTCATCTATTTGGTTGTCTTATAGACTAAAAAGTGATTTTCAAGTTTAGGCACCTCATCGAATATTATTCTCCAGTTTTTACAGGATGTGGAGAAATGCTACTAGATTATGAATATATTTTGGTCTGCCAAGAGAAAAACTGTTCAAAAATCGAGTTTGAATGAGTTGAATTAAATCTGGTATGTGACTTTGTCATAATTTGACAAGTAATGAAAAAATTATTTTTATTAGTTGACGCCGCTCTTTTAATTTTCAATGAGCTAGAGTAAAAACTATTTAATTTTTGAGGCACCAGACACTTACTTACATCTTTTTAAAAGCGAATCAAGTGGGCAACAAAAATTACAGAAACTGATGATGATGTAATATTTAATGCCAGCTTTATCAACTTTTAACTTTGGTTGCCAAATAAAAAAAAGAATACTCGTTATTTGTCAAGTTATGACATAGTTGGTAATTGGATTTAAATCAATTAATTCAAAGTCAATTTTTGAGTGGTTTTTGCCATTTTCCCAGCGGCAGATCAAAGGATTCGTTATCTATTAGCAGTTATCCTGCATTCTATACAAAAAAAATTCAGAATATTGTTCGATATACCTAACTTGCAGTCATCCTAAACCTGTAGTCATCTCTCCTATACCTAAATTTGCAGTCATCAAACCTATACCTAAACTTGCAGTCATCAAACCTATACCTAAACTTGCAGTCATCTAACCTATACCTAAACTTGCAGTCACCTCTCTTATACCTACACTTGCAGTCATTTAACCTATACCTAAGCTTGCAGTCACCTCTCTTATACCTACACTTGCAGTCATCTCTCGGAATATTAGTTTTGCTTGTATTTTCAATTGGAAGTAGAGCATACCGTTGCCATGGGAAAAACTTTGATGTCGAAGATAAGAAACTATACATGAAGAAAATAAGAAACTGGAGCTACATATTCTTGCTTTTAACCATCATATACGCATGGTCTTACGATGATGTGATGGTCAAATACCATCACGTGTCTGCGACAAAATCTTCGAAAGGCAACCTCGACCTACCCATTTCTGAGGCTCTAAATATCAGCACATCTTTTCATCTACACCGAAAGAGAAAGAAACCTCATCCACCAACGATTGAGCTTGGAGATACCGTATTTGAGACGACAAGGGAGCCATACTTATGCGAGGAGGAGGATTAAATCTCCGTTCTGCAGACGCCAAATGAATTTGCAATCTCTATCTGCTTCATACCCACACTGCCAGCTGACGGCTTATGGCTGAGTTAATGCGCTTTATTCTTTATGTTTGAGCCACTGGCAAAACGGATTTATATCTTAAGAGGAATTGGGGGGGGGGGGGTTAAGCCGCCAATTGATCTGGGAGACTGATGATGTTCAGAAGTGGTGGAGATTTCCTGGAAATTCTGATCTCTATTTTTAGTTTATATGAATTTGAGTGAAAAATGTCACAGAGAGAAGTGACATTGATGCATAAAGAAGGATGAAGATATTATTTTAATCATGAACTCAATTTCTATTGCTGTTGTTATACTATTCACTATAATGACATTCGTTTTAATGATAATATTAATATAACGTTGACGATAATATTAAATAATAAGATGGAAAAGGACAACAGTAAAAATAATAATAAGAAGAATATTGAAAATGAATAATTGAGACGAAAAGAAATAAATTGTGACGAGAGGAGTAATAATAATACTGATGATGAATAATGAAGATGAAAAAAAAAAAATTTTGAAGGTAGGAACGATAAATATTATTATTTATAATTTTCATTATTATTGATAAGTATTTTTAAATCCTTTATATTAACTTAAATTTTGTGTGTGTGTGTCGATGGAAGGCAAATCTGTGGACGCCAAATTAACCCCTTTGGCGTCATCCAATCGGGCAGAAACTTGGCAGATAGGTTTGATGTCGATGACCATACATTCTATCAAATTTCGGGGTTGTTACTGCCATTAAAAGGTCGCTTTTACGGAATACAAATAAACCAACTTGTCGTCATCCAATCGCATTAAAATATCATTGAACCGATCATTGTTGACAAATTTCTTTTTATTAAATAAATATTAAAATAACTTTAAATAGAATAAATAAATTATACTTGGATGTGAGAGCATAACTTCACGTTCATTTTCAATAAATAAATTTCGAAACGAAGTCTGCCGCACATTTTGCTGATAGAAATGTTTTTGATATCGGCGTTGTGTTAATGAATATAAAAATTGATAATGCAGGTAAAGGATTTTTTTAAAAACTCTATTTTTATGGGTTATATTATTACTAGTAAAAATATGGACGTTAAAAAGGAAGAATGTGCAGAACTGTAAAAAATTAACATATAAAAACAAAGCTTTTATTGTAAATACTTTATATGCATTGACTATTTTTACGAACAATTACAACTTATTAAAGTGATTTTAAACTCGGATCGAATTTTAATAGTACTTGCCCACTACAAAGAAAACCATCGATTCCGTGCTATGGACCTAAATCTTTTTTGCCCTCAAAATTTGAGAGTATGCATTGCCAGGGACAGTGAGTCTATTTAATATTTAAGGCTCGATTGGATGATAGCAAGTGGATAAATTAGCACTCAGAAACATATAAAATTACATTTTAGTGACAGCCCCAAAACTTTATTGAAAACATTGTCATTGACGACGAATCTATCTTCCACGTTTTAACTCAATTGGGCGACTTTAAGAGGAAAAATTAGTCCAAACAATAATAATTATAATAATAATTACCATTATTATAATTATAATAATAATAATAATTATTATAATTTTAATGATAATAATTATTATTATTATTATAATTTTAATAATAATAATTATTATTTTTTATTAATATAATTTTAATAATAACAATTATTATTTTAATTTAATAATCATAAATTTTATTATTTTAATTTAATAATAATAATAATTATTATTTTTTAATACTTTATTTTGATTTTAATAATAATAATTATTTTTTAATGTTTTAACTTTAATAATAATAATTATTATTTTTTAATACTTTATTTTGATTTTAATAATAATAATTATTTTTTAATGTTTTAACTTTAATAATAATAATTATTATTTTTTAATATTTTAATTTTAATAATTATTATTTTAATTTAATAATAATAATTACTATTATTTTAATTTAATAATAATAATTACTATTATTTTAATTTAATAATAATAATTACTATTATTTTAATTTAATAATAATAATTACTATTATTATAATTTGAATAATAATAATAATTGTTACCATTATAATTTTAAGAACAAAAATAATTGTTATTATAATGTTAATAATAAATTATTAATAATATTATTGTCATTATTATTGTTATTATTAAAACAAGATGATAAAGATTATAGTTATGGCAATAACAATAATAAATATATATATCAATATTAAATATGTTATTATCTTTTGTATTGTATTAATGTATAGTTTTACTACCTTTGTAAATATAAAATATTTTCTTATGTTTAGCTACGCAAGCAAAACTTGAGTTCATTAACACTGAAGAAATATATTAGAAATAAATATAAAAAAATTTATTAAATGTCGAAATATTTAAACTTTGAAACCGAGAATACATGTTAATTATCACAAAATATTTGCTCGCGCTTTTTTTAAAGCAAAGGTTATCAATTAGGGCCCCGAGCGAGGGATTTTTACACCTTATATCAACCAGAACAAAGTCTTATTAAAAATGAAAAAAGTAGTTTTTTTTTTTAAATTGGTTCATGTTTTTTAGAAGTTAATTAAACTGTAATCCCTTGCAGCGAAAGTAAGTAGCGTTATTTTCTCTTCAGTATTGCAACAACATTTCAATATTTTTAACACTCAATTAATTTAATAGAAAAACGCAAAATATAACCTCTTGAAGAAAAAGTTTTTATGAGGTTTTTTATATTGTTATTGACGTAATTTTTTTTTTTTTTTTTTTTTTACATTCTTTTATTTCTCTCGCATGATACTTCGTCAAATTTATTACTGTTTCATCAAGTAAAGTAAAAAATTAATCAGTTTCTTCCGGGTTCATTTGGACAAAGCAAAAGCAACACCAGAAATATAAGTTCTTCTTAATCTCCTTAAAACGCTTTCTCAAATCGAAATTTTATATTTGATATTGAATTATCCTTTCTGATGGAAACAACACGAGCAAAAGTTTAATACAAGATAAAATGTTAAATTGATTGAAATCTATTAAAAGCATCTTAAACATCATTGAATCTATTCTAAAATATTACAAAAACAGGAAAAAGAATAGGCTATCGAGTTTTTATTTTCTGAAAATTTATAGATGTCTAAAATTTAACTTTCCAACTTTTCTCTAAGTTTTCATAAAATTGTTTATCCGCAACAGACAGTTGGAGTCAAGTTTGGTTGTTTTTGTGTGCTCAACGATCTATGTGTTTATACTATAATGGAACCAGAACGAACATCTATGCCGAACCCAGAATTCGAATCCGGTACCTTGGGCATGCGATGTCCGAGCTCTAACCATACAACCATCAGTTGGGTTTTTCCATAACATATCTTAAACTTAATTCTGGGAAGTTTATAACTATGATTATTTTGCAAGTTGGGTTGTAATATTTTCTGAAGCAAGAAGTATGTTACGCTGGAATATCTTTACAGCAAGATCTGGACTATGAAGTATCGTCTGAGTATCAAGAAGGGAACACCTGAGGGGTAAAAGTCCCTCATGTGTGTCTTGAACAAATGAACTTACGGAATACATCCATCAGACAGAGTGACAAATAACACGAGACTTTCATGATCGCCTTCGTTATTCATCGTCTACTCGTCTTTGAAATAAGAAATTGCAGTTTAAGATTTTTATGCAAAGACTATTTTCACTAGGACGACTTATGCGTAAACGTAATTCTTCGATAACTAATATCTATCGCATTTAGTTTGCCAATTGTCGAGGAGCATTTCATGCCTGAGACTAATTCCAATACACTAAAAATATACTGCAGAACACCCTACAAGACAAACTCAATCCGAAACTAGGGCATGGAACATCGCACAACTTTCAATCACACTATTATACTGACTGTGTTGAAGACATTTGTTTTTCGACTTTTTATGTCTTTATAGCCCTTTTAGGGGAATTTCGGAGATGGGGATGTTAAGAACACCTTAAGATGCATTATCACAGTGATTTCGATCAAGATCGTTAGAGCTATTTTTTAACAATTACTGGAAAACATCATTTAAAAAAAAAAAAAAAAACGATTGTTGGACGAAAACGTTAATTGTAGGTCCCATAGCCCAATACACCAAATTGCAACATCAACGGTCAATTCGTTCGAAAGTTGCGCTGACTACGTACACACAAATAGATATTTTTCCTAGATCACCTTTTTTGAAGTAAGGATGTTCCAATACGTTGAAAAATGCAAAAAAAAAAAAAAAAAAAGCAAAAAAAAAAAATGGAATTTATTTTTTGGACTGAAAATAATACTTTCATCACCCTTTGTTAGCATATTGGTAATTGAAAGTAAAAATTCCTTTGTGGCCTTATTCAAATCATGGTATCCACATAGGTAGGATTATAATCTGCAAACATAAACATTCCTTTGTAATCATACCGGTAAAGCCACTTAAGTCTTTATGTGATTTCACCTACAAATCGAAGTCTGCTCGAGGGCCAATTCGATATCACGTTCTAAAGCAGTTGGCTTCTGAAAGTTCCACGCGACAATAGAAGATTATACTCATTGGTAGTTTAACGATTTCAGACACGGAAACGCTCATAATAGTCTCTTGAAATTATGTTCCGCATCAGACGGTTTTCAGGACTCATCTACCCCGCCCCTTTTTCCTATTAGTAACACGCCTTTGTACACGTCCTGGGATGAGGCAAGAAGCTCTTTGGACATGCACTCGCTCAAGATTCAGAAGCGTCATCCATGCGCTATGGGTTATTTGTTTACTAATGGATTATTGCATTTATGATTTGTAAACGTTCTTTGAAAGGTAATGTTCATTTTATAGGTAATCGAAACAGGTTAGGGTTAACAATATTCTAAGTATTGAATAGTTTCGGAAAAATCTACCCAAACACAAGACTAAGAGATTTCTATCGTAACAATTTTATTACTACTTGATGCATTTAAAACTCAGCCTCGATAATACCTTCGGAATAATTTACAATAGAAATTTTGAAGTCTCAAGTGATGAAGTGCATTGCAAAATCACTTTGCAGGGATAGCAGATTAACAAACTATAATTAAAAAAAACTTGATTTTTTAAAAACTATTTGAAAAAAATAGCTAGTAAAAACTTTAAACGCGTTTTTCTCGAAACTACATATTTTCAAATGGTGGACACTTATACTCCGAAACTACTCGGCCAATTTCAATGATTTTAGTCTTGTTTTGTTCGTTGAGATGTTTTGTATGCCAGTTTACCACATTTTTCCGAAAAAAAATTTAATTATAACACTGTTTTTTTTATCAAAGAAGAGTGAAAAACAGGTGTTTTTCCAACCATTTTTTCAAACATCAAACTTTTTTTTTTTTTGCCATTTGTGGTAAATTGTCACGTAAAGAACTATCCGGTGTAATTTCAGATTCACCCATCCTGAAATTAACTGTCCGCCGTGGGACACCATATTTTTGAGGCTTCGACTTTGGCGCCTCCTGAATAGTTGTTAAAAAATGAAATTTAAAAAAAAAATCAAGTATTTTTGTATTCTATAAGCTTCAAATAAAAGTTCGAAAAGGAGAAAAAAAAATAATCATTGTAATATCTTATACAGGACCTGAAAAAAAAATTATTGAAAATTTTGTGTTTTTTAGCTTTCCAATCAAGTACCTTAACACATTCGCTGCCGATCACGTATGAGCGCGAAATGTTCTCAAGTAGCCTGTTCAGATCAGATTGCGCCCTGTCGGAGTTGCCGTTCTTTGATGGGATTGTGTATTAAAAACAAAAGCTTCCAGTTAACCTCATGGAGGAAGACAAGATGTATCTGATATTTATATCACATAGCAAATACTATTTTGTTACTTCAGTTAATTCCATCAAGAACAGAAACTCCGATCGGGAGCAGTCTGATCAGGACAGACTACTGATTAGGACAGAGTAACAAGACATTCAGTGCTATCGCGCGATCGGCAGCGAATGTGTTAACGTGACCCCTATGCAATTTTAAATTTAAGTGACACAGTAATGACGCAAATTACCGATTTTGAACTCCATTTGGTAATTTTTTATTTAGTAAAATGTCCTCACCTTTAAACGATTTGCTGGTTAGATAGATATTAAGCATTTTTTTTTTTTTTTTTTAATTTTTTTTTTTAATTTTATTGTTTTTATCATTTGAAATTTAGCAACTTAGCCGCACGATTTCAAATCGATTTGAAAACATTTTTGAAATTGTACCCTCCCTAATCCATACATAATCAAATATGTTATACTAATCACGGCACATTTCAGAAGCTCGTAGCTTTTGTATATGATTCAATGTTCCTCTAAATGTTGCCCGGAAAAATTGCGATTCATAAAAAAAAAAAAAAATTAAAAAAAAATTGCTTCCTCTCCCCAACAATGCGGTTACAAATCTCACTTTCACGGAATCTTTCCACAAGAAGAAATCTCTCTGAATCGCGTTTCGAATAATAACAACCACGAGACGTTTCAAAAGCCGAGAGGAAACAACAGTTCACGCTCGACCTAGAGTAAAGTACCTTCACAAGAAGAAAAAAATCACACACGCACAAAAAGGGTGAAATGATGAAAAACAACATCAACAAAAAAAATTCAATGACCTGAAGTTAATGAAACGGGGGATGGCAGCAGCAAAGATGTTCTCTCGAAGAATGTGTGAAACGGGATGCAGAGGTGGCAAAATAGTCGTGGCCTACTTCTCGCGACAACAATGGGACGGATGGACAGACATACAAGCAATAGCTGCCCTCACGAAAGAGCATAGGAATAGAAGAACAATGATGTTAGTAGAAGAATGAGCATCTTATTGTTTTTTTTCCAACAACACTTTTACCCACTGTGGAAGAGTTGCGTTCAGACTGAGATTTCGACAAAGAAGATCGGATTTGGTCACGAGATATGAATGCTTATCTATTGTATAGTACGATGGCCGTGCAAATGCAAGACAGAAGAAAGTTGATTATTGTGAGAAGCTGCTACTTTAAATTTGAATTTCAAAAACCAATCAATATTCTGAATTCATTTGAATTAACCAATGAACGACATTTGCATTGTTTTGGTTTAAAGATGCCATAGAGTTCTATTAAATAAATTAATCTATTTTACAGATTCATCGAATTATTTAAAGCTAATTTTTTTTTTTTTTTTTTTTTTTTTTTTTTTTATGATTTATACTTGCCTTGAACATAATTTACAATTCATATTTAAAATATGAACATAATTTACGATGCATTCACATTTACACGATTCTAATTAAATTTAATGTCAACGTACTGAATCGTATACATTAATTTCCGCTTTATATATTTTTAGTTTCTATGGTGACGTTATGCCTAGTTCAATTTCAGTAAAATAGATAAATGCTGTTTGAAAATAGAAGAATGATAGTGTTAAGAGTATTTTAAAAAGTGCAAGAGTCCCTTATGATAGTAAACTTTAATTTTTCCTTATACAAATCAAGTAAATAAATTAATACTTATAGCAGTTTATATTTATTTCTTTGTATAGCTTATTACATAGTGTTTTTCAATGTAAAAACGTTTTCTTGTAAGCCTATTTTTGTTGGAAAGTTTAATTTTTATTGTTATTTGTTTTATTTTTAAAAAAATATTAATTCTTAATGCGATTACCATTAGAACTTCCATAAATAACCTGATAAAATCACTCGTATTATTTCGAGAAAAATAGTATTACTTGACCAAACGATTTCGTGGTTAGTTGGTTTGTATCCTCAACGACATTTTTTTGTGCACAATAACTGATAATCAGGCCGTGACCTACAGCTTAACTTGGATTCCGAACCACAGCAAACATCCATGACAAACTTCAGGTTTTTAGCTTAGTACATTTGGTATGCAAGTGGGTCCGGCAATAACGTGGTATCAATGTTTTTCAAGGGAAAACTGTTTCCAATTTTATCAAAAAATAGTGTGGGTCATATTGTATTTCCCTATAAAAATAGCAGAAAAAACAACTGGTAAATACCACTATCTGTGTGAAGATGATAGAATAGGAGCCACTTCAAATGCTTGTGCTCAAACTTTATAAGAAAAAAAAAATCTTACACATAAACTGTCTTAAGGTTGTGATGGATATTGGAAGCATTTCTTTTTTTCTTTCTTCTTTTTTTGGAAATGTATAGCT
This sequence comes from Linyphia triangularis, assembly GCA_963978545.1. Taxonomy (NCBI): domain Eukaryota; kingdom Metazoa; phylum Arthropoda; class Arachnida; order Araneae; family Linyphiidae; genus Linyphia; species Linyphia triangularis. The sequence goes on from OZ021727.1 coordinate 20,539,677, forward strand.
ATATATACCAAAGTGTCTAATTAAATATTATGAAGAATTACGTACTGTAACAAGAATGGTGTACAAAGAGAAATAAATGACTACAAAGGAATCCGTAAAATAATGAAAACGAAGACGATTTCTGTTTATGGTTAGTCTGAAATTCAACGAAACTCTTTTTTCATCTTGTGATGTTCCCAACAAATCGTCCGCCATTCTTCCAAGAAAAAAGGAAAACCTTTCTTTCCCAAAAGGGGAAAAGAAATCCTCCAATTCTTCGCCCACAATTCGTCCACTCCAACAGGCGGAAAGAGATACGGAAAGAAATACATCACACAAAAAGACACGACTTACAGAAAGAAAAAGAAAGACATTCAACAAGCGTGCTGCGAATTCTCCGATGTTCTTTTTTTTTCTTTTTACACCTTTTCATTCCATCCCAGCTACTTATTTACGCCTCCTATCGGAAAAGACAAGCTGAATCCAATAAAAGTCTTTCTAGGTAAACTACTGAAAGAGACTCGATTCTTACGAAAGTTTGATGTGGTTTTTGTGCAAGATCATAGTCCGTTGGTTTTCGAGCACACCGAGAAAAGAATGGCGGGAAGATGAAACATCCATCTTTTCTTTTTCTTTCTTTTGGTAGCGTGGAATAAAAAATCTTTGAAATGTTCTTTTGTGAAGTTTTGAAACCGAATGGCATCAGGACTGAAGTGTAAGTGGGATAACCAGCTTCAAGATCAATTTAATATTGGATTGCTGGTTTTGGAACATGTTTTGAAAGGAGTCGCTTGATGACGGCATTCAGGAAAAATCTCAAAAAACAACTGATTATTGTAGTACGTTGGCAAAACCAGATTTTCGCCTTTACCTTTTCGCATGTTTGAACAGAGAAAATTCCTTTAAATATTAGCTTTAATTTATGAAAATTATTTAATAGTTACATTACTTGTAATAAACAAAAGGAAATTCTTGAGGATAGCAAATAACATTGCAGCAAAACATCTTAAAACAACTTGGCTTTTTGCAAAACATCGTATTACAACTCTCCTTTACCTTTTTGCATTTTTGAACAGAAAGAATTCCTTTTAATATTAGTTTTTAATTTATAATAACTCTTTGATAGTTACATGACTTGAAATTTCTTGAGGACAGAAAATAAAACATTGTGGCAAAATCTCATAAAACAACTTATTGTCGCCGTATACTTTGATAACACTGAATTTTTGCCTTCACCTTTTTTGCATTTTTGAACAAAAAAAATTAAATATATCTTTTTTGTAATTTACTATATGATTTATACCAATTTAATAGGTTATTTGAGAAACTTTATGTGTAACTTTCTATTAAAATTGATTTTTCAATAATGGCTAATCTTTAGAAGAATTAGAAGAAATGCTTAGGAAATGAACTTGGATGTGGTAACTTAGCACTTAGCATTTCGTTGGTGGTCCTAAAACTTAGAATTTCTTTAATAAAACCTATATTTTTTTAACGGTAACACCTGGTAGTTACATTACTTGTAACAATTCAGATAGTTATTTAAGAAACCTTGTCAGACTCTTTTTGTTGAAATTGATATTTTTGAAATAATTTAGAAGTATAAGCAATTTTTGGATTTAGTCACTTAATAGCTAAACGTTTGGTCTTAAAATTTTAAGTTTATTTATGTTGGATTTCTTATTATGAAATATTTGTTTGTGATTTCCAAAATTAGCTTTTAGTTGACATATGAGGTTTCTCCAAATAACAGATTTAATAACTTGACTACCATGCTGATGGGTCTGGGGTCGAATCCGGGGTAAAACATGGATGTAAGACGTGGATGTCCTAAGTTAGGGGTAACGATGGCCCTCCTCCCACTGGGTGCCCCTTCACAAGTGGCCATCGCTACTGGCCTTGTAGTGGCCAAGTGACTAAGTACTATTACTATATTTGGATGACTAAGTACTATATTTGGATGACTAAGCACTATATTTGGATGACTAAGCACTATATTTGGATGACTAAGTACTATATTTGGATGACTAAGTACTATATTTGGATGACTAAGCACTATATTTGGATGACTAAGCACTATATTTGGATGACTAAGCACTATATTTGGATGACTAAGCACTATATTTGGATGACTAAGCACTATATTTGGATGACTAAGCACTATATTTGGATGACTAAGTACTATATTTGGATGACTAAGCACTATATTTGGATGACTAAGCACTATATTTGGATGTTAAGTACTATATTTGGATGACTAAGTACTATATTTGGATGACTAAGTACTATATTTAGATGACTAAGTACTATATTTGGATGACTATGTACTATATTTGGATGACTATGTACTATATTTGGATGACTATGTACTATATTTGGATGACTATGTACTATATTTGGATGACTATGTACTATATTTGGATGACTATGTACTATATTTGGATGACTATGTACTATATTTGGATGACTATGTACTATATTTGGATGACTATGTACTATATTTGGATGACTAAGTACTATATTTGGATGACTAAGCACTATATTTGGATGACTAAGTACTATATTTGGATGACTAAGTACTATATTTGGATGTTAAGTACTATATTTGGATGACTAAGTACTATATTTGGATGACTAAGTACTATATTTGGATGACTAAGTACTATATTTGGATGTTAAGTACTATATTTGGATGACTAAGTACTATATTTGGATGACTAAGTACTATATTTGGATGTTAAGTACTATATTTGGATGACTAAGCACTATATTTGGATGACTAAGTACTATATTTGGATGACTAAGTACTATATTTGGATGACTAAGTACTATATTTGGATGACTAAGTACTATATTTGGATGACTAAGTACTATATTTGGATGACTAAGTACTATATTTGGATGACTAAGTACTATATTTGGATGACTAAGTAATATATTTGGAAGACTAAGTACTATATTTGGATGACTAAGTACTATATTTGGATGAATAAGTACTATATTTGGATGTTAAGTACTATATTTGGATGTTAAGTACTATATTTGGATGTTAAGTACTATATTTGGATGACTAAGTACTATATTTGGATGACTAAGTACTATATTTGGATGACTAAGTACTATATTTGGATGACTAAGTACTATATTTGGATGACTAAGTACTATATTTGGATGACTAAGTACTATATTTGGATGTTAAGTACTATATTTGGATGTGAGGGCATAAATTCACGTCCATTTTTAATCAATAATTTTTTAAACGTAGATTGCGGCACATTTTCTGGTAGAAATGTTATTGATATCGGAGCTGTGTTAATGAATATAAAAATTGACAATGCATAACAAAGGATGCTTTAAAAACCCTATTATATACCCGGTTATATTATTAACTCCGAGCTTTTAAAAAGCAATTAATCAAAACCGCCATGTTGCAACTCACAACTTTCAAGCATTAATTCTGATATCTTTAAAAAGGCGAAAGAAAATCTCACATCGAAATCCGAGGTAGACCCAAGATTGTGGTATTTATTAGGGAATAAAAAAAAATATGTCCACTACTATATAATTCAGAACTTGTTTACTCCGATATTTCGCCACGTTAATGCTTCCTTTCGCAAGAGGTAATCTTGGCGCCCTAATCATTGCGCGTGTTCAGAATACGAAGACTTAAGAAAGTTCCTTAAAAAAAAGGAAAGAGAAAAAAGAAATTAACTTCGACTTTTTTTTTTTATTCATTTATATTTTTTGCCACTTTTCGGTCCTTTTCTTTGACTACAAAAGGACATAATGCGATTTAAATCACAGGGTCTTGTCAACCTGGTTTTTTTTTTTTTTTTTTTTTTATATACTTATATGTTTGGCTTTGATTACGAATCAAATTAGTAAGAAAAGGCGGGTGAGAAACAATTTTTTTTTTTTTTTTTTTTTTTTTTTTTTGTAGATCGATTTCTCAACCTTAAGATGACCGTTGATCACCAAGTTCCAAATACTTCATTTCGAATAAAAAAAAAATTAAAAAAAAAAAAAAAGAAGAGTTTTGAGTTGTATCACTTTTGAAGTGTCGAGTTTTGTTAGTTATGTATAGTGCGATATGGATTGCAACAGAAAAATACAGTTTATCCTCGACCTGAAAATTGAAATTTTCAAGTAGTAGCCAGTGGCCGGTAGACACTTTTAGTTTAGTAGCCACCACCAGTGGCCAGTTTGACCAGTGGCCCAGCCAGGGAAGGGAAGGTTGGGGTTTTACCTTTTACCTGAATGTATGTAATAGCACACTCAGATTATTATTATTATTTTTTTTTTTTTTTGGAGGAGGGTGTTTAAATTTTTTTTTTTTTTTTTGTATTAAATATATAAATCAAAAACACATATCTAAGTTAATTGTGTTTAATAAAATGTCAATGAAAAAAACAATCAAGTACAGAATCTAAGCTTTTTCACTTATGGATGCCTATATATTTGTTGCACATCTGTAGCATGGCTCTCTAAAGGGTTAATAAAAACGAAAAAATCCGACAGAATCAATTTGAAATATTAAGGAATTTAGGGTTCTAATACATTCTGTTGACAAAAAACGCAAGACAAGAAGAAAAATAATCATGCCTGTAAAGGATGCAGTCAGATTGCAGTTTGAAAATGTATTTTAACAGTAAGGTTACCGGTGGCCGCGCTTTTAAGTTTATAAGGTAACTAAAAATATAACAGAAATAATTTGGAAATAAAATAAGGGTTCTAATATATTTTGTTAAAAATAATCATGTCTGTAAAGGATATAGTCAGATTGAAGTTTAAAGATTTTTTTTTTTTTTTAACTCTAAGGTGAAGGCCGCACGGGGAATGCAAGAAGGAAAACTCAAAAGTTTCAAAATTCCCTGATTTTTATTTGAGTTTTATAAAACATCGATACATCAATACAAATACATCAGCATACATCTTTTTTTATACAATCAGGCGAAGCAAACGCATGCCTACACAAGGACTTGCCTGAGCATGCTAAAACATTAAGTGGTGACGGACAACGGACCACACTTTAGACCAATAGAAATACCCTTCGACTTAAGCCCAAGGGTAACAGAAACCAAAAAGTACCGTAACCATGTTTGATACAATTTTGTTTAATAATTATGTTTCACATACACATTTAAGAGTGCTTAATTTTTTAAACTTTAAGGAAAATTTTTTAAACTTAAAAAAAATGTTTATTTATGCTTTTTTTTTTTGTGATAAATAAAATCAAACAAGTTTACAATTCTCAAACAAAGTTTAGAAAAGTTATAAAACAAAAATTTAGCCAAACGAAGTTTTTATAAAAGTTGGGTAATGCTACGTTTCTGTTATGCAACAAAATAAAATGTTGTGTGACAAGTGGAACTTTGTTCATATAAAAGGGATAAATAATTTTTCAAATGTTTTCAATATTCAATCGTTTTTAATAACTGGTTCCTTGTAAGAGAAAAACGTAAAATAATTTTTCATAATTTTCGAAATACTTTTCATGTGTCACGCTCCATTAATCTCCAGTAATTTTTTTAAAATCAAATCTACTGATTAATTATAATTTATTTCCGGAAATATAAATGTTTATATGTTAAAGATTTTAAATTCAATAAATGTAGAGTAAATCATTCAATAAATTTGCACACATTTCTATAGAAGTAGAAGAAGCGTCAAACTTAAGAGTTTAATTTTAGTAAAAAACTAAGGGTGTGGAACATCGCACAGCTTTCAATTACACTATATAATATTGGTAATTGCAGTACAATTTAACATGGTGGTACCATTTTTCATTTTCACTAATTTCAATAAAAATGGCCAGTTTGGCGATATTTTTAGCAATAATATTTACATAAGCAAGGAAAAGGGGGAAAAAAACACGAAAAACCCCGCCAAAATCGGAAAATTGGGGAATTTATTCGATATACACTACATTGTCCTTGCTTGTGAGTGAAACGCAAAAAATTAATCGTTTATGTACGATGCTCTAGGGCAGAGAGTAATGTGTTAAAAGCACTCGTTTTCAAATTTGTACGCTTTTATCGTATTTTAATGGGAATTTCAGAGATGGGAATGTTTAGAACACCCTTCAGAGGCATTAACGCAGCGATTTTGATCAAAATCATTAGAGCCGTTTTTTAGCAATTACTGAAAAACGCGATTTTTTTAAATGCAGCTAGCTTATTAGCATGCGCGATTTCGACGAAAACCTGAATGGTAAGTCCATGGCCACCACAAAGCCGCACACCAAATTTGAACATCGTAGGTCAATTTGTTCGGGAGTTTTGCTGACCAAATTCACACGCAGACATATTTTCTAGATCACTTTCTTTAAAATCAGGATGTTCCAAAACGTAGAGAAATACAAAAAAAAAAAAAAAAAAAAAAAATTAAATATTTTTTTGTCCGAATCCTATATTTTCATTACCTATGAACATGGATAATTGAAAGTAATAAAATCATAAGTTGAAAACATCATCAGAATATATCGATATCATTGAGAATATGTTTACAAAAGATATACCTTTAGAAAATAACGTTATTTTAAACTGGTATGACATACACATACATAAGTGGTACATTAGCGTTTCATTTTAGTTTGAAATTATTTACTGTTATAAGAGTTACGCTGATCACTGATTTATTTTAATCGATCATTTTTGAAACTCTTTCCTGTTGCCAAAATTGTTCAATTAAAATAAATAAAAGACACAAATGCATAAAGGAGCATAAATTCTTTATAGAGAAGGTCAATCAATTCAACGTTGAGTTGCGATGTAACGGTGTAAGTAAAAAAAATTTTAACCGATCATTGCTGAAATTCTTTCCTGTTTCCAAAATTGTTTCTATCAGAATAAATAAAAGATATTTGGACGGTGAATGCATACATTTTTAATAAATTAATTTTGAAAAATAGTTTGGCATGCATTTTGCTGTTAGGGATGTTTTTAATATTAAAAATTAGGTGCAAACACCAAGCATACGCTGACAACAAGAATAAGCGCTATGTTAATGAATAGGAATCCAATCACTTTGATTGATAACTCTCTAATATATTATAGCGCAGATTTTGTTGTCAGTGAACATCTAAATGCTGCACTCAATTTCCCGGTTGATTTCACACGCTAAGTAGTTTTTCCAAGTTTATTTGTCAAATATTTTATTTATCACACACACACAAAAGTAAAAAAAGAAAGAGAAAAAACTGATAATATTAATTTATTTAAATATTATTAATAGCTTAAAACACGAACCAAGAGGAAGAACGGGTTAAAAATTACGGGAAAACAAATCAGTGAATGGAAATTTCTTCTCTAAAGATAAGTAGCCACGATAATTCTTTCGAAAATCCGAACAAAACAATCGAACTTGTGAAACATCAATACATAATCAGTTTGGAAGTCTTAATGGGCGTTAAAAGAAAAAAAAAAGGGGGGGGGGGGCATTAATGCCATTTCCAAAAATCGTGACTGATTTTCAATTGGCCATCAAACGTCACGTGACTGAATGAAAACAATCCTTTCCAAAGCTCGTAATTGAATGCTTTTCCATGATCGAGATTGCCAAAGGGCGAAACCGTCCCCAAGAACTCTGCGCGGGAAAAAAAGCGATAACATTTCTAGTGTTGATATAATGGTAATGCTGTTATTCGTGGATGCTCGGTAGTGCTTGACATGATACCTGATAACGGGATTGCGTTGCTTTTGCGCAAATTAATTCATTCTGATTTGCGTGATTGGAACACAACGGGGGCTATTCATTTGTACAAGATATGAGGTTTTTAACCGGTTATCTTTCGCTGTTTGTGAGATGACCTTGAACCTCGAATGAGTTTATGTTACAGGATGAAAGTCGGAATTAAAATTCAACCAATATATATATTTTTTTAATGTGACTTCAAAACGAAAAAGATTAAATTATTTTTTATAATAACGTGCAGAAAATTAAACTTTTTTCAATCATTTTTACTCGGAAAACGTGGCGAAGGTAGTACTTTTTAGCGAGGAGTACGGGAAAGTCGCACTGGTGTGAAAAAGTACTTTCTTGCACGCCTCTTCTTCAAATTTTAAATAGGTTTGATACAGAAATGACATTTTTAAAAAAGAATAACTGACTGAAGTTTCCAACAGTAGTTTATACATGTATTTAATAAAGTTTTTGTACGTTATTATAAAACTAGGGGTGTGGAACATCGCAAGATTTTCAATTACACTTTCTTACTCATATGGATTTGTGGCATTTACCGTTTTTTAAATTTCCATCGTTCGTTTAAAAAAAATGGCCAGTTTGACGATATTTTTTGCAATAATTGTAATATAAGACTTATAAAAAAAAGTGTGAAACATCAATACATAATCAGCTTCTAGCCAAAGGAAGTAAGGAAGGTATTTTAACGATCCAAACAAAATTCGAATTCTTACTTTTTTTTTTTAATATAGAGAGATCAATAAATGCACAATATTCAAACCATTTTTTTTTTTTTTATCCCCAACGACTTTAAAAACACGAATCAAACGAGGAGAAAAACTAATCATACCTGAAATTTCACAGCTGGACGTGAAGAGAAGGTACCATAACGATCCAGGAAAAATTTGAATCCTTACTTTTTTTTAATAAAGAGATATCATTGCACATATCCTGACCATTTATGTTGCCCTCAATGGCTTCAAAAAACGAATCTGGTGAGAAGAAAAACTATGTTTAAAATTTCAGAATTGTGCGAAAAGGGAAGGTACCATAACGATGCAAGAAAAATTTGAATCCTTACTCTTTTTTTTTAATATCGTGAGATCATTACGCATTTTCAGACTATTTCTAATGTCCTCAACGATTTCAAAAAATGAATCTAGAGAAGAGAAAAACTATGTTTAAAATTCCAAACTTGTACGTGTAGGGAAGGTACCATAACGATCCAGAAAAAATTTGAATCCTTACTCTTTTTTTTTTAATATCGTGAGATCATTACACATTTTCATACTATCTTGATATCAAAACATGAATCTAGAGAAGAAAAACTATGTTTAAAATTTCAGAATTGAACGTGAAGGGAAAGGAAGGTACCATAACGAACCGGCCGAAATTGAAATCCTTACTTGTTTTAATATACATGGATCATTACGCATATTCAGACCATTTCTGTTGTCCCCAAAGACTTTTTTAAAAAAATAATCAAATATGGCGAACAAAGACCCAGAAATAAAAGATACACGTGCAAACACTTCTCCAAAAATTATCTCCAGAGGTACATATTATTCAAAACTTCAGGTTCGCCGAGTCTTTTATATCCAGATGAGCCATTGTTGAGATCGGCAAATGAGGGCTGATGCGTGTGCGCCGACTTCAAAGCCAGTTTTTTTTTTAATGGTTGCAATTAAAGGGCTCCTCTAATCCTACTTCAAAAGGAAGTCTTTTAACGACAGGCGAAGATTTCGGCAGTTGTAGTTTAGATCACGAGAAAGATTATCGCTTCGGAAGGAGTAATAAATATGCGCAATTAGAATAGGATAAGGGATATTTGACAAAGAAAAGAAAGTATAATAAAGAAGACCTAGTATCAAATTAGCTTCTGAAGGAACTCCGCGGTTTCACCTCAAAAGCGATATAGATAGGTGGATAAAATCAATAAATACAGACTAAGGGAACAAAAACACCTAACAAATTAATCGAATTAGACAAGGATTTGACAAAAATATCGAAAAGTATCGCAACATTAAATAATATTGAATAAAATATCGCGCCAAATAAAGTATCGCCAAATTAATAATGGGATAATGGAAAATTTGACAAAGAACAGAAAAGTATGATAAAGTATAATAAAGAAGACCTAGTATCAAATTAGCTTCTGATGGAACCCCGGAAATTTTTCCTCAAAATTGATTTAGATAGGTGGATAGAGACAGAATATTATCAATAGAGAATAACCGTTAGAGACAGAATATAAGAACACACACACAAATTAATCGAATTAGACTAGACTTTGACAAAAGTATAGAAAATTATCACCAAATCAGAGTTTTTGAAGGCAAAAATGTTCAATTTATATTGTAATTTGTGTTGGTCAATTTATAATTTTGGTAAAGAATGTTGATTTCGCAGATAGATGAAAAGGCATATCCATTGTATAAATTTATCATTACCATCGTGTAGGAGTTGAAACTAAAACAGACGATTTTAATTTAATTATGTACAAACTTATCAATACCATTGTGTAGGAGTTGAAACTAAAACAGACGATTTTAATTTAATTATGTATAAACTTATCAATACCATTGTGTAGGAGTTGAAACTAAAACAGACGATTTTAATTTAATTATGTATAAACTTATCATTACCATCGTGTAGGAGTTGAAACTAAAACAGACGATTTTAATTTAATTATGTATAAACTTATCAATACCATTGTGTAGGAGTTGAAACTAAAACAGACGATTTTAATTTAATTATGTATAAACTTATCAATACCATTGTGTAGGAGTTGAAACTAAAACAGACGATTTTAATTTAATTATGTATAAAATTATCTATACTATTGAATAGGAGCTGAAACTAAAACAGATGATTTAAATTTAATTAAATTAATGTATTGGTAATAAAAATATTCTATAACAATCTGAAAATAAAAATAAAACACGAGATTTTTAGAATTTTATATCCATTATTATATTTTCCACTTATTAGACGATTGTAAATTCGATGGATGACGTTAAAAAAGAGAAGAATGATATCGTAGAAACTTGTGTAGTTTGTCATCATGCTCAATGCTGATGATGATGATGAATGGAGTAAGAGATAAAACAAAAAGCTTTAAAAATCGATATTCATTATTGTTTTCCTTTTGGTAAATATATATATATTTTTTTCAAGATAGAATAAAAACTCAAAAAGAAAATACAGAGAAAATCAATCGATCAATTATGAAACGAAGAGACCACAGGCAAAACAAACGAATCGTAATTGGATAAAACAAACGAATTTGAAATGAAAATAATAATAAAAAAAAAAGAATGTAAAAGATGGATTGTGTAAATATATTTTAATATGCAATAACAAATAAAAGGTATAATTATTTTCTATTATTTTATAATGAAAATAAGACACTAATTTTATATACTAAATAGGAAAACTAGACAAATAGAACAAATGCAAAAAGCAAAATCAATAGAACATTTACGTATAGCATAATTTCTTAGGGAATATTGAATTTGTACGTAAGAGGATATTCCGATGCGAAGAATTGTAATCAATTGATAAGAAATTGAGTGTTTTTAACTACATAGCAAAGTGACAGTTCCAGTCCATCCAAAAAGTGATTGAATTATTACTATATATTAGGACATATACGTTTCTATGGAAGAAAAATAAGTATCATTGGCTCTTTGGGTGCAGTAGTTTTTATTCTTACATTGATAAGATGACATACTGACACATTAATAAGAGTAGCTAAAAATATTATTACACAAATTTTTCTTCATATAATTGTAAATAATGACGTATTTCTTTAAAAGTTCTATTTTAATTTAATCAGGACAGCCTCAAAATTCAAGGAAAAAAAAGTTCCATGATTATTCGCTGATAGATTTCCAAAATATTCCATGATTTTATTATGGCATATTTTTTATTATTATTATTAAAATGTTCCCAACATTTCCAGATGTGTAGACACCCTGATCAAATAAGGCATGTATGTTAAAGAGATAATAAGCCAATTTTTAAAAAAAATAGTTAAAAAATTTTAAACTATTCCGTGATATTAACATTCTAACGATTACAACCAAAATTCTCAGGTAAAAGGCGCCAAAACACGGACGAACGGGGAAACGTACCTTCAGAACAAAGTAAATTTCCCTGATTTTCGTGAAATTTGTAAGAGTTCCCCGACAATTCTCCTGATTTTTTCCATAATCAGAAAGCTCCCTGTCATTTCCTTGATTTCCAGGTTATGTGGTCACTCGGTTATTTTATTTGTTAACAGCAATAATACAGGCAAAAAAAAAAAAAAAAAAAAAAAAAAAAAAAAAAAAAGGTGGCAACATCTAAATCAATCTTGAAATTTCGAGGTGTTTATGTCACATCATCGGTTGGCTGGATTTTTCGAGAATGTTTAACAAGTTCTAAAAGTTAAAAATTTAAGAAAGTTTAATAAGTTCTGAAAGTAAGAAAGTTAATTTAAGTTCTAAACGAGAAAGCGCTCCTATAAATAAAACCGCGACTTGAAATAATGGAACAGTTGAGTTCTTTGCCCTGCATCGAATGAATCTGAGTTCTTAGTTACTTTCGCTGTGCCTGCATTATCGCTGTATCCTAAGTTGTATGTACCGAAGCATGTATCAAAGTTTAGTAGAAATTTTACTGTTGTTCGGAAAAGATCTGTGAGTTTTCGAAAGATCTGGTTGTTTTCAGATTATCTAGCACCGTCAGCAACACGAGGGCTATAATGCGTCGAAACATTCGTCATTTGACAATCCAACATACATTTGCAAACTCCCATGCCTTATACGGAACTCGAACCCGCAACCTCGCAGTTTTGAAGCTAGCACGCTAACCACTATACCGTTTGGTCGGCACTTTCGAAATAATAATAATAATAATAAAATATAGTTTTTATTCACGCTAACCCCACAGCCATCAGGTGTGCTGGCCTATTTGAGAAACAGATATTCTGGAAGATCAGCCATTTGTGACCGAAACTCGAGCATCGTTTTAAAATATACTATTTTTTTTTTTTTAAATAAACATATCAAAAACATCACAAAACATATTTGTGCACTCCTTTCTGATGACTAGAATATTTAAATTTTAAAACTGTGCACCAACATTTTAAAACTTTCAGAATATTTTATCTAGAATTGGGCGAGATTGACCAATATCGGAATCCAACAGTCTATTTACAATGTTCTACATCGAGACTGTCCAATGTCAGCCTACATTAACCAAAGTTGGGGTTGCTGTTTGTGTACATATTTAAATACTACAACTGAAAATCTGCTCCTTTGAGGGTGAGGTAAGTTTAAAACTAAATGATGTGACATTAACTGGCTTTGCAAAAAATTATTTCAAATAGGTACCGTAACTTCTACGTTTCTACGAAAGAACAAGAAGTAGTACTGACTCATTTGTACAGTACTTTTTGTTTATAAATCGATAAGCTGATAATTTCAAAAATATAACTTAAAACCCACTGACAGTCATGTACGTATATATACGTCCATTTGATCCCCAGTTTTTCTAGCAATACACAACATTTTCAAATTTATAAAATTTAAAATAAAATATTTTTTAAATATTTTTATTAGGATGATAGTTTATAACCTATTTAAAAAAAAAAAATTAAAAAATAATAATTTAAAAAAATTATGTATTTGAATTAGAAATATAAGTTAAAAATTATTGCTGGGAAAACAACTGTAGAATTTCGCCCATTCCCATGACCGTCAGTGGTTTAAAATATATACTAAGGGCCAAAATTAAATTTTAAGCGCGTTGCTGCCATCGATATAGATAAACAACTGGATAGACTGCTCCATTGTCAATGCAACGGGAAAAACGCGCCGGGGATTGCGAAGCTGGTGGGAAGATTAACCAATCACAGTTCACTTTTATAGTTGGATGGAAATGCGAAAAACCTTGTAAAATGCTAGAGTATATATCTTTTTGCACGTTATTGCTAATTAAGGTCTACTATTGACATTTCTGCTGTGTACAATCCAAAATTTTCTTTTCAATTCTCGGCAATCCGTATTTTTTATCCCACCAATTGCATCTGGCAACGGCTTCATTTTCACCGCGTTAAGCAGTCTATCCAGCTGTTTATCTATATCGATGGTTGCTGCTTGCTCACATGTTTAGATATTACTACTAAAATTCGGCTCGTTTGAAATAAATATAATAGGGAAAACCAGAATCGTGACAAACAGAAAATTTTCACAAAAAACCAACCAAAAATAAAAAATTCTCTCGAAAAATTCTTTTCATGTATGTCGCTGTGCATAAACAACAAATAAAAAACCTTGAACCACGACGATTCCAAGGCATGCACACATAAAAAGGAAACACCTTAAAATTCCGCATACGTACCCGCAGCGACCGAAGCATGACACTTTAAAAAAAAAATAAAAAAAATCTATTCCGACACGCCTTCTGCAGACCCATAACATTAAATCAAAAGAAATGGAGGTGGGAAAAATAACCTGGATTATCTTATTTTCATCTGAATGTCAATTGAAGTTGTCATAAGTTGAAAACATTGCTGAGGAGACCATTTGGAGAAATATCTTATCGAAGAATTTTACTTCGGCAATTAAACCAGTTGGACCAAACGTTAAGTAAGGAAGTTTGTTTGCTTAAACGAATAATATTTATCAAATAAAGTTGGCAATCAAATGGCGCATTATTTAGTCCCATTACTGTCAGTTAAGGAATAAAATGTGTGTGAAATCAAATATTGGCTTAATTTTGTATAATACAGCATTAGTAAGTAGTAGCAGTTAGAAGTCTTTAAGAGCAATTCAAGACTTGGTTTGTGACGCATAACATTAAAACAAATGGAATGGAGTTGGGAAAATAAACAGGATTATCTTATTTTCAGCCGAATGTTAATTGGAGTTGTCATGAAGTTGGGAACACTGCAGAAAAGATCATTTTGAACTTTCGTTTCAGCCATGGACAAAAATGGGAACTTTTGTGAAATATATTGAAAGGATGAAAATTACTTTGGGATGACCATGAAAATCAGAAATACGATTTAAAATACAAACAGATTTGGTAATAGTTCAATTGGGAATTACATAATGTGAGTGAATAAATTGCAGGAAAGGGTAATGGTTTAATGCAGGGTGCCACAAAATTCAGGGAAAAAAGTTCTCTGATAATTCCCTGACAGATTTCTAAAAAATTCCCTGATTTTAGAGCAAACTTTTTTTTCAAATTTCCCCAATTTTCTTAGGTTTTCCAGATGTCTAGACACCCTGATCAAATAGTTTATCACTTTAGCAAACATGTTCTATTTCTTAAAAAATTGTTGGTAATGAAAACGTTTAAATTATTCCGTAACATTAAACTTCTAATGCCTTACCACTACAAATCTCCATGTAAATAGCGCCAAAAGATGGATGAACGTGCCTTAAATACAAAATTTCCCTGATTTTCATGATATTTTAAAAAGTTCCCTGACATTTCCCTGATTTTTTCCAGAATCAGAAAGCTCCCTGACATTTTCCTGATTTCCAGGTTTTCCCGGTTCTGTGACCACTCTGTTATGGGATTAAATATTCACCTGAAATATTTGTTATAAATGAACGCTAATCGACAATACATAATTGCAAAAGATAGTCTAATGATATCTTCTTTCCATTTTGTGGATGACATAAGTCAGTGAAACAAACCATATTTATTAAAAGGAAGTCCTAGTAAGGATCATTCCCTATACTCGCTATGTTACAATCTTCTAACCCAGTGCATTTAGAAACTACTTTGTATAAAACCTTCAAATTTGACGTGTAGGTACGAAAATGATCACTTAATGAAATGACGCAAATTGTTTTTATTTTATTATTATTTAATTAAAATAGCAAAAGACGAAACCAGGTGGAGCCACTGCATAAGCATTAACGTAATGATTTTAAATATAAAATAAAATATATTATACGTTATTTCCGAGTTTTTAATTTATATCATCTCATAAAGTGATCATTTTCGTACCGATTCGCCAAATTTCACGGTTTTTTGCAAAGTAGTTTCTAAATGCACTGGGCTAGAAGATCGTAACATAGCGAGTATCGGGAAAGATCCTTACTAGAAGTTCTTCTTAATCCAGTTGGGTCAAACATTAAGTAAGTTAATTTGTTTGCATAAACGAATAATATTTATTAAATAAAGTTGGAAATCAAATGTCCCATTAAGTGTCTCATTACCGTTAGTTAAGAAATAAAATTTGATTGAAATCAAATATTGTCTTGATTTTGTAAAAGAAGTTATTGTCAGCAATTCAAGACTGTGTTAGTGTTAGTGAGGCTGAAGAAACAGTACTATAAATAAATACCGAGGGAAGTACATCGAGCCATTTGCACCTATTCCCTTTTTGTTCCATATTGAAAAGGCCGACCAAACGGTATAGTGGTTAGCGTGCTAGCTTCTAGACCGAGAATTTGCGGGTTCGAGTCCCGTGGTTAGGTATGGGTGTTTGTAAATGTATGTTGGCTTGTCAAATGACGAATGTTTCGGTGCATTATAGCCCTCGTATTGCTGACGGCGCCAGATAATCTGAAAACAACCAACCAACCAATCCATATTGAAAAAGAATTTTTATTGGATATTTGCGTATGTGGCGTGTTTTCTATATCATCTTAGAGTTGCTAGCCTAAAGCTTCTAGGCATCCTAGAGTTGATGCCATAAAACTTTTTAACTTCACAAAAATGCTGAAGTACATTTTTTTTTTTTATTTAATTTCTTTGCAAAAATCAAAATTCAACAAGTTTTTAACTTCTTCCTTAGAGAGCTTATCTAAAATATGAAATTTCCCAAAAAGACAAAACGAATCCCTGCAAAACTAATTCCACAACAACGCCGCTAAAATAAATATCGAATAAAACAAAGTCCTCGGTACAATGAAATAAATCAATTAGAAAAATCTCCCAATGACATTGTTAGTGAAGAACTCATCTGTTAAATTCCGTTGCTACTATCTTCCAACAAAACGAAGACATTCAAAAGAAAAAAGGAAACTGTTTGCTTAGGTGTTCAAATAATAGAGCACTTCCCATCATCGGCTCTTTCTTAATCCCTTCCGATGTCATCATCGTATTTAGTGATCATTTCATCAAAGTGTCATCGGCCCATTGGTTGTGTGATTTGGTTGAACAGGATCTGTTAGAAGCGATTGCCAATTCCCTGAAGGCTTTATTATATTAATGTCATATTCTATTTGTGACCAGAGTATCTTTCGAAATATTGTTTCACCAGTGATACGAAATCTTCTACCAAATATGATACTATTCATTTCGATAGACTATTAAATCCATCAAAGGGAATTTCCATGATCTTTTAGAACTTAAATTCACCAAACAACGGATGTAACATTTCATGATTGCATTTTTGTTTTATTAATGTATATTTTCTTTAAGGCGTAGGCCATACAAGTTTGTGACCTGCGTATTTTTTTTCTTTGAAACGTATCAGTTTTTAAAAATTTAATTTATTATCACAGCTTTGACAAATATGCCCTATCCTTTTATGTGTTCCCATGTAACTCTACTTTAGTACGAGCATCTGCTTAACCTTCTCCTCCCCCCCCCCCCCCAATCTCACATGTTCTTTGCTCTAGCAAGCGCTTAGCTCTTTATTTCTTTTTACTTTTTTATTCCACACTGGTAACTATCCGAGATGAAGCAGAAGTGGCCAACCCTTCAGGTAATCAACTACAGAGTTTATTTATGATCTAGTACAATTAAATATTTTATTTCATCTGGATATAAAATATATTGTAAAAGAAGTCGCCCTTAAAAACAACTTTCAAAATCTTTTAAGGTGAAAGGGGATGCACTTGCAACCTCCTAGATTTTGGAAGAAAGAAAAAAAAAAAATCAAAGTTATAAAAAAAATACCCCCCCCCCCCTCCCCCCTTTCCCATCTCCTTGCACTTTCTTGATAATAATTCTGCCGCCCCTTATGGCCTTAAAATCCATACAGATCCTGTTTATCATTTTGAACTATATCTAAAAATATTTTTAAATGTACTATAGAGAGAAACTTCAATTTAATTACATCCTGAAATTTGAATCGAAATCAACAAACATAAATGTATGTTGAATTTGTAGTTATAAAAACTACAAATTCAACATACATTTATGTTTGTAGACCTAAATTAAGCAGAATAAATTAAAACCATAAAATTAATATATATATATATTCAACAGTATAGTGTTTTGGATGCAATACGATTAATTTAAACTTTTTTTTTCTCTCTCCTTTAAAAATAAAATATATATAATTTTCTCACCAGTGGAATTTAAACCTTGAAATATGATTAAATAATAATTAAAAAACGTTCAATTTCGAGGTGAGTGCAATTGGAAATAAATGGCGTGAGGTAATCAAACCAATTTCATTGACCCAAATAATTTACTTTTTAATAGAATTTAATCATCGAAAATGAACAAATATTGTCTTACATTGAAGAGCACAGGTTTTTTTTTTCTTTGTTTTTTTTTTAATATACACTAAATATTAGATAATTGTTTTGCCATTGAAACTGGTTTGCTGTCATAAATGTGTAAAACACGAAATTTTTACCTATGTAATCAAGTTTCATGAAAATTGAACGTACTCTAATCATAAAAATTAAAGTTTGAACGTAAACAACATCAAACCTTGAAGAAAATTAAATTGGAAAAATAATAGAATTTTAATTAATTATAAGAAAATAATAGACAAATTTTCTATTAAAATTCTCCTTGAAGACTTTTAGTCCAATTTTACTGATGAATTAAAAATATCCAATTTAAAATAGAGAAACATGGAATTTTTATGAGTTATAGGTAGGAATTCATACCGAATAATTGAAGCCACAGAAAAACTATTAAATTTCAATTTATCTGGTTAATTAAATTGACTGTGGATTTATATTTGTTTGATAAACAAATATAAATTTTTAGTCCCGACTCTTGAAATCTATACGATAAAAATATAGTTGGGTATTTCAGGTTGTCGTTGTTTTTTCAGATTATCTGGCGCCGTCAGCAACACGAGGGCTATAATGCGCCGAAACATTCGTCATTAGACAAGCCAACATACATTTACAAACACTCATGCCTAACACGGGAAACGAACCCGCAACCTCGCGGTCTAGAAGCTAGCTAGCTAACCACTATACCGTTTGGTCGGCTGGGTATTTCAGGAAATAAAAAAAAAAAAAAGAAGCGCCTTTAAGTTTTAATTTTACTTAATACTTTATTTTCCTAACCACTATTACTTATGACAGTTTTAGCGAATTATACGGCTTTGACCGAGCTATTTCATGGCGTCACTTTCTTGCCGAATCCCTATTGGCTAACCCTGTCTCCTCTCAGTTCAAGACGTCACATGTAAAATTATTGCACAGCCAATCAGCGCGTAGTAAACCGGATCGCACATCACTGTAGCGTATTCAACGAGATCAGGATGAGTTGTCTTGGATTAGAGGGGGTTCCATCATCCCCTGCTCGAACGCTCGTCAACCCTTGTTCAGTTATTTTCGCAAACCGTTCTGTTGCATTCCAACACAAATTGTTGTGACAGTTCTGGTTTTGCCGAACAGACATATCCAGAAAGTCCTTTTTAAGTCTGGAATGTCCAAATTGCGTCCCAGTGTGAAATAGATCAATTTTGAATAAACTTGGGACATCCGCTTAGGATTTAAAAGGGAAGGGAACAGACCAGATGTCACATTCGAACTTCACATGGATGGTACGAATACGATATTCTGGAGGCGTTCGAAGAATGTTCTCGAATGAACTACGATTTCAGAACGACCACATGAACGATTCCTTTTCGTATATCCTACGCTCAAGTGACACCACCAGGATGACCAATTTTGAACTTTCTAAAGATGCGATTCCAAATCTGCTTTTTATTTCTTTAATGTATAATTTGCAAGAATCAGTGCTACAAATTTCACTAAATTCCTTTTACTGAACCAGATTACTAATAGAAATTATTTGGTTACGATTAACCGTAAGGTATCTCTTAAGTTGAAAATGACGTCAAAAGGCTATGGTCGCCAAATCCAAAAGGGCATCAAAACGTCGTGTTACCAAATCCGAATATTTGGTTGCCGGAGTATCAAATTGCCAAGTTGGCAATGGATTGTCACATTCGGTGTCAAATCGCCAACTTTCAAAAAGTCGCCAGGAGGCACCTTACAGTAAATATATGAACCAATTGTTTCTTTTTCGTTCTTAGACAGTCAAATTTCCTTAAGAACATTTACTTTGATTTTGCAAAAGATTCTGAGTAACCATGTCTGCGCATTTTCGCTGCCACAATACTTGTTTTAGTGCACAATCGAAGTCGGAACTTCTAAACAATGGCTAAAGAAACACTGAGGGAAATTAACAGAAGACGCATCGACA
Source organism: Linyphia triangularis (assembly GCA_963978545.1). Taxonomy (NCBI): domain Eukaryota; kingdom Metazoa; phylum Arthropoda; class Arachnida; order Araneae; family Linyphiidae; genus Linyphia; species Linyphia triangularis. The sequence continues at coordinate 20,559,753 of OZ021727.1, forward strand.
TCGAAACACTGGATGTTTATGCAGAGGATGGGATTCTTAAACAAGAGGATTCTCTTGCAATAACAGAGGCACAAGAGACTGGATGCGGTTGCGGTTATTTCGATTTACAATCGTCCGAGATAATGGTCAGTGCCCGGAGGGCTGTGTTATTGTTTTTTTTTAGAGGATAAAATTGGGCCTTTAATTGGATGGATATGCGGTTACAAGTGCATGATGCAATGCAAAGGTGTTTCGCTCGTTGCGATAGGTTAACGACGCAGGATGTTTGTGAATGAAGGTGATGCACAAATACCGACGGATTATGCCTGTGTAGAATATGCGTGATGAATAGAATGGCGTTGTTTTCTAGAAGGTTTCATCATTCAGAAGCACTTAACGGATACTAACGCTTGTGAGTTAATAACGCGTTTGTTTGATTGGTTGTATAAAAGTATGATGTAATTCTAGATACATGTGACTACTAAGATACTGTGTTTATGCAAAACAAAGATGTTAAAGAATGATATGATGCATAACACAACTATAGAATAATATAACCCATAAAAATAAAGTTTTTAATATAAATCCTTTATAGGCATCGTCAATTTTTGTGTTGTTTAACATTGAGCCGTTTCTGTTGCCAGCGTGTGCTTGATGTTCGTATCTAATTTTATATGTTAAAAATATCTCTATCAGCAAAATATCCGTAAACTACTTTTCAAAATGTATTCATTAAAAATGAATGCGAATTTATGCACTCACATCCAAATATCTTTTATTTATTCTAATTAAAACAATTTATTTTATTTTTATTTATAAAAACAATTTTGGCAACAGGAAAAAGTTTCTTCAATGATCGTTTAAATGCTATTTCAGCGCGACTGAAATGCGGTAAGTTTGTTGGTTGGTTGTTTGTTTTCAGATTATCTGGCGCCGTCAGCAACACGAGGGCTATAATGCGCCGAAACATTCGTCATTAGACAAGCCAACATACATTTACAAACACCCATGCCTAACACTAGACTCGAACCCGCAACCTCGCGGTCTAGAGGCTAGCAAGCTAACCACTATACCGTTATCGGTAAGTTTGTTAATTAGTATTCTGCAAAACCGACATTTTAGTGACAGTGACAGCTGCCAAAATTTTATAGAATGCATTGTCGTCGACATCGAATCTATCTGCTATGTTTCAGACTGATTTAATGACGGCTAAGTGGGCAATTAAACCGCCTCAGATTTGCCCGCCATTGACAAGCATACACACAAAATCGAAGTTAATATAAAGGATTCAAAAAACTATTCGTCAGAAGAGGATGTCTCAGCCATTAAACTTGTGCATCATTTATCAATTTTGGTTTAGCAAAAATGGAGAAAAGGGGATCATCAAAAAAAAAAGTCTGTAATTGATATCAGCAAATGATTTTCTTTTTTTTTTTTAAATAAATTAAATGCACACACATTAAGTGCTTTTAGAAAAGGTTTGATATTACTTGGCAAAATTTTACTCCAAAAACGTCTTTACACCCATTCCAAATCGCCTTGAATGGAGTAGAAATTTTCGATTCTTGACACGTAGAGCAAAAAACATAAGAAGTATGTCGAATTTTACTCTTTGCACCGAATCCGATTAATCTATCCCGACGTTTCAATCAATGGTGATGGAAACGTATTCATTATATGCCTAATTAATTGCCACTTTAAACCGTAGGTGAAGAGATTGGATAATCCATCAAACCAATCAAAGAAGAAATCGCAGCAGCTTATAATGGTTAGTGTATCTTAGATTTCGCAATCATATTTCCTTATATGATGAATGGATATATTATTCACTCCATAATACAGGTGAACTAGTAAACGTAATTTTAACCAGAAGAGCGAAAACAATCTTTAAACGTAATTTTACGTGCCGACTATATAGAATGTACACCATGCTTTAATGAAGAAAACATGTTTTTTACTTTCAATTACCCATATGTAATACAAAAGGTAATGAAAGTATAGGACTCGTTCAAAAAACAAATTTCGATTTTTTTTGCATTTATTCACGTTTTGGAACATCCTGGTATCAAAAAAGTGATCTATAAAAAAATGTCTATCTGTGTATCTGTGTGTACGTGGTCAGAATAACTCCCGAACAAATTGACATACGATGTTCAAATTTGGTGGGCAGGTTGGTGATGAAACAAGGACCTACCATTAAGGTTTTCGTCAAAATCTCGCATGCGCATAAGGTAGCTGCCATTGAAAAAATCATGTTTTTCAATGATTGCTAAAAAACGGCTCTAACGATTTTGATAAAAAAATCGCTGTGCTAATGCCTCTTAAGGTGTTCTAAACATCCCCAAATCCGAAATTCCCGTAAAAATGCTTTAATGCCATACAAAGTCGAAAAACGAATGCCTTCAACACACCGTCCTCTTTGCTTGAACATAGCTCATGAAGAATATTGGATTGCAGGACGGTTTTCAAAACGTGGAGAAATGTAAAAATCGATTTTTTTTTTTTTTTTTTTTTTTTGTACCGGAAACAATACTTTTATTACCCAATGTAAACATGCAGGTAATTGAAAGTAAAAAACTGTCGTTTTAAAAACTTCAGATGCTATAAGCTAGTAGAAAGTCGGCTGATTCTATTTAAATCACCGGCCCAGAAAGGATTTAAGAACAATGAAAAGAGAAATCGTAACAATTCCCCAGTTCCATCGGAAGTTACAACCCGGCACAATCAATCGCCAAGTGGCCGGGTGTCCTTCAGATTATCGGCACTTGCCAGATTTTGGTTCAGGAAGCCCTTTCGAACAAGCTTCCGATTGCGAAGGTATTTTGGTGCACCATGGAAAGACACAAGGAAGACCGTCCGTTCAGTATCGTTTGGGAGGGATGTTTGATAGCCGCTATCTCCCTTCAACCCTTCTCAGATACTTCCAATTCGAACGATTAACAGAAAGGATTGATGGACGTTTGGCATGGAAAGTGCGATTATATTTAGAATGGAAGTGGATGCTACCGGTTATGGACTGTACTGTTTTGCCCTACTTACAGATGGTACTTTGCTGTTACTTTAAATATACTAGTTTGATCTCGCACGTGTCAACACTACTTCCGACTGCTTCTTTGGTTGTTGATTAGTTGTTAAATGTTTTAGCCACATACATTGCAATTAAGCGTTTCGCTCTTAAAAGACCAAGCATTTTAAATTTAACTTCATAAGCTTTTCAAATAGTTGACCAAAGCGACTTTTTGTATATTAACACAAAAATTGCAGAATATCATTGTTATTTATGCAATTAATAATAATATTTTGTACTACTTATATTTGATACTTGGTGTTATTTTAATATACTAGTTGGATCTCGCACATGAAAACATTATTTCCGACTGCTTCTTTGGTTGTTGATTAGTTGTTAAATGTTTTAGCCACATACATTGCAATTAAGCGTTTCGCTCTTAAAAGACCAAGCATTTTAAATTTAACTTCATAAGCTTTTCAAATAGTTGACCAAAGCGACTTTTTGTATATTAACACAAAAATTGCAGAATATCATTGTTATTTATGCAATTAATAATAATATTTTGTACTACTTATATTTGATACTTGGTGTTATTTTAATATACTAGTTGGATCTCGCACATGAAAACATTATTTCCGACTGCTTCTTTAGTTGTTTATTAGTTGTTAATGTTTTAGTGACATGCATTGCAATTAAGCGTTTCTCTCTTAAGAGACCAAGCATAATAAACTTAACTGCTTAAGCTTTTCAAATAGTTAACGAATGCGAATTTTCGTATTAACACAAAAATTGCAGATTGTTATTGTTAGTTAGGCAACTATAGTTGCAAAAGTAATACTTTTTTTTAAATGATACAAAGTGCTTTTTTGACGAGTTACGAACTACTTAAGTTTTTCAAATAGTTAATCAATGCGAATTTTCGTATTAACACAAAAATTGCAGATTGTTAGTTACGCAGCTATAGTTGCAAAAGTAATACTTTTTTAAACGATACAAATTGCCTTTTTGACGAGTTACGAACTTCTTAAGCTTTTCCTTAACCAATGCGAATTTTCGTACTAACACAAAAATTGCAGATTGTTATTGTTAGTCATGCAGCTTTAGTTGCAAAAGTAATACTTTTTTAAACAATACAAAATGCTTTTTTGACGAGTTAAAAAAAGCAATTTCGCTAATGTTACATAGAATAATTTTTATAATCACGTGCAAAAACTATTTGCAATGCATATACTATACTACATATTAATGTTGGAAACTCCAGTCAATGAATTTCTTCTTAAAATACGTCATTTCTATACCAAGACTGCATAAAATTAAGAAAAAAGCTCGAGGCGTGTGATAAAGAATACTTTGTCCACTAGGACGATATAAAGACGATACTACTGCACCTCGTGATAACGCGCTATCTGATGAAAGAAAATTTAATTTTTTGTACGTTTTTATAAAAAAAGGTAAATGTTTAGCATGTTTGAAACCAAAAAGAAGGGGTAAAACGATGTGTTAGATTTAAACTCCTCAAACGTTGCAGTTTTCTGTAATAGTGAAATATTGCTACACCTAAAATAAATTGCCTATTGCTCAATTCAGAAAGACAAGTAACACGACAAAAGTTAATATTTTCATGACCACAACACTGAACAAAACAGGACATCTAGAGTTATATAACAAGTAGAGTTTAATTACAAATGTTTATGAAGTAGATTGGTAGTTTTTGTTGTTTTCAGATTACCTGTAACCGTCAGCAACACGAGGATTATAATGCGCCAAAACATTCGTCATTAGACCTGCCAACATATATTTACAAACACCCATGCCTAACACGGGACTCGAACCCGCAACCTCGCGGTCTAGAAGCTAGCACGCTAACCACTATACCGTTTGGTCGGCGTTTATGAAGTAGAAATTTGACCTTGCAATTTTCCGAGTTGAGTCCTTTTTGCAACAGTCGTTTCATACAGGAAAGCTTAAAATTAAATGTCGTTGAAACGAATAGGGTAACAACATGCATTGTAATTTTGATGGCATGGGGCTACAGATCTTATAGTTCCATCAAACGCATATTATCCGGTATTATCTATTTGACGTCTAGTAACCTAATGGATTAAATTATACATATTTTCTGTGTTTGGCAGGTATCAGAAATAGAAAATAACAACCTCATTTTTTTTTACAACTTTCAAACATGAGATCAACGCAAACGATGACAAATAGCGAGACCTGCAAAGTACATCCACTGCAATTCTGACCCCACGTTAAGCTGCAGACCCCTTCCTATATCATACAGTTACTCAGTATTCACCTTAGAACCTCAAAACAAAACCGAAACCCGGAAACTTCGAACGCACCCCACACACCAACACAAAAAAATCAAGGTGGTTAAAAAAAAAAAAAAAAAAAAAAAAAAAAAAGCATCCCGAAAAAAACTACAATGCTTTGTTTCCAAACGATATAAAAGTACCATCCGTAATGCCAGATGGGGGGAAGAGGGGGGAGGGGGGTGTCTCTTATTGCTACCTGTCAAGCCCCCCAACCAGAAAGGCGCGGGGAGATTAATAGATTCCGAAGAGCAATAAGGAAGTGCACGGTGTCCATAGTGATGGTCGCAAAACAAAGATGGAAGACAGATGGGGAGGGGGGGGGGGGGCGTAGGCTCTGTTAATATAGGCGGAGTGTATAGGTGTGTTTTGATAGAGCGGAATGGGAGAGTTCTGTAGAGTTAGTTTTCCGTTGTCTGAGGTAACATGTTTTTTAAAGATGATCAAGAAGTAATATTTTTAGTGCTTTTTTTTAAAAAAAAAAATAATTGTTGAAATAATAGCAGGAGGAATTAACCAACTAAGTCTTTTTTTTTTTTTTTTTTCTTCCTATATTATGCTAAAAAGTTGTAAGGCACCCGTTGGAAAATAATGAATATAACAAATACTTTAACTTAATGTTTACAGAAAAGGAATCCACTGCTGTTTGATTTTTTAAAAAAAAGTATGGATTTAGTAGTATTTCGTACAACAAAGTAATTTAATATTTTGATATTGTGTTGTTGATGAGTAGATAGATAGATAAATTGTTTTTGTTTAATTCCATTATCATCTTGTTATTTAGTTAATACCCGAAAGGGCTACAGTGATGTCATCGTTGTCTCTAGATATTCTGTAATACGAGTATGTTTCCAACATTACAATGAAAACCATGAATTTCGTGAAATTAACTAACTTTTTTCTACCCCTAAAACTTAATTGAATGCATCGTCAGCGACAACGTCTATCTTCCAAGTTTCAGATAGATGGAATGACGGTAAATATGTTATAGAAGTTTATACATTTGATTTTAAAATGCCTAAAATCATCTCCAATTCAATATCGGACATCAATACTTCGCACATGATCTGACACCTAAGCAGATCAATAACTTTAAAAAAAAACAAAAAAAACACCCACCTATGTATTCCTGACAAAATACCATTCGTTTGGTTGGTTGTATTCAGATTATCTGGCGCCGTCAGCAACACGAGGGCTATAATGCGCCGAAACATTTCGTCATTTAACAAACCAACATACATTTACAAACACCCATGCCTACACGGGACTCGAACCCGCAACCTCGCGGTCTAGAAGCCATCACACTAACCACTATACCGTCTGGTCGGCCCATTCGTTTGGAACCAAAAGCAGTTAATCGAAAATTTTGACTAATTTGTTTGGTATAAGAAATGCTTGAAATCCTGCAGACATCAAAATTTATTTTTGTTACTTATGTACTATTCCGTCGATCATTTATGAACATTTTATTGGCGACAAGCAGTTCGAACCTCCTTGTTTTTCGAAACACCTCTGCTGTGTAAAGTACCAGGAATCCGTCCGGATCAATTGTTTCGAATTTCAATCCATTTGGCGATCTTAAATTTTCGCCAACGGTCGTCGGGATAATAAGTACTTTTTTAAGTATGTTAGGTATTAAATTAAGGCACTATTCCTTTACAAGGATGCCAGATAAGAATCGACAAATACAGTGATAACACATTCAAACAAATAACCTTCCGATACGTAAAAAGGCTGCTTTAGCAACCCCCCGAAATAAGGAATTAAAATAAAAAACCACTAAGTTAAAATATTATTGTCGTGTCAACATTTCAGCTTGGCGATAACTGCGCCAACTTTCAGACTTGGCGGATTTTAGTACCCGTCTCACGGAAGAGTACCCAAATTAAGAATTTGAAAAGAAAAATAAAGTATCGCTATCTTTAATTGCCTTTTCCTGCTAGTTGGTGATTTCCGAATTATGACCGTTTTCCACCACCACATAACGAAACATCTTAACCAGAAAGAAACGTCGAACTCTTAAATAACAAATCGACAGACCTCCTTTTAGAATATTCCCGTCATAATCACTCAACTAGGACTGACGCCATTTTTTTCTCACAGACCCCAAGAAAAAAATAACCGGAAAATTTAAATTAAAAACGATAAGTTATGTTCCTGACCTTTCCACGGCCGACCACTTGCACTTCTCAAGGAATCCGAAAATTAACCAATTGATCTTCCGATGTTGATGTAACTTCCGCCATACCGGTTTTTCTTTTGGCAAGTTTGTTTAAGCATTTGGCTCTTAGGCAAAAGGTAGATTCCCACCATAGAACACTTGCTTAAGAGGAAGACATAGTAAAGAGCATTCTCTATACTAGCTATGTTACAATCTTATAGCCCAGTGCATTTAGAAACTACTTTCTATAAAACCTTGACATTTGGTGGGTAGGTACGAAAACGATCACTAAAAGAAATGACAAATTGTTTTCATTTAATGTCTATCAATTATAAATGAAAATTAAAATAGCAAAATACAAATCCAGGGGGAGCCGCTGCATATGCATTGAAGTAAAGACTTGAAATATAAATTAAAATATATTAGACGCTATTTTTGAGTTTTTAATTTATGTCATTTCATTAAGGTGATCATTTTCGTACCTAATCACCAAATTTCAAGGTTTTATACAAAGTAGTTTCGAAATGCACTGGGCTAATGAACTAGGTTACAAGGTTATAATAGAGAGTATAGAGAATGATCCTTACTAGGACTTCTTCTAGAGTAACGGAAAGAATGGAATCTATTAGAAAGGGGATTTTTTTTTTAAATAGTACCATTAGGTTGCGAATGATTTGATGGATCGAGCCCTTTTACCACAAAAAATCTGCAAAGTTGTGTGAGGAATGTTACTATGAAGTACGTTTGGAATGTGTTTTTTTGCTTAGGTGGATGCGGACCAAACAAATTTTACAAAAAAGGTTAGAAAAGCGTATGAGGTACAGGACTTTAAATTAGATATCATTTACCATTGAAAGGACCCAGGAAGATCAAATCTACTCTCACGTCCTACATCGGAAGTTTAAAAAAAAGAATGTCAAGAGTTCTCTACAACTAGTATAGACTGTCTTCTACTCTTCGAATTATATTATTTACTCTATGATCTTATATTCTATATCTTTGTTTACTCATCATTATAAAAAAATAAAAATGATTAAAAGATAATTTTTTTAATTTATAACTAAAATTTGTTTTTGAGATGGTTTGTTAATTATTGTATGCATAAAAATAAAGTATTTATAGAGATGTTACCATCTATACCAAGATCTTTTCAATTTTCCCATTTATTTTTTTCAGTTCACAACTTTTGGAGTTAACACTTAACTACTCAAGTTTCTAATACCGCAACTACTTTGGAAATAATATAAATTTATTTTTTATCACGTTTAAGATCCATTTAAAACATGTCACTAGAGATATATTTCTAACTATATTAATTCCATCAAAAAAAAAAAAAAAATTAAAAAAAAAAATAATAATGCAGCAAGTTTTTATTTATACATCATATGATTATTATTTGTTTCCTTTGTAACCACTTATTTTATTTATTAAAAATATGATTCTTGAATCATCGAACATACACAACTCGTAACACTGAAAAAAAATTCGGAATTTTTTTTTTTTTTTTAAATTAAAACATTTGAAATGTTTTAAATATTAAAAAAAGTTTTTCAATTACAAATTACAAGAAATAAATGAACATTTTTTTCATACAATATATATTTTATTCGAGAAAAACACTAAATTTTTTTTTTTTTTAAAGTTTAAAAAAAAAAAAAAAAAAACAGTTTCCAGGGTACAGATTGCATTTAACCCTGAAGAAATTAAAACTTTAAAAGGTCACAAACTCATTCAAGCAGGCAAATCAATAAATCCGCTTCACTTTGAACTAACATTCATGGTGCATTAAGCTTCTTATTTAAAATGTTTTCCTTACTCTTTCTTCTACTCTTCACCTTCCCTATCCATAGTACTTTCTTCTCTGTATCCTAGATACCAGCTACACCAGCTTCCCATTCAATGACGTATTGATTGGTCACATTTCATTACAAAGTAACATTTTCCTAGTGCAGTTAACTGCGTTAGTTTTTCCATAGAAACCACCATAGCTTTTTTGCGCAGCACAATTCGAACCTGCATTACTTTGGCATAAAACTTAAAAGTTGCCAACTCAAGTTAAAATTTAGACGTGACATGAATGGCATAAAACAATATGCGGAAGCGGAATAAGGTGTTGCGAAAAAAAAAATCAGAATTTACGATACTTTGTGGCAACACTTCCGATCATTATCTTAGAGTGAATGCCGTTCACATATCTTTGTGCTCCACTAATTTTCTTCAAACTTCAGTTTTGGCATCGAAGAATTTTACCGGCGTACGAAGTTGGCGTACAAAATACCTATTTAGGACTTCTTCCTTAATGTTTTTCCAACCAAACTCGCCACGTTTGTCGCACGCTGAATTTCAAAACTCAGCATAATAGTGTTTTGCAGCAGCTATTAAAAATCTGTGAGCAATCTTAAAAAACACACAGAACTGTAAATGGGAATAAAGTGTGTGGAATAGGAATGGCTATGTTGTGATATTATCAAAGTGGTGAAACTTTTTAAGATCAATTGTAAAATGGACCATGTTTGTGTCGTAAAAAATATACTGAATAATGGATGAGGCACTGCATTTTTTTAAAGAAATATTTTTATCGAACCAAGGCTATACAAGTCATATGAATAGTATTTTATGAAATAGTTGATACAAAACACTGCATATATAGGTACTTACTAGGAAAATTATTATGCCAATAGACTAACAAAAACAAGACACCCAATTTGTCCACCACTTTTGCATCCTATATAAACTTTTGACAACAACCTTTTAGATCTATCATACAATCACTGTATATTTTCTTGTGGCAATATACCACAGCTTAAATTGCTTTTTAATCACTCAGACTTTAATAAAAGGAAGTTTATTGAAGGGGGGGGGGGGTATTAAAAATACTATTCATTCTAGAGGGGTTGATAGAATTGTCCAATATAAATTCTTAAATAAAATATTAAACTAATATTTTATTCAAGAATTAAAATATTTAGTAAAATATTACGCTGTTAGCAACAAAAATTAAATTAATGTAATATATGCATATATCATACATCATAATATTATCATAATTGTAATTGCCATAAACATAAGGGTTTCACTAATTTTCTGCAAATTTCAATTTTAGCATATAAGAATTTTCATGGTGTACGGAAAACTTATGAAATACCTTTTAGTAGTTTCATCTTTAAACTTTTTCTACAAAAATTGTTTCTTATGTTAAGCATGGAATTTCAGTCCTCCATATTTTAGGTTGCAAAATCTATTAAACATTGGCGTGCAACCAGTATTCTACCCAATAAATATTTATTTAAAAGTCGGTTAATGACAGAATTATGCAATCGCTATGACGCTGGATGATAGTAATCAAATGCCAGTATAAGTGCGCATAGCGCCGCTAGGATGGCGCAAAGGTATGCACTTGCATCCCCCCACCCACCCTGGATTTTGAAAATTAAAAATAATGTGAAGAAAAGTGGTATCATATGCTGGTAATATAACTATGAAATAGGTTTTAGAATATTTAATGGATAAAAAATTAAATACATAACGATAAATTAAAATTCATAACGATAGTAAATTGAAAAATCAATTTTATAACAAAAGATAACCCGCCATACACCCTTTTGGATGCCACCTGCACCCCACTGAAAATAATTCTACAGACATCCATCTAAGAGTGCTGTGTTTTCAGTTTCAAAAGCAACAAAGCGGAATGAGAAAAACGAAAAACTTAAAGGTTTTTCGCAGTTTGAAAAGTCAGTAACCCTGCCTTTCTAGAATAAAAATAAATTGTCAAAATTGAATAAAGTGCCAAGGAAGGAAAAAAAGAGGTTTCGTATAAACAAAAACATTTCAATTTGTGGAAATAATACAAGTACATTTAAGACAATGGGTCTTACTTTTTATTCAGCCAAGCCGCGAAATTAAAGTAAGTTTCACCAAATTGTTTTATACTCAGAATACTATGAAGTTATGGCATTCAAATATCATTATCATTAACGGATATGAATCATTCGATAAAACAGAAAGTGAAATTTAAACAGAAAAAAAGGCAATACAAGCAAAAAGTAAGCATTCCAAAATAAAAAAAATATATATATTTATACAATCAAATTATCTGTATTCACCTCTATGAATGTTAGATATTAAATTATTTAAAAAAAAAAAATTAAATACTTGATATTTAATAAAGTTTCAAAAGTGAAAAAAGAAATCTTTTGCGTCCCATTTTTGTTCTTCATGGAAAGTGAACAAATGATACCAATCCCTTGAAGTAAAAAAATAGATGCGTGTTTAAAAAATACTAGGAATTTCGTTATGATTATAAGCGATTTTTTGGGATATAATATAAATTATATGTTCTGAAGAGCAGGGTATTAAGGAAATGGTAAATACAATTATTAATTTATGAATTATTGTGTAAGACTACAGAAACCCAAGTTGAACTGAAATTTCACATGCTGAAGCCTTTTCACCTTAAGGCATTTTTAAATTCTTTATATTAACTACGATTTCGCGCGTGCTTGTGTGTGTTGTGTGTGTGTGTGTGTGTGTGTGTGTGTGTGTGTGTGTGTGTGTGTGTGTCGGCTGGGTATATCGATGGCGGGAAAATCTGCGGATACCTAATTAACCCCCTTGCCGTCATTCAATCGGGCTGAAACTTGGCAGATAGATGTCGATGACAATGCATTGTATCAAATTTTGGGGCTAGAAGGTCGCTTACGGAATACTAATAAACCAACTTGCTGTCATCCAATCACGCTAAAATAGCATTTAACCGGCCATTGAAGAAACCCCTCCCTTTTGACAATTTTTTTTTAATTATTATATAAATAAAATAAAAAATTTATTAAAAAAAAAAAAGGTATTTGCGATTGCATAATTTCACTTTCATATTTAATAAATAAATTTTGAAACTTAGTTTTCAGCACATTTTGCTGATAGAAATGTTTTTGATGTTTAAAATTAGATGCAAACACCAAGCAAGCGCTGTTTACGAAACCGGTGTCGTGATAATGAATACAAAAATTGAAAATGCATAATAAAGGATTTATATTAAAAACTTTGTTTTTATGGGTTTTATTATTATCTCTTGCACTCACTGATATTACCACGATTACCCAAACCCTTATTTATATTAAAAAAAAAAAAAAAATTATAATAATAATAAGCACCAATCGCTTGATAAATAAAACTCGTTACCTTATCAAGTCCACCACAGCAACGACATATATATATATATACATAAACGAACCGATTTGCCAAAATACGGGCTGAAAGGAGAAAGGACGGAAACAGCACAACTCGGCGGCACTTGTTGCTACGTGACGTCACTCTCCCGTATGCTCGTTAATTTTGCTGTAGGTAGATGTGTCTAAAGGTGGAAATCAGACCCGAACTGAAGGTTTTGACAGGTCGCTGCGGATTTGGAAACAGACACGCGCAGTGAAAATTACGGGTTCATGACACAGGGTGCTTTAGACAGTAATTAAATGGAACCGATATTTCAGGAAAGGGCATAATATTCGTGATTAGATTCAGACACGTGTCAAGGATGAAGTAAAATAACGAATTTTTAATTGATTGTTATCTCCGATTACATTAAAGTGGTTGCGACTGCGATTCTTTTCCGTCTATTTCAGAAGGCTTATCTTCGGATACAGTGAAGTAGTCAACAATTACTTAACAGTCCCCCTTATGGCTGTGTGGTTAACGCATTGGCCTCGCATTTCAAAGGTGTCGGGTTCGAATCCCAGGTTAAACATGTATATTTGTTATGGTTTGGAATCCAGGTTAAGCTTACAAAAATTGGTGTATATGGATAATAGCCATTTGGGCGTAACCTTTGAAGTGAGAAAGGATAACGTGTGAAGAATAAACTTCGAATGGGAGAGAAAAATGAGGTCATATATAGGTTTGGAGAAGATAGAAAGAAATATATCACAATTTATATAACATTGGTCATTATAAATGCAAGAGAAGTCTCCAAAAACGAACAAATCGTAAATTAACATATCACACGAATACATCCATTATAGGCGTGTTATAAGTTATTTGCGATTTGTTTGTACATGTAGTTATCTCTTGCATCAATAATGAACAATGTATTTAACAGCAATGGAGACCCCCTCCCCCCCCCCTCTTTCTTCAAATCTATATATTATTATTAAAATAACTTATCACAAGAATACATCCATTGTAGTCTTGTGATAAGTTATTTTAGAAATTGTTTGTATTAGTGGCCATCTCTCGCATTAATAACGTTCCAATATATTAACCCTTTGCACTCGAGCGGCGCCTCTCAGGCGTCACACAATTGGATGCCGAAACACGAAAGGACCACTAGGTTTGATGCGCAAATTTGATGCAAGGCCAATGACTGTGTTTAGTTTCTATGAAGCAAATCCATAAACTCCAACCGAACCTAAAATGTCTCGAGTTGCTGGTCCCTCCGCGCGAAAAAGGCCTCGAGTGCAAAGGGTTAAACTTTTCGCCCTTCTTCAAATCTACATTTTAATCATGAAATAACTTATCACAGGAATACATCCATTGCAGGAGTAGACTATAAAAAAAAAATCAAAAAGTATGAGTGTTTCGGAGACTGACATGGATATCTCGAGAAAATGTAAACAACGTTTTTTGACGTTTGGAGAGGCAAATAACCTGTATGTATAAGAAGCTTTTGCATGAAGATAAGACATGTCCTGTGAACCTAAGCAAATGTCGAGATAAAAGCACTCGTTCCACCCGATTAAGAAGCAATAAGAAATTGAAGTTGGATAAGAGATGATAAAATATGGATTGAGATTTCTGATTTAAACTTAGTCATATTGCCTCTTTTAAGGGGGTCCAGTACCGACATTTTTTCAAAAATCCCAAATTTTTTTTTCAGATTTTAAAAAATAGTTCATACATTCCTGAAGAGAATGATGTTTTTATCTTATTCCTCCGGTGATTAGAACGCCACAAAATTACCTGTTATTTAAACATCACTAATGGGCGAAACACCATGAAGCGTCTGCTTAAAGTGCGTTTTTCGAGCACTAGTGTTTTTCACAGATGTTGCATATTCAAATCGATATATCTCCAGAACCATTAATAATTGGCTATTCAAATTTTTGGAGCATTTAATTTATATAGTTTTAAATATTTTGTCTTCACAGAATTTTATTTTTTTAATTCTGTTTTAAAATATAATATATAGCGTAAAAGATAACATAAAAAAAGCAAAAATTTCAATATTTTAACTTTGAGGATTTTTTTAATTTTTTTTAATATATACCTATCAAAATTATGTGAAGACAAAAATTCTCTTTATATTATTACAGAAAGCTTTCACTTTGAAAAATTTTATTTTTTCTTGACTTATATCAAAATACGCAAACATCAATTATTATGGATTTTTCTTGGTTTTTAAATTTTTTTTTAAATAACTAAACACAATATTAAAAAAAAAAAAAATATTTTCTCAAAGATATATAAATAGTATCTCATACATAAAATAAATTTTTGATATAAAAATGTACATAAATAAAGTTTTTTTTTATTTTCGGTACCGGACCCCCCCTCAAAGGATTTCTTTTAATATTGCTTTGCTTCATGTCGTTCTACGTCCGTCACTGTTTTGGCTGCTACATGCAGAGGTCGGCACTCTTTTCTGCGCCAAGAGCCAAAAGATTCAATGATCAGAAAAGCTAAATTCTTAAAATTTTGCAGAATAAAAATGTGTAGTATAAAAATGCAGAATAAAAATGCAGAGGTCGGCACTCTTTTCTGCGCCAAGAGCCAAAAGATTCAATGATCAGAAAAGCTAAATTCTTAAAATTTTGCAGAATAAAAATGTGTAGTATAAAAATGCAGAATAAAAATGCAGAGGTCGGCACTCTTTTCTGCGCCAAGAGCCAAAAGATTCAATGATCAGAAAAGCTAAATTCTTAAAATTTTGCAGAATAAAAATGTGTAGTATAAAAATGCAGAATAAAAATGCAGAGGTCGGCACTCTTTTCTGCGCCAAGAGCCAAAAGATTCAATGATCAGAAAAGCTAAATTCTTAAAATTTTGCAGAATAAAAATGTGTAGTATAAAAATGCAGAATAAAAATGCAGAGGTCGGCACTCTTTTCTGCGCCAAGAGCCAAAAGATTCAATGATCAGAAAAGCTAAATTCTTAAAATTTTGCAGAATAAAAATGTGTAGTATAAAAATGCAGAATAAAAATGCAGAGGTCGGCACTCTTTTCTGCGCCAAGAGCCAAAAGATTCAATGATCAGAAAAGCTAAATTCTTAAAATTTTGCAGAATAAAAATGTGTAGTATAAAAATGCAGAATAAAAATGCAGAGGTCGGCACTCTTTTCTGCGCCAAGAGCCAAAAGATTCAATGATCAGAAAAGCTAAATTCTTAAAATTTTGCAGAATAAAAATGTGTAGTATAAAAATGCAGAATAAAAATGCAGAGGTCGGCACTCTTTTCTGCGCCAAGAGCCAAAAGATTCAATGATCAGAAAAGCTAAATTCTTAAAATTTTGCAGAATAAAAATGTGTAGTATAAAAATGCAGAATAAAAATGCAGAGGTCGGCACTCTTTTCTGCGCCAAGAGCCAAAAGATTCAATGATCAGAAAAGCTAAATTCTTAAAATTTTGCAGAATAAAAATGTGTAGTATAAAAATGCAGAATAAAAATGCAGAGGTCGGCACTCTTTTCTGCGCCAAGAGCCAAAAGATTCAATGATCAGAAAAGCTAAATTCTTAAAATTTTGCAGAATAAAAATGTGTAGTATAAAAATGCAGAATAAAAATGCAGAGGTCGGCACTCTTTTCTGCGCCAAGAGCCAAAAGATTCAATGATCAGAAAAGCTAAATTCTTAAAATTTTGCAGAATAAAAATGTGTAGTATAAAAATGCAGAATAAAAATGCAGAGGTCGGCACTCTTTTCTGCGCCAAGAGCCAAAAGATTCAATGATCAGAAAAGCTAAATTCTTAAAATTTTGCAGAATAAAAATGTGTAGTATAAAAATGCAGAATAAAAATGCAGAGGTCGGCACTCTTTTCTGCGCCAAGAGCCAAAAGATTCAATGATCAGAAAAGCTAAATTCTTAAAATTTTGCAGAATAAAAATGTGTAGTATAAAAATGCAGAATAAAAATGCAGAGGTCGGCACTCTTTTCTGCGCCAAGAGCCAAAAGATTCAATGATCAGAAAAGCTAAATTCTTAAAATTTTGCAGAATAAAAATGTGTAGTATAAAAATGCAGAATAAAAATGCAGAGGTCGGCACTCTTTTCTGCGCCAAGAGCCAAAAGATTCAATGATCAGAAAAGCTAAATTCTTAAAATTTTGCAGAATAAAAATGTGTAGTATAAAAATGCAGAATAAAAATGCAGAGGTCGGCACTCTTTTCTGCGCCAAGAGCCAAAAGATTCAATGATCAGAAAAGCTAAATTCTTAAAATTTTGCAGAATAAAAATGTGTAGTATAAAAATGCAGAATAAAAATGCAGAGGTCGGCACTCTTTTCTGCGCCAAGAGCCAAAAGATTCAATGATCAGAAAAGCTAAATTCTTAAAATTTTGCAGAATAAAAATGTGTAGTATAAAAATGCAGAATAAAAATGCAGAGGTCGGCACTCTTTTCTGCGCCAAGAGCCAAAAGATTCAATGATCAGAAAAGCTAAATTCTTAAAATTTTGCAGAATAAAAATGTGTAGTATAAAAATGCAGAATAAAAATGCAGAGGTCGGCACTCTTTTCTGCGCCAAGAGCCAAAAGATTCAATGATCAGAAAAGCTAAATTCTTAAAATTTTGCAGAATAAAAATGTGTAGTACCTCCATATGAACTTTTAACTACACACATTTTTATACCATGCGTGTTTTCGAAAAGGACGATAACGATGAAAAACAGTTTTACGTATAAAAACCTACAAACCTCCCGTATTTTTCATTTAATCCTACAATTTCGCAATCCAGTATTACAGCGAAATATGCGTATATTTTAACCAACAAAATGCATCTAACAGATTGAACCGAACTAAACCCTTCCTGTGGACGCGACGTTATTTTGTGTCGTACGAAACTTCGTAGAGATTGACATAAACTAAATCAATTACTTATTCAAGTAAAATAACCCCACAGAAATATTAAGATGAATTACTATACTAAACTTCAACTTAACTTGACATCACTAGACGGTAGATCGTCACAGTGCTCATAGGTATTTAATCCATTTTGGCGGCGTGAAAGCATAATGTTCGCCAAACCACAACTCTGTAGAGAACAAAAGACTGTAAGGTTTGGCGAGAATTGTCTTCACTCCGCTAAAATGGATTAATTGCCTATGAGCACGGTGAAGATCTATCGTCTAGTGACGTCAAGTTAAGTTGGAGTTTATCATAGTAAGGATCATTCCCTTATACTCGCTATGGTACAATCTTATAGCCAAGTTCATTTAGAAACTACTTTATATAAAACCTTCAAATTTGGTGAGTAGGTACGAAAACTGCCACTTAACGAAATGACATCAATTAAAAAAAATCAAAAATAGCGTCTAATATATTATAATCTATATTTGAAATCTATACATTAATGTATATGCAGTGGTTTTACCTGGTTTTGTATTTCGCTATTTTAATTTTTATTTACAATCGAAATTAAATAAAAACAATTTATGTCATTTCATTAAGTGATTCTTTTCGTATCTAGTCCCCAAATTTAAAGGTTTTATAGAAAGTAGTTTCTAAATGCACTGGACAAGAAGATTGTAACACAGCGAGTATAGGAATGATTCCTTACAAGTACCTCCTCTTAATTCAAAGCACTTAGGAGTCTTTTATTTAGTAAATATCTTGGGGATTTATTTTATGTTTGCAATTTCATTACATCAATTAGTAAACCCGATCACGTACCTTGAGAAAGTGAAAGCAAGCCTTTAAAAAAAAAAAGAACCGAACGAAATGCTCTAAGATGCATGACAACAGTTCATTACACAAGTTTCTTAGAGCAACTTTCGTTAATCTCCTCCACTGATGAAGAAACAGAACGACTCAAGAAATAAGCCCTTTAACTTAATTAGAGTGATTAAGATTTGGAAACAGGACTGGCTTTTTCGGCACTAGCTAATGGAGGAGAACTTTATTTCTATGAACAACCATTTTTACAAGTGCTGGATGAAACGAAACTTAGATCGTATTTAACAATATTTTAAAGATGGAAACAGGAAATCAACTTCGTCAGTGAAAAATCGGGAATTAGCAAAAGGGCTGTTTTACGCGAGTTAAATTTACACCGACAAATTATCATCTTCAAATACAATCAATAAAACTATCCAATTTAAATTTACGAGCAAACATTATAATTGGGCTAACCATAATCTATTGGCAATGTAATATAAAGGTACTTTAACAATGAACTGAATTTAAATAAATTTTATACTAAAATTGTATTCGTCATTCATTTTAAAAATCATGCAACCCATAAAAAAAGTTTTTAACATAAATCCTTTATTATAAATCGCCAATTTTTTTTATTCAGAACCAAAGCGCCATTTCTCTTGCCAACGTGTGGTTGGAATTGGTATCTAATTTTAAATATTAAAAACATCCATCTCAGCAAAATATCCGGTAAACTACTTTTTAAAATGTATTAATTAAAAATGAATGTTAATTTATGCACTCACATCCTAATATCTTTTATTTATTCTGAATAAAACAATTTTATTATTTATTTATTAAAACGATTTTGGCATCAACAAAGAGTTTCTTCAATGGTTAAATGCTATTTCAGCGAAAAAGGGAGACGGCAAGTCGGTTTATTAGTATTCCGCAAAAGCGACCTGTTAATGACACTGACAGCTGCAACTGTCACTAAAAGGTCGCTAAAATTTGATAGAATGCATTGTTATCGACATCGAATCAATCTGCCAAGTTTCAGTCCGATTGAATGACGGCAAGGGGGTTAATTAGGCATCGCAGATTTGCCTACCATCGACAAACATACAAAATCTTTATAATATAAAGGATTTAATTAATACGGATTAATCTTTTGTTAATAATATATAATATTAATCTCATCTAAAATTAAAATTAAAATAATTCTACAAGTCACGACAACAAAAAATTTCTGCTCGGGAAAGTTGCACACATACCTTTATGAAACTAACACTTATAAAAAATTAAAGAAATTAATTGAATTACCAAAATATTTTTAAAGGGCTTCGCATTTATGGTTTGTGCCTTACGAATAATCAAGACGATTTATGCACTCAAATAAGTGTTTAAAGGTAAATCTGTTTTACGCAAATTTATGTTATGAATAACAAAAAACAAAATAATTAAACCTTTTGAGAGAGAGAGAGGGAAAAAAAAAAAAAAAAAAACCGAAAGTGTTTTATAAATTTCAAAATACAAATCTGTATAAACAAGCAATTCGGGACCGCGTCGAAGAATTCTGACCCAAAGTCTTATATTTATTACATTTCAATACACATGAACAACACAAATACCCAATGGCAAAGTTTCCAAATATTTATTTTAAACGTAGATAATTCGTTGTGTTATTCAAAGCGTTTAAAATATAAAAATTACATCAAAATCCACTTGATGTTGTTGGAAAAAAATGCAGCGCCTGAAGCTCTAAAACATACAGGTCAAATTTCTCAATTTAGTTGATTTTTCAATTAACATGCATTGCAATGGAATATAATACAATATAATAATCATATTATATTATATTATATATAATATAACATATTATATTATATTATATTATATTATATTATAATATGTTATATATTATATATTATATTATATATTATATTATGTATTATATTATATATAATATAATATCACTATAATAAAATATAATATAACCTTTTGAAGTATAGAGGTTCCACACAGAAATCACTAACTTAAATTTATATTTCTATAAAAATTTAAGTACGATACTGGTTTTTCAGTGAAATCACAAAATATAACTTAAATAATCGATGTAATTATTCAATTTTGTATGACCTGCAACAAAATGCAATTTTTTAAGCAAAAAAGTTTGATTTGGTGTGTCATTTAAGTTCACTGATACTTGCATTGAGTTTTCATAACGTAACCACATACAACAGTTAAAATAAATATTTTTTTTTGCAAAAAGGAAGTATACTCCATCATTTTTCTACACATAAAGACGGCCCTTACCAAATGTCATTAAAATCAAAATTCGCGCTTTAAAGGAATAGCACAATCGTATCATGATACATTCCCATTCTAGTAATTTAAAAAATAATTTTAAAAAAAATTAATGACGCAAAAAAAATATTTCACTGATAGTTTCCATACAAAAACAATCAACAAAATGATGGTTGGGATGTTAAGAGCATCTTAAAAGGCATTAATTACCATAGCGATTTTGATCAAAATCATTAGACTCTTTTCTTATCAATCGCCGTAAAACATAATTTTGTAATGGCAGCTACCTATGCGCATGTGCCATTTTGACGAAAACCTAATGATAGGTTCCATGGCCACCCCTAAACAGTACACAAAACATGTTGAAATGAAAAAAAAAAATCGACACAATTTTTTGACCGAATGTTAATACTTTCAATACCCTATGTTAACATATGGGTAATCGAAAGTGAAAAGTAAAAAAAAAAAAAATTCGCAAATAAACACTTTTATAATTTGAAATTTCCACTGCTACACAAATTGCAAGTCTCTATTGATAAACTAGTAGATCATCTCAGAATTCAATACAGCTATTAGCACATCTTACAATCATGGCGGGTCACGTTTCCAAGAGTGTGATGAAGATGAAGTAAACAATAGAAAAATTCTGTTTTGAAAACAAAAAACTAAAGAATAAAAAAAGAATGCCATACAATTAAAACCTCTGAACTCACCTTAAACTATGCATACACATTAAACACAAGCCAACATGCAAAACATTCAAAACTCTAAAAACAAGACATAATACTCAGTAATATTAAAATCCCTATTGATCTTCCTCACACTCTAAGAAACGTGACCCGCCATGATAGTAAGATGTGCCAATAGTTTTGTTTGTCGGGGAGAAAGAGTTACACATGTTTCCTGGCACGGGAAGCCAACAAAGCTGGATAAATAACGCCAGCTTTGCTCTTCTGGAAATAATAAACACCGTACAATGCACCGCAGAAAAGAGGGAAGAACTTTCTCCAGAAAATAATCTATCTTTCCTATTTCAAACTGACGTAAACTTTCAATAGAGTTTAGATTTTTCAATAAAAGAAATGAATACAATATAATACAATATAATACGATATCTATAGTATAAAATAATATATTATAATATACATTAGATATTATATTATATATTATAATATATTGTATATTACATTATATATTATAATATCATAGATCATATCATGCGATACATGATATAATATAATATAATATAATATAATATAATAAAATACGATATCTATAATATAACAATACGATATCTATAATATAAAATAATATATTATAATATACATTATATATTATAATATACATTATATATTATAATATACATTTATATATTATATATAAAGTAATATAAAATATGTATAATATATATTATATTTTATATATTATATTTTATATATTATATTTTATATATTATATTTTATATATTATATTTTATATATATATTATATACATATTATAATATATAATATTATATATCATATTACAATATATTGTATATAATGTATAATATAAGTGTCGTTATTGAAAGGTTGGTACTCGTCCCTGACCAGTGTTTAGGCACATAATATTTAAATATATGTTGTTTATATAAAGTTTATACAGTATATCGCCATCCGTTTATTATTTACAACGCTTCAGTATGACATATATTTCAATCGGTTTCATTCAAATTAAAATAACTTTTTACGAATTAATAAGATTCATAAAATAAACTAATCATACAAATTAACGTACTTAAAAAGTATATACGTTTAATCATTTATTTGCATAACTTGTGAAGGATTTATTTAATGGTAAAACATTGTTATTTTGTTTCTCACTTTTAAAATGAAGGTTAGGACCATAACGTTAATATAAGGCATTCAAACGATTAATATTGGATGTACCCAGTAACAATTATTTAAAATTCAAAGAAAAATTATTATTTCCCAAAATTGACGGGAAGGGGGAAAAAAAAGGGGGAAAAAAAAAAGAGGAAGATAAAATAACACAACATTAAAAGTTCGAAATTGAGCTATTTTCAACATATATTAGGATTTTATTAAGTATGTATGATTAATTTCATTGAAATTGTCCATTCCGCTCTTGCAGGGATAAACTTTTAAATGCTTTAATATTTAAGTATCAAAAAATTACAATTTAATTTTTATGTGACTGTAAAGCAACGCGTTTCAATAATACAGTAGTTTTAATTATTTTCGTAATTTACAAAGAATTCATTTATTTGTAAATTTCACCAACTCGTTCAACTTTTTGTCTTATTTATATCAGAATAAAATAGAGTCTACTGAATAAAGCGAGTCTCAATCTATAAAAGAGCATCAATCGATAAATAAATTTTTTTGTTTCGATAGAATTGGTGATTGATATGATAATGATGATAACATTCTTTCTAATTTTGGGAGGCGATGAATTTTCAAACTCGGGGGAGGGGGATTTAAATCAACAAACATTTTTAGAAATGCTATACGGATGCACATAATGTAGAATTAAAGACATTTTAGAAAATATTGTAATAATTGTAAATATTTAAATTAAGTTCAACCATCCAACTTTTCCTAAACTTTCAATAATAATAACAATAATAATAATAAAACTGATTTTCCACATCTATCACGCAGAGATAAGTAATTTTATAACCATCTTCTGAGCTCCCCCCTCAATTTAAAACTTTTTTACCCATCCATTTTGCTGAATTTACACCTTTGTGAATTTCAGAGCACATGAAATAGTACGTTTATTAATTTGATGAATATATATTGTATTAACCCATTCACGACGGTTGGTAAAAAATTTGCCAATCGAAATTTCGTTTTTTTTTTTTTCTTTCTTTCTTTGCTGATAAATTGCGATTATGGTTTCACTTAGTGATTTTTCAAAAATCATAAAAATAATTTTACAAAAAATTTGAAAAATTCAAAATATGCTTTAAATAAGTTAAGGATAAAAATTTCATTGTTTTTAACTATTTCAAAGTCGTCTTTAGTGGCTTACTGTACAAGTGTTCTTATTAATGTTTGTAAACAAAATAAATTCGCATGTGTTGCTTTCTTATTTTTTGATACTTAGTTTTAATGGTTATTTATTCTTAATACAAGTAGACTTAGATGTTCATCTACTCGAATGATATTTCAAGATTATTTTTATAAAGATAAATAAATATTTTCTTTATATTTAACATTTAATACGTCCTTGATGACGGAATTTATTGAATTAACCAATGCGAGAGATTTTTACCAATAAGAGAACTGGAAAATTCCGGCTTATTTAATATTATTATATGATTCTTATTTCATTTTATTCGTTAAATATTATTTTTATGGAAAAATAAAAGTTTAAAGAATTAGATATCATATGTAACTATGCGTTCTTATGGCAGACAGCTTTTTGTACACTGTGATGGACATACATATTTCTTTTCAGTTATAACTTAATCTTATAAAAGTTAAATTTAAGTTCAGAAACATCCTTTTTAGTGAAAACATGAAACTATATCAATCAGAGTGTATATTGTAACTGGAAAATTCCGGCTTAATATAATTCATTATAATATGATTATTATTTCATTTTATCTTTATTATTTTTATGGAAAAATAAAAGTTTAAAGAATTAGATATCATATGTAACTATGCGTTCTTATAGGAGACAGCTTTTTGCACAACAGTGTTTGGTAGACATACATTTCTTTTCAATTATAACTTAATGTTATAAAAGTTAAATTAAAATTAAGAAACATCCTCTTTTGTGAAAACATGAAAGCATAACAATCAGAGAATATATTGTAACATATTTCTAATTGGTACCAAAAATACTTTTGAAAAAAAAAAAAAAAAAAAAAAAATAACTATGTTTACCTTGTTTGTAAATTCATCCGGAATAATTATCCACACCAGATATAAGGCATTAACACCAGTGGCTTTAAGAGGGGGAGTTAGGGCAACATATTCCCAGAGAACATTTTTAAAAGAAAATTAACACCGCTCACGAGAAATCTTCGTCTTGAAAACGAAAAAAAAAATAATAATAACTATCCAAAAAATATCCACGTTAATCCAATTGTGTCATATTGTCACAAAATCACGCACAATATCCACTTCAGAAATTAAAAAAAAAAAAAAATGAATCCAAAACACGTGCTTTCCAAACGTAGTTTGTCACAAATCCACAAATGAAACACCAAAACAATGCGTCGATCACATCTTTACGTCACCCGCGCACACACGAGGGTCCCGCTTTTTTTTTTTTAAGTAAACAAACACTTCAACTTTTATCTCTTTCGGAATGCCTTGTGCCAGACATTTCGAACGCCGAATGATCGAAAAACGTGAAATTCCATTATCCGAACGTTCTTTTTCTGCGGCGGTACGTCTCCATTTTTGCGCAGTTTTCTTCTTTCGAACACATTCGCTTTCGAACGAGCGGTGGAACTTCTGGCGCGCAGTTGCAGACGACAACTTCTGCTCCCAGATGTGTTGCCAGTTTGTGTGGCAGAAAAAGTTGCGTTCCGGCTGGGCTGTTCCGACAAGCGGGTTTGCGAAACAGGTGCCTTGTGAATGAGTAAGAGAGAAATTGAGGCTCGTGAGGCTAACCCTCTGACGGGCGACTGCTTAAGGTTTCTTTAATGTTCTTTTTTTTTTTTTTTCCCCTTTTTTTTTTAATACTTTTTCTTTTCGTTTCATTTTTTGACGGGAGAAAACGCAAAGTGCGGTAGCGCAGACGATTGTTTTTAATTCGGTTTGGTTTTGAAACTTTTTCGCAGACGATAATAATAGGTGGAGGAAAAAGAGTTCGAACTTTGTATCTTCATTTATTTCACTGAAAGTTTTATTATGAAAGAAATATTTCTTTTTTTTTATTCTTCAGATACAATGTTAGAAAACTGATGCATGACTTTGTATTGGGAATGTTTCATTTAACTTGTTTTTTGATGCATTGAGTTCGAACTTTGTATCTTCATTTATTTCCCTGAAAGCTTCATACCAAAAGATTTTTTTTTACTCTTTAGATAGAATGTTAGAAATTGATACGTAACTTTATGTTTGACATGTTCAATTCTAAACTAAGAGGTTACACGTGATTGCTTGAAATTTATCACTCTAAGTGAGTCATTTCAATTCAAATTTGAATTTAAGAAAAAAATTTAGAAGCTAGAATTGAAGTCAAATTAAACTAAATTCTGTTGAATCGAATCTTTATCGAACACACATGATAAGCATTGATATTGCATTTAAATAAATATTTACTTTCTCTTGATACTAAAAAATTTATATAATATTTTTTTACGGTATTTTATTCTGAATTTATTTTATTAAATGTATTTATTTAATAATAATACATTAGGAACCGAGTTAGTAATATTCTTATATTCCTACTTTTAAACAAAAATAAAATAAACTTGAACAATACTTTTTGTGGTATTAAAGAAGCTTTGCGTTTTGCCTCTTACAGTATGTTTCTCATTCAAAGTCGTAAAGATCAAAAATAACATTAAATATTTATAATACAACTTTTTCTATTAAAAAAAATTCTAATCAATGGAAAAATTGAAAATATATATATAATTTAATATAATATAATATAATTTAATTTTGTCGTCACAAAATTTAATGAATATTATCTAATGAAACGCAATTAAAAATATTGTTGCATAGTTGACGAACAAAGCTGCATTAAACATTGTTATAGAACATTTTAGATTTTGTCACACAATTTATTCAGATAAAGATAAAAATAACTTTATAAACAGGGAAAAACTATTTGTAAGCATTAACTAATTTGATTAATTTAAAAAAAAAGCAAGAGAATTTTCCCCATTTGATTACCAATTAACCATTAACTAATTTGATTAATTTAAAAAAAAAGCAAAAGAATTTTCCCCATTTGATTACCAATGAAAATTACTAAATAAAACATATCTAAAATCTCATGAATAAATAGTGTATACTTTTTCGATACTGTAACATTATAATAAAGAAGTATGAATGGAAAGTTATTAAAAAAAATGTATCTTTAAGTATTGGTACATCAGTAAAAAATTATAATTATTATTTTAACAAAAATAATAAAAAATAATGTCACAATAAATTAATTATTTTACTTAAAAAAAAAAGTAGAATAAAAACACCCCGTACAAATTAAGAATACTAATAGTTTGAAATTATTATCATCAAACTATGTATAAAATCATTAATAAATGTTAGTTAAATTAATTATTAAAAGAAAATTAACATTTGAAAACATAATTCCAAATATCATGTCATATAGAAATACATTCGCCGATAAATATTATTTGATTAAATATCAAAGAATAAACAATTCTTTTGATATTTAATCAAGTTTCAGATTGGAAATTACAACATCAATATAGTATTTTTACAACGTAATTAATACACTTCAAAATGTTTTGTAACATTGTTTTGGTGGAATTTAATTCCGGTTTTGTTCCTCAGTAAATAAAAGTGTGCTTGATAAAAATATAGTTGTTAAACGTTTTCAATAAAGCCTACTTATATTTAATATATGAGCTTGCAATTGAGATGATTTAATCAACGATGAAAGAAATTTCAAAATTTATAAAAACAACATGTGAAGTAACAAAAGATTCAAGGGGTTACGGCATCTATATAGGAGCCCATGTCAAAATTCCACAACTTTGAAGACATCTCATTTAATAACCGATTCTTCAATCTTTATGAAATTTTCACTGTATAATATTAAGATACTTTTGAATACTCTAACACAAAGATTTTTATTATTTTTTGAAAATTAAAACAATAATGACTTTTTAAAAATATGTTTAAAAAAAATTATTAAATTTTAGACTTATTTTTTTTTAAGTATGCTACTTACTATTTATTCTTTAACCCATTGACGGTCATGCACGTATATATGCGTCATTTTATCCCCAGTTTTTCCAGCAATACCCAACATTTTTAAATTTATAAATGAAATTTAAAATAAAATATTTTTTAATTATTTTTATTAGCATGATAGTTTATAACCAATCTAAAACAAAATAAATAAAAAATAATTTAAACAAAATTATATATTTGAATCATAAATTTAATTAAAAAATCATTGCAGGGAAAACAACTGTAGAATTTCGCCCATTCCGTTGACAGTCAGTGGTTTAAGTTAAAGTACTTAAATACATTAGAGAAACATATGTAAGGAATTTCAAGCATTTAAGTCAAATAGATTTTAAGCTATAAGCCCCCCCAAAAAAAGGCATTTTGAGAAATTTGGCTTTGAAATTAAAAAACATGCATTAAATACCTATTATTTATTTATTTATTTTACTTAAAAAAAAACTATTATAAATACTTGAAAATAATATATAATTACAAATAAGGCATCATTTTAACACGAAACATTTAAATTTTAATAAACATTAGTAAACAAAAAAGTTAATAATCTTAAAAATTTTCATGCGCCGGACCTTCCTTAAGTGGTTTGTAATGCTTAACTTCCACTTTCACCCCCTTGAATTTTGAACAAAAATCCGGGAGAAATGCAATTTTTATTTCCAATCATCAATTGGAACAGAAAGTCAATTAATCGAAAAGTAATTAACATTTAGCTATGAAATATAATTTATATTCTTGAAAAATCATGGTTTAATCCAAAACTTGATCCGCCTTGCACTCCCCTATCTCTTGCACCTATTGGAAATAATCTTGCCGATGCATGTTTGAAATATAACTAACTGTAACGTTTTATATTTTATTTGAACAATACAATTTTTTTATTTATTTATTTTAACTTCGGTTTTGTTTCCGTGTGTGTTTGTGGCGGGAAAAATCTTCGGAGGGTCACCATTAGAGGTCGGCAATATATCGATACGACGATATTTTTATCGATATTTCTAAAAAAATATCGATATTAAAAATATCGATAAAAGTCACCGATGTATCGATATTTTCAAACATTTTTAGTTTTTTGATAATCGTTTTGTAGTTCCATGTGTATTTTCGATTTTTTTATTCCCTTTTCAAAAACTTCAAAACTAAAGTTTGAACTTGGCTGAGAGACAGTTAAAATGTCACCAATATTCAATATTTTGCCGTACACTTAAAAGCTATTGAAAATTATCTAAATTTTTCTTAAAATCACTGCACCAATTAAGCGAAAATATATATATTTTTTTTTTTTCTGTAATAGATCCTTTTCAGTTGAAAAAGTAGTCACTTTACTAAAAAGCAATCATGAAGAGTAGAAATTTGCCCAGAAAAACTTTGTTTCTGGCAAAATTAAAAATCAAATAAAAATTAAAAAAATCATGTATCGGTATATCGATATTTTATCGATATTTTTTTCTATGCAACGATATAGTATCGATATTTATTTTGATCGATATTTCCGACCTCTAGTCACCATCCAATCAATTTTGAGTGCAAAAAAGAAAAATGTCAATGGAACCGAATGGATTCCTTCTTCGTAGAGGTCAAACAATATGAAAACTTGATCTCAGCTTCAAATCGCTTAAATATGTAGCAATTGCACATAAAATTTGACAATGCATACGATGGATTTATAGTAAAGCCTTGTTTTCGTAGATTAGTTGTTTTTTTCGTGTTACACTTTAATGGCTTCAAATTTTTAATGGTTGGTTGTTTTCAGATTACCTGGCGCCGTCAGCAACACAAGGCCTATAATGCGCCGAAACATTCGTCATTAGACAAGCCAACATACATTTACAAACACCCATGCCTAACACGAGACTCGAACCCACAACCTCGCGGTCTAGAAGCTAGCACGCTAACCACTATACCGTTTGATCGGCCAAATTTTTAATAGAAATTTTACATTAAAAATTTAATTACATTAAGCGCTCCAAGCGTATGCATCTGAGGTATCTTTTTGAAATGGGAAACTTGAAATTGAAGTGACATTTGAGTTGAAAACTTGATTTGAGCTCAAAATAGCTTAAATAAGTAGCAATTGCACATAAAAGTTGACAAAGCATATGAAGAATTTATAGTAAAACCTTGTTTTTTCATGTTGGATTTTAGTGGCTGCAAACTTTTAATGAAAAAGTTCGATTAAAAGTTTAATGACTTTGCACGTTCCACGCTTATGCATCTGCGGCATCTTTTTGAAATGGGCTAATTGAAATTGAGGAGGCAATTGAGTTGAAAACTTGATTTGAGCTCAAAATAAGTAGCAATTGCACATAAAAGTTGACAATGCATACAAAAGATTTAAAATAAAACCTTGTTTCCACGGGTTTGCTTTTTCACGTTGCACTTTAATGGTTGCAAACTTTTAATGAAAAAGTTCCATTAAAAGTTTAATTACTTTAGGCGTTCCACGCTCATGCATCTGCGGCATCTTTTTGAAATGGGCTAATTGAAATTGAAGTGCGATTTCAGTTGACAAGTGGATGTCAAAAACTTGAAAGTGGGAGCAAAGTGCTCCACTAAAAATCGTCTCAAGAAGCGAAAGCACACAAGTTTCTGTTGTAGAGGGCTTCGAGCTCAATCAGTTTCAATCCTCAATGAGCTAGTCTTGAAGCGATGGAATATCGAGATAACTGGTAAAAGAAAAATAAAAAAGTTTAAAAGATCTCTTTTAGAAAACTCAACATCTTGACCGAGCCACATAATTGATGTTTCTATTTCAACGCTTCTTCCGTCGACAGTTAAGTGGCAGAGGAAAAAATAATTGTAAAAAATATAGAGCAAAATCCAAACTTGTTGATAAAAGGCTTATGATCTTTATTCGGATGAAATATTTCAGATTTTTCAATGGAATAGAAGAGAGATTTTTTTTTACACTGTGATGGGACAAAACCTGTTGTACAAGAATTGTTGATAAAAGTTGTGGAGGAATTGAATGGTTCAAAGTTCTATGGCGTTTTTTTTATGTGGAATTTAACGGATTTTATATTCTACAATTTTGTTGTTTTTCTATTTGTCACAACTGGTGAAATAAGAAAAAAATGTATCAGAAGTTACTGTGAAATATTTGGCTTTTGATAAGATTTTACACTACAATGAGATAAAACCAATTTTTACAATAATTCTTGATAAAAGTTGTGGAAGAATTGAATGGTACAAAGTTCCATGGCGGTTGTGTGTGTGTGTGTGTGTGTGTGTGTGTGTGTGTGTGTGTGTGTGTGTGTGTGTGTGTGTGTGTGTGTGTAATTCAACAGATTTTATGTTCCACGATTTTGTTGTTTTTCTATCCGTCATAACAGGTAAAATAAGAAAAAGCAACAAAAAAACAAAGATACAGTAAACTAAGTTTTTATATCAAACCAAAAGCGTTTTATGTTACTGAAAAGTTTATCCCTCTTCAGTTTTTAATTGGAGTGATTTCATTTGTTATTCGTAAAATATTAATAACATTTTGTGAACAATTTTGAACCAAGCGCCCTTAACTTTATTCAGTCATATCAAAGTTAGCTAAAACGTTGAACACGTATTACTTGTCTGCATAGTAGAAACGCAAATTAAGAAAAAAGTGGGAAAATGGAATATTACCGTTTATGGTGGCAGGTGTAATAATACTCGGAAAAAGAATGTTTCACACTTCTGCCGGCAATACATATGAAATGTTTATTTATGGTAATTATTTTATTTTTAGTTTTTTACATATACATATTGACTATTGACAATAATTGATTAAGCTATAACTCTTTTCAATCGAAGCATTTGACAATCAAAAACAAAAGAGAGCATTAACTAAGCGTGTGGAACATCGCGCAACTTTCAATTACACTATTATACTGACGTGTACTGCTGTCATTTACCATTTTTCGATTTTTATCATTCATTTAAAAAAAATGGCCAATTAGGCTATATTTTTTGCTATCTCTATATATATAAGGCAAAGCCCTCACTCATTCACTGACTCACTCACTCATCACTAATTCTACCACTTCCCACATAGTCACAACTCTGAAAAGCGGCACAAATGTCAACAATGGTAAAAATAGAAAAAGTAAGCTATTCCGATCTCGATTAACCCCACTTTAAGAGGTCGAAAAGGGGTTAAACGTTCCAAACGAGGGACATTCGAATGTCCTACTTCTCATTTCGTCACAACTCTAAAAATTGGTGCGAATATCAATAAATATAAACATAGAAAAAGCATGCTAATCCGATCTCGATCAACCCATTTTAAGGGGTCGAAAAGGGGTTAAACGTTCCAAACGAGGGATATTCGAATGTACCACTTCCACATGTCCACAACTCTGAAAATTGGTGCAAATGTCGGCATAGGCAAACATAGAAAAATTAAGCTATTCCGATCTCGAATAACCCCCTTTAAGAGATCGAAAAGGGGTTAAACGTTCCAAACGAGCGATATATTCGAATGTCCTACTTCTCATATCGTCACAACTCTGAAAACTGGTGTGAATATCAATAAAGACAAAAGTAGAAAAAGTAAGCTATTTCGATCTCGGGTGGATGAAGGGGTGGAAAAGGGGTTAAACGTTCCAAACGAGGAATATTCGAATGTATCACTTCCCATATGGTCACAACTCTAAAAATTGGTAAAAATATCAACAAAGACAAACATAGAAAAGTTAAGCTATTCCGAGCTTGATTAACCCACTTTAAGAGGTGGAAAAGGGGTTAAACATTCCAAACTCGAATATCCCACTTCCCATACAGTTACAACTCTGAAAATTGGTAGGAATGTCAAAAAAGATAAACGTAGAAAAATTAAGCCATTCAGATCTCGATTTACCCACTTAAGGTTTGCAAAAGGCGTTAAACGTTCCAAACTAGGGATATTCGAATGTCCCACTTCCCATTTGGTCACAACTCGGAAAATTGGTACAAATGTCGAAAAAGATTAAGCATAGAAAAAGTAAGCTATTCCGTTCTCGATTAACCAACTTTAAGGGGTCGAAAAGGGTTAAATGTTCCAAATGAGGGATATCGAATGTTCCTCTTCCAATGTAGTCATATTTCTGATATTTGGTGCAAATGTTAAAAGGGCAAATGTTAAAAAAATAAGTCATTCCAATATCGATTAACGAATTTTTAAGGGATGAAAAGTCGACTCAACATTGAAACTATACGAGGATTAACTTAATGTCTCAATTCCAATACAGCTACTACTTTGAAATTTAGAACTAAGAGCAAACATAAACACAATAAACTATTCCAATTTATTATTCATTATTATAAATTTCGTTTAAAATGTCAACAAAGGAAAGTTCCTATTTTGATAAATCAATTTGTCGGGATCGAAATGGGAGCAAACGTCTGAAGTGTAGAATACATGAATGTCTTTTGATCGCTAAAATTATGCAAAGTTATATTATCCGGAACACATTTACAATTCATCTTATAATGATTTATGTAATTTAACACCTCGCAACCCACTTAAAAAGTTAAAGATTTAGTTATTTAAAATATATTTGACTTCTTAATGAACACATACTTCGACACAGTATGGAGACTTTTCATTAAATTAAAAGAATCCTATCAAGTAGTAATAAAATACTCATCAAGAATTAAAACATAAACAAATACAATTATTTCATCTTGTTTATTGAAAGACCAAAAAATATATAACTGTTAATGAAGTTGAGGCAAAATATAAGCAACACATAAAATATTCAAACAAACTATATACAATATTTACATTTTATATACATTATTTACATTGCTCCGCATGATCAATACTTCTGTGAGCTTCTACAGATAGGGCGTAAGATGCTCACACAACTTGTTTGTTGTTCAGAGTCTTCCTTGAAAAGGTTAACTTTAAATCATGAAAAGAGAAATTCCATTAATCGAAGTGACGAATGTCATCTTCAATCTCGTTGCTCTCAGAAGTAACGTAGCTCCCATCATCCAGTCGAAGTCTGGAGTAAGAACGTCTGAATGCGTCCTAGCTGTGAACAATTTTCATCATCGTAATCTACAGTCAAACCCTCTTTTGTATTAAGATTTTGCAGTAATGAATGTCGAAGCTTCTAACTGCAGTTGTTCATCAATTGATTCATTTCACTCTTTTATTTCACTTTCTTAAGGAGACACAGCTTTCAAATAGCTGTTCTTGAGCAATAAGGATTTACTTCTGTCTGTTTCAGAGTTAACAAGCGTATATCATCTTCATTCTCGTCATTATTAGAAATATCGTACATCACATCATCCCTTAAGTAAGAATGTCTCCATACATTCTGTCCAGAAACAGTTTTCATCATCATATTGCACCGTCAAACCTTCTTCTATTTTCGGAGTTCGTGACAATGAAGAATTCTTCGAAGCTTCTGGGTGCAGTTGTTGTTCATCGACTGATCCAGTTGGGCCACTTGGGTCGTGGTCTTATTTAGGTATCGCTTTCTAAACTTTATTCTTCTTCAATACGGATGAGCAAGTGAAAATGCCACGACGATTTCAAAAGACATTTTTCCGGCCACATTTCAGTCTATTCTCTGTCTCATTGTATTTGAAGACTTATTTCTTCTGGTCATATGCTTTTGTCGTATATACATATGCTATTAATTGAGACCTGTTAAAGGATTGTATTGAGGAGTTGGAGTGTTATACTCTAACCTAAGCACTTTGGAGATCGAATTGAACAATCCTTTTTACGCCGCCCAACCCACCCACATGATGTTTTTTTCACTTTCACCGCCTACTCTACTTGTGACCCCTCACCAGAGGAACCCAGGAGTTTAAGGTGACAGTGCAAGAGGAGGCGAAAAAAGTCCAAATGATGGTTATCCTCTTCCACCTCCTCTTCCACCACCTCCTTCTCCTCCTCCACCACCTCCTCCACTTCTAGCGAGCTAGACAACCACTCCATGGGCTCCTCTGGCTCCAGGATCACATCTACCTCCCAAAAGGGACAACTGTGTTCCCACTCCATCTCCTCGCAATCCATATCTCACTTTCAACAAGTAACAGTAACGTCAGTAACTTTCAATAGCTTCGTCAGTAACTTTCAACAGTTTCGTCAGTAACTCAACAGTAACTTTCAATATATCAACAACGATTATCTCAAAAGCGCAAACAAAATCTCACTGATTCAAATGACAGATAACTTTAGTCTACAACTGAGTTTGTCTTTTTTACTACAAAGAAGAAATTAGTGCTCATTGTTAGATCATAAGTCTTTGTTGAGTGTAACAATACCTTTAATACTTGGCATTATTTTAATTAAAGGTTATAACAATTGAAGTCTAATTAAGTGGTGTATTGTTTGAAAAAGAAAATATAAAACAAATAAATTCAACCATTCCCATAAAGTAACATAAAATACTAAAATTAAATTTAAAAAAAAAAAAAAAAAAAAAAAAAAAAAAAATACATTAAGGAAATAGTGTTCAAACTGAAAAGGCAGTAAATCTCTCTATATATAAGGCAAAGCCCTCACTCATTCACTGACTCACTCACTCATCACTAATTCTCCCACTTCCCACATGTCCTCAATTTTGAAAATTGGTACAAATATCTACAATGGTAAACATAGAAAAAGTAAGCTATTCCGATCTCAAATAACCCATTTTAAGGGGTCGAAAAGGGGTTAAACGTTCCAAACGAGGAATATTCGAATGTACCACTTCCCATATGGTCACAACTCTGAAAATTTGTACAAATATCTACAATGGTAAACATAGAAAAAGTAAGCTATTCCGATCTCAAATAACCCACTTTAAGGGGTCGAAAAGGGGTTAAACGTTCCAAACGAAGGATATTCCAATATCCTACTTCCCATATTGTCACAACTCTGAAAACTGGTGCGAATATCAATAAAGACCAACGTAGAAAAAGTAAGCTATTCTGATCTCGATTAACCAACTTAAGGGTTGGAAAAGGTGTTAAACGTTCCAAACGAGGGATATTCGAATTTCCCACTTCCCATTTGATCACAACTCTGAAAGTTGGTACAAATGGTCAAAAAAGATAATCTTAGAAAAACTAAGCTATTCCGTTCTAGATTAACCAACTTTAAGGGGTCGAAAAGGGGTTAAATGTTCGAAACGAGGGATATCCGAATGTTCCAGTTCCAATGTAGTCATAATTCTGATATTTGGTGCAAATGTTAAAAGGGCAAATGTAAAAAAAAATTAGTTATTCCAATATCGATTAACGAATTTTTAAGGGATGAAAAGTCGACGCAACATAGAAACTATACGAGGAT
Source organism: Linyphia triangularis (assembly GCA_963978545.1). NCBI lineage: Eukaryota > Metazoa > Arthropoda > Arachnida > Araneae > Linyphiidae > Linyphia > Linyphia triangularis. Next base: position 20,595,519 of record OZ021727.1, read on the forward strand.
TATCTTAATGTATCACTTCCAATACAGCTACTGCTTTGAAATTTAGAACTAAGAGCAAACATAAACACAATAAACTATTGCAATTTCGATTACGTAATTAAAAAGGGTCCGAAGGGAGTTATACGTTCTAAACGAGGGATATTCAAAAGTCTTTAATAATTCAATTATTAATTTTGTTAAAAATGTCAACAAAGGAAAGTTCCTATTTTGATAAATCAATTTGTCGGGATCGAAATGGGAGCAAAAATCTGAAGTGTAGAATACATGAATGTCTTTTGATCGCTAAAATGCTAATGGTAAAATTTCGTAGCGCAGCACGAGTATTCAGCTAGTAATTCATATGTACGGGTCTTAAAAAACGATATCGCCAAAATGGAGATTTTGGCGATGTGCTTTTCAATAATTCTTATATTATCCACTAGCTGGATACCCGTGCTGCGCTACGAAATTTTACCATTAGCATTTTAGCGATCAAAAGACATTTATGTATTCTACACTTCAGACGTTTGCTCCCATTTCGATCTCGACAAATTGATTTATCAAAATAGGAGCTTTCCTTTGTTAACATTTTAAACGAAATTTATAATTGTGAATAGTAAATTGGAATAGTTTATTGTGCTTATGTTTGCTCTTAGTTCTAAATTTCAAAGTAGCAGCTGTATTGGAATTGAGACATTAAGTTAATCTTCGTATAGTTTCAATGTTGCGTCGACTTTTCATCCCTTAAAAATTCGTTAATCGATATTGGAATGACTTATTTTTTTAACATTTGCACCAAATATCAGAAATAGGACTGCACATTGGAAGAGAAACATTCGGATATCCCTCGTTTGGAATATTTAACCCCTTTTCGACCCCTTAAAGTGGGTTAATCGAGATCGGAATGGCTTACTTTTTCTACGTTTATCTTTATTGACATTCCTACCAATTTTCAGAGTTGTGACTATATGGGAAGTGAGATATTCGAGTTTGGAATGTTTAACCCCTTTTCCACCCCTTAAAGGGGGTTAATCAAGCTCGGAATAGCTTAACTTTTCTATGTTTGTCTTTGTTGATATTTTTACCAATTTTTAGAGTTGTGACCATATGGGAAGTGGTACATTCGAATATTCCTCGTTCGGAACGTTTAACCCCTTTTCCACCCCTTGATCCACCCGAGATCGAAATAGCTTACTTTTTCTTCGTTTGTCTTTATTGATATTCGCACCAATTTTCAGAGTTGTGGACATGTGGGAAGTGGTACATTCGAATATCCCTCGTTTGGAACGTTTAACCCCTTTTCGACCCCTTAAAGTGGGTTAATCGAGATTGGAATAGCTTACTTTTTCTATTTTTACCATTGTTGATATTTGTGCCGATTTTCAGATTTGTGACTATGTGGGAAGTGGGAGAATTAGTGATGAGTGATTGAGTCAGTGAATGAGTGAGTGAGGGCTTTGCCTTATATATAGAGAGAGAGATTCTTATAAGTAAAACTGGGGAGAGGGAAAAAAACGTTGACGAACGATGTTCAAGGAAAGAGAATAGAGGTTGGCGATATATCGATACGACGATATTTTTATCGATATTTAAATAAAAAATATCGATAATAAAAATATCGATACAAGTCACCGATATATCGATATTTTCAAACATTTTTAGTTTTTTGATGATCGTTTTGTAGTTCCATGTGTTTTTTCAATTTTCTTTATTCCCTTTTCAAAAACTTCGAAACTAAATTTTGCAGTTATCTGAGAAACAGTTAAAATGGCACTCTAACCAAAAGAACATAATGTAATGGAAAGAGGAGATCATTTATTAGTAGTCATTAACATAGGGCCATTTCTGTTGCCAAAGTGTGCCTAGAATTTGCGTATAATTTTAAATATTAAAAACATCTCTATCAGCAAAATATGCGGTAAACTACTTTTCAAAATTTCTTCTTTAAAAATAAATGCGAGTTTATGCATTGACATCCAAATGTATTTTATTTATTCTGATTGATAATATAATTTATTTATTAAAACAATTTTGCCATGAATTCATGAAAAGTAGAAATTTGCCCCAAAAAACTTCGTTTCTGGCAAAATTGAAAATCAATAAAAAAAAAAAATTAAAAATGTATCGATGTATCGATATTTTATCGATATTCTTTTTCTATGCAACGATCTAGTATCGATATTTATTTTGATCTATATTTCCGACCTCTAAAAGAGAACCCTGCGTTGAAAACATTCATTTATCAACTTTTAATGCCATTAAAGCATTTTTACAGGAATGTGGTGTTACAGGTTTTTGGGGATGTTTAGAACACCTAAAGAGGCATTAGCACAGCGATTTTAATCAAAATCGTTAAAGCCGTTTTTTAGCAATCCTTGAAAAACATGATTTTTTTTTTTCAATGGTAGCTACCCTATATGCATGCGCGATTTTTACAAAACCTAAATGATAAGTCCTTGTGCAATCCCCACAGCAAATTTGAACATCCTAGTTCAATTTGTTTGGGAGTTAGGCTGACCAAGGAATTTTTTTCTAGTCCATTTTTTGAAATCAGGATGTTCTAAAATGTAAAAAATTGCACAAAAAAAAAATTGTTTGGCCAAATGCTATACTTTCATCACCCTATGTATACATATGGGTAATTAAAACTAAAAAATTATAAAGCATTTCAACAATATAAAATAATCATGAAATTAAGGCATGCAGTTTTTTGTAAGACATAATTTTAACTTTTCTAAAATTTTGTTATACGTCAGCTTTTATCACCAAGTAGAAAAACGACATTTGACATGCCTATTGTAAAAACAATATTAAACAAATGTTTAATAAAATAGCCCGCCATTTTCCAAATCAATGTAAAACGACATTTTAATCTGTTTCAACAGTTTACTAAATGCCAGGCTAATCTAAATCGCCAGAGGTGGAATTAATTTAAATTTATCCTATTCTCTTTCGGAGGTATCAACATACAGGCTTACATAACATCAAAACTGGAATAAAAGTCATCCAAAAATCCTTAACACAAAAAACTTTCCACCGCTATAACCCAGTGACAGATGACAAACCTAAGCACCACTGATCCCGATAATTTTCCCAGGCATTTCCATACATCCCTAAAAAAAAAAACTCTTTACACTCTCCCATATCTCTCTATCCATATATTAAAAGACATGAAGGGGGAAGGGAGGCAACATCTGTGAATAGTTAAACAGGTGGCCCCCCCTCCAACCTTACCTGACTGCATTATACAGAACAGGTGGCAAGAGATGATTTACGATCCGGAAAAATCTGAATTTTAGACACGTAAGGAAGGGGAGAGGGAACGAAAGGGTATAGAATATTTTTTTTTTTTTGGGGGGGGGGTTGTTAGGGTAACTTGAGCTCTGATGAAAGGATAAATGTTTGGTATAAAATAAGAATTTTTTTCTGGCAGAAGTTTTTGTGCATTTTACAATTGCTGTTTGTGGTTGTTGCGAAGAAATGCCGACGGCTGAAACTTGGCTGCAATACAATGAAAACTAAAGCAAAATAAAGAATAAAAGAACAAAAAAAAACATAATTTTTTTTTAACCATAAATCTTGTACATACATGCACTATAAATCTTTTTTTAGTATCAATGTAATAGTAATCTCTTTTTAAGATCTACATTAATTTATTTCTTCTTTTCAAAGCGCGTAATCCTATTTTTAATTTTTTCACCAATTCATTCAATAACTTCCCACTCAAGTTAATTGTATGAGATTTGTCGTGTCAGCGTTTTTGATATCTGTAGCCTCATAATTAGTATTCCGTTTTGTTCGTTCTTGTCTCCCATCGAAGGTTTATAACTTCACTCACCCAGGGTATTTTAATTTCTGCTTAGCTCAACACGAATCCCACTATTCAATACAATTTGCAGTGCTCTCTTCGACGATACCACGAGTCATTCTCTTCATATCTATTATGTAGATAACACGTAACTTTTTAATCCTCCCTCTCCGTGTAACTTATTGTTAAATAAATGAGTTCGATTGCTTAAAAATGACTGTTTTATGACTCGCTACTCTGCATTAATTTAAGCCAGTAAGTAAACATTACATGCATTTCCAACTTTTACGTGCAATTGCAACTTATTGACAACAATTTTCATAATATTTGACCACCACGAAGAAAACACGCGTTCTGTAACATTGACTAACTTTAATTTTGTCCCTTACAACTTGATAGAAAGCATCGTTATCGATCACAAGTCTATCTGCCAAGCTTCAGCTCGATTGGACGATTGCAAGGTCTCGCCGTCGCCATCAAAGCACAAACAAAATCGAAGCTGATGCAAACGATTTGAAAAATTCTTTATCAGCCATTTCGGTAATCTCGAACTGTGTCAAGAAATAATCTTTAATCAGAAACGTCAATGAAATAGGGTCACAAAGTTTTGATAAAAACACAGAAAAATAAAAACATTGTCCGATTTTCCTTTTCCTAGACCATTAATTGGAAGCAAAACAAACGCAATTTTCTAATAGGGAAACAAAACAAAAAATTACATTATCGCAAACGCACATTATCTATCTTTCCAAAACTCAGTCATTTAAAAATAATAAGTGAGCGAGAAAAAAATCACATACTATCATTAAGATTTTGCAGTTTTATGGCTTTCCTGTGCAAAGTGTACATTCGCAGTATAGCAGCTTTTACATCCTCCATAAAGAAGTACTCGTATGATCGGGATTGCAAATTTGAATTGGTTACACTATGGTTATTTAAGAAGTATTTAATTTCAGCTAATTAATTGAATTAAAAAAAAAAGAACTTCCATCATCATTTTTTAACTTCTTTCTGTAATTCAATTTCAAAACTTAAAAAAAAAAAAAAATGTTTAATGATTTTTATTAATGTTATAAAGTACAATTAATTTCCAATCTTATATTCTTTTAGAAAACATAAACTTTATTTAATTACAAATTTATATGTTCGTACGCACCACTCTGCTTTGTATTTAATTTTTGAACCGTAGACTGTTTAAAAAATCAATTTGATAATTAAATTGAATACGTTCTTAAGGATCGATTTCAAATTAAATTATTTCATTAAGAGTATTTTATTATCAATAAACATTTTTTTTCTGTTAGACGTTACATAGCACATGGGAGGGTTTGCGATAAAATAGTATTGATTGTTTAGGTTTTGATTTTAAATTGGTTATTTTTTAGAAATGTTTTGAAAGGAATTGTTGGATGAAGTATCAGTTAATAGACTTTATTTATGATTGTTAGACTTCTTTATGCAGGCTTCATTTGTGATTATCGGAAAGAGAAAGTCAACGAATTACATTTGGTCGTACCAATAATAGGTGGTAAAGGTTTTCTAGGTTATAAATTTAAGCAAGTTTGGGAATTATTTATATTTTAAAGTGATAGTTAAGTTGTTACGTACTATCCTGTTTGATTTTATGCTAGTCTTAAAAGTAAGCGTTCAAGATAAAACAACAACAAATTTCAATAGTAATTATTTTCATATTGTACCGTTAAATGATAAGTACTATTCTAACTACTCTATTGGACCTACACGTTTAAGATTGTTTAGAAAAATTATTATTTTCAAAGTGAATAAAATTAAGATATTATATAAAGGACATAAAATTCTTCCTGGTTCCTCAACGTGCTTAAAAAGCTTTTTCTATAGTGCTTCTATCTATTGTTTACAATTTCAACTTTCCAGAATGTGCGTATTATTATTATTATTTTTTTTTTTTTTTTTTTTTTTTACTTCGAGGTTCAAACAAGTAACAGAATGTGAAATGGACAATTCCCGCATTTTTTTTATTATTTTTTATTCGATTCTAAATGTCTCGAAATGGCCATTAACCCAATTTTTTTTTTTTATTTTCCACGCTTTTTTTTTTTTAATTTGCATTTAAGTTTGCCTTTCAGATTTTTGTGGGAAAACGGACCTTTTTTTTTTTTGAGACTCCATTGTGATGTCACCTCTTCCAAAATATCTCCATAGGTCCCTTGGCGGTTGCGGCTGTTAAAACTTTGTTATCATGGAAATTTCAAATACTTGTCTCCTTGTCATTTTGTTTCGAGATTTTTTGATTGATTTTTTTTCTTAAAATGTCTAATATTTTCTACAAATATTGTATCGTGCCAATGTGCAAAAGCACAACCATAACAACTCCTTACAAATTTTTTATTTACGTAGCACGGGATGAAAATACTGGAAAAAAGTGGTGCCAAGCGATGAAGAATATGCCACTGTTGACAAAGACTGTACATTATGTTTGTGAAGATCATTTTGAAGAAAGTTACATTTATGATAATTTTTATATTTGGAAAATTAAAGAATGTTTACCTTTTAAGTTTAAAACAAACTATATATGTTAGGAAAGTTAGTCTAAATGTTTGTAAACATCAAGTGCAAAGTAATGGGTTAAAATTCAAAGACCGGTACGGATTCTGTACCAAGAACTATTTACATAAAACCACGCCAAATTATGTTAACTTGCCATTAAAAAAAATGGCGGGGCAGCCATTTTCGGCAAAAATCACCATGGAGCAGAATCCGTACCGGACTTGGATATTGACAACGGTCCACTTTAACGAAAAATACCGATATTTTCCCACCAAACTTTTTATTCCAAGCATAACAAAACCATTCAAGTTAATTATTGCAGGGAATCTTACCTATTGGCTTTTAAGCAACGGGTTTCCATTGTTACAAAATCTATATTCTTTCTGAAATAGACCGCCATCATTGTCGAGTCAATTTTTGGCAAATTGTCCGATTGGCCTCTTACAAAACCAGGTTCCATTTGTGCATTTAAATAAAAAACAAATACCTACAAAATAGGCGACCAAAAATATTTGAGAAACAACAACTACTAAGTAAAAACCAAAGAGTATATAGCTGACACTTTGTGGTAGAAACCTCACCATAACAAACGGAGAGATGGGATTACGTCACCGAACCTTTCGGGGCTCTTGACGTCATACTCAAAATCGGCTCGTTTTGAGCGGATCCCAATTTGAGGGTTTTTTGCGCATTTTCTTTTCTTAATATTTAAATATCTAATATTTTTAAAGAACTTTTATTTTGGATATTTAGAATTAGAAAGAAATTCTTTATAAATATAAATCAATTTCATTCGTTTTTAAAAAATGCGGGAATTGTCCATTGTAATTAAGGTATTCGTTAGGTACTGAGGTTTTAGCCTACAAAATTATAAAAAAAAAATATCAATTTTGGAGTTAAATGCAAGGAGAAAAAGAAATCGTCTCACAAAAGAACACCGTCCATAAATAATAAGATGGAGGCTTTACGTAGTTACAGTTAATATCATGCAATAACATTGTTCAGTTTTCTTCCATTGAAATACACCAGGAATAAAATTTCCCTTAAATAACACAGTAAAATCTAGCTATGCTTTTTCAAATCGTTACATCTTTGTTAACCTTTACTATTTTTTGCTACACAGAAGAACATTTTTATTATCTGCTCAATTTTAGAACCAGTTACTCAACCAAAAGCTCTTTAAAACCAGCAATGATGAGAATCCTTCAAAAAGCAAATCCCCTTGTACCGGTAAACACGCAAATCTTCTCTTTCAACAATGCGCAAACCTGTGACCCATTTCGCAGATAATTCGTATAAAAACCTGTATGCCTGTACAGTCACCGATGTTCCCGTAATCCCTTATCTGAAAATACAAAATCCAACGGATATCCCCTAAAAGTATACTCTACCATCCCCATTATTTTATTCCAAACTCTCAGACTAAAAAAAAAAAAAATAATAATAAAAAAGAAAATGATAATAGCAGATAGCCATTTTTCCCTTTCCCTTTTTCGAACGATTTGATTGTTATTTCGCTCGTTTGTGCCGCGATATAAATCTTTTCCTTCTTTGCTTGGCTGCCGGCGGCCACAGTTAAGGATTATTATTATTATTACAGATATGTCCCCACCGTTGTGGCAGGAATACTAAATCAGAATTAGTGTTAATACGAAGCAATGTGGAGAGTTTTGGAATTCTGTGAGCAAGTGTGTTTTAATTATTGTTTTTATAGCGATACTGTCGCAATGTCGTCGCCATTTTTTTTTTTTTGTCTGATAAGAGTCATCAAGACCTCATTGGATTTTGCTGCAGACGATTCTGTTATGTGTTGGGGTATTTTTATGTCACTTTATTATGGGTGTGGATTGTATCCGAAATAATTGATGTTGGTGATTCATTCTTTAGATGTAAGATTTGTCTTTGGGAACTAGTCGTGGTATGTGAAAGTTGTTAAGATTTATTGTAATGTTTCGGCTAAGAATTGCTTAGGTATTTCATTATTTGAAAGATAACATTTCCAAACAAAATTATTGTTTGGTATTTGATGTTTGAAAAATTGGATGCAAGACGGGGCATATTCTTTATGAATGTTTGATAAAGAATAATATTTGATAAAACAATGTTTTATAAGAAATAGTTTCAGAAGTTGAGCCATGTGTTTATTAATGTCATATAACAAAACGTTCTTTAAAATTCAAGGGAGAACTAGCTTCAAATTCAATTATTTAAAAGAATTATTAAAAAAAGTGTCTTTGGAACAAAACTATTATTTTATGCATGTCTTTTTATTTAAAAAAATATTTCAAAGTTTTGATTAAACAACTTATTTCTAGTTTTAATTAAGATGGTTTAAAAACCTTTAAAAATTGATAATAATAAGAGTCCATATGTTTTGGATTGAGCTAATAATGACCTATTTTTTCCCTATACTTAAAAAACTTTAACTTCCTTGAAATATATATTAAATAGGTCGACTAAGTTCTGAATTTGTTTTTTAGAAAATGTCAGCAATAAATTCATTTAATAAAAAATAAATGCTATATGAAATTTTCAAAACTCTTAATACTACTCCAATTTTATTTAAAATTTTGTTCTACATTGTGTTACATGATTTTTGTTGCCTTTTGTTTTACATGAGTTTTGTTGCATTTTGTTTTAGATGAGTTTTGTTGCATTGTGTAAGCTACATGAGATAGACTTAATAATAGACTTTATAAATGGAGACATCGTAGGAAATTTTCTTCAAAGTGTCTTTCAAAACATAAAAAAAAATAATGAACATTTATGATTATCTACAAAACTTTAAAATTCGCATTTTCTTATATATATAAAAAAATTATTTTTATAATTACAGATTTGGTTGACGAATATCTCTACTCTACACAACGCCATGAATAATACCCATCGGCAAAAAAAGTACAATTATTGAAAAACCACATACCGTGAAATAGCATTGGGGAAATATTGTCTTCTAATAAGTTATTTGACAGAATTCACTAAAAACAAGTAACATTGTATTAGATTTAATTAGTAAGTTAGTTTTTTCCGAACTGCAAAAATCCATTTGTTCTTTTTCCATCTCCAATTGGCAACACGGACAAAAGAAAATCGACAGTTACAAAAGAATATGTAGCCATTTTTGTTGCTGCTTAATTTGGTGCCATATTTCTTCCTCTTCATTCTTCATCATCAAGGAACAGACAGCTAATGTCAATTTAAATGCAATGCTTCACATAAAAAAGAACATTCTTACAAAAGATTTGTTTAGAAATAAACGAAGTAGAGACGAAATTTCAACATCTGCTACCTTGTTCTTCTACAAGAATGATAAAAAAAAAAAAATGGCGCTTTTTCAATTCCGTCACGTTTTAACAACAAGTGATGTTCGAATCAGGAAGTTAGAGGAAATCTTTTCCGTCTTTTTATTTTTTTTATTACTACAGATCAAATCAAAATCACATTTGAAAGAGGACCAAGAGACAATACCAAGAAGAATGAAAGAAGAAAGAAAGAAAAAAATTACAAAAAATCGAATCTTTTATTTGGAACCCTGTCCACTTTTATGGCTGGAGGAAGAGCGTTACGACAGTGGACAGACTGAGAATTGATGGTCTCAGCAAAGTGGAAAAGCCAAGAAAAAAGACATTTACGAAACGTTCCAGACACTTTATATTAAAAAAAAAATCTTCGCTAGAGTTTTTCAGGTTCGGAAACTTTTGTTCGTTAAGAAGCATCTACGTGCGACACTTGGGTCCGTGAATTTAAAGCCGACCAAACGGTATAGTGGTTAGCGTACTGGCTTCTAGACCGCGAGGTTGCGAGTTTCGAGTCCCGTGTTAGGCATGGGTGTTCGCAAATGTATGTTGGCTTGTGTAATGACGAATGTTTCGGCGCATTATAGCCCTCGTGTTGCTGACGGCCCCAGATAATCTGAAAACAACCAACCGTGAATTTAAGTTTTTATCCACGATTCCGAACGTTGATGTTAAGTTGGCCTTGATTTTTCTAGATTTTAACAAAACAAAATATGTTAATTTTTTTTATAAAGACTTATATAATTTTTTTGTTGTTAAAAAAACTACTAAAAATTCACTCTGACTTAGATCTCTGTGTATTTGCTTTCATGCTTACAACATTAACCCTCAAGAGCAGGCGTACAATCTGTTAGCATACTGAATTTGCTACAGCATTTATCGCACTTCACTTGAGGCTAAATAGTATAACCCATAAAAACAAAGTTTTAAATATGAATCCTTTATATTCATTGCCAATTTTTATATTTATTAACATAGCGCCGATTCTGTAAACAGCGCGTGCTTGGTGTTTGCATCTAATTTTAAAGATGAAAAACATTTCTGTCAACAAAATGTGCGACAAACTATACAAAACTCCAACTTAACTTGACATCACTAGACGATAGATCTTCACCGTGCTCATAGGCAATTAATCCATTTTAGAGGAGTGAAGACATAATTCTCGCCAAACCTTATAGCGTTTTGTTCTCTACAGGGTTGTGGTTTGGCGAACATGATGCTTTCACGCCGCCAAAATGGATTAAATACCTATGAGCACTGTGACGATCTACCGTCTAGTGATGTCAAGTTAAGTTGAAGTTTAGTATATGTTTCAAAATTTATTTATTAAAAAAGAACGTCACACTCACATACGCATCCAAATATCTTTAATTTATTCTGATTAAAACAATGCTATTATTTATTTAAAAAATGTTGGCAACTGGAAAGAGTTTTTTCAATGGTCGGTTAAATACTATTTTAGCGCGATTGGATGACGGCAAGTTGGTTTATTAGTAGTCCACAAAAGCGACCTTTTAGTGACAGTTACAGCCCCAAAATTTTATAGAGTAAATTGTCATCGACATCGAATCTATCTGCAAAGTTTCAGCGGTGATTGGATAATGGCAAGGGGGAAAGCTCCGCAAATTTGCCCGCCATCGATACGCACATTCACCCAACCACTTTCACATACACACAAAATCGAAGTTAATATAAAGGATTTAAAAAATGATGCGTTTTCTATAGAAAATAATAAAATCATTTTATTAATATAACAAATAATTTATGAATTTAACAATCGAAACGAACTTCTCTTTTCACAAATACAATTTGGAACAGTTAGATTAATTATAGTGTGATACAAGGTATTAAATATAATTCTTTCTCTATATTTACTTTCATGTTTAAATCCTTAAAAAGGTTTTGTACATTGAGGTACTAATATACAATGGAAATTGGGAAATTTATACTGTTAAAAATTCGGATCCACATTGCACCGAAAATTGGTCCCAATTTAGCTGCAATCAACATTTCATGTTTAGTTTCACTATGTAATGGTGCTACATCGAACCGTAAGCACCATTACATCGTCGTGAAACTAAGCACCAAATGTTGGTTGCAGCTACATGGGAACAAGTTTCAGTATAACGTGGAACAAAAATTTTAAAAATCTACTGAAAATAACAGTTTTGTCATTTTTCTCTAAAATATTCTCGAACTTGGTTGCTTTTAAATGGCACTATATTCTTTATAATGTTCAAAATGCTTAATCAACTAAATTAATTTTTATGAGGGTACACGGGGTTAAAATATCTCTAGCGCTAAATTTAAACTTGATTTCTGAGAAACTAGTTTTTATTAGTGCAAGGGTGGTGTTTTTATTTATATATATATAAACTTTGATTTTGTGTGTGGTGGGTATGTCGATGGAGGCTTAATTAACCTTCTTGCCATCATCCAATCGGGTTGAAACTTGGCAGATAGATTCGAAGTCGATGACAATGCATTCTATCAAATTTTGGTGGTTCACTAAAAAGTTGCTTTTACGGAATACTAATAAATCAACTTGCCGTCATCCAATCACGCGAAAATAGCATTTAACCGATCATTGAAGAAACTCTTTCCTGTTGCCAAAATTGTTTTAATAATTAAACAATAAAATCGTTTTAATCAGAATAAATAAAAGATATTTAGATGCGAATGTATAAATTCACATTCATTTTTAATGAATAGATTTTAGAAAGTAGTTTGCTGCATATTTTACAGAAGGAGATGTTTTGGATCTTTAAAATAATATGTAAACACCAAACACACACTGACAACAGAAACGGCGGTATGTTAATGAATATGAAAATTGGAAATAAATATAAAGGATTTATATTAAAAATTTTATTTTTATGGGTTATATTATTTCTTATAACTTCAGTTTGAATGAACTAATTAAGGACAATTAATGTGATTTGGACGTAACGGAGAGAAAGGAATCCATTAGGATCTAATACATGAATGTAATAATTGATTTTTAACTTTATTTTGAATCTTGATATTTTTATTAAAAAAAAGTGGATAATTTTAAATGAATTAAAATAAGATTCTATGATGGAAAGTTTAGTTATTATTTACAATTTTAGAAGGTTTGCTGTGGAAAATCATTCATCTTAATGTGCAATTAAAAATTCTAAAATAATTATACATTGAGTTATGGACTGATGCAAATAGACCCTTAAAATTAGGTAATTAAAATTTAATTAATCATTTAAATATCCTCAAATGAATTTTTATGCAGATCTTTTAATAAAAGATTCAAGTGTTAGAATATTGTGAGTATCGTTCAAAAATAAGGAAACAATTCCTATTGTATACTAGCCCCTAAGGATAATTGTACAAAACTTTTATAGTACAAAGAACTAAAGACTTACTTTGAACCATAAAATACTTAAGAAATAAGAAATTGTTAGAAAAAATAATCTTCTATCATTCTTATTTTTAGCATTTGCAATAAGAGTCTGATTGAAATACGTGAAGACAAAAAGAGTTTCGTGTTAGGGTGATTTTTAAATTTTAGTCGTTTTTGATGTGCGACAAAAGACTATTTTTTATTTTGAAATTTAAAAACTAAGGTCTTAAGTGTTTGTTTTTTCTAATAATACTTACTATTAAATGTTACGATGCATAATATTATAAAAATATGTCACGAGAGTTTTTTTTTTTATGTACATATAAATTTTCAACAAAGAGCATACCTAGAAAATGCAGTGTTCAAAACGACAAAATCAATATTTTTTTATTTTTTTTCATATTTTATCAATTTCTAATACATAAAATAACTTTGAAGCACCTATGTATTTTTAAAAATCTATATTATGATAAATACATTAAATATATTTGCATTTTTTTTTTTAAAAAATTCTGGTATATATTTTAATTATTTTATATTGCCTGAGAAAAATTTCAGGTCTGTTACCACAGATAATCATTTTAAATATTATTCAGTAGATGGGGCTATTATTTTTTATATTGCTTTCATGATTCAGTATGTGAAAAAAAATCATTTGGAAATAATATCTTTAGCTGATTGGATACTGTAGGGACTTTTGGGTTTTCTTAAAGTATTTTTTTTTTATGCCGTCAGGTCTGTTACCGACTTTTTAAAGTTAATTAGTGTATCCTTATTAACTGTCTGCACATACAAAGTAACTCTGTGAACTGTATTTGATCCATGGTGTTTTAGGCCTAAAAAGTTTATACATGGTTAAAAAAAATCAATAATGTTAAATTGTTAAGTCTGTTAACTTTAAAAGTAACAGGTCTGTTACCATAAAAAAAAATAATGAAACTTAAAAAATATATAAATTTTCTTAAAAAGTCACAAGTATATATGTCCACTAAAAACTAACAAATTAATACAGAAATAAACGCATAAGATATTCTCTCCCGAATCATGTCAGGTCTGCTACTTTCAATGACAGGTTACCTGTTAAAAGTAACAGACTCGACCGGACATGATTTTTAAAAAATAATAAAATTTAAAAAAATATATAAAGAAATTGTCTTAAAATGTTACAAGATTATGTATCCACTAAAAACCAACAACTAAATTAATGAAAAAAGTACTCACATAACATCTCCTCTCCTAAATCATGTCAGATCTTTTACTTAATATCAAGTCTGTTACATTGTAAACAAATATTTCTTAAAAATAAAGTTTTTGACTCAGAATTACAAATGTCTGTGCAAATGATGGATACAACCTATTTATGAAATTATTTGAATATATACAGTATAGCATCCTTTTCATAAATTTAAGAGGAAAGTTAAACTAATAATAATTAGTTAAAGTAGCTGACCTAGCATCTTTTAATATAAATAAAATATAAAATATTTCTCTATTGCTAAACTAGGCAAAATATTTAAATTTTAGACTAATTTTCTATTATGGAAGATGATTTACTAATTCAAAAAAATTGTAATTTCATATAAAAATTTCAACCATTTGTCCAGTAACAGACCAAACATTTTTTTAGTTCCGTAGCGATTTATAAGAGCCCCACAGATCAAAATTTTAATTTAATCTTGCTGCTGGCTATGAAAACATGTACAATATATATGCAAGAATTAATTTTAATCACCAACTATGGTTAATTAAACATTTCAATTAAAAAAAAAATTCAAATTTGAAAACCATCCGTTAATAATTCTGCATTATTTTACGTGAAAAACTGTTAATAATATAAACTTTCATAACAAAATAAAAAAAAATAATAACACAAAGTTTCATAAAAAAAATAATAATAATTTCAATTTTAGGCTAGTTATCTATTATGGAAGCTAATTTACTAATTCAAAAAGTTGTAATTTCGTATAAAATGCTGGCTATGAAAACATGTACAAGACATATTCAAGAACTAATTTTATTCACCAAGTATGATTAATTAATCATTTTAATTAAAAAAAAAAGACTCAAATTTGAAAACCACCCATTAAAAATTCTGCAGTTAATAACATGAATTTTCATAAAAAACATAACATTAATAAATCAGAACAAATCTATTTAATTAATATTTTACGAAGTCTACTAAAAAGATGGACTGCCTTAGAGTGAGTATAAACATGTTTACATTGTTTAACGTTTCTATGCCTGTGTGTAAATAGTTATTAAAGAGAAAATTTCATGAAGCAAAAGCATTCACGAAAGGAAGACATAACGTAAATAAATTAATGCCATGGAATACAAATTAATAATAAATTGAAATACACAAGGGATTCACAAAAGAAAAATCTACTTAAACATCGATATTGGTAATGACGCATTCATGCAATTTAATAACTATGTCGTAATTTGACATGTTAGTTTCATAAACCTTGAAAGTTACAATTCGTTTTTCGGTAATAAATATTAAATTATCCTTCGAGCTGTAATTAAATTTATTATTAAAAACGGGTTATAATGTAATTGAATATGGGCAAAATGCGCAATTTGAGGCTGTTACTGACACACTTGGCGTAAATTGAAACTCATCGACGTACTGCGAGTTTCAAAATATTGTTACAAATCGAAACAAAAATTAATGTTTATGACTCGAGCATTAAGAAATCCTATTTGGAATGTTTTTGGTGCTAGAAATGAGACAAAACAAATTCGTGAACTTTTCATTGCATCTTTCAAAACAAATTATTCCATCTTTTTGGCTAAAAGATGGAATGATTTGTATTCATACGCATACCTGAAATCAATAAGTGAAAGTTCTGCGATGAAAAATCTACGAAATGAAATCATTTAGATATTTATTTAAGATTGCCCAAAGCTATCCCTAGAAAATGATACTTTCTTTCTTTATTTTGGATTTTTTTAACGGGTTAATTGAATTATTCTATTTTATTTATGCAAATACTTTAACTCTTAGAACTAACAAACGAAAACTTAAATTCTGTAAATTAGAAATAATATTTGAGAACAAGTCCCCCAAGTCATTTTTATTCTCTTATTCTGTTAAAATATAAAAGAGTTCGCATGATTTTTCTAAAATCAAAGTT
Organism: Linyphia triangularis; assembly: GCA_963978545.1. NCBI lineage: Eukaryota > Metazoa > Arthropoda > Arachnida > Araneae > Linyphiidae > Linyphia > Linyphia triangularis. The sequence goes on from OZ021727.1 coordinate 20,611,641, forward strand.
GAATATTTAAATTTTTATGCAAGGTAAAACAACAGTAGTAACAGCTCATTAAAAATTTTAAGTGGAAATAACAGGGCATTATTTATTATACTTTAAAAAATGTAACAACGTGCAAAAAAAAATTATACGTTTTTTAATCAAAAATCGGGTCGAAAGTATCATTTTATCGCGAGGGGTGCGGTAAAGTTACTTTGTCGCACTAGTGCGATAAAATACTTTACCGCACACTTCGTGCTCAAATTTTAAATAATCTTGGTATAGAAATGTCATATTATCAGAAGATATTCATTGATTGGAGTTGCCATCATTCGTATTTATACGTATTAAAAAATATTTTTACCCGTGATTATTAAAATATTGTATGCAACACATGAGAAAATACTTTTTAAAACTAGTTTTAAATTATTTGGCTCGTGAAATGAGCATTTTCCCTCGTTTGAAAAAGTATTGCTTATGCAACTAGTTGCGCACAACTATTTTATAACAACGTGCACCAAATTAAACTTTATTTAATCATTTTTAATCAGAAATCATGTCGAAAGTATAGCACTTAACTGCGAGGAGTGCGGAAAGTTGTTTTTTTTTCCGCACTAGTGTGAAAAAGTACTTTCCTCATACTCAAATTTTATACAGTCTTGGTATAGAAATCTCATATTTTCTGAAGAGGTTTATTGACAGGAGTTACCAACTTCAGTTTATATACATATTAAAGATATGTTTTGCGAGTGCATAAAAAATATTGTACGTAACATATAGGAAAATACTTTTTTCAAACTCGGCAAATTATTTGACTCGTGTTATCGCACTCGTCAAATAAGCCCTTTTTCCACGTTTGAAAAAAATATTACTTTCCAAACTAGTTGCATAAATAAATATTATAAGTAATATCTTTTACAAATTAACAATAAAAAACGTCGTTACTTTCTCTTCGAGTTTTGTATTAATTACAGTTTGTTAAAAAAAAAAATTCATTACTGTTGTAGTTTCCATTCGGCAGATAGTGTGGAAGCAAAATTTATCGTTTAATTTTTTTTTTATTTTTTTTTTTATTTTTTTTTAGAAAATTAAGTTGGATAGTTTTCTCATCACTGAAGGAGTTGAATATTTTGTTTGCAACTGTAAAGGTACAGTGTACTCGATGTTATGCATAGAAATTTTATTGTTTTGTCTGTACATATGGGGTCTGCACTTTAGGTACTGCCCTCTGTAAAACTGTATTGGGAGGAGGGGGGGATATGTAGAAACTAAACTATGCGGTCAATTGTCATTGGATCATAACTAAGTAGTGAAATAAAGGGGCTATGAAAAACCATCTTGATTATACCTTTGAAATTAAAATGAACTTGCTGTCATTATTGGTAGATTAAAAAAATATTGCATCCAAGTTCATGCAAATGTTCATTTTACTGCTTTTAACAACCTATAAAATTTTATCTTTGTTAGTGTTTAGTTATCGCGCTGAGCCAGCGGCATCTACAGTCGTTTTGGTGGACCAAATATGTCACCATTTCAACAGAAGGATTTTTTTTTAAATAGGAAGAAATATTTACCCGGATAGCATTTAAACCTTTTCAACACCTTGTATGAACCTCTTATACGAAAAGGATGCAATGTTCAAATGACAAGCTTGCAACCGTTTTAAAAGCTTCAAAGAGGGGTCTTAATTCACAGTTAACAAGCTTTACGTACCATTTTCACGATCTATCTTCAACAAGGTTTACATCGCGAAGGGTGTGTAAACCTTTCCATAATAAGCTTGCTACAACATTTGCACTTATTGCGCCAATCTATAATCAAGGATTATCATCATAAGCCTTTTCAGAAGCCCTTGTCGTGGGGGTTACTCTGAAACCTTGTCACTGCAAGTCTAATGACAAATAGATCACAAGGTTCTCGTTAGCTTGTTACGCTATCTGGGTACTTACCTTAAGATGAAGTCCTAGTAAGGATCATTCATTATATTCGCTGTGTTACAATCTTCCAGCTCAGTTCATTTAGAAATTACTTTGTAAAATATCTTGAAATTTCATGAGTAGGTACGAAAATGATCACTTAATGAAATAAAATGAATTGTTTTCATTTAATGTCAATCTGTTGTGAAGGAAAATTAAGTAAAAAAAGAGCAAAAGACTATTGCAGGGGGTGCCACTGAAGAGGGCCGACCAAACGGTATAGTGGTTAGCGTGCTAGCTTCTAGACCACGAGGTTGCGGGTTCGAGTCCCGTGCAAGGCATGGGTGTTTGTAAATGTATTTTGGCTTGTCTAATGACGAATGTTTCGGCGCATTATAGCCCTCTTGTTGCTGACGGCGCCAGATAATCTGAAAACAACCAACCGCTGAAGAGGCATTGCTATTGACTTAGGGATTTCAAATATAAAATATATTAGACTATTTTCGTGCTTTTAATTTATATCATTTCATAAAGTAATAATTTTCGTACTGTACTCAACAAATTTCAAGGTTTTAAACAAAGTAGTTTCTAAATGCACCTTGCTAGAAGATTGCAACATAGCGAGTATAGGGAATTACTCTTACCAGGACTTCTTCTTAAATGGTTTCCCATGAAGGATTGGTTGTATTCAGATTATCTGGCGCCGTCAGCAACACGAGGGCTATAATGCGCCGAAATATTTCGTCATTTAACAAACCAACATACATTTACAAACACCCATGCCTACACGGGACTCGAACCCGCAACCTCGCGGTCTAGAAGCCAGCACGCTAACCACTATACCGTTTGGTCGGCTTCCCATGAAGGAAAACGATACCTGTTGACCGTCTAGCCTCTCTACACTGCATAAAACTCTATGGTGGAGAATAACAAATCCTAAAGAAAGTGGTTAAAAAACATTGCTGCATTGCGTCCAGACGAGATAATTAACTTAAGAGTTATTGTCGCTGCTAAAATCAGCCATCAACAACTCCACCTTATCGGCCATAACTCAGCTGTTTCCGAAATCATACTCCTCATAAAAGCAGACCCTAACCCGTTCTTATCGGGACTTGGTGGATAATCTTTTCTCCTTATCAGTCCCACTTGTAGAGATTGGAGAATAAGAGCAATAATCCACTTGTAAATATTTGTAACTACTGTCGAGCGTTAGAGATTGAAGTAGACAGTAAATATCGGATTGTTATTTTCTGGCAGAGAGAATCAGAGACTGTCAATTTATTTGAAGAATGGTGTACCATGAGTGATACTCGTGTGAAGTTTCTGTTGCTTTGCTACTGTTATGTCTTGTAAAATTGCTTTCAGTGTTTCTGATATTGTAAAATTGTGAATTTCTTTAGTTTTAATTTAATGTGGTTCAAATTTAATTTTGGGGGTTGTGTATATTTTTTTGCATTGCATGTGTTTTATTGTTGATCGATCTACTTTGTATCGCTACTAAAATAGCATGTACATTTATTTGAGACTCGTAAAATGCTAATTATTATATTTTGTTCTTAAATATAAATATATAAGTTTGTTTTAGTTATAAAAGATACATATATATATCATTTTAAGAAGACACATTTTACTTAAATAATATTGGAGTACCTATAAGTCTTAAAAGTTTTGCATTGTTATATTACTGAAAATTGTGGCAATGTATTTTCTGTATTAATTTCTGCATTTGTGGGTTTTTTTATTGCATTGCGGTGCATTGAATTGCATTATATTGTATTGTTTTGTAAAGTTGTTTATCGTGTTTTTACATGCATAATACGATTCTAAATGAACTATCTAAAAGCTTAAATTTTATATTTTTGTCCCACTCTTTTTCGATGTTTGGAATTTTACCTCCTGTCCTCTCTCGTAAATTACAAAAAACGTAGAAATTAAACCTACCTACAAGCATATTTTTTCATTTCGTACCTTGTTTGGTTAAATTCTTTTATATAGTATTTTTTCTCTTGTTGTGTCTTACGTCTCAAATTTTTTTAATGCTCAGTCTGTAAACCAAATCCTTTCCACACAGAATAATTTTGTAGTTACACTGATCAGAAAAACTAGAGGATAACTAGTTTTCCCCTAGAACCTTCTCAGTGGAGCAGTATAAGAAAATGAAATTCACATCAAAGAGACATCTTTATGTAACATAGCGATAAGTAAAGCGACTCAATCGCTAATTGAAATGGAAAGTGTAGAGTAGGGGCATATGCAGAAGAATAGAGTAACAATTGTACAGATGTACCCGCATTAAAAATCACGCAACTCAAGGAGTTGACCTTTAACTTGAGATATGATCTCCCCTGTCATCAGTATTTACTAGGCACTGTATTCTCAAACTTAGCATGAGTTCCTTGATGAATTCTACTGGAACTTCGTCCCACCTTTTAAATGGTTTCCAAGTGATGGAAAGTTCCCAATATATTAAATCTTTCCACAATGGACATAGCAGAATGGTAAGTACAGTATTAGAGAAAAACTGGTTATCCTTTAATTTTGTGTATTAGTAACGCATTCTATCGCTATATTTCATTTTCCCATCTGACAGACAGACAGAGGCGACGCTGTAACAACAATTTTTGATCCCACCCTACTACAGTCATCAGCAACGCCATTGATATTTGTGGGCTAACAACGTCCCAGGTGCTGTAAATATGATTTCTCAGAATCCCAGAGGCTTTTCCTCGAATTCGGGCATTGTCAACTGAGCACGCAACTGTCGAATGGAATGAGGAATCGTGACTGGGGTGGCTTACTTTTTTCAGCAGACGGTTTGAGCCAAGTCTTTTATTGCCCCCACGTGGCATCCATATCACGAAAGACAACTGATCTAATCATTTTGATGCTTAATCTGCAGGCGATATTTAAGAAGCACTCCTAGTAAGGATAATTCCCTGTACTCGCTATGTTACAATTTTCTTGCCCAGTGCATTTGGAAACTACATTGTATAAAAACCTTGACATTCAGTGAGTTAGGTACGAAAAAGATCACTCAATGAAATGACATAAATTGTTTTCATTTAATGTCTATCAATTGAGGACTAGAAATGGAAAACAACCCAAGTCCAAAACAGAAAATTTTTCAGGAGAGAAGAAAAATTATCGTATCTGGTACTTATGGCAATGATTAAGTACATACTTCACATTGAATTTGAGCTATTGCTTCTGGTTGGTTGTTTTCAGATTATCTGGCGCCGTCAGCAACACGAGGGCTATAATGAGTCGAAACATTCATCATTTGACCAGCCAACAATACAATTACAAACACCCATGCCTTACACGGGACTCAAACCCGCAACCTCGCGGTCTAGAAGCTAGCACGCTAACCACTATACCGGCTATTGCTACTGGAGTTCGCACTTTGGGCGTTTTCCACTTTGTTTAAAGGAATTGTTTTTCCACTTTGTCTTTAGGACATTTTCCTTAAAAAAGATTTTCGATTTTTTTTTTCCGGTACTTAGGTCGTTTTCTATTTTTAGTCCTCAATTATAAATGAAAATTGAAACAGCAAATCACAAAACCAGTTGAAGCCACTGCATATGCATTGATGTAACAGTTTCAAATATAAAATATGTTAGATGCTATTTCTAAGTTTTTAATTTATGCCATTTCGTTAAGTGATCATTTTCATTCCGACTTGCCAAATTTCAAGGCTTTACACAAAGTAGTTTTTAAATGCACTAAGTTAGAAGATTGAATCCATCAGCGGATATAATATAGTTCCGCCAAATCTGCCAACATCTTCTCTCGACTCACTTCAATGACATTACATAGGAATGGAATCATACGCAGCCCATCTACTGAAAGCAGTTTACACCTCACACTGATATCATGTAAAGGTGGTTTTTAGTACAGCCATACAATCTTCTAGCCCTTGTTCATTTAGAAACTACTTAGTATAAAACCTTGAAATTTGGTGAGTAGGTACGAAAATGATCACTTTAATGAAATTGCAAAAATTAAAAACTCGAAACTAGTGGCTGATAAATTTTATTTTATAAATTAAAATTAAAATAATTAATAGTTTAAAAATCTAAAAAACACGCTTTAATATAAAAGTGAACTAAAAAGTAGAAAATAATTTTAAATAAGTTTGAAATAAAAATAGAGTGATTAACAAGAAATATTTATTTTATCGTAAAAAAGTGTGGGGTGCTTTTTAAGATATTTTCATAATGGTTCTACTTTTACCAATATCTGTCATTAAATATTTACAACAATTGACGTCAAGCACCCCACGCTTTTTTACGATAAAATAAATATTTCTTGTTAATCACTCTATTCTTATTTCAAACTTATTTAAAATTATTTTCTACTTTTTACTTCACTTTTCTATTAAAGCGTGTTTTTTAGTTTTTTAAACTATTAATTATTTTTTCTGGAAACTATACACTTTTTTTAGTTAATTTTTTTAGTTAAGTGTACAAAACTCTCCAGTTGTTCCTGCCAATAGTTACATGCTTGTCTCAAATTTAAGTCGTGTATGCCTTAGTACACGCCGTAATACTTGGCACAAAGAACTTCCGTGTCTCTGAGAATGAAAATTCACTAATCCTGAAGATCCTGGTAAGAATAATGCGACTAAAAAGACACGCTTTGTATAACCGTCGTGACCACGACATATCTTTCAAATGTCTGCCTTTTCAATTGTCGATAATAGGTTCTGTGATTACTGGGATTGTAACGGCACACCAGGGTTCGATTCCGGAGAAGGTTGGTTGGTTGGTTGGAATTTAACGGCGCAAGGGCAACACGAGCTAATCCTTGTGATAAAGCGACAAACTTATTGAATTATTGTATTGTCATCGGTCTTTGACAAGTGTGCAAAGTTTGAATTAAATCTGATGGCTCAAAGTAGGGCAAAATCGAGCCCAAAAGAGTCGGTTACAAGCAAACTTACAGGTGAAACTAATAAAAGCGTGTTAAAAAAGCAAAAAGAATATATCGCAGGTGGTGCCACTGCATAGGCATTGACATAATTATTTTAAACATAAAAAAATATGTATTAGAGTCTTATAGGGAATGATCCTTACTTTAGTCCACGACAACTCATCCTGACCACGTAAAAGATATAGTTCAGAATTAATTACAACTTGTATAGTAATATTGATAACCGGCGCATATAGTTTTGTATTCAACTTAAATACATGTTGATAAAACAAAGAAAATAAACGCTTTTAAATTTTAATTTTACTTGAGACTACTTTTCTAACCACGGCTACTATAAGAGTTTTAACGAATCATATGGCTTTGACCGAGATATTTCATGACGTCACTCACTTGGAGAATAACTATTGGCTAACCCTGTTTCCTCTCAGTTTAATACGTCACATTTAAGATTATTGCGCAGCGAATCAGCGCGTAGTAAAACCGGATCACACATCACGGTAGCGCATTCAATAAGGTCATGATAAATTGTCTTGGATTATAGGGGATCCATCATCCCCTGCTCGAACTCTCGCCAACCCCTGTCCGGTTATTTTCGCAAACCGTTTTGTTGCATTCTAACACAAATTGTTGTGGCAGTTCTGGTTTTGCCGAAACTTTTCGAAGGGGTAGACGATACTTACGTATTATGCCGCCGACCATTTCTGGCATAACCGATACCGTCGCCCAAAAGGTAGCTTCAACACGTGTTTACCAATAAAAAAAAAAAAAAGGTCTTCAGCCGCTAAGGTTAAAAAGTACGTAATTGAGGTGTTAGTGTTATCCTAAGACTGAATCAAAATAATTAAAATTAAAAGAACAAAACTTATGGTATGGATTAAATATAGAGTTTACTTGATTATATATTTACTTGAAAATTCGATAGAAATAAGCATATGCATGGGAATGGAATTAATTTAGCTTTTAACGTCATACAACTTAATTCAACTAAATTTTAATAAGAAAAGAAAATACAATATAAATAAATAAAGTTTCTTCACACCTCCCATATAGCACATGTGGTGGTCTCGTGTACAAATAACAGATACAACACCTAGATACTAGTGGTCACCTTTGTCTAGTGGTTAACCTATCTGTGTACTGATCTAGGAGTTCCCGGTTCGACTCCCCGTTAACGCACATCGCTACACACACATCCTCCCAGGGAGGTCCCTAGGAAGTCATTCGGAGTCACGGGGATGACTACAGAAAAAGATTATTAAAAAAAAAATACCCCTCCTCCCCCCCCCCCCCCAGGTAGTATAATTTCCATAAAACCATATTTCAATTAATCAGAATCCATCTATCTTCAATTATCTCGTCATTTGCATAGACAGGGCTGCTTTATCGAATCTCCTTTTCGATTTTTTTTTTTTTTTTTTTTTGACGCACCAAGTTCAATTGATTGATTGATTTTTGAATTTTCTGGCGCAAGGGCATACCCTAAGGCCAAACTGCTCCGAAGTGCAAAGTTCAAAAGATCGCAAATGGGGTATTAAAATTCCGTCATGGAAGCTCTGCGTGGTCAATTGATGAGAACACAAACATTAGATATTATTCAAAACAGATATCTCGGCTGCGTTACTGAACCAGATCGCAGCGGATGCGAACATAACTTAGGGGTGTCGAACATAGCACAACTTTCAATTACACTATAATATTGGTCATTGCATTAAAATTTGATTTGGTGTGTTTACCGTTTTCATATTTTCACTCATTAAAAAAAAAAAATGGCCAGTTTGGCGATATTTATGGCAATAAATTTTACATGGGCAAAAAATCACCGCCAAATGGCGAAATTGGCGATATTATTCGATAAATCTGTGAAAGATTGGTTGGTTGTTTTCAGATTATCTGGCGCCGTCAGCAACACGAGGGCTATAATGCGCCGAAACATTCGTCATTAGACAAGCCAACATACATTTACAAACACCCATGCCTAACACGGGACTCGGAACCCGCAACCTCGCGGTCTAGAAGCTAGCACGCTAACCACTACCGTTTGGTCGGCATAAATCTGTGAAAGAGATAAAAATCAATCGTTGATGGGTGATGCTCGTGGGCAAAGAACTAAAGGTATTCTTTATTCGCTTTTCAACTTCTTACGCCATTAAAGCTTTTTCGGGAATTTCGGAGGTGGGCAAGCTTAGAACACCTTAAGAGGCATTAGCAGGGAGATTTTAATCAAAATCGTTTGAGCAGTTTTTTAGCAATCATTGAAAAACATGATTTTCCATGATATCAACCTTACGCACAAGAGCGATTTTGACCAAAAATCTTAATGGTAGGTCACATGGCCACCACCAACCCACACGCCAAATTTGAATATCGTAGGTCAAATTAATCGGGAGCTATTCTGACCACGTACACTCAGACATTTTTTTTCTTGGCCACTTTTTTGAAATCAGGATGTTTCAATACGTGAAGGAATGCAAAAAAAAAAAAATTACCGAATAGTAAACTTTCATTACCCTATATAAACATGCGGGTTGGTTGTTTTCAGATTATCTGGCGCCGTCAGCAACACGAGGGCTATAATGCGCCGAAACATTCGTCATTAGACAAGCCAACATACATTTACAAACACACATGCCTAACACGGGACTCGAACCCGCAACCTCGCGGTCTTATAAACAATGCGGGTAATTGAAAGTAAAAAGTACTTGCAATAACTGATACAAACTGATGTAAACATAAGATGTACTTAAAATTAATAATTAACAAAACAAAAACATTATATCACCCACGCAACATTAGCTTTGCCTATAAATTAAGAACCAGCATATGAGATATAGTGAATCTTAATTTGCAATCGAAAGCAACACGATAACGATACCTAAAAAAAATTATTACTTTGAAATAAATAGATTAAAAACACAGTATTTAGGGCAGAATAACAACTGGCATGTTTAATGAGAAGAATGTTAAATATTCTCCTCGAAAATTGAAATTTTTTATATCGTGTAATGAATTCCAATTCCAACCGCTATCCAAATAAAATAAGATGGAAAACAAACTTTTTCAATACACTGGTGAAACTGATTAACAACAATGATACAAATCCCATCAAAAATAAGAACCAACCAGCCAGGAAATTCACAACCGTAATCGGAATTTGTAAATATCGATAAAATAGCTGCGTTACTATCGAAAATCCCCAGCCGAAATAAAATAGCGATATATAAATCAGAAACAGTAGTAAGTAAATAACAACTTCGGAGTTCTTCGTTGTTTACGTTTTGCAAAAAAAAATTCGAAAATCGCCGAAGTATTAAGAAAACACACATTTTATATGAAATGATAGAATTACATCGGTTGCATCAACAATAAAAGTATATAGTCAATACACATAGTGGAAGGTTTTAAAAACTTACCTATGTATAAAACCAAAATACCACAAAATTTGATGAAGACTTCTCGTAAAAAAGTTCAGATCTCCAAAAGTCTACGTAAGGGTCAAAGATGGCTGCACAGAAGATGTTGCCATTTTTAAAAAATCAAAATAGAATGAATTTTATAATTTATCTTGGAATGATCAAGTCAACGGGATTTTAACACATTCTCTGCCGATCACGTGCTGTTGCGGAATGTCGTCATTTCCGTCATTTTCGGGTTGTTCCGCAGTAGCCTGTCCCGATCAGACTGCACCTGATCGGAGTTGCCGTTCTTTGCTGGAATTACCCGAAACTGCTTTTTAAAAACACACGATTCCAGTTAAACTTATGGAGGAAGACGAATTGTATATGATATTTATGTCACATGACAAATATGGTTGAACTCCCGGCTTTGAGTGGAAAGAAAGGACTTTGTGAACTAGCACCTGCCTCCGCGTATATATGTGAGAGAACCAACTCTCTGGAACAGGTTGTGGTAAAAAAAAAAAGAACTAAAAAAAAAAAGGGGGGGGGGGTTGTTAAATCATTTCGGTGCAGAAGGAATTTTTCATGAAAAATATTATTGGTAATTCCAGCATGAACGGAAGCTTCGATCGGGCGCAGTCTGATCAGGATAGACTACTGGGTAGTAACAAGACTATGCTTCTCTTTTTCTCTTTCAACCTTACTTTCTGACATCATGACATCTACGGAAACGGTATAGTGATTAGCGTGCTAGCTTCTAAACCCCGAGGTTGCGGGTTCCGAGTCCCGTGTTAGGCATGGGTGTTTGTAAATGTATGTTGGCTTGACTAATGACGAATGTTTCGACGCATTATAGCCCTCGTGTTGCTGACGGCGCTAGATAATCTGAATACAACCAACCATGAGATATACGGTAATTACAGATTAAAAGTGTTAAATAAAATACATTATAAAAATTTAATTTCCAAACATCCATCAATGATTTTTACATCATCGGAATGCCGACCAAACGGTATACTGGTTAGCGTGCTAGCTTCTAGACCGAGAGGTTGAGGGTTCGAGTCCCGTGTTAGCCATGGGTGTTTGTAAATGTATGTTGGCTTGTCAAATGACGAATGTTTCGGCGCATTATAGCCCTCGTGTTGCTGACGGTGCCAGATAATCTGAAAACAACCAACCAACTCCATCATCGGAACGAACAGAATTGAAGTATTACTACCATATTGTTTGCTATGTAAAGAAATATAGATTTCTTGAATATTTCAAATGTATTCCATTACTTTAACATAGTAAATTGATATAAATAATACATAACTTGTAATAAATTAGAAAATAATTACAATTTTAGTATTCTGGCTGTCCGATAATAAACTAGAAATAAAATTTATATATTAGAGGTATCTAAATATTGTTTTTGCCTTTCCAATGCTCTCTAATTATTTCTCCCGTAGAAAAATTATCATGCCAATGGAAAGTTAAAAATTTTAAACTTTAAAAATTTGCTGAAAACAAAATAATTAAAATTTTAACATTCTGGCTTTCAGGTACATGAAACCTGTCAAGCACTTAGAATTATTGCTCTCATTGGGTTTGCATTGCAATCAAATTTAAAAATTAATTAAAATAATAATTAAATTTTTAAAATTCGATCATCATATTAACAAAGTTGGGCTAATTTTTATTTATTTTTTTTTTTTTTTTAATAAAAGACCCCTTACAAGATTTATCTCAAAAAAACATCACCAAACTAGCAATTTCTGCTAAATGAATGAAGAATATATAAAAACGGTAAATGACACAAATCCACGTCAGTATTATAAAGTAATTGAAAGTTATGTGATGCTCCACACCCCTAGTTTTTTTAATATAGAGAGATAGTTTTAACTTTTTTTTTCAGTAAAGATAGGAACTCCTCACACGGAGTACTTCAATACGTAATGTATTGTCATTTTATTGTTACACAAACTATCTTTATATAATTGTGAATATAGTTTCGAGTTTTGGATGCTGTTAGAAAGCATCGGATTTTTAAAAAAAAAAATTTTAACTTTCGCTGTGCCTGCATTATCGCTGAATCCGAAGTTGTATGCATCGAAGCTTAGTGTTGAAGCTGGTTAGTGACTTGACTGATGTTCGAAAACGTTTCGTAAGCCTTCGAAGGAAGAATAAATAATAGTTTTTATTTGGTAAATAAACTAGGGGGCTCCGCCGATAGCTCGCTAACGCTCGCCAACCCCCGGGGAATGCTGACGCATTCCTTTGGTTTTCTGCGCGATCTCCAAAAGGGGCTTCACCCCCTTCTCGGTTACTCGTTACTTTGGCTGCGTATTGTAGACACGAATTTTTTTTTTCTATAATTGGATTGTTAGCGCATTAGCAGGTGTGTAAGTTATAGGCCGTTAGCTGGTGCAGTTATAGGCCGTTAGCTGGTGCAACGAAATATGAGACAAGTTGAAATCGTGTTAAAATAGTTCATGAATGAGCACAAAAACATAGTGCATTTTCTAAGAGAAATGCATCAGCTATGTGTCCACCGCAGGAACTGTGAATTTGGATTTAACGCTACTCTTATAAAGTATGTCCCTGTGCAGTCTTCTTTTTCTCCCTTCATTGGTTTCCAACTGCTTTTGAATTCTTTCATGTAATCTTTGATTCTCTCCTATCCCGTGCCTTGCTTTTTTTCTTTGGAGGTATAACCTAAACAGTATAGAAATCTCTAATTAACAATAGTATTCACACAAAAGCCAGTCATAAATTAAACGCCAGAGAAGCATTGGTACAAAAGCAGTCAGAGACCCCATTTGCATATAAACTGATAATCTTAGCAGATTTCCTCGATTAATTGAAGACGCTGTGTTTATTGAAAAATATTAATGACAATTTCGAATACCATTTATATGCCGTTAACAATTACCAGATAATTTAGCATTATAACCCCCCTCCCCTAGGGGCCAAATTTGCACTTATGACAATTAAACATGTGAAAAAGATGTTCAATCACGAATAATAAGAATTCATAATTAACAACAGAATTCACACAAAAAACAAAGTCATACATTGAAGATCAAAGAAATATTGGCAAAGAAGCAGTAGGAGACCCCATATAACAATTAAACATGTGAAAAAGAATTTAACTCTTGAATAATAAAAATTCTTAATTAACATTCACACAAAAACCATTGTTATCCAAAACACCAAATAAGAGACACCATTTGCACATCCCATCGATATACATAAACAACTGGATAGACCACTCCGATGTTAGTACAAAGAGAAAAACGCGCCGGTGGTTGATGACGCTGGTGGGATTATTAACCAATCACAGTTCACTTTTATAGTTGGATGGGAATGCGAAAAACCTTGTAAAGTGCTAGAGTAGATATTTTGTAACACATTACTACTAATTAAGGTCTACTATTGACATTTCTACTGTGTACAACCCAAAATTTTATTTTCAATCCTCGGCAATCCGTATTTTTTATCCCATCAACGGCATCTGGCAACGGCTTCATTTTCCCAGCGTTAAGCAGTCCATCCAGTTGTTTATCTATATCGAAGGCACATCCTCGACCAATTGAAGTATCATCCTGATCAATTCAACTTTTTTCGCCATTAAAGCATTTTTTTTTTAAATTTCGCAGATGGGGATATTTAGAACACCTAAAGAAGCATTACCACAGCGATTTTGATCAAAATCGTTAGAGCCGTTTTTTTAGCAATCATTGAAAAACATGGTTTTTTCAATGGCAGCTACCTTATGCACATGAGCGATTTTGACGAAACTCTTAATTGTAGGTCCCTGTGCCATTACCAACCTTCATACCAAATTTGAACATCGTAGGTCCTTTTTTTAGGGAGTTATGCTGACCACAGACATACATTTTTTCTCGATCACTTTTTTGAAATCAGGATGTTCCAAAACGTAAGGGAATGCATTTTTGCCGAATGTTATACTTTTATTAACCCTATGTAATATGGGTAATTGAAAGTAAATAATATTAAAACTTAATATTTGAACTTACAAAATCATAAATCCCCAAAACAATAGCTAACGTTAAAAACAAACCCAAATATAAGATATATTACCACAAAACAATAGCTAACATTAAAAACAAACCAAGTATAAGATGTATTACGCTCCGAGTAAACCGAAATAGAAAATTCGAGAAAAGCAATAAAAAAAAGGAATATGTTCTGAAAAGAACAACAATTTAAGATAGCTTGTGTCGTCTCCAACAAGCGGTTACCATAATGGCGCTCAGCCCAAAGAATATATTTTTATAACGTAAAAAACACAATTCACAACTTTTCTTCCAAAAAATTAAAACAACCGATTTCAAAAAAACTGATCGTTGCCAATTCAAAAATACAAAAGAATACAAGGACATTAATAATAAAACAACACATGTAGATTATGCAAACTTTTAAAATGTGCAATTAAAAAAAAAATTAAAAATGCCACCAAATAAATGCCGAAAATCAGTTTTTGGCAGAAAGTTAATTAAAATAATAATCAGACTTTAAACCTGAATGACGTCACACTTGGAGTTTGTGCATGTTGTTTGTCGAAATGACGCAACTGTCCAACCTCCACGTCCCTGCTCACCCTTTTTGAAATGAGCAAAGTGCTTTCGATCGCGTGAAGGAGGGGGAAAAAAAAAAAAAAAAAAAGAGTTTTAGTATTCCCTAAAACATGATGTATCTAATTAATTTTTTTATCATCCAACGAACTTTTTAAAAACATCCGCAAAAGAAGATATCAAATATTCTAACCTTATTTTTTTCAATGGAAAAAAGTAAGTATTTCAAGTATTTATTGACATAGAAAAGTAGACAAATTTTTCTCATTGGATTACCATTGCGGCCGAATTTTGAAATTTAATTAAAAAATTAAAAAAAAAAAAAAAAAAATCTTTTGCAACTTAACGAATGCAGAAACTACTAATGCTTCAAATTTCACAGTTATCTTTGCACCAGAAATTGGAACACGCTGCACAGAATTCGATTCCTTACTCTTTTTTTTTATATAGAGAGAAACTGCGTTATCATTTCTTCTGAAGAAACTTCATAACAATATATTTACGTTTTTTTCAATGGAAATGGTTGGTTGGTTGTTTTCAGATTATCTGGCGCCGTCAGCAACGCAAGGGCTATAATGCGCCGAAACATTCGTCATTAGACAAGCCAACATACATTTACAAACACCCAGGCCAACACGGGACTCGGAACCCGCAACCTCGCGGTCTAGAAGCTAGCACGCTAACCACTATACCGTTTGGTCGGCGGAAAAAATCAGGGAAATGTCAGGGAGCTTTTTAAAATTTCATGAAAATATCAAAGTATAATGAAGTGGCGATAATAGGCCAATAATGGGTATTGCGCTGTATTGCATTTGCGGCGTCAAAATTGTTTCAAAATATTGCGTGCTTTCTTTACGGTTTAAAAAATAAATCTTGTGTGTTTGTATAATGAGGTAACTACAAAAGATCAAACAAAATTGAAGAATGTCAGCTCTGGTTGGGACCATATCGAAAACTGAGTAAGCTGTTCCCAAAGCATATGTTTCAACTGTCAATAACTTTTGAAAATAAATATTTACGAGTTACTGAAACACATTTTTACTTTCATTTACCCATATGTTTACATAGGATAATAAAGTAAAGCATTTGGTTAAAAAAATGCGATTTTTTTTTTTTTTTTTTTTTTTTTTGTATGCATTTCTCCACGTTAAGCCCTAAAGCTTGGCGTCCACTATCGCTGAGCAGAGTAGAGTAGAGCAGAGCGGAGTGGATTAGAGCCAATTACAAGTTTGTCATTGTAGCACGAGCCTCGTACTACAATGGACGTCGGCAGCCTTACAATTGGCTCTAATCAAGTCCACTCCACTCTGCTCTGCTCAGCGATAGTGAACGCCAAGCTTCTATATTTAAAATTTGTAATGTGGTTGCTATAATAACCCTATAACAGTTTACTATAAGAACTATAAATAATTTGAAGTTTGTTAGTTATGATGAGTTATCGCTGCAATTTGGCGGCTTTTATCTAGTACCCGTCTAACGGAAGAGTACTTAAAATGTAGCATACAGCTTGTCATTTTTAAATCCTCTATATTAACTTTGATTTTGGGTGTGTGGGGGGGGGGGGAGGGATGGAGGCTGAGTATGTCAATGGTGGGCAAATATACGGAGGCGTGATTAACCCCCCTTTCCGTTATCCAATCAGACTGAAACTTGGCAGATAGATTCGATGTCGATGACAATGCATTCTATCAAATTTTGGGGATTTCACTGTAGCTAAAAAGTCACTTTTACGGAATACTAATAAACCAACTTGCCTTCATCCAATCTCGCTGAAATTGCATTTGACCGATCCTTGAAGAAACTTTTTCCTAGTGCCAAAATTATTTTAATAAATAAATAAAAAAACTTGTTTTAATAAGAATAAATAAAAGATATTTGGATGTGAATACACAAATTTAAGGAATAAATTTTGAAAAGTATAGTTTACCGCATATTTTGCAGATACAGATATTTTTAATATTTAAAGTTAGATGCAAACACTAAGCATAAAAATCGGCAATGTACAAAAATTATTTAAAAACTTTATGTTTACGCGTTGTATTATAACAAGTTATTTAGGCTAACTATTATCATCATAGAGACGAATAACTGAGTTTCGGCACCAGCGCCATCTACAAGAAGGGCTAATCAAGAATTGCACCAACATCCAATTTCGATTTGCCTCAAAGTGAATAGTATAAAGAATTGTGTGCGCTTTTCGCCCTGGAAACCGCACCAATGATCCATTTTATGGAAACTGAGGCCTCAATAATATTGCGATGACTCAACTTCCTGCGTCGACTTATTTGATCACGCTTGTTTCCAGTATCCGGCACGGAAATGTTAGTTAATATCCGGCGGTTTGTACATACATTGTAATAACTATTTATAGGAAAATCTATTTATAAATAAATTAGTTTCTGAGACATTATATTAAGGTGTCTTCCTTTTCAACTTCTTCCGAAATTATGTCATACAAAGTGGGGGCTTTTTTTTTTTTTTTTAGGTATAGTGGGGATGAAACATGCTGTTTAAATTAAATAGAAAACTATTTTAATTTTCATTTATAATCGATAGACATTAATTGAAAACAATTTATGTCATTTCATTAGGTGATCTTTTTCGTACCTATCACCAAACTTAAAAGTTTTACAGAGAGTAGTTTCTAAATGCCCTGGATAGAAGATTGTACCATAGCGAGTATAGGAAATGACCCTTACTAGGTAGAGGTCGGAAATATCGATCAAAATATATATCGATTCTATATCGTTGCAGAGAAAAAAACATAGGTAAAATATCGATACATCGATACGTGATTTTTTTAATTTGATTTTCAATTTTGCCAGAAACGAAGTTTTATGCGGCAAATTTCTACTTTTCATAAATTTATGCCAAAATTGTTTTAATAAATAAATTATAAAAATTGTTTTAATAAATAAATTATAAAAATCGTTTTAATAAATAAATTATGAAAATTGTTTTAATAAATAAATTATAAAAATTGTTTTAATAAATAAATTATAAAAATTGTTTTAATAAATAAATTATAAAAATTGTTTTAATAAATAAATTATAAATATTGTTTTAATAAATAAATTATATTAATCAGAATAAATAAAATACATTTGGATGTCAATGCATAAATTCCAAAGAAGACATTTTGAAAAATAGTTTATCGTATATTTTGCGGATAGAGAAGTTTTTAATATTTAAAATTAGTTGCAAATTCCAGGCACACGCTGGCAACAGAAAGACTCTATCGCCGACCAAATGGTATAATGGTTAGCATACTATAGCTTCTAAACAGCGAGGTTGCGGGTTCGAGTCCCGTGTAAGGCATGGGTGTTTGTAAATGTATGTTGGCTTGTCAAATGACGAATGTTTCGGCGCATTATAGTCCTCGTGTTACTGACTGCGCCAGAAAATCTGAAAATAACCAACCAACCAAAGGCGCTTTGTTAATGACTACTAATAAGTGATCTTATCTCTCCATTACATTATGTTTTCTTTTTGGTTAGGGTGCCATTTTAACTGTCTCACAGCCAAGTCCAAACTTTAGTTTTGAAATTTTTAAAAATTGAATAAAGAAAATCGAAAAAACACATGGAACTACAAAACGATCATCAAAAAACTAAAAATGTTTGAAAATATCGATATATATATATTTAATATCGATAAAAATATCGTCGTATCGATATATCGCCGACCTCTATTACTAGGACTTCCTATTTAGTATATAATTTTTTATAAAATATAGTCTTTACTCCACTTTTCTGGACTTGAAGTTCTATTCGTCATTTCTTCGACCGACAGCTGAACTTTATGCTGATATTTGCAAAACCTAAAGTTTTCGGTGAAATATTTTCTACCATTAATTTGTATTTTCGTAACCTCGTTCAATTATGTTCGCGAGGATAGCAAATGATATGAAAAGTGAATTGATGATCGGTGCTTCTTTTTAGGGTTACAAAAACAGATAAAATTGGGCAAAGAATACCTGCTGGCCATTAAGTGGGAAGCTGGGTTAACCAAACAAGTCAACACTTACAGCAAAGCATTCCATTTGAGTGATATTTATATTGCAGAAAAGAATTAGAACGCCACATTCAAAATTGATAAATTTTTTATGTCTGTCAAACATTTACTAAGCAAAGTATGTGTGGACCCTACTTGGCAAGAAAGATCGACAAGGGACAAGAATGAATTTGATTTGGTTTGAAATTTCCGACTGTCTATTTCTTTCACTTATAAAGTGCTTAACACAGCCATATACGTTCGTAATTTTGAGCATCTAGCAGAATACGAGATCGAAATATTCTAGCGTGAATCCCTCTCTCCAACCCCACCACACCAACGAGAGGACATTAAGGCCACGACAGATTAAATGTTCGCCAGTCCCCATTAGGTACACATCGATATTTGGCGGACCGAAGACCGAACCCACAATTCTCCGATCATGAGTTCGAAACTCGGCCGTTAGGCTATCGAAGTCTCAGGAATGAATTTGATGCAAAACAAAACTAATGCCAATCCTCTCGTCTGACTCATTGGTTGCCAATTTTACATTAAGAAATAAAAAAATAAAAAATAATCACTATTTTCTCTCCGGGCTCTTTCGGAAAATTGGACGGCTTCGAAAATGACAGAGAGTGAAAAAGGATAGAAGTTTTTGGGACCCGTTACAGCGATCACGTGCGGCTATTTACCACTGACTTACCGGTCTGACGGGTCTGATCGCGCATGCCTAGCTATGACGTCATGTCAGGAAAGGCAAAATGCGTGTTTGGCCTGGAAAAAGGAACCGGTTGTGTTGCCGAACACAGGTGCATAGTTATTTTTTTATTTTTTATTTCTGGTTTACATTCGCATTAGCGGAGAATTTCTTTCAGATGATAGGTTGTGCGGAGTCGTTTTTTAATATCGAGTTTTTGAAGAGCCTGGGATGTATCATTATGTTAATGACTGTTGCGAAGTCGAAGTGTTTTTTTATAGTTTGATTTCAGAATCGAGCAGAGGGGATAAGAAAGAAAAAAAAATAGCAATCAACAACACTTTTCCTTGTCCGAGAACCAAGATTACTTTCTTTTTTCTTAAGTTTAAGAAGGGGGATTGTTTTCGTTTGGTCCAAGAGAACTTTTTCTGGTTTAGAGCTTCTCTTTGTGTTTATAAATGTAAGAAAAAAAAAAGGAGAAAGAATCCACGGTTAAGGTTGTTCTTTTCTTAACGAAAATAACATATTTCTGTAACTAGACAGAAAAAGGATTGTAAACTGTGGGCAAACTACGGGAAGTTTATACATCCATATTTTTAACCCTTTCAGTCCCAGTGATGCCAATTGGAATCACAACATTTACGAATTTTTTTCTCCTCACCTAATACTCCCAGTGAATTCGAATCAACGTTTTTACAATCATCAAATTATTCTCTGCCCAAATATATTTTTCTTTTTTACCAATGGCTGCACGGGTTCTGTTTGATGAATGAAATGAAGCTTTTTTATGTTTTCTCAATTCCGGAAAAGATGCCGAAATTAATTTCATTTTTTAAGTAATTTAAATTAAATAACTCTTTCAAATATGTTCGTATTATTTTCTTTAGTATTTAAAAATTATATATTAACTGTTTTTAAAGAATAAATATTTTTAAATTTTAACATTTGCAATGATTGAAAAGTGATGATTCCATTTGGCATCAGTGGGAGTTGAGTGCAACTCAACACCTTTTCCCATTTATATTATTTATTTTAGATTCGTACTGTTTTTACCACGTTTTTGCCATTTTTTTCTAGCAGTATTCACTACGTTAAGATATATTTATGACTAAATAGAAAATTTCAAATTTTATTTGATTTATTTAGAAATGCCGAAGCGAAATAGCTTAGACTTGTTCGATACCTAATGCCCAATGATGCCTTTTGGAATCATTTTTAATTTTAATTAAAAAATTAAACAAAAAAATTTGCTTTCAACCCTGTTATTCTGGATATCAAATGAGTATATTTTATAAATTTCAGATTTTTAAAATGAAAAATAAATAATTGGAACTGAAAGGGTTAAAAACTAATACTGTCCGTTTTGGTTATTTATAATATAAAAATTTTAACAGAAACTTCCATTTTCACATTAAATTTGCAATATTTTGAATTTCCACAGGGGATTTAGCTCGACATCTTAATTTCTGTAGTTTGCTTTTTTTTTTTTTTATTTATTCATCAAAAATTAATTACAAAAATTCAACCTACTGTAGTAATGAAATGTTTTATTGAAAGCAATTTTTGCAGTTACATGATTGTAACAAATTGTAACATGCGTCCAATCCACCAGCAGGATCTTGGAATTAAGAATTGTATAAGGTTGAGTTTCATCCAAATGTGAATAAGTTTTTAGACATACAGTTGTTCCTGCTCTAATATTTATACTTGTCTTACCTGATGCTTTTATATTTATACTAACCTTAATATTTATACTTGGACATTAGTAAACGACCCTCTAAAAATCCACTGAAAATTTTTTCATAGTCTTATTCTTGATTTAATTATCTCCACTTGTTTATTTTAGAAATATTTTTGAAAGATTGTTTATGGTATATTTGCTTGCATTCTATTTAATAATATTCACGAATAAATCTTACGTATATTTATATATATTTTTTTAAATTCTTGCTAGGATTTGAATGTTTACTCTATGCTACATTGGTATGATAAAGTATCTTATGACTATAGTACATGCAAAGAAAGAAAACTTCAGTATGGGTTCGGATAAAAATTAACGGAGGTTTGTTAGTTCACCACTTGTTGATTCCAGCTAACAAAGTTATACTTTCGCACCTGAGAAAAAATTGTCCGTTAAAAAAAAAAGGCATAACAAAACTTCTTATATCTTAAGTTCATCTGAGAAGCTCTTTCTGTTTCAAATTTAACTTCGATACAAGGATGCTACTACCATGAAGGATTAAAGGAATTCTATCGTTTGAAAATTAAAAATAAATAAAGAGAAGAGTGACTTTTAATAAAGAAGAAAAAAATTTCATTTGAGTTTTAAATTATTAATTTGAACAGCTAACTAATGCGCCACTATTAATTAATATTTTATTAGAAATTCAGTTTAAAATTTTAAAAATTCTAATTTTGAACAAAAACTTTTAAATGTTTTGCTACCATCCTGTATGCGATATACACCCAACTGCAAATATTCCTGCCAGCGCCCAATCTTTGATAAATAACCGCAATTAATTTGTTTGAAGAATGTTTATATAATTAGTTTGTATCGAAAATACCTCATTTGCGTTTTCCATTTCTTCCCAGGTAAAACAGCAGTATTGGCCAATATTGGAAACAGGGGTTCTAGAAGATTGGCAAATTCTGGCCGAAACTCGAGCCTCGTTCCAAAATAATTGATTTGATTTTTTTTATTAAACATATCGAAAACACCACAGAACATATTTTTTTACCCTCTGCCTTTTCTTATAAATAAAACATTTCAATTTTAAAACTGTGCATCAGCATTACAAAACATCAAGTATATTTTAACCAGTATTGGACAAGATTGGCCAATATCTGGGTATTTTTCCGTTAAAGGGGACCGTTGGCAATATTCAAGTACGGTAGGGATTCTGCGCCAAGGTAATTTTCGCCAATAAATGGCAGTAGCAGCCATTTTTTAACAACAAGTGAAATGCCTATAGTTGCCATAATTCGGCGCGGTTTTATGTAAACTATTCTTGGCGCAGAAATCCGTACCGTACTTGGATTTGGCAAACGGCCCCCTTTAACGGAAAAGTGCCAATATCTGTAACAATGGCCGTTTTACATCAATCCACATCGGGATTGATTAATGTCAAGCGATATTGGCCAGCGTGCTACTGGGGTTGCAACATGACACCGAATTCAATTCATATATTCATTCAAACCCACTTCCTTCTGCAATTGCGCAGTCTGTGCAACTAACAAGTAGCATCTGATTTTGCGCAATCTGTGCGAGCAACAAGTAGTAAACAATGACAAACAATGCGGGAATAACAGATGAGCCACGATCTTTTTATACACTAATAACATCTGTAACAGAATGTAACAAATAACTCCATTGAATCACGAAATTATAGGAAATGACAGTTGTCTTATTAGGTTCTACAACGGTGCAATGCGACGTTGATGAATGGATGCAAGATGTCGTATGCAAATGCAAGCCAGAAAATTGCGGTGGTTAGTGTACCCTTCAGGCATGCTAATTTTTTTTTTAGTATAATCTGTTTGGAACAAAGAAAGAATGAAATGGTTTCTTAAAAGTTCTTTTCTAAAAACTTCTACGTGGAGAGATGAAAGATTATAAGGTGAAATGCTAAACAAGAGGAATGACTTCACTTCATTTTTTGTGTGTTATTTCAAGGTGAGTCGGCTGCATAATGGGTTTTATTCAATTAGATCTGTACTCTAATCAACTGAAATAATAAATGGTCTTTTGTGGAAATCAATTATACTTGTCCGCTTGGTGTAACTACGGTTGCGATATATACTCAATTACCGTTTGAGAAATAATTCATGAGAAATCTGATTGTTTCACATCAATGGTAAATTATACAAAGCAGGAATGTGCGGTAGCTCACTTTTTTTCGTGAGACATTGATAGAAAAGGTTCTTTTTTATAATTAATTTCAAACAGCCTATGTTTAAATTGCTAGCATTTAAAACAGTTAAATGCTGACTTTCATATTTCATGAGTGCTGTAATTTCCCAACCATAGTGCATACCTGTTTTCATGTAATTTTGAAGATTATATTCACAGCAATTTGTTTGCTCTCAGAAATAAAAACCGTTCCAGTTACCCTCTACTACCTTTCTCACTGCCATTATTCATTTTCTGTCACTGATAGAGCCAGGGTTGTGAAACATCGCACAACTTTCAATTACACTATAATATTGGTCATTGCATTCAAATTTGATTTGAAATGGTGTTTATTCACGGTTTTCATATTTTCACTGCAATGTTTTTTATAAGGGCAAAAAAAAAAAAAAAAGCCCGCTTCGATAAACATTATTGTTGTTGGGCTATACTCAAGGACAGAGAACTTTGTATAAAACACATTTGGTTTTTTTTTTTTTTTTTTTTTTAACTTTTCGCGCTTTTATCGCATTTCTACGGGAATTCTGGAAATGGGGATGATTAGAGTATTTTAGTGATTCACAGTGATCACAGTGATTTAAATCAAAATCTTTATGGCCGTTTTTTAGCAATTGCTGAAAAACTCGATTTTCATGATTTCAAACCTTAAGCGCATGCACGAGTTTGACGAAAACTTTAATGGTATCCCCATGGCCCACTACTAACTCGTGCACTAAATTTAAACAACGTAGGTCAATTTGTTCGGGAGCTATGCCGACCACAGACAGACATTTTTTCTATACCATTTTTTTGACATCAGAATATTCCAAAACGTAAAGAAATGGGAGGAGGGGTGGGGATCGAAAATTTTTCTTACCGAAAACAGCACTTTCATTACTCTATGTTAACAAATCGGTAATTGAAAGTAAAAAACGACAGTTTTTACAGAATAAAACACACGTCACTGGTAAGTGAGACTTACCAATTAAAAGTTGGAAAAGAGTACTATTTAATCAGTCATTAAATCGCTAGAACGTGACATTAACTTGAACAAAAACTAAAATAACGTCCTTTTCACCGTTTGGTAATTTTGTGCCGTCTGGCATGATTTTTCTGAGTGAGACTGTTCTACAGAAGAGTCACTGCTTTGGATCTTCGGCACCTGTTTCCACTCCTGCAGCTGTTCACATACAACAGTATCGCATTCTTCCGTCTCGTGAGATGAAAATCGGTTGATAACCTTGTATCGCAACACTTTCTTCAATATCCTTGTCCTGTCTACGTAGTATCACTTTTTTGATAGAAAGGCCAATGTCCAGAATAGGATACATCGTGCTGTCTACAAATGCTGCTGAATAACGATAACTTGGCGTATATGTGTATTGCCGTTTGATGCTGCTTAATTCATACTGCATTAGCGAGAATACTGGCTTGATATTGTACATATTTCTGTTATACTTGTTTTCTTGAATATCAGTGTTATTTTGTGTGCATAAAGTGTTCAAATCATTTGAAAAAGTTATGCATTGTGTGACGAGTCATTAAAAAGTCATATAAGTGGCAATAATGGAAATTATTTATTTCGTTACTCGGGAGAGAGAAAAAAAGAGAGAGAAAGAAAGAGAGATAGAGAGAGAGAGGTCCATAACTTAATCGACCTGGAGATGGCAATAGAATGAAAAGAATCATCTCATGGAAACTCTCGAAAACAAGCAATAATGCGCAGATTTGTGCCTAGTTTGTGCCTAGTTCAGCAGAAATAAGAATACTAAAGGTGTGGGAAACTAAATCAGTATGACGCAATGATATGCATTATGTGAGTTCTCAATATGCCGTTTAGCTGGGAAAGTGCTAGCATGGACTGTTGAAACGTAGGAACGAAAGTGATGATCTTTGAATGGATTAAAAATAGAACACGCGATATGAAAGTTAAAACTAAATTAAAAGGCAAAGCTAAAAGAGATTTTCAATTGCATACTTATTTAAAATTCTTTTTTATGAGTGATTTTGATTTACTGAGGGTATTTTTTCTTTGACTTCCTGGTTTTTTAAGTTCAACGATCAGTAAGTAATATAATTAGTGACCGTTGCCAATTGACAAATTTCTATCTTAAACACAACTGCCTTAAAATGAGCCGAATGATATGTAACTCCGAAGTCTTAAATCGTCCCATTGCTCAAACATCGACAATGACCTAGTGGTGACATTTTATACATGCAATAGTTATTCAATGACAATTGCTTAAAAATCCACCCGGAAGGCATTGTCCCTTCACAAACGAAATGCTACCAGTATTCAATATCTTAATCAAATGATGTACATTATTCCTCTCGTAAAGTTCTTTAAAAAAAAAAAAAAAAAAAATCGTTTATATCCCCGATACAAATGGAAGTCATTGCTTTTTGGCTTTTCAATTTGTCACGTACAGGATACAACATGCAGGACGCATGTTGCTATGATCTATAAATCTGTTGCTTCAGTATATCTTTGCATTAATTGTTGCACTATTAAAGCATTGTATTAGCTGTTATTCTGGCATACCATCAGACATCTATATTAGCATCAGACATCTAGACTAGTTCAATCTCAAAAATGAGAAAGAGTACATAAAGGTGAAGAAATAAATGATTATTGGATCTATTTAATATCGTTGCAACTAATACCACTAATGTCAATTATCTTCTTACGATTCAAGTTTTTATTTTGTAGCTTTGTTGTTTTCCAAAAGCGTCTACCACAACTTGCCACACTTACCCTACGCCACTTACTTCCACCTTTGAATATGGAACGACATTTGCGCATCTCATCAAGTCAATTTCACCACAATAATTCCGCATGAATAAACATTCGGTATTTTGATAAATCGTTGGGCGTCGACGCTTTACCCGATGGCTTCCCCACTCCACATGACATGGAATAAATGAAAAGGAACGCCGCTGTTGCGCAATTCGTTCGAAAAGAAGGATCTTGAAAATTCCTTCCTTGCCCAGTTTTTCCTCTCACCTTGGCTCTTCACCTACATACGCGTCTGCATGTTATGATTTGGAGATTCTTGCGTGACAATCTCAAAATCAAGATCAGTGCCGAGGAATTTTTTGGTAGAAGATTCTTTATTATTATTTTTTTTTCGAACTTTAATTGAATCTTGGAAGAGAACAATGCCTTATTAAGGTTTATGTATTGATTGCAGTGTTATTATAGCTGAACGGTTTAGAGTTGAGGTGATAGTTATTGGTAATTGCAAACAGATATGGAGCTATGGCAAACTGAGATGAACATTCCAAGTCCACATTTTTGTTTTTTCGATCAAAAATCCTTGCTGCTTGATGAGCTTTTGTCCCAACAATAATAAGACAAATGCTTTAATCTCATTATTCTTATTGATGTGTTTATGTTACTTTTTTTCTAGGATTCGAAATTATCAAATCAAGCGACTTAGTCTGATTTGCAATTTGCAACTTATTTGAACCCACTCCCCCTTTTTATTTATATTTTGTAATTTATTTATTTTTCTTTCTCACAGTATGTATTATTGTAAAATCTGATTATTTTTTTTTTTTTTCATTTTTTTTTTTCTTTTTTCTTTTCCATTTTATCAATGCTTACAGGGGACAGATTTAGCGTGTGCCACAAATCAGGAAAATAAAAAAAAAATACTCTAAATTAAAGTTAGTTAATCACTCAAATGCTATTTTATAACTACAAATATATTTGTCCTCTCTTCTCTTGCTGGAAAATCTGTTATTAAGAATAAGTCCTAGTAAAGATTATTCCCTATACTCGCTATGTTACAATCTTCTAGCCCAGTGCATTTAGAAACTACTTTCTATAAAACCTTGAATGTTGGTGACTAGGTACGAAAAAGATTACTTAATGAAATGACATGAACCAAAATACTCGAAAATAGCGTCTAATACATTTTTATTTTATATTTGAAAACCTTACGTCAATGCATATGCATCAGTGGCTCCACCTGTTTTTTACTTTTGCTATTTCAATTTTCATTTATAATAGATAAACATTAAATGGTAACAATTTATGTCATTTCATTTAGGAATCGTTTTCTAACCTACCCACCAAATTTCAAGGTTTTCTGCAAAATGGTTTTCTGGGGCTAGAAATTGTAACATAGCGAGTGCAGGGAATGATATTTACTATTAGGATTTCCTCTTAAATTGTAGTTATTAAAATTTAAGTTATTGAATTTATATTACAGAAATTATTAGTTAATAAGTAATAGCTGAGCTCATATGAAAATAGGATCAAAGTAGATGATATGTACATTAAGAAATAAGGTCAAGCCTCTATAATGTTATATATATATATATATATATATATATATATATATATATATATATATATATATATATATATATATATATATATATTCAAAAGGATAAGGACCAACATTGATTTGCTTCACTTTAATTCCAAACCTTCGCTTCTATAAGCCGTTATCATTATCATAAGCGTGCAATTTCAACAATCATCATAATGGTAATGACAGTATATCAGGAATATAAATATGGCTTTATAAATTTCCGACTTCGAAAACAGAATGGTAGCAAATATTTCAAAACCTGTTGAATATTATCACTTGTTGCAAAAATCAGATGACGGAATGAACGGGAATCTATGAATTGGCGCCAGACATTAAAAAGTAATAGTTTCCCCGTGCATTTGAAAATGTTGACTACTGTTCAAGGTTCTTATGTTGTAATAGAAACAAATAACATGCTGAATTTCAATTGAACGTGCAGTTAAAATGTGAAAGTTAAAAAATTGATGCATAATGAAATCCCACCAGTAACTTAATTACCAGATATTTTCTTGTTCCAAATACCGTGTCCCACTCTGGTGTCCTGAACCTAGGGTCGGCGTTACCAGACGTAGTATCTGTTTTTTTTTTTTTTTTTTTTACCACGCTTACATTTCGACATAGCGTATTTCTTGGTACTTTTTGAAGTACATGAAGTTTTTGTTTTTGAAGTACTATTGATATTTCAATAGGTAAAAATACTATGAGATATGCCATGTCCAAAATGCGTGTTGACAAATTTTCCATCTAAGAATTTTAAATTCGAGGTCTGGTAACGCTGCTTAGGGTGTCCCGTCACTAAGTTCGTGATATCCTAGAAATTTATGTTTGCATTTTTTAGGACTTTATTGAAGCATTTATCTGTGTTAACATAATTATAACAGGACGGACCACCTCAACATTTTTATCGTAATGTAAGAGCATATCTTAATGAGAATCTTCCAAACAGATGGCTTGGACTAAGAGGTCCCATAGAATGCCTTTCCCTTTCCTCTGACCTGACGCCACTGGATTTTTTCTTGTTGGAATACCTTCACGATGTCAACGCCAGAAAAATATACGATTCTGCAAGAATTACAAGCCGAAATCTAGTAAGAATGTGCCTCAACGCCAAATGAAATGTTTGTTGAAGTTTGTAAATCAATTACACACCTTTTTCAAAAATTGTTTTTCTTTCTTTTGCAATGAAATTTTAAATAATGTGTGAATAACAACTGAATTTATAATAATTCAAACTGCGTATACATTTTTTTAGGTACCATGTAGTTAAAATTTAATGATTTAGACATCCTCGTAATAACTATTTGTGCATTAAAATGATATAAAAAATTTAATTTCGTGGCTACGAAGCTAAAATTTTTCTTAAATAGAAGGTAATTCGCTCTTTACATGCGTTGTGTAGATATCGTATATCATACGAAATTTAATTAGCAGAGAAATAGAAAAGTTTATTACAAATAAAGCGTGTTAATGATTTTTTGTTTCGCATGAACCTATAAGTAGACACAAATCAGTTACGTTTTCATAACTTACCGAGTAGAAAAACTTTGAAAACTCTTCCTACCTTGAATCCAAACTTAAACCAGCAGTGAAAAATATACAGGGAGAAAAAAATAAAGAAAAGAAAGAAAAAAAAAAGAAGAAGAAGAGGAAGAAAAAAAAAATTATTTGTTTTCAACAATTTTTTTTTTAATTCAATTATTTAATTTTAAATGTAATTAAAATTCGAGTCTGTTTGACTTGAATTGCTAGAATAATTGAATAAAGAGAAACTGTAACTTTACTTTCTTATTTCATTTGGTTAGATTGTTTAGAGAACGCATACGGAACACCCAGTGTGTGGCCTGCAATTCGCTCTCTTGGTATTACCATGCACACAATAGTCTTATATTCCAATAAAACCTAACTCTGTTCTTTCTGCGATTAGTGTCTACATTCTGCTGTCATTAAAGTTCCTAGTGTTCCATTGATCGAAAGATGGTCCTCAAGCAGTATCAGTGTCTTTGGGGTGTAAGAAGAATGTGGTCATTTGTAATCATTGCCCTAAGGATGTTCGAGAAGTGAACCGTATCGCATAAAAGGGCGGAACCAGACAGTTGGATGATACCACTGTCTCGTTTTTATAAAGTGAAGTTACAAAGTGGAATTTGTTCTTTAGCCATTTTATTATTTTATTAGAATTGAACATTTAGATAATCAGGTTGTAAATCTGCATGTTTGCCAGTTACCATGGAATAATTCTTATTGATGATTTCAGATTATCTGGCGCCGTCAGCAACACTAGGACTATAATGCGCCGAAACATTCGTCATTAGACAAGCCAACATACAGTGGGTAAAAAAAGTTTCCGTACGAAAGCCAAAGTTACAAATAAATTAGCATAATTTCTACTCTTTCACTTCATATCTTCAGTAACTATTGAAATATGTTTAATTTAGTTATTTAAAATAAGTTTATAATAAATGTCTGGTTTTACAAAACGCTGCAAGTATTTAAATTGAAATATTTAGGAGATGTTGCTAAGTGCCATGCCAAAAAAAGTTTCCGTACGTCCTATGAAAATTAATTCTGACGTCTTCCGCAATAGACTTGCAGTAAATTTTTAAAACTGAAGTGTACGCAAGTGTCATGAAGACATGATAGCAGCAATTTTTTAATTTTAACTTGTAGCTGATTGTTTTAAAACGGAGTTCCTAAACCTATTCTTGAATTGGTGATTCAGCTATGAAATATTGGATTATCTATGAAAAAAATTGGCAAAATCTTTAAGATTTTAAAGTATATAGTACAATATATTATTGAAAGACTCCGTGAGCTTAAAACTTTTGAGGATAGAGTTTGATTCGGAAGATCTTCAAAGCTAAAACGCTTGCCTAAAAGAAATATACTATTGTAAGGATCAATATAATCCGCGAGTAAGTGCACCTAATGTCGCACATGGCTTAAGAATTGATAAAAACATTGAAGACAATTCCCAAGTGACAATTTATGTGCACTGGTTAAGACATTTTGCTTTGGAATTTCAAGATACACGTACCTAGACTTATTTCCTTCTACATAACGTAAATTGCCTACACCAGCAGCTCTCATACACCCCCACACCATAACGCCTCCTCCACCGTGTTTGACAGTTCCACATAAATTATAAGTTAACATTTGTTGATTTAGTTTTTTCCTGATCATAACTCGATTATCTGACCCTTGGATATTTAATTTTAATTCATCACTGAAAAATACTTTGTAAAATCGATGCGCTTTTTTCTGTTACAGGTACTTATATAACGCTTCTTACGGGCTGCGAGTCCATTCAGACCAACTTTTTTAACAACATTTTTCACCGTTTGAGATGTCACTTCAATGTTTTTGTCAATTTTTAAGCCATGTGCGACTTGAGGTGCACTTATTCGCGGATCATCTTGAACATTGCAATAGAATATTTCTTTTATGAAAGCATTTTAGCTTTGAAGATCTTCTGGATCGATCTCTATCCTCAAAAGTTTTAAGCTCACGGTGTCTTTCAATAATATATTGTACTATATACTTCAATATCTTAAAGATTTTGCCAATTTTTTTCATAGATAATCCAACATTTCATAACTGAATCGCCAATTCAAGAATAGGTTTAGGAACTCCGTTTTAAAACAATCAGCTACAAGTTAAAATTAAAAAATTGCTGCTATCATGTCTTCATGACACTTGCGTACACTTCAGTTTTAAAAATTTACTGCAAGTCTATTGCGGAAGACGTCAGAATTAATTTTCATAGGACGTACGGAAACTTTTTTGGCATGGCACTTAGCAAGATCTCCTAAATATTTCAATTTAAATACTTGTTGCGTTTTGTAAAACCAGACATTTATTATAAACTTATTTTAAATAACTAAATTAAACATATTTCAATAGTTACTGAAGATATGAAGAAAAAGAGTAGAAATTATGCTAATTTATTTGTAACTTTGGCTTTCGTACGGAAACTTTTTTTACCCACTGTACATTTACAAACACCCATGCCTAACACGAGACTCGAACCCGCAACCTCGCGTTCTAGAAGCTAGCACGCTAACCACTATACCTTGGTTGGCAGAACTTAAGTTTAATAACAGAACATACTTTGGCTGTCTGTGTGGATGACCATCAATATGCGGAATAAGCTATCTAACTGAATCGATTATTGCGAAAAGGGCACGAATTTGAAAGACAAGGACTTGACAAAAATGCATACTTTGATGACCGCTACAAAACAAAACACGACTCTCTGAACTGAGTACTTTTATTCAGCAATAGAACTAGTATTTAAAAAAATGACAAATGTTTTTGACGTATAAATTTGGCCTTGCACTTTTCAGAGTTTAGCCTTTTCAGAAGTTAGAAAACAATTCAGATAGTAGTATCTTTCTTCTAGAAAAAGTTTGTAAGAAAATATAGTATTTAGAGAAATTTAATTTGGGATTTTTGCAGACTCCATAAGATAAATATTCGGATCCAAGGCAAAATTAAGAAACTACCTTTTTAAATATAAATTCCACTATTCTGTACTGATTAGTGGACATTCTTTATAACGCATCTAGTTTGAACCCATCAGTTCTTATTCCCCCAATCCATACATATTTTTATATCATCCTTTAACCACTGTAGTTGGATGGTTTGATATTTCTGATGCAAGAGCAACATGTCGTCCACACTGCGTTAAACGAATTCGTGAATATCAGTTTAAATTTTAAGAAAACATAGCATCGGAAAAATTAATATAAAAGCCAAAAATGAAATATTTTAGGAGGTGGAAGCATTCCAGAAAAAATTACTTCTGATTTGTCAGACCGCATACAGCAGTTAAAGGGTGTGTTTCCTGATGAACTAACAACACATAACCATTTTCCGGCATCATTAAAGTTTTCTTACCATAAAGTTACCATAAAGGACGTCTGAAGGTCATTTCACTCTTGAATATATTCCTCGGACAACTGTTTCGCCATAAAAATCCCCTTTATAGCCAACCCACCATCTTCTTTCACTCGGCTCAACATTCTACGTCAACAAACCAGCCAAAACACTCACTTCCTGTGTTCCCAAGGGTTAATATACCTCTCAATCCGAATTTACCCAATCCCCCGGAACAAACACCGCAAAGAGGACCAAAAATAAAACAAGAGTCCACCTGTTACAGGGAGGGGAGCACCCGATCCATCGCCCCCCACGCCCGAATGCTTGTTGTCAGATCCTTTACTCAAAAAAGGAGCCCCGCCCAACTCCTTTTTACACCTTGCAACTTCCTCCTTTGGTACGTGCGTTTCTTTTCCACCTGTGGAGGCATGTATGTTAGCTTCAGGACATTGAAGTTTAGGTGGTGGCATTGCGCAACGAGATCTGAAATGTTGTTCAACGATGTTTGGGAGGGAAAGTCGGAAACCTAAGCTTCATTCTATTTTTCTTGTATTTTTTTTTGGGGGGGCTTTAATACCTGTCAGAATATTGCTTTAAAACGTATGAATTTTTATGACAGGTATAACAATTGTAACATTGGTTCATTAGTAAAATTTAAAAATAAAATAAATAGTTATTATTATTATTATTATTATTATGACGCTTTAAAAAAAAAAAAAAAAAATTTTTTTTCTTTCTTATAATAACGTGCAACACATTAACTTATTTTTTAATTAGAAATGGTGGCTATTATGCAACAAGTTACGAAAGTAAAGCTTGGCGTGAACTATCGCTAAGCAGAGCAGAGCAGATCAGAGCGGAGTGGATTAGAGCCAATTAAATGTCTACTATAGCTCGAGGCTCGTGCTATAGTAGACATTTAATTGGCTTTAATCCACTCCGCTCTGATCTGATCTGCTTAGCGATAGTGGACGCCAAGCTTAATACTTTTTCAAATGAGGCAAAATGTATGAAAATGTTTTTCATAACAACGTGCAAAAAATTAAGTTTTTTTCAATCATTTTGAATCAAAAATCGTGGTGGAAGTTGCACTTTATCGCGAGGAAAGTAACTGTCTCGCCCTATACTAAACTTCAACTTAACTAGACATCACTTAGACGGTAGATCCTCACAGTGCTCATAGGTATTTAATCCATTTTGGAGGAGTGAAGACATAATTCTCGCCAAACCTTAGAGCCTTTTGTTCTCTACAGGGTTGTGGTTTGGCGAACATTATGCTTTCACGCAGCCAAAATGGATTAAATATCTATGAGCACTGTGACGATCTATCGTCTAAGTCAGCGTTCGCCACTAACTTTTAGAGACGGGCCGCGTGACTTATATTGGAACTTTCAGCGGGCCGTAGATTTATACCAAATACGCCAATAAATATATTGCTTTACTACCTATTTTTAATGTTAGAAATGTGATAATTACTGAAGATTCAACAATATAAAAAAAATTTGAAAACTGAAACAATAATTTAACTTTTTTTATTGATATTTGATTCTTGTTTCAAATAATTAAAAAAAAAAAATCTTTACATCGTAAATCAAAGTCATAAAAGAAGTTAATCTTTTGTGACTTGACATAAACTCATAATCAATAAAGATATTTAAACCATACCTCCTAAATCTTCCATTTTAGTCCGCCATGTCGATTGCGAGACGATGACGGCTGGTCCGCTTTTCACTATCTACTTTGCGTTTAAAACTAGTCTTCGACGCCATTATTGCACTGGAGTGAGAGATCACGATGTTCTTTTCACGTCAAAACAAATGCATTAAAACACCCAACTCCTGCCCATCACATTCAGAAAAGCAGAAATCGAATTGTGCCATTTATGAATCGCGGGGGTAGGATATCATAAGTACAAAACTAAGCAATGCCAAGAAATGTGTCATTGGTAATAATTCAAACTATTGCTTTTTTTTTCTCTCATTGGCAGTCTCAGAATATAAAAAAAAAAGGGGGGGGGGGATTTTTCAGACTTACTGACGCTGGCCACTTAATGGAAAACGCGGTTTTTGGTAATAAACACATACTATTGGTAGACAAATTAAAATTATTTCCGCAAAATTCGATTTTTGCTCTTCTGTACTGCCGGCGGGCCGGAGAAAAAGCTGTCGCGGGCCGGATCTGGCCCCCGGGCCGCCTAGTGGCTGACGCTGGTCTAAGTGATGTCTAGTTAAGTTGAAGTTTAGTATAGTGTGAAAAGGTTCTTTCTTGTACGCCACGTGCTCAGACTTGGCATTGAATGACATATTTTCAAAAAAATCCATTGACTGGAGTTAACATTAATAAATACTATATGTATAAGACATTTTTTGCACGTGATTATAAAAAATATTGTACGTAATACTTAGAAAAATACTTTTTTAAACTCGGTAAATTATTTAACTCGTGCTATCGTTTAAAATAAACGTTTTACCTTGCTTGAAAAAGTATTATTTTGCCTACTAGTTGCATAAATAACTATTTCTCATGAGATGCATACAATATTTTTTTGTAATCACGTGCTAATATATCTATATATACTTGAAATTTTCGTCATACAACAATATTTAAGCGTCTCATATTTTTGGAAGGCAATAAATATTCCCTTTTAGGTATGTGCGCGTAGTAAGGGGTGAATGACCATTGCGGTTGACATGTCACTCACTCTCACGTGCGTTTTTATGATCTCGTAAGAAAAGACAAGCCAGCCGTAAGAAAAAACAGTGCATAAATTCGCCACAATCCAGGATCGTGACGCAAGCTTCCTGAATAAAAGACTGAGCCAAACGATTACTTTCCACGAAATAAAAGGAAAGAGAGAGAGAAAGTGAGATCGTTTTGAAAACGATTTTGAAAGAGGTAATCTTTTGTATTAGGGGGTTTGTTTTTAAGCGGAAATTCTGAGGTGTATAATTTTTAATCATATAGTTGCGATATATGTCTTGGACATGTTATTATTTTCAACTTTTAAAAGCAGTCAAGAATAAAAGACTGACTAAAATGAGAAGTTTCCACCAAATACGAGAAGGAGACGAATACGAGAAGGAATATGAGAAGGAGGGATTCTTCAAAAGAAATTCTTAAATATATCAGTTGCAATCATGTGTTGATGTATGTATTAGAATTGCAAGCAATTTTATCTCCTAAACGCAATAGCATTTCTAAATGAAAACACAGCCCATTCAATTTTAAAATCGTCGCAATTCGGTTAGAATTTTTTTTTTTTTTTTAGTTAATACGATTTGACAGCAGGAAAAGTTTTTTAATTGACTTTTCACATGCAAGAACCGTATGCAAATCAAAAATCCGTAACCAATAAAATGAATACTCAAGAAAGTACTCTTTATTTTTACCTCACCTTTAAAAATAAAAAAAAAATTACTTCGATAATTTTTGAAAAATACACGAGGATCTATCTCTAAATAGTAAATGAGATAAAATAAACCCCTTCAACAACATTTCGGGGATACCCTGTTCACGAATAAAGGACGGGAAAAGAACGTGAACAGTGGTGTAACGATTTTGGGTGGGGTCTCACCATAAAAATATGTTAGAGCTTCCAAATTTTTTCTTCAAAAATAAGTATTTTTATTACCCTGGTACTTAAGCCCAAGGGTATTTTTTCAATTGGTTAAAAGTGTGATCCGGTGTCGGTCCCCACTTAATGTTTTGGGAATGCGCAGTAAAAGTACTGTGTGCATGCGTTTGTTCCGTCTGCTTGTATAAAAAGAGATGTATGCTGATGTTGTTCAGATGTATTGATGAATCGATGTAAAAATAAATAAATTAAATAAATTATTTAAATTAAATAAATTAAATAAATTATTTAATTTATTTAATTTATTTAAATTAAATAAATAAATTATTTAAATTAAATAAATAAATTATTTAAATTAAATAAATTAAATAAATTATTTAATTTATTTAATTTATTTAAATTAAATAAATAAATTATTTAAATTAAATAAATAAATTATTTAAATTAAATAAATAAATTATTTAAATTAAATAAATAAATTATTTAAATTAAATAAATAAATTATTTAAATTAAATAAATAAATTATTTAAATTAAATAAATAAATTATTTAACTTATTTAAATTAAATAAATAAATTGTTTAATTTATTTAAATAAATAAATAAATTATTTAATTTATTTAAATAAATAAATAAATTATTTAATTTATTTAAATAAATAAATAAATTATTTTATTTATTTAAATAAATAAATCTTTGTAATAAGCTTGTACTTAAAATCCAGGATAAATTGTACATCTTTATCTTCCTTGCATCTGCCCTAAGCCGATTACTCTATCTGTTTTAATATTTGTAATCAGTGTTATATAATTATAACATTAATCTTAACTCAGTGCAATGGGTACCAAGTAGCTCAAGCATATGAAATGAAATTATTCCGAAATAACTCTAGCCTGCCAGGTTTTCATTCTTTAAGTATACCAAGAAACCCAAACATTGAAATTCATATTTTTTTCTGGCTGACCATTTTCCATTTTTTTTTTTTTTTTTTTTTTTTTTTTAATAATGTGTTGCAAATGTCTCAAATTATGACTGTTGTTTTTGCAACGTCCCTTTTCAATTTACAAGGTCGGTTACGAACACAAAATGACAATGTCATAGTGTTAAATTGTTAAGAATTGTTGTTATGAAATGCTCTACCGTTGAATATTTGTCTAAAAATATTTATTAATTCAATAAATTCTCACATTTTCTGTTATCCCAGAGAAAACTGAAGACATTGTGAAGTGATACTTGAGCAGTAACAAGATTCCACGAAACTGCGATTTCTTTAAATCAGCGTTCGCCACGAACTTTTTGAGGCGGGCCGTATTACTTATGTTGGAGCTTTTCGCGGGCCGGATACACTAATATATTTCTTTTTATTAGCGATTCAACAATATATAGCATTTCAGAAAACTGAAGAAAAAAAATGAATTTTTTATTTTAATCAAATTACTATTGATATTTGATTTTTTTTTTTTTTTTTTTTTTTTT
Source organism: Linyphia triangularis (assembly GCA_963978545.1). Lineage (NCBI taxonomy): Eukaryota > Metazoa > Arthropoda > Arachnida > Araneae > Linyphiidae > Linyphia > Linyphia triangularis. Next base: position 20,649,265 of record OZ021727.1, read on the forward strand.
TTTAAATAATTAAAAAATAATAATTTTCATTATTAGTAAATTATAGTCTAAAAGAGAAGTGAATCTTTTGATCTAACGTGACGATGGGGTTTGACTTAACTTTTATTAAAAGTATTTAAACTGTACTTCCAAATTACTTTGTTTTAATCGATATCAATTGTGACACGATGGTGGTCGAAAAGTTAAGTTTATTTTGTGACAGAATCGATGTCTGCCGCAGTATTTGTTGCAGCCAATCTTAATAAGTTGCTCAAATGAGATTCAGTTAAGTTATTCCTGTATTTATTCTTAATGAAAACCATCTTGCGGAAAGCTTCTTTATATAGTTTCTTTTGGAACGTCTATTCTACACAATTAACACATACTATAATATTTCGGACAATTGACAATTATGTAAAAAAAAAGTCCATACGGTAAAATTTGATTTTTTTTTTTTTTTTTAATTTTTATATATATATATATATAATCTTCTGTGCTGTTGGCGGACCACAGAAAAATCCGTCGTGGGCCAAATCCGGCCCGCGGGCCGTGTAGTGGCTAACGCTGCTTTAAATGTTCCTTCCATAAAATTCAAAATTTAAACCATACTCTAAAAAGTGAATCACTCAAGCAAACGATCTACGAGAAAAGAACCCGTGGCGGCGAAATGTGAAGGGAAAATTAAACATCTAAAAAAACTTAATAAAAATCTACCAATTTCTTTCATTAGGTAACAATAATGATAAATAGAAATATGTAGTTCATCACATACCAATATTTATTTTTTAAGATTTCTGAAATCACGAGCTCTTCATTGCGAAATAAACTACGTGCTTTTTTTATCCAATAAAACAACCCCGCGAGGTTGCGGGTTCGAGTTCCGTGTTAGGCATGGGTGTTTGTAAATGTATGTTGGCTTGTCTAATGACGAATGTTTTGGCGCATTATAGCCCTCGTGTTGCTGACGGCGCCAGATAATCTGAAAACAACCAACCAACCATTGACAAAAAAAAAAAAAAGGCTTTGTTTCTAACTGCCTTCCAATACTTGCGCCTCCCGCTGTCCTTGTGGGCACTTTAGTTACACCACTGTTCGTGACACTGGGAATTTCACTTTAGCTTTTTCTTTGAAGAAGAGTACAGAAAATTCACCAAAGACAAGCTGATATCAACTCAGCCATTGTTTCTCCCTTTTTTTTTAAAAAAAAAAAGAGGGAAAAAAATTAAGCAGAAAAGAAGTTTTTTGATTTGACTGGAATGAAAATAAATAATATATATCTCATCAGTTTCCACTGCAGTTCATTTTATGGTATAAAAAGTCCAGAACCCGGTCGAGCAAAACAAGACGCTAAAACCATTAGTGTATCGCCATCAATTATATCTCAAGATTAGAATTCCACTGTATTCCTTCGTGTCCAGTGTCATTCAGTGAAATATATACGATGGAAAAAAAAATCAAGGAATTCTTACACACAGAAAGATGCATCATGCATTTTTCATAGATAGGGTCTTACCATATCAAAATAATCCTTTAAAAAATGCCGGCTGGCTCTACAAAGTTTAGATTAGGATATTTAATATAGGTATGTTCTTCGATTGTCTTGATGTGAACAAAGGACTGAGAAAGATAGATACATTTTAATCATTTTCAATTGAAAATTTCAGAGTCATAGCCCTGTTAGAAATCGTTTTGTAAAATATTCATTAATTAAATTTAAAAAAAGAAAAAAAACTTTTAAAAATTTTAACTTTCTGTTTTTCAAGGGGTCAATTAAAAGGCTAAAATTACTTATGTTGAAAATTTCGAAGCTGTATCCCTATTATAGAAGTCGTTTTGTAAAAAGAAATGCCAATTAATTAAGAAAATTAATTAAAAAATAACTAATTAAATTTTTAACATTCTATTTTTTAGAAGTCCAATTAGAAGACTGAAACTACTTGTGTTGAAAGTTTCGGAGATGTACTCGCATTCTGAAGTTACCTTGTAAAAAAATTAATTAATAAAATTAATTAAAGAAGAAGTAATTAAAATTTTAGCTTTCTGTTTGTCATAGGTACAATTAGAAAGTGAAAACTACTTATGTTGAAAGTTCTACTCCAATTTTAAGTAGCTTTTTATAGATCCACAGACGGACAGCTTGTTTTATTATTAGAAATAGTTTTCTTCTTTCGCATTGGTTCTTTAAATTTCTACTTTCGTACTTTTTTGTATGTAATATTGCTTACTTCATCAGTCAAAAGATATCTCTTTGGTATTTCAGAGAGAAGTTAGTCTAACACATCCAACTTTATCAAACGTGAAAACTCCGAATTTAAACTAGTGAAAGCTTCTTTATTTAACCTTGGCCGTATGATTTTGCTAGTTGAACTAATTGAAGTTCACTAAGAATTGACTTTCGACGATTCTTGACTGTTTCAATTTGTACGTGACCCCCTTCTGATAGGTATAACTCTACCTTCACCTCCAGAGACTAAGCAAAAAAACAGAGAAGGCCAACGATGGAGCAAGCGCTATTCAGATTTCGTGGTCGGCAACGCCTATTCTCGAGCCAAATTGCTTCCTCCTTGCTCCGTTACAGCTCGCTGTCTCTCTCCCACCCTCGCCGGGAAGATAGGCAACGCTGTGAGAAAAAGGCAGTGGTGAAAGTGGAATGTTTTTCTGCGAAAATACGGAAATTGAAATGAATTCCAAAACATACTCAACTGCGAACATCATTATACAAACTTTTGTTACCGCAGTGTTATAGACTAACGGTCTATAATGATACAAAACAAGCTGAAATTGGTTTTGCCTCTCAGTGTTTCGCTGTTTATGTTTCATAGTAGTGTTAAATGCGGTGATCATGGGCGCCGGCAGGATTATTTTCAGGGGGGCGCTGATCACATATAAGTGGGTGCTAAGTGGGAAAAGTTTGTGGTTGAACCTTAATTTTTCAAAAGTGATTATTGGATTTCCTTTTAAAATGTTAATTAGTAGTTGCGCATTAATTTTATGTTCAAATGAATAAAACGAAACTCCTATCATACGTCATTTTTTTTTTTGTAAAGTGTACCATTTTCCTCAATCAAAGAGGTGCATGTACACAGGGCAGGCCTAAGATGTGTGCGACGTGCGCGATCACGCATATACGATTTTGAAAGGGACGCCGAAGTGAGAAAAAATATTTTTTTTTTTAAATTATATGGTAAAAATTAAAAATGTTATGCAATTTTGAATGTAAATTAGTATAACCTACATAAGGTCTATTCTTTCGCATGAAAAACCCAACAACCTTGCAATTTTGTCAATTGAAAATGATATTTCAACGTCATTATATTATGATGCACTAATAAAAACATTTTCGACTGCTAGGAAGGTCCACTGCTAAGTGTGCAATACAGATTATTTTAATCAATTGTCTGTAATATTTTTTCACTAATATCAAATAAAATAAAACTTTAGTTGTCGTTAAAAAAATGTGTATGTTATTTTTTACCAGACAAAACTGTAAACTGCGTATAGAGTAAAAGAGTTTACTCTATACACAAGTTAAGTTCAGCACTGCGCGCCTATTGAAGTTTCAAAAATTATGTTAAAAGAATTAGTAATAGAAGAAGTCATTTAAAAAAATAAAAATAATGAAAAGGTACTAAATACTTTACCTTAATATTTACTATTTATTACTTTTAGGCTTTTAATCCCTTTAAAATGCCAACTTCAAATATTAAGTTTCAGGAAATTTTAGTTATAGAGTACTCATATCATTTTTGGAGGGTTTTCTATACCCATTTTCATTGTGAGGGGAGCCAAAATTCATTCTTGCACACACAGTATTTTCCTCCTTGACCCAAACTGGCGGCGAGAACCTCACTGTGGGGATATCTGATTGGGATACACCTATACGGCATAGATAACGAGGTAGAGAAGATGGGAATCCTATATGTGCAACATGTTTCGGTTTACATTGCCACATGAATAGTTTTTTTTTTTTTTTTTTTTTTTACAATATGGTAGCAATAAAAATGAGTACATAGAAAAGATTTAGGAGTATCCCAACACCAGGATACTTGGGTGTTTACTGCTTACAAGCCATGAGTGCGATAGTACCTGAGAATTTCAATTATTCTAACACTTTTGATGCACTTTTACATCTAGGATAGTTTACATACTTAATAATTTTCACTTTTGTCAATTATTAGTGCTGTTACTTATTTATGACGGATGGGGGGGGGGGGAGGATGATTGAAATGATTTTCATAGCGCAAAGACCATATTAGGACCACCGAAACACCACAGAACGTCTGAACAATGTATATCGCAGAAGAGTTCTGGAGGACTTTCATTGGGAATCGCTCCTTGTTTGAATCACGAATGGAAAAGAATCCTCGTACATTTGATTAGCACTGTTACTTATTTATGAGGGGTGAGGGAGGACTGAAATGATTTTCATAGCGCAAGGACCATATTAAGACCACCGAAACACCACATAACGTCTGAACAACATATATCGCAGAAGAGTTCTGGAGGACTTCCATTGGGAATCGCTCCTTGTTTGAGTCACGAATGGAAATAAGAATCCTCGTATATTTTTTTTAAATAAAAATATAGTTTGCTAATCTTCCGAAGAAAGATAACGTGAAATGTTCGCCAAAAAACAACAACCCTATTCAAATATAACTATTATATACTTTGAATATAATATTTGGGTATCAGGAAGCAACACGTTCAGTGAAAGCCGCGAAAATCTACAACTAGTATTTATACAGTTCAAAATAAGGATAGGGTCCCCCCTCTGGAACAAGCGCGAAGAAAACGGCGGGAAAAAAGCCATTGCATGAAAATCCACTTCCCTGACATTGGAACATTCGTCTGTAGTAAGAGAAAATGGAAACGTGAATTAGACAGAGACAGTAATGGCTTCGTAATGGGCTCGTGGTAGTGGTCGTGAGTGGAGGGAGTTACCCGAACTTCCAGCGAAGGGACTGCGCAGTTGATGCAGAGAGATCAACACACGCAACAACAAGAAAAACTACTCTGAATATTCAATAGTATTTATATATGTGTGTGCTCCTTTTATTGTGGGAAAGAAACTTTATTTGTGATAGAAAATAAATGGCGATTTTAAAGTAAACGAAAAATCGATGAGTGGTTAATGAAACGATAAACCGTTTTTTTTTTGCATGGATTTTTAAACTTCTTTTAAAACTCCTTTTAAATGTTCTCCACAAACGAAAATTTATAGCTTCTTCTAGTAGAAAAACCTAGCTAAAAAAAAATGGAAAATTGCCCAGAGATACATTCAACGCCATCTGTTGATGAAAAAAATAAAAAAATAAATCATTTTTTTTTTGGGGGGGGGGCGATTTTATTTTAGTAATTTAGTGAAAACTATTTTTTCCTATTATTAATACTTTGAAAATTGTACCATTTTAAAACTTTTTGTTGTTTTTGAATCACCTTGCTTTTAATAGTAAAGAGAAATTGAAGAATTTTTAAAGAAAATGTTTAACGACGTTTACTTTCTTTAATTTACTCGATTGAAAAAAGAACAGATTATAAGAGCGTAATTAGTTGAATTGCTTGTAATAAAATCAAAGAAGTTTTTTGTTAATTAGTTTTGATGCTTTTACTTGTAAAACTTTCGTACACTTCTAATTACATCATATTTCTACATCGTAATTTACTAAATATTTCTCAGCAATTTGGTTCATTATGAATATAACGTTATGCCTGTAGAAACGTTTATTTAGTTATTTATTTTACAATTTATATTTTATAGTTAATTATTTAGTAAACACTCAGATTTTTTCTACAAAACTCTAAAATCTTATCGTTTTTACTTGGTTGCAGACCTTATTATTTTAAGAAATTCTATCTCTGACTTGACAAAGAATGTATAGTTCACCTGATTCCGATCATAATTCAGATATCGTATTAAAATTGTGAAAAAGCAGTTTTCCGAAATAAAAAGGTTGTTTTGGCTCATGATTTCTGTCTCTTTGAAATTATACTTAAAAAAAAAAAATATCTACCTATTCTTTTTCATGCGAAGATCAAAATTATTCATCATTGGATCGAAAATTTCACAAACTGTGGCATCAGAATTACTTTATACACCGATTAGAAAGATTCCCTCCCTGGAGGACTCTCACCGCAACGCATGGTTGATGCAAACAGAGTCTTGTTTAGATTTAGTTGGGTAGTTTAAAGTTAATGCGAACCGTATTAGGGCCCAAAAGTAAAATGTTTCCTTCTCAAAATAAGTAAAGTAACAAAATAGATGTTTTACGTAGTGGTCAAACACTAAAGAAACTCGCTCTGAGCTTAAAAAAGCTTAAATAAGTTACAATAGAAAAAGTACAGCCGGGCTACACATCCTTCTTCTTCTTCTTCTTTTTATCAAGGACTATGGGGACTAAGGTTTCTCTTCCTCTTTTTAGCATTTTGTACTAACCCCATATCCAGTCCAGATCGGTAGTGGGCAGTACTGCACAGGATGTAAGCACACACTCGCGAGAGGGAGTGCGCAAGTCTTCCTATAATCATCGAAGAGTTCATTTCTGCCTCTTTTCGGTAGCTACCCGGTAGATGGCAGCACTACCGACCGCATGTGGAACTTCTTAATTTAGTGGCAATACCAAGCAGAAGATCCCAGCAGAAGACTTGGCTTTGGAAGCCCCAGAGGTATTGGTTTGTATGGGAACTTGGAGGACTTTGCAATCATGACTGATTTAACGTGCCCCGGCTACCATTAGGGAACACGGCGGTCTTTAATCAGTCTCAAGCCCGAACTCGTAACCTTCTGGTTGCGAGAACGATACTCTCCCGACTGGGCTATACGCGCCTCGTACACAGCCTTTCTATACAACCGGGCTGCATTTAAATTATTAGTTAAAAATTAAAATGCACTAATTGCTAGTCAACTTTGATTATTAATTTTACTAATTTTCTTAAATTTAGATTAGAATCGCAAATGAAGATGGAATTTCTACTGTAAGTACAAAAAAAATTTCCGATACATAGCAATCCTGCTGCGCAATGCACAATTGGGGGTAAAAAAAACCGCTCAAATCAACTAATTCTGACGATGTTCGAGCTAGTACACTCAGACAGTGAAAGTTATAAACGGGCTGCACCGTTGCTATGGAAATAGCTGCTAGTATGAAATCTCCCTCCGCCCTGAATGTATGAATGGAGTGGTGCCAAATACAGCCCTTGCGAATTTCGAGGCTTTTGCTGTACTTGTTAATTCGATGTACTGATTGGCTCGTGTGTGAGTGGGTGAAAGAGAAAAGAGTATTTCTTAGAATTTTCTTCACCAAACGGAAATAAGTTCCGTAATAAGTTTACACATGGGGTTTCTTGTTATTTTTTAAGTGAATACTAAAACTTATTATAGAACCATTTTGAAACATGGAGCCCGTTCTAAATAAGTTTAAAAATTTTTTTTTTTCTATTTTAAGCATGTTTTAAGTTAAGTAAGTTTTCTATTTTAAGTAGTTAAAATAAGGTGTGTGGTTTTTTTTTTTTTTCCTATTTTCTTTCCCATATCATTTTGCAAATATTGAAAGAAAACTTTGAGTTTGAGTAATTAGATTATAGAATTTTCGTTTATGAATGAATGTGGGAAGAGAGGGGCGGCCGTACTAACATTTTTGACCCCGGACCGCCACTGAATAGACTTTTTATTTATGGGTTACATTATTTTTTTTCGGTAAATAAGCATTGCTTCACCCTTCGATTCAGCAATCGACAATTTCTGAAACTTTTCGAAACAAATGTTTGTGTTATTTTGAAACGCACAACCTCAACTCAGAAATTCCACAAAAGAATCACAACACAATGAAGAAAGCGGCAAAACGTAAACGAATGATTCTAACAGTGGCGTTAAGAACGAAAAGAAAACCTCCTCCGCTAACGTGACAAAAAACTGCCCGTATATTAATGTCTCCCCTTATTAACCTGCAATGACGATGGATGATATAGCAGTCGAGGGTAAATTGCTTTCGTTATTAGTGTAAGTAGGTAATAAAAGCCAAAGAGAGGCTTGCGGTCCCATAAGTGATTTAGATAGGTAGGGCATATATATTTCGGGATAATGACATAAAATTCGATATTTGTATGAAAGACAGTGCACCATAATGGATTTTCTTAGGAAATTTCGTGCACAATTTATTAATTAGAAATTCAGATCAAGTCTTGAAGGGAATTTGCTAAAAGTTTTGATTCACTCAAGTTTTCCGCAGTACCCAACCAAGTCCAGGCTTGTGACCCCAAATTTCGGGGGCCCCAAATTTTTAAAGTTGTTGTAATTAAATTGATCCCTTGTGCCCTTTTTTTTTAATATTTTCAAATACGATTTGAATTTAAATAAACTGTAACTGCAAACTGATTTAAAGCGGCAGTCGTTAAAGAATGGACAATTCCTGCATTTTTTTTTTTTTAAAAAACGTGTGAAATTGGTTCCTATATTTACGAAGAATTTCTTTCTGAATCCAAATATTCAAACAAAAGCTCTTTGAAAAAATTAGTTGTTTAAATATTAAGAAAAGAAAATGCCCTGAAACCCAGTCCGATCAAAACGATCAGCTATAGCTGTAATGTCACGACATCCTTCCGTTCTGTATGGTTATCGTGAGGTTTCTGCCAAATAGTTGGTGTGTGTTTGGTAAATAATTGCTATATCCCGCACCGGTTGGCGCGATTTGCGAGAAACTTGCAAAACTGGTTACCGCTGCTGCGTTTTAAGCCAAGTCGTTTCAGATAAAGTGATGTCACATTTTATTCGAGCCGATTGTGTCGTTTCCCTGCCAAAATCTAACAAGCGAACTTAGGTTGCAATTAAAAAAAAAAAAAAAAAAAAAAAAAAAAAAGCGCAGTAAGCAGACATTTTGTGTGTATGGATTTTTCGAAACATTTAGAATTAAATAAAAAAATTAAGAAGAAATGCGGAAATTGTCCATTCAATCTCGAAGAAAGAGCAAATTATTCAAGTGAATTAAATTTTGGTAGATTTTTTGTTGTGAGATTTTGAACTTTAGAAAATGGTTATCAATAAACTTGCAGACTGACGAAAATTCTTGCAGCAAATGTTGTTACTAAATAAATAAATAAATAAATAAAATAAATTAAAATTAAAATTAAAAAAAATAAAATAAAATAAATAAATATTGGCGCCTATCCTCCAAAATTTGTTTTATAGGGCCTCGAAAACATGATGGGTTTGGGCTACAAGTGATTTAAGTCAGACCTTGGATGCATTTCAATTTGCCACTTCACTGTCTTTGCTCTGTTAAAACCGTAAATATAAGTTGTGCATAAAGTGTCCTTTGTGTTGAGTGCGTATTTTTATTTCTATGACAAATGTGAAAATGTAAACTGCCACGTAAACGTTTGTTCAGTGTGTTTCTTAATTTCTGCGTCTTTAAAGAAAATCACGTTTGAATTGGTGATTATCACGATCCTCAAGGTTCCTCAAATTGAAAAAGTTTAAGTTAGAACAGCGAATAAAATGATTTTTCAACAGTTTACGAGCAAAGCTGATTCGCCAACATTAATTTCGATTATCTATCTCGTAAGGATTCAATTGACTGACCCCAATTTTTTTTTAAAAAAAGTTTACTTTTATTAATGAATATGGAAATATACATCATACGCAGTGCACAAGAATTAGTGTAATATATTAGAACACATGTAAGAGGATGAATTTTATAACCTCTTTCCTTGAATTTTCCTTCATTCCTTTGGTTCTCTCTTTATATTTATTAACTAGCTAAATATCAGTACTTTGCTACAAAATCTTACCATGTGCATTTTATTAACAACCAAAGACATCAAGACCAAATTTTACAGTTGTGATTATATTGGAAGTGAAACATTTGAATATCTCTCGTTTTGAACGTTTCGACCCTTTAAAGTGAGTTAATCGAGATCGGAATAGCTTACTTTTCCTATGTTTGCGCTTATTTGACATTATTTGTACCGAATTGCAGAGTTGCGACTGTGTGGGAAGTGGGTGAATTAGTGATGATCACTGAATTTTATGCATTCTGAATATTATGAATTGTATGCATGGATTTGAATTTTATACATAGACATGCTAATTAAAAAAAAATACAAATATCCAACAATAATTAGTTCATTGTTTAATTAAGCTTTAAGTTTGCGATAATGGGGGGGGGGGGGGCTGTGCACAGCTTGCACGTTTAAGATAGCTTTGGAGAATCATTTTTTTTAAGACGTTTATTATACTTAAATAAATACTTTATTCTATTTTTTGAGATATAAGATTAATCATGTTTCCTTAACGTGCTTAAATTGCGGTTTTCTTTTTTCTATGGTGCTGCCATCTACTGTATACTATCAGAACCCAATATTTTAGGACTATGATTTTTTATTTATATAACTTCCATTTTCAAACAAATAATACAATGTGTAATTGTAAATAAACTTTTCTTCAGAAGCGGAGGTATTAGCCTTTAAACTGTAAAATCAATCATTAATCAATTTTGGTGTATAAAGGTAGAAAAAGGAAACGTCACACACAAAAAACCCTCTCACAAATATATATAAGATAGGGAAGCGCAATCATAATGGATTTCACCATCAAACTACACACATGCAGTAGGGTTTCCAAGCAGACCCATTAAGGTAAAAAATAATTAACAATAATTGTATCGCTCGTCTTTTGGAATTGAATCAGTCAGAAAAACATGTAAGTTGAGTTTTAACCGATTTCAAAGGAAAATTGGATGACTGCCATACAGAATCATCGCTGGTGAAAATTCCTTTGAGGATAGATCCTCTTTCGGGATAATAATCGCTACAATCAAAGAGTATTTTTCGTGTAGAAATGTAGCAGAGACGCAACTCAAAATTCATTTTGAGTTAAAGTGTTCACAGAACTATAGCATGTAGCTTGTTGAATGACACACAAGATTGTTTAAGAGTAGAATTTAAGAGGAATCCCCTGTGGTCGTTGTGTCACACAATCTTCTCAGTCAGTACTACTTGGTATAAAACCTTGACATTTGGTGATTTGGTACGAAAATGATCCCTTAATGAAATGACATCAATTAAAAACTAGAAAATAGCGTCTAATATATTTTATTTTATATTTGAAATCCTTACGTCAATCTATATGCAGTGACTCCACCATCAATAGTCTGTTGCTTTTTTATTTTTATTTTTTTATTTTTTTATTATTATTATTTATAATGGACGCTATTTTAGAGTTTTTAAATTTATGTCATTTCATTGAGTGGTCATTTTTATACCTACTCACCAAATTTTAAGATTTTATGCAAAGTAGTTTTTAAATGAACTGGGTGTGAAGATTTTAAAATCCTTACGTGAATGCCTATACAGTGGCTCCACCTTCAATGGTATTTTTTTCTTTCTTTTTTTTTTTTTTAATTTTCGTTTATAATGGGCGCTATTTTGGAGGTTTTATTATTATTATTATTATTATTATTATTATTAATTATGTTATATCATTAAGAGATAATTTCGTATTTCCTCACCAAATTTCAAGGTTTTATACAAAGTAGTTTCTAAATGAACTGGATGAGAAGATTGCAACGTAGCGAGTATAGGGAATTATCCTTACTCAAAGTCACTCTTAAGTTAAAAGTGACTTATGTCGTATTTTTGGCTTCAAATCCATGTTGTTTGAGATTTGGTGTTCACTCTAACTCAAAGGTGAATTCTTTTGAGCTGTATCATTGCAACTTGTAACTATGGTTTCCATCCAATACATTTTTTAGATCCATTCATTTTGTTTTCTTCTTTCAATAGAAATGGTTGAAGAAGAAAAAAAAAAAAAAAAAAACTGTAAATTTGTTCTAATGCAAAGTTCCAATCAATATTTAAAAAAAAAAAAAAAAAAAAAAAAAAAAAAACCTTTCTTTTTCTCCGTTTAAGAAAAAAAATAAAATATTTTCCTTCTAAACCTTTCCCCTTTCATAATTTATTTTAAAAACTCTAATTTCGTTCAAACAAATCTATCTTATCTTTCAAGTGGAATTGAGCGACTGAAAAGAGTCACTTTTTCGAAAACGTTGCAGAAGTGTTTGCTAAATATTCACGTGACAACACCGCCGTGACAACAAGGAGTCTGTGACATCACTTCCGCCGGCAAGCAGGTTAGTGGGACATGTAGACGTTCGCTTTTGGAACAATTTTAGGAACGCAAGGGTAGAGTTCCAAATATGCTGGTAGGGGAATACCTAAGTGGGAAAGCTTACAAACAGCGCTTGTGTGATTGCGTTTTTACATTGCAATTCTAGTGTTTACACCATTATGAGTGAAGTCAGTCTTTTCATGAACGATAAATATAATACATAATTGTCTACATTATTTGTCGAAATATTATTTCAAACCTTTTTATTTCTATAACCAGATCATTTTAATAATCATTCGATGATAACTATGTGTTTGATTTCGAATGAAAACTTAAAATTTTTAAGTTTTCGCAGGTGTTGTCCCAAATTCAAGACTAAGAAATAAATTCTCAAATATTATAATGGCTACATAATCACACTTTCTTCATTATTTCCATTTAACATTTAGTTTATTAGCTACTATTTACGTGTTAAATCTACAATACGAATTTTTGAACGCTTTGAAAACATATTTTGACAGCTAGTGTATTCTGAAAACTAGTACTTATGTATATGGGTATATGGGGAGTAGAATTGGAGTTAAAGACTAATTTCGATATCTATGACCACAAACATTAATCTTATTATTATTTTTTTGTGTGTGTGTGCTATAGTCATGTACGATCAGCAGGTCATGTAAATTATCAACTTTAATTAAAGTAATTTCTACGCTGAAACATTATTGACTGGATTATCTACAGGGACGGAGGGGGCGAAGGATGGGTTTGGAGAGGGAGAGGGGGGGGGGATTCAAGGATGCTAAAGTTCAAACCTAGAGTTTCAAAAATGGAAATTATATTTCCCTACTATCCATTGTTGTGTATTTTCTGTTCAAAGAAATAATTTAAAAGTCATATTATAATTTTTAGCTGTGAATTTCACCACTTTTCAACATTCTCTGACAGGATGCAAAGTTCAATGGACTTTCCCCTTGGAAGGGCCAATACTCTACTGAAAGCAATTAATTATTTAATTATACTTCCTATAGAATTAGTACATATATACATACATTTTTTTTTTTTAGTTATCTTATCATTTAAAACTACTATTCAACTATATGCCTGGGTAGGGGAAGTATTTGCTAGTTCAAACTATTTTGTATTGCATTATCACTTCTAATATTTGTAAAACTTTGTCTTTAATTGCTGATTTTATATAAGTGCAATCCATAGTCACAATACCATAAATTTTAAAGAGAAAAAAAAGGTTTTTGATCTGTACCACTTTCTCTATGAACGCAACCTATATTTAACTTAGGGAGAATCTTCTCTGGTACCAACTTGGCGAAGACTTCCCCCTTCTGCAGAAGCAAAGTCTTCATCTCTCTCTCCCATCTCCATTTAAAAACAGCGGACACGAATAGCTGGTTGGTGGTAGCTTCGGATTCCCAATTAAGATAATGGTCCTTTACTTTTTACCACGGGTGTCGAGTAAACGGGAGTAGGATATGTTCTCATCTTCCTACGACATGGAACTCTTTTTTTTTTTTTTTTTTTTTTTTTTTTTTTTTTAATGAGAAAGATCTTTGAATCTGCGAAAATAGAATGCTGACCTTGGTTTGAATATGCATTTATAATTGGAGGGATGTTGTGTGTATGTGAGATCTCCATTGTGTGACTACCCAAAGCCTGAAGTTGAGACGTTTCGCAAATTGACTGGCTAGCTAAGGTGACTTGACGTTAGACAAAGGTTTAACTAATACAAGTTCCCACTGATCCGCCTATCCCGATTAAGATACAGAATAAATTGAAGAACTAGAAACGTTCCGCCATGTCAGCAATCTCACCAAAGTTCCCGATGAAAGCAAAGACCATCCGATGGAAACCACATTTCTCAACCTAAAGAATACTATAAAATAAACATCTAATATTCACTGTGCAGCAGGGTTTGTTTTAATTTATACTCCAAAGCAGGTTCTTTTTTTAGATTTTGCGTACTCTAAAAAAAATATAAACCAAAGTTGGACCGTCAAAAAAAAAAAAAAAAAAAAAAAAAAAAAAAAATTGTCTAACTTATGATGGAATAGGCATACTAATTTTTCTTCTAAAATATTCCCTGCTGCTTGTCGAGTTAAAATATACGACCGTAAAGTCAAATACCCAACGGAAATAATATAATATTTTTGTCAATAGAATCCTAGAATTTCACAAACAACAACAATTAACTGAAACTATACACAAATATCACACACTCTTCTAATAGCAATACCTAGAATGGAAAACTTATAATTGAAGTTAATAAATAAAGTGATCAAACCATAAATTAAAATAATTTTGTTTAAAAAAAAAAGGGACTTCTAAAAAAAATAAGTCCCGGATCGGTGCCTCATCAGCACTTACGGAAATTAGGCCTTGGGTTACAAAACAACAACAATGAATAAGCTGGTATACAATCTTCATACTCTTTCCTTCTCGGACAGTCCGAGTAGTCTGTCTAAAAGACGGTCTGATCACTCTGATCGGACCATGAATATGGATAAGTGCAACATAAATATGTGGGTTCCTCAAACATTCACGGTATATATGGAAATATGGGGGTTATATATATGGGGTTACGGTATATATGGGGGTTGGAAATTGAAAAGATTTTTAAGAAATATTTGAATAGGAAATTTTTGTCTCTGTGCTTAAGGGCACTGCCAGAAACGGGCATGGGAAAGTACTAGCCCACTGGTTTTGAAAAAATAAAGTGGGAAAAAGTGTAAAATTCACGTGCGCACATACAAAGTATAACATAAATATATACTAAATTATTAATTTGATAATCAGAAAACTTATGCATAACTATTAACTAACATACAAGAAATCCGATTCCTCTAATATACAAGAAATACGATTCTTATTTTGAAAAATTAATGCTTAAACTTTAAAGAGAGAGAAAAACTTTATACTAGTTGCTCTTTGTGTAAATCATCCAGCCGCAGCAGCCATGTTTGAAAAGTCTAGAATTAGTGGCGACATCTAGTGATTAAAAAATTAGTCAATATTTCTTCACATTATGCTGTGTTTCTTGCTAAATATATATATTCATTAGCTGGCGTACGCCAGTATCGAAAGCTGTAGAACTACAAACAGAAGGTTGGTTTTGAATAATCAGGGAGGATTCGTGTCAAAACAATCTGAAAGTTCGCTTCCCTCTTATTTGGACAGCTATTTTTAAATTCGAGTTATGCATTCACTTCGATGCAGCAGAGGAGTGTTGCGATACCTATATAGCTTGTTGATTACTTGGTTTTGCTTAATGATTGACTATTTTTTAATGAAAGGAATGCAAGGCTGTGTCACACTTAACTATCAAATATGCTGGAAAGTGGAATTTTGCATTGTGAAATGCTAATGCAATGGGAAAATTCGAATTTGTTTTTATAGGTATTATTGTGATTTAGTCACAAGCGTGCCACAAATGTTGTCATAGAATAGAACCCCATAAAAAATTAAGCCTTGCATAAGATCCATTGTAACCTTTATTTCATCTATATTATTTTTTTCTATGCTCATTACTTTCTGTTAGTCATTGCAAATATATCTCCAGCAAAAACTTTTTTACGTTGATTGGCAACATTCGAAAGTGTTGAATCTAATTTCGCATTCTAAATGTTACATGAGGGCATAAATGAGCAAGAGAAGCTTAACAATTTATCATCAGTTAGTTTTTCTTTGTTAAAACAATCATCGAGATATTTAAATAATCAAAGAGAAGTCTCCTTATAGATAGAAATTGCATAAATTAGTTTTGTATTCCAATTTTCGAACTAATATAATCCCTTACAGAAATGTAAACGCAGAGTCATTTAAAAAGATATTTTAAGAAAACTTTTTACGTTGTGGAAGCAATGCTGAACCATAATCAAATTTTTTTTTCTTCCATAGCCGGAATCAACAAAATAATAGCTTTAACTGTCATTAAAATTGCTCCTCTACTTACTCCAGGAGATAAAACTTTTCTACACGAGGATAGTTTAAAAGAAATGGTGACTTCTTAGAGCAACCCGTTGCATTATTGCTATATATTATATATCATGAAAATATGCTTAACTTGACATTTCCCACGATTCTGTCCTCCGCGTCTAAACTTCCTTTTTCATGTCATTTATGGGAGAAAATATTACTCCATCTTTAAGTAAACAAGTTGAATCTATGAAGTCATATAACTAATCCTTTAATTATTAAAAATCCTTACACCTTTCTAAAGATATGGTCAAAGATATGGCATGTCCTTTAAGTTAAAAGATGCCAAACACTCCTTATGGTTTATGTATGAACATATCACATATCATCTATAATCCAATTAAAATGCTTGACACTAATTGAAACAAATTAAAGGGAGTAACACAATAGATACCGATTTGTGGAAAGCAACGCCTTTCTTTTTATATATTGCAAATAAAATTTTAAACAGTGGGAAACAACTGAACAAAATCTCAACGATTTACTTGTCTTCCTCCAATTTAAACCTCAACATTTCTCGTTACATAAGTAACCAAATACCACTAGTTTCATCAAGAATGCCTTCATGTTTGCCAAAATTGTATAATTTGTACAAGAACTCAATTTTTTTCGCCATTTCAAACACACACACACACTTTAATGCACATATAGACTTTTCTAAAAACCTCTTAATTAAGTCATTTAATCTTTAGTAACAATATATTTTTTGTGTAAAAACAAATAGTTTAACAGAACTCGGGGCCCTTCTAAAATGCGGAAACTATGTAATGGCGGTTATGCATGCCAGCTGGATTCGAGTTTGTTTCAACATGAACTTATGCAAATGTATCCCATAGGTTGAGAGATACTTAATTTAACCCACCATCATTAAAAGCCATTTTAAAGCTATAATTCGAATAAAATTATGGTTTCTTGAAAGAATGGACATTCCCGAGTTTTTTTTTTTTTTTTTTTCTATTCAATTCTAAATGTTTCGAAAAGGCCGTAAAATCACAAAAAAATTCTGCTAAATGCGCTTTTTCTTTGTTTTTTAATTTGCAATCAAAGTTTTCCTGTTAGACTTTGGCGAGAAAACGATCATTCGGCTCGAATTGAATGTGACGTCTCTTGATCAACTTGGCTTGAAAAGCAGCAGCGAAAACCCGTTTTGCAAGTTTCTCGCAAATCGCGCCAACCTGTACGAGATATGGCAATGGTCAACGAAACTAACGCCAAATATTTAGCAGAAACCTCACGATAACCATAGAAACGGAAGGAAGTTTTGACGTCACAGATATAGTTGAGTGTTTTGATCGGACTGGTTTTGGCTCGGTTTTTGGGGCATTTTCTTTTCTTAGTATTTAAATAAATAATTTTTTTAAATAACTTTTGTTTGAATATTTGGAATCAGAAAGAAATTCTTCATAAATATAAACTGATTTCACTCGTTTTTAAAAAATGCGGGAATCGGCCATTACGAGGGAAATGATCAAAAACAAACCCGCATGGTTGATCTTTAAAAATCTCCTTCAAAAATCATTTTCATCTCACTACCAGTCAGACGCGATTTTTTTTTTTTTTTTCCCTTAAACTTTTGCGACAATATTCATTGTGCGAAATATTCTCAGCGGTAAAAAAAATCCTTCAGCTCCATACCTGTCTGATACAAAGTCTCGATAGCTGTGTTTACGCGCATGGAAATTGCTCGTGTCCAAGCGTGACGAATCACCGTGTAAGACACAGGAAATGGTCGGTAAGATATTGGAAGGACAGCTCTTAAATGGACGAATATGAGATGAGAAAAGTGGGACGTTTTTGAAATCGTGGGAAGGCAAGTAAACACACCACAAAGCGATAGAAATAAATGGCGTGTAATAATCGTAAAAAGCAGACCATAAAACAACGCAATCCGATGATTGGTGGAAGCAACATATAATATTGTAAGCACGTATGATCGGGATGTCATCGCTGTTGCCAGTTATATAAGTACTAATATGACGACTAACTACTGGCTCAATGGCTTATTTTAGATTAGGACAGTTTAACTCTTCTTTACCATTTCACCGATGCAGATTCAGCTGTATTTTCAAACTATTTATTCTAGTTCAATTCGCGATGTAGTATATTAGTAGATAGCTCGCACTATTGCTAAAAAACGTTTTCTATTCTATAAATTGAAATGCGATATATAGGGGGGGGGGGGGGGGACTAGTGATACTTGACCCAATGCCTTTTTCTCAAAATTGGAAAGGTTTTATAAGTTTGAAGTGGTATCACTTCTTACCCTTCAGTTAGCTAACTAGAAGGTGAAAATGACAACTGAATCTTTGCATTTGTTTTTAAACTATAAGGCAAATTAAATTTTCATGCTCCAGAAGTAATATTTTTGAGTTGTAAACGCTGATGTGAAAAGGGTTTTTGTTTAAAAGTCAGATATTTTAATTTTTTGTGTGTGCATATTTTTAACTACAATTACATATATAATAGTATTTATCCACTTACTTGCAAATGGTTGCATTTTAGGGTTATGTAGTAAATGTACAATTAGGGATATTTGACCCAAGGCATATAGGGATACTTGACCCAAGATAGGGATACTATTCGAATGCATTTGACAGGTTTTATTTATTTTTTATTTTTTTATTCTTATAACATTTTGTTATATATGTAAGGTGTTCAATCGATAAAAAGGTATTGTTACAGTTGTATGTCGTTGCCTACCATCGATGTTACATAAGTTAACGGTATTATAATTCCCTTCACTGTTTTCACAGACTACCAACCATTAGATTTATCAGTTTACTCACCTTTCAAAATATTTTATAATGTTCAATGCACAAATCATCTGAAGATACACAAACCTGACTAAATGCAAGCTAATCTTTATCCACCTGAGTCTTCAATTGAAAATTATAGAATTACAAATTTTGGGTTTTAATGTGAATTTACATTTGCAGTTAAATAAATAATTATTTTCTTATTCTTGAACTTATATAAAGAACGGATATAGCTTTCAAACTGCTAATATTTTTAACTATCTACAATAAAAATTCAAAATGAACGCCATATTAATATTATGTAGATAATAAAAATAAAAAGTATTAACCTCATTGAACAAGTATAGAAAAGTATTAACATTGGACTCATTAATGGGAGTTATGTTATTATTATGTATAAGGGTTGCATTTATAATTTTAAATTGTATACTCCCAAATATATGACTTGGGTCAAGTATCCCTAAGGGGTGGGACAACAATCCCTAATACATGGGAATACTTGACCCAAGTTGAAGTTTTTTTTTTTTCTTTCTTTATATTTTACCACCTTTACAATTAATACTTCAGAAAGTTATTCATAAATATTGTGTAATACTTAATGAAGTATAAATATACATCATTAACACATCCATAAGTAATGTAAAATAAAAACTTAACATCCAAAACTAAAAATTGGATTAAGTGTCCCTATAGTTCCACCTATAACTTGTATTTATGACCTTTTGTACTGTCATCCGTATATTGAAATCAATGTTTGATCAATTTAAATAACCGAATCGAATCCCCTCTAGACCTTATTTTCTGTGTATTGAGGGTGTTCCAGAACTGTTCTACAGAAATATGCATGATGCAATTCAGGAACACGATCACAAGCAAGAATCATATGATCAGGGTTGTAGAGTTAAAAAAAATGTTTACCGGTACGCAAAGCTTCCCGATCTTGGCCTCAACTGTGTATGAGATTTTTTAATTATAAAAAGCAAATTTACACTATTTTACATAATTTACAATAAAAAAAAAGAGGAAAAAAAAAAGTTAAATACTCTTGATTTGAGTATTTTCTCACTAATTTATATCACGTTACATACAAAAATATTTATGAGTTATTATTGATTTGTCCAAAAAAGTACCAGTACTCCGTACCGGCCCCATTACACTCCTGCATATCTCATGCGCAATAGCGCGTTGTATGTCTAGTATACCTCAAAACTCAATTTTTTAATTGGTAGCCAATGACTACTAAAACCCCACAGAATGGTAGCCAAATTTAAAAACATGGTAGCCAAACTTTAAAAACAAAAAATCTGTGCCCTTAATATTAGAACCTCCTCCCTATTGAGAACCAAAAAATTTGCCCGTTAATACAATAACACAACCCCCCTCACCCTTCTGAATTATTTCAACATGTAATTATGAAAAGCAAAATTAGAAGGCCTAAACTACTTATGTTGAAAATTTCAAAACTCTAGATCTATTAGAAATCGCTTTGTAAAAATATTAAATTAAAAACAAATTAAAATTTTAAAATTCTGTTTTTAAAAAATTTAATAAAAAAAGGCCAAAACTACTTATGTTGAAAATTTCAGAGCTGTACCTCTATTTGAAGTCGGTTTATACAATATAAAAAAATGTAATTAAAAATAATTAAAATTTTGAAATTCTGTTTGTCACAAATGTACAATTTGAAGGTCAAAACTACTTATGTTGAACATTTTTGAGCTGCAGCCTTATTAGAAATCTTTTAGTAATTTTTTTAATTAAAAAAATTTGTAAAAAAAACTAATTAAATTTTAACATTCTGTTTGTCACAAATTTACAATTTGAAGGCTAAACCACTTATATTGAAAATTTCAAAGCTGTACCTCTCTTTGAAGTCAGTTTGTTAAAAAAAAAAAAATTAAAAATGAACCAATTAAAATTTTAACATTCCGTTTGCCAAAACTACTTATGTAAAAAATTGTATTATTATAAAACTCATTTGTGTAAAAATAGCAATTCTTATAGCAAAAATCGCAATATAGTAAAATTAAAATAAGACTGTTTCTAAATTTTTGTGAATGTTCTAAAATTTTGAGAATTTTTTTTATTTTCCAAATTGGGTCAAATTCTGCGTCAAAACGGCGATTGCCGTTCTGTAAACTTATAAAAAAGTATTACTTTTTTTTTTAATCGGAAACATTCCGGGATTTTAAATACATTTTTGTGATACTTAATTTCAAATGTAAAACGGACGTTTAAAAGTTAATAATCATTAGTCAACAAGAAAATTATAAAAAATTATCCCTAAATTTAATAGAAGGCATCCTCACTACGCGTGTCCGAGCGGAAATATTCTTTTTAAATGCTTAGTAAAAACATTTGATGGTTATACACCTTTAACTTTTTAGCAATTCCTTTCTTCTTTATTTAGAACAAGAGGGCGTGGTAAAAATCCAGCGAAACACACTTAATACAGGTACGTACGTACGAAAGGGCCATCCGTGCTAATTGGAAAGTTTGAGGCTGCCCCCTAAATTCTATCTCGCAATGTCGCACATGATATCAGCTATCAGTACTCGGCAATTTTAATTTGTACCGATGCAAAGCTTGTTTGAACATGAATGCGCATGCGTGAATGTCGATTTCAGAGAGATAATCCACACATTGCATTCGGTTGGGGGGGGGGGGGAAATCGAATGTTTAGCAAATTCGTGCGAAAACGGCCCTTGAGGTTGCCGTAATTTCGTCTCCGCATAGATTTGACGTGCGGGAGCTGGTTTGGTGCTTTAGCGTGAGCGTTTAAAAGAAGATTTAAAGAAAATTGGCGCAGAATTGCACTTAAATGTGGTTTTGTAGCAGGTTGGCGCAGGATACCATTTTTGGCGCGCGCTGGCGCAATTGGCGCAGAATTCCCACCCTTGCGACCAGTAGCCGGATTTCTATTGGAAAAGGGATTGGTTTGGGGAAAGGTTTCAGGTCGGGAATCGGGACGGCTGTTGAGCGTTGAGCAAATGGTAGCCACATTGGCGACTTTAGTGAAAAAATTGGTCGCCAAAACGTAAGAATTGGTCGCATTTGGCGACTGGCGACCGCGAATTTTGACCTTTAATGTCTAGAGAGGACCGGGACGCCTAGCTTTACATAATGATCGCACCACTTTGTTTATTCCGTATAAAAACAGTATAATACATATCTGCTTGTAATACTTCTTAAAATCAGAATAAAGTATTTAAGAGGCATGCGTGAAATCAAGCTGTTAGGAGTTTTCAATTTGGTTTAACCCTTTGCGCGGAGGAACCAGCAACTCGGGACGTTTCCAAGCATTTTTGGTTCAGTTCGTGGTTGCCGATACGCTTCAAAGAAATTAAACGCAGTCATAGCCTTGCATCGAATTTCCGCATCCAATCACGTGGTGAGTGAGAGTCACCTCTCGACTGCAAATGGTTAATAAGAAAATGTATAAATAATATGAAAATTTACTGTTGCAAAAGGATAGTACCCCCTTTACTTTTAAGTGGAATAGTCGGGTCCAGATAAGCAAGCGCAGTCGAGTTTTAACAAACAGGTACATAAAAGCTTCATTTGACCAAGTTAAAATAATCTTACATAGCATTTGATGTGAATAGACCTAGTTAAGCAAATATAAAAGTGAAATACAAAAACTATTGTCATACTGAAAAAATTGTGAAAAACTTTTAAAATTTTATCCTCAGCGCAATGCTGCATGAAGATAGAATAATCAAATGTTAAATTTAAAATTAGATAATTGTACATTTTCATTAAATAAATGAAGAAATCCCGACTGGATCTGCCGACCAAACGGTATAGTGGTTAGCGTGCTAGCTTCTACACCGCGAGGTTGCGGGTTCCGAGTCCCGTGTTAGGCATGAGTGTTTGTAAATGTATGTTGGCTTGTCAAATGACGAATGTTTCGGCGCATTATAGCCCTCGTGTTGCTGACGGCGCCAGATAATCTGAAAACAACCAACCCGACTGGATCTCGTTATCAAGGGGCTCGAACCCAGTCGGGATTTCGGGGATGCGTTTCTGAAGGATGGATCAGTAATAAATACCAATCCATCCTCGAACCCCGACGCATATCCCACTGCAAGACAGAAAGTAATAAATATTTAAAGATTTACTTACATTAATAAGATCAAAAAGCAACAAATCTCACCAGTCAGAAATAGAAAACTGCTACCAGACTTTCATCAAACCACATTTATATACTTAAAGAAAAACAATCCCGAACTTTTAAAAACCCCAAAATAGCCTCGCACTAAAAAGAAAAACCAAAAACAATAACACCGTCATCTATGATCAAAAACAGGTACCAGTTAGGACTATTGAACGGGGAGCAATAACTGGTACCCTAATAGCAATAATTGGTACCTGTTTTTGATCATAGATTACGGTGTTATTGTTTTTGGTTTTTATTTTAAATGCGAGGCTATTTTGGGTTTTTTCAAAGTGCGGGATTGTTTTTCTTTTAGTATATAAATGTGGTTTGATGAAAGTCTGGTAGCAGTTTTCTATTTCTGACTGGTGAGATTTGTTGCTTTTTGATCTTATTAATCTAAGTAAATCTTTAAATATTTATGACTTTCTGTCTTGGAGTGGGATGAGTCGGGGTTCGAGGATGGATTGGTATTTATTATTGATCCATCCTTCAGAAACGCATCCCCGAAATTCCGGCTGCGTTCGAGTCCCTTGATTACGAGATCCACTCGGAATTTCTTAATTTAATCTTTTATTTAATGAAAATGTACAATTATCTAATTTTAAATTTGATAGACCTATAATTGATTTAAAAAGGTGTCACTAAGTATGGGTATACATCGTTAAAAATTTTGTTCCATCTTGCACCAAAAACTGGTTCCCCTTTAGCTGCAACCAACATTTAATAGTTTACTAAACTTGAAACTAAGCGCCAAATGTTGGTTGCAGCTAAATGGGAATCAGTTTTTGTTGCAAGTTGGAACAAAATTTTTAACAGTATAGGAAAAAAACATTATCACGTTTTGAAAAGGGACGAATTGCAGCTTTCAACAAAGCAGTATTATCGTCTCAGAATGTAACAAAACAAATTGGAGGTTCATCGCATGTGGCTTCTAATTTTCTCCATCTTGGATCGAAATATGGGAAGCAGAAATCATCGAAGGCTAACAATGCGGCATGAGAGATTAGTTGTAAAGAAACTGTAAGTCGGTGAAACATTTACCAGACTATAACAAGACCCCACCATCAACGTTCACAAAATCTACTCTATCAACAATGGTAGGCGGAGCGCACATCTTGTGTACAAGAACGAAAAAACACAGCCGAGATTTACAACAGAGCTTCACAAGCCAAAAAGAATGCAATGGGCTAAAGAACATAAGACGTGGAAAGAACAGTGGCTTCAAGTACTCTTCAGTGATGAAAAAAAATTCAATCTATACTAAACTTCAACTTAACTTGACATCACTAGACTGTAGATCATCACAGTGCTCATAGGCATTTAATCCATTTTGGCGGCGTGAAAGCATAATGTTCGCCAAAACACAACCTTGTAGAGAACAAATGGCTATAAGGTTTGGCGAACATTATGCTTTCACGCCGCTAAAATGGATTAAATGCCTATGAGCACTGTGACGATCTACAGTCTAGTGATGTCAAGTTAAGTTGAAGTTTAGTATAGTTGGTCCTGACTGATAAGTGTACTATATTGGAGAGATCTTCGAAATGGAAAAAGTATTGTGTGGGGTGGGGGGGGGGGGGGATTCTAATGGTTTGGGGAAATTTTGGAAGTGTAGGGCATACAAATCTTACTTTCCCCACGGGTTGAATGAAAGCAGAGGATTACCAAGACACGTTGGAAGATAATTTGTTGCTATTTAGAGAAAAAAATTAGGAGTTCATTTTGGAAATTCGAACCGGATACCGCAAGTATTCATGTTGTCAACTCGAGTTGGGAATAGTTTCTGGATAATGGAGTACAGGTAATCAACTGCCCACCTTGTCTCCTAATTTTAACCCCATTGAGAACGTCCGAGGTATCGGAAGCAGAGCCGTATCGTATATATGCCAACGGAAGGCAATTTGTAACTGTTCAAGAATTGAAAGATTCCATTCTAACAGAATGGGATAATATCAACTCAGATTTATTCAAACATCTAGTCGAAAGTATGTCGATTCGAATTTTTGAAGTTATATTACAAAAGGGTTCATTTTATTTACAAGGTACCAACTGTGATTGATGCTATCATTTTGCGACATAATATTTGTATTTTTTTTTTATTTCGATACATGACAAAATAAACAAGTAGTATGTTTTTATTTTATTACATTCGTATTTTGTATGCTTTCAATAAGAATGTTAATTTAAATTAGTGTTTCCAGTTATAAATACGTTAGTTGAAAATACATGGTGGCTCTATCATTATGCAACGCGGAGTAGCCACGAAGAAGCGACGGAAAGCGTCATTTGGGTGTCTGTGCAGCCGATTGTGTGATTCAGGCTGCTATTTCTAACACCAGCTATTGAGATTTCCCATTAAACGGATCATGTTGAGTAGACTCTTTTTTGTGTAAAAAATTATCATGTTTGACCTGTTTTGCA
Organism: Linyphia triangularis; assembly: GCA_963978545.1. Taxonomy (NCBI): domain Eukaryota; kingdom Metazoa; phylum Arthropoda; class Arachnida; order Araneae; family Linyphiidae; genus Linyphia; species Linyphia triangularis. The sequence continues at coordinate 20,674,667 of OZ021727.1, forward strand.
TCACTTCAATAAAGGACATCGCGTCTGTATTCAGCGTATGCTATACGTTAAAGATGTTAATTTATTGTAGTAGAGAAATGTTTCGTATTAAATTATAGCAGAAGAAAAAAGATGTTTGTTGAAGATATGCTGTGAAAAAACCCCACAAGGCACCATGTGATATGAAAATTCATATTAAGTCACATTTAATAAAGGACAAATATTAATCGACTCGAAAACGTCTCAGACAAAAGTTAAATCTTTCCACTCCGAACTTTCATATTAATTCATTAGTTTTCAGTAGCAGCTAAAATGTCGATTGGTGCTATTGTGCCAGCTTAATATTTTAAAGCAATTGAAAAATAATTTTTTTTCTGGTATAGACCATCAAAAAACCATTAAACATCATTGTAAAAAGCATGCTACTGGCAAATACACATCAATGGCTTTCACAAAAGAAATAATTCTCTCTTCTTCTACATAAAAAAAATTTACCTGTCATGCAAATTCTCCATTCGCTTATCCCTATTGTGAAGCCAGCATATCACTGCGACTTCAACAAAATGTCCCGGGATGTCGTCTTCAATCAGCAAAGGGCGACCCCTCTTCCCCACCACGAAAATGCCAACAGTCACGTGAAGTTGCGTGACCCCACCCACGATCACATGACTGCTCACGTCACGCAATCGAGATTCATAGAAAAGAAAGACACAAGTTGATGCTTCCTCTTTCATTCAAACGCGATCAGTTTGAAATATACGATAGTGATCTATACGTAAAATCGTGATCGATATGTATCGTGAAATAGACGATCGTGATCGTCACACACAAAAGCGCCCTCTGGTGATAATTCTCCTTGTTTACAACCAGGCTTTTTATAGACTTTTAGCTTAGTGGTATATTCCTGTTTCGTAGCTCATTAAGACATGATCGAATGCTTCACACCGAAAGTAAGCAGCTGAAATTGCTTTATGGTGTGAAGCATTCGTTCAGGTCTTAAAGGTCTATACCAAAAAGATCTATGCCAATCTAGGAGGAACATACCAGTACAATAAAAGTCTATAAAAAGTCTAGTAGTAAAAAAGGAGAGTTATCACCAGAGGGCACTTTTGTATGTGACTAAAGCGGCGTAAAGTATGTGAAGTAGCGGTAATAAAAGTCATGCAGCACTCTATAATACTTATCAAAAAACAATTCAAAGTTTTTTGATTTTGTAGTTCCCTGTAAGAAGTGGCACAAACACCAAAAAGAACCCGTATATCATATGCAACAGACTCTATATTTCAATGTGATTCGTAAAATTTATAAATACGATTTTTGAATAAATATAAATTCGAAACAATTTCCCTGTTGTTAGCAATCAGCTTTTTCTCCCAAATCAGTATAGAAATCTGATTAGTTAGATAGCAGAATTAATTATTTCCTTCGTGTATTCCTGAGGCATTGTGTGTGACCAGGTCGGACACCCAAACATATTGTACAAAAAAGATACTTAAAACTAGTAGTTTATATTTCCTGGCTTAAACCTCTAATCTATTTGTATATCATAAATGAATAGTGTGGGATTACATTTTTAATTTGAAATTTACCAATTCAACATAAACATTTATAAATGCAGATACTATTTTGAAAGCAATGGTACATTTTGATACCAGAGACATACCAATGAACTGTATATAGATTTCATTGATATGTCTTTGATCACTATACAAGATAAAAAAAAATTGCAATGATTTGTTGAGGTTTTGATTGATTTTGGTAGAGTCATTCAATATTCCAATTAGTTTTGATATAGCTAATCAATATGTATCACTAAAAAATTTCAATGCATTAAGTTTAGAGCAAAGATATAAGTTGTTCAAGACAGATTGTGTCCTGTTGGTAAAAGTGTGGGAACCTATACATTAAATTGAAGGGGGAAAAATTATAAAATACTTTTAGGGAATTCATATATAGATAAGTTGTAAGAAAATATGCATTCTGAAGTGCTGTAAATGAGTTTTGCATGAGTGGGACGAGGAGGAAGAACAACTAATTGATATAAAGAGTGTTATGTGATATTGAATTGTGTAAAATTCAGTTTTCTCAGAAAAGAAGGTGTTATTTAAACTGAGAAAATGCCAAGCCACATGGCTAGTTATATCTATGAAAATAAATAGCATAGTTAAGTTAAAACTTTATAAAAAAATTAGATTTTAAAAACATAAAAGCTAATACACAAGTGCTACTTCAGTTTATTTGGTTTAGAGATTTTCAGATTAATAACTAAAAAATTAAAATGTAAGTTTGATGACATTGTCAAAAGAACAGTAAGAAACTTGAAAAACAAAATTTCTACGCAACTGAATAATTTATTTGAGTGCAAATTCTTTAAAGCACAGGGCAATTAATAAATAGTGTTCTTCACTTTTTCTGGAGAGAACTTTTAATTTTTTCTAATAAATACTTTGTCTTTTGGAGCTCAGTCTTATTTTCAGAGTACTCTTCATATGGAATCTATAACAATAACAAAATTAAGAATAAACAATAACATAGATAAAATATAAAATACTTATAAAAACCATCTATAATAATAAAACAATGAGTCTGTGTGTCTGTCTCTCTTTAGAAAGCTACTTAAAATAGACATAGAGCTCTGAAATTTTCAACATAAATAGTTTTGACCTTCTAATTAATTTGACTTTTGACAAGATTAAAAATAATCATTTTTCAAAGAATATATTTTATCTAACAAGCAAATTGTGATAATTTTTTTTAACTGAGTCGTCAAATCGCGGCAAAACATGACCAGTGGCAAATCAAAAAATCTATTTATCAAAAAATTTCATACGAAAACACAGTACAGGACAACGTTAATTCAAATTGGGAATTCTTAAATGATGACGATAATCATTCTTCACCACCAAGAAGACACAACTTGACATAGAGCCGGAGGGGTTTGCTAAACTACTTTTCAGTGACTCTTCCCCCCAATTCCCACATTCATTCCTGAATGGAAATTCTATAATCTTAATTGCTTAAAGTTTCCTTTCAATATTTACAAAATGATATGCATCATGTTTGAAAATGGTTCAATTACAAGTTTTGGTATTTTCAATTATAAGTTTATCATTTAAAATTGTTATGCGTTTTTTATTCAAATATAACAAAACCCCTGGGACGTTTCCTAGGAGGAGGGGAAGGAGTTCTGACCATAAAATCCCTCCTCCTAGCTGCTTTTATGTGAAACATCTGCTACACAAAAATGGAAACAGTTGTAAAAAAACGAACAAGTCAATTCCCATTGTTTTTATTAAGAAGTTCGAAATTATATGCCTGAGTAGTTTAATTTAATATATATAGAGAAAAAATTTGAGTGAGGGAGGGGGTTTGAACCCACTCAAACCCCTTGCCTGGAACAACCCTGCCTTGGTGATACCTGAGGTGAAATTTTAGAAATTTCATATTATTGTGAATAACGATAATTTTATACATTTACAAGAAGTGTATAAATAATATAACCCATAAGTGTGCTTGGTGTTGGTATCTAATTTGAAATATTAAAACATCTCTTTCAGCAAAATATCCGGCAAACTACTTTTCAAAATTCATTCATTATAAACGAATGTGAATTTATGCACTCGCATCCGAGTATCTTTTATTTATTCTGATTGAAACAATTTATTTCACTATATGTTTATTAAAACATAAACAATTTTGGCAACAGGAAAGCGTTTCTTCACTGATCGATAAAATGCTATTTCACGGTGATTAGATGACGGCAAGTTGGTTTATTAGTATTCCGTAAAAGCAAACTTTTAGTGACAGTGATAGCCGACAAAATTTGACAGAATGCATTGTCCTCAACACAGGGTTCATACTCAATCTATGATAGTAAATTTCAGGAGTTACTAAAGAGTTTTTCAGGAGTTAAGTACAGTAAATTCAGGAGTTAACGGGGGGAAAACTTATATGTTTAATAATATATTTTCCCTCTACGCGCCTGGTTGTCGAGAGTTGTGGTGCATTTTGGGACTGTCCGAAGATTTTCCTTTGTGGCTGTAGTGGCGAAGCGCATGCACAGTAGATTATGAAGTAAGTTAAGAATTTCGAATTTCAGAGACGTTTAATCGAGTAAAAAAACACAACGTTTTAAGGTTTTACTAATCTTTTTATCCTTCGATGATAAATTTTAAAGAAGATAAAAAGAAATATCAGGAGTAGAAACACAATTTTCAGGAGTTATAAGGCCCTTATTAAAAAAAAAAGCAAATTTCAGGAGGAGTACGAGCCCTGTCAACATCAAATCTATCTGTCAAGTTTCAGTTCGATTGGATGACCCATCGAAGTTAATATACAGGATTTAAAAACACTCTAATTTAATCTTTGAAAAAATTGTGAGACGACTAATTTCAATACATAGTTTCGATTTTTCTAACATGAAAAAGATCCGAACCTACATAAAAAGTTGAGGATACATTAAATTAAATTTTTTTAGTATAAAATTGGTTTATAGTCTTAGACAAAAGTCCATCCCATTTTTTTTACTGCATTCAGACTCCTACAATTATATTTATTTGCTCCCCAAATATTTCATCTTTTTGATTTTTACTCAGTATTGTTAAGAATAAAAATTACATTAAAATTTCTAAAAAAGCGTTTTGATGAATTTTTATCACTTCCTAAAACTTGAGTTCTCTTTGCAGCCTTTTCTTTCATTTGACGTAGGTTCATTTTAAAAACGAATCATATTTCAACAACGGAACATTTGCCTTTCTCTTGTAAATTTACAGTTTTTGCCATTTTTTTTAAATTCTCAAGCAAGGAATTATAAGTGCTTTGCACCTTCTTGGCAGTGAAAGCCTGAGTTATTACATTAATTAGACAATCGATAGTGAAGTATTTTTCATGTATGTTTTATTATTCCTTTAGCATCTGTGATTGGGGGCTTACAGGCCATAGGGTTGTCCGGTACAATCACCGGGCAGGTCAGTGTTTGTGAAAAATGGGCCGGTCTGGTGTGGAAGTTCTTTTTTTAATTTTTCATTATATCCATATATTAAGAACTAATTGCCTTACTTAACGTTTTTTTTTGTTTTTTTTTTGTAAAGCCCAAATACATTTAAATCCCAAACGCCCGGACATGTTCCTTCCTTTTTCGTTTAGTAGGGATGATAAGAAATTCTAAGAAAAGTACGGGGATATTGAAGAGAGTGACCGATGCCGACGGCTGCGCTTAAAGCCAGAGGTGAGAAAGGGACCAAGGAGGTCTGAGGACCACCTACAATGGTCCACAGGTCCAGATATTGATGGGCTACAAACCCATTAGTATAATTGCTTGCCAAGATTGTTGGCGACAGTAACATTGTCTAGTACTTGGCAACAGTACACTGACATGTAACATTAGTAGTTGAACGAAATTGACAAAAGATGGAACACAAAAAAAGAGCGATCATTGTTTTGTTGAGTTGAGAGGCCATTTTCATTTTCCAAATTAGTGTGGTTCTATATAAAGCTCAACTTTACGTTATCAGGTCAAAATAAACAAGTCACGTTTTAGACTATCAAGAAACTAAAAAGATTATATGCGTAATAAGTGTTTATGTTTTAATATCTAATGATGCAATTGGCAATTCGATACGATAATTAACACTAAACAAATATGTTACAACTGTTTATATACGAAAAATATATTAACATAAAAGATGCTGTTCATCGTTCATGTTCTTCAAATTAAATACACGTGCTGTTACCTCACATGAGCTCAGCTGATTTGATGCGAGTGTTCTTGGATATCTTCCAATCGACTTCAACAATTACATTTCAAGTAAAAGTCATTTTAAATTATTTATATATAATGACTCTTAATTCTTAAAAATTTTAGATGAATTAGTCTAATTCATACAAAATTTATGTGAGGTAACGAAAGTCTTCTTATTTATATGCTATATTTATATGCTTCTTATTTATATGCTCTCCACATTTCCCAAGCTTCTTGTGAACTGTCATTTTCAAAATTGAAACTAATTTTAAATCGATTACTTAACACGATACCCAAGAACATCTAGAAGTGTTCATGTTAATGGCAGTTTAGAAAGACATTTTAAAAAACATATCATCGGAAGATATTTAATGAGATGCATGAAAAGAGCAGAGTATATACAGGGGTGAAAACAGTCAAAATGTAAAAAAGAGGAAAATATACACAGCGTTGTTTTGAAGTACAAAAATAGCTCAGTACGAATAGAATTGTGTACTAATGTATGTACAGAACAGTGATGCAACCAGACATTTTTTTGAGGGTGGTTTTAAGGAAGTTTAATCTGATAAAGCACTATTAAGTCCAGTAAAAATAATAAAATTGGAACAGCTCAGAGAGAAAAAAAACGGCAATCCGAGCAAAGGCGGAAGATTTTCACCCCTGTATATAGGAAAATATATATATATATTAAATTTAAGTTCGAGTATAATACTACAATTTTCAACATGATTCAATATTGATTAAGAGTTACTTTGATTCATTAAATTGCACTTCTATTTTCGTACTTAATTTTCAACTTAAAATATAATTTAAATATTTATTTGCAATGACTTATCTACCGAATAGCTTCGAATAAAAGACTTTTCAGCAAATTAAAGCTAATAAAAAGTTATTGGCAATCCACAATGTCTGACAACAGATTGGATACTCTGCTGTTATTAAACAATGAAAAGAATTTTACTGACCACATTGAACTTAATTCTCTTGTAAGGAATTGGGCTACAATAAAACATCATAGTATTAATGTAACATATATCTAAAAATGATATCTATTTTCAATATAATTCTTGAATAAACTTATACTTGAGAATTTTTCTTCATTAAATGGCTGGAATGATAATATTTTTACATGTGTGTTTATAACTAAATTATTATTTTATCTTCAACTATATTTAAATTTTCGTAAGTTGAATGCCATTATTGTAGTTGATTAGGTGAGGTATGTTTTCTATTTTTAGTATACATTTATATAATTATACTTTGTAATTATATAACAAATATGTATTTTTGTAACTGGAAAAAAGTTACAGAATCATTAGATTCTCACGAATTAAGTCAACCTCAAACGGCTAAATAAGAATGGGTCATGATTTCTTAATATTAATTAATAGTAAAATGAGTCTGCACATTTTCATTTATAGTCGGCATTTTCAGAGCTACACCCCCCACAAAAATTTATAGGATCACCACAGATAACAAGATACATAAATAACATTGAGTCAAGCAACTTACTGTAACTATTGAGTAGCCTGCATCTCTTAGCAATCTTAAAGCTAAAATATTCACTCCTGTCAGTGTATATGAATAGTGTGTTACATCTTTATGGAACATTATAAGTAGAGCTATCCTAAAAGAAGAAAAAAATCTAGCATTAATACACATCTACTTCAAAATACAGTGATTGATTTTTTTTAATAAAGCAGTTAATCAATTATTTTTAAAAATTTACATTAATAAATTTTTGAATTACGAATTTAATTAATATTACAGTCTTCTATAAAACAGTAATCAGTGTTCCCACTGAAGTCACAAAATGAAAATCAATGACTTTTCAAGGACTTTTAAGAACCTAAATAACATTTTTAAAGACCTTTGAAAGATTGTTTTCAGACATCATGTCTTTATATAAATTTTTAATAAAGGATATTTAACCCAAAAAAGTTATAGAAGTTTTCAATATGTATATAAAGTAAAAGTAAAAATTAAAAATACTGAAATAATACTTTTAAAAATTAAGAAAAAGTGAAAATTAAAACTATTGAAATAACATTTTTATTGAATATTTTACTAAATACCGAGGTTAATAATTTATTGCCTACATAATCCTGAATCTCCCTTTACCAAAAAGTCCTCCAACACTTCTCGATTTAAATTTAACTTAATTGATACGTTGTGCAAAGAAAGCAAATAATCTCCCCAGTTGTGTCTCAAAAATCCTATATAATAACACAAAAGAATTAAAATTCATGGTAGAAAAAAACATACAGAAGATGCAGTCATTTGAAATGTCATATTAAATGTAATATATGTCATTTTAAAATGGTTTTGTTTATGATCATATTATATATGTTAGTTCTAGAAATTCTTTTACAATTTGTCCATAGAATTTTTATTAATTTTGCGGTCACATCTGCAAAAATTAAGGAATTTTAATGACCTCTAATCCTTTTCAAGTACCCCTTTACCATCTGTAACAAGATTTCGGACATGTGAATTATATCCACAGCACAATTTAGAGGGAAGAATAGGTATACAATACTACTATAACAAACAATACTATCTCACGACCGTACCCATTTATTAATGGATTAAGCTTGTTAAGTAGCAATAAACAAAAACTAAATCTTTCTCTTTAATTTTTACCAATATCTTTGAAGTGTTAATTTCCTTAATGTAATTTATAAGAATTATAATATACATATTTCTTTAAGTGCAAATCTATTCAGCTGAATTCCTGTATGCAAAATAGCTAAAGCTTTAAATTACTCTACTAATTTTTACGATGGAGGTGTCATTTGAAAGAGTTTACAATTCAGATGCATCAAAACAAAACAAAAGTTTAAAAAAAAATAAAAAATAAAAAAATACCAATAATTTATCAGTTTAATTTCAATATTTTTTTTTATCATGGCATATTCAAAAATATCTCTACTACTGCAATGTTTTTTAAAACTCGGTCATAACAATAATCCGCGGGGCAACATATAGCAGGATTTCTGTTATTTACACTTTTCAAACCTGAAGCACATTTTTTAAATCTTAATAACTGCTCATTTTTTATATATTAATTAATTTTAATTGTTTTCTAAATATTTTTGTTCTTATTTCTAAATTTACTGTCATTTGGTTCTACATTAGATTGCAAGGTTTATATTCTCAGCAATATTGTGTCTGGCAGAAGAATATCATAGATATGAAATCAATAAATGATGGAAACACTGACACACTGACATTCTACAGTCTCATTTTATTTAATGGTGACTTTCATGGTGTTTGTTAAAGAAACTTCCAGCAAAGTAATCGGATATCTCATGTTAACTTCTTTTACATATTGAATCCAAGAGACATGGTTTTTATCTAAAAATGTAAAATCTTATAATTTCTGGAATTTAATAATACAACCCATAAAAAAACTTTTTAATATAAATCCTTTATATGCATTGCCCATTTTTATATTCATCAACATAGCGCTGATACAGTAAAAGGTATGAGCATGGTGTTTGCATCTAATTTTAAATATCAAAAACATTTCTATCAGCAAAATGCATGACAAACTATATTTCAAAATTTATTTATTAAAAATGAGTGGGAATTTATGCACTCAAATCCAGATATCTTTTATTTATTCTGATAGATAAAGACAATTTTATTATTTATCAAAATTTTTTTGGCAGTTTCTTCAATGGTCGGTTAAATGCTATTCTAGCGCGATTGGATGATGGCATGTTGGTTTATTAGTATTCCGTAAAAGTGAAATTTTAGTGCCAGTTACGGCCCCAAAATTTGATAGAACGCACTGACATCGAACCTATCTGCCAAGTTTTATCCCGATTGGATGACGGCAAGGGTGTTAATGAGGCCTCCGCAGATTTGCTCACCATCTATATATCCTCACACACACAAAATTGAACTTAATATAAAGGATTTAAAAATAATTTGTAAGATGACAATACTACTTCTGCAGTTTGAAAATTTTCATTAAATATAGTTACACATATTTTAAAAATATTTGGTGTTGAAATATACTGCATGAAATCATAACCAAGAGGATACTAGTAAATGAAATTATAATGAGAATTTTCCTGTCAACCATTTTTGCCTTACAAAAACTGTTGCTAAGTGGTACTGTGGGATTCAGCCGAATGAGAAAATAAAAAACACTGCAGAATCACGAACCACCATTTAAATTCTTACTTAAGAGGGTAACTGATTTGTTGTTTATATTGACTGCTTTACAGGATTTTAGGCCACTTAATCGACAGTCGCAAGTTTGGAAGGATTATAGTTCTAGATAATATGCAATAATATAACCCATAAAAAAGTTTTTAGTATAAATCCTTTATATGCAATGCCAATTTTTGTATTTATTAACAAAGCACCATTTCTGTTTTTAGCTTGTGCTTGATGTAGGCATCTAATTTAAAATATTAAAATCACCTCTATCAGTAAAAGATGCAGTAAATTACTTTTCAAAATTTATTCATTAAAAAAATGTGCATTCATCCATTCACATCCAAATAGATTTTATTTATTCTGATTAAATCAATTCTATTATTTATATATTATAACACTTTTGACAGCAGGAAATTGTTTTTTCAATGATCGGTTAAATGCTATTTCAGTGAGAGGGGATGACGGCAAGTTGGTTTATTAGTATTCCATAAAAGTGACCTTTTAATGGCAGTTACAGCCCCCAAAATTTGATAGAATGCATTGTCATCGACATCGAATCTATCTACAATGTTTTAGCCTGATTGAATGACAGCAAGAGGGTTAATTAAGTTTCCTCAGATTTTCCCGGCAGCCACATACACAAACAAACAAAATTGAAGTTAATATAAAGGATTTAAAAATCTAAATTATTCATCTGTTAAACAAAGCTAAAACAAAGTTTCCAAAAATTGATAGATGCTTATATTACTACAGCTTTACCATACAGGTAATCTTTCTGGGTGCCAAGCAAAAGTTTACAATGCGTTAATCAATAGTCAGTATCAGCAGTACAGAAACTTTTTCTCAGTTGAGATAGTAATGGCACCATTTGCCATAAAGATTTTAAAGAGTTAAATTCTGGCTGCTTTTCAGTTATCTCTAAGCAACAAAACCCAATTGAACTTCGTTATCAGTTTATTCTTAAAATTGTCTAACTGACAGTGTATAATAGATGAAGGATGTTGTGGACAGCTTTCCATGACTACTTTGTTAGTGTTACTTTTGTATTGAATATCTAGTTATATTTTGATATTAGTGTTCTACTACCATTGTATTTTATGCACTACTTCTAATTATATCAAGGTACTAAGTGCATAGTACCCAAGGTGGATCAACATAGTGTTACGTTTAATATCTTAGATATGCATGGGGTGAGTAAAGTGTTAGGGACAAGGATATAGCAGTACATTATGGTGTAATGCTATTTGATTAATTCGCCTGCAGATGCCATTATTTACAATAATCCAATTGCTCGGAGGCCAGGAATACAGTTATTCCGCTTTTAACAGTCAGTAATCTGTTACAGTTCAGGTTACAGTTTGAGGTAAATACACATAGCATAGTGTTAATAATAAGTTAGTGGCGAGATTTTAATTTAATCAAGCTTTTTAGAGCAGTAAGTTATTTGCATGACATTGCCACGTGCCTATTTTGTATTCATTCCAACCCATCAGATAATGATCTGTTGATTAGTAATTCACCTGGATAGAAAATCTTTAGTTAGCAAATAAACTTTATGTATATAGTTTTTGAGTTAAAACACGTAATAGATTTTAACTATTGTATGTTTAGTTTCGAGCAAGCAAAGAGAGTCTATACTGTGCATCAGTATTTCAAGGGGGATAGCAAGCATCAGAGCATTTGGGAGGTAGCCCATTAGTTAACAAGAATTATATTAATGTATTGTCTGTACGAACATGAAGATTTTGTCCACATTTTACAACTCTTCAGGGACTTGTGGTGACAAATAGTATCATCATAGCTTATTCAACCAATTATGTTTATATAATCTGTACAATCAATTGAACTAATTTATATTTATAAGTACAAAAAGTGATATTGCCTTAAAATAGAATATTATTAATGCAGTAACTACACCTCTTTGCATCTTTGGGCAAATCTTTTGAAGTACTTTCTGGTTTTGATATTGTGCCATATTCCTTTAATGATAGTGGTTTCATATTTTTATCCATTATCAGCTCTGCATCTAAGAACACAATAATTATTTAGTTAAGTTATCAATTAGAAACATTAAAAACACAAAATGTAAGCAACAAGTGAACCTTGTTAATTCCAACACACTTTAAAGATATTACAGTTTAAACAAACTACAATTGTAAACGCCACTATGTACTTTTAGGTTATTTTCAACACTTAAATTGAACATGCTTATATTCAACCAACCGGATAATTTGAAGTTGTGTTTCCAAGTGCCTTCAGTTCAAACTTTCATTCATTAAATTGAATTTGGGCGCAACGAGTTTTCCAAAAAATTTAAAAGGAATTTTAGAGATGATTCCCAAAAAATTAGGACTAATTCTTAAAATTTTTAAGGATAATTCAAAAACATTTATATATATTTCTTTTGAAGCTGACATAGGCTCCTAACAGACATGTTCTTTTCAAAGCTTGTTTCAATACCGGTAAAAAACTGCTAATTTTCAAAAAATTGAACATCAAACAACTTTTTAACAAAATACCAGTCATACAATTAAACTATTATACTATTTTGATAAACATGTAAATTTAATTAAATACACTTTTCTCATTTGGAGGAATATCAGGGTTTAGGAGGAAAATCAAGGAATTTTTAATTTTTTTAGGAATCATTGAAAAATTTAAGCACAATTTTAGGAAGAAACAAAAATATAAGAAATATTAAGAATCTTAGGGCAAATGCAACACCTTAACTAGCCATTTCTTACTTGAAACTAGCATTAACTACTTTAAATAAATTTCATGTGCGCCCACTTTAGAGTTCTGAGTAAGTAAATCAATAACCCAGTTCTTAACATGCCTTCCAACATTTTCTCTGTAACAATTAACAAAGCATAACTTATGCAGCGCAGTATCAAGTGTAATAGAGAGTTTACACAGTTATAGTAAATTTCAAACTGTCAATGATACAATCTAGTATGACAAACACTTTGAATTTGAAACTTTAAAGACCAGGATAAGAGTTGTTGTGTCAAGTATTACTCTGCAAATCTAAGAGCACTCAGTGAGAACTGGAAAATTGCGATTAAAGTAGAAGTGTTTTGGGGATATTTTCAAAATGGGAGGAAACTCGATTATGCAAATTATGTTGAAAAAACTTTGTATGCTCCGAGTTTAAAAAATGTTAGTTAGTTATCTTTTATCTGGAGGTTAGTAATTTTTTTATGTATCAACAGTTACTAAATGTTTTCAACTAAACTTTACAACATACTTTATGATCTTGATGAATATATACCATTAACGAGAGTTAGCACTATTTACAATCACAGCTAAACAAATCCCCATTTGCCATAGTGTAAATTTCCTTTCCTTGTGGTCAATATTCGTACAGTGTTTTAGGATGAGTTTTAAAACAAAAGAATATTTAATTTCAAAAGAAAAACATACTGTGCTATCTTAAACTTGACAATGTACTCAAGAAAAAAATATTAAAACTGCTATCGTAGAGCGCTTTGTCAACAATTTTGAAAAATCACTAAAAAATTTAAGCAGCCCACAAACAAATCAATTTGGACAAAAATTGTTAAGTTCCCAAGAAAGTGAAGATGTTGAGATATCAATAATGAATGCACAAGCCAAAATGTAATTTAGACTAGGAGTATTTTAATAGGAAAAGCACTATTTTTCATTGATATACTGAATGTGATGGGTTTCTCAGCTTCTTTCATTGGATTCAGCATTTTAAATACTGACATGATATCAATGTAAGAGATTTTGTTGTGAAGAAACCAGAGCAAACACAAAAGATCAAAACAACTTTTTTAGAGAGAGATTACAGTTAATGCTGAAGGATTATGATGTTTGTATCATGTTCAAAGTTAATGAAACCAAACTTCTTTGGAAAGTTCACTCAATTACAATTAGAGAAATGTATTAAGATATATATATATGGTTTGAATTTTATTGATTTGGTTTGTTTGTATGCTCAATGACCTATTTTTATTCACAATAACGGCTAATCAGGCCGGGACCTACAGCTTAATGTCGATTCCGAAACACAACGAACATACATGCCTAACCCAGGATTTAAACACAGCACCTTCGGCATGCAAGGCCGGAGTGCTAACTCCACAGCCACCAGGTTCGCATGAGTTTTATTAATATATATATATATTATTTATTTTAAAAACATATTGTAGCTGTTTTCAGAATAAATTAAACAATAAATAAGGCAAATGAATTCACTACATGGTAAAGAAAGGATTTTCTAAAAAAAAAGAAAGAAAAAAAAGAAAGAAAGAAAAAAGAGCAATTAAAACACAACAGTTTAAAAAATGCAACATTAAAAATCAGAGTAAAGAATTTAAAAAATTGTTATACAACTCTAAGCAGCTATGCAGACATAAATTTTCATATTTCGTAGAATAAATAAACATAAAGAATTTTATATAATAAGTCTCCAAATTTTTTATCTAATACGCATTTTGCACTTTTGCTCCAAAATTCATTCCCTAATTTTGGCATGCAGTGAATTACAATTATACTACTTTCACAACATCTCATCCAAAGCTAATTTTCCAATATAGCTTGTAATCCATATCTACGAAAAATCCGCTGCCTGCTTCCTCTAGAATTAACACCTAAATAGTTATTATCCTATCCAAACGTCAATATATATAAAATTATATTATAGTAACAACTATAAAAATAACCATGTTAAATTAAAAAACTCATCTGGAATAAGATATATCTAACTTGCTATAAATTTGGAAGCACAAAATTATTTTCCACAATTCACAGAATACTAAACTCTACAGTATGACTGACAATGATGAAACATAATCAAAATTGGTCCAGTGTTTTCTAAGCTTAGAGGAAAAGAGTTTGCTTTAAGCATAGTTGTCATGCTTTCAAATTACCTATGAAAATTCCAGTATCACTAACTTGATTTGTACAGAGGCATTTGTCTTTTGGGACAAAATTGCTCAGCACTTTCAAAACATGTTGACGACAGCTTTCAATAGCAGGACTTTCAGAGAGCTGAGGAAAAACATAATTGTGAACTATTCATTAAAAATTATACACCAAACCATTTACTATCTAGAAAAGTATGAGATAATTGTCTTGCGTAAAGCTGTAAAGTACTATGATATGGCTTCTATGCTTAAAGCTCTTAGAAAATAGTGATATGCTTTGTTCATTATTATTTTCTTCAAGGCAATTGTAACAATTTTCAAAAATAAAAATAGTATAAATAGATCACAAAAGTTTTTTTTTATTGTGACACCTTAGATAAACTACTAACATCAATAATCTTTTGCCATTTATATAAAGTAAGAAGTTTAAAAGGGATTGCAATAGGTAAAAAATAACGGCATTACTTAAGTGCATTGCAGAAAAAGTTTAAACATTTTATAAACATAAAGCAGTGATTGCCACAGAGCTACAAACTTTTAGACATGCATTTCATTTTTTGGAAAGATTTTATTAATAGAGAGAAGTAATTTTCACAGGCATATTAAACTAGCTAGAAAGAATAAATTATCTTGAAAGGAATTTAGTAAATAAACTAACATTCTTATGCATTTGAATACTTACATTTAAAAATATCACATTTCATACAACTATAACAGCAGTTTTATGAAATTATGAATCAGCAAAATTAGGAAATGTTGAATCAACCATTTCATTAGACAAACTTAGTAACATACACCAATCTAAAAGTTAAAATGGTTATTAGAAAAATAAATTCATTCAATTTGATAGCTTTGAGTTTACCTTTATGGATTCCAAGTACAAATCACACCTAAATACACACTCAGGATACTTCTTTCTCAAAATTCCTTTTAAGTTTAACAATTTCAGTCGATTGCTGTCTGTTGCACCTGAACCAGATTCATCTAGAAAATTCAAGTTCGTTTTTGATACCATAAAATTCAATGCAACAAATGTTCAATTTACAATATTTATTAAAGGCAGAAAAAGTATTTTCTTAAGTCGGTAATTAGTTCAAATAAACCATGCCTTGACAATCAAAGCCATGTCAATAAATTAAATTTTGGCTTAATTAGAATTATTATGGACAAACTTTAAAAATGAATTGCTACAATATGAATCTGTATTGGGGAAAAATCTGGAATTCTCTCAAAAGGCTGCGTGACAAGCATTTGAATCTGTTATGAAAAAAAAAAGAAGAAAAAATGAGGAAAACACCCAAAAAACAAGGAGGAATTCGCACAAGTGAGGAAAATTAGTATTTTTTATATTTTCTAGTGTTATTCAACGAATATATTTGAGCAGTGCAATTATTTTTATCTTTATGCTTCCAATTAATAAAAAATCAAGTTTGAAATCAAAGTAAAAGTCAAAATGACCAAAAACGCATAAAAAACCGAGACATAGTTACGTATAGATTTCGTCAAAAATCCGAGGAGGAACCTGGTCTAAAACAGGTTTTATATTGGTTCATCCTCTGCACGTTGACGTCACACGCAAAAGTAGCTTTTTCCCGCCTAATATTTTTTTTTATTATCTATCTGAGCTAAAATTTTTGATAGAATGGTATTGTTTTTCCTGATTTTTTCTCTACTTTTATTTACGTGAAAGTTCCTCATTGAAGAAAGATTATATACTTCATAATCACTGTCGGGTTTACTCAATATTAAATTCAGGGCTAACATAACTTTTGTGATAGGAATTATATATGAATTTTTTCACATACTAGAAGCATCCGAGCCATGCGTTTCAGATTGTGACACAAGGAAAAGAGTAGTTTATCAGCAGAAAATTTTCCAAGAAAAAAATTATAACTACAAGTTTGGTGGCTCAAGCATTAAAAATGTTAAAGGCAGACCATGATTTCCAACCATAGGCATATTCCAACCATGTGAAAAATGTCACTTTTTTTTAAATGGGTGCAAGAGTAAAATTTTTATTTTAAATGGGGTAATGTCTTATTCTAAGGGTACATGCATGTACTCAATAGCAGATTTTATTATTTTATGAGTAGACACATTAAATTCTGGATTTTTAAGCTCTTTGTTAAAATTTAAAACTCACCATCTAAGGTTTTGTAGAATTCTGATGAAAGGACTTTTAGCAACAGCTCTTTAGGCACACTATCCAAGATAGCTAAAGACCATGTGATATCTAAGAGAACGGAAGGTGATTTAATATTATCAAGAGTCAAATGAGGTAAAATGAGTTCCAAAGTGGCTTTAGTCTCTTCTGTGCAATAATTTAAGGCTGCCGTTGTCAAAACATATGAAACAAATTCTCGAGTTCTGCAAGAATCCAAATTCTTCTGTATCCATTTGCTACAAGCAGCCAGGAGACCTGAAGAAAGAAATAATAAATGTGTGGGAGTCATCTAATTGATGGAAAAAGAGAAAAAAATAATCTAGAAATGTAATGACAAGCAGATGCCACAAAGTTTATTTTTATGCATTTGACTTTACCAGGAAAAAAAGGTACTCGAATACTAAGGTAAAAAAAGAAGAAGAAAATGGTTTGTTTCCTGTAACCTGACAGACCCTGACATTACAATACAAAAATTAAAAAGTTTTTTTTTTTTTTTTAGACTTTATAAAAAATTAAATTATATATTGTGAAAAAAATGAGAAAGTCTTTCATTTTGGCCTCTAACAATATTCAGTTCAGACATTATATTTCATAAATTAACTCTAAAATAGGAGTAAATAAGCAGCTAAACCTAAAGAAAAGTTATAAATACTCAACTTTGGTAAATACCTGGGTATTTACTATATACCCAGGATATTGTCCAAAAAAATAAATATACCCAAGTATTTTGCATCACTCTTAACATCTCTCCTGAATTTTAAATTTAACACTCAAATAATATTTTCTTTTGGGTATATGCTAAAAATATTCAGCAAAAAAAAAAAAAAACTTTTTCTACATATCTATTCTAATATTTTTACCCATGTTACAGGAAAAAAAAACTTTTTTTTTACCTAATTGCAATCACATGGATGGATCCAACTTTTTTAACAGAAGAAAGCCACTTTAAAATAACCTACAGTAAGTTACTAAGTAACTTACTAAATTAAGAAACCCTAAATTTTCTCCACTCTTGCTAGGTATGGAATGGCAAAAAAACTACCATTCCTAAAAGTACAAAAATTAAAAAAAAAAAAATTTTATTTCAATTTTTAGAAATTGTCATAAATTACTTATTGTTGTTATATAATTTAAGACAATATTAATGTAATGTACTAATTTTTCTATACGCAAACAGTATTAATATTTCAAAGATATTGTGGCAAAAAAAAATCAAGCAATAGTTCGATGGGGAGGAAAAGGATGAATGAAATATCCAATCAAATATGAACTCATTGACTAATTCTTTCAACTGTTTTTTATTGAACTTTTAGATAACTGACAACTTCATTAATATGTAATGACCCAGTAACTATGAGATTTGTTTGGAATGAAAATGACTAGATCAAATTTATGTTGTATCTTATAAAAATATTACATAAACATATTGAAGTATTCATAAGCATACATAGCACAAGTAGTTAAATTCAACTTCCGACATGAAAATGACACTAACCCTTACATTTATATAGATAGTGAACAATAATCACACTTTGTTACCTGTATTCCTCCATCTCCCATGGCCACAGACAGTCAAAAGTCCTGAAATTAACGATGCTTGTTTGACAGACGGAATTTCTTCTGGCAAATGATTTAAGAGATGTGCATATAAAAGGGGTTCGTAAAAATTAAGTTTCTTAAAAACATATAACACATCAACAGTTTCTTTAAGATCCGGTTTAGCCGTCTTCGTCCGCAAATGAAATGCTGCAACATTCAAAATAAAAATGTTTCTCATCGACCTCTCCCCCATGACACAAAACAGCTTGCACAACTCGTGAGTTTGAAATGACGGTAACAAATCTATAATTTGCAACTCTAATTGTTTCTTGTGATCACCCTCGAACAAGTGGTAAACGTGCATCAGCATCAAAACTTCGGAGGGATGCAATATCTCGTGAACCCGTCTCTGAATTGCATTGACCATCGCTAAAACGACCTTCTCTTGAAGATCAGTCTCGGTAAACTTATGGTGGAAGTAAAGACACCCAATTAAATTTAAGGCGTTGAATTGATAAACATTTTTCAGAACGCTTTTTTCTGCGGATATAACACAATTCGATGTAGCAGGCATTCCAACTTCCAATAAACTTCTCAATCCTGATATTAAAAGTCGAGGAGGAAGTTTATCGCAGTTCACTTCAAAGATATCACAGAGACTTTTGAATCGAGAGTCGTCTCTAAAACTGCTGGTATTGACACCCTTGAACATAGCATGCATTCTCAAAGATTTGAGCAGCGTCACCGATTCAGCAGCAGTCGTTTCCTTTTTGACGTAAGACAGTATCTCGTCGATCGGCTGGCTTAATAGTGGCTGTAGATGTTTTGCAACTCGTATGGTTTCAGGCACTGCTGAAGAGCTTTGTCGTTGGGTTACAATAACATTTGGCAATGACTTTGAGAGATGACAACTGATGCCATTAAAAGTATTGAAGTGATAGAATTTGGTGGTGTAGTTCTTCAGTAATAACAGCGAAACACGACGAGACATGGCAGAGGTGTGGATTTTCAAAGAGGCAGCAAATATTTTCTTGGAAAAGTTCTGTCAACTTCTGCTTTTCTCATTGCTTGATCAAACTTTTGGAATATGATCTGTAAAATTAAAATATGTATTGTATATTTAAATGGAATTTAAAATAGAAATATTTTACATATTTAATTATAACTATTGTTTGAATTTACTGTTTACGTCAAATTATGAAACCAATTGAATAAATAAAAGAAAAACATTAAATAGAAAACGACTAATAAGATTTTTGAAGACGTATTCGATTAAATGTGTTAAAGATGTAACTTTGTTTGGTTTTTCAGAATTATGTCCCTCATTCCAGTATAAACTATTTACAAATGTGTAATGCGTTCTAGGCATTAAAACCTTTTTTTTTCTTTGGTAATCTATGATATGAATAATCAGTTATTAGTAACATAATTCAATGTTCTTGTCGCTAATACTTTGACTTTCTAAAAAGTGTTTCCCGAAACTGCAAACTTTAAAAACCTTGTGGTACAGATATTATATATGAAATTTTTTTGGCACAGTTTTAATTAAAATTTTGTGTGTGTGAATAAATGTAATTTTGAAGGGTTCGATTTTAAGTTATATTTTATTTATTTTAATATTATTCATATTTCAACTTTATTTTATTATTATTTATATTTTATTTCAGTTACGGTGTTTTTGATTTTGGCGATATCGCCAAATGAAAAAAATCACTAAATGTCCTATATATACTACATCTGTTCCAAACTTGTCAAAGGCCATATAATAAAGCGATTTGTTGAAGTTTCGATTAATGGAAAAAATCTTGAACCGTTTAACCTCCTCGGTGGTCCAGTTCAGCTTGGACCAGCCTCAGACCTTCCCATGGAATGCTTCATCAGTGAACCGGTCAAAGAATGGGGACAACGGACCAGGATCTACGAACTATAGAAATCCCAGAGGGCACAGTGAGTTTTCTGAAAATATATGGTATCAATTTTAGGGGTAAATCCAAAAATTGAAAGCAAAATTCCAAAATTGTTAGGTATATTTCCAAAAAATTTAGGGAAATCGAGGAATTTTTGAGATTTTTAATCTTTTAGGAATTATTGAAAAATATAGTACAATTTTAGGAATTTTAGGGAGAAAAAAAATGTAAAGAATAATAGAAAGGATGAATACGATCGTTTGGAAAAATTTTAGTCCCGCTAGAAGACAGATAATTAGTAAATAACGAATTGTTTTAAAGTAATTTTTTCACATAATTTCTTAGACCAGATTTTGATTATTTTCTGTTATTTTATCAGACAAAACAGGATATCTATATAAATAATAATCCTCCAAAATATTTAAGGAGCTTACATTTTGCAGAAGTGAAACTAAGTAATATAAATTACAATTAAAAAGCAGCGATCCCTTTTATTTCCCCTTAATATATAAGTTATATAATCCTGAAACCTACGATTCACGAAGCATGACATTTTACAGAAAACAACAAACCTAGATTTTTCGTCACAGTTAAGAAAAACCCTAATGAATAGAAAAATAGTTTATCTTAAATATTATTCAAAACTGTCTAGAATTCTTCGTTAAAAGCAGAAAGACACTCTGAACTGCAAAATAAGTGCAATTTTGGATCTTAAAACCTCAAGATTATTTTATTTTAATTGTTATGATGTTAACATATTTTTTTTACGTTCTATAACTTTTAGTGGCAATTCAGTTGTTGATATTTATATTCTGGTTTTGAGGTTTTGAGTTTACACACGCAAGACACCAGTCAACGTGATTTTATTTTAACACAGAACGATTGTGTTAAACAAATTTGTTTTTTTTTTAATCTTTTTCATTTATGACTTTCATTTTAAATATTTTCTGCATTTTCTAATTTGTGATCGAGGAAAACTATTTTGTTGCTGCAGTTTTCCGAAATTATAAAACAAGTTTCTTTCCTCTGTACTACTTACTTTGATAGAATAATGTACTAGGCAAATTGAAAATGGAATCTGCACCTACGAAAAAACGATTTATTGAATCCTCTTCCTTTTTTAAAAATTGTGAAGATGAAGATCCCTTTTCTAAAATGAGAATAGATGATTTCTCATTTTTAGATGAGGTACCAAATCGCAGTAATTGTCCTAAGTGTAATAGATCTAGGAAATACTATTGTTATACATGCTACGTTGCTGTGGAAGAAGTTAAGAAAAGGTTGCCTTTTGTTAGTGTGAGTTTAACTTTATCTTTTGTTTTTAATATAACAAAAGATGACAGCAGTTTTTTTTCTTATTAATTTTTCAGTTACAAGACATTTCCTCACTGCATAACTGTTTTCACTTCTTAAATTTTTTAAATAATTATCACTATCTTCTTTAAAAAAATGAAATTATAAGTTCTTTCATTCCTTCTCTTGATTTTGATTAAGTTGCAAGCATTGGAGCATCAATTTTAAGCATCCTAACAAAATTGATAGTTTGCTGCAATACTTACCCAGCCACAACAATATTAAATTCCAACTTTATTGCAAATTGTATCAAGTTATTTCTTGGACTTCAATTGATAATATATAGTAGTACAATAATATATCCCTTAAAAACAAAGTTTTTAATATAAATCCTATATATGTATTGCCAATTTTTTTATTCATTAACACAGCGATGATTACGTAAACAGCGTGTGCTTGGTGTTTGCATTTAATTTTAAATATCAAACATTTCTATCAGGAAAATGTGCGGCAAACTACATTTTCAAAATTTATTAACTAAAAATTAACTTGAATTTATGCACTTGCATCCAAAAATCTTTTATTTATTCTGATTAAAACAACTTTATTTTTAATTAGAAAATATTGGCAACAGGAAAGAGTTTCTTTAATGATCGGTTAATCACAATTTTAGCGTGATTAGATGACGACAAATTGATTTATTAGTAGTCCGTAAAACAAACCTTCTAGTGAAGGTTTCAACCCCAAAATTTGATGGGATGCATTGTCATTGAATCTAACTGACAAGTTTCAGCTTGATTGGATGATGACAAGGGAGTTAGTTAGACCTCAGCAGATTTGACCGCCATTGGCAAACATAATCACGAAGATACACACAAAATGGAGGTTAATATAAAGGATTTAAAAACGAGTGGTATAAAAAAAGTACGGGCTATACAATTATGAGCTTTTTAAGCCAGTAATGGTGCAAGTTGTTAAAAAAAATTCTCGTTTTGATTCTGTGTTTTTCCCAATTTAAAAGGTAAAAACTTGGCTTTCATTATAGACTTTGAGTAAGTTTTTGTCTTCATATTTCTTTCTACATCCTTCATACTTGCCAGACCTAACCCTGGCTGTCTACCACTTCTTCCGTGATTTGGACAACTTTTTAACAGGAAAACAATTTCATTCTTAGACAAAGCTGTAAAAATGGCCTTCCAGGAATTCATTGACTCTTGACCGCAAAGGTTTTATACCACTGGCCTGAACGAGCTGCTGCTTAAATGGCAAAAATTTATAGCCAATATGGGTGCATACACTTTGATAAATAAAATAATTCCTTATATTTGTAAGTTATCAATCAACTTTGTCTTTTTTTCTTCCAATTTCATTCTTGACAACCTGGTATTTTAATCACTAGAATTTTCAATATCCACTGCTCTTTAACTGTAACTTATAGAAAATGCATGCTTGGATATTGACTTGAAGCTAGAAAAAGATTAACTGTCACCATATAGATTAGATTAGACACTCTCCTTCAAACTAGTTAGTTATGTTAGTAATCAAGGGCATCCTATTACGCAGCATTAGATCAGTCGATTGGCTTCTTGTGAATGCTAAGCAGAATTTATGAGCTATTCAGTTGTAACGTGAATAGCTCATTTATGTCAAATAACTTATTCATGGAATTTAATTTCTGAGGATTTGAATTTAACTTCTTTATTTTCTGTGCTGCAAGTCTGTTGATTGTCTTTCTAAATTATAACAACAGTTTTGCTACAGTAATTTGAATTTGTTAGTATTTATGAATTTGCTGCTTTAACTTTCTTATACATATCTCTAGAGTTCTTCAAACCTTTTTCATTTTCTCTTTTTAATTGATAGGTCCTCACAAATAAAAATTATATTAATATCTTTCATTCAACTGATTTTGAAAAAACTCTTGATAAACTTTTATATGTAATATTTAAATATCATGTGAGACACAAAATAGTTTTATTTTGATAAAAAAAAACGTTTAATATTGTTTATGTGGTGTATGCAGTTTTTAATTGTTGCAGTCTTAATATGGCTTACTTGGATAAGCTTTTTGAAATTTCATAGAGAATTAGTTCATAGATAGTATCAAGCTGTACATGGTTTTAGTGTGGCACAGTCAGATCATTATGAATGAGAGCCTCAAATAGTCTAAATATTTGTTTTTGCATGTTCTATTTAAATATAGGTGATTGTCTGTCCAACTGCGTCGTTGAAAAAAAAAATCCATTTTGAAATATTTAATCCTTTTTTAGCAGTCTGTTAGTATTGTCTGAATGACTTAAATTTTTAAATGATTCGTCCGTTAATCTAACTATAGGTATAAATGGTACAAAATCCTTACTTATATTTTATTAATTTTTCTTTGCAGCTTCCTGTTAAGATTGATATAATTAAGCATCCAAAAGAAGTGGATGGGAAAAGCACATCAGCTCATGCAGCTGTATTAGCGCCTGAAGATGTCGTAATTTATACCTATCCAGAT
Organism: Linyphia triangularis; assembly: GCA_963978545.1. Classification (NCBI taxonomy): domain Eukaryota; kingdom Metazoa; phylum Arthropoda; class Arachnida; order Araneae; family Linyphiidae; genus Linyphia; species Linyphia triangularis. Next base: position 20,698,854 of record OZ021727.1, read on the forward strand.
TTTCCATCTTACGACGATGAAAAGGTAATACACATGAATTTCTACTCACTTCTTTGATGAATTTTTTGGCTAAAGTATTTTTTTTTTTTTGCAACATATACTTTCCTTTTTGTAATCATATTTTATTGTTTTTATAAGTTGGATTTTTTTAAATGTTGGTGTTTGGGGCAACAATACGCTGAGTGATTTGGTGTACATTAGAATGTTTGGTACAAAGTTGAAATTAAAAATGTAGGTGTCACATTCACCCTAATATTCCTTAATTTTTGTCTCTCCCTAAAATTGTACTTTCATTTTTCAATAATATCTAAAAAATCTCAAAAATTCCAAAATTTTCTTCCAAAACCCACAAAAAGCCCAGATAATCTTCCAGAGGAGAAAATCTTTTCTGAGATTTTAATTATTAAATAAATTTTTGGAAAATTGGCAGTTTTTTGCCAGCAATGAAACATGCTTTGAAAATAATGTCTGTGTTAAGAGCCTATGTCAGTTTTATGTATTAAATGTACAATTCACGTAAAAGAATACAAGAGTCCTAATTGAAAAGTTAAATTCAGAAGTTTATGTACAGTAAGAAATATATTAAAAGTCAACTGGCTGGCTGACCAATAACTTAGAGGCTAGAATCGAAATGACAGCATTATAAGCAGCACAATACCAAAAGTCCCAGTCAGTACGTCAGATCATATCCACTAAGAAAGTTAGATTTAAATGATTGTACCAATCAATGGTGGTAATTTGTCAGTTGGAGAGGTCCCAAAACATCTGGTGGAAACTCAATTCTTGCTCCAGTGGATGCTGACACGATCACAACAGGACTGGTTACTAAAGCCTGTCACGCTGCTTAAGACAGCCGGCCAGCAGCAACATTGAACACTTCACATAAACACAAGAGCTGAGGAGGGTACCAGACTACAAGAGGTCAGAAACAAAGCCATCTGCTAAATCAGTGCATTGTCTTTTTATAACGTTCATCGCAGCAGTACCACCTGCTAGTTAACACTTGCAGTGAGTATCGCTTAGTCACAGTTACAGTGGTTCCGTCACAATGCGAGTGTCTTTCAGAAGAGCTTTTACTGTTTCTAATTGTCCAAAACCTTTTGGAATCAACTGTAATCTGCCCTAATAATAATTTTCTTGCAATGAATTTCAATTGCTTATAATCACATTAAAAGTTTGAATTACAAATGCTTGGTTATATACATTTAAATTGTTACCAACATGATTTCTTTTTCCATGAAACTATCTTGACAAAAAATAAAAGCATGAACTGCAATACATAAAAATAAAAAAAAATAAAAGGTTTTAGTGTATAATTACTATTTTATGTGTGTAGAAAGTGTATTTAAAGCCATCTACAGTAATTAAACTATTGATAATCACAAAAATTATACAAATTGGTTTTGTTGATCTTGAATTATAGACATACATACTGGCAGAAGTAGTACTTTAAACACTCCTGCATTTGTCCTAGAAATAATTGCTCAATTCAATATCCCCACTTGAGAAATTCCTGTAAAAATTATCAAATATCCGTAAAAATGTACAAGGCATAAAAAGTTGAAAAATGTATGTTTTTTAACATTGGAAACTGGTTTTCCCCATCTTCTATCTTTCTTCAAAAATGAAATTGCAAAGTTATGAGAAACGAATTGAATGAAGCATTGCACTTATGACTGGTATTATAATGCAGTTGAAAGTTGTGTGATTATCTGCTCGCCAAGTTTTGTTTTGAAACACCACTAACAATGTAACAGAATAAATACACTTATATTTCCATAAATCTTGTTACAAATTCTTGTCTTGTCACAAATTTCTATAAATTGATGAGCTTTATTTATTTCTCTAGAGTGTTGAGATCCTGGTAATATCTAAATCGAAGTTATTTTTCTAAACTAAAGTTTTTAAAGAAATTTCAATTGCATGGAAACTATTCAATTGATTAACTTTATTTGTAACATCTAGAAATAATCAATTTTCCATTTGTTAAACGAATGCAATTTTTTAACAGGAATTCATGACTACTTATAACTTTAAAATTATTAGTTTTGTTACCTAAAATCATAGATATTACTTTTTTAGTTACTTACAGCTTATAAATTTACACTCATATTATTATATTTAATTTCTGTTACTTATTAAATATAAGGACATTTGAGAACATATTCACTCATCTGCTCGCCAAGTTTTGTTCTTAAACATCCCTAATAATATAACACAAGTGATACACTTAATTTTCCATAAATCTTATTATTTTTCTAATGTGTAGAGATCCTGGTAATATCTAAACAGAAGTTATTTTTCTTAACAAAAGTCTTTAAAAAATCTCAATTTAATGCAAAATTATTCATTTGATTGACTTTATTTGTAGATAACATTTAGAAATAATCAATTTCCCTTTCTTAAATGAATGCAATTTTTTAACAGGAATTCATAATTAGTTATGATTTTAAAATTATTTGTTTTGTTACTTAAAATTATAGATATTAACTTTTTTAGTTACTTATAGCTTATAAATTTATTACTCATATAGTTATATTTAATTTCTGTTACTTATTAAATATAATGACGTATCATTTGAGAACACACATTCTCTTGTCAAAGTATTTTAACAAGTATATTTTCTTTGAATAGGTTTTGTTAATTTTTCCTGGTCCTTCTGCTGTTTCCTTTGAAGAGTGGTGGCATTCTAAAGTGGAACCTCCTCTAAAATGTATGAATGGAACTGCATCCAATTCCTCGAGAGATATCAACACAGAAAGTGAGGCAAGCTCTTTGATAAAAAACTCTGTTCATATTGAAGAACAACAAGGGATACCTAATTTTCCATTCTCTAAAATTGTCTTTATCGATAGGTGAGTTTTGCGATTATTTTCTTTATCTTGCATTTATAGAGTGCTCTGTGTAATTTCTATGCAATTTCAATTCTTTAAAGTTTTGAATGATTCGTTTACTGTTGTTGTTACTAGTGGCGGCTTTTAGGTGCCAATAGTTATTCAAAAACATTTAAAAGGGAAATGAGCAATCCCTAGAAACAGAAGTTTAATATACTCTACTAATAATGACATCATTAAAATGAAATTGCATCATTATAAATCATCATTATATACCATAATAAATAAATTACATCAACATACTTAAATCTTTTCTCTTTTAATATTAAAGTGGAAAGAGTTGTAAAATATAACGTTTTACTTTAGAATATCTAATTCGGGTCAAGCTTTTACATATAACAAAATAAAAAATTGTAAATTAATCTATTTTGCTGATATTTTTTATTATAGCTTGTGTTTACTTTTTTTCTAATAGTATTTGCTCAATTCCTCAATTTCATGTTTGTTAGCAATACATATCATCATCAGAACTATATATATTAGTAAAATAAAAGTAGCTTATAGTATCCAATAAATTAACAAGATTAGCTGATATCAGACATTGTTTAATTTATTTATACATAAAATACAAGGTTTATTTATGTTAGAAAGAATATCAAAAAACACATCCGGTTACCAACGAACCGCACTTTATTCTTCGAAAACTAACTAGAAAACAATCAAAACACATTTCATTACTTTTTGAAAATACTATCTCACGCAACCATGTTTAACAAATTATAAAAGCTGTTTGCTATATTTTAAATTTCCCGTGGCTGGTATCTAGCACAATAAACAGATGTAAATGCGTTATTAATTCAGAAACCTTACAGAAATTGTCTTGTCCTGATTATTTGCCACTTTTCATAATTTATTAGCTCTTGTTTTATCCTTGTTTAAAAAATTTTAAACTGGTTAAAAAAATTTACAGTTTCATATCTTTTTTTTTAGTACTTGGAGGCAGACAAAAGCCTTATACAGTGATTCACGTCTAAAAAGTAAGTAATGCTTATTTGTTCAGTTTTAAATTTGGGTTTTCTGTCAAGTGATTTTGGTTTTGCAAAGTGCAAAGTTCACCTAGTCAAGATACTAAAAGAAAAATGTCAAGCTTAAAATCAGCTTTTCTTTTGACAGCTTTATTCTAATTGGAAAAGCTTTTGTTTGACAAAGCAAAAATACAAATGATACCTAAAGACTAATATTGCAAATTGGTTATTAAAGAATTTTTTTAAACTTATTATTCTTAGGTTTGCATTCAACTATGCTATCAATTTCAATGAAGTCGTTTGAATAATTTATATTGAGAATTTTTCCTAATTGGCAATTGGTATAGTTTGTTTACCTTTTTAGTAAATCCATTACATTCAATTCAATCCATCCATTGCTTTCAATGTATGTTTAGCCGAAGCAAATTCTATATAATGGTTTCTGAAGTAATAATTATTTGTTACGGTTTTCTGTAAATATACACATCATCATTTAAAATTTAAAAAATCTAGAGCTTGAAAAAATTTGAAGGACGTTGAAATGTTTCTTAATTTTCCCTTGTACTAAAGGTTCTTGTTTAGTGGGTAGTATTTATTGAAACGTTTTGTAAAAACTTCAAACCATTAATTATAGACACTGATAATATAGATATTAACTTAAACATTGAATTTTTTTGTCGAGGAAAGTATGCCTAAAGGTTAAAAACTTTTATGTTTTTATTTAAGTTACATCATGTTGGTAATTTTGTATTTCTAAAACATTTACTATTCAGAAAGAAAGAGGTAGTGAATTAGGCATTATACACATGGACCAAATTCTTGTCAATAAACGATTTAAAAAACAATCCTAATTGGTATATAATCCTTATCGATAACAACCAAATTTTAAAATCCATTTTCAATTGATTTAAATGTCTTAGGAGAATTATTTTTGTATAATGTTGTGTATAATAGGGATTATATTTAATAGAAATATGAATGAAAAATATTTTAAAATGCTAAATTCTGAATTTATTTACCATTTGCAACCTCTGTTGCTATGTTATAATGAAGAAATTGTGAATAACATGGAAAATTATATTGCTATTTTGACTTCTATTTTTTAATGTATTGAGACTACTAATAAAATTAAAGTTAGAGCCACTGTCAGCCCTCCACTTTTGTTTATCACACTATCATGTATGCATAATCAAAGAATACATCTCAACAAAACATTGAAATTAATTTTAACTTCTTTACTTTACATGAAAGTTTTTGTTTTGAATTATTGACATGCACATCATATTATATGTTTACCCATTAAAGTAGCCTAAAGTAAAGCATATATGCAATTATGCATGCATTTAATATGTTTTAAGCTTTTTTGGACATGAGATATCAAACATTTCTTATGGAAAAATGAGGCAATGAACCTCTATGTGGGATATCTTCTTCAGTTATTAAATTTTTTAAAGAAAGCTTCAGTTTAAATTAATAAACTGTTAAATGTTTTTCACTTTGTTTCTTAAAGTTTGTGGCTTCCTGAGTAAAAAAAAAAAAAAAAAAAAAAACCCTTTGTTAAAGCATAAGTGAAAGACTTGGATACTCAGGTACAAATCAAATTAAAGCATAATATATACTGTCTGTTTTTATACATACTAAATAAACATGCTCTGTTTAAGACAATCCCTTATAATTATCACCATAATACTGCCAATTTAATAGTTTGAGTTGATGATTAAAATTTATTTTCATTCAATTATATAAACTGTGAAAAAAAATTAAAGATAATCCAAGACTGACAAGAAAGATAACTCCAACCTTTCAATCAAAACCACAAGTGATAATTTACATGATGTTAACTTTGAAGGAGGGAGGGGAGGGGAACTGAAAACAGAATTTACTATTGAGTATTCAAGCAATGACTGCAGCAACAACAACAGGTCGTGCAATGAGCAAATAAAGTAAGGTGCAGACACCCAAGGTTTATATACACTCTGAAAACACATGCATCTCATAGTACTTGGTCCTTTGAAGCGAGGGTGTGAACGTATAGATCTTGTGACAATATATGAATTTTGACATCTGGCAATTATGGTGCATTGCTTCTGATAACAGAAGTTTGACCCCAGTTCTTGGGAATGCATCAAGAAGAATAACAGGGTTCTTACGGTTATTAAAAGTGCTTAATATTTTTTAACTTATTTTCCAGGCTGATCCTGATGAATGAAAACCAATTTTCGAAGGTTCTTAAAAATAGTATTTAGGTCCTTAATAGTCATTGATTTTCTTACAATGATTTTAATGGGAACCCTGAATAATTTCGAGTTCTAAGAATGCTTTATTATCGCCTCTAAGTTTTGGTTCTCTTTGTTTTAAGTACTATTACTTTGCAGATTCGATTTTTTTTTTTAATGTTATACTAGATTTGCAACTAAATGAAAAGAAAACCGTAATTCATACTTTTCTGTATCGGTGCATTCTAATATTCTTGAACGTGTTTAAATAAAGCAACTTAAGGGGTATGACTCCTGTACAGACTTTAGACACACTATACTGATTATCAGTTGCACTGTGTGATGTTTGGTAGTTTTTTCTGTTGATCTTCTGTTGCATATGGGCTATGTTTCAGTAGTTGAAAAACTTCCTTCCCAGAAACTAGTTCTGGCAAGCAATCAACTTTCTCTTTTTCAATCATGTTGTGTGTGTCAATTTTTCTTACCAATGAATGTTACCTTGAAATTTGGCCTTTATTTGTTCCAAGTTTTTTGTTTAAGTCTTTGTTTAGATTAAATTCATCAATGTTCTTTTCTAAACTTTTGGCAGTTTTCGATGTAACAAAATCAGCTTCTCAGTCTAATTCTTTCTCTATGTTTAATTTTATCCTTTTTTGACTGTGCTATAAAAAATTTTCCTTATCTTTTAATACAGATGTTATTGCTTAGTGCATTGGTATGAGCAATGCTAAAAAGATTTTCAAGTTTAGAATTGAAAGCGACCTTTGATAATGGAGTTAGTGAAATTTGTGCTTTGTTTTACTTAATAAAATTAATTTTTGGCTTAAGAATTAAATTCAAGACAATTTTCTATCTTGTGGTCTGTAAATACAGTCATTTAAAATCATCACATTTTGAGAAGTTTCAAAAGTAGAAAAGCCATCATTGCTTGATTGCAGTACAAAATGGCTAATCTGATTTTTGATTTTTGTCATTTACATTTTTACACAGAGGTAGACTAGTGCTGTCACCTGTGAGTCAAAATATATAGCTAAAGAATGTATTTCTGAAAGTAACAGTGTTTAATTACTCATAACGTTGTGCATATTACTGTGCCATTATTGAACTATCTTTAAGTATTTTTCAATTATGCTAATATTTTGCCTGATTTTTTTTTTTTATAAAAAGTAACAAAATTAGAAGGTGAGAAAACCATATTTTTATAGTTCAACTGGTTTTAACGCCTGGTAAAATGAAAACATTTTCGTATCCAATTGGCTAATTTTAGAAATGATTTTATAATAAAAATTGAAAATTCTCATGTGTGTAGGATTTATTTAATGTATGTGTAAAATTCTAATAATGAAGAGAACACATGGATCATCTAAGAACTTGTTTATTCAATTAGAAATTTTCGAAAACATGCATTTTCATTGTACATAAAATCTTAAATGTATATCCTATATCCAGTTTGGAATAGAAGTCAATGAAAGCTTGAATTAGCATGACGAGGATTTGCATGTTTAGATATTCACTCTGAATTCAGACCATGTACCAGTGTACTATATTTAAAAAAAATATTTAAGCATATTTTTTTTTAATATTTAAGTAATATGCTTTATAATAATGATGCTGAAGTTTGCCTTGTTTTAAATCACTAGGGATCTTTGTTTACCAGACTTGCTGTAATAGTTTACAAAATTAACTCCATCTGATTTAATGCGCACGATGGAAGTTTAATTTTGATATCATCAGAATGAAGACTTTGGCAAACGTTACTACATTCAAACTCTGTTAATGAAAAATCGCTTAACGTGAAATCGAGTTTAACGCGAATTAAAACCAGTTACCTGTACTTAAAACTTAAACATTAATTTATTCATTTAACATGAATTTTGGTTAACACGAACAATTTCGACAGCCCCATCGACTTCGCGTTAACGGGGTTCGACTGTATATATTTGTACTGTGAAAATAAATGCTTTTATAATGTTTCCCTTTGTTAACGTTTGAAATCAAAGGGAAAAGTTTCACCAAACATATAAATATTTTTATATTTTGTTGACTTTTCAACTATTGTAAGTTCAAAATTATTTCAAATACTTTAAACATTTGTGAATTCTTGGATTGTAGGTAATTAAAATATATCTACTAGAACTTAAATATAAATGCAGAATATGACCTGTAAAAATTTGCAGTTCTAATCTAAAAACTGTAGAAGCAGTTCACCAATTTCTTAAAATGTGAAAAGAAAAAACATCTCTTACTTTGGATTAATATTACTTAAAAAGTTAAGACTGTTTAAATATATATATATATATATTGGTAGCTAAAATTCTCTTTCTGAATGGTGTTGGAGAAATCAGGGAATATTTATTTCGGAGTTTATTACAAGAGACCTTTTCAAAATTCATTGCCACTCTAGCATACAACGTTTTTCCAACGAGCACTTGCTTACAAGTATGACAGTCACAGGATTTGCGTACTTTCATACTGCCATCAACCTCCGAAGTAATGACCAGATTTACTGCGTATTGTCTCCATCGTCCTTTTTTATGTTTGTGTGTACTGGTTATTTTCGTTGAGTGTTATGCTGATGTATGGATGTTGTTACCAAGAATCTTTGAAATTTAACTTCTTGTAATGACATTTTTGTCGAGTGATACATTGATATAATAACCACTATTTCCAAGATTTGCATCGGTATATTGGACACTGACGTTGATATTTACATTGGTGTGATGGTCATTTTCGCTGTTGTAACAATTACTAAGATTTGCGCCAATATTAGTGAAGAAATGTTGTTATTACCGAGGTTTGCGCCCTTACGCTATATGATATTACGTTGCTCTAATAGTCATTTTTGCCGAATGTTGCTGAAATGTAATAGCCACTATTGCCAAGATTGTACAGGTATGGTGGATTCATCTAGGCCTACTCTGACGTAATTCCAAATACTATCGGGATTCACGGCGCCGTCTTTCTGGTATTTGCTTAAGCTTCGACTGATTTTATCTCTGATATGTCCGTGATTAGTACCTGTGCTAGGATAGATTTCACCTTTTGGTTTGAATCGATGCTGAATGACAGCCATTTTAATACTATTTTATACAAAAAAATAAAAATAAAATACCCTCAATTGCCCAATTTTTCTCTATAATCCATATTTCAAATAGTTTTAACGGCGATTGCATGTAAAATTGTTTGTTATTTATTTTAATTTAAGAAACAATTTTATATCTTAGCTAAATATATAAATAATGATTTAAATTTAAAGGTTAATGCACTTTTTTCAGTACTTTGAATGTAGTTTTAAAAAATTAGAAAACTATTTTTACTTATGTTAGCCTGTTTTGGTTTGGTATAATTATTTAAAGTTGTTTGACTAATGCAAATGTTTGAAGATTTTGTCGGTTTCCACTGTTTTCACGTGAAGTTCATCCCCCCCCCCCTTCTTCTTTTTTCCCCCTCGTTTGGAAGCCGTATTGTGACTGAGAATTTGTTACTATCCTGTTCAGCTAAGTTTCGATTCTGGACTAGTACTATAAACAAGCATTTCAACACGATATTCAAACTTATCAACTTCTTGTTTAGGGAAGAGAATTGTTCTAAGCATACAACAATATGAGCTATCGAGACAGAACTTTAAATGGAGGAAACATGTTTTTGTCTTGGATGAGGTGTAGCTTGGCCCTATATCCTTTACTACCTGCTCGTTGATGATTCACCTGATTGTTGAATGTGCCACTATAGATTGTCGAATCACAGTTACAACTTCAAAAAGAATTATTGCAGAGAGTTCTGTAAATTTAGTTGGATCAACGCACATTTAGTTGAAGGTACTTTCTTCTAACTTTTCTGATTGTACTTTTTTCCGATAAAGCGTAATACTTATTTGGGCGCGATGTACAAAAATATATGGATAATTTTTATCACGCTTTATATATTTCCTTTCTACATTTTTTCCTATCCCTACATAATAAATGGATACTTTATCTCGTTCATAAATCCTTTATTTTCCTTTCGTTTCGCGACGTGCATGATAAAATTATAAACTATCCATTTAAATAGTTATTAAGACACTATTTTAATAAGTTCACTCCCAACTTCTGGTAGAGTTTTTGAATATGGCATAGAAGAAAGTGTCATTAGCCGTTACAAAAGAAACTCAAGATGGATTCTTCCTTTCTGCCGATCTAGTTTTTTCAACACCATCTGATCGTTAGGAATTCGAAAATGCATAGAATGGTTGACTGCATTTTGAAATAAATGCATTCGTATCTTTCTCGTTTTATACAATTTCATATAAAAATCATTATCTACCAAGCACGTTGCCTTGTTGCTTGATTTATTGATTGTGTCTATTGTAATATTGTTTGGAAACGTGTTCTGTATATGTCTTGGAACATTAGTGGATTTTTTTTTAACTTTCTTTCATTCGGTTTTTGTTTAGAGTAATGGAAAAGTTTTGCACCTCATAGTAGAATACTATGGTTTTAAATTTATTTTCGGAAATGCAAACAGAAGCTATGATTGACGACTCACCGATACCTTATGTAATTAAGCCTAACTGTCGTATTCTACAGTACTACCTAAAATTTTCGTATACATGATAGTGAGGCCAAACAATCTTTGTAAGGGGAAAAAAAAAAAAAAAACATTAATTCAAATTTTCGTCGTTAAGTGAAATTGTGGCGCTTCTAATCGCGTTATTGCATAACAGATGAATTAAACTTAATCGGAAGGTTGTCAATGAAGCTATGAACTGATGTGAGAAAGTCCTCCAAATAGAACATCTGCTATGTAATTGAAAATATTGAGGATCTTTATTTTAACCTGGTGGCGAAAATGTAAATAGTTTTCCCCCTTTTGTCTCAATAGGATGTTTACTTTATTTCATGAAGATATGTTGACAAAGGCAACATACTTTTGGACTAGTGCTGTTACACCTTATATCTATTGCAAACGTGATAGTTTATTTTATTTGATACGTAATAAGAACTTTATTAAACACCGTAACCGTGCACGTTGAGTTTTAAATACTAAACATTAAGTTCAATGGCTAAAGCAATTCATTGACATTTTAAATTCACGAGAGGGAATTGGTTACAAATAGGTCTAGTAGACACCGACAAATGAATCACGTGCCAAAAGACTATGCCTTCTTTAATTTAGAAAATATTGAAAGTGAATACACCAAAAACTAGGGGTGAAAAGCATCGCACAACTTTCTATTACACTATAATACTGACGTGAATTTGTGTCATTTATCGTTTTTATATTTTCATCATTCATTTAGCAAAAGTAGCCAGTTTGGCGATATATTTTGCGATAATTCTTGTATGGGTCTTTAAAAAAAAAATTCCGCCAAAATGGTGATTTGGGCGATATACTTTTCGACAATTCTTTTAAATTATTGTTTCTTATGTGTGAAACTGGGTAGAGAAGAAAAAACGGCCGTTGATGAGGTATGCTCATGGAAAGAGAACTCTGTGTTAAAGGCATTCGTTTTTCAAATTTTTACACCATTGAAGCATTTTTACGGGACTTTCGGAGGTGAGGATGTTTAGAACATCTTAAGAGGCATTACCACAGCGATTTTGAACAAAATCGTTTGAGAAGTCTTTTAGCAATTATTGAAAAAACATGATTTTTTCAATGGCAGCTACCCTATGCGCATAAACTGCAGTGGTAGGTCCTTGTGCCATCACCAACCCGCACACCAAATTTAAACATCGTAGGTCAATTTGTTCGGAAGTTATGCTGAAGTTAATTTTTTTATATAACTTTTTTTTAAATCGGAATGTTCCAAAACGTGGAGAAATGCAAAAAAAAAAAATTTAATTTTTTTTTACTGAATGCTGTACTTTCATTTCCCTATGTATACATATGGGCCTATTAAGCCTATTTTCTATAAATCCACAAACAAACTCTTTGTTGTATTATTATTATTATTATACATTATAATAATTGAACTGATCTAGTATTTAAATTAATTAGCTAATTAACTGAGTAACTGTAGATATGCCTTAAGTCTTTGCGACCGTTGTTCAAAGAACTAGAATAGCTGAATGTTTACTAAACATGGTTATTCAATTATTACACAATGTTTCCAAATCCATTCTCTAAGACTGTCAATAGATCCTATTAAAGTGCTTTCCAATGCTTCTTGAAATCATTTTGTAATGTTATCCGATTACCTTTCTATAAATGGCGATAATAATAGTTATTGATTTATTTTGGTGGCCTATTTGAAGTGGGGCATCACTCTTACGTAGGATAGGAGAATGTTCTTTAGACTTTAAATTACTAATTGGGGCTTGCTCTTTAATCTTTGTTCAGTCCGTGGCTCTAACCTTAAAATTACAGTGGGCCACTAATAATAATGATATATGACCGGGACGCAAGTAGAAAATTTCTGTGGGAGGGATTTCCAATGAAGCACTAAGTCTGTTTTTGTATTTCTCTATAAAAATAAACTCTACTCAGAACTTTTCTTCCCATATTCGTCACATGTCGTCAATAGTTTTGCAGTTTCTTAATCTGTCACCTACATTAGGACAAAATATTAAAATGTCCAGTTTTCGATTTTTTACAAAACAATCCAATGTAGGGCAACATTTTGTCTAGATTCCTAATCATCCACATTGCCAAGATTGTAAATTAACATGACATTCTTATTGATTGTTTAAATTCAATTATAGAGAAGGGTTAATATATTTAAATGAACGGACAATCACCAATATCTGGCTGATTTTACTATAGATTTATGGGGCTTGAAATACGCGGGCCATAATTCTATAGTAAATAACATTTAACAACTTTAGGAAAACGGTAACGTTCATATTTTTATATTTTCAAATAACACTTTATAATAGACTAGCTGTACCCTGCCACGCTTCGCTGTGGCACATTGTGATTGAATGGTTGAGAAATGAGAAACAAAACAAAGAATACATTTCATATAAGTTTAATTTTGCAATACTTGTGGATATACAATATTTTTTGTTTTTCCACTGTCTGCGTAGATATAAAGACTATCTGGTTTGCCGACTCGGGAACACGCAACATACAGTTGTCCATGTGAAAAGCAATCCGCATCTAAATCTAAACCACACAATTCTAAAGATTGACCTTGAGCTTTATTGATTGTGATTGCAAATGCCAATCGAATTGGGAATTGCAATCATTTAAATTGAAATGGTGTATCGGTCGGGATCATGGGTATTCGAGGAATGAGGACATCTTCTCCTTTGAAAGGCCCTGTTAAAATCGTTGCTTCCACTACGTTATTCATCAATTTCTTAACTGCAAGTCGCGTGCCGTTGCAGAGTTTTGGCTGATTAATATTCCGCAAGAGGATAATTGGCACACCTATTTTCAATTTAAGTATGTGTGGTGGTATCCCTGGCAGATCAAATGAGTTTAAAAATTCCGTTGGATAATTAACTACTTCATCTGCTTCCACAACGGTGTCTATCGACTTATAAGTAATTTCATCACTATGAATACTGGATTGAATAACATTATTAAGTTCATAGACATCTTTATTCTTTGCGGCAAGGATAGCTCTTTCACTGAGCCAATCGTGATTTCTATGATTTATTTGAATGTCAGGAAATACTTTTTCGATCAGTTCTTCTTTCGAAGTTACTAAATTACAAAAATGATCGGGAAATGATATTCGTCTAGACGTCTCATCGACTGGCAGCTGTCCTTTTCCAATTTCCAGTAACTGTCGTGAGAATACCTCAGCTGATGGATCATTCTGCAACTGGACACGCATATTCGTAGTCAACTGCAATGTACGTACGTGCCGCCATAGTGTTGAATATTTCAGGCAAGCATTTATTTCGTCTGCTGGTGTCGATCGAGAAATTACAGGCAATGTTTGCCTAAAATCTCCTGCGAGCAATATCAATGCATTCCCGAATGGTTGAACGTTTCCACGCAAATCTCGTAACGATCGATCAAGAGCTTCAAGCGATTTTTTATGTGCCATCGTGCATTCATCCCAAACAATTAGTTTACATTTTTGTAATACTTTTCCCATACCGGATGCTTTGGAAATATTGCACGTAGGAGTCTCGATGATTTGCATGTTTAATGGCAACTTTAGAGCTGAATGCGCAGTTCTTCCACCTGGTAACAATGTCGCAACTATTCCAGACGAAGCAAGAGCTAAGGCTATGTCATTTTTTGATCGAACCGTTGCTAGAATCAATCTAATGAGGAACATTTTCCCAGTTCCTCCTGGCGCATCCAAGAAGAAGATCCACCCAACTCCGTCATTTATCATTTGCATTATGCAATCATAAATGCCTTTCTGTTCACGCGTTAATTTGGGAATGTTCGATTGGACATATGCCTGAAGATCATCAATGTTGTAACTCTGTTCACGGCGTAAATATACATCAAATGCAGCAGTCGCAGTTCGGGTTGGTGCTGGCATTCCTAATTGACTAAGAACTTTATTTGCAATAGCTAAGCACTTGTCTTCAATATTTATCAATGCTTCGTTGTAAATGCTTTCTGTAAATTCTAAGGTCATATTGACAATTTCAAGGCGTACTCTATGCAAAATATCCTCAGCCATATGCGATCGATATCTTTTCCATAACTCTGTGGGAGATGAAGGAAAGCAAGTGGTCAATATAATTGCGAATAATGAGCGAATTTGGTTTGGATGTGCAGTGTTGCACGCCTCATTAATGCATATATTCCACTGTTGGTCATTTTCTAATAAATTCAGAGCTTGACACGCAGCGCGGAAAGTGGCATGTGTGACGCCGTCAACTATTTTTAATTGCTGAAAAGATCTAGGACCAGGCACATTTACCAATAGCATGCGAAGGGAAAAACATTCATCTTGATTGGGATGCACTGTATAAAGTCTACTAATTGTATTTTCTTTGAAAATGCCAGGTTGACCGTCGACTGGCTCCCCTCGTCTGCGTCGTACGAATAATTTTTTAGTTACATTCCACGTGTAATAAGAGGGAACTTCTGAATACATCAACGTTCTGGCGAAAGCGTCGTCCTGGCATAAGGTGAAAAAAGCAGTCAGAGTTGTACCAGGTGGATTAAGGGCTCTTTCTTGCACATTTGCATCTGTGAAATAAACACGCTGTCCATTTTCTAAATGTACTGCCAAGTGAACTACAGCTGGATTGCGTTCATGCATGGGAAATGAAAAAATTTGCCATGCAGCCTCATTGCTGCTTATGTGTCTTCCAGCCTGGTATTGAGCAATTTCATCGATATCTCGTACTGCATTTTTGTCACGCATTTAACATTATGATAATGGGAATCTCGCCAAATTGGCGAGATAGAGCCAAGTTAACGACGGTTTTGGCGACTAATTTTTGTCGCCAAATTTGGCGAGAAATCGCCAAATGTCGCCAAACTTGGCGAACATTTGGCAACATTTTCGGTACATGGTTAAAAAACTGTTTTTTCGCGGTCGCGGATATGTGTGATGAAAAAAATAGATAAAAACAATCCTTGATGCGGATTATATATCATGCTAAAATTTCAGCTCGATCGGTGCAGAACTTTTTGAGTTTTTGAAGCGTACACAAACCAACATAACATTTTTATGTATATAGATTAGGTCTAATATAAAAGTGTCATTTGAAACTGTAAAAATATGGATGTATGGACCAAAAATAATACATACCGATTTTTTTTTATTTTTTTTAATGTTACGAGTATAGCAAATCTGTTATTCATCACAAATCAGTAATTGGACCTCATAGCTACTTCAGTGCGATAAAGTAACTTAATACTATGTCCGAATCGTGGTAGATTAAAAAGTATTCTTTTGAAATTATTTATGATTGCTGTTTCTTATTCAATCATAACAAACATTGGTATCTTAGGAAAGGTTCGGACATGAAAAACCCTCTCACTGGTTGCGCGCTTGATATATGAAATAATATATTCCCGTTATGGTGGAACAATGGCGTGACTGCGAAAATTAGAATTCTACTGCAAATGCAGAAAATCAAATTGATTTCTTTATAACCTTAGTGAAGCCTCTCAACACAGCCCCTGGCGTAATATTGTTACAATAAGTGCTACAGTTCCATCTTTGTTCTCCTCGATGCGCTATGTACTCCTTTTGGCACAATAGAGACCTCAACTCCTTTTTGACAAATGGACAATTCTCGCATTTTTTTTATTCAATTATAAATGTGCAGGAAAGGCCATAAACACAAAAAATTTTGATACATTGCTCTTTTTTTTTCTTTCTTCTTCTTTTTTTTCTTTTCTTTTTTTGCAACTTAAGTTCGCTCGTTCGATTTTAACCGGAAAACGGCACATTCTGCTAGAATCAAATTTGTGACGTCACTTTATCTGAAACAACTTGGCTTGAAACGCAGCAGCGAAAACCAGTTTTGCAAGTTACTCGCAAATCGCATCAGCCGGTACGGGATATGGCAATTGTCTATCAAATACACACCAACTATTTATTCATGATAACCATAGAAACGGAAGGATGTCGTGACGCCACAGCTATAGTTGATCGGAAAGCGATCGGACGGAGTTTCGGAGTATTTTCTTTTCTTAGTATTTAAATAACTAATTTTTTTTAAAGAACTTTTGTCTGAATATTTGGAATCAGAAAGAAATTCTTCACATATAAACTAATTTCACTCGTTTTTAAAAAATGCGGGAATTGCCCATTGTGTATTTGTGTCATTGTGCCACTTTTATACTTATATATACTTTTAACGCCCTTCCTAGGTTTTTTTTTTTTTTAACCGTCCATGGGTAAAGTTATTCCAACTATCTAATTTTTCGGTCATATGCCAAACCAATCTCCAATGCTTCTCCATTCCCAAATTCGAAAACACATAGGCAACAAAAAATCCCCATGTGGCATGCGAAAGGAAATTATTAACATCTTTTCCCTGTAAATCTCTTATGAACATTGTGCCTCTATTTCTTTTTGTGATGATCAAATTGTATAAATCATTTTCTGTACTGTGCGAATTTTCTTTGACTTACGATTATTAATAAATTAATATTTGTAATCAATCAGTCTCATTTCACGACTGACTGAATCTTAACACGTTGAGTGTAGTCATCGGTGACTGACTGAACTTCTCAGTGTAAAATATGATATAAAACTAAAAAAAACTAGGGGTGTGGTACATCGCACAACTTTCAATTTCGATATAATACTGACGTGGATTTGTGTCGTTTGTATATTTTCATCTTTCATTTAGAATAAATGGCCAGTTTGGCAATATTTTTTTGCGAAAATTCTTGTATGGGTCTTTTTTTTTTTAAATTAAAAAAAAACAAAAACAAAAAACGCAAAAGTAGTGATTTTAGCGATATACTTTTCTATAATCCTTATATTATCCTTTGTTATAAGCGGAACTGAGGGGAGAAGAAAAAACGATCGTTGATGAGGTATGCTCAAGGAAAGAAAACTCTGTGTTGAAGACATTCATTTTTCAACTTTTTACGCCATTAAAACATTTTTAAGGGAATTTCGGAGGTGGGGATGTTTAGAACACCTTAAGAGGCATTACCACAGAGATTATGTTCAAAATAGTTAGAGCATTTTTTTAGCAATCATTGATAAACATGATTGTTTCAATGACAGCTACCTTATGCGCGAGCGATTTTGACGAAAATCTAAATGGTGGGTCCCATGGCCATAATTATTCATATTTTTGCGAAACGATTTCTAAACATATTTTTCATCTTTATTTTTAAAGAAAAATAACCTTGTGTTTTACGAATCAAGTAACAAATTTCAGTTTGGAGAGCTTCTATGTGTTTTAGAAAATATAACTAAATAAACTTCAAGATGTAGTAACTTCAACAATATAATTTTTTGAAAATACGTATAATAGCCATCTCGTAATTTTACGATCTATTTATTTCTAGGCTTGTTATTATGGATCTGGATGATGAATGTTATCTTCATTAAACATATCTTTTAGAAATATTAGCTTCTTTCATTCCCGCCCCCCCCCCCTTTTTTTAAGGCGTATTTCTTAACTTTAATAATCATAAAATGGCCATGTGGGGGACTTTAAAGGGACCTCCTGTCCCGAGCACCTATCTGTGTACGTCACTGTATGAAACACTATATAAATATAGACAACTATTGAAATTTAAGACGATTTCAACATAAATATAGTCGGACGCAGCTGCACTGCTGAAACTATTACTTGTCCAGAAACTTTCCTGTTTAACTATTTCGCACTAATATGTCGTCGAGCTTACAAGCATAAAACCATTGTAGTGGAATATTCTACAATCCATTTCCTATAGATACTTCAGATCACCGATTGAAAAAATATGTTTATCTATCTTCCAAAACACAGGTAGCCAATTTCTATGAGAATTCTGTTGAGTTTCAATCAGAAGGATTAACCTCCCCAATGCCCAAAAGGGGGAATAAATCCTCTGATAACAATCAGCTTAGGGATTCTATCTGGGAAATCTGTCTTTTCTTGCCTATAGTGGCAATCAGTCGGTGCATTTGCGATTTCGGCGTTCTCAAGTAAAGCAGCAATTGATCGTTACATAATAGGATTATAGTAGCATTACTGTATATTTGTACAAAGTTCCCACTTTTCTTGAAAGTCCTTCAAATTTTTTTGATGAAATTTGGTCCTTGAAAGTTCTGGAAAAAAGGATAAGATCCTTGAATGTCCTTGAATTTTTAAATGACAACCGATAATCTTCGACTCCTTTTTTTTTTCTTTTTTTTTTTTTCTTCCCCTTCTCCATTTTGTATTTTTATGTCTAAAGTATGTAAGTTTATAATCCTTGAATTTTTTTAAAAAAAGGTCCTTGAATTTTCTTAAAAAGATCCTTGAAAGTCCTTGAATTCTTTTCTTCGATAAGAGTGGAAACCCTGTTTGTAGCTTTAAGGGGGCACATGAAAATTTTTCAGGTTATTAATTTCGAGTTTATTATAGTTTATCAAAATATGCATTTTTCTCTTTAAAATGATGCCACATTTGTATTTATATCTAGTTTCAAAGTATTTTTAATAATTTTTTTAAGTAAACAAAATGTAGGTGTTTAATGCATGTTTTGTAACTTCAAAGTCGAATATCTCAAAATGCAATTTTTTCGTGTTTGGGGGCACATAGCTTAAAATCTATATGACATAAATGATTGAAATTTTTTACATATGTTTCTCTTATGTATTTAAGTACTTTAACACGAGGAATTATTGATAAGTATCATACTTTCTTTTTTAAAAAATAATTAGTCTAAAATTTTAAAAAATTTCTTAAACATATTTTGAGAAAATCATAATTATTTTAATTTTTAAAAAATAACAAAAATCTCGTGTTAAAGTATTCAAAAGTATCTAAATATTATACTGTGAAAGTTTCATAATGATTGAAGAATCGGTTATTAAATGAGATGCCCCCAAAGTTGTTGAATTTAACATGGGCTCCTATGGAGGTGCCGGACCCCCTTAAATAAATGAGAGAAGTAACAGGACCTGGAAAACCTCAAAACCATAGGATTCTTCATTTAATTTGTAATTCAGGAAAAAGGGGAGGATATCAGAGAATTTTGTAAAATTTTGGGGAAAATCAGAGAAAAGTTTTGCTTGTTAATCCCCGAAACATCAGAACTTTTGCAAGTTGATATTTTAATCGTATTGACATAAACAGATTCAAACGTAATTTAAATTTGTAAAAAAAAATCATGACAATTTTAGATAAATTTGTTGCTGAGCTTAGTAGCCCTCTCCAATAGCAACTATTAAGAATGAATATATTGTTTCTAATACATTAAACTTAAAACTGAAGTTAATTTTAGTCACACATGGAGTTTAACGGGCGTCTGAATAAATTTGGCATTTTCATCGATTATCAAGATTATTTCTTAGACAATATTACAGTGTTCTTTACATTGCAATCAAATTGAAGAAATTTTATTTGTTAGTTATATGTCATTAATTGTAGTATTGCTTAGTCTAAATGATTAAATGTGTAGTTATGGTAATTTGAACCGCTGAAATTGCAATTAGCAACTAAAGTGCTATTTGAAATATGCTATTCGAACTGTACTTAGTAGTAGGCTACAATCAATAGATAGCTTACCAAGGTAAAGTTTTTATTTTAGGAGTTTCGGGTGTACTAAAATAACTGTAATAACTCATTTTTAAATTGCAGAAGGATAAATTTTTACTATTTGGCGGACAAATGTTAAAAGTTATTATATTCGTTTAAATAAATGCATTTTCACTGCAAGATTGTAATTCAAAAAGAATATTAATCCCAAGGGAAGAATATCCGATGCATTAAAAAAAAAAAAAAAATCTGCGATGAAGAGAAGCCGTTACCACTTTTCTGTTATGAATTCTGCTATTGAACCATAAATATCGTCGTTATTAAAAAAACACCCACACATATGTCAGCGAAATTTGCTATAGTAGTTTAATATCGAAGTAACACTGAATGTGTTCCACGAAACATTAATTTATTTTACTATTTTTTCATAAAATAAAGCATTTCATGGGCCGTTTATATGTTTTCTTATTTCAAGCTTAAGATTATTCAAATTTCAAAATCTTGAATCCAACTATATTATCAACTAGAGCCCCCTTCCTGCTCCCTTCCAATAATGCATTTTAATAACTTGATATATGCGCCACCACCGAAAAACGCATCTTGGGAAATATCGTTAAGTGTCTGACTTCTTTTATTATTATTGTGATTCACAAACGGAATTCATGAAGCACTTAGCTTGCAATTTGTTTTTGATGTCTTATTTATTTCCATCTTTATATGTGTGAACATCTGAAGATATATCTTTTATAAAAAGAAAAGAAAGAATGGTGTTAAGTTGGTAGTTTTTCTTGGGGGGGGGGGGGGATACAAGGTACTTCGTTATTATATTATTAAATTTTGTGTTTTCCAACGGTATGAATCTATTGTCCCAATTCAATGTGAAGGGAGAAGACATTTAAGTGTTATTTCTAAATGGGTTTCGTTTAATATTCGGTGCTTGAATGTCAAATAATTCATAGGTCGTGTTACAATTTTCTAAGTATTTTTACCATTTTATTTTTTAAGTGCATGTATTGTATTTTTTTCTTCTCTCTATATTAAAAAAAAAAATCACTTAAATAAAAATACAGTTTCGTTTGATTCGCGGATTAAAATTATCACTTATAACTTTCAAACTGTTCACTTATAACTCACACACACGCACGCACACACACGTTTGGTTTGCCGACTCTAGAACATATAATTGTCCAAGTGAGAAGCAATCCGTGTTTAGATCTGAACCCCACAATTCGAAAGTTTGATCCTGTATTTTGTTGATGGTGATTGCAAACGCTGAGTAGAAATGGGAAGGTTTTACTTGTACAACGGTTAAAATTCGTGATAGACCTTTCGTTTTGATGGTTTCAAATTATTGACTGCATTTTTTCGAAAACACTTCCTTTTTTTTTAACTAGTTTTTATTGAGGCCTTTTTCAAACTCATCTAGCCATCTATTTGATGGTCTACCTCTTGTTCCAGAAAATAGTTCGTCAGATACTTAAAGTAGATTCTTGTTTCTTGGTCAGGGTAAATTACTTGGTCGGTAAATATGTGTCAACCATTGATCAACCCTCATCTTGTAACTCACCCTATTGGGTTTTAATTTTTTAATACACATCCACGAAGATGGTTAGGCTCACTTCTAAGGTTTCTCAAATCAGAAGCCTAAACTTGTCAGAGTAACGATTATGTATCCTTAGAAACTTATGTAAGTTAAAAATCTATTGTCTGCCGTACTATTAATACTACTCTGATCATCTATGTCAAATTTTACACAATTTAGGATTGTAACTATTTAGGATTTAACTCCATAGCCTTGGGCTGGTACTAAATGATCTTTTGGGTTTTTCTTTCGCATATTTAATGCATCGATAATTTTATGTTGTGTTTGTTATAAGTGTCTTAAGATTCGCTTTTGTAGAGTTGAAAACGTACTTTCTAGTACCCTTTTAAAAAAAATCCAACCTATTAAGCTTTATATTTGTAATTACAGAACCAACAGGTTAATTGGTCGATCACTTGCACCCTAATTGATATTGTCAATCACATTAATAACCTGCCTGGTAGGACTACTGTGTGTTTTAGTACGCTTAAAAAACCAACAAAGCTATCTTTCAATATCGTGCCTCTTACAGGCTTATACTTTTCCCCCCTTGGGATTTTTTTTTTATCTAATGGATCTCTCGAGTTGGTAGCGTATAATAAGCGGAAGTAAGTGCTGTGTGATACTTAGCTTTTCCCCTGTGCTCGGAAATAGACGGTTTGCAATGTTTGTGATAATGCCTTTTCTTTCAGTCAGACCCATGAGGTTTCACGTGGAATATATTTGTAACTGTACGGTAGTGGATCTCAACCGCACGTGGTCCGTTCACCCTCAGAGTATATGATGGCCGTGTTCGTCAGAGTTGAGACTGATAGATTTTTTATATGGTTCATTAGAAAACAACTTAAGTACACTTTTTCATTAAATACAGGATGATTGTAAAGTCAGTACCAATTTGTAATAATGATTATTTCAAAGAGTAAACGACCTATCTCAGTTTGGTTTCCATTGAATACATTATTACGGTGTACCATTTGGTTATTAAGTTACATTTCAACGTATTCACCCACCCGCATTTTCCAAATATTTCTGGAATCTTTTAGGAACAGAATCCACAGCTCTTCTTAGCATCCCAACTGTAGAATTTGCAAACACTTCTCGGATGCTTTGTTCAAAGTTGTTGGTATCCCTTGGTTTGAACTTGTTCCTTAGCCCTTAGTGTACTAGTTAAAACTAGGGGTATAATCACAGTCTTGAACAAAGTATCTGTGAATCGTTTGTAAATGTTCCAGTTGAGATGCTAAGCTGTGGATTCTGTTCTTAAAAGATTCCAGAAATATGTATAAAATGCGGGTGCATACATTGAAATGTAACTTAATAACCAAATGGTACACCGTAGTAGTGTATTCAATGGAAATAAAATTGTGAGAGGTCGTTTACTCTTTGAAATATTCATTGTTATAAATAGGTACTGACTTTACAACTACCCTGTAGCTCTATTGTCGCTCATTAGCGAAACTGTAGAAATACGACATCATTTTCGGTGCAAAACGGCGTCTATCCACGTAATATTAGTTGCAAGCGAAGCCATATCACGCACATTCCATGAGGTGATTAACTTTCATTTGTGTTTTCTTTGAAATCGATTTACATCGACTAAAGTCGTTTTTTTTCCTCCTGAATCCTTCATCATAGTGGTCACAGAACCTGAAAATCAGGAAAATGTGAGGGATGTTTTTGATTCTGAAAAAAAAAAATCATTGAATTGTCAGGGAACTAATTTTAAAAAAATTATGCAAGTTTTTTATTGTTTTGAAGATATGTTTCTCCGTTCATCCGTATTTTGGTAGCATTTTCCCAGAGAATCGTTAGAAGTTCCATGTTACGATATAATTTAAACTTTTCATTACTGCCAACACTATTTAAAGAAAAGTGGCATATTTTCTCTTTGGCATGAATGTTCTATTTGATCTACGCATCTGTAAGAATTGGAGAAATTTGATAAAAATTTGCGGTAAAATCAAGGAAATTTTGTAGAAATCTATCAGGGATTGTCTGGTAAGTTATTTTCCTGAATTTTGTGGCCACCCTGTTCATTTTTAATATTGTCATCTGAAAAGTTCACTCGAGACCTGGTATTATAGGACTGCCAAGCATTTGTGAAATAGGAAGAACCTGGAACGTTAGGAAAATTTAAAATTACCCTGAAAAGTCAACTCCCCTAAACTTCTTGGGGGAAAAAAAAATCAGTTTTTTTTTTTTACTCTGTCTTAATTACGTGTCATTATTCTAAAGTCACAGTGAATGAGAAATCGCATTTTTCTCTAAAAGTGCTAATATCTAATTAGTAATATTTTTCGTCAAAATATTCAATACTTTGAAATGTTATTGTGTACCTGTACATAACTTGTTTAATCTTAATGTATAAGAATAATGGTTGGTTCGTCCCCCTCCCCCCCTTATAATTAGTTGCCTGTGAATTTTTAAAATGCGAAATGAAACGTTTGCATTGATCTATTTGTCTTTAAGATAATTTGATAATAAAAAATTATTTCTCTATAAACTATTCTGAGTCATCTGCATAGCTGTCTTTTCTCTCCCTCTCTCTTTTTTTAATTTTCCTACCTGTAGGTTTGGAATTAGGGGGGCGGGAGGCAGTTAATTACTTGTTTTGTTGATAAAATTTATATCAAGTAACACCGTTATGCATTTTTGAAATCGTCTCCTTATAGTTTTCACTTGATATCAAACACAACGGTTATTAATGTAATAATAGACTTTTAAAACATTACATTTTTAAAATTGTAAGATATTTATGATTTGTCATAGTTTAGATATATGCCCAGTATTGTACCAAATTACATTTCAATCGTCCAACTAGTTCCTATGTTCAGGGGTCGCAGACGTCCTATATGTCTTATAAATCCTATATTTTAAAAAAAATCTTCAAAAGCGTCCTATATTGTCTTATATATCCTATATTTCTATATTGATTCGATCTATATTTTCTTCAAATTCGTAATAACGGCACCTTTCGTTGCCATTTTTTATATTCCGGAATCTTGGCGCGATCGTAGGTGAAAAAGACCTAATAAAAGCGTTGTTTGTAACGTCGGAGTTTTATCTCTTGTGACGTCCCGTGCTGCATAACCTACAACTCAACTCTACTGGACCGGCGGGAGTTGTAAAATGTAAACTTGTGAACTTTACCATAGCACGCGGTCTTGAATTTCTGATTTGTTTTCTTCTCCACCGTAGTAAATTAATTGGTCATAATACAGAGACAAAACCTGCCTCAAGAAAAACGGATAAAAACGACTTGTGATTAACTTGCAGGGCTACTAAAGAACATTTTGAGTGCTCAATCAATAATTGATGAAAGAAACAAAAGGGTTAAGATTTACTGTATGATGTCGGATGACGATTTTTTTATTCCAAATTCGATACGGATTCTGCGCCACGAATTGTTTACATCAAACGCCGCCTAATTAGGGCAACCATAGGTAGTTCTCTTGCTCTTAAAAAAGTGACGGGGCTGCCATTTTTTTTGGCGAAAATCACCTTGGGGCAGAATCCTTACCAGATTCGGAATATTAGCCACGATTTTTTCATAAAAGTCGCCAAAATGGAAAATACGTTGTGATGTCAAATCCAAATAGTCACTAGGGTTTCCGGAAACCCAAGTCCCCGGTTCTTCACATTCGGCGCTAAATCTCCCACTTTTCGCCGCCAATCCAACCGACACTGAACAGTTAATCTAAACCAACAAAAGACTTCAAACAGGGATAAAAAAAAAATACTTTAAGAAATTGGAGCAGTTCAAGCAGTTATAGATGCTGGAAGCAAAAGACTCAAGATTGCAAATAATGTAATTGATAAAACTTGATTTAGGGATGGAATATTGAGGCAATAACGGATGACATATTCAGGATAAGGTGATATCTTTTTTTTTTAAAGGTGTGTTTTCTATTCACTTAAATACAATATAACGAGTATATAAATGTATAACGAGTTAATTTTAACGTTCAGTAGCAACTGTGCAGTTATTTGATGTTTTAAACTGTCCTATATTATTTTTTTTTAAAAATCCTATATATTCTTATTTTGTCACTTTGACCCCTGTATGTTGTTCAAGTCTAAGCGTTTCGAATAGACACACAGTCATCGAAGCGATTCTATAAGTGTTCCATTTTTGACATTGGGTTACGGAACACTATAACAATCTCGTCAGCTTGGGAACATTATTTTAACTCAACCATTTTCATTACTTAGTTATCGAAACACTTATATGAATGAATTGACGTCAATGGCTTTAATTTTTCAACCGAGTGTGTCAAAGTTAGTGGAGTAAAAGATAATGTCATTGTAAAACTTTGCCGTGAAGAGCTGTCAAACACGCGGTTTACCTCATTTTATTTAAACATTAAGACTCAGCCAAACGTTCAAATTGCTTTTATCCTCTCTTGAATTATCTTATTCTTCGTTATGAGAGTCTCACAAGAGATGCTCTAAAATTTCTTAATGTTTGTCCTTGGCGTCTAATTGTTAAATATATTTACCGAAGAGTTAATGCGCATGAGATGGTCTTTGATCGTTGCAATTAGTATACAAGTGTAAAATAAACACACGGAGAACTTATTTCGTTTTGAATATTCATATTTCAAGGAGAGATATTGAATCGTTAAGGACTTTGCGTACTTAATGGTGTTTGATCTTTGAAGGTTTTGCTGTATCAAGTGTGTTTATTTTTTTTATTATTTAGCAATGCCTAATTTGAAAGCTAACATGCAAATATAATTTTCATTTTGTTTATTTATTACTTTTATTTCCTGTTAGATTTTTTTTGTTCCGTTTCTCGAATATTGACTTCTGATTCTCGAATAAGAACCTTAATGCAACAGATGGCCTGAGGTCTACTTGTGGGTTATAGCAATTGGAATCCGTATAGTGTTATAAGTTCCGGTTTGTTTATTATTCTATATTCTGATATGTAAAAAAAAAAAAAAACATAGGGGTACGGAACGTCGCGCAACTTTCAGTTACATTATAATATTAGTCATTGCATTAAAATTTATGGTGTTATTAAAGTTTTTCATATTTTTACACATTTAGATAAAAATGCACAATTTGGTGATATTTTTGGCAGTAATTTTTACTTGGGCAAAAAAAAATAACACTGCAAGATGGCGAAATCGACGATATTATTCGATAAACATTATATTGTCCTATCTTGTGCGTGCAACAGAAAAAAAAATCAATCGTTGATGGACAATGCTCAAGGGCAGTGAGCTCGGTATTAAAGGCACTCGTTTTTCAACTTTTTACGTTTTTATCGCATTTCTACAGGAATTTCGAAGGCGGGGACGATAGAACTCTGTAAGAGGTATTAGCCCAGAGATTTTAATGTAAATCGTTGGAGCCGTTTTTGAGCAATTTCTGAAACACATGATTTTTCATGATTTTAACCGCATGCGCTATTTTGACAAAAACCTTGATGGTAAGTCCCATGGCCACCATCAACCCGCACACCGAATTTGAACATCGTAGGTCAATTTTTTCGGAAGTTATGCTGACTACGTACATACAGATACACAGATATTTTTTGTAGATCACTTTTTTTAAATCAGAATGCTCCAAAATGTAGAGGCATGCCCCTTCTTGACTATGCTTTTTTTACCCTATGTAAACATATGGGGAAATGAAAGTAATAACCCATAAAAACAAAGTTTTGTTTTAAATCCTTCATTACTTACTTTGATGTGCAATTGCATTGAACTTGTACCCTTTGACTTTTCCTGAACATATCTTAAGTAGAAAATTGTAAGGGGCCTAAGGCGCCCGATTTTTCATTTTTTAATATTGTGTTAGTGAAAAGTTCAATCAAGAAGTAAGCTCAGATGGATCAATGTAACGATAATGTTTGTGTTCGTTTAAACATCACAGCCAGTTCAAATTTTAAAAAATTGAAAAATCTGTTACATTTCATGGGAGATTCATAGAAATGGATGTGTGTGTCCTCAATACTTGATTGAATGCATTGTAATCGGCAACGAGTCTATCTCCTACGTTTTAGCTCGATTGGGTGCCGCCGTGTGAGAGATTAGCACTCCAAAGACAGCCGCCTTTAAGACAAATGCCCAAACAAACAAAATTGAAGTTAATATAAAGGATTTAAAATAATAAAACGAATTTCGAAGGTGGATAGTTTGAATGTTATAAGATTTACTTTAAATGTGTATTATGTTTCTTAAATACTTAAAAGAAGTTTGTGATTTTATGGTTTTGATTGATATTTTTACTCTCAATTACCCATATGTATACATAGGATTGTGAAAGTATTTATAGCATTCGGTCAAAAAAAAAAAAAAAACTTGTACGTGGTCAGCATAATTCCCGAACAAATTGACCTACGATATTCAAATTTGGTTTGAGAGTTGATGTTAGCCATGAGACCTACCATTACAGTTTTCGTTAAAATCGTGCATTCGCATAAGCTGCCGTATTTTTCAATGATTGCTAAAAAACGGCTCGAACGATTTTGATCAAAATCGTTGTGGTAATGCCTTTTTAGGTGTTCTAAACATCCCCACTTCCGAAATTCCAGTAGAAATAAGATAAAAGCGTAAAAAGTTGAAAAACGAGTGCCTTTAATACAGAGCTCTCTGCCCTAGAGCAGCGCCCATCAACGATTGATTTTTTTCTGTTACGCGCACAACGCGGACAACATCGCCAATTCTATCGAACAACATCGCCAATTTCGCCATCTTGGTGGGATTTTTTATAAGTTTATGTAAAAATATGTTTATGTAAAAATTACTGCAAAAAATGTCGCCAAACGGGCAATTTTAATTTAAATCAGGGATGACAGTTTTCCTCCTTTTTGTTTTTTTATGTAAACATTTTCCTTCTCTTTCTCCCTGTTTCGAAGATCAACATTTTTCTGATTTAAACCAGTTTTTTCAGTAAAAAGTATACTTTCCTCATGTCTTAACAAAAGATTTTCCTTCTTAGCTCCCCTTTCCTCACAGATTACTTCACTAACTCCTTATATTTGAAATGCAATTATTATATAGTATGAGAAATTTCCTGGTATCTTTAAAATTATTGAATCATCCTTCCTGCATACTTTTTTTTGTTGAATTTTTGTATATTCCTTCCGCGAGCTTTTTTAACGAATTTTTGGATTTCCTCCTTTTTGCTCCCTCTCTCTCAGCCCTGTTAAATGAATGAAAATATGGAAACATTAAATAGCACCACATCAAATTTTAATGCAATGACCAATATTATAGTGTAATTGAAAGTTGTGCGATGTTCCACACCCCTACTTTTATTTGTTATTTTTCCAAGTAGTTTTGTTCATGAAAATTAATTTATTGATTATAAAATAAAAATAATATTTAAATGCTTCATTTATAAAAGAATATATACTTTCTTTGGTTTAATATAAGTTAATATCTTATGACGTAATGCTTTTATTATTCTAATCGTTACGTTCACTTTTGAAGCGATTCGATGCTCCTTTTTCGCAGCTGTACTAAACTCCTCTTCAAAAACTACAGATTTCCAAATTTAATAAACTACTTTAATCTCTAGTGCTTTTGCTTGTTTATAATTTTGAGAACTTTCGATCCTTTTTCTTTAAATAGTGTCAGTTTCATTTTGAGTTTTCGTTAATATACCTCGAATTAGTGCCAGTCATTGATGGAATGCTGGCCAAACTAAAAGTTAGTTTAGGTTTATGTTCGGAGAGTAAATTATATCTAAAATAGAAAAAATTATCGATGATTTGTGTAGAACTTTTTAATACTCATCTATCACACTAACATTTTGACGGATTGGTATTACTTTGTGTGTCTTAACTTTTAAAGTTTGATAACTAATTCTATAATGTAGAATATTTAAAAAAAAATCAAAAAAAAAAAAAAATCGTAGTAACGTTAGTATATTTTTATCTAGAATTTAGCTCTTATTTAAGCATATTTTTACGTCAACATTTAAGAATTTAAATCTATTTAGCGGAACCTAATACTTGTAAAAATTGTATTTGTTTTAAACCGAGGGAATGAACAATTCCACCATTTTTTTTTTTTTTTATCAATTCTAAATGTTTCGAAAAGATTATAAACACAAACATTTCTGTTCACTGCGCTTTTTTTTTCCCTTTTTTTTTTTTTTTTAATTTGCAACCTAAGTTCGCTGGTTTATTTTAGCGGGAAAAACGACTCATTCGACTCGAAGCTAATGTGACGTCACTTGTTCCGAACTTGGCTTGAAACGCTGAAGCGGAAACCAATTTTGCAAGTTTCTCGCAAATCGCGCTAACCGGTATGGGATATGGCAATTATCTTCCAAACACCGATGCCAAACACACACCAACTGTTTGGCAGAAACCTCACGATAACCATAGAAACGAAAGGATGTAGTGACGTCACAGCCATGGCGTATCGTTTTGATCGGATTGGGTTTTAGGGCATTTTCTTTTCTTATTATTTAAATAACTATTTTTTTTAAAGAACTTTTGTTTAAATATTTGGAATCAGAAAGAAATTTTTTATAAATATAAACTAATTTCACTCGTTTTTAAAAAATGCTGAAATTGTCCATTGAGTTGGGTCACTTTTGTAGCAAGAGTGCTATATGTTTAGCCAAATTTAATTAAACTTTCAATTAATGTTTTGAATCGAAATTAGTAGATTTGGCTCTTAACTGTGCGTTTTGGAATTTGAAGTCGGTTTGGGAGGGAGACAAAGGGATTTTAAGTCGATCCCCCCCAGTTAGGTTAGATTCTCAAAATTCCTCAATCGGTTTTCTTGATAAATTTTCACATGTCACGTTTCACTTACCTCTTAACCTGCCCCCTGTTTATGTATACATAAAATCTCTCTTTATATATTTGGTTATTATTATTATTCAATTCTCATTTCATTTTTCGTGCTGGTCACGTTGCTTTAAAAGAAGGTTATTGCTGAAGAATAGGATCTCCTGAAACCTTTCACAAATTCAAAAAAATAAAAAATTCAAAATTTTTGGATTTAAGGTATTGGAGATGAGAATGCAAATCCTCCGCCCCTTCTTCGTCTTTTGCAACGATTGGCGGCACGTCTTTCAAAATATTGCAAAGAAATGTTTTTTTCTTTTAATATTATCATTATTTTTTATTGTTGGATGAAGGAGGCACGTTGGGACTGAAAATTGTTAGAAAGAAATATGGCATATGTCACTCAAAAGTATTTTGTGTTTTCTATTTATGTAAAAATTGTTTATGGTGTTGTTAGGGAAGACTAGAATTTTTATTTAAACAATAATATTAAACTTAAATCTTGTTAGTTTAAAGACTGTCATAACTATTACACTTATTCAAGTGGAGTTTAAACCTTTTGAAGTCAACAAAAGCAGCTTTTTTTTTGCGTAATGTTCGACACGCTTTAAGCTTGGCGTCCACTATCACTGAGCAGAGCAGAGCGAAGTGGACTAGAGCCAATTGCAAGGCTGCCAACGTCTACTGTAGCACGAGCCTCGTGCTACAATGGACGTTGACAGCCTTGTAATTGACTCTTGTCCACTTCGCTCAGCTGTAGTGGACGTCAAGCTTTAAAATAAAATGTACTTTATATTTTTAATTAATATTTTTTTAAACGATATTATGTTAAATTCCTTCTGAAAAACAATAATTATCTTAGACATAAGCATGTTTATTGAAAAGTTATCTAGTGAGACGTAATGATGAAAAATTAGGAATTTTTTTTTTTATCTTAAGTTACACATAAGATATTTTATTATGTTTCTGGAACACACTAAATATTAATATTGGAAATTAAAGCTAGTTTATGGCTTTTTTCTCTGAGGCATAATTATCCTTTAAAAAATATTTTTAAAATAAAAATTTTATTTCCTTTTAACATAAAAATATTAAAAAATATGTTAAAGAAAATTAAAATCAAACTTTAAAATTTTTTCCTAACTATAAGATGCCATTTTGAAGAAAACTTGTCGTCTATGTTCTTAATTCTTTCTTCAAAGAATGTAAAATTATTGACATATATGCTCATAAAATTTTTTAAAGGAATAGGACAATAACTTTATTTTTTAATATTGTGGGGGTAACTTATATTCAGAATTTTTTTTTTTTTTCTAAATTTTCTATCATTACGTTTCACTTGGATAACTTTTGAAAAAGACATACTTATGCTTAAAATAATTGTTTCAACAAGGAAATAAACATTATTCTGTATAAAAAATATCAATTAAAAATAGCAAATACATTTTATTTTGAAGCATATCGAAAATTAAGCCTAAAAAAGCAGTTTTTGTTGTCCAATCCGGCTGAAACTTAGCAGACAGATTCGATGTCAATGATAATGCATTCTTTCGAATTTTGGCGGCTGTCACAGTCACTAAAAGATCGCTTTTAAGGAATACTAATAAACCAACTTGCCTTCATCCAATCGAATCTGAAATAGTATTTAACCGATCATTGAAAAAACTCTTTCCTGTTGCCAAAAATTTTTTAATGATAAAATTGTTTTAATCGGAATAAAATAAATATATTTGGATGTAAGTACTTAAATTCACTTTCATTTTCAATGAAGAAATTTTGAAAATAAGTTTACCTGATATTGTGCTGATAGAGATGTATATAATATTTAAAATTAGATGCCAATACCAAGCACACGCTGGCAACAGAAACGGCGCTTTGTTAATGAATATAAAAATTAGCGATATATATAAAGGATTTATATTAAAAACTTTGTTTTTAAGGGTTATATTACTTATATTAAAGCTTTAATTTTTTGAACTGACGCTCATACCATTGTTCTTCGAACCCAATGTGCTTTCCATTGCAGTTCAATTGAAAAGGATAGCTTACGGAGGTGAGAAGGCAGACCTTATCTTTCCACTGTGCTTCAATAGAATGCACTGATCTTGGGAGATTGATGATCGGATTTTGAGGAGGGGGGGGGGGGGGAGATTTAATACGCGTCAGCTGAAACAGTTTATGGCCAATACTTCAAATATTGACATTTGCGTTTGGCTGCGTGTACGAAACATATTACGGAATAAGGATTTGCCTGATGCTAACATTGAACTAAACCGTCCTAAGAGGAAATTAATAGGTTATGAATTTAGGATCGTAATAGTTTAGTAGAATGTGTTCCTTATGGTAAATAGTAGTTACTTTTTACTTTCAATTTCGTCAAAATCGCTCATAAGGTAGCTGCCATTGAAAAAAAAAAATCATGTTTTTCGGTAATTGCTGAAAAACGGCTCTAACGATTTTGTTCAAAATCTCTGTGGTAATGCCTCTTACGGTGTCCTAAACATCCCCATTTTCGAAATTTCCGTAAAAATGCTTTAATGGCGTAAGAAGTTGAAAAACGAATGCCTTTAACACAGAGCTCTATTTGCTTGAGCACACCTCATCAACGATAATTTTTTCTCCTCTCACCTCTGTTTCACATGTATAAGATTATAAGAAAGCATAATATAAAATTATTGAAAAGTATATCGCCAAAATCACCTATTTGGCGAAGGTTTTTTTTTTTTTTTTTTTTTTTTTTTTTTTTTTTTAAAGACCCATACAAGAATTATAGTAAAAAATATCGCCTAAATGGCAATTTTTTTCTAAATAAATGATGAAAATATAAAAACGGTAAATGACATAATTGACATCAGTATTATAGTGTAATTGAAAGCTGTGCGATGTTCCAAACCCCTAGTTTAAGTAGTTCTAGTTGTATTAATGTTCATACGTTGAAAATGGGAGTATTGAAATCCCGTTACCTACTGTATTTTTTAATAAATCGATTCAAGTCTTATCAGAAAGAAACCATTCATTAGAAGTGTTACTTACGAGATTTTGTAAACAATGGTACATAATTTAAATATTTTGTAAGTTTTAATTATATTCGACAATTACTTTTAGTTATAGCTTTTTATTAAATTAAAAACTAATCTTACTTTGAATGGGACTCCATTGTTGGCCAACAAGTAGGACTCTTCATTGTAAATAATAATGGTAGTATTATAAGTACTGCTAACGGTTTTCTGTATTTAGTTTCTTCTTGAAATTTGTTTCAAATCTCTAGCAGATAAAATCTGCATGGGATTCAATCGTAATCTAGTTCAGTCAGCCGCTTGACGATTTGAAATTGAGCTGCTGTATGGCAGCAGTTGTAGTGACTGAGCTGACTAAAGTTCTGATTTGAACTTTTCTGCGAATTGCTGCTGTTTTAAGAAGTGTGGAATCTTTTAATAAGGATAAAGGATATGCAATAGTCTTGTAGGCTTTCATTTCTCTGAGAAGAAATTCAAAATAGTACCTTCTTCGCCGGTTAATTTTCCAAAACTTTCAAAGAATATGATACACTCTTTTTGGAAAATTTATTTACTGCGACTTACAAGTGCTTTGAGCTTCTAGCTCGACTTATTAGTACCCAACTTAGTGCCTTGAATGCTTTTAGTGGTTTCTTATTGATGCACTGTAACATAACCTAAGGCGAATTAAAATAAACCTAAAAAAATACAGCCATACGTATGTATGAAGTTCTTAAAAACATAGTTTTACTTTGTATTTGTAATATAAACCTACAATAAAATAAAAAATTACTTTTTTAGCAGTCTCACCTTAAAACATAAGTTTCAAAAACAGGGAAAGGACGATTTTGCATTTGAACTTCACGACCCACTGTTTGAAAAAAAAAAAAGCTCTTATAATAAAACCTAAAAATCAGGATAAGGATAAATTAATCTAAACATGAATGATCTCAATGTCAAGCGTTCTTGAAATTAAGATTTAATATTATCTCTGAGTTAAAAAGCATTTAATTATCGTTTAAATAATAGCATCTTCATTCCATCGCCCATGAAGTTTATGTTTTCGTAAACACTATTTCCGAGACACTTTCCATGTACTCAAACAAAACTCTGAAAAAAGTTGAGAAAAGCCACTTAGTAGGATTATAGTTCCCTCTTCACTATTCAAATGCACTTTCTACAAGCCTTCCAAGTCGCTGCTTTTAAAGTTATTGGAAGGCAATTGCATGTGCTATCACAATCTCTCTATTCATTAGACTTGGAGATTTTCTGTGTACTAAGGTCTTTTTATTTAGCTTCAGACGCATATTTTAAACTAATCTCTTCCAAAGGTTCTGCATTTTCTGTAGCACCAAGTCAGTCATCTGTTGTTAGGTGTTAGTTACACTGGTGATATTCGAGAAATGAGCTCTTATAGTTGTGTGCTCTTTGGGCAAGTACTCTTTGAAAGTTATACAGAGTGGCTACAGAACTTGAAAAACCTTGGAAACTGTCCACTCTCTTTTGCAAAATTGTGATCTTTCAAGTTTTAGGTGTTTCGCGAGACCAGTAAGAATACGTCATAAGAGTATGACTATAAAATACGGGAGACATGGTTAAATATTTGCGATTGCTGACTTTTATGCTTGACATATTTAGGGTTTCTATCATGTCCTTACAAAACATGTGGTGGTATAACTTGAAAAATGATATACCGTTTGAAATTGTTGAACCCTTTCATAGTGGTTTGCATAGTAGCATTTTTTAGAGAATTTGTTCTGCTGCTTTTTAACTTCTGACGTAGTTTGAAATCATCTTCAAAAGATTGGAAGTTTCAATCGATCCTGTGTTATCGCTATGTTTTTGCCATCCTCTATTCTTCCCATACTTCTATACCAACGAATACTCAATTGTATTTAAATAGCATTGACTAGAGATGATACATTGCGAGACTTATTAAGTGATCTAGTGACTGCTTTTACGCCGAAAGAAGATCGTATGAATCAGTCACATCGCAGTTTCCTGCACAGTTAGCCAGTAACAGAATAGGGGATAATTTATTAACAGAAGTTTTGATTTTGAATTGATGTTTATTGATTCTATCCGAATAAATTTAACCTTCAGATAAAATGTGCTTGAAACGCTGTTCGGTTGGTAATTTCCAGATTCTATTTATGTGTTTTTAAGGATAGACATTACATTCGCTTTTGGCTGCGAATACAGCAGTTCTGTATCTCCAGGGCAGAAGTTATCGAGATTTCTTTGTTTCAGAACTCCCCTGCGTTGTCCTTTCATCCTACAAGTCCTTATTCTGGCGCTACTACAGAGAAAAACTGGACACTCACTTGTCGACCATCGAGGCCATATACTACTTCTTGGTGGAACTCAACACTCTCTCGAACCATGGCGTTCCTTACGAAGGACAATACGACAACATGCTATTCTTCTTCAAGTTCATGTATTTCAAGATCAGAACATTGTACGATCCACTGAAGATAAAAGCCTACAGAAACAACAGCAGTTAGACTTTTTTTCCCCCAATGAAATGTTTTAACTTCAGACTAATTTCGATTATGGGTTTCGTCGAAATTTTTATTTCTTGGTGGAACGTCATTCCGTTGTAAGACAATTACTTCTTAACGGTTCTCGTCAATGTGGACTGACTACAAGGCCGAGCAGATGAGGACGAATACATTAAGACATAAATACAGAAACAATAGTTGTTAATTTTTAAGCAATCAAAAATATTCACAATTTGTTGGACAAACTGAACTTTTCCTCCAGTCATGATGTTTTCTACTGAGAGTTGCACAAAATAATTTAGTGAATTACTTTGTACAAGTATACTTATTTCAAAATCATAATCTCAAAAAAAACCGCTCAGCATTTAATTTAGGACCATTGACTATTTCTTTTTGCTACTTAACTAACTCGCGGATCGGTGTTCCATATTAAGTGACTTGAGTTAATTTTTAAGTTCATCCACTATGTTTCATGTTTTTAAGATCAGTTGAAAGCTTGATACGTTTATGAAGCCTACAAACTTATGTTTCAATTTTGAACTACCTGCAAAAATGTTTTCTTGTTGACAATCGAAATCGCATACTTCTTGGTGGAACTTCCAATTCTTCTCAAGTCTATTGCTTAATTTATAAAATTATTTTATTAGTCACCTGGCGCCCGTGCATTCAGTTCCACTATATAAGACATTTTATTGTGGAAGATCAAAACACTGTGATATTATGATGCGAGGTACACATTTTCGTTTGGAACTTTATGGAAAATAAAGATATTCTGATAATTGTGTATCAGTTTCTTCGCTTACATATTACGTATTACTTTTAAAAAAAAACTGGCTTTTTATCCAGAGTTCCCACGTTCATTAAAAATCATTGAAAGTGCTTAAAATTTGTTAACTTGTTTTCAAGGCCTTGAAAGTATTTGAAAATGCTTAGAGATGCTTAAAAATCATTGAAAATGCTTAGCGGCCCTTAAAGTCCTTAATTTTTGTGGATGCTGTGTGCTCAACTATTAAATTTATGTATAATTAAAAACGACACAAAC
Organism: Linyphia triangularis; assembly: GCA_963978545.1. Lineage (NCBI taxonomy): Eukaryota > Metazoa > Arthropoda > Arachnida > Araneae > Linyphiidae > Linyphia > Linyphia triangularis. The sequence goes on from OZ021727.1 coordinate 20,735,853, forward strand.
TTGCTATCCCTGCGTGACAACCACTTATCTGCACAGTATCGGAATTCTCTGACATATTTGTATTACCCATGCGCCAACTTGTAACTTTTTCGGTATATTATACTTTATTAAAAATATTCATGTTGCCTGAAAGAAAATTTTCAAAGGTCCTTAAAAACCATTTAGGTCCTTTAATGTCATTGATTTTCATTCTGTGGTTTGAGTGGGAACCCTGTTTATCACCTTGGAGAATGCAAAAATAAATTGTAATAAATACAAATATATCCATATTTGTATATATAAAAAAAAGTGTGAGTGTGTGTGATTTTAATAAGAAGCTATAGTTTTATTCTGGTCTTGATGACATTTTTCGCCCTTCATTTTCAAAATAAAAGAGAGAATCCTGGCTGCTTAAAATTTTTTAAATCACCCACGATATCTTTTGGAGAAACGGCAAGATAAGATAAACTAGTAATCTTCATTAATCTACGTAATTATCAGACGAAACGGTCGTTTCGCCGCCAACCTTAAAAAAGGCAGAAACGACAGTAAGTATCTATTCTCTGCACAACTTCCAGCGAAAAAGCCGAAATTGACTATTTTCTAGCGCGCTTACGAAACTTCACATAATTATACAAAAAATACCATAGATTCGTCTCGGCGATATCTTTCAAAGAAAAAAAAATTGAGTACCTAGGACAAAAGACAACGAAGAAATAAAATATTGAAAATTCCAAAACGAAATAAAAAAAACGAGTTCTAGCCTTAGAGGAGAAATATAGTAGAGAGAGCTACGCTATGCTAACTCCCCGCGTTTCGGTGCCCCGTAGTTAAGCCAAAGTCACGTGGTTTCAAACTACCATATTTGGCGAAAATCTTTGGCGCAGTGTGTTTAGGCAATTTTTACGTTCTTCCAATCAACAATTTTTTTTAATCAATTTAAAATTTCGTTCATTCTCTCTTGGAGGACATTGGCAAAAGAGTAAAAATAAAAATCTGTGAGATATCTGAAATTCATTTATATAGCTTTCGTTTTAAAGTCAGTACTTTTTTTTTCTAATTTTATTAATTTACCGGTACTAAATGTTTGTTATACTTAATATTGTAGAAAAGCTTGTGTTATAATTATGCAACCACATTTAGCGAAAAAAAATAAAAAAAAAATATGAGTTTTACACTATACAAAATAAATTTTAAGTACGAGTTTGTAGTTTGGTAGGTAATCAATATTAATATAGCTGACGGTGAAAAAGATGAACTTTGAAACTACATTACAAGTGAAATTTCCCATTCAGTTATTGTTTTGGTACTTTTCATCAATTTCCCTTACACATTAATAATTAATGCATTCTGGCGGATAAACACATACGAATTTACCAAAAATGTTTGATTTGTGAAAGTTTTTAAAGCTAAATAGTAAAATTCGCCAGATAATAGTAAAATTCGCCAATAGTAGATTGCGCATGATGAGCAAAAAATAAAATCTATCATATGAAAAATAAAGTATGAAAAGGGTAAAAAATCGTATATTTTTACCATGGTATTCGTTATAAAACAGTACATATATTATATTATATTGAATCAATTTCAGGCATGCCGACCAAACGGTATAGTGGTTAGCGTGCTAGCTTCTAGACCGCAAGGTTGCGGGTTCGAGTCCCGTGTTATTCATGGGTGTTTGTAAATGTATGTTGGCTTGTCTAATGACGAATGTTTCGGCGCATTATAGCCCTCGTGTTGCTGACGGCGCCAGATAATCTGAATACAACCAACGAATTTCAGACAGAGTATACAGATGCAGTTTATGACTCATATATATATAGGGGAATTGTAAAAATGTATTTAATTGCTTTGCCAACAAACATTGTTGAATGAAGTCAATTTTACCATATATTAACATTTATTGCCCCCAAAACAAAGTATTTTTGGCCTTTTTACGATGAATTCTGCCACTTTGAATTCTTTCAGTGAATGTTTTACCCAAGTGACAGTCTTATTTTCAGGTTCACAAAATAAAATTGACTTCATCAACAACATTCGATGATTTTCCAATTTTCCAAGGATGATTAGTCCATAACATGGCAAGTAATTAGATTAAATAAATATGGAAGATTTGAATCAATACCAGAAAGTCTTTGAGAGACTACCCTATGCATTATATTTTTTAATTTAATTTCACAATCACTTAAAAAATATTTTTTCCCCGCAGTTCTACATAATTTTATTGCATCTAAAGTAGGCTTTGTAAATCCAATTTATTTTTTCTTATGATTTTAACCTAATCTTAATATTTCTTACTACATAATGATTACTGTATGTTTCTTTTGCAATTTTTTCTTGTAAAGACTTCTTCATCATTAGCAATGACATCCTCACATTTGTTAGGTGCTGATAAATGCGGGTTTACTGTCATAAGACATTTAAGATATTAGTGTTATCTAAAACAATTGAATTTCCAGTATCTGTGTCAGCAACTGTTTATACACTGTCTTGAATGGACGTGCTGTTTGAAGGATTATTGAATCCACTTTTGCTACAAACGCACTAAAAACTTTTCCAGGTGATCCTGAGAAAGTTTATAATGTGTGCTTTCCATAACAGGCGTTGACGCAACAGTAAACAACCTTTTTTAATGGAAATTTAAGCAAATTTTTTTTCAATGCTACGCAATCGCCATTGAAAACCCATGCTAAGACAGCTTTGCGGGGAGAAGAATTTGCCGAGGGTCTTCAAAGTCACGTGACTTTATCAAGGAACACTTCCTTTAGGGTTTCCCTACCTCTACCTCCCATCCCTCCTCTAAGGTTCTAGCCCGATTTTGATGTAAAAATTTAGACAAACGTACAGCCCTAACTAATCTATAGATCTTCAAACGGATTGAATTATAGGATGCGGAATGTTTCAACTTAAAATCCTACGCTGGTTTGAACTTCATTAAATAATTCTATTTTTAATTAATTTAAAACCACTTTTTTTCATTTCATAATTTGGCGACAGATAAAGGCGATCAGCTTGTAATTGAGGTTCAGATATATATGCCAAAAGTTGCCAAACAGGTTTGCTATCATTTGGAAGTTAGTTTTTCCGATATGTTAGGCTTAAGTGAGTTTTAACGTAATGTTAAAGTATAGGAGAACGAATTGGACTATAATTATATGGCTTATAACATCTTTAAAATTTAAATAATTTAATTTTTGAAGAGACAGAATTAAAGAGAAATATTTGTTCTTTAAGTTGCATGTGTTATTTGAACTGTATGACCAATTTAGAGAGAGTTAACTTTCAAAAACATTTTAATTTCGGGAAATCTCCATTGAAAAATGAAAACAATCACATTTTGTTGCAAGATACTATGGGCAAAGTATAAATGTGGAGGTTATACGAGCTGACGTCACAGTCAACTCATTACAGAGGACTAAATGAACCACGCATTGCGATTGGCTAATGGAATTTGCAAAAATGTCATTCGTTTTTAAAGATGTGTTGATTTTTACTTTCCGTTGTAAAATGAAATTGTAGAATCATATATCATCAAAATTGTAATTTCATAGTGAATTTTAAAATTGTTAAGAAAATATTTTAAATTTTGTCAAATATCAATGGGTTATTATGTGAACCAAAATAATGCTTGGTATAATAAAATAATTTATACTGCAATATTTATTAGATTGTAAAAAACTTGTAATATTTATTTATAACAATTTATTAGCATAAACTTTCAATGGGATGCACGCTCTGGCCTTGTGAGTTAAAGGTGCCGGATTTGATTCCTGTGTTAGGTGTGGATGTTCTTTGTGATTCGGAATCCTAAGCTGTGGGTCCCGGACTGATTAGTCGTTATTATGCACCAAAATAGGTCGTTGTGCGTACAAACTAACCAATCGAGCTGAAACTTGGCAGACTGGATCTTTGTCAATGGCAACGTATTTCTTTAAGTTTAGGAGTTGAGTTGCCATACACAAGTTTCTAGTACTCGTTCGTGGTAGATTTTGATGGTTACTGCCGTCCGCATTCAACCAATTTGTCAATTTTCAAGTAGATTTTGGCATGCAAGATATCATTGAACTCAACTTGAAGAATTATGAATATTCATGGTACCAGGTGTACCATAGATGGTACTACTTCTGGTTTATCAATTTTGAAGATAAATATGGCATGTTGGGTGTCGTTAGACTTGTCTTAAAAAATTATGAATGTTTAAGGTACCAGGTATAGCATAGGTAGTACCACTTTCGGTTTATCAATTTCCAAGATAAATATGGCATGTTGGACTTTTGTTTTGATGAATTATGAATGTTTAAAGTACCAGGTATGCTATTGGTACCACTTTCGGTTTATCAATTTTAAAGATAATTATTGCATGTAAGGTATCGTCGAACTCAGTTTGAAGAATTATGAATATCCCTGGTACCAGGTTTACCATAAGGGATAAATAGAAAAACGATGAAACGGACAAATTCAAAAAAGAGAAGTCGTCAGTGTTTAAAAAAAATTTATGATATCCCCCAAAAAAACACTTTTGAAAAGTAGAAGAACCACCAACCTCAAAAACACAAAAAACTTTCTTACAATAAAAAAATCATAAACATGATGAAAATTTTCAGCCACAAACACAGTGATATAAAAAAAAAATGGCCAACCTCTGATTAGAACTCTCGGTTGTGACTCGCTTACGAATGTATGCTTACTTAATTTATTTTTAACACTTAAGTTCCGCTCCCATAAAAATTTGCGCTGCTTGAGGTTGGCGCCCATCTTAATTACTAACCCCACACATAAAAACTTTCCAAAATGTATGTATCAACCAAACAAAAGCTTACCAGAAACACTTTAGTTTCCTACTTAAAAAATTCTTAATAACGATTCAAATGCAAGCGTTTGAGCACAGTTTCTCTATACTATTTTGAAAATTACACGAGCATGAATATTTACACCACTTTGTATTTCCTACCCATCCAAATGAAATCATAAACTCAAATATTCGTGCAAACATCCATAAATTAATTTAAACGCAAGCATTGTTAATATTCCTATGACGGGCGCCAACCTCAAGAAGCGTACATTTTTATGGGAGCGGAACTTAAATGTTAAAAATAAATTAAGTAAGCATACATTCGTAAGCGAGTCACAACCGAGAGTTCTAATCAGAGGTTGGCCATTTTTTTTTATATCACTGTGTTTGTGGCTGAAAATTTTCATCATGTTTATGATTTTTTTATTGTAAGAAAGTTTTTTGTGTTTTTGAGGTTGGTGGTTCTTCTACTTTTCAAAAGTGTTTTTTTGGGGGATTATCCATATCCAAAAAGTCATTCAAATCTCATATTAGGTGTCTGCATTACGCGTTTTGTGGTTTTGGGTGGACCAGTTATGTATCGTACAAAGATTTTTTTCTTTCTTTTTTTAAGTACAAACCACCAAAACAGTTGAACATATGTTATCGTTGTATATTTTAAATTCTTAAAACTAACTAATTAAACACACCAATTACTTCAAATTAAGGGAATTTTAATTTTAAAAAAAATAGTTTTAATTTCATTGAAATATATTAACAGGAATACTTTGGTGAGATTTTTTTTTTCCTTTTGTTTTTATAACGCTGTTTACGCAGAAATTATTTTTTTTAAAAAAATGGGAAAGATAAATATATCTAGCGGTGGAGAATTAAAAAAAAAAGCTACTTGTCACTGAAAAGGACACCACGTAAAAAATTTTAGATTTTTTTTTACCTTTCTCAGGTTTCAGTGGTGAAAGTAGCAATAACCTCTTTTTTTTTTTTCGTTATTAGTTGCATGGTAATCTCCAAATTAGCTTGAAGTTGTGAGGATTATGTGATTGTTTTGGTTAAGTCTACTTTCAACCTGCAGTGCCATATAACTAGATAAGGCTTTAAAAAAATATACTTGCTACACTTTTTGGAAATTTTCAATTTGCACTGAATTTTCAGTATAACGATTTCCTTTTAAAAACTGGGATTTATTTTTAAATCCTTTATATTCACTTCAATTTTGTTTGTATGTTTGTTGATAGTGGGCAAATCTGCGGAGGCCTAATTAACCCTTTGCCGTCATCCAGTCGAACTAAAACTTCGAAGATTGATTCGATGTTTATGACAGTGCATTCTATCAAATTTTGGAGCTAATGCTAAAAGATCGCTTTTACGAAGTACTAATAAACTAACTTGCCTTCATTCAATCGCGCTAAAATAGTATTTAACCGACCATTGAAGAAACTCTCCTTTTGCTAAATTTTTTTTTTAAATATAAAATATATAATAAAAATTTTATAATTAGAATAAATAAAAGATATTTCGATGCGAGTGCATAAATTCACATTCATTTTTAATAAATAAATTTTGAAATGTAAGTTGCCGCACATTTTGGCCACAAATGTTTTTAATATTTAAAATTAGATTCAAACACCAAGACACGCTGGCAACAGAAACGGCGCCGTGTTAATGAATATAAAAGTTGGCAATGCCTATAAAGGATTTATATCAAAAACTTTTTTATTGTTTGTATTATTTAAAAATAAAATTGGGAATTTATTCGAAAACAAGACAATTAGAAATCATCGGTGGTATTTCTAAAATAATTAACTTCCAATTCATTTCTGTCAGGTATATAATATTAAACAAAGAGAATTTTTAAATAGTTAATTGTGGCCCAGCGTTGTCTGGTTTTACTTGAAGTATGTTGCTGTGTCAGCTCAAGTTCTTAAAAATGTCTTTAAGATAATGACATTAACGTTCCCTTTTAATTTCTATGTTTTAAAATTAACTTTGAGTAATTAATATTTGGCAAATTATCGCGGGAAACGTAAGTTATAAAATTATGGTAGTTATTGTTAAATTATTTTACTTTCCGTTATAAATTATATCCTTTATCATTGTAGGGTTGACCACAATAACAGATGACTGAAAAGGCAATTCTTAGACGAAACATATTTAATTATAACTTTATGGGTATAAACTAGAAAAGACATTTACGTGGGCGCCTACACATACTGATCCACTCAATATTTACACACCAACAGGAACGAAGTTAGAGAGTCGAGTGTTTCCACATCAGTTTTAACGTTTATATGTAATCACTGGTAAGTTCATTACTAGATGGGGGGAGGAGGGGTGGAGGAAAAATTGGCGTTGATTTAATTTTAATATGTAAATTAAAAAATCATACTTTTAGTCTTAATGGGAATTTCGGAGTATATAATTAATTTGGAAAGTTATAGCTGAAAAATGCTTAAGCAATTAGATAATAGTTTCATACTTTTACTTTCTACTGTGTTATTTAAAATAATTCACTTTTCAAAATAATTGCCCTGATTATTGCCACTGTCAACCTTTATTGGCATGGTTTATATGTAATCACTGGTAAGTTTATTACTAGATGGGTGGAGGGGGGGGGGGGGGAGGAAAAATTGGCGTTGATTTAATTTTAATATGTAAATTAAAAAATCATACTTTTAGTCTTAATGGGAATTTCGGAGTATATAATTAATTTGGAAAGTTATAGCTGAAAAATGCTTAAGCAATTAGATAATAGTTTCATACTTTTACTTTCTACTGTGTTATTTAAAATAATTCACTTTTCAAAATAATTGCCCTGATTATTGCCACTGTCAACCTTTATTGGCATGGTTTATATGTAATCACTGGTAAGTTCATTACTAGATGGGGGGAGGGGGGGGGGAGGATAAATTGGCGTTGATTTAATTTTAATATGTAAATTAAAAAATCATACTTTTAGTCTTAATGGGAATTTCGGAGTATATAATTAATTTGGAAAGTTATAGCTGAAAAATGCTTAAGCAATTAGATAATAGTTTCATATTTTTACTTTCTACTGTGTTATTTAAAATAATTCACTTTTCAAAATAATTGCCCTGATTATTGCCACTGTCAACCTTTATTGGCAATAGACGGAATGTTAAACCTGGTTTATTGCAGGTGTTGCATCGCACTAAAATTCCTAATATACCTTAAATTTTTGTTTTCCCTTAAAATTCTTGAAATTGTACTTACACTTTTCAATGATTCCTAAAAAAAAATTGAAAAAACCACGAAAATTCCCTGATTTTCATCCAAAACCCTCGAAAATCTAGGAATGTGGAGCATCGCACAACTTTCAATCACACTATTATTCTGACGTGGATCTGTGTCATTTGCCGTTTTTATATTTTCATCATTCATTTAGTAGAAATGGTCAATTGGGCGACAGTTTTTGCGATAATTCTTAAATAGGTATTTAAAAAAAAGAATCCCCCTAAAGGATGATTTTGGAGATATACTTTTCGAAAATTCTTATATTATCCTTTCTTGTAAATGAAACTGAGGAGAGAAAAAAAAAACGGTCATTGATGAGGTATGCTCAAGAAAAGAGAACTCTGTGTTAAAGGCAATCGTTTTTCAACTTTTTACGCAATTAAAGCATTTTTACGGGAATTTCGGAGGTGGCTGGGGATGTTTTGAACACCTTAATAGGCGGCTACCTTATGCGCGCTCGCGATTTTGGCGAAAACTTTAATGGTAGGTCCTATAGTGCTATCACCATCTCGCACATCAAATTTGAACATCGTAGGTAAATTTTTTCGGAATCAAGCTGACAACGCACGCATAGACATACATTTTTTCTATTTCACTTTTTTGAAATCATGATGTTTTGAAACGTTAGAGAAATGCAAAAAAAAAAAAAAAAAAAAAAAAATTTTTTTTTTTTTTTACCGAATACTAGACTTTAATTACTCTATGTATGCATATGGGTAATTGAAAGTAAAAATCGATATTCCTCCAGATAAGAAAAGTTAATTTAAAATTAGGTTAGCATGTTTGTTAAAATAATATAATTGTTTAATTATATAACTGTTATTTTACCAAAAAGTTGTTTGAACATCAATATTTTGTAAATGGAATTTTTTTTTGTCGGTATTAAAACAAGCTTTGGAAAGAATGTATCGTCTGTGTTAGGAGCCTATGTCAGATTCAATACAAACATCCCTGTTTTTGAATTATCCCTAAAATGTTTAAAAAAATTCCCTAGTAGTGTAAGAAATGCTCCTAAAATTTTAAGAACTATCCCTAAAATGTTTGGGAATTTTCCCTAAAATATTCCTGAAATTCTTAGAAGTATCCCTAAAATTCCTACCTAAATTTTTTTGGAAAACTCACTGCATTGGAAAGAGCATCTTTATTTAATAATGCAATTGAAATTTGTCAAAGAGGGTGGGAGGTGGGGGGAGGGGGGGGGGAGGAAAAATTGGCGTTGATTTAATTTTAATATGTAAATTAAAAAATCATACTTTTAGTCTTAATGGGAATTTCGGAGTATATAATTAATTTGGAAAGTTATAGCTGAAAAATGCTTAAGCAATTAGATAATAGTTTCATACTTTTACTTTCTACTGTGTTATTTAAAATAATTCACTTTTCAAAATAATTGCCCTGATTATTGCCACTGTCAACCTTTATTGGCATGGTTTATATGTAATCACTGGTAAGTTCATTACTAGATGGGGGGAGGGGGGGGGGAGGATAAATTGGCGTTGATTTAATTTTAATATGTAAATTAAAAAATCATACTTTTAGTCTTAATGGGAATTTCGGAGTATATAATTAATTTGGAAAGTTACAGCTGAAAAATGCTTAAGCAATTAGATAATAGTTTCATACTTTTACTTTCTACTGTGTTATTTAAAATAATTCACTTTTCAAAATAATTGCCCTGATTATTGCCACTGTCAACCTTTATTGGCATGGTTTATATGTAATCACTGGTAAGTTCATTACTAGATGGGGGGGAGGGGGGGGGAGGATAAATTGGCGTTGATTTAATTTTAATATGTAAATTAAAAAATCATACTTTTAGTCTTAATGGGAATTTCGGAGTATATAATTAATTTGGAAAGTTATAGCTGAAAAATGCTTAAGCAATTAGATAATAGTTTCATACTTTTACTTTCTACTGTGTTATTTAAAATAATTCACTTTTCAAAATAATTGCCCTGATTATTGCCACTGTCAACCTTTATTGGCATGGTTTATATGTAATCACTGGTAAGTTCATTACTAGATGGGGGGGAGGAAAAATTGGCGTTGATTTAATTTTAATATGTAAATTAAAAAAATCATACTTTTAGTCTTAATGGGAATTTCGGAGTATATAATTAATTTGGAAAGTTATAGCTGAAAAATGCTTAAGCAATTAGATAATAGTTTCATACTTTTACTTTCTACTGTGTTATTTAAAATAATTCACTTTTCAAAATAATTGCCCTGATTATTGCCACTGTCAACCTTTATTGGCATGGTTTATATGTAATCACTGGTAAGTTCATTACTAGATGGGGGGAGGGGGGGGGGAAGAAAAATTGGCGTTGATTTAATTTTAATATGTAAATTAAAAAATCATACTTTTAGTCTTAATGGGAATTTCGGAGTATATAATTAATTTGGAAAGTTATAGCTGAAAAATGCTTAAGCAATTAGATAATAGTTTCATATTTTTACTTTCTACTGTGTTATTTAAAATAATTCTCTTTTCAAAATAATTGCCCTGATTATTGCCACTGTCAACCTTTATTGGCATGGTTTATATGTAATCACTGGTAAGTTCATTACTAGATGGGGGGAGGGGGGGGGGAAGAAAAATTGGCGTTGATTTAATTTTAATATGTAAATTAAAAAATCATACTTTTAGTCTTAATGGGAATTTCGGAGTATATAATTAATTTGGAAAGTTATAGCTGAAAAATGCTTAAGCAATTAGATAATAGTTTCATATTTTTACTTTCTACTGTGTTATTTAAAATAATTCACTTTTCAAAATAATTGCCCTGATTATTGCCACTGTCAACCTTTATTGGCAATAGACGGAATGTTAAACCTGGTTTATTGCAGGTGTTGCATCGCACTAAAATTCCTAATATACCTTAAATTTTTGTTTTCCCTTAAAATTCTTGAAATTGTACTTACACTTTTCAATGATTCCTAAAAAAAAATTGAAAAAACCACGAAAATTCCCTGATTTTCATCCAAAACCCTCGAAAATCTAGGAATGTGGAGCATCGCACAACTTTCAATCACACTATTATTCTGACGTGGATCTGTGTCATTTGCCGTTTTTATATTTTCATCATTCATTTAGTAGAAATCGTCAATTGGGCGACAGTTTTTGCGATAATTCTTAAATAGGTATTTAAAAAAAAGAATCCCCCTAAAGGATGATTTTGGAGATATACTTTTCGAAAATTCTTATATTATCCTTTCTTGTAAATGAAACTGAGGAGAGAAAAAAAAAACGGTCATTGATGAGGTATGCTCAAGAAAAGTGAACTCTGTGTTAAAGGCAATCGTTTTTCAACTTTTTACGCATTTAAAGCATTTTTACGGGAATTTCGGAGGTGGCTGGGGATGTTTTGAACACCTTAATAGGCAGCTACCTTATGCGCGCTCGCGATTTTGGCGAAAACTTTAATGGTAGGTCCTATAGTGCTATCACCATCTCGCACATCAAATTTGAGCATCGTAGGTAAATTTTTTCGGAATCAAGCTGACAACGCACGCATAGACATACATTTTTTCTAGATCACTTTTTTGAAATTATGATGTTTTGAAACGTTCGAGAAATGCAAAAAAAAAAAAAAAAAAAAAAAAAAAGGATTTTTTTTTTTTTTACCGAATACTAGACTTTTATTACTCTATGTATGCATATGGGTAATTGAAAGTAAAAATCGATATTCCTCCAGATAAGAAAAGTTAATTTAAAATTAGGTTAGCATGTTTGTTAAAATAATATAATTGTTTAATTATATAACTGTTATTTTACCAAAAAGTTGTTTGAACATCAATATTTTGTAAATGGACATTTTTTTTGTCGGTATTAAAACAAGCTTTGGAAAGAATGTATCGTCTGTGTTAGGAGCCTATGTCAGATTCAATACAAACATCCCTGTTTTTGAATTATCCCTAAAATGTTTAAAAAAATTCCCTAGTAGTGTAAGAAATGCTCCTAAAATTTTAAGAACTATCCCTAAAATGTTTGGGAATTTTCCCTAAAATATTCCTGAAATTCTTAGAAGTATCCCTAAAATTCCTACCTAAATTTTTTTGGAAAACTCACTGCATTGGAAAGAGCATCTTTATTTAATAATGCAATTGAAATTTGTCAAAGAGGGTGATTTCAAGCGGTTACAGCACAGAACGAGGTCAATCATACAAGTTATTTAAATCGCCTTTTAACTTGGAGAATAGAAAACAATACTTTTACAATAGGGTGTTATTAAGTAGAAGAATCTGCCACACCACATTGATAGTTGCACTAGAGTAGACAGTTGTAACCTGTTATTTTCTGACAGGACTTATGTCCCTTCAGTTTTCTCAATATACTGCAGTAATTTCAACTCTTTGAGACTCACTATGACCTTGAAATCCACTTCTATGAATTTCTTTCGTCAATTGTTGAATGGCAGCTCAAGCTTATTTGCCTTTACATACAAACACATGGACGATTTTCAATCTTCTAGGCATCCATCTTCGCTTTACGTCTTCTTATATACTAGTCTCTAGCGAGCTTCCAAAGAGAAATAAGCTTGTGTTGCCATCTAATATTGAAGTACGAACTTTATAAACGGTCATAGTACAGAGTGGCCACAGAACCTGGAAATCAGGGAAATGTCAGAGAGTTTTCTGATTCTGGTTAAAAATCAGGGAGTTTTCAAATAATTTCACGAAAATCGAAGACATTTTCTTTATTCTGAAGGTACGTTTCCTCGTTCATCTGTATTTTGGGGTTCCATTTAACCGTAGAATTAGAATTGTGATGGTAATCGTTAGAAGTTTAATGTTACGATTTTTTTTTTTTCATTACTTCAAAAACTATTTTTTAAAAATTGGCATATTATCTCTTTAGCATACATGAAATTTCTTAATTGAAGATCTAGGAAGATGAATGGATTGAAGATCTATTTGATCAAGGTGTCTATACAACTGTAAAAGTTGGGGAAATTTGAGTTCTCGTTAGTGTTTTGTGTAGGTAAGTTAAGTGCAAGCGACCGACCTGCGAGAGTCACAGAGTAATCTACTACAGCGATTGTGGTGCCTTTGAATAAGTCAAATCGTAACTTTACTTTTGAATATTTTTTATATCTATCAATTTTTTTAATTTTTTTTTATATGACAGAAACCGAAATATATTCTTAAAAACCAATTTTTCATCGATTTTCATTTGACTTTTCCATAGATCTAATTGCTAAATTTTTTGGAATTTTCAAAGTTCCAAATAAATAGACTTTTTTGGAAAAAAATCGTGATCGTATTTTTTTTCTAAAAGTTTCATGTATCCTCTTTAAAATTCCGGTAAAAATTTGAAAATCGGTTGTTTAAAAAAATAGCTATAAATTTTTGTTTGTTAAATGACGGCTTGACCATTTTTCAGCACTTTTAGTTATTCAAATCGATTTTTCACCAACTTAAGGCTGTTATCGACACGCCACCTACATTTTGAATCTCAATGTTAAAGTATAGGAGATTTTCATATAAATAATCACAACACTGTGCTAAAAAATTTTAAAATATTCGAATTATTTTTTCACCATAAAAAAATTCGAAATGTTTTTTAAGGTGATGCGTAATGATGGCTTAGTATTTTATTGAGAAGTATTTTTTAAATATTTTCAAAAAATTCCATCTTTTCAAGTTGAAGTTCAAACGCTAATAAAAATTCTTTACAACACCAAAAAGAAAAAAATAAATGCAGCAATCTGTAGAATTATTCATTTTCTTTCAAATGGTCCAAAATTTATAATTTTAAGAATTGTATTTAAACGGCTACAATTTAATTACTCTAAATTTTATGATTTTCTTGAATGCGCGCATGAATACATCGTAGGTGACAGTGATTTATAATGGCTTCAGTTGTAAGAAAAGTATAAACATAACGAGGTTTGTTTTGTCTTTTTCATTCATGGAACGAGAGGCACCATATGGGGTTATTTTTTTTTTTTCCTTCTTTTTTTCTTATTGCATTTTTAGGCCGACACGAAGTGTTCAATGTTTACAAGTACATTTAATATTTCTTCTACGCTACGATTTCTACTACGCTCTACGCTTGGGATGGAGTTTAGTTATTCTTTTATTTTTTAATTGTTAGCTAGTTGTAAAGAAGTGACTAAATCTAAAGAATACGATATTGGATAATTTTATTTATGTGATTTTTTGTCAAATAATTTAAACAATATTTTTTAAATCCTTTATATTCACTTCGATTTATTTTGTGTGTGGTTATGTTTGTGGCAGATAAATATGTGGAGAGTTAATTAACCGCCTTGGGTTGTCACCCAATCAAACTGAAACTTTGCAGACAGATTCGTTTTCGGTGAGAATGTATTCTATCAAGTTTTGGGGACTTTCACTAAAAGGACGCTATTACAAACGCTGTTATTGTTGCTTTGTAGGGTTAAGGGCCACTTCATCCAATCGATCTTAAATTTGGCGGATGAATTCGTTATCAATGACATTTTGCTTTCTATCGTTTTGGGTGCTATCGTTTAAAAAGGTAGCTTTTACACACGTTTCCATTTTCACTTCGGAGGACTAATTAATCTACTTGCCTTCATCCAATCGAGATAAAACTTGGCTGATGGACACGCTATCAATGACAATGCATTTTCTTAAGTTTTGGAGGCAAAAAGGTGTTAGTTCAATTGCATGGAATGAATGATTTTTTTTTACATTGTGGTCAAACACTATGAAAAGTCGATCTGAGTTCAAAATTATTTTAATTAGTTGCACATAAAAGTTGGCAATCTAAATAAAGGATTAATTTTAAAAACTTTGTTTTTAGGGTAAATTATTACTTTCAATTGCTCATACGTTAACATACTGATGAAAGAATTGCATTCGGTAAAAAAAAAAAAAAAAAAAATCGATTATTATTATTATTATTATTTTTTTTTTTTTTTTTTTTTTTTTTTTTTTTGCAATACCACACATTTAGCTGAGTTCAAGAAAGTGGTCTAGAAAAGTGTCCGATGTGTTTGTGTGTGTGTGCGAGGTCAAAATTTCTCCCGAATGGATTTACCTATGATGTTTAAATTTTGTATACGGGTTAGCGGTGGCCATGGAACCTGATGTCATTAAGGTTTTCGTGAAAATGGCGCATGTGCAAAAGGTAGTTGTTATTGAAAAATTTAAGTTTTTCAACAATTGTCAAAAAACTGATCTTAGCGGTTTCAATCAAGTAAGTGCACTAAATCTCATCCGCCACCTCCAAAATCCCATTAGAATTTCGATTATGGTGTAAAAGTTAAAAAACGAGTTCACAAAGTTCTTTTTAATTGAGCATCGCCCATCAACGACTGTTTCTCCTCTGTTTCACTTACATCAAAGTCTTATCTATTATTTATTGTAAAAATTTCCATTTAGGCGGTGGTTTTTTTTTTGGGAAGAGGTTGTCAATGAGATAATTATCACCAAATTGAATTTTTTTTTTTAAATTAATGAAAAACGGTCAATTGCACCGTGGCTGGTATTAAGTGTAATTGAAAGTTGTACGGTGTTCCATAATCCCAGTTTTTAAATCCTTTTACATTAAATTCGACGTCGTTTGTTTGTTTGTGGCGGGGAAATTTGCGGATGGCTAAACTCACTTGTTATCATCCAATCAAATTGAAACTTGGTAGTTAGATTCGTTGCCGGTGATAGTGCAAAAAAGAGTTACTCCATAGCAAAGAATCTGTGGTTTCTTAGTAGTGATCAAACCCTAGGAAAACTCGAACTGAGCACAAAATCGCTTAAATAAGTTGCAATTGCACATAAAAGTTTACAATGCATATTATTGACTTCCATTAAAAAAATTTTGCTGGCCGCCTGTGAATGTTGCAGTCTCTTTCGGTTAACTGCTCATATGTCTGTTCATAAGCTATAAAATTTTAAAAACCAAAAATGAAAGAGCACACGAGTTTAGAATAAGACTTACGATCTCTCGCACCCAATGTGTGTATTGTTTTTTTGCGAGCTATGTGTTCATTGCACTAAATCAGATTTTTAGTGCAAACACAACTCTACTTGATACAATCTTAAAGAATATACAGTCTCTTTTGAAAGAGAATATACTTTAAAATTATTTTTGCTACCTCCACTATTTGAAGCCTGTAGCCTTTCTTGTTACTTTTTTTAAAAATTATTATTATTTTCAGCTATAGATTTAAATGTTTTCAATTGCAATGTCAATTTTTTCCGATGTCCTAGCAAAGTGTGGGTGGTGATGTGGTAGGGGGGCTTGTGTTTCCCGTATAGCTCCGCCTGCAACAAGGTAAAGCTGTGTTGCGCTGGTTTGTGTCATTTTTTAAAAAAAAATTTTTATCGTGGATCGAACTCTTTCAAAGTGAAAATGTTAATTTTTTGGTGATTTAAGTAATATTAAATGCATTATGTTACTAGTCTACGATGATGTTAGAAAGTTCTATGACTGAAACCGGCATAAGATAAAACGTAATAATGAAACTAACAAAAAACCTCGTATATGGAAATAGAGGACATTGTCGTGGCAAAGACCAAAAAAATATGGTCAAGAGTTTCCATATCCTACTGTCAAACGAGTAAACATGATGTTGAAGGCGCATAATTTAAAACGCATCTTTTTTAAGTCTCACTCTTAAATACCAAAGGAGAATTTAGAAGACTTTATCCAAATCCTTCTAGAAGACTAGTAAGTATTGTTTGACATTTTATCCTGCAAGTTTAAGAAAATTTATGAGTGCATTTGTCCCAGGCACTAAAATGTACCAGTCGGAGAATTAAGATTCCTAATCGATCAAAATGGTGGTCGAAGACTTAGATATTGCTATCTATAATAATAAAATAAGCTGTGTGTCTTGTCTATCCGTTTCTGGATCTATAGAAACCTACTTAAAATTGGAGTAGAGTTCTGAAATTTTCAGCACAAGTAATTTTGGCCTTCTGATTGGACTTTTGAAAAACAGAATTTTAAACTTTTATTTAGTTTTTTTTTTTAAGTAAATTTCTTTAATTAATTAATATATATTTTACAAAACGATTTCAAATAGGGCTACAGCTTTGAAATGTTCAACATAAGTAGTTGTGGCCATCTAATTGGATTTTTAAAAAACAGAATTTTAAAATTTTATTTGTTTTTTAATTTTTTTTAATTAATTAACAAGTATTTTACATATAAATTTGTAATTCAGCTACAGTTGTGAAATATTCAACACAAGTAGCTTTGGCCTTCTAATTAGACTGACAAAAAGAATGTTAAAATTTTAATTTGTTTTTTAATTACTTTTTTCACAAAAAGCGACTTTTAATAGGCCTGGAGCTCTGAAAGTTTCAACATAATAAGTTTTGGCTTCTAATTTTACTTTTCACAAACACGTGTTAAAATAATCTTAAAGGGGTGTTGTATTATTGTATTAACGGGGAATTTTTTTTTCTCGACAAGGGATAGGCTTCCAATATTAAGGTTTTACGTAGCAAGTAGATTTCAGTGAATGAAGCTAGCTTATGCTTACGCAGCAATGAACCTTTGAGCGAGGGAAGCGAGCTCGATTTTGCGTAGCGATGAAACATCCTGCGGGCGAAGCGTCAAAAACTGGGACCTATACACGAATGACAGGTTTTCGCAACGCGAGACCTCACAGCTAACTAAAATACTGCACATGTTAAAATTTCGTAGCGAAGCATGGGTATTAAACTAGTAATGAATAAAATGAAGAACACTTTGAGAAGGGAAATTCTGAAGTAAAAATCACAGTTTCAGCTTCAAAAAGTAAACATATAGAAGTCTATAATGATTCAACTTTATCTGAATCTAGTCATTTGGACAGTGACGATGTACTCCAGGCACATTCTTCAAGAACGTGTATAATAGATATGAAGTATCGGCTGGGACAGTTATTGCTTCAGCAGTTCTTCTAACATCCACTTCGAAAATTGTTAAAAATACGTTTCACAGAAAAATCTAGATAGCACGAAAATTGACCACAGAAAAAAACGGAAGTTCTACAAATACCTGCTTTGTACTTCAGACAAAATGATAAAATTTAAATTATATCAGAAAAGAATGAAAAATTTATTTATAGAGCATTCTTGGAGAAAATATTTCATTGATTATTAAAGAGCATATTTCTTTATAATGGAACCAAAGTCGATGCTCTTGGGTTATATTACTCCATCATCCAGCACATCTGAATCACTGATTTCTTCCTGGAATTAGAATATCTATGGTGGCATTTAGGTGGGGTGGAACTAACGTGAACGTTGAAAAATTTGGACGTTTACCCGAGTTTTTTTTATTAAAGGTTTTAGCACAGGACAAACATATCGCCTCAACGATTTTAACAGGCATATTTTCTAAGAATTTAGCAAACAAATCTCTAGGTAAAATGTCTTATGGTCGATGGCTAACTCGAGCTAATCAAATTCTATGTGTCTAACTTTCTATGAGGGTTTACGCTTTGGTTTGCAATAAAAACTCACTCTTCTTGTAGCCTGTTCAAACTCATCACTGCAACTATAGGTATTGTATTTGTCCATGTAACTGAAAACTAAAATATATCCAGTAATTCAAAGAAAAAATTTCCTTGCGCACCTTGTAAATTTATTGACCGCAATGTTGACCGCCTTTAAACCATGAAATGGCAGCCGTCGCATTTTGAGATTCCACATCATTCATACAAATAAAACTAAAACTGTTTCAACTCCCCACTATTAAAAATTTTAGGAATCAACTTACACTTATCTCATTGATTGTCAAGAGACTATATCTGATCCACAATTATTGTGATACATTCCTGATGAAGATATCCAATTGTTTGTTGCTGAAAAAGGCAGAAGGAGAACTGTCTTTACACAATATTGTAATACAATATTTGAAAATGCGATCAAGACTGTGTCAGAAACTTCAGCCACAGAGCGCAAAAAATCTGAGAGAGAAGGCTTCATAAAAAGAATTAAATGCAGTCTTGAAAAGACATGCCGAAATTCTATGGCAAGAAGGATTTTCGCGTTATTTGAAATATTATAATAGTAATAAAAATGTAATTTTTGTCAACATTTTACTGTAATAAATAAAAGTAACTCTTATAATAATTATATATATATATATATATATATATATATATATATATATATATATATATATATATATATATATATATATATATAATTTAAACTTATGTGTAACACAGGGATGAGAGTTTTTCTCCTTTTGGAGGATTTCTTTGTTTTTTATGTAACATTTTCCTTGTCTTCATCCCTTTTTCGAGGATCCGCATTTTTATGATCTGTATCAGTTTTTCCTGCAAAAATTATACTTTTCCTCATATCTAAACAAAAGATTTTCCCTCTTGGCTCCCCTTTCCTCACAGATTACTTCACAAGTTTCTAATATCTGAAATATAATTATTATATAGTATGAGAAATGTCATTATATCTTTAAAATTATTGAATCATCCTTCCTGCATACTTTTTTTTTTTTATTAATTTGTGTGTATTCCTTTCCACGAACTTTTTTGATGAAACTTTTGGGTAACGTCCCTTCCGCTTGCTTTTTAAAACCAATTTTTGGGCTTCCTTCTTTTTGCTCTCTGATCACTCTCATCCCTGTAGTAGTAAAACATCAAAAAAGAGGTTTTTTTTCTTCTTCAAAATTTGCATTCTTTAACGTCAATCCGGAAGCAGAAGATGACATCCCATTCTAATAAAATTTTATATGTACTTTAAGAACATCATTTGGCACCCTTTCCTTGCTGTGCCGGACAGAAATCTGAAACTTTTCTTTAGAACATGGAACGGTGAGTCATCCTCATACTACGCTAGTATGACGGGTCCCATGGCCACCACTGGGCCGTATATAAAGTTTGAACATCGTTCCTTGCCTTATGCTAACATATGGGAAATTGAAAGTAAAAAGTTTCACTACACTATTTTTATAATGTGTGTGTATGTATTTATGGTGCTAACTGATGCACCGTACTAGGTACAGAAACCTTGAGTATTCGCAAATGTTAGTTCATAAAGAATAGTTTTTCATTAAATAGTCAAATGCCACGTAAGTGATGTATGATTGACAAAATGTGTAAGGCAGCTATCGATAACATTTACAACAGTCTACAGGAGTCTGTACAAATCAATTGATTTTCATAAAACTTTGTATACGCATATATTAGGAACCAAATCATTACAGAATAATTAAAATTTTCAAAAAGATTAAAATATTGTCCACTTTTGATTACTAAGTAAAATATTCGTTAATATTTGTGTAAAAATATTTAAATTGCAATACCAGTGATTTATAGAAATATTTTTGTATTTAGCTAATTTTATTTGAGTAATCGACTGATATTTATCTAGAGATAAATTTTTATTTATTTTATTACTATCGGTATGCAGTCTATTATTACTCAGCAGATTGTAAAAAAGTTTTTTTTTTTTTTTTTTTTTTTTTTGTAGGTTGAGACCCATTGATGGGTCGTGAACCAGTTTTTTTATACGAGAGTCGTTTTTAAACCTGTGAGTTTTTCATATACTTAAAGTAGAAGTTAGAAGAAATACCACATTGGGGGAGGGGGGGGGGGAATTTAATAAACAGCGGCTGAGCGATAATTTTGTGACACGTCTATCAATACTAAATTGTTTTATCACAGTTCTTACCATTTTGTAACTAAAAAGCAATTTAAAAATTACCATTGAATTATACGCTTTTTCAAACCATACAATAAGTGTGCATTACTTTTAAGAACTGGAGATATATTTAGTAATTTTAACTAATTTAATTATTTTTAGTAATTAAAAATTAAGACATTTAATATTTTTTTTTTTTAAATTACAATTTGAATTAAGTTATTTTATGGGTAATCCGAAGTAATGTTAAAATCAATGAGGTAGTGAAAAAGTGGGTCGCCATTGTTCATCTTTCTAAAAAGGTGGGTCTTGATCTGTGAAGGACTGATTTGTAATACATATTTGAAAAGATAAACTGTAGGATCATTGCAATTTAAGAAGGGGGGGGGGGGGCTTGATTTTTATTTTTGGGAACCAATCAGTGTCTAATTTCCTTATTAGTTGGCGGAATACTTGGTCAGGGCCAACTTTATTTGGATGGGCAACTTTTACCTCATCGAAATTAATTACAATTTTTTTTACGCATCCGACAATTGTATAATATTTTCATTTCACGTATACTTTAAATTTTTTTTATTTCAGATTCAGTTTTTTTCATGTTCAAATTAATGTTGATCAGAAAGACAAATTGAAAACTTGTCCTCTTAAAAAAATTATTAAAAATCCACTTTTAAAACTTTTTTTTTATTTTGTAATTTTTTAATTATCCGTTCTCAGTTGTTTCTATAAAACACTTATTATTTTTTAGATATATCACTATTTCTATTACTTATCAATCCACTGCTTGGAATCGTTATTTTTCCTTTAAATAAAACAGCGCGATCATTTTGCAAAACACTCCCATAAAATATAAAGAAGCAAAAATGCTGATGTTGCAGTCAGCTGTATTTTGAATTATGACGCTTTCGAAGTGGCCTTGGCTCTGGCTATAATGAAAGAGATTCTAAGTGGATTTCTCCCGTTCAAATTTCAATACGTGTATTTTAAATAAAGAATATAACCATAGCTATTTCTAGTCATAATGGAACTGAAAAAAATTTCTGACTAATATTTGTGAAATGAATACTTGATAGTAGACTTAATCAAGAAAAAACTACCGTTATAATGCGGAACTCTTTACTAGTAGCGGGGGTGGGTAAACCTAACCTAAATTGAAGATGTGATTCGGTTAATTTTGCACACGCCTACTGCTCCACCCATTGTAGAGGCGCTGACATCGTTTTCTAGTTTCGGTTTGACTAGATAGCGCCCTTAACCTTGATAAAATTGAATTTGCTCTTCACCATGAAAAAAAAAAAAGTTCAAGTACTTAAAAGTCAAATTACTGCTTTCAGAACGGTTTTACGAGCAAAAAACCCGTGGGGTTAATATTTACCCCGGTTTGTAGTTTACAGATTAAAAAAAATGGGTTTGTAGTTCTAGGGTTAACACCATCATCATTTTGTTGTTGTTTTGCATATGTCTGTTTTTACCTTGTTTGCCGCTTAAGACGAAACTTAATTTAAAAATATTTTCCAGGTCTTCCTTGTGCCGTACTGTCATCTTACAAGTCTTTATTTTGGCGACATCAGCGTGGTAAACCAGACACCTATTTGGCGACAATCGAAGCCGTTTACTACTTTTTGAGAGAACTTCATGATCTTATGCTCCCGGACCGAGCATATAAGGGACAGTATGACAATATGCTGTTTTTCTTTAAGCATACTTATTTTAAGCTGAAAACCATGTATGACTTATCGCATGAGGGAAAATAAAGTGTACTTTTTGTTATAAATTATTTTTATTGTTTTGTATTTATGGAATAAAACATTTTGATGTTAGTTATTTCTTATTCTTGTTCTATCCTCATTGTGTATTGCCAGAAGATATCAATTCGAATGTTGTCAAGTTAATCCACTGAAAACAATGACATGAATTTGTATTCGAGATATCTCGCTTTTTAAAGATAAATCGCCTATCGGGATAAGCAGTTGTCTTGGATTTTATAAATGAGGGCATATTTTACTCAACTGATACTGATCTCTCTAGACTGGTTCGATTTCTCATGCCTTAAAAAAAAAATAACTTCGAGGTTGAAATTTTAAAATAACTGCCATAAGATTAGGTGATAAGAGAATTTCTTCAAAACTTTTATCGAGCCTTTATATTTTCGGGAGTATATATTTCCTAGAGTTTCCTGGAAAACTTTGAAAAGAATCAAAGTTAAGTTGACAGGTGTACCATTATGTAAATTTATTTTGAAGTTTGAAGATAACGAAGAGAAATGGACTAAGTTTCTTAATCTGAGTACTTTAAGATGAAGTCCTAGTAAGGATCATTCCCTATACTCGCTATGTTACAATCTTCTAGCCCTGTGCATTTAGAAACTACTTTCTTTAAAACATTGAAATGTGGTGAGTACCAAAATGATCACTTAATGAAATAGCATAAATTAGTAAAAAAAATATTTGAATATTAAAGTTTCCTTACCGTTTTGGCATGACTTGCCATCATTGATTCGATCCCTATTTTGTTTCGTCACTTTATAATACTTTATAATTATTACCTTCAGAAATAATCACTTATAAACCATATATCTTCCCAGGCAGGTCTGTAGCAAGTACCCGGGACTTCGAATGACTTAATAGGGACCTCATTGGAAGGATGTGTGCTACATGGGTTCTAACTAACCAACAGCGTTGTTTGCAATGTAACATGGTAGTTGCAAACATCTTAAAGCCATTTTGTCAGAATCGCTTACTTAAAACTGAAATTATTGCTAATTAGGGGTGTTTTTTTCTTCATTCAGGATATTTCTTTCCGTTGAAACCACTTAGAGTTAATAATTTTGAATTAACTTCTCAATGCAAATTTGTATAAACCCATATTTTTTATTATTAGTTATTAATTTTAAATTATTAGTGGGAATTGCTTAAACACATTTGTCTACGTTGCCTTTACACCATACAAATAAAAGGTTACAATAAGTATTATGTTCTGGAAAGTTGTTGTTGCATGCCCCCGGAGGCCAGCAGAGCTAGACCAGGTCCATGATGTTGCACACCCTAAAAAAATCCAATACCAAAGCAGGGTCTTCGGCCAAATCCTTCTTAGATAGTCCCAGGCACGCGAGGATGTAATTAGGCGAAGCCTTTTCAGTAGAGCAGTGTTTGCAGATTTCGAAGCTCCTGGATCCCTCAATAAATTTCAATGTCTGAAGGTGGCCACTTCGAAAGCGGGCAAGAGTAGTTTGTTCCTGTCTATTAAAACCCTGAGCAAGGGAGCCCCCAGGACGGAGATACTGATACACCAATGGTGCACTGAGGGAACAATCCAAGTAGTCCTGTTCCTGTGTTTAATGTTCTGGAAAGTTCTGTTGTGAGATGACGATGGAAAATCAAAACAAAATTAGCTTGCCACTGGATTTCTAAAACTTATGCATTGAATTTTGATATATATATTTATATATTTTTTGTTCTCAATAAAAGTAAAATGTCCATTTAAGAGGATCCTTCAACTACAACGTTTCAGAGGAGTGTATGCTTTTGCTCCTACTCGCGTTAGTATGTAACTTTCCTGTTTTCAGAATTGCAATTGTGCCAAATTCAAAAAGAAGGCAGTACATTGAAGAAGAAACACCAAACTTCCCTTTTGCATTTTCGTAATGTATGTTAAAAGAAAAACAATTACTGGAATCAATGATCATCTTTTAAGAATTATTTTGTTCTTTAAAAGGCTCCTGCTCTTCGGAACTTCTTAGTATAGTTGCCCAACCTAGTCAAATACTTTATTCAATCGATTATTTCTGAAATAAGATTACTCACTTCAGGTGAATTATTTATAATACCACTGTATTAAGAAAACATTATTCAGGTATTTTTTACATGAAGGTATGAAGGATTGCGTACATCTTTATATTTATTCTCTTCCGTCTGCTTTTTCCATTGACGCACCTGCTTTGTCAATATTAAAGAATATTGCATATCTTTGACTTTTTATCGCAAGTCAAAAGTGTCATCAGATTCCCTACAAGGTGACGCTTGTTTAAGATTTTTCTTGAGCTTTAATTTGTAGACTACTTTCACTGTGCTTATTAACAAGATGTTCAAAGAAAGTGGTAGCGTTCTGTATTTTATAATCATATTACATTGAAAGTATACGAACAGTAATATCAAATTCTGTTATACAATGTTGGCGACCAACACCGATTTTTTATAGTTGGGCAAGAAAGGTTTAAGGCTAATTAGTTTTTCCGAAGGTAACATAAATGTATATATGCAGGATGATTGTAAAGTCAGTACCTATTTGTAATAATGAATATTTCATAGAGTAAACAACCTATCACAGTTTAATTTTCATTCAATACATTATTAAGGTGTACCATTTGGTTATTAAGTTACATTTCAACGTATGCACCCGCATTCTCCACACATTTCTGAAATCTTTTAGGAACAGAATTCACAGCTGTTCTTAGCATCTCAACTGAAACATTTGCAAACACTTCAGGGATACTTTGTACAAGGCTGTTAATATCCCTTTGTTTAAACTCGTTCACTTTAAGCTAAGGAACAAGTGTACAAGTTAAAACCAAGGGATATTAACAGCCTTGAGCAAAGTATACTGGAAGTGTTTGCAAATGTTTCAGTTGATAAACTGAGAGCTGTGGATTCTGTTACTAAAAGATTCCAGAAAAATGTGGAAAATGCGGGTGCATACGTTGAAATGTAACTTAATAACCAAATGGTACACTTTAATAATGTATTCGATGGAAATAAATCTGTGATAGGTTGTTTACTCTATAGAATATTCATTACTACAAATAGGTACTGAGTTTTACGGCCACCCTGTAGATACTGAATCAATGCTTAACAAATTGTGAAGTTCCTTCAAGCTAAATCTAGTTTGGTTATGATAATTATGAACCACGGTTATAAAGATAAGTCTTCATGGTTTATCATACCAGAAAAAAATGTCTTCTGTTTACTATTTTTTTTTTTTTAAATTTAGAATCATGCTATTTATTTAGTATATATTCAAATCATCTGTCATAATCATCTGTATATATTCACATCTGTCTTCGTCTTTTTCCATCAAAAGTGATATATTGTTTTTTGTTAGTCTTTTTTTTGTGTGTGTGTATAGCTTCAGAATGTATGTCAGATAGAGTTATATAAAGTGACCATCAACACACAGACATATTTTTTCTAGACATTTTTTTTAACTAAATCTGTTTCAAAATGTTTAGAAATAAAAAAAATAAAGAAAAAAAAAATAAAGAAAAAAATAAAGAAAAATGTTTTGTTTTTTTACCAAATGCAATATTTTTTATCCATACTACATATAAGGTAACTGAAAGTAATAAAAGATTTAAAGAAGCCATTCTTTTTGCATGGCAGCACCAAATTATTTCTTAAAGGTTAAAGGCTAGCCGAAGTTTGTTTTCAAAGAAGCAAATGGTGCCCACGAAACCACCAACAAAACGCTGACTAATTTTTTTAAAAAGTACTCTATAATAAGTAGTATTTCTTTTAAAAAATACTCTAGAGAGAGGAATTTTTAAGAAAGCTTAGAAAACTATAAAAAGTCATTTAACTTTATTAGTAAATCAATAGTAATACTTAAAAGCTACGACATTTAAATTTATTTAAAATTGATTAGATACAAATATAATTAAAACAACACATGTTCAACAAATATTTAGAGTTTAAGGTAAATTGCAAATTCCTTTTTATTTACCTTTTTAATTTTTATAATACCTAAGAAGAAATAAAGTAACACAATTGTCTATTACTGTACATCAATGAACTTTTTATAAAATGTCAAGCAGTTACTTGTAACAAAAGTGTAATAAATGTAAATGAGCAGAATGTTTTTACTGGTAAGTAGTTTTATAATTTTAATATTATTGAATTGTTTCTTTATACGTGATTACATTTTGGCAATGACTTAAATGTTCTACTGGCCAGTTGGAATTTATGATACAAAGTATAAAAAGTATATAAAAATCTTTTTTTCTGATCGTTAACTATTAAATCGTTGATAAAGCTTACTTTTAAGCAAGATTTTAAACACTTTTGATTTTACAAGCAAGCTGCGCATATCGTAAAACAATTTATTTGATACAGTAAAATAAAATTGCTGTAAATTGTCTCAGATACCCTGTAATTTTCATTGTTCGTCAATTGATGTTTTGCAGTGAAAACAACAACGAGAATTCCGACCACTCATAATTTAGATAATTCTTCTTTTCAAGTTCAAATGAAGGGTTCAATGCATAAAAGTGGCTAAGTAACGTGGTTGCTATCTTCTGGGTGTCACGGCTTAAGAAGAGAATAGGATCTCCATCTATTCGAAAGATTTCAGTCCTTTCCTGTGCAAAACTTTAATTTCTCTACTGTCTGTCGATCAGGAAAATAGCTCCTTTAGGATAATCTGAATGGTGGTGGTTGCTATAGTAACCGGATTCAACGATTTAAAATAAGGATGGATTTCAGTGTTTTCTAGTGCAAATATTTAAACTCTCTACCGTCTACCAGGATAATAGCTCCTGTTTGATAATCTGGGTAGTAGTGCTTGTCATAGTAACAAGATTAATCGATTTAAAATAAGGATGAATTTTAGTATTTTCCTGTGCAAATATTTAATATCTCTACTGTCTGTCGATCAGGAAAATAGCTCCTGTAGGATAATCTGAATGGTGGTGGTTGATATAGTAACCGGATTCAACGATTTAAAATAAGGATGGATTTCAGTGTTTTCTAGTGCAATTATTTAAACTCTCTACCGTCTACCGGGATAATAGCTCCTGTCAGATAATCTGAGTAATGGTGCTTGCCATAGCAACAAGATTCGTCGATTTAAAATATGAATGAATTTCAGCATTTTCCTGTGCAAATATTTAATCTCTCTACTGTCTGTCGATCAGGAAAATAGCTCCTGCAGGATAATCTGGATGGTGGTGGTTGCTATAGTAACCGGATTCAACGATTTAAAATAAGGATGGATTTCAGTGTTTTCTAGTGCAAATATTTAAACTCTCTACCGTCTACCAGGATAATAGCTCCTGTTTGATAATCTGGGTAGTAGTGCTTGTCATAGTAACAAGATTAATCGATTTAAAATAAGGATGAATTTTAGTATTTTCCTGTGCAAATATTTAATATCTCTACTGTCTGTCGATCAGGAAAATAGCTCCTGTAGGATAATCTGAATGGTGGTGGATGATATAGTAACCGGATTCAACGATTTAAAATAAGGATGGATTTCAGTGTTTTCTAGTGCAAATATTTAAACTCTCTACCGTCTACCGGGATAATAGCTCCTGTCAGATAATCTGAGTAATGGTGCTTGCCATAGCAACAAGATTCGTCGATTTAAAATAGGGATGAATTTCAGTATTTTCCTGTGCAAGTATTTAATATATCTACTATCTGTCTATCAGGAAAATAGCTCTTACCAGATAATCTGGATGGTGGAGGTTATAGTAACAAGATGCATCCATTTTAAATAGTGATGCTGCATGCAGGAAATTAGCATCGAAAAAGGTTACTATGTAGATGCCTTTCTCTTGAAATCTCCACTGAAAAATGGGATTAGTCTTGTTTCTTTGGTAACAGACAGAGTTAGACAACGTGGTGGGAGCTATTCTTGTGATAGACAGACGCTACTTTGTCTTATGCGATAGATCGCACTTTGTTTTATGTAATACAGTAGTCATCAGAAGAAAAAATGCAAGTTAGTTCGTTGTTGTACAACACGGTTTCATAGTTACTTGGCACTTTTATTCATGGAACCCTAACAATAAAAAGTTAGAATTGAGTGTCGTTTCTTAATCATTATCTCCATCCATATCTTCTTCCATGGGCGTTGTCGCCTTCTTGTCCTTTATGGTCAATCTTTTTTCTTTTTCATTTCTCCTTCCCTTTTGAGATCTTGGTTTCTGAGTTGTCGTTTGGGTTTCTTCTTTGGATTCTTCTTTCTCTTCAGTGGATGATTGTTCTGCTGTTTCAGTAGTTGATGTCACAGGAACCGTTGTCTTAGTATCTTCATCTTCTCCGACGGATGTTTCTGTAGTTTCATCTACGAGGGTCGTTTCGGAGGTTTGGGCAGTAGTAGGGGCCGGAGTTGAACTGGAAGTGTCACTTTCGGTTGTTTGGGTTGATGGTGTAGAAGATTTGGTACTAATCGGAGTGGTGGACTCTGTCATAGCTTGTGTCGTGGTCGGACCAGCCGTTGGAACGAAGGGATTAGAACCTAAACAGAAGCATATTTCAACGCTAATAATAATTGTAAAGTCCTTTCGATATTTTGACCAGGAAATTTTAAGTATGAGGGAGTATTAAAACCTTGAAGTGTTTTATTAAAAGAGGTAGTCTCTAAGAAATGAAAGGAATCTATTTTATTATATTTAAAGTTTTTACAGCGTTTCACAGCTACCATCCAGTATTTTATGTTGTGTAGCTTCTGGTTTTATGAAAGCCATTGCAAAATAATACAAAATCTGGTTTTAATGCAGAAGTAAACGTTGCAAAAGTTAGTAAAATCTAGATGCTC
Source organism: Linyphia triangularis (assembly GCA_963978545.1). Taxonomy (NCBI): domain Eukaryota; kingdom Metazoa; phylum Arthropoda; class Arachnida; order Araneae; family Linyphiidae; genus Linyphia; species Linyphia triangularis. The sequence goes on from OZ021727.1 coordinate 20,764,999, forward strand.
ATTAAGATAAGCTTTTCAGCATTTAAATATTAATTTTGTGTGTGTGTGCGCTGTTTAAAAAATTTACTGTTTTTCGATCGGAAGGGTCAAAAATTTGACGAAGGAATAATGGGGATTCTAGTACAAATGTCAGGCTTGAAAAGTCACGGGTCCTGTAAGGAAAATATTTTAAATTTTCATCAGATTAAGTTTCACTGTAGATCATGACTAGACAATTAAGGATAGTTGGATTATTTCGTGTATTCCCAGGTAGCACAGCGGTATTGTCCAATGTCGGAAACAGAAATTCTGGGAAAATTGCTCAGGCCATGGTGAATTTTGAGCATCTTACCAAAAAATATGATTTTTTTTTCTAAATAAACACGTCAAGACCATCACAAAACATATATTTTCACCCCCTGTCCTTTCTTATTACACTACATATTAATTTTAAAACTCTGCACCAACGTTTGAAAACTTCCAATATATTTTACCCAGCACTGGATGAGATTTGCCAAGATCCGTAGCAAGCGGCCACATCGGGATTGGCCAGTGTCGAGCCGATAATGGCCAGAGGATTTATGCTACGGAGGATGTATCCTTAATTATTTCTGGAAAAAGTAGACAACAACGTTCTTTTGGAGTGTATATATTTTTTCATATGAAGGTAATTGCGTTTTCTAGAATTTTGGGAAAAGATAGGACACATCTGGTAACTTTCACAGAAACAGTTGCAACAAAACAAATGAAAACAAGTTATAACTAAAGCATTTACCTGGTGGGCAATTTTCGAGTGGTACGCATTTCCTGTAGTCGTTCATCAGATATCCATCCTGACAAAAGCATCCCGGATAGCACTGTCCGTCCTCTTTGCAAGTCGTGTCTCCATAATTGCTACACGTCGTGTTGCACTTCTTGGGACACAGCTGGTACGTCTCCTCATTCAGACACTTGACTGGAAGAATTAGAAAATCAGAGCAAACACCTTTCACCTGAAGGCTTGGTTTATTTTTTAGTTGAAATAATAGAGTAATCCAAAGAAGGTATTGAAAATCAAACACTTCTTTCATAGAAAACACCTTCGAATAGTAATGACATTTCAAAATTCATTTTGAGATTTTAACACTATAAGAAAAAAAGTAAAATGTGTTTCATTGTCTATTGAGGGTCTACTATATCTAAGGGCATATTAAAAAAAATTTCGTCAAAACTATTATTTATGGTTGGTTTATACGATCAACGACATATTTTTATGCACAATGACGGCTAATAAGGCCTGAACATAGGCGAATTCCGAACCACAACGAACATCCATTCCTATTCCGGGATTCGAAACCGGCACTTTTGGCATGCGTGGCCAGAGCGCTAACCACACAGCCATCAGGTGGGCACTTTTTAATGGGTTTTGTAGTAGTGGGACAAGAAATTAGACGTAACCTGACAATGCCTCATACACATTAGCATAGTAAAAGTTAAAAAAAAAAAAAAATTAAAAATAATCTTGCGTTTCTAAAAATTGAGCCTTAATAAAAAGATTCCATCAATGCTTCCGTTATCTATTATTTGAATACCAAAACAGTTTACTTTGAATTGTACTTTCTGTTCTTTTACCATTTAATAATTAAATACAGTAAATGTAATTAAACCGCCACATTTTCGAAGGGATATTATTCTTTTCAAAATTTCTGAAAATGTCTAGGCACATTAAATGTAATGTCAGTTTCCCTAGATGCTTTAACATTATTTACTTAACCAAAACTACCACAAAATGCGTTATAAATATGAAAACAAAATTGGACTCTTAGAATGCCGAAGAGCCGTGAAAAATAAATCTAAGAGCTCATGGTAGGGTACAAATACATTAACTAATTGTTTACAGTAGGTTTTACACTCAAATTCAATGATGGGTTTATTTGTTTTTTTATTAAAATATTAGTTTTAAAAGGCCGATTACAGTGGCATCTGTTAAGGTTAAATAGCAAAAACAGCCTTAGAGTTTATTTAATTCTTTGAAGGCAAAACTTTTTGGAAATATACACATTTTTTTCAATTTATTATTTTTGTTGATCCAAATAATTATTTTTTTAAATTCTAAAGCATTCAATTTTACTATATTGCAAACACTAGGGAACTACATCTTTTTAAAATTTGAAGCGTACAATGCTTTGATGCTAAATAAAAGTTTGCATTTTCTAATTAGGATATTAAAATATTATAAAATATGAATTTTAAATTGAATTTCATTTGGGATTCATTTCACTCTTTAAATGATTACGAATTGCTACATGATTTTATCTAAACATTTCCTAACTTATATATTCTTAACTTTTTAATAAAATGATACTAATTATATTTTTTCAAATTTAGAAACTAATAAATAAAATATTGGTAACGTTAATAACTCTAACAATTAATTTCCTTTTAAATAATATGATAATCTATATTTGTTAAAGAAATTAGGTTACTTAGCTATAGTTTAAAGTATACAAAGAATTCAAGATAACTTACAAATCGTATTTTAATGCAATATTATGCAAAACTAGCTTTAACAAAATATTAGGATCATATCTATTTATAAAGGGAGATATAAGAATATAAGAAATTTTATCAACAACATATGCTAATAGCTCCAATGCTGTGCACAAACACAATTAAGTTTGAACCCACTAATAATGTGATTACAAAACCTAATTAGAAATTACTTGAATTGATTATATTTAAGAAGATATTTGTCTTAGAAAGCATATATAAATGTATGGTAATAAAAAGTATTTTTAAATATACCACGATTTCCCCCCCTTTAACATTTAATATGTAATTAAATAACTTATTATAGTGGTAACTAATTAAATGATGGAATTATTTCTAGAAAAAATATCTTCTGGTTTGTAGCATTGCTTTTTGTGATCTTTTACTTAGAAATAATTTTAGCCACTGTTTGATAATTCCAACAATGAGTATTTTAACGGTAGTTTGTTATAAGAAATGGTACTTAATAATATCATGGCAGATAATAATGCTTGAACCAACAATAAAACTCAATTTTATGATATTAATTATAAATCATTATTGGGAACAGAGTAAGATTCGTATTTTTTCAATCATTTGAGTTCTTTCTGCGAAAATATATGCGTTAGAACAGCGATTTATAAGAATTACTTTATTGATATTGAATCATATTACGATGTGCTTCTACATTCGCGGCTCTTTTTATATAATGTAAGGTTTTGTTATATGTATAATTTTTGAATTGATATTATTTAGATTTATTTTCATTTTAACATTTTAAGATGTAAGTAGGACATAATTTATATCTATGGGATAATGTATAGTTACGGAAATGTAATTAATTTTTAGCTAAATTGCATCATTGGTTACGTTTTACCGTAAGGTGCTTCTTGGCGAATTTTCAACAAAGTCGCCAAGTTGAAAATGATTTCAAAGGTAATGTCGCCAAATCCAAATGATCAGTATTGTTGCCGGAAAACCAAGTACCACATTCGGCGCCAATCCATTAAAAAGTCGTCAAGAGGAACCTTAATCTTAATTGTAACAAATCGTCATGGTTAATTTCCACGTTTTAAAAATTGCATTGCCATGGAAACCTTTTTAATCCTTAATATAAAAAAAATTTAAATTGTGTCGGTAATAAGGAGCCTTTTCTACACGCTTCTTCATAGCTGTACATCAGGTCATAAGTTCTTAATGATATGGTCCAAAGATACTTACTACTTGATATGAGGACTTTTCCAATAGTTCTATCAATTGCTTTAGTTGTTATGAGAAATTATTAATTAGAAGTAACCAAGGATATAAACTTTGGCGACATTTAGTGACTTCAGTCTTAAATGTAAAGGTGTATTTCGTAACACTTTTTTTCTTAATTTGGCATTTTGAAATATGTCCCCAAGTTGACAAGTGTGGTGATAATTTTAGCAACAATTTATTTTTCCTAACTGCAATCTTAAATTATAAATTGAAGCCAAGATACAAATTTCCCATAGAATTACTGTAGAAACGTTGTTCCCTTCTAACTTTAAAGAACTTGGTATATTTCTATTATGGTACTCGTCCGTTAGACGGGTACCAGATAAAAATCAACAAATTGCCGCAATAACTCACTCAAACCAATGACCTTCCGATCATTTTTAACAACCCTATAAGAAACCAGGATAAATATACTTTAAATAATCGAAATTAAATGTTATAAAAATAAAAGTTCACAAGTTTAAGATATTACTTCCGCTTAAACATTTTAGCTTGACAATATCTGCGCTAAGATTCAGAATAGATGGCTTTTGGTAATCGTCTCAGTGCCTCAAATATTAACACATTATTAAAAGTGTTCTTATTTTTGAAGACGCTCATTTCCCATTATAATTGTTTTTTTCTTTCCTAACTCTCTAAAATGTCTCTCGTTTTTGTTCTTTCCTTTTCAACCACTAAAGATCTCAACCGTCACGTCCTGTCGCTTGTAGTGGGCAAACCCTGAACTTGCGACGACTTACTAAATGAAAATCAAATGCAATTACTGTGACTGATTTTCTCTTTTAAGATGTATTCCTTCATTGTTTTTAGTTTCCAATACCGAAGGTGGAAGCGCTACGTCCAACGTCGCTATAAGGAGACGGACGTCAACAACTGGGTGTGGGACACAGTTATCTGGCAGACCCAATCTCCAGAGCCCCACTACTCGGTGTAAGGCCCAAAGCTACGTCAGAAAAAGTGAGTTTTCGTATTTCTTTCTTTGTTTATTAGTTATACTTCCTGAATCTCTCCATACTTCCATCTACACTGCTAATGGAAATGTCTTAAAACAAGCCACAAAACTGGATAAAACTTTTAAGTACGGGTCGGATTCTGAGCCTAGAATTGTTTACAGATATCCTCTCAGAATTATGGTAGCCATAGGCAGTTCACTTGATATTTAAAAAATGACGGCGGTTGCTTTTTTGTTGGCGAAAATCCTCTTGGCGCAGAATCGGTACCGTACTTTGAATTTATTTTTAGTCTTTATTTTTAAGGTATTTGCGATGTTTGATATTGGGGGTGTTTTCAGACAGTGTTGAAATGTATGAATGGGTTGGGTAGCTTTATTCATACTGGTAAATATTTCAGACAGTTAGGTTCGAAATCTTTTCCAGTGTGATATACAGTATACTGATACTTCTCTTCGTTGAAACCTTCCTTGGTAATTAAAGCATACACTGTAAATACTTGTGTCTTAGATTAAGACTTCTTTTGGGCTCTGAATCCGAAAACACCTTTGTGTTTTATTTTAAGTAATTTCAATTTGCAGAATGGAACCGTGATTGCTGTAGTCAGAACCTGAATATAAGATGGACTAGAAATTGAAAACAAAATACAAATTATGAGTGATTTTTTCCCCTTTTTCTTACAGTTTTCAACATCATCATTAAAACCGTTAAATCAAGTACCACTTCATGAACATGGATGTGAGAAACTGTAATCTGGAAGACACATCCTTTAGACTAGTATTGCTCTATGTAGCTCAAGACCAAAACTGACGACCTAGATGGTCCCAGCCACTTACTCACTCGATCGACAGCAAAGCTCCTAAGATATCACGAGCCTTTATCTAAAAGTTTTCAACACCATCAATGAAACCGTTAAATCAAGTACCACTTCATGAACATGGATGTGAGAAACAGTAATCTGGAAGACACATCCTCTAGACTAGTATTCCTAAGAGATATTCCTATGGTCTTGATCTAATTAGCTCAAGACCATAACTGACGACCTAGATGGTCCCAGCCACTTACTCAATCGATCGACAGCGAAGCTCCAAAGACATCACGAGCCTGGAGCACTTGTTTCAATGATGAAATTTGTCTGATAAAACCATCTGAGGAACAGTTGTATCTATATGGTCATATTCACGTGCATATTCGATCGTCAGAAACCATCTAAACATCAAAGAACTTGGAGGACTTACCTTGATAAGAGACATCATTGAAGTCTCAAGATCACATGAAGAAAAGTGGTACCTAGATGGTCACATCCATGTGTACATTCGATCGACTGCAACCCTCTAAGCATCTCAACAACTTGGGGGACTTGTCTTGATGAGAGATATCGTAGACGTCTTAAGATCACACGAAGAAGATTTGTACCTATATCATAATACCTACGTGTATATCCGTTTGACATCAACCCTCTAAACACCGCGCGAAATTGGAGGACTTGTCCTTATGCGAGACTTCAAATAAGTGGCAAAATACTCTGATAAAGAGTCGTCTGCCTTCTCTTTAGATCAACCGAAATCGTCAAAACATCTTAAGAACCTAGAATTTGTCTTGATAACATACTCATATCCGTGCCATCTTAGTGACTTTTAAAGGTGTCATCCTTGTTCTTACATCTCCGTAATACCTCCATCAAATGCAGATGCGTAGGTCATATCATAATGAGAGTTTTCCCGAATGACGAAGAAAAACTAAACTTAAAATCATTCATCTGTCTAGTAAAACAAATGTATTCAATAAAGAAACACAACCAAGTTGAAAACTGAGTTATTTTTCTACGTTTTCTTATAATGATTGTTTTAGAAGAATATATTTTTTTTTGTTTTACGTTTTGCTTTTGTTTAAATTGCATTGAGATGAACGTAGATGTACTCATGAAATCTTCATGAAGGATCTTTATGACGAATACTTGTAAGTTCATTTTAATTTTGTTTGCATAGTACAACCTTTTCATCAAAAAAAAAGTGGTATATAATTAAAAAAAAAAAAAAAAAAATCATCCATATTTTGGACACAATTGTTTTTATTTTATTGATAATTAAATTAATTTTAAAATTTCCTAAACATATTTTTTAAATTTCATTTGAGTCATATTGTCAAAAATTACTATTAAAAAAAATTCTTTCCACTGTGACAAAATATTGGCAAATATGTAAAAATGCCATGGGTCACATATGAATGAGAAACGTATAACCCCTACCATCCTTTTTCGACATTTGGTTTTCCCCACTTCTTTCAATACAATACGAATGACGAATTTTTATTTAGGAATTTTGGTTCATCAACGTGATTTTCATCATTAAGTAAACATATTTTGGTACTCTTCCCGTTAGCCGGATATCACTTGGTGCAGATACCGTCAAGCCTAAATGTTTACACCGTTTAAATGACGTATAAATATACTACCAAGACTAAATGTTTACGATTTGTTATAGGAATTTTAAATGATTTGTAGGTTGTTAGTTTGGATGAGTTATTGTTGCAATTTGACAGTTTTTATCTTGAGGGGTCATCTATACATTAAAACTAAACCAAACTTTAAAAAATTTAATGGCAACCCCATACTATTAAACCATATTTAGATTTAGAATTCAAAAAAACCTGTAAATACCAAATTTCATAATTTTCCAATGAGTGGTTAAAGACTGAGAAAGGCGACTGTAAGTTTTGGACCTCATCGAACATCACTCTGAAACTCATATGGAATATCGAGATATGCAAGTTGATTAACAATCGCGTGGTCTGCCGAAGCGAATTTGGCCGGAAGTGTCCGAAAAGCGTGACCGCAAGTGCAATTTTTGGGTGCCAAAATACCTCATCGAACATCACTCAGAAATTCAAGGAAATGAAGAGAATTACCTACCGAGTAAGAATCACTTGATCTGCCGAACCGCATTTGACCGGAACTGTCCGGCAACAATAACAACTTTCGAAATAAATTAAAAATTCCAAAATTCCAATCAAACACTCTCCCTCATGATCGATGCAACGACAGCACGGAGTGTTGTTGTATGCGACGTCATTTCATGAAGCTTATTAAAAAATATATAGATATATCGTTTGGGCTAAAGATTACAAAATCGTTTGCTCTAGTGAAAGTCATATTCTAAAAATTGAATGATTGTATTCCGATATTTCTGATCAGAACTTTCTATATTGTATTGTTAGGCAGTTTCTATCTTTTCAGCAAATATCTTTTCAAAAATAATTTTATATATTTCAAAATGAAAGTTTGTTTATTGTGCAAAAAAGAAAAGAAATTGTTGGAACTCAACGAAGAATCATTCCAAAAATGCGCAGAAGTAATAAACTTCCGTAAAAAGAAGAAGATCAAGTATGGAAAGATTATTCTATCTCCATATCTTGTATATCATTTACGATGTTACCGAACGATTACGACGTTAAAGATAGAATATTAAAATGAATTGGATAACAGCATATCACCGAAAAATGTAAGTAGAATTAGTTTAATTAAGTGATATACGATGATATATTTACGTACCCAAAGCTGCACTTACGGGTTGATCTGCCGGACTGTTCCGGACAAATGCGGTTTGGCAGACCAAGTGATTCCTTCTCGTAAGGAATTATCTTCATTTATCTGGGAATTTCAGAGTGATGTTCGGGGAGTTATTTTGGCACCCAAAAAGTGCACTTTCGGATCGGTCTGCCGGACAGTTCCTGCCAAATGCGGTTCGGCAGACCAAGCGATTCTTACTCCGGTAGGTAATTATCTTCATTCCCCGTGAATTTCTGAGTGATGTTCGATGAGGTATTTTGGCACCTAAAAATTGCACCTGCGGTCACGTTTTTAGGTCACTTCTGGCCAAATGCGCTTCGGCAGACCAAGCGATTATTAATCAGCTAGCATAACTCTACCTTCCATATGAGTTTCAGAGTGATGTTCGATGGGGTCCAAAATTTGCAGTCTACTCTCGGACTATTAGAAATTTAAATGAAGTTAAAGAATTGAAAAACTAATATTAAAAGAAAAAATTACTTTTTAGGCCATAAATTCTTAATTAATTAGTATATTATAGTAATTTTTGCTTCAAATGATAATTTGTTAAATTCCAAACATAAATAGCCAACAACTTTTGCACCAATCAGTGTTATAATAATTAATTATTAATTAATAAAACAAGTTTTTAAAAATTTTAAGTAAAAACATGGGGGTTTTTTGGGTTTTTTTACCACATCGAAAATTTTTTCCTGATAGGTGACACTTTTCTCAACATAATGCACTGAAATTGAGTATATAGTATAAACGAAGTGTTCTAAATCGAATAAAAACATAAAAAATAGGGGTTCGTATTGAAATTTTCAAAAATGGAGTTAAATTTACTTAGTTAACTCCCCAAGAAAGAAAAAAATTCATCCATACATATAGAAAATCATAAACAAAACCTTTTGGTGCAAACCGCAAGATTCTACAATAATTAGAACCGAAGATATAGCCATCGTTCGGATTTTTTTGCGTACTGTACTATCGCTTAAAAACAAAAGATTTCGAATACTAGGTTATGTCCTTACCATATTCGCAATTGCTCACGTCCACGCAGTGTCCCAGGCCATTTCTCTTGAACCCTTCTTTGCAGTAGCATCTCTCCTTTGTCTCAGTGGCGTTGCTTACTTCCTCGTCATCGGCATGAAGGCAGTACTCGTCCACTGGTCCACTATCCGCCTTTTCCTCGTCACGACCGCACCCGAGTTCTAATTTAAAAACAATCATAGAACACATAAATGTTTTGGTTTTTAGTGTCAAGTAACCGTATGTTAACATAAGATAGTAAAACTATTATTTTCGGTCAAAAAAAGTATATTTTTTCTTTCCTTTTTGTATTTGTTCTTGTATCCGTATATTTGTGTGTTTGTGTGTACGCAGTCAGCAAAAATTCTCTAGCGAATTGACCTACAATGTTTAAATTTGGTGGGTTTGTTACTGGTGGTCATGCGATCTGCCATTAAGGTTTTCGTCAAAATTGCGCATACACATAATAAAAAAAAAAAATCACGGTTTTCAGTAATTATTAAAATATGGCTCTAACGATTTTTATCAAAATCGCTGTGATAATGCTTCTTAATTTTTTTTAAATATCTCCATCACCGAAACTCCCGTAAAAATGCTTTAAAAGTGCAAAAAGTTGAAAAACGAGACTCAAAGTTCTCTTCCCTTGAGCATCGCTCATCAACGACCATTTTTCTCTTCTCCTCTGTTTCGGATAATGTAAGAATTATCAAAAAGTATATCACCAAATTTGCCATTTTGGCGGGGTTCTTTTTGTGACCCATGTAATAATTTATCCCCAAAAATATCGTCAAACTGACCATTTTTTTAAATGAATGAAAATATTAAAATGTTAATAACACTATTCCACGTAAAAGTTAAATGTGTTGCCCAATATTATACTGTAATCGAAAACTGTGCGATGTTCCTTACCCTTAGTTTTTTTTTTATTATTATTTGTCATAATACAATAATCTCCAATAACCAATGAAAAGCAATTCAAAATAAAATTTTCGTATTACTTTGTTTCGAACTTAAACTCTCAGTAAGTTTGTGCCGAATGTAGGAATTTAAGAAACAACTTCCCATAAAAGTCTGATTAGTTTCAAAACAGTTCTACTACAAACAACGCAAGAATAAAATTAAAATTGCAACTAATGAAGATCTTCTTTCAAACAAATGCGATGATTTTAAAATGATCTAATAAAGGATTGCTTATAAGCTTACATAAAAAGAACATCGAATTTGGATTCAAAATGTATCTTCGAACTTATTTTTTCGAATATTATGGGTTATTTTTAAAGAAATGTATACATCTGGTAAAAAACAATATTAGAAAATACTTGTTGCACATACAAAATGTTATATATGTATGCTTTGTTTCTATATGTCATGTGTTTTCATGGTATTTTTCTTATTGATTTATTCAATAAAAAGTGTTGCGTAAATGGTTACCTACCTAATATATTCGATACCTATTTGTATTTTGCTCAGACATCATCAGCAGTCAATTACACCTGAATCGATCAATTTCAGTTAAATTTAATAAGATCTAAACTGGCGTGATTTAATAAAATATAAACTAATCGTGACCAATCAATATAGACTTATAGTCTAATTTCTTGGTTTGTTTAGAGAATTCTCACAGGTGGTTCTTGGCTTGCCTATATTATTCAAATATTCACTGCATGGCAGGAAGAAACGATCCGTTATATCTCAACTTTTCTTTCCCTCCACAATATCACTTTATTCTTAATAATTTATTTAATAAACATTTATAAAAATTTGAGCGTTAAATAACCGTATATGGGTCATTCCATGTCAAATCAACACAAAAAAGTGACATTTTCAACCCGACCCCTTCAGAATTTAATAAAATTTTGTTCACTTGTTGGGTTTATATAGAAAAGAAAAAATGGCCAATATTAGGTTTGAATATCGTTTGGTTTCTGAAATACGGAGCTTCAAAAATGGACCAAAAGGTCAAAATTTTGCAATTCTTGCTTTATATATCTAGTTATAATTTTGTCCCTAATTATCATAAAACATTGATTTTGGTGTCAAAAAAAAGATAAAGATTTGATCTTTCTAATGATGTATTATTTATGGATATTTTTCTAAATTTTCATTTTAAGGTCAAACGATTTGACCTTTGACCTTGAATATCTCAAAAAAGGGTATTTTTATTTTTTTCACAAAAATATATGTTATTCTTACATTAATTCTCAACACAAATACGTTAGTTTCATAATGGGACCGCAATGGGATGCCAAAATTTAAATTCAAATGTAAACTTTTGTCCTTAATTTCACGCAATAATCGTCATCCTCAAAGTCCTTTTGAAATAGAAGCAGGTGTGTCAAACTTAAATCTTACTTTAGAAACTATTAAAGAAACTCCATTAAAAAAGAAAAGGCTTTCCGAAGCGAAGTATTCAACAATTAAATTCAATAAAATAAGCACCGCTTTGAAAAATAAAGTAATGAAAATTGTGTATAGGGTGACTTGTCTTCCAACTCGGCTGAATTGGATATTATAAATCAATTGAAGGAAAAATTCCATAGCACCAAGGATAAAAGTTTACAAATACTAACAGTTTTAAAGAAGAACTGGTCAATCAAAAAAGTAGAAAAAGAATTTGGACCATCCAACTACTTGGTAAAAAAAGCAAAACTACTTGTTAAAGAAAAAGGAATTTTTGCATCCCCTAATCCCAGACCAGGGAAGATGTTACGTCCTGAAACAGCAAAATGTATAAAATCCTTTCATAATAGTGATCATATAAGTAGGATTATGCCAGGTAAAAAAGACTTCGTATCAATGAAAATTGATGGGATAAGGAAACATGTACAGAAAAGGCTGGTGTTGTGTAATCTCAAAGAAGCGTTTAAACAGTTCAAGGATGAGTTTCCACATTATATAATTGGATTTTCTAAGTTTGCTGAGATGCGACCAAAAAACTGTGTTTCGGTAGGAGCAAGCGGAACACATACCGTCTGTGTTTGTCACATCCATGAAAATGATAAACTAATGCTAATCGGATCTCATTTAAAAGAATTAAGTAAAGAAATTGAAACTCCGTTAGATTCCTATAAAACCTGTAAATCAAAAATTGTTTGTAATCCTCCCCAAACAATATGTTACTTGGGAAAGTGCAGCAATTGCCCAAAGTTCGAAGAATTTAAGAGGTGCATTGAAGATCATTTTGATGAAAATGGGATTACAAGAATTACGTACAAGCAGTGGATTAATGTTGACAGATCTACCCTTGAAACTTTGTCTAGCCCTTGTGATGACTTTATTGATTCGTTTCTGGATAAACTTACCAAACTTATACGGTATTCATTCATTGCTAAGGAACAATCGCCTTTTTTTAGTGCTTGTAAGCAAAATCTGAAATCAGGTGAATATGTAGTTGTTTGTGATTTTTCTGAAAATTACTCCTTTATTCTTCAAGATGCAGTTCAAGGATTCCACTGGAATAATTCGCAAGCATATACATCCATTTGTGGTTTATTATTGAAGAGACACTGACCAAGTCGTAGACAACTTAAACTTCGTAGTAGTTTCTAACTGTCTCGACCATGACGCAACAGCAGTTCACTTATTCCATAGGCATTTGATCGAATTCAACGGAAAAAAATTCAATTTGAAACCTAACAAACTTTTGTACTTTTCTGATGGTGCAGCTTCTCACTTCAAAAATCGAAAGAAAAAAAAGTATAAACCTGTGTTTCCATTAAAAAGATTTTGGAATTCAAGCAGAATGGATTTTTTTTGCCACTGCCCATGGTAAAGGAGTTTCAGATGGCAATGGAGGTACCATAAAAAGACTAGCCGCTCGTGCCAGTTTGCAGCGCCCATATAAAGATCAGATAATGACTTTTCGACAGTTATTTGAATGGGCAACTGCCAATATTGTAAAGGAATGCAGTTTGCATATGTAACTTCCTTACAGTATGAAAGAGAAAAAAATCTTCCTTCAGAAACGATTCTTAACAGCCCAAAATATTCCAGGTACTCAAAAATTTCATGCATTCAGACCCATTTCTATCAACCAACTTCTGTGCAAAATGTATTCTAATTCCATGGTCGAAAAAAAAGTCAAACAAAAAAAGAAATTATAAAATCAATAGTTACATATGCAATGAATCAAGTGAAAAAGAGTCACAATAATTAATAGAAGTTACATATGTTAGGAAGCTACTTATGCATCTGATAAATTGGTTTCAACAATAGTTTAAAGATAATGTATCAATAGAAAAATTGTAAGTATTTCTGTTTTCTAATTTCGAAATATGATTTTTTACAAATAATTTGTATGAACAAATGATTCTGATTGCATACAACATTCCTTTTAAATAATTATCTCAAAAGCTAAATATTACCAATTATCTATGCCATGTTTTTTAATTTTACAGCAAACGATGTTTGCATACTTAATGCAATGCCGAAAAATGCAATTTTTTCAATGTATAAGTAAGCAATTAGTTTTTGCTCTTAAAGTTAAAAAGTTATAACAAATCGAAGATAAATAATTATAATTTTTAGTTAATAATTAAGGCTAAAGTTTTATTTGCATTACATGTATATAAAGAGATTTTAAAAGGAAAAGCTATTTGCATATAAACAGTTTCTGTAGGATAAGAGTGCGACTACAGTTACGATTGAAATTTATAACTTGGCATCCCATTGTGGTCCCAAAATGAGACTAATATATTTGTGTAGAGAATTTATGTAAGAATAATATATATTTTTTTGAAAAAAATAAAAATACCCTTTTTTGAGATATTCAAGGTCAAATGTCAAATTGTGTGACCTTAAAATAAAAATTTAAAAAAATGCACATAAATAATACATCATTAGAAAGATCAAATCTTTTTCTTTCTTTTGACACCAAAATCAATATTTTAGGATAATTAGGGACAAAATTATACCCAAATATGTAAAGCAAAAAATACGAAATTTTGCCCTTTTGGTCCATTTTTGAAACTCTATATTTCGGAAACCAAACGAGATTGAAACCTAATATTTGGCATTTTTTCTTTTCTCTATGAATCTAATAAGTGAACCAAATTTTATGAAATTCTAAAGGGGTCGGGTTGAGAGCCGTGTTGATTTAACATGGAATGACCCATATTTAAGAAGTCTTAGTATGGATCATTCTCTATATTCGCTATGCTACAATCTTTTAGTACTTCATAGTGGCAGAAATAGGCAGCCAGAATATAGTGCAAGCTAAACTAAACTAGATATATATCTACTTAAGTCGATTCGAATATCCCCAGTAGCGCAAATCCGCTGGTCAATATCGGTTCGGTTCGACACTGTCCAATTCCGATGTGGACCGTTATAGACTGGCCGCTGCTACGGATCTTGGCCAATCTCATCCACAGCTGGGTAAAATATATGGGAAGTTTTGAAATGTTGATCCAGAGTTTTAAAATTGAAATATAGTGCTATGAGAAAAGACGGAAGGATAGAAAATATATTTTGTGATGGTTTTGACAGATTTATTTTTTGAAAAATCGCGTATTTAGGAACGATGCTCGAGTTTGGTATGGACTGGCTAATATTCACAGAACACCCGTTTCCGACATTGGCCAATACCGCTGTGCTATCTGGGATTGATTAAATCTACTTTAGGCATCCCCTATTGACAAAATATTGCATCGGAATAATTGTTCTTATGCATGAGAATGACATTTTATATTGCATTTTTAATATTTAATATTTTAGTTATAATATTTTAGTTATAATATTTTATATTTTAGTTAAAATATTTAATATTTTAGTTATAATATTTAATATTTTATTTAAAATATTTAATATTTTAGTTATAATATTCAATAGTTTTATTTAACATAAATCTCTGATACTGGTTTTTATGTTTTTCAATTGGGGTAACTTTTTGGGATTATATCGGACATTCTGCTTCCATGTAGCAACGCGCTGAAAGAGTACGTGCAATGGTTTCATAATATTTATCAATTTTGTACAATAGTTTTGGTTTTTCTCCAAATAAATTAATTTGTTTTTCTATCTTTGTATTTAATATGCATGAGAAAGATGTTCTTTACTTACTTGGCGGACAATCATCTGCGGGGACACACTTCCCCTCCCAATCCCTGAGGTAGCCCTCCTTGCAGTAACATTTATGTTCGCACTGCAGGATTCGACAGCGCATCACGCCGCACCATTCGCATATCGGCCCGCACTCTCGAAACACTTCGTTTTCACCGCACTGCGCTGTAGAAATACATCGTTGGAAGAACTTGTGTTAATAATGAGATGCATTGTAGAAAAACTGCTCAAAAACTAGCAATAGTTTTCTATATTAAAAGGAAGTTCTGTATTAGAAGACAAGATACCCTGACCTCACTGATTACGCTGTAGGATGGATCCTTCCGCCGAAAAGATATAGTTCCAAGCAAATCACAACTTATATGGTAATATTGTTAACCTCCGCACATAGTTTTGTATTAAACTTAAATATAAGTTGATAAAAAAAGAAAATAAATGCTTTTAAGTTTAGATTTTAATTAATGTTTTACTTTTATTTTATAACCAGGGATACTACAAGAGTTTTAACGAATCCGACCACACATCATTCCTATCAGCCAATCAAGGTGTAGTAAAACCGCTTCACTCATCGTTGTAGGGTATTCAGTGAGCTCAGTGTATGTTGTCTTCTAGTATAGTAAGGATCATTCCCTTATACTCGCTATGTTACAATCTTCTTGCCTAATAGTGTCTATAGAAACTACTTTCTATAAAACTTTCACATTTTGTGAGTAGATATGAAAATGATCACTTAATGAATAGACATAAATTGTTGTGATTTAATGTCTATCTATTATAAATGAAAATTAAAATAGCAAAACACAAAACCAGGTGGAGCCACTGCACATGCATTGACAAAAGGATTTCAAACATAAATTAAAATATATTAAACGCTATTTCCGAGTTTTTATTTTATGTCATTTCATTAATTGATTATTTAAGTACCTTTTCACCAAATTTCAAGGTGGTTATGCAAAGTAGTTTCTAAATGCACTCAGCTAGAAGATTGTAACATAGCGAGTATAGTGAATAATCTTTACTTATATAGGAACTATTTGAATGAAAATATGATTGTTAACACCAATCCTAGCTTTGAAGATTAAACTTAATCTATACAAATCAATAAAATGGTTAGTCATCATATAAGGATCTGAGACATGGAAACTTACGATGGATGGAGCTTCTCGTCTGTTTATTTGCTTATTACTAGATAACTCTTACTCAAACTCTACAAAAATGTGGCGTTTTCAACCCCCACCCCCTTTAGAATTTAATACTTAATGAAATGTCCCGTTTTTTCATATTTGTAGAAATGGGAGGAATATTCCCAATATTATGTTCGAAAATCATATGATTTTTGAAATACCGTATCGGTTAAAATGTATAAAAAAAAATGTAGATATTCGCATAACAAAATTATCTCAGTTTTCTTTCTAATTATTGAGGAGATTTAAATTTAATATCGCTAAAAAGTGTTTAATTAAAGATTTTATTGATTGAAGCACATGTGGGTATAAGGGATTTTTTTTTACCAGCAATAAATTCGATAACGATATCGTACAAAAATTTTGCCAAGTAGGGAGTCAAGTTAAAAACTAAACCTTTACTCAGGAAAAGTCATACAAATTAAGATGGAAAAATCGCAGACTCGATACTGCATTTCCCAGGATAAAGATGACTTAAAAAATGAAGCATAATTTTAAAAGTGAGTGTGTTCAAATTTATTGTAAGGTAACTTTTTGGACGTTGGTGATTTGGCGCCGAATATGGCAACCCACTGCCCGATTGGTTTTACGGCAACCAAGTAAATATTTAGATTTGTCAACACGGCGTTTTGACGCCATTTTGAATTTGGCAACCTAGCCTTTTGAAGTCATTTGCAATTTGGCTACTTTTTTTGAAAAGAAGCAAAGATCCACCTTACGCTAAATCGTAACCTAAAAGTGTATGTAATAAGCCATTTTCATAAATGTCAATAAAGTTATCTTAGTGTTTTACTAACATGGTCGATTCAAAAATCAGTTTCATTTCTCCACATATTCACCTAGCATGCTATCGCAAGGGATGAATTTGTGTCACAGCCTTTTGTTAGACATATGCACCACTTGTTGATTTCTAATACCAAATATTCAGTAATTAAAAATCGCTAGTACTCAGATTTAAACAACTCCATTTCAATTTTGTCTATGAAATCCACAAACCCTTACAAAGTAATTTTCTGGGTCTTGTGTGAGTACGTGTATTTAGTGTTGTTTAGAGAGTTTATGCAAATCATCTTTATATGAATCCCCTATCCAATTTGTTTATTGACAAAAGGTATATTTTTTTCTCTATGTTAGTGAAACTGTATTTCAATACACGTTTCGTATGTTAGTCTTAGTGGCACTGTTGTTATTGTAAAATTTCCATCTTGTTCTCAAGTATTGAAAAGCATTTTTTACATGTGTTTTAAATTTAAAATATTTTAGATGCTATCTCTAATACCGCCATTTACAAATGAAACCCTTCAAAATGCTCTATATGTCAGAAACAACCCAACTCTACATGCAGTTATGGACCTAGTATGGAGCATAGTCGTATCACAGCCAAACACTTTTTCACAGTTTTTGACCAACAAAATGGGCAGAATGTAAATACCATGGGGGTAAAATGCACCACAATATTTGTATGGTTTTCAGCGGAGAACACACGAGTGGCACTATATTATCTTTGTTCATTGGTTGGTTGTTTTCAGATTATCTGGCACCGTCAGCAATACGAGGGCTATAATGCACCAAAACATTCGTCATTAGACAAGCCAACATACATTTACAAACACCCATGCCTTACACGGGACTCGAACCCGCAACCTCGCGACGCTAACCACTATACCGTTTGGTCGGTCTTTGTTCACTAAGATTATGCCAATAGAAAACTGTACCCCTTCCTATTGAATATCTTTGATAATCTTTAAACATAATGAGGGCTAACGATGTATTTGTGATATATTTTTTGATTCGTTTGTACGTTCAATGACCTATTTTATGCACAATGACAGCTAATCAGGCCCGGACCTACAGCTTGACGTAACAGGGATTCCGAACTACAAAATATATATTTTAATATACTTGAGAGCTATATTGAAGATGTATTAGGTGCTCAATAAAATTCATCAATCAAGGTAGATGTTACATAACAACCAAAAAAGTAGCACTACGTCAAACCCGTTTGACAGTTATATAATAATGATATTTACATTACAAATGCCATTTAAGCGGACCATAAAGATAACCTACTACTAGAGGGTCAACCGTAAGCGACTAAAATGTTTCTAACGGTTTTTTATGTCATTCGCTTATGAGATCTTAAAATACATTACCTTTTGTCGTTAGGAAAATCGATAGTTTGATAGAGGGAAGTATAGTTAAGAAATTCTCGACAGCAGATGACACTTCGAAGTTTTTTTTTTTTTTTTTTTTTATATTTACTCTCACTCCGATGTATTTTAAGAGAACTTGACATTGAAAAGTCTCCACGCTATCTTCCGAGTCAATATTTTAAGAAGTGTAATGGCAAATATTTCGCGTTACATCTTTTGGACACACAATCGGATCTCAAGAAACGAAACGTCTTCAGGGCTTTTCGAGCTTCAGAAACTTTATATCTTGCAGTTTCCTTTTGATCGATAGAGTTGAATTTTTTCCTCTCCATAGTTCAATTATATACTTATAGACTTTAGACGTATAGAGTTTTTATTTGCAAAAAAAAAAAAAAAAAAAAAAAAAATAGAAGTCTTACCTTAATACTTTAAAATTTTCGTAGACTCAATTTTTGCGTACTTTGTAAATTTTTTTTTCCAACAATATCACTTTAGAGTGTATAATTTCAGTTCATTCCAATATGTATAGGATTGTTATTAATTGAAAAACTTCCCTAGTTTTTACTTTTAACTTTTTATTTATTCAAAAAGAGATCTGTGTGGTCTTAGTGGATAATTTGGATGACAATCACATTATTTCAAATGAAAAGATGTTCTTTTACTGATTAATTCTAGTTACTGACCTGAAATAAGGAAGTTTTTTTCAGAGACGGACTATTTAAGAGGCACTCCTAGTAAGGATCGTTCCCTATACTCACTATGTTACAATCTTCTGACCCAGTGCATTTAGAAACTACTTTGCACAAAACTTTGAAATTTGGTGAGTAGGTACGAAAATTATCACTTAATGAAAAGACATCAATTAAAAACTGGAAAATAGCGTCTAATATATTTTATTTTGTATCTTAAATCCTTACGTTAGTGCCTATGCAGTGGTTTCACCTGTAATAGTTTTTTTTTGTTTTTTTTTTGTTTTTTTTTTTAATTTTAATTTATAAAATAAAATATATTAGACTCGGTTTTCAAGTTTTCAATTTATGTCTTTTCATTAAGTGATCATTTCCGCATCTACTCACCAAATTTCAAGGCTTTATACAAAGTAGTTGCTAAATGAACTGGTTCAGAAGATTGTATTGAAGCGAGTATAGGGAATGATATACTCTAGGACTTTTCCTCTTAGAATCTCCTGCTTCTATAATATGATTAAACGATTTTGTCGACATCGGAGCTATATAGTTGCAGTCTTCTAACTTTCATAAAGTAGTTACATCGAAACTCCTTTAAGGGGACATGGGACACTGAAACTACAAAAATATCACCAAAAATGACTTTTTTGTTTTCGTTCTATAAAAATTACTGACTTCCCTAGCTTTAATTTCACATTTGAATTTTGAAAATCTGAGGATTTTAAGTGGTAAAATCTTTATTTTAACTAACTATTTTAACGTGTTGCACACTTGTTGTCAAAAGTCAAAAATGCATTTTTCTCAGCTTCGCTTTTTTCATATTTTACATATGTTCGAAAAGCTCCTTGCGATTCATTTTCTGATAAATCCTCCTAATTTTTTGTAGAAATATTTTTATGTATTGTAAAGAGATACGCTCATGCTTTTTTATGTCACATAATTTTTTTCTAATTGTGAAAATATTTATAATATATTGATAAACAACTTTAAATTTTCTTTCATGTTCGTTAAAATATTGTGTCGCGAGGAGCATTTTGAAAAAAGTTAAAATTTCGTATTATTTTAATGTATTTTTCTCAATTATTTACTATCTATTTCATATTATCTGCTCAAATTTTGTTGTTGTCTTATAAGTCCTATCTTCTATGTTTGTGCAAATTTTATTTAATTCTAAGCAAAACTGAAGAATTGTTAGTAAAAGTGTCCCATGTCCCCTTAATCCAATTGTTTTACAACAATGTTTCATCAAACTGTTTAAAATAATGGAATCCAATGGGTTTAAATGAAGAAAAAGTAGATTTGTTTAGTTATATCTTGGAACATTATTACTAAACAGTATAAAATGTTTACTGCAATGTTTATAAATTCCTACAGCTTCACATCATTGCACTGATCAGTAGTTAGGAGGAAGTAAAATCTTGTAAAATTGCCCAACTGGAGCTATTTGGCATTCAGAAGGTGAACATTAAAAGAATTCGTATGGATTCATTTCTTTAAAGAATGTGGTGGTAAGGGACAAACTACTGACGAGATTCGAGTAGTAGAAGCTCCACTTTTTAGCTTTCTTCAATCGATCAAAAAGTCCAACCATATGCAAAGGGTACACCACAGATGTTGTTTATTGGCAATTCCATCATTCGAGGAATTGAGGACTAGAAATAGAAAACGGCCCAAGTTATATTAAGAAAAGAAAATGCCCTGAAACCGAGTCCGATCAAAACGATCCTCTATAGCTGTGACGTCACTACATCCTTTCGCTTCTATGGTTATCGTGAGGTTTCTGCCAAATAGTTGGTGTGTGTTTGGCATCGGTGTTTGGTAGACAATTGCAATATCCCATACAAATTGGCGCGATTTGCGAGAAGCTTGCAAAACTGGTTTCCGCTGCTGCGTTTCAAGTCAAATTGTTTCATATGTAGTGGCATCAAATTTGATTCGAGCCAAATGTGTCGTTTTCTCGCCAAAATCTAACAAGCTATTTTAGGTTGTAATTAAAAAAAAAAAAAAAAAAAAACGCAGAGATTAGACATTTTTGTGTTTATGGTTTTTTCGAAACATTTAGAATTGAATAAAAAAAAAAATTAAGCGTGGGAATTCTCCAATAGTTTTCAAATGTATATAGTACTTACGAACAGGACATTTGTGGACGTGTTCGCAGGGCCCACCAGGCTTCAGTCGTACGAAGTTCATGATGCAGTCGCATCCTTTCTGCTTGCATTCGCCGAAGTCGCAGATGCCTCGATTCTCGCAGTCGGTGCAGTTGCCGATGCAATTCTTGTAGATCTCGTTTTCAGGACAAGACGGTGGCGGGACGTTTTGCGATGACACGAACAGGACTGAAAGAGAAAATAAACACTAAATAAGATGGATAAATACATAAATCCTCAATTAGAAGCAACTTAAATTGTCCCTTTATAAGGCAGTGAGAAGTATACCTCCCACGAATTTCCTTAATTTTTATTTCCCCACTTATGATTTGTGCCGGGACCTCAAAATTAATTAAATTTTCGACTTCGACCAGCACGACAACTCAATTCTTTATTTTAAAATCGTAAACGCAGAGGATGACCTGTAAATTTCCTGAGCAGCAAGAAAACTATTCCAGATGATGTACGATCTGTCAAAGTTGATGACCATATGCAAACTTTACAAAAACATGTAGACGTTGCCATTTGGCGTCCACTAAAGCACATGATATGAGAACAAGACACGTTTAAAGCTTACAAAGTCCCACTATGTGTTGATCCCTGCTTTTTGAAATTTCATGAAAAGTGATAGTTATAAATTCTTAAATTTTTTAATGCAAAATACATCTAATTTAGAATTCCTTTTGTAGATTTTAGTACTTGCATATTACATATCATAAATATCATGTGATGTGATATAAAAAGAAATGTAAAACATAACATAGCTCCCAGTGGACGGCTGGAAACATACTTCCCCATAAAAAAATGGTTTTAAAAATCCAATTAATTTTTTGGCGATAAGCTAAATTAATTTCTTTTTATAAATCAATCTCTATCCTAAAAATATATAAAATAACATTTTTAGAAAAAATGATCCTGTAAGTAAGGATTAAAACAGGACATTTTAGGGTAAAATTCCAGAGGAATAAGACACGAATGCAGGACACCTTTCCATTTAAAAATCAATCGAAAAGTGTTTCTCGCCACTTGAAATTCGGGTTGGACATAGCAGTCCGAATTGAGTTTCGAAGTTGAATGACCTTTTTTTTTTTTTATCGTACTACCCACCCAGGTATTGCTTTTGAAAAACATGAGAGCAACTTAACCAACAAAATACATACGCCTGTAAGTAAATCCTTAGTATTTTTTTTTCCTTAAATACAAATTGAAAAGCTCTTTTGAAAAACTTGGGAGCGGCTTTTACAAATCGAATTTTCAGATGACATATTGAATCATCTGAATAGTAAAAAGTCCAAAAATACGCATCTGTGTGACATTAAACGAAAAGCATATTTTAACGATATCAAACTTGAAGTTTTTATATAAATAATTTAATTTAATATCATTAAAATGGGATTTTATTTGATTTAATGCAAATGTGTATTCATTTAAGAAAAACATTGTATCTCGATTTGTAATGCAAGAAATACCAAGAGCAACGTCGAGGATTTCAGAAACCATTAGACATTAAAATGTAAAATTACTCATTGTTTTTCTTCCATGCTCTTATGATTCTAACGCAGCGTTCCCCACTAATTTTTAATACTATTTCAAATAAATTACAATTATGTAAAAAAAAATGTCCGTTCTGTGAAATATGATTTTTTTTTAATCTTCTGTGGTGCCGACGGGCCGCAGAAAAATCTGTAACGTGCCAAATTTGGCCCGCGGATCGCGTAGTGGATAACACTGTTTTAACGAGATATAAAAATCATGTTAAGTTCATTAGAGATGACTTTGAAATGTTACTGTTATGTTGAATTCATATGAAATGACCCTATTCATACATCAGTACAATAATTTTGCTTCCGACCTCTGAAATATTCAGTTCAACTAAACTACATACGCCTACCTCAACTTTCTCAGTCATATTTCCACACTATATAAATTTGGAACAGATAGTTTCAGACAGAGAGATGGAATATCTAAAATCTACCATCAGTCTTCTTCGTGACGGTTAATAAATAAGATCTTGAAGGAAATCCCTCCCCTTTCCTCTTCTATAAGACAAGGTATGATATTCCGCAGGTTTTGATTAGGGAATTCTACCTTAAATTGAGTTATATCTATGTCCTCCGGCATTGAAAAGAGAAGCCATTAAGATTCCCGGAGGGGGAAGAGTCAGCCTTCACTTTCGGACAGTTGAATTATAAATGATGCAAAGTATGGCTGATGGATGCAATTGGATGAGAACCTAGAGAATGGAGAGGATTTTAAATGTTTAAAGGCACCTAAGTCCGAAGTTGTGGACAATTGAAATTCTGCGGTGGTATTTGGAATGACAGTCCTGAAGCCTTAATGAATTAAGTTCTGGTTCAGTCACTTGAGTGAATGTCGTAAAGGTGTTCTGGGTGAGTGATTAGGCTTATATCAATTTTGAATTCGTGAGAGGTAGACTGGGTAGAAATAATTGGATCTTATTTGTTTGGAGATGTCTTTGATACAATTTCTGCGGTGGTCCCGTGAGTTCCAAATTTTTAAAGGCTAGCGATCTTTTGATGTTTTCTTATCTCATGCACGGATTCCCTTTCACCAAAAGAACTACAGGTGGTTATCAAAATAATGGAAACATCTGTGAATAAAAGGGGCATTTACGAATACGCTTCGTAAGCATTAAAATATAATCCTAGGTAACAGTTTTTCTTTAATATAAAATCATATATCTCATACATAGATTTAGTGAAGTTGTATACGTCTTGGATTTTTTTCAAAAGCGTAAAATGTCCGATCTTACAGACTTTTAAAGAGTGCAAATTGTAGGAGCCCGACTAGCTGGAGTTACTGTGACTGAAACATCACAGCTTTTAGGCGTTTCTAGAGGTACTGTGTCTAAAGCCATGACAGCGTACACACAGCGCGTCAAGACTAGCTCGACAAAGAAAAATAGTAGCCTGAAGGAGAAGCTAAGTGAAAGTGACCGACGGGGTTTGAAGCGGATTGCAATGCCTAAAAAGAACTGAGGAATGGTACAATATTTCTCTAAACATTATTCAACTCTTGTATGATTCGCTACCAAAGTGAATACAAGCAGGGTTGTAGTGCTAAAATTTTTTGACTGGTACGCAAGCTTCCCATCGTGGTGCTAATCCCAACTGTAGCCTATAGTTGAGGTATTTTAATAATAAAATGCAAATTTCCAATATTTTACATAATTTACCATACAAAAAAAAGCTAATACTCTTAATTTACGTATTTATTTTCGTACTAATTAAAATTTATGAGTTTTTATTCATTAGTTAAAAAATTGTGGCGATACGCCATACTAGCTCTCAAAAAAGTATCGGTACGCGCCGGCTCAACTACACCCCTGTCCATTGACAGTAATAACAAAATTATCAATTTTCAAGCAACTCTTAATAACAAATAATAAATTTTAAAAATAAATACGAAACGGCCTTAAAAAAATAGCCGATATTATTTTGAGAACCAGTACGCCGTACCGGCTCTCAAAAAATACCGTTATGACGTACCGTCCTGAATACACCCCTAAATCCAAGGTGTATTACATGCTAAAGGTGGCATGTGGAAGGATGGTGCTTTCTTTAGCAAAATAATTAGCCGTAAAAATACAACTATGAATGCATATGATAAATGATTGACAAGGAAGATTGGAAACAGTATTATGCTGTTAGCTGTAAAGTGGCTTGTGTTAAATGCTTAGAATTGAACTAAAAAGTTTATCCAAAGATTTGAAAGAAAAATTCAATTGAAAAAAATTAAAAGAAATCTATATTTCAATATATTTGTATTTGTGATAAATTCAGATAAGAATGAGTTATGTATATTTACTGAAAACACTGCCTATGTAAGTATACAATGATGACAATTTAAGAAAGAAGAACTTTGTACTATGCAATTTATTTTTAACTTTATAAGTACAAATACCAATGGTTTTAGGAAATTTGTTCCTATGCATTATATATTCAAACTGTTTTGATTTTAATATGATATACGAGAAGGTTAATAAAAAGAAAAATTATAATTGAGGGACTGAGAAGCAAAGGGGTTTAAGTAACTTTTCTTAACTTTTGAGAAAATACACTTTAAAGCTCCTTATTTATATTAAATTCTATGAAAATTATTTGTTGTTAAAATATTAACTTCTGAAATGAAGATATCACTAGCTGTTTTTACATATGCCTATTATGAATTTTAACAAAAAGTAACAAAATATGTTACTTATCTCCATTCATTAAAAAAAAATCACTTGGAAAATAACTAGTCAACCACATAAAATTAATATTTTGTGTTAATCACATTCTTAGAGTTTAATAATTAGCTACTACAAATTTTTTGCTCACTAGTGCTTAATCTACGTACTATTTTTTTATGTATATCTTGAAATAAGTATAATTAATATTAATTCAGTTTTTACAACATACATGGAAAAATGTCAAACATCTCATGCACACCTGCGAAATACTTTGTAAGGAGTTGTAGATATTACAAAGGTAACTTGCATCTATAACTTTAATTGCTTTCGGTAACTTTAATTGCTTTCGGTATTAAAATCTCTCAGAACAGGTCGTTTCATTTAGGTACCTATCTCATTTTAAAATGTTTATTACATTGGTGCGGCGTTGTTTCAAAGCATTTCTCCACTTTCAATTCATATGAACTTTACGTTTCGATTGTATCACAACGTAATAAGTGATTTCGACTTTTAATTAGCAGATGAAAATATATTAATCACAGTTTATTAGTCATTGGTTTAATAACATTCTTTTAGGTGAGCAATACAATTTTTTTTTTTTTTTTTTTTTTTTTTTAAAGTGAAGCTGTTTGATTTCTCTGGTGACTTAGCATTTGATTCCAACTGACTATACATTGCAGATTTAAAACAAATTTATCGGAATACTCTTTTAAGCAATCTGTGATAGAAGATAACTCGATAGCATGAAGTCGTAATTGCGTAGAACCATCATAAAAATCAATTTATTAGATCATTAAAATAATTATAATTTAGTTTCTTTATAGATACTTGTTAATTATATATCTTTATTTCTGATACAGTCATTTTTAAATGAAAGTTTATTTAATATTGTTTTTTATTGCATGCTGATATAGTATTTAAAGAATTGAGATATAAGAAAACGATGGTTTGGCGGGATCTTTTATAAGCAATCGACGTCAAAACCTTTACATTTTATAACTCCTCTCCAACATAAAAATATTCTCAAGCAACAAAAACTAATTTCGTATGAACTATAATTTTAGAAATGATCGCAACAAAATTAAATGATAAAAACATCAATTTTTTGTGTTTGTATAAGAAATGGCAACAATGAATCGATTTTTTAATTAATGGGTCGATGAAAAAGAGAGAGAAAAAAAAAAAAGAAAAAAAAAAAAAAACACGATTTGACTTAGGGTAGCTTCGGAAATAACATTCCCTGTGTATCAACTTTGTTTTACAACAAATTTAAGTGCACTTTTTAAAAAAAAAATTTTAAAAGATCTACCAACAAATTTCGTTGTTCAGCAAATGAAATCGAGCGAAATGAAAATTCTTAAACAATGTTGAAAAACAGTTCAAGGAATGTACCCGCTCTGGATGATTAGAATATAACTGAACGAAATTAAATGAAGACAAAACGTGTTTCAATTCTACCTAAGTTTGTTGTAAAATAATTATTTCATTCACACTTCCCCTGCATTATTTTTAGGAAAATCGACCAACAAAGTTGCGCAACCCCTATTGTAGTAGATACAACCAGGGGTCGAATCTTATGATTTTTTATGGTTGCCCTAAGGACAAGCACTGAAGTGATATTGGTTGTCCTCAAGTAGAGGTTGTTGCCCTGAACTTTTTCAGTGTTACAGAGTATAAAAACTAGAAATTTCTTTTACTCTTGCAATAATTACTAAATAAACATGCATAAAAAAAAATAAGTGCTCAAAATCCGATTGATTACTTTTATCCTAAATAATCAAAACAAAACATGCATTTATGGAAAAGAAATAAAATGTCTAGTTGCCAGGACAACAGAAATTTTTCGTTAAACTGCCCTTTTAAAAATCTTCTAGCTTTGGGGATATTAGGAAACCGCAAATTTCGACCCCTGCACACAACAATACATTTACTTTGAGTTTGGTTAAGATTTGAATGTACTTACACATGTCATCGTCCTTAGCAGCAAATGCACACACATTAACTGCCAAAACTAAAATCGTTAAAAACACGCAAAATCTCACTGCTTTGAACAAATGGTGATAATAACCCATGGTGGATTACAACGCACAGTTGTTGTAGAAATGTTTATTCCACGCGGCGGGATTTCTAACCCAAGAAACAGGTGCCAACTGATCACATACATATCAATGTAACATCGCGTGGAATTCTGCATCACAACTTGGAAATGCTATTTTTATTGAAATGACCATTCAGTACTGTAAATACATTGGCGTTTTTTTATTCTTGCAGTCGGAATGTACCTGTAATTTTTCAGAGCAAATATCGAAGAATTACCATAAATAATCTATGACTCTTATTCTAATATCCCACATGTAATTCCTGCGGAGTTATTTTTACTCTTTCCGACATTTTAACAGAATGTCTCAGTTTCAGTCCGGTTTTTTAACACTCAACATCCTTCACTATCGCCTCTTTTAAATTCACTCCATCATCATAACCGTTTTAAATTTCTTGGAGAAATAGCTTTCAGGAGTTTTTTTTTTTACTACGCTGTTTAATTTTAAATATTTGTATTAAGAACATACTATGTTTTTTATTCATGGTTTATTTAATATATAATCTTCTTTGACTGTTTTTTACATTTAATGTTTTAAATTGGTTGACTTTTAACATTATTTTCTGCAGCGCAGCATGGCCCATGTGTAGCCTTTGCGCTAGACATACTTAACCAACCTACCAACTTATTCTAATCAATAAATGTATAATTTTTACTTTCAATTACCCAATATGCATACATAGGGTAATGAAAGTATAGTATTCGGTCAAAAAAAAATATTTTTGTTTTCCTGATCTCAAAAAAGTGATCTAGAAAAAATGTATGTTTGTGTGTATGTACGTGTGTCTGTGATCAGCATAACTCCCGAACAAATTGACCTGCGATGTTCAAATTTGGTGTGTGGATTTGTGGTGGCCATGGGACCTACCATTAAGATTTTTGTCAAAATCGCGCATGCGTATAAGATAGCTGCCATTGAAAAAATAATGTTTTTCAGTAATTGCTAAGAAACGGCTATAACGATTTTGTTCAAAATAGCTGTGGTAATGCCTCTTAAGGCGTTCTAAACATCCCTACCTCCTAAATTCACGTAAAAAGGCTTCAAGGGCGTAAAAAGTTGAAAAACAAATGTCTTTAAGATAGAGTTATTTTTCCTTGAGCATATCTCTTCAATTATAGTTTTTTCTTCTCTCCTCAGTTTCACTTATAAGAAAGAATAATTCAAGAATTATCGAAAATTATATCGCCAAAATGATTATTTTGGCGGAGTTTTTTTTTTTAAAGACTTACATAAGAATTATTGCAAAAAATATCGCCAAATTGCTAAATGAAGGAGGAAAATATAAAAACGGTAAATGACACAGAGCCATGCGAGTATTATAATGTAATTGAAAGTTTTGCAATGTTACACCCCCCTAGTTTATATTTTTTTTTTTTAGACAGTGATTTTTTTTATTTTATTTTTTATCTACGATGCATTTTTCTCACTTTACACAAAATTAAAATTGATAAATTATTTACCTACTTAAAGGCTAATACCTTCGCTTCTTTCGAATAGTTTAATTAGCATTAAAAACCTTGTTCATATAAATAGTAAATATCATTTTTCCGTAAATGTATTTTTAACATTTCATTTTTATGAAATATTTTGTTTTTATATGTTTTAAATTCACCATAATTTTTGTTGACACCATATATTTTGTATTAGAGGTAAAAATATATTGAGCTCAGTGGGGAATTTAAAATCAATGAATGTTAAAGTTTTCACAATATTGGCTACTTTTTTTATTTATTTTTTTGTGCTTAGTTACGATTTTATTTCTATTTTAAAGCACAATTAAAGAACTTGGTAAATCTTGATGCTTTTATGCTACAATGAGGACCTTGCACAAGTGAGAAAAATGAATATTTTTGGTATTTTCTAGCGTTATCCAACGAATATATTTGAGCAGTGCAATTTTTGTGGTAATTCTTATAGTATTCTTTCTTATAAGTGAAACTGAGGAGAGAAGAAAAAACTATCGTTGATGAAGTATGCTCAAGGAAAGATAACTCTATGTTAAAGACATTCATTTTTCAACTTCTTACGCCATCAAAACATTTCGGAGGTGGGGATGTTTAGAATACCTTAAGAGGCATTACCATAGCGATTTTTATCAAAATTATTAGAGCCGTTTTTTAGCAATCATTGAAAAACATGATTTTTTCAATGAAAGCTACCTTATGCACGATTTTGACCAAAACCTTAATGGTAGGTCCCATTGCCGCCACTAACCCTCACACAAAATTTGAACATCGTAGATCAATTTGTTCGGGAGTTATGCTGACCACAGACACACACACAGACATACATTTTTTCTAGATCACTTTTTTTTAATCAGGATGCTCCAAAAAGTGGAAAAATGCAAAAAAAAAAATTCTGTTTGAATGCTATACTTTCATTCCCCTATGTATACGTATGGGTAATTGAAAATAAAAATTCGAGTTTGAAATTAGCTGAAATCAAAGCAAAAGTCAAATGACCAAAAATGCATAAGAAACCATGAAGTAGTTACCCATAGATTCCATCGAAAATCCGAGGAGGAACCCCACTCCCTCCTCGTCTAAAACAGGTTTTAGACTGGTTCATCATCTGCGCATTGCCGTCACACGCAAAAATAGCTTTTTCATGCCAAATCGCAAAGTGAAAAACTAAATATTTTTTTTAACTATCTATCCGAGATCAAATTTTTTAAAGAATGGTATTGTTTTTCGTGATTTTTTCTCTATTTTTATTTTAAAATAAAACCCAAAAACTTGAAAATTCATCATTGCACTACAGCAATCAGGCCTATTTTGTTATGCTTACCGATGTTTTGTACACATTAAAAAAGATAAAAAATGCTTTTAAGAATGCCAACTAATAACTATATTCTTATATCTATATTTTTATCAAGGTTTTAATTGCTCAAACTTTGCTGACTGTATAATTTTAATTACGAAACTAACTTTACTGGATGAGAGTTAATTTAAAAATACAGAGATCCTAGCATAGCAACGGATTGCTTAGACTCAATTTGACATCACCACTTGCAGCCTATATTTAAGCTTATATTACCATGTCTTACAGTTTAGTAAAAATTTACAATTTGATTTTCAGATGAGTATTAAGGTCAGAAAGGCTTAACCTAATTGTAAAACATGGCCCGGTTATCTTAACCGACTTTGTATACAACTGACCTGTTTATCAAAATATTCAAAGGTAAAATATTCGAAAAAAAAGAAATCAAAGTTAAATTTTTATATGTTTATATTTTGAGTGAAAATAAAATAAGATATCAGTTGGTGTAATGAAAATTCCAAGTAACCGTATCCAGGGGCTACGTATGATCCAAAAATTAAACAATTCCCAAAAGACGAAGAAAATTTGGAGGGAAAACTTATGTTTTCAACTTAGAGTAGCCCAAAATTGATCTAGGGATTATGATTTTTCCCTTCTACTTTCCAATATTCGATAAAAAGTCGAATAAAAGATATAGAATAGAGAAGATATCCAAAAAAAGAGTTTCTTTAAAATATTTATGAAACTTGAGAAATCACGACCTAGTTCCATTTCTGGGGAATCGTCTTCAAACATAGAAAATTTTGTTTTCAGAATAAAAGTATTATTATGTTAAGTTAACCGGTAAAACTTTTTCAAATATCGTTGTTATTTGAATGTTGTGTTGTAAAGGAAATATGACGTAAAGTTATTGCTGATTGAGTTGTTGATTGCTGATATTGTTGAGTTGAAAAATGCCAAAAGTATGGGAGAGGGAGTTGCTGTGTAATAATGTTATGTTATTTTCGTTCAAAAACACTTAACCTTAAAATGAAATAATGGGAGTTATTTCTCCCTAATCATCGCCATTTCTATTGTTTAACTATAGTTTTTGTAGTATATTTTCTGTTCATCAAAAGACTATACTAAGCTCCAACTTAACTTTACATCACTAGACAGTAGATCTTCACCGTGCTCATAGGCAATTCATCCATTTTGGCGACGTCAAGACAAAATGCTCGCCAACCCTTATAGCCTTTTGTTCTACAAGCGGGAAGGACAGGAATACCATATCACGCCCTTCCCTTCTCCTCACTCTTCTCCCGTCCCACAACCCTCAAAAAGAAAAATATCACGCTGTGAAACTCAACCTTGCAACCCTGTAGAGAACAAATGGCTAAAAGGTTTGGAGAGCATTACGTCTTCACGACGCCAAAACGGATGAATTTCCTATGAGCACGGTGAAGATCTACCATATAGTGATGTTAAGTTAAGTTGGAGTTTAGTATAACTTCCACTACTTTGTCCACCAATGTATGTTGACTTGGAAAAGGACCACGGAGGATACTATATGAAAAAAAAAATACATAAAAAAATAACCTACGTTTTCCGTATTGTAATTTTCTTGGATACAAATAGTTTGTATCTACTACCCCTATACGTAATTAACAAGTCTTGTTTCTATAGCAACCGCCACCGTCTAGATTATCTGGCGGGGGCTATTCTCTTGATAGGCAGACAGTACCTGTACCTTGAAACAAGGTCAACCAAAGTCAATGCACAGTTTTGAGAAATAATCCCTATAGGGAAAAATTCAAGTGTAATTTTTTCGCCATTGAGGGCCACACTTCGCGACAATGCCAAATAATTTGCAAGATAACTCAGATTATAACTCGTTGAATACTTTAGTTATTCGTGAATTACAATCTCACAATTCGTGAATTACAATCCAAGCGTGCATATAGTTCATTTGGTTAAGTTTAGGACGTTCTATTTACTTGTTTAAAGTTACATATGATAACATATTTTAGTAGGAGATATGACGCCAGTATGTTTTTAAGACAACGATTTTTAATTTACTTCTACAAATTCTTAAACTCAAACTTTTCCGCCGATTATTTTTAATATCATTTAAAATTTTACCTGGTTCGTAATTTTAAGTGGTTCGATTTTAGTTGGACCTCTTTCACGAGCTTTGTCGAGTGTCTGTGTTTTTAGAAGAAAGGGGAGAAACAAAATGTCGATGTTTAATTGTTTCCACCTATTAATCTAATTAACATTTTAGCAGATAAGAGGACTAACTTACTTAAAATTTTAAAATTCTAATTAATTATGTCAATTCGAAATGTAATGAAGAATTCATTTTTTGCGAGTATATTAGAGTAAATTTAAATTAATGTTTGCCAAAATATATCTTAAGATGGCATTTGAAAATGTATTCAAATTTCAATAATTTGTGTATAACTTCAATAATTTATTTATAATTTCAAGAATTTGTTTATAATTTCAAGAATTTATTTATGATTTCAAGAATTTGTTTATAATTTTAAGAATTTGTTAACAATTTCGAAAATTTGTGTTTATAATTTCAATACTGTGTTTATAATTTTAATATTTTGTTTATAATTTCAACAATTTGATTGTTTATCAACAGTTTTTCAATGTTCAACTACCGAAAACGGAGTCAAAAACTTCATCTTAAATATGGAATGATTTACTTACATCATATTTAATATCTAAAAATTTATCTTAGATATTAAATACGAAGTAAGTAAATCGTCGATACGAAGTAAATAAATAAGTCTGTTAGTTCACGATAAAAATAAAATTTCTAAAAATTCTCTATTTTGCAGTTTACCAACATTATTTGTATCCCCTAATTAGATTCTAAGTTTATAATAAGATATTTATATTAATTTAATTCAAAATGGCATCGACAATTTACTTGGTGCAGCAAATTGAAAGATATACAGTTAGGATGTTAATGCTTTGAAAACAGTAAACAAATTTAGATTATTTTAAGAAAAACTAAGTTGACGATTGAAAATGGAAACAACTTAGTCAAGACTTTAAAACTATATGTGTTTGATTGAGAAATATATGCTTGCGAAATTTATGGTTTGCAAATTTGAATAGGTGTGTTAATATTAAAATTTTCAATGTTAAAATTGTTTACTCCACATGTTCTTATATTTTTCGTTTTATTGGTATTTCATATTAAAAATTCAGGAAAAATTTAAGTAATTTCATTCTATTGTGGAAATGGCAATGCTAAAAGAAATAATTCTTAAAACAGATGAAATTTTCTCTCTTTAAATAAATGGAAGTATTTGTACAACAATGACTTGTAATCGATTTCGTTTTTATAACAGAATATAGATAACTTTTTCACCAAAACTAGTCTGATAATAGATTTGGACATCAAAACTGTCATAAGAACCAATGTGTGAACAAACTAACTGAATCAATTTTTCAAAAATAATATTTTTTTTATTTATTTTTATTGTTATTATTATTATTATTATTACTAAAAATAATAATAGTAATAATATTATTATTAATAATAATATTATTATTAATAATAATATTATTATTAATAATAATATTATTACTATAATAATATAATATTATTAATAATATAATATTATTAATAATAATAATATTATTATGATAATGATTATTATTATTACTATTATTATTATTACTATTATTATTATTACTATTATTATTATTATTATTATTATTATTATTATTACTATTATTATTATTACTATTATTATTATTATTATTATTATTATTATTATTAATATTATTATCAATATTAATTTTAAAATTAATAATATTATTAATATTAATATTATTAATATTAATATTATTAGTATTAATATTATTAGTATTAATATTATTAATATTAATATTATTAATATTAATATTATTAGTATTAATATTATTAGTATTAATATTATTAATATTAATATTATTTATATTAATATTATTATTATTATTAAAATTTTGCCAATGGTGCTCAATATTTTTTATTTTCATATTGATAACAAATTTCTGTTTTTTATTACCTTGTTTTTTAATATTTTCAAAGGGCAGTTTAAAAAAAAAAATAACATTTAAATATTTTTTCTAATCAGGATAATTTAAATAAGACATTCCAGTGCCAGATATTAATAACACTTATTTACTCTTAAGCCTATGCCAGCCCTAATTACACTTATTTACATCCACTTAAAAAAAATTCTTCTTATAATTTTTATGAAGAATTCAAAAATATTCTTGCAAAAGCCCTGAACTTAAAAAGAAAACGCAAAAATTGCATGTTTAACACACATTCAATTCACTATGTTTATGTTTTGCCAAGAATAATTTTGCTGAAATTTATCAAGTATTGGTAAGCAAGAATGACTACAAGTAGCTTCAAATAAATAACATAAATGATTTTCAAAGAGGTATCAGAGGAATTTTTAAGAAATATATAGCCAGAAAGAAATTCCCTGAATTTTAAAGTAAATTATAATTGGGATTTATAAGGTTATACATATAACAAGAGTTCCTAGAAACATTTTCTTTAGAAACTTGAGCTAACAAAAGAGTTTAGCTTTTAAGAAAATTTGAGGCATTAAATTTTCATGTTGGAAAGTAAATCAAACTTTTAGTAAAATATTTGCTCTATCATGCACTGCTAATATTTTTGGTGATAATAATTAATAAAAATAACAATTAAATAGTATCTTTTGGATGGAATTTATTTAAGTTGTTACTGTTTTGTAATTAAAAAAAAGTTCTCGTTTTAAGATAATATTTCAATACATTTTAAAAACTCTAAGTAAGTTTAACATTAAGACAACTTGAAGTATTAATTACAATTCTCATGTTAGGATGTGAATAAAGTTTTTTAGAAAAAACTCTATCATGCACTGCTAATATTTTTGGTGAAATAAATAAATAAATAAAGAAAGAAAGAAATAGTATCTTTTGGGGATATTGATTTAAGTTGTTGTGCTGTTTTGAAATAAATAAAAAAGTTCACGTTTTAAAACAATAAATCAACGCATTTTAACAAAGCTTAACTATTTTAACTTAAAGGCAACTTCAAGTATTAATGGCAATGTTCATGTTGGGAAGTGAATAAAGATTTTAGCAAAATATTTGCACTACCATGCACTGCTAATGTTGTTGGTAACAATGATTAATAAAAAAAATTATTTAATAATTTCTGGGGGGAATCAATTTAAGTTATTGAAATTTTAAAATAAAAAAAAAAAAAAAAGATTCACATTATAATACATTTCCCCATTTCATTATTAAAGGGATTTCATGGTTAAGCATGTTTCGAAATCCAAGAACGCTATCTCCAGAGTTTAGACTTTTCTATTTCAATCTAATTCTTAGAGAAGCTAAAATAAGGCTATACACAAAATTCGGTAACACTCTATTGCAAGTTCCGAGCAAATCAAAGTATTGACAATATTCGCAATATTTTGAGTACTCCCACGCAAATAGTAGTAAAGATATCACGTTATGACTTATTCTCTACAAAATGTATACGCTTTCTGAAAGTTTTCTCAGTTACGTACAATATGGTTTATTCAATTTACCCGGAAAACAATTTAGGTATGAAAAAGTGAAAATAATAAGGAAGTCTATCTAAAAATAAATAAAAACTATCTTGTTCTTGATGCACAAAATACTTTAAATTAAATAAAGTCTTTCGAAAGAAAAAGGTTTTTTTTTTTTTTTACTCATGCTAACTTTAGTAGGACATCAGGTAGATATCATCTTATAGCTTTCAATTAACCGATATCTAATATTGAGGTAATGAAAGTAATGTATTGAGGGAAAATGTCGATATTTATTGTGAGACATGCGCGTTTTGGAAAATCATGAATGAGAAAATAATGGTATTGTTGAATGGAACGTGCTATGATGTTCAAACTGTACTAATGAGACTTGATAACACTAATTGCGGGAAAATTGCACATGCGCAGCAGGTAACACATACTATCTGTATTTGAATAACAGATCGCTCTATAAAATCCAAAATGTGCCCATGGGACGTCGTAACAATGATTTCGTTAGAATTGCACATGCGCAGAAAGTATCAGCGATTGAAAAATATAGGTCTCTCAGCATCGGTCATTTTCGTGGTCTACGGTTTGTGTCGTACTTTAAAGTCGACCGTCTTAGCCCAAAATATAAGATGTTTCAGGCCATTCCTGCTCAAGTCTTTGCATGTATTGGATGCCAGAAGAGCCAGCCAGCTATACTCTAATCCTTGTGTAGTTCTTGCTCTTCTGAAAGATCACGAGTTCATGGACTCGGATCTGATGCTACTGTCAGTTAAGCGGGATAAGAAACAACAACAGGTCTTTCAGCAGTGTAAAGGGGTTGCAGTGTAAAAAACACAATTTCGTTCAGTGCTGAAAACCACTATTAATCTAATCATAATACCACAATCTGCGCACTGTTATATAACACTTAGATAAAATTTCCTTTAAGAAGATTTCAGTACGTTCAGAATTTTCGGATTAATCATTTCACTGCTTTCGTACTGAGGCCAAGTGACCTCGCATACCAAAGCTGCCGAGTTCGAATCCCAGGTTTCACATGGATGTTCGTAGTGGTTCGGAATCCACGTTAAGCTGTAGATCCCGGCCTGATTAGCCGT
The DNA here is from genome assembly GCA_963978545.1 of Linyphia triangularis. Classification (NCBI taxonomy): domain Eukaryota; kingdom Metazoa; phylum Arthropoda; class Arachnida; order Araneae; family Linyphiidae; genus Linyphia; species Linyphia triangularis. The sequence goes on from OZ021727.1 coordinate 20,802,211, forward strand.
TACTGTGCATACAAATCTGTTGATCAGCGTACAAAACAGCCAACCAACCAGCCTTCGTACTGTAATTTTAATTTAAATGTTTTTTGTTCGACACGTACATTATGTTTCCCGGTAGCGAAGTTATAATATTACTTTAAGACGCAGGTTACGTGTGGGTGGCCTGGGCAACATTAAAACACTGAAAACCATCTTAGCACAACAGTCAATGTCTTCATCCCACATTGAAATTGTTAACTTCTCTATATATAAAAGGCAAAGTCCTCACTCGTCACTAATACTTCCATTTCCCATATAGTCATAACACTGAAAATTGGGACAAATGTCAACAAGTCCGCACATAAAACAAGTACACACAAAAAGTTTTTAATATTAAACCTTTATATGCATTGCCAATTTTTGTATTCATTAGCAAAGCGCCGTTTCTGTTTCCAAAGCGTGCTTGTTTTTAATATTTTAAATTATATCCAAACATCATCTCTATCAGCAAAATTTGCAGTAAGCTACTTTTCGAAACTTATTTATTAAAATGATTATGAATTTTTGCACTCACATCCAGATATTTTTGATTTGTTCTGATTAAAACAATTTTATTATTTATTTACTAAAACAATTTTGGCAACAGGAAAGAGTTTCATAAATGATTTTTCATAATGCTATTTCAGCTCGATTGGAAGACGTCAAGTTGGTTTATGAACCCAAATGTAACAACTTTTCCTCATAAAAATTAGTATGTTTTCACAGTGTTAGTATGTTTTCACAACGAAAAAACGTCAAAATAATAATAATAATAATAATAATAATAATAAAAAAGAATTCTAGCAAGTTTTTTTCTAATGAAATATTTCATTTCCTTTCATCCTTGACTTTCGATCGCAAATATGAATGTTTTGTTATTTATAAATTTTGATTTTGAACTGAATTTCCTTTGTAAAGATGAAATACACCTTGTCGTCAAAGGGTGATCAGAAATGGATCTACTGACCAGAATTGACTTAATATTTATAGTGCATGGGAAACAATAACCTAGTTTTAGTTTCTAATTAAAATTAGTAAAATATGAACTTGTGTTTTCTTTTCTAATTCCAATTGTCCTCGCCGGTGCTCCTATTTGTCGGAGTTATTTCAAATAGTGCATTCTAAGTCAAGAAGGTTCCGAATGCAAACTCCACAAACTCAGAAAGTTTAACTAATAAAGTTTAAAGGTTAGTGCGAGCAGTGACAGAGATGGATGAGTGAGTTATTTTAGACAAGAACACAGCGAGCGAGAAATTCGTTACACTGGATGTCACTTGGAACGTTATTTTATGTCTGTCAAAATGAGTGCAATTTTATAAGGATTTTTAATATTTCTTGCGATTAGTAGTGGAAAAAAGAGATATGGTTGAATGGTGTAGATGTGAAATGTAGGAAAGTAAACACAACACTTCTTCATGTTATAGTTAAGATTCTTGTTTACAATTTAAAAAAAATAAAAAATTAGAAGCTTATAGATGATTTTTAATGAAATTAATCATAATGGTGTTTTAATTTATAGGTTGTTTAGAAGAAGACTTTAACTGCTGCATTTTTTACTTTCAATTACCCATATGTTAACAAAGGATAATGAAAGTATTATTTTCAATAAAAAGAAATATATATATATATATATATATATATATATATATATATATATATATATATATATATATATATATATATATATATATATATATATATATATATATATATATATATATATATATATATATATATATATATATATATATATATATATATATATATATATGTTGTATGATGAAGGGGTAAAAGTGAAAGAGGCCAATTAAATGGACAGCAGGTTTATTCGTGCATAAGATAGAAATAGGTTCTTAAACCTAAACTAGGAGAGGCTACTTCCACGTCCGTTCACCTTCACTCCTTTAATCATACTCTCTCTCTGGCGACGAAGTCGCCGCTAGGGGATTACATAAGCAGCGCCCTCTACATCCATAGGGATAACACTCCGCCATCCTGATTGAGGAGGACCACCGACTCATTGATATATACTAAACCTGTAAATAAAGATATTGAAAAATACAGCACAATAATAAAATTTAAACAACATTAATGTCTTGAAGATCACAACGTGTAGTTCTTAAAAATTTAAAGTCTGTGCAAAAAGTTCTTGCACCATGAAAAGTTTGTAGAAAGGGAAAAAAACAGTCTCCTCTTCAAAAAGTTTGTGTGAAAGAAAAAAAAAATATCTTCTTTCAAAAGTTCATAAAAAGAAGAAAAAAAAGTATCTTCTTTAAAAAGTTTGTATGATGGAAAAAATGTCTCTTCTTTCAAAAGTTCATAAAAAGAAAAAAAAGTCTCTTCATTCAAAAGTTCATGAAAAGAAAAAAAAAGTTATCTTCTGTAAAAAGTTCTTGTAGAAGAAAATTGAAGAAACTTAAGTATCTTCCCAGCACTTCATCATATCAGCTGATGTAGATGTGAGAAGTGGTCCTTAAGTTGTCCCCAGTTTACGGACATCATATCGGTCATTTGGCCGAATCTTTACCACCTCGTATGGGCCGAAAAACTTTTGACGAAGTTTTAAACCAGTGCCAAACTGCGTTCTTTTGATGGCTACTTTGTCGTGGAGTTTGTACTTGTTTGCTGTCTTGCGTCGAGTATTATAGTTGTGCTTGCTTCTTTCTTGCAGCTGTAGTATATTGGTTTTTGCTTGTTCGCGCATTTGTCGTTTATTTTGGACGAAGGTATGTATGTGTTCTTCTTCGAGGATTTTCTTGATGTTAAGGTCTTCCTTGTTTTTCATTTTAATCCCTATTAAGAGCTCGAAAGGTGTGTACTTTGTTGCTGAAGAAACGGTGCTGTTGATTACGCGTTGGACTGCTGGCACATGTTTAAACCATTTATTGGGGTCATCAAGGGATAACTTTGTGATGACAGGGATAAGTGTTCCATGAAACTTCTCTACTTGTCCATTTCCACGAGGCTGACCAGTGGTGATTGTGACATGTTCAATTTCCTCATCTTCGCAGTATTTCTTAAATTCTATTGCTGTAAAGGCTGATCCGCGGTCTGATATTATTCGTTTAGGATTTCCGAAGGTAATTTGTTGGAGTTGAAGTTTATCCAAAGCATCTTTTGTTGACGTTGACTTAACAGGGTATATCCATATGAATTTGCTAAAGGCACATACCACGGTAAAGATGTATTTGTAATTTTTATTTGTACTTGGAAGTGGGCCGAGAAAATCGACATGGTAAGTGTCCAACGGGACGTCGCCTTTTGGGATTGGGTGTAGAAATCCTTCTTGTTTTCCAACTTTACGTGAAGAAAGTATGCATGGAATGCAGTTGGATATTACGCTTTCGACGGTTTTTCTTATATGCGGGAACCAGAATTGTTGTTTCACCAATGCTTTAGTTTTATTGATCCCGAAATGGCCTTTATTGTGTTCTATTTGGACTATTTGTTTTTGCATGTCTTGTGGTAACTAACAGTTCTTGGTCATTGACCAGTTTGTAAAGAATGTTGTTCTTGTATTTGTATTCTGTAGTTGAAGAGTGATCGATTAGATTTTTAATGCCTTGTGTGAATTCGTCCTTTGACTGAGCATCGCAGATTTTCTGGGTTGTTGCATCAACTTGGATTGACATGACTGGGTAACGACTGAGAGCATCAACATGTGTCATCTGCTTGCCTGGTCTGTGTACTATCTCGTAGTCAAAATCCTCTAACAACATTGCCCATCTGGCAATTTTTGGTGGAACTTCTTTCCTTGACATGGTCTTTTGGAAGGCTTGGCAGTCTGTAATAATTTTGAACTTGGTACCTACAAGGTAGTGTCTGAATTTCTTTAGTGCTTGAACTATGGCAAGAACTTCTAATTCGTACGATGAATATTTCTCTTCTTGTGGTGATGTCTTATGGCTCATATAATGTATAGGATGGAAGATGTTATCCGAGTCTGCTTGAAGAAGAATAGCACCAAATCCTTTTGAGGATGCATCACAATGTAACTGTATAGGCGAGCCTTGTTTATATAGGTGTAGCACAGGCTCTGTTGACAGTGCCTGCTTCAGTGTTAGAAAAGCTTGTTTTTGGTCTGTACCAAAATAAAAAGGAGTATTGTTCCGTAAAAGATCACTTAAGGGTCTTGCAATGGCAGCATAATCCCTTATAAACTTCCTAAAAAATCCACTTAGACCCAAGAATGATTGAACATCTTTTGTTGTTTTGGGCTGTGGAAAACCTAAAACAGCGTTTGTTTTGGCTGTCGAGGGACGAATTGTACCTTTTTCTAAAATGTGCCCGAGAAAGTTGATTTTTCTTTGTAGAAAATTGCATTTTTTAAAGTTAAACTCAAGTCCATAGTCGGAAGCTACTTTGAAGACTTGCTTGAGTTTTTCGACACCCTCTAACTCATTGATTGATGGGATGATCAAATCGGCTAAATACAAGATCAGTGTATTAGTTTCTAAAAGTTCTCGAAAAACAATCTGTATGAATCTTTGAAAAGCAGACGGCGAGTTGCAAAGTCCAAACGGGACTTTATTAAATTGATACTGATTATCTGGTGTAATAAAGCTCGTATACTTGCGGCTTGCAGGATCAACGTCTACTTGGTAAAACGAATTCTTGAGATCTAAATTTGTGTACACGGTAGCCCCTTGTAGCCTGTCGAAGACGTCGTCTATAATAGGAATTGGAAATCGTTCTTTGATTACCACTTTATTCAAACGTCTGTAATCAATACACATGCGTGTTGAGCCATCTTGTTTTTTGCACAAAACTATTGGTGAGCAAAAGTCAGAAGTACTTTCTGAAATAATTCCGTCGTTCAATAGTTGTTTGATTTGCCTGTTAACTTCCAATTTCTCGGTGATTGATAAACGGCGTGCCCGCTGAAAGATTGGCGTTTCATCCGATAAAAAAATCTTCATTTGAAAATTTGTACTTTTTATTTTATTTGGTTTATAAAATTTTACCATATCCGTAACAGTATCCCGCAAGTTATCGTCGTTAATGTGCAAGAAATCCGCTTCGTTTAAACTCACGCTATCCCCAATCGTAAACAGAAAAGGTAAACAGTCAACGTGTGCTGTTTGTTTACATTCTGGACCATGAGCTTCTGGTTTTGAGCCTTTTCCTGCGTCTTCTGTTCTAACACAAACTTCGCCTACTTCATCAGGATCTTCCAATGACCGCTCGTCTATTCTCCTGGGGACATTAAGCCCCGCCTCCGTCAACGAAGAGCCGGTATTTTCCGTTGAGTTATCCTTTGTATGACCTTGACACGTGCCTTCTTTTTGAGTTTCCGGAATCGTAAGGATTTCAGAAGCATTTAAAATTTCGTTATTGTTGTCAGCAGGAAAAGTGATATATTCAGAGTTCTTTTTGAAGCAACATTGCATTTTTTTTTCGCGCGGGTTTCGAATCGGTTTTCAATCGGAAGTGGGTCTCGTGTTTTTATGCTTTCGTATACGTTAGGTGGAATTATTAAATTCGAACATAAGTCGTCACAAGCTGCTGCCGTAACTAGAATTGGATTTTTTTTCTTTGGATGAGCTAGATTTATTTTTGTCAACTTCGCTTTTTGTGTGGAACCGAAAGCTCCTGTGAGGGTTATTGATCCGTCATAGACTGTTGAGGGTGGTAATACACTGGTTTTTACACAAGTTATATTAGTACCTCCATCGATCAAAGTTTTTATTTTTTTATCATCGATAAGAACATCTTCGTACTGTAGCTTATTGAAATATTTATCGCGGTTGTAATTTCTTCCGGTTTCTATTTCGCAGACGTGATTATTTGGTGCATTTGGCCTAAAATTATCGTTGTTGTTACGGTGATTGTAAGAACCCCTTGGCGGTCTGTTAAATGACCCTCTGTATTGGTTTTGCGTATTTTTGTTTTGGAAATTCTGCCCGCTGTTGTATGTTTGTTGCTGATGATTTGTTTCGCTTAGAGATTTACGTTTAGACGTAAAGTAAATATCACACTCTTTTGCAAGTTCTTTAGGTTCTAGCCAATCTTCCCCTTGGCGAACGGCGATGTGTGCTTGTGTTTGGTGGTCAAGTGTGCTGAAAAGTTTATCCGACACCTTTAATTTACATAGTGTTTCGTAGTCAGTGGCGTTGCGTACCTTACAGTAATATGCGAATGATTGTGATAGCCTTGACCCAAATTGCGTATGCGACTCGTTCGGCATGCGTTGGCTCCTTCGAAAATTAAGAAGACATTCTTGTGGCGTGGGTTGAAATTGGCGCAGGACAATACTTTTGACTTGTTCGTAATTTTTTAGGTCGTTCTCCGAAATATTTAGTAAAATGTAACTAGCCTGTTCGCCCAGTATACTAATCAAAATTTCCGATTTTGCATCATCTGGGACATTTTTTGTCGTAAACGCACGTTCCAGAGACTGAAAGAATAAATTGTAGTTTTCTGGTCTCGACGGGACTGGCATGCTTAGCGTTCGAACACTGCGAAGAAGACTTTCGATATTTGGACTTGCTTCGGTTGCTGTGGTACTTCCAGTACTAGTTTGGTTTAATGCAGTAGTATTTTTAAGAGCTGTGAGCTCGAGTTGTCGTTCTATCTGTGCAAGTTTAACTTTTTCGATTTCTTTTTGATTTTCAAACTTAATTTTTTCGATTTCTTTTTGCTTTTCTAACTTAATTTTTTCGATTTCTTTTTGCTTTTCATTCTTATCATCTTCGATTTGCTTTAGTTTTTCATTAGCCTCTTGGGTTTTTCAATCCTCTACAACTGTTGTTATTAAATCTTTAACGAAATCTGGATCTTTAACGAAAATTTAACTTTTTTCGATTAAGTCTTTTAATTTTAGAATTGTGGTACCATCCGGTACAACAATATCTAACTCAGCGGCGACAAATACGAGATCTTGCTTTCTGATATTTTTAAACATAATTAATAATAAGATGGATCCTACCTGCGTTTCTTGATTTTACTTCGCTTTTGGAGCTGTATCCGTTTTATGTTGTTGCTCTTTCGAAGAGTACTCGTTGCTTCTGGTTTCTGGTTCGTAGTAGTTGGTCGATGTGGAATAACTTTGCTGACTTCGTTGAACTTCTGCTTGACGGCTGAAGTGGGACTTGTTCGGCGAAGCGACAGTGTTGTGGTTGCAGGTTCGAGTTGGCTCAGGATTCTGTATTCTTGCTGGCTATGTGGAATAACGATGCTATCTTCGTTGAACTTCTGCTTGACGGCTGAAGTGAGACTTGTTCGGCGAAGCGAGTATTATGCAGTTGTATAATGACGACGCTGGTTGATGAGTTTTCCTTTTATTTGTAGATTCCACTGGTGGTCGCTGACTGCTGCGGTAATTCGTGAAGAGGATTTTGGTTTGACCTCTGGATGCGTGGAAGTGCAGTTTTTATTTCGTGAAGAGGATTTTGGTTTGACCTCTGTATGCGTGGAAGTAAAGTTTTTTTTTTTTTTCGTGAAGAGGATTTTGGTTTGACCTCTGGATGCGTGGAAGTGCAGTTTTTTAAATATTTTTTTCATCGTATTCTCGCGGGTAAAAAGCACGGCGAGCCCCCATGTTGTATGATGAAGGGGTAAAAGTGAAAGAGGCCAATTAAATGGACAGCAGGTTTATTCGTGCATAAGATAGAAATAGGTTCTTAAACCTAAACTAGGAGAGGCTACTTCCACGTCCGTTCACCTTCACTCCTTCAATCATACTCTCTCTGGCGACGAAGTCGCCGCTAGGGGATTACATAAGCAGCGCCCTCTACATCCATGGGGATATTATATATATACAGAGAGAGAGAAAGAGAGGAGAAGAAGTCTAGAGAAAATGTCCATCTGTGTGTCTATGTGTACGCAGTCAGCATAACTCGAGGAATGAATTGACCTATGATGCTCAAATTTGGTCTATTGGCTAGTGGTGACCATGGGCCCTACCATTAAGGTTTTCGTTTCGTTAAAATTGCTCTGCCATTGAAAATCATATTTTTCAATAACTGCTAAAAAACGACTCTAATGATTTCGAACAAAATCACTGTGGTTAATACCTCTTAAGGTGTTCTAAACATCTCCACATCCGAAATTCCCATAAAAATGCTATAAAAAAGTAAAAAGCTAAAAAAAATAATGTCTTTAACACATAGTTCTTTTTCTTTGAGCATCACCCATCAACGACTGTTTCTTCTCTGTTGCATTTACAAAAAAGAATACTATAAGAATTATCGAAACGTATATCGCCAAACTCGTCATTTTGATGGGCTTCTTTTTTTTAAATGCCCATATAAGAAATATCGGCAAACTGTCAATTTTTTCTGAATGTATGATGCAGATAAAAAAAACTCCAAGTGACATCAATTCATGTCAGTGTAGTAGAGTAATTGAAATTTGCGATGTTCCGCACGCCTAGTTCAGTGATTTGTATGGGAATAAGTGTATTTATTTTAGTTCCAGCCTAAGACACGATATTAGATGGTATGTGTCAGAATGCTACCAAAAGCACGACCTTATAGTGGTAAATATTAATAACCTCAAATTCAAACAAAGATGAATTTTGAAGAAGAAGATTTATTATTAAAAATAATATTACTTGTAAAATGCATCTCCTTACCTACCACAATTGTTTGTTAACTAATCGTTACAGACATATAAACTACTCAAAACCAATATTATGACGTAAGGTCGAAATCCACTCAATTATTCATATATGATTAAACTTTGTCTGACTGAAGTAATAATAATAAGAGAATGTAAATAAGTCACAATGGCGAAGTACGATCAGGATCATTTGGCTGCAGCACGGGTGGTAGTCCTAGAAAGGCTTAGTGTCATCTCCGCTGGAACTCGAATTGTAGACATCAATGGCCGGAGAACTTCCACGATAGCTCCGTGTATTCCCCCTGTCCATCACGGTTACAGTGGTACGCAAGCGTCAAATGGATAGAAAAGACATCGTGATAGATGGTGATGAAGATGATAATAGCCCCCCCCCCCCTTATTCTGGCATTGCGTTCCCTGCCTTTTACTCTAGCCAAAGTCCGTCCCCCAAACCACGCCAACGCTGCTTTGCTGGCTATTCCAAAAACGTGTGTTATATTCATTGGTTGCTTTGAATACCGGTTCATAAAGAATCAACATGCCAATGGAAAATAAAGGCATTTAGTTAAGCAACTTTAGAGACAATGGGAATATTCTAAAAAGGATGTGTTACTCTTTGCAAACCGCCCTAAGATGTATTTTAAATAAATGCCATACTACATAATAGTGTGTGAGGGAAATGTATTGATTTTCAATCTTTGAGTGAACACTACAACATTATCAGAGTCTGGTGGATGGATATTTTTGCGAATCACAGCAATCCTTTGTAAAGCAACTTTTTCGGTAGAAATCGGCCTTTTCACTTTCAAACTAGCTTCTTAAATACGATCAATGTGAATCAAAGTGTGTTAGCCCATCACTAAATTTTAAGTTTTGGTGCAGATAGCTCCTAAGTTCAGCAGTTCAAAGCAAATAAAGTCAGTTTTCTTAAGCCCATTTTCTTTTCTCAAACCATTTCCACGGCAGTACACATTTCTATCTTTATCCCATTCCTCTGTCGACTTGGAGTACTTTTCAATTGCACACCGTCTTTTAGCATCCCGCAAACGAATAAGCATATAAACTTATTAGAAAAGTAAAAAAAATATATATTTAAAATGAAAAATATATTCTTCATTTTGGTCTTATGGATCTCGGATGGTTTAAATGTCATACATCATGTTAAAAATAACACATAACTACTCCCACATCTAACCAGGAAGTTGAAGTCTGACTTCTGCATATAATAGGACAATTAGTGTATTTAGTTATGGTAGAAAATTGATAAATGAGCATTGTGCAACATGATTACTAAAAAAACTTTATATACCCAACATGATATATTTGATGCATACAAAACTTGTGTATGGTTGGAGAGAACGCATTGTACGAGTTGTTGGGCGATATATACAAAACTTATATTTACTACCCAACTTTCTAAACAAAGAGACTTAAGCAAAGTCATGAAAGACACCACCACGCCATTATGCTTTCGCACTTTTTCGCATGGATTTTCTGCTACTTTTGCTCGTATAGTGTTCCAAAAGGAGAGAATAAATCATAAAAAAATTAAATATCTATTTGGGAATTTTCTGGTGTTTAGGATGAACTCGCTTTCTTGGGACACATTTGATATGGTAAAAACAATTGTGCTATGGTCAAATAAATAATATAAATAAATAAATAAATAAATAAATAAATAAATAAATAAATAAATAAATAAATTCAATCAGAATAAATAAATGATATTTGGTTGACGTTCCCATTCATTTTTAATAAATAAATTTTGAAACTTAGTTTGCCGCACATTTTGCTGATAGAAATGTTTTTGATATCGGCGCTCTGTTAATGAATATAAAAATTGACAATGCATGTAAGGAAATTTTTTAAAACTCTGTTTTTATGGGTTATATTTTTCCACTCATCCTTTGTAGAATGTTACAAGTACTCGAAATACAAAATATGGGTATTCTTACGTTAGCCGGGTACAAGATAAAAACTGTCAAATTGCAACAATAACTCATCCAAACTAACAACCTTCATATCATTTAAAATTCCTATAACAAATCGTAAACATTTAGTCTTGGTAGTATATTTATACGTCATTTAAACGTGTAAACATTTAGGCTTGGCGGTATCTGCACCAAGTGGTATCCTGCTAACGGAAGAGTACCAAAATATGTCTACTTAATGTCAAAATCACGTTGATGAACCAAAATTCCTAAATAAAAATTCAACATTCTTATTGTATTGAAAGAAGTGGGGAAAACCAAACGTCGAAAAAAGATGGTAGGGTTTATACGTTTCTTATTCATATGTGACCCATGGCGTTTTTACATATTTGCTAATATTTTGTCATAGTGGAAAGAATTTTTTAATAGTAATTTTTGACAATATGACTCAAATGAAATTTAAAAAGTATGTTTAGGAAATTTTAAAATTAATTTAATTATCAATAAAATAAAAACAATTGAGTCCAAAATGTGGATAATTTTTTTTTTTTAAATTCTGTACCACTTTTTTCGGTGAAAAGGTTGTACTATGCAAACAAAATTAAGATGAACTTACAAGTATTCGTCATAAAGATCCTTCATGAAGATTTCATGTGTACATCTACGTTCATCTCAAAGCAATTTAAACAAAAGCAAAACATAAAACGATAAAAATATATTCTTCTAAAACAATCATCATAAGAAAACGTAGAAAAATAACTCAGTTTTCAACTTGGTTGTGTTTCTTTATTGAATACATTTGTTTTACTAGACAGATGAATGATTTTAAGTTTAGTTTTTCTTCGTCATTTGGGAAAACTCTCATTATTATATGACTTTCGCTTCTGCATTTGATGGAGATATTACGGAGATGTAAGAACAAGGATGACACCGTTAAAAGTCATTAAGATGGCACGGATATGAGTATGTTATCAAGGCAAATTCTATGTTCTTAAGATGTCTTGACGATTTTGGTTGATCTAAAGAGAAGGCAGACGACTCTTTATCAGAGTATTTTTCCACTTATTTGAAGTCTTGCATAAGGACAAGTCCTCCAATTTCGCACGATGTTTAGAGGGTTGATGTCAAACGGATATACACGTGGGTATTATGATATAGGTACAAATCTTCTTCGTGTGATCTTAAGACGTCTACGATATCTCTCATCATGACAAGTCCCCCAAGTTGTTGAGATGCTTAGAGGGTTGCAGTCGATCGAATGTACACATGGATGTAACCATCTAGATACAACTTTTCTTCATGTGATCTTGAGACTTCAATGATGTCTCTCATCAAGTTAAGTCCTCCAAGTTCTTTGATGTTTAGAGGGTTGCTGACGATCGAATATGCACGTGAATATGACCATATAGATACAACTGTTCCTCAGATGGTTTTAGCAGGCAAATTTCATGATTGAAACAAGTGCTCCAGGCTCGTGATATCTTTAGAGCTTCGCTGTTGATCAAATGAGTAAGTGGCTGGGACCATCTAGGTCGTCAGTTATGGTCTTGAGCTACGTAGAGTAATACTAGTCTAGAGGATGTGTCTTCCAGATTACAGTTTCTCACATCCATGTTCATGAAGTGGTACTTGATTTAACGGTTTCATTGATGGTGTTGAAAACTGTTAGAAAAAGGCTCGTGATATCTTTGGAGCTTTGCTGTCGATAGAATGAGTAAGTGGCTGGGACCATCTAGATCATCAGTTATGGTCTTGAGCTACGCAAAGTAATACTAGTCTAGAGCATGTGTCTTCCAGATTACAGTTTCTTACATCCATGTTCATGAAGTGGTACTTGATTTAACGGTTTTAATGATGATGTTGAAAACTGTAAGAAAAAGGGGGAAAATCACTTATAATTTGTATTTTGTTTTCAATTTCTAGTCCATCTTATATTCAGGTTCTGACTACAGCAATCACGGTTCCACTCTGCAAATTGAAATTACTTAAAATAAAACACAAAAGTGTTTTCGGATTCAGAGCCCAAAAGAAGTCTTAATCTAAGACACAAGTATTTACAGTGTAAGCTTTAATTACCGAGGAAGGTTTCAACGAAGAGAAGTATCATTATACTGTATATCACACTGGAAAAGATTTCGAACCTAACTGTCTGAAATATTTACCAGTATGAATAAAGCTACCCAACCCATTCATACATTTCAACACTGTCTGAAAACACCCCCAATATCAAACACCGCAAATACCTTAAAAATAAAGACTAAAAATAAATTCAAAGTACGGTACCGATTCTGCGCCAAGGGGATTTTCGCCAACAAAAAAGCAACAGCCGTCATTTTTTAAATATCAAGTGAACTGCCTATGGCTACCATAATTCTGAGAGGATATCTGTAAACAAGTCTAGGCTCAGAATCTGACCCGTACTTAAAAGTTTTATCCAGTTTTGTGGCTTGTTTTAAGACATTTCAATTTGCAGTGAGGAAAGTATGTAGAGATTCAGGAGGTATAACTAATAAACAAAGAAAGAAATACGAAAACTCACTTTTTCTGTCGTAGCTTTGGGCCTTACACCGAGTAGTGGGGCTCTGGAGATTGGGTCTGCCAGATAACTGTGTCCCACACCCAGTTGTTGACGTCCGTCTCCTTATAGCGACGTTGGACGTAGCGCTTCCACCTTCGGTATTGGAAACTAAAAACAATGAAGGAATACATCTTAAAAGAGAAAATCAGTCACACTAATTGCATTTGATTTTCATTTAGTAAGTCGTCGCAAGTTCAGGGTTTGCCCACTACAAGCGACAGGACGTGACGATTGAGATCTTTAGTGGTTGAAAAGGAAAGAACAAAAAACGAAAGACATTTTAGAGAGTTAAGAAAGAAAAAAAAAATCTATGATGGGAAATGAGCGTCTTCAAAAATAAGAACACTTTTAATAATTAAGGCACTGAGACGGGTATCAAAAGCCATCTAGTCTGAATCTTAGCGCAGTTATTGTCAAGCTGAAATGTTTACGCGGAAATAATATTTTAACCTCGTGAACTTTTATTTTTATAACATTTAATTCGGTTATTTAAAGTATATTTATCCTGGTTTCTTATAGGGTTGCTAAAAATGACCGGAAGGTCATTAGTTTGAATGAGTTATAGCTGCAATTTGTTGATTTTTATCTGGTACCCGTCTAACGGACGAGTACCATAATAGAAATATACCAAGTTCTTTACAGTTAGAAAGGAATAACGTTTCTACAGTAATTCTACAGGAAATTTGTATCTTGGCTTCAATTTATAATTTCAGATTGCAGTTAGGAAAAATAAATTGTTGCTAAAATCATCACCACACTTGTCAACTTAGGGACATATTACAAAATGCCAAATTAAGAAAAAAAGTGTTACGAAATACACCTTTATATTTAAAACTGAAGTCACTAAATGTTGCCAAAGTTTATATCCTTGGCTACTTCTAACTAATAATTTCTCATAACAACTAAAGCAATTGATAGAACTATTAAAAAGGTTTCCATGGCAATGCAATTTTTAAAACTTGGAAATTAACTATGACGATTTGTTACAATTAAGATTAAGGTTCAGATTTAATGTAAGGTTCCTCTTGGAGACTTTTTGAAAGTTGATGGATTGGCGCCGAATGTGGTACTTGGTTTTCTGGCTACAATACTGATCGTTTCGATTTGGCGACATTGCCTTTAAAATCATTTTCAACTTGGCGATTTTGTTGAAAATTCGCCAAGAAGCACCTTACGGTAAAACGTAACCAATGATGCAATTTAACTAAGTATTGATTACATTTCCGTAGCTATACATTATCCCTTAGTTATAAATTATGTCCTACTTACATCTTAAAATGTAAAAAAAAAATCTAAATAATATCAATTAAAAAAAAATTATGCATTTAAAAAAAACTTACATTATATAAAAAGAGCCACGAATGTAGAAGCACATCGTAATATGATTCAATATCAATAAAGTAATTCTTATAAATCGCTGTTCTAACGCATATATTTTCGCAGAAAGAACTCAAATGAATGAAAAAATACGAATCTTACTCTGTTCCCAATAATGATTTATAATTAATATTATAAAAGAGAGTTGTATTGTTGGTTCAAGCATTATTATCTGCCATGATATTATTAAGTACCATTTCTTATAACAAACTATCGTTAAAATACTCATTGTTGGAATTTTCAAACAGTAGTGGCTGAAATTATTTCCAAGTAAAAGATCACAAAAAGCATTGCTACAAACCAGAAAACATTTTTTCTAGAAATAATGCAATAATTTAATTAGGTTTAACCACTATAATAAGTTAATTTCATATTAAATGTGGAAGGGGGAAATGGAGGTTTATTTAAAAATAATTTTTATTACCATAAATTTATATTCTTTTTAGGACAAATATCTTCTGAAATATATTCAAGTCAAATAATTTCTGATTAGGTTTTGTGATCACACTATTAGTGGGCACAAACTTATTTGTGTTTGTGCACAACATTGGAGCTATTAGCATATGTTGCTGATAAAATTTCTTATATTCTTATATTTCCTTTTATAAATAGACATGATCCTAATATTTTGTTAAAGATTAGCAGAGAATCCTTTGAGCAGAACTATATAAAAGATTTAAAAATAAATTCGTATTTTCTTTTCTTGCTTATGGGCTGAGGTAAAATGTTTTTAAAATATCTTTTTTACGGATAATCTTAATGAGTCTTACAATATAAAATATGACAAAGTCAATTTGGGAAGACTATTATAATTTTCATGAGATTGATGATGAAGACTCTTATATAGTGTCTAGTTGTAGTTACCACCTATTTTATAATCAGGTGAAAAATATTTCTTTATTTAAAAATTCTAGTAATAAAAACATTTCTGTAATATTTTTGTTAAAAATATGTTCAAAAATACACTAAAACTAGTTTACTTAATTTTATGCTTATTTTTATTTAAATATACACTTAGTTTAGAGCTAACCCAGCCCTTAACTAACTTTGGCCCAGCTTACTTTAAAATAACTATACCAAGGGGGAAAATGGTGGTATCAATCATAATAAACTGTAAAAATATTGAAATGCCTTTAGTCCAGCATCAGCCACTACGCTGCCCGGATTTTGCCCGCGATAGATATTTATGCGGCCCTCCAACAGCGCAGGAAAAAAAATCAAGTTTCCCTGTACGGACTTTTTTTTTTTTACATAATTATAATTTTTCCGAAATATTATAGTATGTGTTAAGTATGTCGAACAGAGTTCGCCACTACGTGTCCGAAAAAACTGTATAAAGAAACTTTCCGTAAGATGGTTTTCGTAAAGAATAAATACAGGAATAACTTAACAGAATCTCATTTTGACAATTTATTAAGATTGGACATCGACTCTATCACAAAATAAATTGAACGATTTAGATCCCTATCGTGTCACAATTTATATCGACTAAAATCAACTAAAACAGAGTAATCTGGAAGTACAGTTTAAATAGTTTTATTAAAAGTTAGGTCGAGTTATATAGTCACGTTCGAAGAAAAGGTTCACTACTCTTTTATAATTTAATTTACTAATAATGAAAATTATTATTTTTTAATTATTAAAAAAATATGTAATTAAATATCAATTGTAATTTGATCAAGATTACATTTTCTTAGTTTTCAGTTTTTAGAAATGCTATGTATTAAATCGATAATAAAAATACATATATTGGAGAATCCGACCCGCGAAAAGCTTCAACATAAGTCATATGGCCCGCCTCTAAGAGTTAGTGACGAACGCTGCTTTATTTAAAATCAAAAAATTATGCTATATTTTTAACTTTTATTGAAAATATGCTCCAAAAGTTTTATTAAATCAATTTAATAGTGTTATTTCAAGATGTTTCTTAGCAAATGCTGGATTTTATCACCATCTGATTCCCCACATCCTACAAATTTCGTATTGAGGAGGTACATAAGAACCAACAGATGTTAGTTTATTACAGTTATTGGCAATTACCTAATAACTTTATTTTCCTTTACATTCCTATTCCCATATCGCAGTTGGAAGCTCTGATAGGAAGTATTAAAACAATATAACCGATAAAAACAGAGGTTTTTATTCCTTTTTAAATCCTTTATATTCATTGTCAATTTTTATATTCATTAACACAGCACCAATATCAAAACACTTTCTATTAGCAAAATGTGCGGCAAACTACGTTTCAAAGTGAATTTATTATAAATAAACGTGAATTTATGCTCTCACATTCATATATTTTTTATTTATTCTGAATACAGTAATTTTATTACTTATTTGTTAAAAAAAATTTGGGCAACAGGAAAGAGTTTCAACAAGGGTAATAAATAAATAAATAAATAAATAATTAAAAAAAAAGGAGATGCAGCTTTTTAAAATTAAAAATTTAAATGTAGAAAAGTGATAAAAAATTCCCATGGAAATTAAGTACAATATGGGTTATAATTGAGGAAACAAAAGATTATAAGTATAATATAGGTTTTAATATGGGAAACAAAATATTAATTATTAACATTTTTATAGGAAGTCCAATAATCATTTTTTGAAAATTCAAAGCTCCGGCATAACATTGCCAGCGCCCATGTTCATGCAGCTCATGCACAAGATAATGGGCCCAGATCTCCAAAACAACAAAAACCACAATTGGCAATCAACAGTGCCAGTCAGAGTTGAACGATTTGTGCGCTGTGTTCCAAGAAATACGGATCAATACATTTGTACTTCTAATTTGATAAATAAATCGTGATGAATGACGTAGGTTTTTGTCAACAATTAAATTAAAAAGATTTAATTCCACTCAAGAAAACTCGTAACACAAGGAGACAGCAAATTTTTTTACTGAGGTATGAGAAGGCTGTAACTATCGAAAAGAAATTGGATTACTTTAACTAATTAAAAAGAAGTTGAGGACGTCTCTTTTTTTTTTTTTTGCAGTTTCAAAGAATGGATTATACTGAGTGTGTGCGGTCGTTGTTAATGTAAGAAATTTGCTAATTTTTGACGAACCTGCACTTAAGATAATCCTATTGCTATTACCTGTAACGTCTTCAGTGCTAACAACTCTTAAAACACACTCAATTTGCTGTTGTTTGAAGTAGTTGTTTGGATGAACTAGTTTAGAATCTGATAAGAATTACTAACTTAATAAGTGATCGTTTGTCTTAATTTGTTCGTTAAAACTTTTGTATGCTTGGGTTGGATAGTTGGTT